>JAMPIO010000015.1:0-1430000 GCA_024699865.1 Aphelenchoides fujianensis | reverse complement strand
AAAACGTTCACTCCAATCCGATCACAGAAAAGAGACCGATCACCGCCTGTTTACGGCGAGCACAATTTCTGCCCTTCGTTTGCTGTCGACAACAACGATCGAATAAACGACGAGTCGACGAGCAGGCGGTGGGCTGAGGATGAATGGCGGCGAACCGAAGATAAAAAGCGGCAACTCCAGCGCGCATCACCCATTCGCCGGCATCTCCGGTTCACGTACTTCCGCATTCTTCGATTAATTCACTGCTTTCAGTTTGCCTTCGACTTTCTCGCTCAACTCGCCCGGCGCCGAAGCCGCCTGCTCGAAGAGATTGCCCGACGATCGGAACACGAACCCTAACCCCCTTCGCTCGTCGATTCGGACATTTGCGAATCGCACGCAGATGTGTGGGTTGCAGTGCAGGGCGCGGGTTTTCGAATTGTTTGATTGAAATCGAAACGAGCGTCGCCCGCCCCCCAACACTCAACTTCTCATCAGCGGCGCTAATCGCTCAATCAATTAAATCACCAACAGCGGGCGTTTTATTCGCCCGTCTGGAAGCAGGCGATCGGAGGGGCCAATTCCTCGTGAACAATCCGCTCCGAAACACGAACCTTCACTCCACACGAATTCCCGCTTCAATTCACGGATTGCAGTTGGGCGAGCAGCGAGAGAGGCGGGCTCCTGCCCATCCGCTGTTGCCCTACTTATTGTTTTGCTCGTAGGCTCAACGGAGTGTGTTCGTCCACACCTAGTTGAATGCACGCGAACCCGTCTGATCTCGCAAGTTAAGCAGCTATGGGCCCGACTAATACGTGGATCGGAGACGTCCTTGGAATCTCGGGTGACGAACGCATTCCTTTTTGTGGTTTGATATCACCTTTACGAACTGTTTCGTATTTTTAGAAGCTGTTCACTGCTGGGTGGCATTTTCTTTTTGCGAACACCCGCTGGAGACCGGCGGGAACGACGAGAAGCCGCCGTTCGATAATCGCGCATGAGGACGGCGGTTTCTTTTTATTTTAGACGTGAACGGATCAAGCCGACTCGATTGCAGTCGACCGGCATCTTCGCTCGACGATCCGTTGGATTCGGCCGCTCAAAAGCCGTCGGCAGGCGAACACTCGGGCGGCGGCCAACGGCTTCGTTCCGGCGGCGAGTGGGCGTCTTCTCGTCCGTTCACTCCTATTAATTTTACGTGTCCATTTCAGAATGCTTCGGCCGGTCTCCAACACGACTCCAGCGCTCGTCTTCCCAGCGGATGAACACTCGAGTGGAACGGCCGGAGTGGAGCGACCGAACGGACGATCAACTTTGTGCCCGCCCGTCGCTCGGAAGGTAAACGAACAGCAACGCGAAATGAATCACGTTCTTCCTTTTTTCAGTCCCGCCCACGATTTGACGTCTCCGGCAGCAACACGGCCGTTCACTCGTCCTTTCAATTCGGAGCGTGTCGAAGTCGCCGGATTACTCGTTTGCTTCCCGCTGAATGAACGAGAATCGACTGTTCACTTCTGTTCTTCTTCCAGAAATCCGCGATCGCTCAATCCGCTTCGTTTTCTCGTTCGACCGCCCGCCGCGTTCCATCGATTGTTCACAATTATACGTGTGTTGGATCCAGCCGGCAGCCTCTCGCTGACGGCATTTCCGTAATGGACGGTCGAACGAGTCGTTTGCCTTCGGGGCGACGGAATGCGTTGTTCGTTCGGGAGTGTGCAAGTGAAATAACCGTTACGTTCTCTAATTCCTGTTCTTTCAGTTGTTCGCAAACAAATCGAGTGGTCGTGAGAAGGCGCCGTTGCTGGTGCGAATCCAGTGGATGAGCGGAGAAATCGGCGGTCTAGACGTGGAGAATTGCCTCCAATTCGCCGTGGAAAGTTTAATAAAGCCTCTCGTTCATGGCTACTGCGGCCGATGGACCGCGCGAATCAGGCGGGGACGTGGAAGGCGAGGGCAGGACGATCGGATCGACCGGCAGCTGCCTTCACGGCCTCGAAACAATTGAACGAGCCTGACTGCCGACGTATTTCGCTGCTTGACGGGCGGCTACTTGTTGCTTCCAGTTTCTTCACGACTAATTGCTGGCCGCTGAACGGAGATCGGAGCCCGTGGCGACTTCCGCTTGCTTCCGGTTGTGTACGAGAGCAGAAAGCAGTTGTCTACTAATTCTTGTTCTTTCTTTCACGCTTCCGAATGATCGCCATGCAGCAGGCAGTCCATTCGTGCCCGCTTTTGTTCGATCGATCAACCCACAAAGCCCGCGGAACGCAGCGAAAGATCGATGATCGCAGTCGGACTGCGGGGGGCCCACCACTCGCGGCGCCCGCGAACCTCCCACAAGAAGCAGCAGACAGCGGCGAGTGCACGGGCATTTATTGAGATTCATTTCAGACTCCTTGGCATCTCGCCTGCACTCCGGCCGTTCGCTCACGACTGCCCGCTCTCGTTCGGCGCTCATCGACAGAAATGCCGCGCGTCGATTCGAATGGAAGCCGCCGACTGCATTCGCGATCGCACGGCTTCTACTGACTGGACGGGAAGACGAGTGCACGGCGTTTCGATCACCTCCCGAGCCGCCGGTCAAATTCGTTTCGAGTAGCCAATTAATCAAAGTCGCTGTTTCGTTCGTTTATTTCAGTTTTGTTTGCTCAATTCAGTTTCCTTCGACTCCCGCCGCCTGTTTGACGTCGATCGTTGCCGCTCGGCGTAGATTTTTGGCCACGCCCCACCGCCGTCGCCCCCTCAACCGGCGACTCCGGCCGCCTCCCGTCCGTCCACCGATCACCTGCTCGCCTCCCGCTCGTTCTCAACCCGTCTGCATGTACTTTTCCGAGTTCGATCAGAAAGAAGCAAGATACGCGATCCAACGCCCGACCGCCCCACGATCCATCCAACGGCCGTCCACTCGACCAATTCACTTCCCATCGCTTCCCGCGCACTTCGACGAGTGCCGCGGCCGTTCGCCCGCTCGTCGTCTATTTTTGCTGCTAATTCGTCGT
This sequence comes from Aphelenchoides fujianensis, assembly GCA_024699865.1. Classification (NCBI taxonomy): domain Eukaryota; kingdom Metazoa; phylum Nematoda; class Chromadorea; order Rhabditida; family Aphelenchoididae; genus Aphelenchoides; species Aphelenchoides fujianensis. The sequence goes on along the minus strand of JAMPIO010000015.1, from coordinate 1,427,022 downwards.
GAAGGTTTTTGCGATGCCACCCGTAAGAAGAACAAACGCTAAACAGACGCACGACTCCCTCCCCACTCCATTCGCACCAGCAGGACCAATCCTGGAACGCAGAACGTGATCGGAAGAGCTGCTCGTTCCAGCCGAAGCAACAACGACCAACACACGCACTCCCCTTTGCTCTTTTAGACTGAACCGCGCGGACGCGCCGTTTGGTTCGATTTGGATCGAGAGGTGTGATTTCTTCTTTGTTGCACTCATCGGCGGCCGTTCGAGCGATCCGTTGGCACCAACTTGATGGAGCTGCCAGTCGGTTGGTTGCCCGCTTACTGTGGAATTTTGTTGCATTGCAGATCAAAATGGCGAATCCGCGCGGATTCGTTCCATTCGGCGCGTTCTGCTCCCCGTTCGCTCTTTTGGACGAGCACACAGCGGATTGATCGCGGATTTATGCGATCTGCTTCCGCATTTGTTTTGTTTTTGGCGTGGAAGACGGACAATCGTGTCGACTTGAACGGTTTGTCCAATAATTGCCCGCTGCTCGATCATTTCAGCGACCACCTGGCCGCTGGATAGTCGAATCCACTTGCATTCGGCGGACCAAAAAGCCACTCCCCCCGCCTTCCGAGCGCCCTCCGAGTGCTGGCGTACTGCAGGCGAGCATGTGTGCAACACCCGTCCGCTACTCGTCCCGCTCGCCCTTCGAACAGCCGTTCGACGGCGGTGCGAAGTGGCTTTTGGGCGACCGAATTCACTCGTTTCTTGAATTTAGCGGACGAAAGGTGTGCGAGCCGTAGCGGGCTGGAAGCAATCGATCGCGTTTGAATCGACAAGCAACCGGACGGCTTTTCAGTAGCCACCACTTGGTGTTTGTTCCGTTCGTGGACGGGCGGCAATCAATCGACGAGCGAAAGCGGGCGGTCGAAATTTCCTGAGCGACTCGCCGCCTGCAGGCAAAATGCGGTTTAAATCAGCCGGAATTTTGCTCGAAAATCCCCTTGCAGCAGCCCTCGGTCGTGTGATGAAAAGCGAGGGAAAATTGAGACTGGGGTTTGAGGGAGGCACCCCACGGAGAAACAATTGTTCGAAATTTCGTCAAGATGCGGTCGTCAAACATCGATTTTTTCTCGCCTCCCGATGCCTTCAACGCGTCGCAAACACCCCCAGCCGATGGAGGACGATGAGTTGAACGTATACGTGAGTGATGCGTGGCGTTTACGCGTAGTGGGGCGAAGATAAAATGGCCCAAATCGCGTCCAAGCGAAAATTTTGCTCGACAATCAAAACAGCAACGGCCCGGACACGTTTGTTTGAAGCCCCGAGACGCCGTGCGGTACACGAATCGATCGGGCTCGACGAGACGAAGCGCCTGATGTGTGTTGCCGGCCGTCAATGTTATTGGTTGATGAAACAAAACGAATTTCATCAATACTGGTCGTGTGATTTGCAGTCATGGCGAAACGGACGCGCTCAAAAGCTTTCTATTCGCTTACATACGGCGTGCAGCACACCGATCGACGAAGCACGACGAGCTGCGCACGGGTAGAGCGGTTTCTTAATTCGGAAAACAGCACGTGCTTTACTACAATCACTATAATGTACACTGCAGACAATTGGCGTAGTGGAGTGGAAGCGACGGGCAAGCGGGCGGTTTTCCGATCGCCACGAGCTGGTGTGCATTTGCATTCAACGGGCCGCAATCAATGGACGAGCGGATGCCGACGGTCGGAAGTCGACGATCGAAATCACCTGATCGACCCGCCGTTCGCCCGTCCACGACGCGGATGAACAAATGCGCTTGCAGGAACGAGTATCGATGCCGAAAGCAAGAATCAGTGGCCAACTGCAACAACAACAAACCGATGAATCCAATTTGAGGGCAAAACAGTCGACTGGAAGGGCGGCAGACAGCAAGCATTCCGTCCGGTTGCCGCATTCTATTGATTTGTGCGGGACAACGGGCACTGCGAGTGGATCCAATTGATTCACCAGAGCAGAACAATTCGTTAAACGACTGAAACAGAAATAAAATTAGGATCGAAGCAGCAACGTTCGACCGGCTTCGTCCTTTCGATTGGCCGCCCGTCGTTGAGATCGTCGTCTTCTATTTGCACTCGCTTCAGGCCTCAAAACAAATTCGTGGTCGCCGGCGGCCAGCATCGAGTTCACGCATCCGCTCGGCAGCTCCACTCACTCGCCGACGCACTCGAACTGGAGGCGGCTGGACAGTTGGCCGCCCCATCGGCGCGGATGGACCGAACGCGTCGAATGCGAGTTGAGGGGCGGTTGATTCCGCGAGATCTCCGCTCTTCTGCCCGCTCCTCCCGTCTTGTCGGCGTCAAAAATCGAGCGGTAGGCGTTTAATCGGTCGTCGTTGCAGGAAAGCGAGTGGAATCGACAGATTTCGGCGTCGTCGTGTACCCGAGTGATCGGTCGCTAGATGGCATCGAATGAAGGCAAGCATTCGGCGCCCTAAACGAATCGTTCGCTTTTCGCTGGCCGTTTCGCCGCTCGATACGCGAATGAACTTGCGTTTAACGGACGAACAAAGTGCTTTCGCCGTCTTCCGAGTGCCCCCTCCGTTTGCTGGCGTGCGGCAGACGAGCACGTGTGCAACGCCCGTCCGTTGCTTGTCCCACACGCCGCCCGAACACTCGCTCGTTTTCGCAATGGAGTGGCTTTTCGGCGCCCGCATTCACTTGTTCCCTGCATCGAGCGGACTAAAAGACCTGCGCACCGAATGGGACTGGCCGCAATCGAATGTTGTGTTCGAATCGGCGGGCAGACGGGCGGTGTGTCGATTACCACGAGCTGTCGTTCGTTCCCTTCGTGGACGGGCGGCAATCCAGCGTCAAGTGGGAGGCGGCGGTCGGAATCTTCAACTCGTCTTGACTCGAAATTGACGCCCGCTCGCTCACGGAACGGATGAAAGTTATAAACTAAGCGGTTTGCAGTAATTAGAAGCAAGAACACACCGATTAATTGGGGCCGAGGAAAAACAGTCGATTCAACGGCGCGACGATGCAAGCATTCCACGAGTCGCCGCATCCCCCTGCATTGCGGAAACCCACAGGCATTGCGAGTGGATCCAATTGGGTCGTCCGGAGCAATAATATTCATTAGTCGACTGAAACGAGAATAAAATTAAGATCGATGCGGCAAAATTCGATCGGCGGCTTTCGGCCGATTTCATCCGTTCGGTTAGCCGCCCGTCGTCAAGATCGGCGTCGTCTGATGGCACTCGCTTCAATCCTGAAAACAAATTCGTGATCACCGACGACCAGCAACAAGTTCACGCACTCGACCGCTCTACTGGACCGCTCCACTCCCTCGCCGGCAGGCGAATATTCCAGCGCGCAACGGCACTCGTTTCAGGTTTTGATTCTTGTGGAGCCGAGTGAATTGGAGGCGAGCGGATGGATTACCGACGACCAGCTTTCGTTCTCGATCGTTTCGAAGTTTCGATCGCCGAATGCGAGTTGAGTCGTGGGCATTCGGCGAGATCTTCGCTCTTGTTCCCGCCCGTTGGGTGCGGTTTGCTTCAAAGTCAAACCGGAATCCGTCGATTCCGTTTCCGTCCTGCAAACCCCGAGTGATCAACGGCTCGTTCACGTCGATTGGCGATGAGAATTGGACGTTCTGAACGACTCGTTCGGTTTTCAGCGACCACCTCGCCGCTGGATAGTCGAATCCACTTGCGTTTGGCGGACGAAAAAGCGACTCCCGCCGCCTTCCGAACGCCCTCCGTGTGCTGGCGTGCTAGAGGCGAGCATGTGTGCAATGTCCGTCCGTTGCTCGTCCCGCTCGCCCCTCGAACGACCGCTCGTCCGGTGTGTGGAGTGGCTTTTGGGCGCCCGAATTCACTCGTTTACCGCATCGAGCGGATCGAAGACGTTCAAACTGAGTGGATTAGCAGCGATCGACGAGCAGCCGGGCGGCTTTTTGTTTGACACGAGCTGGTCTGCATTCCGCATCCTACTGGCGACAATCAGGCAACGAGCGGAAGCCGCTGGTGGGGATCTTCTGATCATCTCGGTGCCCTCCCACCCACGGGGTGGATGGAAGGTAAAACTGAGCGGTTTGCAGGAATGTGGAGCGTGCACTGCAACAAGAACACGGATTAATTGGTGTCAAAGACGAAACAGTCGATACAACGACGAGAACATGCAAGCATTCGGCCAGTTGCTGCATTCAACAGCATTTGCGGAAAACCACGGGCGTTGCGAAAGGATCCAATTGAGTCGGCCGGGAACAGAAGAATTCGTTAATCGACTGAAACAAGAATAAAATTGAGTTCGAAGAGGCGTGGTTCAACAGGCTGGTTTGTTTCGAGTGGGTGCCGGTCGTCAAGATCGGCGTCGTCTGATGGCGCTCGCTTCAATCCTCGAAACAAATTCGTGATTGCCGGCGGCCAGCATCGAATTCACGTATCCGCTCGACCACTCCGCTCGCTCGTCGGTCGGCGAGCATTCCCGTTTGCAGAGGGGCGGAAACACCAACGAGCAACAACATTCGTTTCAGGTTTTGATTCTTCGTGCAGCGGACGGCCGAGCGATGTGGAGACGGGCGGACGGATGACCGCCGCCCGCTCTCGTCCCCAACCGTTTCGAAGCCGCACGCGTCGAAAGCGACATAAGTGGCGGTCATTCCGCGAGATCTCCGCTCTTCTGCCCGTCCGTCGGGTGCGGCTTGCTTCGAAATCCAACCGGAAAGCGTTTAATTGGTCGGTGTTGCAGGAAAGCGAGTAGGATCGATGGATTTCGGCGCGGTCCTGCAAATCCCGAGTGATCGGCCGCTCGTTGGCGTCGATCGAAGGCAAGAATTTCACGTCTTCAACGCTTCAATTAATAATTTTAGTACCGACGACGCGCTGGATAGTCGAATCGAGTTGCATTTGGCGCACGAAAAGGCGACTCCCGCCGTCTTCCGAGCGCCCTCCGAGTGCTGGCGTACTGCAGGCGAGCATGTGTGCAACGCGTCTTCCTTGCTCGTCCCGCTCGCCTTCGAACAGCCGCTCGCCGGCGGTGTGGAGTGGCTTTTCGGCGACCGAATTCACTCGTTTTTCGCATCCAGCGGCCTAAAGACCTCCGAGCCGAACAAAATCCGGTGGGAAGCAAACGAACGAGCACTCCCGTTCAAGCAATCGCTTGACGGCGGTGGACGAATGCGGATTCACGACCGACCGCCGGCTGATCGGCGAGAAACACGCCCATTGCCCGCAGAATTTCCATTCATTTCAGCCGCCTTCCGCGTTCATTCGACGAACTCATTCGATCGGCGCTATCGTCGTGATCATCCGCTGCGATCGGCCGGTCGTTCGATGAATTCGAGCGGAGTCGAGGCGATTGGCCGACGGCTTCGAGGAGATCGACGGGCGGGTCTCGCCCGTTCCTCGCTTCAATCAACACCTTCCGCCCAGTCGCCTGCTTTCAAGGGTTGCGGATTGTGGTTTCTGCACCACTTTCCGGACTCGTTCGTGTGTTTGTGTGCTTTCGAGTGGATTCTTGCGTGTGGATGCGAGATGCGGTTGCTGTGCTCTGCTCTTGCTTGCTGCTTGCTTGCTTTTGCGCCGTTTTGGGCGTCGAATTCCACGAATCTCGGCGAAGATCCAAGTGGCAAGCGGACCGCCGAAACGGGCGGCCGAGCGAGCGGACGGACGGACGGGCGTCTAAATCGAGAGAAACACCAATCAATTCACAAAGGAAGCTTCCACTTACCTTTCGCTCGGCATCCTCTGCTGCTTGCGGGCAAACAAGTGGACCGAGGACGTGCACGTGGATCAGAAGCGAGTGTTCGGCAAGAACGCCCGCCCAAAAGTCGGCCGAAAGTCGTCGAAATGGCCAAATCTTCTCACAGCGGGGGAATTTCGGAAAACCGGAGCCGCTGAGCGGAGTGGACATCGATTGAGAAGCGAATTTCACGACCACAAGTTGCTCTCGACCGAGGAGCAGGTTTTGAACACGGAATTGCGGCCGTTCCGGGCAACAATCGGGCAAATGGATGCGAAAAGGAATATTTAGCAAATATTCCGAAATCTCCCCTTCTCGCCGCCCGAAAGTCGAGTGGTGGAGCTCATTTTAAGTGCCAATTGACGGGGAATTTCGGGGATGTCGACCGGGAGCGGAAATGGCCGAATGGAAGGGGAATGGGAGAGAAACAAGGAGGAATTCGGAAATTATTCTTCCAACTTGCCGTCTTCGCGTGGAGCCCGACCGACCGGCCGGCAAGGCGCAAGCGGACTGCCCGCCTGGCGAGGGGGCGGCGGTGACGCCGGCGAGTGAAGGGCGACGCCGAGCCGCCCGCCGGGGCGACTTTTTCGTTCCACTGCGCGATGGCCAAATCGCCAACCACTTGACCAAAACGCATGAAACCGGCACCATTCGATGGAGAATTGAATGCGCTTCAAACGAGTGTTGATTGCAACGAGATCGCAGCAGTGAGCGAGCATCAATTTAGATCGCAGCGGGGCGAGTCCGCGAATCGCGCACTTCCATAACTCGGCCAATACTCATCGTATTTGGCCCAAATTTGGCACAGACATCGAGAATAGCGTAGAGAATCTACCTGTAATTTTGCAGCAATTAAAAATGACAAGAAAGTGGTTTGCGAGGCCGCCGAACCTGCGCTGGACGGGTCCGAGGGGGGTGCGAGAGAAACGAAAAATAGTGTGTGTCGGGCCGAAACGCAGGCATGCGCCTATGCATTTCTAGCAGTCGTTTCTACCTAAAAACCTGCGGAAACCGACGAATCGCAATCGTTCGTAGCAAAAGAATGTTTAAAACGAGCAGAAGCGAACGAAAGAGTGGTCTGCCGAGTGCGGGTTGATGCTGAGGGCGTCTCCTTCCCGGTGGGCTCTTCTTTCCGCTGCGACGCAAGGTCGCTAGCTCTAGTGAACGGCGGTTGTGAGTGCATAGTCAAGCGAAGGTCGGGGCGCAATGCTCGCTTCCTTCTCCTATCAAGCAAAGCACCTAGTGTTGGGCGACCAACCACGAGGTTTGCTGTGCGAAGGCGTTGTTTGGGAACGAATCGCGACGGCGGCGGTCTGCATAGCAGTAACCAGTCGGTCGGTCGGCGACGAGAATCGGCGAACACCCGAGTGCGACTTGAGCAATCGCGACTCATTGGAGGTGATTCGAGTGTTGACAACAGATGCGAATATTTCTTGTACTCTGCGGAGTGCACGGATTTGTTCAATAATCTGGTTGATCCTGGCTGAACTGATATGTTTCTTTCAAAGATTTAGCCATGCATGTGTAAGTCGAGTTGATATAAAGCGAAACTGCGAACGGCTCATTACAACAGATATAATCTACATGTTCTTACTTTTAAACGGATAACTGCGGTAATTCTGGAGCCAATACGTGCCTAAAAGCAGTGGCCTTCGGGTCGCTGTGCTATTATTGGAGCAAAACTATTCGTTAGTCCTTTTGCTAACTCTGGATAATACTGCGTATCGCATGACCTCGTGTCGGCGAAGTAACATTCGAGTATCTGCCCTATCAACTTGCTGGCAGTGTATTGGACTGCCATGGTTCTAACGGGTAACGGAGAATCAGGGTTCGACTCCGGAGAGGGAGCCTTAGAAACGGCTACCATTTCTAAGGAAAGCAGCAGGCGCGCAACTTATCCACTGTCCACTAGGACGAGATAGTGACGAGAAATAACAAGTTCGTTCTCTTTGAGGTCGAACATTGGAATGGGTACAATCTAGACAATTTAACGAGTATCTACGAGAGGGCAAGTCTGGTGCCAGCAGCCGCGGTAATTCCAGCTCTCGTAATGTATAGAATTATTGTTGCGGTTAAAAAGTTCGTAGTTGATCAGCGAACCGTTCGGGGTGCATCCTAACGGGTGTCACTCGTCGGACGGTATTTTGCGCGTTTGTGTGCGGTCGCCCTCGTGGTGGCTCGTATGCTGCGTGCAGGATTACTTTGAACGGCTTAAGTGCTCAAGGCGAGTCTTCGGACTGAATACCGGTGCATGGAATAATGGAACAAGGTTTCGGCTGAGTTTTATTGGTTTTGTCGGCAGAGACAATGGTTAACAGGAACAGCTGGGGGCACTCGTATCCCGGCGCGAGAGGTGAAATTCGTGGACCGTCGGGAGACGCCCTAAAGCGAAGGCATTTGCCAAGAGTGTTTTCATTAATCAAGAACGAAAGTCAGAGGTTCGAAGGCGATTAGATACCGCCCTAGTTCTGACCGTAAACGATGCCAACTGCCAATCCGCTGGTGGATTTAATTCACGAGCGGGCGGGTTTCCGGAAACGAAAGTTTTTCGGTTCCGGGGGAAGTATGGTTGCAAAGCTGAAACTTAAAGGAATTGACGGAAGGGCACCACCAGGAGTGGAGCTTGCGGCTTAATTTGACTCAACACGGGAAACCTCACCCGGCCAGTACATCATAAGGATTGACAGATTGAAAGCTCTTTCATGATTTGATGAATGGTGGTGCATGGCCGTTCTTAGTTCGTGCTAATTGAAGTGTCTGCTTTATTGGCCCGGTGCCGTGGTCTCACCCAGGACTCAAGGTGTCTTGAGAGATCCTGGCGGCATCGGAGTTGGGTGCAGCGGTGACTGCTCTGACAAACCCAACTGAAAATCGGCAGAGCAAAGCCGTCGCCAGACAGAGTGCGCACATGGCAGTGCCAGGCGCCCAAGACTCAACGGCCCTACAGAAGATAGGTGTCGGTCTGGTGAGACACAACCAATACGGGAGCTCAACTTCGGCTTTGGTCGAGCTTGGGGCCGGTCCTTGTTGCTTGCACCGGTTTGAATGCGACCTCCAGAACCTTTTACAGGCGAGCAAGGCGCATACTCCCAGGAAATATCTCCTCGTGGGATATACCGGGTCACTCTTGTAGTGGCCTGGACGAAACCGTTCGACCTTGTGTCGTTCGGCCAACGAGGTCTGCGAGCAGACCAACCCAACTTATCGGCTTAGCCCCCGCCCTGCCCAAGGGTTCAAGAAAACAACTAAAAACGAGTAAAGAAAACTCGAAACGGATCAGATAAATCCGAGCTTAGAATTGGCTTGCGAAGAAGCAAGTTTCTGCACCCCCTAGTAAAGGGGGTTGCTCTTCCTATCAAAAGTTGTCTATTGCTCCTGCGGGACGTTCGCCGGCCGCGGCAGGTTGAAGGTTGGTGTAGAGGTGTCGATGTAGGAATATGTTGGAGATACCAACTGTAGCAAAAGATAAAGCTAACAGGGTTCTAGTCAGAGAACTCAGATGAGTCAAGAGAACTCACAAGAGCCACAGAAACCACCACGAGTAATGAAAACTCGCACGGCTCGCAGACGCTCGGTTCCCTACAAGGTAAGTAAAAGAGATAAAAACTTGCCTCTCATAGTAAATGAGCGCACTAACAGCAAAAAGTGCAGGGAGCCAAGGACTCACCGCTGTAGTCGAGACACCCATGAGGTGGGCTGCACTACGGGACTTAAAGCACCCCGTGGATTGGTGAGTAGGGGCGGAAGGGAGGGTATACCGCGTCTGCTTAATTGCGATAACGAGCGAGACGCCAACTGTTAACTAGTGCGTTGATTGGTTCGCTTGTCAACGATCGACTTCTTAACGGGATTTGTGGTTACTAGCCTCAAGAAATGGAGCAATAACAGGTCTGTGATGCCCTTAGATGTTCGGGGCCGCACGCGTGCTACAATGATGGTAACAGCGTGATTGTCCTCGCCCGAGAGGGCTTGGCAAACAGTTGAGATATTATTATGGCTGGAATTGAGTGTTGAAATTTTCTCTCATGAACGAGGAATTCCAAGTAAATGCGAGTCATCAACTTGCATTGATTACGTCCCTGCCCTTTGTACACACCGCCCGTCGCTACCCGGGACTGAGTTGTTTCGAGAAAGCCACGGACCGGTGTCGCTCGTGTTTCGGCACGTACGACGCTGGAAAGTGGTTTAATCGCAACGGCTTGAACCGGGGAAAAGTCGTAACAAGGTTGCAGTAGGTGAACCTGCGCAAGATCAGGTATCGTGAATACAAACAAACAATTGGAGTCGTCGGCTGCCGGCGTCAAGTTCGTCTTGTCGTCGTGTGGTCGTCGCACTTCCAATGCCCACTGGCCGGTTTCGTCTTCGGGCGGACTGGTTTCAGTTCACAAGCAACGGCTTTTCTGGGCCTCTATGTTGGATTGAGCGGTTGTGTTCCACGTCCGTGGCCGCGACGATGTCCAACGGTAGGCGTCCGCTCTTCGGAGTGCGGCGTTAAGAGTTGATGACCCGGTCGGGCACCCAGAACCTACCAACTTTTCACAATCGATAGTCAATGCGAAGCAAGAGAAAGTCAAGTTATGTCGGTGGATCACTTGGCTCGTAGATCGATGAAGAACGCAGTGAATTGCGTTAAGAATCTCGAATTACAGATATTATGAGAGACATATTTTCGATTGCATATTGCGCCGTCGGGTTCTGCCCTTCGGCATACACAACTCAGGGTGTTTTGATGCAGAACGAAGATCAACATTGTTGCCCAATGGTCTATTCGATCTGAACAAACGGTCGGCTGCTCCCAACGGAGTCGTGAGTCGACGTAAGCAGGCGGCATTCCCTCAGCGGTCTGCCTTGCCCAATACGAGTGTCGTACTGTTAGGGATAATCAACGGTCGTTTCTTCGAAGCGAGCCGACGAGTTTGTGGTTGTTGAGTGAGACGAGTTGTCTGCGTTCCTTGTTATTCGAATGCGTCAGTCTCTCTTCAACGGCCTCATTTCTCGCTTGGTTCGTGGATTGAAGCGGTCGGCAGTACAGCGATGTTTCGAACACTCCACCATTCCATTGCGATGGTTTGAATCCACCTGAGTCGGATATGATCACCCGCCGAACTTAAGCATATCAGTAAGCGGAGGAAAAGAAACCAACCGGGATTTCCCTAGTAACTGCGAGTGAAAAGGGAAGAGCTCAGCGCTTAAGACGATCACTTCATGCGGCGATCGTCGGTGTAGCGTTTGGAGAGCGAGTATCGGCGACGTCTGTCGGGTTCAAGTTTCGTTGGAACACGGCTGCACAGATGGTTTCACACCAGTACGGCCGGGCGGCGTCGACGAGTTCGTTTCTCTGGGAGTCGGGTTGTTTGGAAACGCAGCCCAAAGAGGGTGGTAAACTTCACCTAAAGCTAAATATGGCTACGAGACCGATAGCAAACAAGTACTGTGAAGGAAAGTTGAAAAGCACTTTGAAAAGAGAGTGCAAGAGAACGTGAAACCGTTATAGTGGAAGCGGATGGAGCCGACGTATCTGGTGCGTATTCAATCGCTCGCGACGGCAATCGTTCGTTCAGCATTCCGCAAGGTTGTTGAGCGGGCGTTCGTTTGTCGGCGTGGACGATGCACTTGCGTACGGAGTGCGCCGAGTGGGTTGACGGTGTCGTCGGAGGCGCGTTTAGAGGACTTGGCGTGGCAACACGTCGAGAACCCTGAACGTGCGGATGGCGAGTGTCGTTGGCTTGTTGCTTGTGGGACGGGTGTATTCGTGGGCGTTCGTTGCGGTGCGGGTAACTCGTGTACGACACATGTGTCGTGCGCTTGCTTCTCGTATCGTGTGCGTTCGTCTGCCCTCGTCCTCGACTCGGTGTCTAGTCGGTCACCCATTTGACCCGTCTTGAAACACGGACCAAGGAGTTTAAGGTATGCGCAAGTCATTGAGCTAAGTTAAACTCAAAGGCGTAATGAAAGTGAGACTCTTGGAGTCGACGATGTGAACGGGGCGCGTTTCGACGTTCTTCGTGCAACATCGCCCCGTGACTTGGACTTGTCCTGTTGCGGAGGTTGAGCGTATGCTTTGAGACCCGAAAGATGGTGAACTATGCCTGAACAGGACGAAGTCAGAGGAAACTCTGATGGAAGTCCGAAGCGGTTCTGACGTGCAAATCGATCGTCTGATTTGGGTATAGGGGCGCAAGACTAATCGAACCATCTAGTAGCTGGTTCCTTCCGAAGTTTCCCTCAGGATAGCTGGAGCAAGTAGCAGATATACTCGGTAAAGCGAACGATTAGAGTCATTGGGATGTATTATTCTCAAACTATTCTCAAACTCTAAATGGTTATGTTGTTTGTGTTACTTGATTGAACATAGACTTTGATTGCCGTGCTCCAAGTGGGCCATTTTTGGTAAGCAGAACTGGCGATGTGGGATGAACCAAACGCGGAGTTAAGGTGCCAGACTTTCCGCTCATGAGACCCCATAAAAGGTGTTGGTTGATACTGACAGCAGGACGGTGGCCATGGAAGTCGGAAACCGCTAAGGAGTGTGTAACAACTCACCTGCCGAATCAACTAGCCCTGAAAATGGATGGCGCTAGAGCGGAGGACCTATACTCGAGCCGTTGACAGAGAACAATTCGATGAAAATCTCTCAACGAGTAGGAAGGTTGTCGCGATGGCGTCGAAGGTGCGGAGCGTGAGCTCGACTGGAGCCGTCATGAGTGCAGATCTTGGTTGAAGTAGCAAATATTCAAGTGAGATCCTTGAAGACTGAAGTGGAGAAGGGTTCCGCGTGCACAGTGATTGTACGTGGGTTAGTCGGTCCTAAGGCACAGGCTAATGCTGGCTTGAAGTGGCGACGTTTATTCACTTGTGGATTGCGTCACGTTTGTCGAAAGGGAAGCGGGTTAATATTCCCGCATCGAGACGAGGAGATGATGTCGCTTCGGCGGCATTGAGCGCGGTAACGCAAACGAACCTGTTGACGCTGCTTGAAGTCCGAGCCAGAGATCTCTTTTCTGGTTTAAACTCGCGTGACCATGGAATCGGTTCAGCCGGAGATATGGTTGTTGGGGTTGTAAAGCATCGCGGTTCCGGCGATGTTCCGAGTGCTTCATGTGGTCCGTGAAAAGGCAGGGGAGGCCTTATGAATTTCTTGCTCGGCCGTACCAATCACCGCAGCAGGTCTCCAAGGTGAACAGCCTCTAGTTGATAGAATAATGTAGATAAGGGAAGTCGGCAAATTAGATTCGTAACTTTGGGAAAAGAATTGGCTCTAGAGCTCGGGTCCTTCGGGTTGTCGTGCGAAGCCGTTGGAATGCGTTCGTGACTGCTCGACGCAAGTCGTGTGGGCTAGTAGCGTGGTCCGACGGTGGAGCGCTTCAACTACGCCGCTTCGTTCTTTACGGAATGTTGTCGGTTACGGTGGACGATTAACGAGCGTATCTAGAACTGGTACGGACTCGGGGAATCCGACTGTCTAATTAAAACAGAGGAGATAGATGGTTCCAGATGGACGTTGACTATCTCTGATTTCTGCCCAGTGCTCTGAATGTTACTTTAAGGAAATTTGATTAAGCGCGGGTAAACGGCGGGAGTAACTATGACTCTCTTAAGGTAGCCAAATGCCTCGTCATCTAATTAGTGACGCGCACGAATGGATCAACGAGATTCCCACTGTCCCTAACTACTATCTAGCGAAACCACAGCCAAGGGAACGGGCTTGGCAAAGACAGCGGGGAAAGAAGACCCTGTTGAGCTTGACTCTAGTCTGGATTTGTGAAGAATCATGCATGGTGTAGCATAAGTGGGAGACCTCGGTCGCCAGTGAAATACCACTACTTTCATCGTTTCCTTACTTATTCGGTTAAACGGGAAACGCACAACCTCGTGTTGTGCTTGTGCTTAGTGTTAAGTCGGCCGCCTCGTGTGGCCGGCGACCCGCGTCAAAGACAGTTCCAGGCGGGGAGTTTGACTGGGGCGGTACATCTATCAAACAATAACGTAGGTGTCCTAAGGTAAGCTCAGAAAGGACGGAAACCTTTCGTAGAGTAAAAGGACAAAAGCTTACTTGATCTTGATTTTCAGTACGAATACAGACCGCGAAAGCGTGGCCTATCGATCCTTTCGATTTGTAAAGTTTACAGCAAGAGGTGTCAGAAAAGTTACCACAGGGATAACTGGCTTGTGGCAGCCAAGCGTCCATAGCGACGTTGCTTTTTGATCCTTCGATGTCGGCTCTTCCTATCATTGCGTAGCAGAATGCGCAAAGCGTTGGATTGTTCACCCACTAATAGGGAACGTGAGCTGGGTTTAGACCGTCGTGAGACAGGTTAGTTTTATCCTACTGTCGAATGTGTTGTTGCAATAGTAATCCTGCTTAGTACGAGAGGAACAGCAGGTTCAGACATTTGGTTTATGCGCTTGTCCGATAGGACAATGGTGCGAAGCTACCATCTGGGGGATTACAACTGAATGCCTCTAAGTTGGAACCCCACCTGGAAAGGTTGACAATAATTTTGTACCCCGGTGTCGGGCGGTACTCTTATGCCGGACGTTCGCGTCCCGCAGCTCATACCCCATAGTTGACCTTGCCGTTCGTCTCAATCGACGTTCGGTTGTCCATTCCATACTACTTTGTGTGGTGTACGTCGGGGTGCAAGATCGCTTGAATACGACTTGACTACTGGTCAAGGGGTTGTAAGCAGCAGAGCAGTCTTTACATTGCGATCTGTTGAGACTACCCTTTGATCGGATGAATCTGTTTTAGTCGTTCAAAGAATTGTATCGCCCACGATTTGTGCGTTGTGAAAACGCACAAGTCCGGGCGAGTCGAGCGGAGTGGGTGGTGGGGTGGAGCGAGCAGCAGGGTGGAGTCGCCGTTGAGGACGACTTCAATCCGCCGTTCACTCGCTCCGCTTGCTTCTCTCTTGCCGCATCAAAGCCCGACTGCAGTCACCAGTTGACTGCAGTCGGGCTTTTTTACCACTCCATTTTTGATTATTGTATCGCCCGCAACTTGCGATCGAAAACGCACAAGTCCGGAGGAGTGGACGACAGAGTGGAGGAAAGCCGGCGGACGACCGGCTTTCACTCTGCTTTCGTCGCGCTCTCTCGTCCACCGTCGATTGAAGCCCGACTGCAGTCTCGCACTGCAGTTGGGCTTTTTTATCACTCCAATTTTCGATTATTGTATCGCGCATTTTGCGCCTCTCCACGAACTTGGCCGCTCGAATGGAAAATTGGGCGTGGTTGGGTGAGTGGGGCGCTGTTTTACGCAATTTTCACGGCTTTTTTGTGATGCAAAACGGTAGAATGATTGTTGACTGGGCGAAGTGAACGAAGGGGCGGCTTCAACATTCGACGCCCGAAGCCGAGAGGTGGGCAACGAAACGAAAAGCGACTGCGAAAATCCGCCCGCGCGTGCGGCCGTCGACTCGTCCAATCGCCGGCCGACTCGAAGGACTCACCTGATGGACGGGGGAGAAGGACGCGAGCAACGGGCACTCGACCGCCTCGGACGGCCGACCGGACGGCAAGTGGGCGGGCGTGAGGGCCGAGCGGCTTCGAAAATTTACCCGTTCGTCATGCAAATGCCCACCTTCCTCTTTCGTCCGATCGGAACGAATCCGCTGGCATCGTAATCGTTCGACTCCGACTATCGCCGAGTCGGCGTTTCGTTTCGTGCGTTGCCATGCGGCTTCGAAAAACTGTGAGAGCGAAAGAAACCGATCAATTCGTCGTTGATCGCTATTGACTGCGCTCCAAAAATAGTTTGAATAGGGGAACACATGAGAAGAAAAACGTTCACTCCAATCCGATCACAGAAAAGAGACCGATCACCGCCTGTTTACGGCGAGCACAATTTCTGCCCTTCGTTTGCTGTCGACAACAACGATCGAATAAACGACGAGTCGACGAGCAGGCGGTGGGCTGAGGATGAATGGCGGCGAACCGAAGATAAAAAGCGGCAACTCCAGCGCGCATCACCCATTCGCCGGCATCTCCGGTTCACGTACTTCCGCATTCTTCGATTAATTCACTGCTTTCAGTTTGCCTTCGACTTTCTCGCTCAACTCGCCCGGCGCCGAAGCCGCCTGCTCGAAGAGATTGCCCGACGATCGGAACACGAACCCTAACCCCCTTCGCTCGTCGATTCGGACATTTGCGAATCGCACGCAGATGTGTGGGTTGCAGTGCAGGGCGCGGGTTTTCGAATTGTTTGATTGAAATCGAAACGAGCGTCGCCCGCCCCCCAACACTCAACTTCTCATCAGCGGCGCTAATCGCTCAATCAATTAAATCACCAACAGCGGGCGTTTTATTCGCCCGTCTGGAAGCAGGCGATCGGAGGGGCCAATTCCTCGTGAACAATCCGCTCCGAAACACGAACCTTCACTCCACACGAATTCCCGCTTCAATTCACGGATTGCAGTTGGGCGAGCAGCGAGAGAGGCGGGCTCCTGCCCATCCGCTGTTGCCCTACTTATTGTTTTGCTCGTAGGCTCAACGGAGTGTGTTCGTCCACACCTAGTTGAATGCACGCGAACCCGTCTGATCTCGCAAGTTAAGCAGCTATGGGCCCGACTAATACGTGGATCGGAGACGTCCTTGGAATCTCGGGTGACGAACGCATTCCTTTTTGTGGTTTGATATCACCTTTACGAACTGTTTCGTATTTTTAGAAGCTGTTCACTGCTGGGTGGCATTTTCTTTTTGCGAACACCCGCTGGAGACCGGCGGGAACGACGAGAAGCCGCCGTTCGATAATCGCGCATGAGGACGGCGGTTTCTTTTTATTTTAGACGTGAACGGATCAAGCCGACTCGATTGCAGTCGACCGGCATCTTCGCTCGACGATCCGTTGGATTCGGCCGCTCAAAAGCCGTCGGCAGGCGAACACTCGGGCGGCGGCCAACGGCTTCGTTCCGGCGGCGAGTGGGCGTCTTCTCGTCCGTTCACTCCTATTAATTTTACGTGTCCATTTCAGAATGCTTCGGCCGGTCTCCAACACGACTCCAGCGCTCGTCTTCCCAGCGGATGAACACTCGAGTGGAACGGCCGGAGTGGAGCGACCGAACGGACGATCAACTTTGTGCCCGCCCGTCGCTCGGAAGGTAAACGAACAGCAACGCGAAATGAATCACGTTCTTCCTTTTTTCAGTCCCGCCCACGATTTGACGTCTCCGGCAGCAACACGGCCGTTCACTCGTCCTTTCAATTCGGAGCGTGTCGAAGTCGCCGGATTACTCGTTTGCTTCCCGCTGAATGAACGAGAATCGACTGTTCACTTCTGTTCTTCTTCCAGAAATCCGCGATCGCTCAATCCGCTTCGTTTTCTCGTTCGACCGCCCGCCGCGTTCCATCGATTGTTCACAATTATACGTGTGTTGGATCCAGCCGGCAGCCTCTCGCTGACGGCATTTCCGTAATGGACGGTCGAACGAGTCGTTTGCCTTCGGGGCGACGGAATGCGTTGTTCGTTCGGGAGTGTGCAAGTGAAATAACCGTTACGTTCTCTAATTCCTGTTCTTTCAGTTGTTCGCAAACAAATCGAGTGGTCGTGAGAAGGCGCCGTTGCTGGTGCGAATCCAGTGGATGAGCGGAGAAATCGGCGGTCTAGACGTGGAGAATTGCCTCCAATTCGCCGTGGAAAGTTTAATAAAGCCTCTCGTTCATGGCTACTGCGGCCGATGGACCGCGCGAATCAGGCGGGGACGTGGAAGGCGAGGGCAGGACGATCGGATCGACCGGCAGCTGCCTTCACGGCCTCGAAACAATTGAACGAGCCTGACTGCCGACGTATTTCGCTGCTTGACGGGCGGCTACTTGTTGCTTCCAGTTTCTTCACGACTAATTGCTGGCCGCTGAACGGAGATCGGAGCCCGTGGCGACTTCCGCTTGCTTCCGGTTGTGTACGAGAGCAGAAAGCAGTTGTCTACTAATTCTTGTTCTTTCTTTCACGCTTCCGAATGATCGCCATGCAGCAGGCAGTCCATTCGTGCCCGCTTTTGTTCGATCGATCAACCCACAAAGCCCGCGGAACGCAGCGAAAGATCGATGATCGCAGTCGGACTGCGGGGGGCCCACCACTCGCGGCGCCCGCGAACCTCCCACAAGAAGCAGCAGACAGCGGCGAGTGCACGGGCATTTATTGAGATTCATTTCAGACTCCTTGGCATCTCGCCTGCACTCCGGCCGTTCGCTCACGACTGCCCGCTCTCGTTCGGCGCTCATCGACAGAAATGCCGCGCGTCGATTCGAATGGAAGCCGCCGACTGCATTCGCGATCGCACGGCTTCTACTGACTGGACGGGAAGACGAGTGCACGGCGTTTCGATCACCTCCCGAGCCGCCGGTCAAATTCGTTTCGAGTAGCCAATTAATCAAAGTCGCTGTTTCGTTCGTTTATTTCAGTTTTGTTTGCTCAATTCAGTTTCCTTCGACTCCCGCCGCCTGTTTGACGTCGATCGTTGCCGCTCGGCGTAGATTTTTGGCCACGCCCCACCGCCGTCGCCCCCTCAACCGGCGACTCCGGCCGCCTCCCGTCCGTCCACCGATCACCTGCTCGCCTCCCGCTCGTTCTCAACCCGTCTGCATGTACTTTTCCGAGTTCGATCAGAAAGAAGCAAGATACGCGATCCAACGCCCGACCGCCCCACGATCCATCCAACGGCCGTCCACTCGACCAATTCACTTCCCATCGCTTCCCGCGCACTTCGACGAGTGCCGCGGCCGTTCGCCCGCTCGTCGTCTATTTTTGCTGCTAATTCGTCGTGAAGGTTTTTGCGATGCCACCCGTAAGAAGAACAAACGCTAAACAGACGCACGACTCCCTCCCCACTCCATTCGCACCAGCAGGACCAATCCTGGAACGCAGAACGTGATCGGAAGAGCTGCTCGTTCCAGCCGAAGCAACAACGACCAACACACGCACTCCCCTTTGCTCTTTTAGACTGAACCGCGCGGACGCGCCGTTTGGTTCGATTTGGATCGAGAGGTGTGATTTCTTCTTTGTTGCACTCATCGGCGGCCGTTCGAGCGATCCGTTGGCACCAACTTGATGGAGCTGCCAGTCGGTTGGTTGCCCGCTTACTGTGGAATTTTGTTGCATTGCAGATCAAAATGGCGAATCCGCGCGGATTCGTTCCATTCGGCGCGTTCTGCTCCCCGTTCGCTCTTTTGGACGAGCACACAGCGGATTGATCGCGGATTTATGCGATCTGCTTCCGCATTTGTTTTGTTTTTGGCGTGGAAGACGGACAATCGTGTCGACTTGAACGGTTTGTCCAATAATTGCCCGCTGCTCGATCATTTCAGCGACCACCTGGCCGCTGGATAGTCGAATCCACTTGCATTCGGCGGACCAAAAAGCCACTCCCCCCGCCTTCCGAGCGCCCTCCGAGTGCTGGCGTACTGCAGGCGAGCATGTGTGCAACACCCGTCCGCTACTCGTCCCGCTCGCCCTTCGAACAGCCGTTCGACGGCGGTGCGAAGTGGCTTTTGGGCGACCGAATTCACTCGTTTCTTGAATTTAGCGGACGAAAGGTGTGCGAGCCGTAGCGGGCTGGAAGCAATCGATCGCGTTTGAATCGACAAGCAACCGGACGGCTTTTCAGTAGCCACCACTTGGTGTTTGTTCCGTTCGTGGACGGGCGGCAATCAATCGACGAGCGAAAGCGGGCGGTCGAAATTTCCTGAGCGACTCGCCGCCTGCAGGCAAAATGCGGTTTAAATCAGCCGGAATTTTGCTCGAAAATCCCCTTGCAGCAGCCCTCGGTCGTGTGATGAAAAGCGAGGGAAAATTGAGACTGGGGTTTGAGGGAGGCACCCCACGGAGAAACAATTGTTCGAAATTTCGTCAAGATGCGGTCGTCAAACATCGATTTTTTCTCGCCTCCCGATGCCTTCAACGCGTCGCAAACACCCCCAGCCGATGGAGGACGATGAGTTGAACGTATACGTGAGTGATGCGTGGCGTTTACGCGTAGTGGGGCGAAGATAAAATGGCCCAAATCGCGTCCAAGCGAAAATTTTGCTCGACAATCAAAACAGCAACGGCCCGGACACGTTTGTTTGAAGCCCCGAGACGCCGTGCGGTACACGAATCGATCGGGCTCGACGAGACGAAGCGCCTGATGTGTGTTGCCGGCCGTCAATGTTATTGGTTGATGAAACAAAACGAATTTCATCAATACTGGTCGTGTGATTTGCAGTCATGGCGAAACGGACGCGCTCAAAAGCTTTCTATTCGCTTACATACGGCGTGCAGCACACCGATCGACGAAGCACGACGAGCTGCGCACGGGTAGAGCGGTTTCTTAATTCGGAAAACAGCACGTGCTTTACTACAATCACTATAATGTACACTGCAGACAATTGGCGTAGTGGAGTGGAAGCGACGGGCAAGCGGGCGGTTTTCCGATCGCCACGAGCTGGTGTGCATTTGCATTCAACGGGCCGCAATCAATGGACGAGCGGATGCCGACGGTCGGAAGTCGACGATCGAAATCACCTGATCGACCCGCCGTTCGCCCGTCCACGACGCGGATGAACAAATGCGCTTGCAGGAACGAGTATCGATGCCGAAAGCAAGAATCAGTGGCCAACTGCAACAACAACAAACCGATGAATCCAATTTGAGGGCAAAACAGTCGACTGGAAGGGCGGCAGACAGCAAGCATTCCGTCCGGTTGCCGCATTCTATTGATTTGTGCGGGACAACGGGCACTGCGAGTGGATCCAATTGATTCACCAGAGCAGAACAATTCGTTAAACGACTGAAACAGAAATAAAATTAGGATCGAAGCAGCAACGTTCGACCGGCTTCGTCCTTTCGATTGGCCGCCCGTCGTTGAGATCGTCGTCTTCTATTTGCACTCGCTTCAGGCCTCAAAACAAATTCGTGGTCGCCGGCGGCCAGCATCGAGTTCACGCATCCGCTCGGCAGCTCCACTCACTCGCCGACGCACTCGAACTGGAGGCGGCTGGACAGTTGGCCGCCCCATCGGCGCGGATGGACCGAACGCGTCGAATGCGAGTTGAGGGGCGGTTGATTCCGCGAGATCTCCGCTCTTCTGCCCGCTCCTCCCGTCTTGTCGGCGTCAAAAATCGAGCGGTAGGCGTTTAATCGGTCGTCGTTGCAGGAAAGCGAGTGGAATCGACAGATTTCGGCGTCGTCGTGTACCCGAGTGATCGGTCGCTAGATGGCATCGAATGAAGGCAAGCATTCGGCGCCCTAAACGAATCGTTCGCTTTTCGCTGGCCGTTTCGCCGCTCGATACGCGAATGAACTTGCGTTTAACGGACGAACAAAGTGCTTTCGCCGTCTTCCGAGTGCCCCCTCCGTTTGCTGGCGTGCGGCAGACGAGCACGTGTGCAACGCCCGTCCGTTGCTTGTCCCACACGCCGCCCGAACACTCGCTCGTTTTCGCAATGGAGTGGCTTTTCGGCGCCCGCATTCACTTGTTCCCTGCATCGAGCGGACTAAAAGACCTGCGCACCGAATGGGACTGGCCGCAATCGAATGTTGTGTTCGAATCGGCGGGCAGACGGGCGGTGTGTCGATTACCACGAGCTGTCGTTCGTTCCCTTCGTGGACGGGCGGCAATCCAGCGTCAAGTGGGAGGCGGCGGTCGGAATCTTCAACTCGTCTTGACTCGAAATTGACGCCCGCTCGCTCACGGAACGGATGAAAGGTATAAACTAAGCGGTTTGCAGTAATTAGAAGCAAGAACACACCGATTAATTGGGGCCGAGGAAAAACAGTCGATTCAACGGCGCGACGATGCAAGCATTCCACGAGTCGCCGCATCCCCCTGCATTGCGGAAACCCACAGGCATTGCGAGTGGATCCAATTGGGTCGTCCGGAGCAATAATATTCATTAGTCGACTGAAACGAGAATAAAATTAAGATCGATGCGGCAAAATTCGATCGGCGGCTTTCGGCCGATTTCATCCGTTCGGTTAGCCGCCCGTCGTCAAGATCGGCGTCGTCTGATGGCACTCGCTTCAATCCTGAAAACAAATTCGTGATCACCGACGACCAGCAACAAGTTCACGCACTCGACCGCTCTACTGGACCGCTCCACTCCCTCGCCGGCAGGCGAATATTCCAACGCGCAACGGCACTCGTTTCAGGTTTTGATTCTTGTGGAGCCGAGTGAATTGGACGCGAGCGGATGGATCACCGACGACCATCTTTCGTTCTCGATCGTTTCGAAGTTTCGATCGCCGAATGCGAGTTGAGTCGTGGGCATTCGGCGAGATCTTCGCTCTTGTTCCCGCCCGTTGGGTGCGGTTTGCTTCAAAGTCAAACCGGAATCCATCGATTCCGTTTCCGTCCTGCAAACCCCGAATGATCAACGACTCGTTCACGTCGATTACCGATGAGAATTGGACGTTCTAAACGACTCGTTCGCTTTTCAGCTGGCCACTTCGCCGCTCGATACGCGAATCCAATTGCGTATTCGGCGGAACGAAAAAGCGACTCCCGTCGCCTTCCGAACGCCCTCCGTGTGCTGGTGTCCGACAGGCGAACACGTGTGCAATGTCCCGTCCGTTGCTCGCCCCACTCGCCCGCTCGAACAGACCGCTCGTTTTCGCAATGGAGTGGCTTATCGGGCGCCCGAATTCACTCGTTTCCCGCACCGAGCGAATCAAAGACGTTCAAACAGAGTGGATTAGCAGCGATCGACGGGCAGCCGGGCGGCTTTTTGTTTGACACGAGCTGGTCTGCATTCCGCATCCTACTGGCGACAATCAGGCAACGAGCGGAAGCCGCTGGTGGGGATCTTCTGATCATCTCGGTGCCCTCCCACCCACGGGGTGGATGGAAGGTAAAACTGAGCGGTTTGCAGGAATTTGTAGCGTGAACTGCAACAAGAACATGGATTAATTGGTGTCAAAGACGAAACAGTCGATACAACGACGGGAACATGCAAGCATTCGGCCAGTTGCTGCATTCAACAGCATTTGCGGAAAACCACGGGCGTTGCGAAAGGATCCAATTGAGTCGGCCGGGAACAGAAGAATTCGTTAATTGACTGAAACAAGAATAAAATTGAGTTCGAAGTGGCGAGGTTCAACAGGCTGGTTTGTTTCGAGTGGGTGCCCGCGTCAAGATCGGCGTCGTCTGATGGCGCTCGCTTCAATCCTCGAAACAAATTCGTGATTGCCGGCGGCCAGCATCGAATTCACGTATCCGCTCCACCGCTCCGCTCGCTTGTCGGTCGGCGAGCATTCCCGTTTGCAGAGGGGCGGAAACACCAACGAGCAACAACATTTGTTTCAGGTTTTGATTCTTCGTGCAGCGGACGGCCGAGCGATGTGGAGACGGGCGGACGGATGACCGCCGCCCGCTCTCGTCCCCAACCGTTTCGAAGCCGCACGCGTCGAAAGCGACATAAGTGGCGGTCATTCCGCGAGATCTCCGCTCTTCTGCCCGTCCGTCGGGTGCGGCTTGCTTCGAAATCCAACCGGAAAGCGTTTAATTGGTCGGTGTTGCAGGAAAGCGAGTAGGATCGATGGATTTCGGCGCGGTCCTGCAAATCCCGAGTGATCGGCCGCTCGTTGGCGTCGATCGAAGGCAAGAATTTCACGTCTTCAATGCTTCAATTAATAATTTTAGTACCGACGACGCGCTGGATAGTCGAATCCACTTGCGTTTGGCGGACGAAAAAGGCGACTCTCGCCGTCTTCCGAGCGCCCTTCCGAGCGCCCGCCGTCTCCTGGCGTGCTAGAGGCGAGCATGTGTGCAATGTCCGTCCGTCCTTGCTCGTCCCGCTCGCCCCTTCGAACAGCCGCTCGTCCGGTGTGTGGAGTGGCTTTTCGGCGCCCGAATTCACTCGTTTTCCGCATGCAGCGGATGAAAGACGTCCAAACTGAGTGGATTGGAAGCGATCGACGGGAAACCAGTCGGCATTTTGATTGGCCCGAGCCGGTGTTCGTTCCGCATTCAACCGACGGCAATCGAAAACCGAGCGGAAGAGGTCAGTCGAATGCGGGCGATTGGAGTAGGCGGTCAAACACGAACGGTCGGGATCTTCCAATCGACCGAACTCGCCGCCCGCCCGTCCGTCCACGAAAGAAATACAACGTAAAAACGGCGATTTGCAGGAAACAGTATCGATGGCAAAAGCAAGAACCAGTCGCCAATGGCAAGGGCAACGGGGCGATTAATTGGAGCCGAAGACAAGACAGTCGATTGGAAGGGCGGAAGTCAGCAAGCATTCTGTCAGTCGCAGCATCTCATCGGATTCGTGGCAAACCACAGACACTGCGAGCAAATCCAATCGGGTCGGCCGGAACAGAAGAAAGGAATTGAATCGAAGTGCGGCATTCGACCGGCTCCCTCCGTTCAATTCACCGCATGCCGCCAACTGTTCGCACGTGTCCGTAGGGCGATCGGCGTGTGCGGATTGCGATCGCTTTAATCCTCGAAACGGATTTGTGATCCCCGGCGACGGCGTTGTCGTCGGGCGATTCACGACCGTATCCAGTTCAGGCATTCACTCGACCGCTCCAATCACTCGCCGACGGGATCGAATAGCAGGCGGCCGACGGACGATCGCCCCATCGCCGCAGATGGGCCGAACGCGTCGAATGCGAGTTAATTGGCGGGGATTCCGAGAGATTTTCACTCTTCTGGCCGTCCGTCGATTGCGGTTTGCTTCGAAATCCGACCGGAAAGCGTTTAATCGATCGGTGTTGCAGGAAAGCGGGTAGCCGGCCGCCAGTTGACGTCGATTGAAGGCGAGAATGCAAGTTCCTAAACGATTCGTTCGCTTTCCAGCGACCGCTTCGCCGCTCGGTAGACGAACCGACATGCGTTTGGCGGACGAAAAGCAATTCCCGCCGCCTTTCGAGCGCCTTCCGAGCGCCCTCCGTTTGCTGGCGTGCGAGAGGCGAGCATGTGAGCAACGCGTCTTGGTTGATCGTCCCGCTCGCCCTTCGAACAGCCGCTAGCCGGCGGTGTGGAGTGGCTTTTCGGCGACCGAATTCACTCGTTTCTCGCATGCAGCGGCCTAAAGACCTCCGAGCCGAACAAAATCCGGTGGGGAACAAACGAACGAGCGTTTCCATTCAAGGAATCGCTTGACGGCCGTGGACGAATGCGGATTCACGACCGACGGCCGCCGGGTGGTCGACGAGTAACACGTCCGTTGCCCGCCGAATTTCAATTCATTCCAGCCGTCCTTCGTGTTCATTCGACGGCTCGTCCGATCGGCACTCTTGTCGTGATCATTCGCTTCGATCGTCCGGTCACCCATTCGATTCGAGCAGAGTCGAAGCAATGGGCGGGCGGGCCAACGGCTTCGAGTAGATCGAGAAGCGGCTGCGGATTTTGGCCGGAATCATCGTGGACGCGAAAAGCGGCCGTCCGCGCCCCGATTACCCGCCGATGTGTCGACCGCCTTCTTCTCAGTCCTCAACGGAAAGCTCCAACTCGTCCCCGACCGCCCGCCGGAGTGATCGAGCGGTGGGCGACGGCGGGACTCCTCACCCACTGGACGGATTGCTCCGCACGACTCAACGCCGCCTTCCGAACGGCCCGATCGCGAGCCGGGAAGCGGAAGACGCCGCTCGACGGGCGCCGTTCGGCGCGCGGAAGACGCGGACGAGCCGCCAGTCGCCCGCTACGCGAACCGCTCGGTTGGACCGACCGGTTGGGGAAGGGCGGACTCCCGGCAATCGAGCGGCGTCGTTTCCAGTCGACCGCTTCGGAATTCAGCACTCAGCCATGCGGAGAAGGACACACTTCAACCAATGGACTGTCCGTTCGATCTCCGTTGTGTTCGTCGCTTGTTCAACTGCGAATAAAACGGATGCCCTACTCGACTACAAATGAGTGAACGATCGCTTCAATCCGAACGAACGAGAGGGACAGTCGGTAGAAGGCAGTGGAGCCGGAAGAAGCAGAACTCCTCTTTGCTCCCCGTTCCGCCCGCCTTCTTCCCGCTGGGTCGAACCGTCCACTCGGCGGGCGGGGGTGCTCGTGGCCGAGTGGCTTTTCGGTTGGACTTCGCGCGCCCGCCGTCTTCCGGTGGTCGAACGAAGGCGGCAGTTCGTGGAGGCCGCGGGGATTCCAGTGCACTCGCCTCCGCCCGCTCGCCGGCGAACTCGGCGGGTCGACCGCCAGCGAGACGGCGGGCGGCCGGCGGACTCGCGGCGAGTGGCGGCGGGCGGCGCGTCAAGTCGAACGGCCGTCTTGACCGCCGCCGCCGCTCGCCGCGTGGCCGCTTTCTGGTCACCTTGGATTCGCCTCGAAGTGCGTTGTGATTCTTTGCTCGTTGGAAGAAAGGTTTGTTTGATAGTTCAGCACGAATTTTCGTAATTTATTGAAGCGTTTAGAGGGTTAAGAAGCAATCGATTTCTCTTCGTCTGCGGAATAATTGAACGATCGTTTGTGGAGCGGCCGTCCGAAAGAAGTCGTGAGTTCTGCTGCCCGTTCTCCCACTTACTTCTGACGCCGCTCTCCTTTCAGCCGCTCGTTGGTGGATAAACGCGGTGGAGGGGATTCGAGTGGATGGCGGTCGGTTTAATCTTTTGATTTTCTTTTGGTTGCTGCTCCGTTTAGATGTAAAACAAATGAAAATCGTTGAAACGAAGAATTAGACAAAAATTGTTGCAAGAAATCGCAAAACAACGAAGGGAAAAGTCCTTACGGAATTATTTGGAATTTACGGAGGCCGATCGACGAAAAAGAACTGAACGTGCGAAAAGCGTTCGAAGAAAGTCAAGCAGCCAGCCACGAATTAATTCAACGGAAGGAAGCGAACATAACTCGATCGCTCGTTTAAAACAACACAGGAGTTTTTGCAAACCACGTCAAACAAATTACTCGAGGAAGCAGTCATTCATAGGGAATAACTTTCAAACTTGCTCGAACACTAGTCGAAAGAGAAGAAACGGACGTCACTGTTCCCGACGAAAAAAGCGGCCATTTCATCCTGCAGGTCACACTCGAAACAAGCTCGATCGATGATGGCGGAATTTGATTTTCCCATAGGAGACGCTCGTCGAATGAACCGAAAGGTTGGAATGGACCGGCTGCGTGTCAAACTAATTCTGCTTTGCTTGCTTGCGGCCAGCGCCAACGGCAACCGACCGTCCGGCTGTCTGCCTTCTTTCAACGAACGTAGTAATCCTCGCAACAACTTTTTGGACGCAATTTCGGAATAACCCGTCAACGCAATGCCCATAACAAACAATCGAAGGTCCTTGCTTCCACCGTCATTGATAAGAAAAGACTCAATAAACCAATACGATTACGGAATAAAAGCAACCAACTGTCGTCGAGCAGTCAGAAGAATCGAATGCCGCCCACCGCGAACAGAAACCAGAAGAAAGACCGCCGTGTTCAGTGCGGACTGGAAAGAAGGAAGAACGAACCGCCTTTCATACACGAGTGGTGTGTGGAGCGGCGGGCAACAGAAGAGCGGCAAGGAAGCAAGGGGTAATAAAAGAAGCCGCCATCACTCACTACATTAATCTACGAAATCGGAGTCTCAACTCGAGATTAGCCATTTTTTCATCGTTTTTCAAATGCGGGAGCCGAGCGAGATAGGAAGCTGGAAGCCGGACACAAATCGACGCTCGCTTTCGATCACTCTTTGCACTGCCCAAATCGAGTGATGATGCACGAGCATGAGGCGACTTAAGAATCGGCCGTACGGCCGAAAACAGCGAAAGAGGAACGAACAACCTCTTGCTTTGCTTGAAAACAAACCAAGTGGGGCCTTCGGTCCAGAAACATGCCCTTCCAAGGTCTGTGCGGAATAAAACAAGCTGAAAACAGAGGTACTCTTCGAACGAATTGAGGCGTTTAGTCGAGCTTGCCGACTGCAGTCAGTAGCACGCAGTTCTTTTTCGTTTCTTTTTTCGCCTGGCGCCGGAGGACTTGTGACAGCAAACGGCAACACTCCCAACTTTGCGCAGGAATTTTGCCAAGTCATACTGAATGGTACGAATCGAAGAGCAATCCGCTGGTTTTGATCGTTTATTTTGCAACAATTGAACTCAAATCTCCGTTACAACTTCGGAATAAACCGCTCGTTTAGTTCATACTTGTGTTTTTCGCCCTCCCAATGTTTTTGACGTTTTTGCACCATCCAGTAGTTAGGTGCTAGTTTATGTCGGAACAAAACAACGTCCACGTTCTGTACGATCAAAAAACGAATACCGTACACTCTTTTCGCATCCAAAAGAAAGACCGCCGAACTCCGCGCTGATGAAAACACCGAGCGACTCGATGCCGTCAATCATGCTCGTTGTGTTCCGAGCAGAGCCGAACATTGTCCATGCCGCTGCGATCAACAAAGAGGCGCTTGCGGGCGCCAATCGGAAAAAAGGCGCGACGTACTTCGGAATTTCTGCCCAGAGCTAAACGAATCGTCATCGAAGACCATCGAACAACTCGACCGAACGACAGCTTCCGAAAACAAAGAAGCTTTCACACGCGATTGAGTTGAAGCGAGTTTTGAGAACTGACTCAAAACGCAACAAAGAAGATGCTTTGACGATTAACAGGGGCTGGAAGAAAAGGTGATCAGTCGCCACACGGAATAGCAGACGATGCACATACCGAGGACTGCAAACACCCAC
Source organism: Aphelenchoides fujianensis (assembly GCA_024699865.1). Lineage (NCBI taxonomy): Eukaryota > Metazoa > Nematoda > Chromadorea > Rhabditida > Aphelenchoididae > Aphelenchoides > Aphelenchoides fujianensis. Next base: position 1,398,717 of record JAMPIO010000015.1, on the reverse strand, counting down.
AGTAAGTGCGTGCGCGGCGAGAATGAGCCGAAAAGGCGTTTTGCTTACTTGGTTTAACTGCAGCAAAAGCAATGTGAATGCGCGGAAACTCCCCGTAGTGAGTGGCCGAACGAAACAGAAAGAAAATGGCGGTGGATGAGCGAGAACCAGCGTGAATGTTGGGTCGTTTCAACGAGCTCCGATCGGAGGGTGCCCACTGTCGATACTCGTCTCTGCAAGAGTGATCAAGACCGCCCCTCCAGCAAGCGGTGAATGGGAAGAACGAGCAGCGTTCGGGCACGCAGCAAACGCCACCGCTAGTTTCTAAAAGAAGCACTGCAGATCGACGAATTGTTGACGAAATAGTTAGTAACATGAACCAAAAAGGCTACAAAGGAAGAGCAAATACGGCCGCTGATACAAGCCACTACTGAAAGGCATTGGTCGGTAACCAAACGGAATTAAGCGAATGCTCTGTCCACTCCTAACGACGTGATCAGCTGGAGCAAGAGCGAAACGATCGGCGAGAAGCCGGGCGGCAAACGAGCGGGCGTCAAAAGAATTGATCGTTTGATGATAGTCTGTTCAGCAGGGGAATAAACGACCCGCTTGCTCCTGGACAGACAAAATGGAGTGCACTCTATGAGCATCGGTTGTCAGAGTAGCAGGGGAACGAAAACGGTGCAGTTTCGTCACGCTGCAACATTTCATGGCGGAATGACCAAATGGTAACAAAGTTTGAAACAAGAAGGAGATTCCTTGGGCGGAATAAACGGTCAACAAGTCCACTGTCAAAACACAAACGAAAACGCTGCTAGCAGACTTGCATCATTGACTACCCTAGAGAACGCATCGTCGCGGAATAATGCGTCCACGTTTTGATCGGCAACGCATAAAAAATCCAGAAAACATCCATTCACCGCCTTCTGTTCACTTCTCCCACCGATTGACCACTCCTCGTCCTCCAGTCCGACTGCAATCGATCGTCTGCCGAAGCGAGTCCAATGGATAGACGGTTGCACTCCGGTCCGGACGGCTCTCGTGCGGCACCCGCTCGCTTCTTCGAATTTTCCACTCGTTCTTGCCGCCGCCTCCGCTCTCGCTTGTTCCCTCCTGTATTGCTCCTGTCGCGAACACGCGATGCGAAAAGGACGGGATCAAACGACAACCATGCGGAGAGCCCTGCCCGCCAGCCTGTGGTCGTACGACCTCGAAGCCCTCAGAATTCCATCGATCAATCATCCGTGTTGCTTCGTTCTCGCCTCCTTCCCGTTCGTTTCGCCTCGTTAATCAACCCACCCGAACCTCGTAGATATCCTTGTTCTTCCTTTCTCCACCCACCGATCGCCGCCTGCTCCACTCGACTCGTTCCTCTCCTTGCTCTTCGAGGGGTTAAAGAGAAGCGGGTGCCCGTCCCGGAGCACACCCGCTGGCTCCCCCCAGTCGCGGATCGCCTCCCTGGATTACGATCACGGCGGCGAACTCCTCATCTTTCCCCTCGTACATTCGGACGAGCGAGCGGCAGAGCGGCGTTCGGATTCTCGTATTCATCCCCAATTTCCTTCCTTCCAACTTCCTTTCCTTTTCGCCTTTTGTCTGCCCCGATCGGCCGCCCAAACCGCCGCCCGACGGCCCCCGCTTTCTTATCGCCCGCCCACCGCGCCGACCGGCGAGCCGCCCGCCCGTCGGCGGCGTTCGCGTATAAAAGGCCGGCTCCCCGCCCGTTCGGAGCTTCCTTCTCTTCTCCCGTCCGCCCTCCCACCGACCCCTTCGAGCGGCCCGTCCGCTGTTTGTTTCGTGCGAGTGGACAATAAACTCTTCTATTCTACGCTCGTGGTCGGCCGATCGCACTCTAGAGGAATCTCCTTCCTTCCCCCATCCTTTGGCCATCGAAACGAGTGCCGCAAGGCTCGTCTTCGACACTCCTCTCCTCGTTCCCCCGCGCCGTCACCGATCGACGCCCAACGGTGAGTCCCTCCGACCCGTTCGCCTTCACTCCGGCCGCTCCTTTCAGGCCGCCAATCGGCGCCCCGCCGCCGAGCCCTCAACAGCCGCCTTCCGCTCGCCGGACCCCGCGACCGCGCGTCGAGCAGCCAACTGGAGGGTTTGGTCGGTGGCTCTTCTGACGAGTGCCCATCTTCCGCTTGTCCGGCCGCTTCGTCTTCCTTCGAGCGGAAAGAAGTGGGCGGACGGCCCCCACAGACGAGCGGGCACTCGCTTCACATTGGCGTTCGACCACTCGCCCACTCCTCAGCCTGCGACCACGCTTTCTGATCACACTATTCACTCGCTATTAAAGACGACGGTTAACCACGTGCTCGTGAACAACGAAGAGATTCTCGCATTGCTCCTGCTGGTTGCCCATCAAACTCACTTCCTCCTCCAATTTGCACCGACTGCTCACTGAAAGCGAGAGTCTCCAATCGAATGACATCCCCAAATCTCTGCCCACGAACAGAAAGAAGCGGATGCGGGGAACACAAGCGGGGCTCGTCCGCCCAGGCGATGAGAGGGATGAAGCGGAAGAGAACACTGTAGGCAAGAGAAAGAAAGGCGCCGTTTCGTCCGATACACCCGCACGACGAACTCGAACGAGGGCGTTGCAAAAAAGGCGAGCGGGGGAAAGAGCCGCTCGATCAGGACTCCGTCTTGCGGCCGCTGAGCATCCGATCGACCGTCGTCTTCGCGCACTCGAGCCGCTCGCGGAGCACGTGCGAGCAGCCCGACTCGGCGAGGGCGGCCGGCGCTGCGGGTCGCCGAACGTCGCCGCCCGCATGGACGGCGAGACGATCAGCTTCGTGTGGTCCTGCAAACAACCCGACAGTCCCACGAATCGAACGGAAGGAACTCGCCGCGAAGAAGTTCAACTCGAGCGTCCCGTCCGTCAGCAGCAGCACGACGACCACGTTCGAGCGGGACCACGCGCTCAGACACGGGAAGCGGGCGAACTCCCGACCGTCACGCGGCAGCCGCTCGCCCGCCGACCGCAGGTGTTCGATCACGTACGAGCGCCACTCCGCGAGCAGCTCGACGTTCTTCTCCAGCGTCTGCGCGTACTCGGCGCCCGTCGCGTCGATGTACTGGAGCCGACTGCAAGCGGAGGGGAGGAGCGGGCAGAACAAAGGGGAACTCACTCTCCGCTCGGATCAACCGACAGCTTCGTGTGGTCGTTGAACAGGACGCCCACCGAGTCGTCGCACAGCGCGTAGGCGAGGCCGTTCTTCTCCGCGTAGTCCACCCACCCGAGGCGGGGTGCTCGTCCCGCACGTCCACTGCAATCAGTCGAGCGATGAGGGAAGCATTCGGGGGACACTCACGCTCGTTACTCGGCACCTGCTCGCCCTGTCGGCAGGAGAAGGCCGCCAGCTGGTTGGCCGCGTTGTTCAGGTGCTCGACGATCGGCGTCTCGTCCTTCTCGTACGCCTTTCGGCTGCTCACGATCATCGACGCGGCGTCCTGCACGACGGGCGGCTGCAGCGGGCGCGCGACGTCGCCCAGACGAGTCTCCGGCTGAAAGCGAGCAGAACGGAGGCGAGTGGAGGGAGTGGACTGGGGAACAGACGTCGATCATGCCGCTCGAGAGGGGCTCCTGGTTGAAGCGCGGCACGGACACGAGGCACGAGACGGGCAGCGCGTCGGGCAGAAAGCCGCGCGAGAAGACGGTCGGGCGGTCCTCCGGCCGCGGCGCCAGCAGGGCGGCGATCAACTCGTGCGCGTGCTGCCCGATGCGCGTCGGGATCACGTACTCGTTCCGCCGAATCCTCTCGTTCGTTTGCTGCAGCGAGAGCGGTCGAAATCGGAGGAGGGAAGACGGGAGGAAACTCGCCTCCGAGGACAGCGCCTCGAACGGCGGCCGCCCGACGAGCAGCGTGTGGAGGATGCAGCCGATCGCCCACACGTCCACCCCGAACGAGTGCCCGGCCTTGAGCAGCGGGAGTGAGTGGACGAAGGTGGGAACGAACCAATGGAGTTGGGCGTCTCGCAGAGCGTCCGCTGCTGCCCGTCGCCGATCTTCAGCTGCACGTGGTCGTCGAGGAAGAGGTCGCCCAGCTTCAGGTCCCGATGGACGATCTGCCGGCCGTGCAGGTGCTGGCAGCCGGTCACCCGCTGAAAGCGGCGAGTGAGGGACGAATCGGAACGAAGGCGACTCACTTGGCGCGTGAAGTAGCGGACTTCCGACTCGGTGACCACTCGGCGCCGCCAGTGGAACTCCAGCAGCGAGCGGGCGGCCGGCGGAAGGCGGCGGAGGGCGGCGAGAGTCCCCGGTTGTCGGCGGCTGTTCGGCGGGTCGAGTGGGCGGCAGCGAAGAGAGGACGAGTGGCCGGAGGAAGGAGCGAGTGGGCGGTCGACTGCTCTCCGCTTCCCCGCACCGCTCGCCGCCGTCCATCCACGCACTCGCCGATCACTTCGGAAAGAACCCGCGAGAGCCGCCGATCCTCTCCGCCCGCCACTCGCCGCTCCGGGCGGCCACTCGGCGGACTGCCGGCTGGAGGGCGCCGTCCACCGGAAAGCGGAGACTCCCGCTGCTAGCCCGTGGTCGATCCCCCGCCCTCACTTCTGATCGAAAGACGGGGCACCACTCCGAGGGGGAGGCGGGCGGCCATTCGACTCGCCGCTCGAACGGGAGTGGCGGGCGGCCGGCAGCGAGGGGTTGCTTGTTGCTGACCGTTGTCTGATGGAGCGAGTCGGCCGCTGCCCGAGTCGGGAGTCTGTTTGCTAGAGGAACGGGCAGAAATAAAGTTGTTGATGGGTGTGGTCAACGGGTTTTTTGATCACTTGAAACGCTGACAACGCTTCTTTACGCTTCGTCAAGGCTCATAGTCCGTTCGATTATTCCGTGCGCCTCCAGTGAATCGTTTCTCGGTAATTGTTGCTAGTTTTACTTTCAGACTTTGCATTGGAGAAAACACAACGTCGGCACCACCTGTTTCAACGGGGATCACATTTTTGCTTATTGCTTGCTGACACTGGACCTGTACGGACGTCTGCGGACGCGTGAGAACAGATATTTACTTCTACTCTCGTGCTTTCAAGCGTCCATTCTTCTTCATTTGTTGGATAGTCGGTACGAAGCGAGGGCTTATTCCGCCAATTCGTGTATCACCTTCTTAGTGTTCACTACTCGACCACACGAGTTCCCGCTGCCGTCGACCTTCGATTTCGTTCTGCCGTCGTCTGTTTGTCGCTTTCGAATCGGCGCAGTTTTTCGATCGTTTCGCAACGAGTACTCGATAAGAAGACCCGCCAAGTGGACGGCGTTCGGTTTCGATCGGGAGCGGGCGCTTGGCTCGACTGCCGCTGTTGATGGGAAAGCCGCCATGTTCTTCGATCCTGCTGCTCGTTTTCACTTCTTTCTTTTCAGCTTGAAAGCTGCAGGGGGCGCCCTCCCGAACGAACGGGGCGCGAAGATTGCCGACTGCCGACCGGACGCCCGCCGCCCTTCGAGCGACCCCCCCCGGCGTCCGCGTAGTCCAGTGGGATGGGCGGCGCATTGCGGGGCGGGAGTCCCGTTTGCCGGGGGGAATCGAAGCCGGCGGTCGAGAGCGGGCGGTCGGCCGTGGAAGACGGCAGAGTGCGCGGATCGGCCGGCGAGTGGGCGGCGGGTGGACGGGCACTGCGGCCACTCGCCTGCCACCCGGCTTCGCGCTGATCGGACGGTAGAACGCCGAATTCTCCGCTGTTCAGCTACACTGGTTAGGGCTTGTGAATGGGATTCTTTGTTCTTTCTTTAATGTTGAAACTAGATTACAGTTAGCGGATTCTTCTGCTTTGGCCGGCCGACAAGTGAGAAGTTATTCCGACGTTCGATGATGATCATCGGCGGGACCACAGCCCCGCGCTCTCCGAACTCATAGCCCGGGTCTTCCCCGTACTCCCGTCTGGTTCCCGTTTGAGCTTGTCCGCAGCGGGCAGCTCTGAACGGCGACTCGTGCTCGTGGACGACCGCCTTCTTTCGGCGGCCGGCGGGCATTCGGGGCGGGATTCCCGCTCGGAGTGGGCGCTCGTGGACGGGCGGGCAGGAGTGTCCGTCTGCCGCCAGTCGGCCGGCTGCTCTCCAGCACGGGCGACCTCCACACTCGCCGGAGGACTGCCCCATCCCAGTGGAAGGCGGCGGGCATCTCCGAGACGACTCGCGAGCTGCCCCCTTCGAATGGCGAGTGGTCGTCAAGCGGCCGACAGCACTCGTCTCCAGATTCTTCAATGGGCGTGGAGTGGATGCACTTCATTTTTTCGCTTGGAATGCGGGTGGTCGTTGCTGTTGGTTTATTCCGGACAAGCCCACTCGCTGTGTCCGTCTTTCTTGTTCGTTTTATTTGATTGTGAATGGCAGTCGCAGCGTTGCGGGTTGCTGGGGAAGGAGCGAGCGGCAAAAGCAGCGGGGCTAGTTAGCTGTTTCGAACAGTGTCGAATTATTCCGTCTTGTCAACAGACTTTTCATACAACATTATCTACGTTTCCTTTATGACTTCTAATTTCGAATAAAATAAACCAACCTTTTGTCATCAAATTGCACCTCTCAAAAGTTCATCTAAGTCTGTCGAAAATCGCTCCAACTGCCTACAAAGCAAAGTAAAACTCCCGCAATCAACAGCCGTCAATTCACACCCGAATGTTCGCAAAAAGAACCCACTTACTCGCCCGAAACACGCCGAAAAGCGGGCGGAAGCGGCGGGCGGCGAGGCGGCGGCGTCCGACGGCCGGGCGCGAGCGGCGCGCAAGCGAGCGGGCGGGCGGGCGGGCGGAGAAAAAAGACGGCCGACGCGCCCAGCGCCACCGAACGGACCGCAACGCCCAGCCCCAGTGGACGGGGCGATCGGAGGGGCCGCCCACTCGCCTGCCGGCCACGAGAAGAGGGAAGGCGACCCCAACAGCCCGGCGGCCGGGCGAGCGGAGTGGCCGAAGTCGCCGTTCGCCGCCTGTTTGTGTCGGGCCCCTCCACTCCTCGAGGGCCGAAAGGAAGCGAGTGGAGGCGGCGGTCGGCGGGCGTCCCCTCGGCGCGTCCATCCGCCGAGCCGACTGGTGGACTCCAAGGGGGCGCCCGCTCGTTCGTTCGGGGCACTCGCGAATTCGACGAGCAGACGGCGGAGCGGCGAGAGCGGGCGGGCGGAAGCGGCCGGCGGTTCGTGGCCGTGGAGTGGACGAGCGCCCAACGGCGGCCTCCCCGCTCTTTCCGCTCGACTTCTCGCCCACTTCCACGCGGTTCTCCTCGCCGTCCGGCCGCTCGAGCGGCATCTCCACCGCGAACGGGACACTCGCGAAACGAGCAGAACGATCGCCGCTACGAGAAAGAAGCGAGCATTCGGGGATCTCCGCGAGCACGACCACTCGGCGCTTCGATCTCGGCGGCCGCCCGACCGCCCGGACGAGCGCCCTCAATCCACGGGCGCCCGCTGCGGTCGTTCGAACCGCCGGCGAGTTTCCGGCGGCTCTTCGCGGCCACTCGCTCCGCCCACCGCTCGTCCAACCGGCCGGTCGTGCTCGAGGAAGGCGGGCGATCGGCCGGCCGGGGGGTTCTTCCCTCCGTTCACTCGACGAGCAGAAATCCCACCGGAGTCCCCACTGCCCGCCGCCCCTCGGCCGCTCCCGCCTTCTCTCCACCGCCCGAAGTCCGCCCACTTCCTCGAGGAGGACGAGCGGGCTCCTCGCCGCCTTCAACGAGAAGTCGCTCGTTCCACGGGCAACAGCGAGCAATCCCGCGGGCGGGCGGCCCGACTGCTCGTCCACTCGCTCCACTCGGCGCTCTTCCGTCCGGCCGCGTGTTCCCCGGCCGCCCGCCGCCTTCCCGCTCGTTCCGGTCGGTCGATCACGCGTGGACGTCTTCGAGCATTTCTTTGATCGCTTTGTTGTTTGTTTTGTTCGGAAGATCCCCGAGCGGGCGGCCGGCGGGGAGAACCGCGAGCGAGCGGCCGCCTCCGAATCGCCGCGGGCCGCCCGAAGGAGGCCGGCGACCTCCCGCACCTCGTCGAGTCGGGCGCCGATCGGCTCGCGTGAAGTCGGCGGGGAGGAGCGGGGATTCATGGAGGCCGATGGGTTTTCAGTAATTGTTGGTTTGTTGCTTGTGGTTGTGAAATGAGAGCAGTAGAGATCACTCGTGGAGTAAGAGTGGGATGATGAGCAAGGTGAAGAACCCCTTTTCTTTGAGTAGTTTCCAGTGCGTTCTCCGCCCGCACGCCGCCCCCGAAACCAAAGGAAAAAGAGAAGCGACCGGCAGACGGCCTCCTCGCCGCTCGCTCGATTTCGGCAGCGGCGGTCAAGTCGGGCGGTCGCCGTCGCCGCTCGCCGCTTTTTCTCCCGCCCGCCGCTCGCCGCTTTCTGCTGCTTTTCGTCGGGCGTTCGGGCCCCCGACGGCCGGCAGTCGGCGGGCGAGTTCGCTGTTTTGTTGGTGGATGGATGCGATGGACGTGGATTTGACCATGAGGTTGGTTTATTCGTTTTGACTTTGTTTGGTCGTTTGTTTGGGTTACAAACAAAAACGAAGGAAGAAACCTTTGAAATTAAATAATTGGCGGCACTGCACGAAGGGTGTGGGCATTTGCGAAACGTAAACAACAACAAAAAACGCGTGTCTTGAGAAGAAAATTCGAGCAATCATATCTATTTCTTTGGAATAAAAAAGCGGCGTTGTCGCTAACGAAAGAAAGACCAGTTTACTTACACTTTTGCAATAGCAAACAAGACCCAAAACTGAAAAGCGGGTTCGGAATTATCCGTTCGATAATGTGCAAAGAACGGCAAAAAAAGAAAAGAATGAACTTCAAGACGAATTGACCGACGCCGCCATGCCGCAGATGCCCCCCACAAAGAAAGATCGGAGCAACCCGAAAGCGAAGAACCCCGTCGACCGGACTGGAGTGTGGGCGAGCCGACCGGCCGCCGCTCGCCGCCCGCTCTTCGCCGCGTTTCTTCGAGTCGCCCACCACTCGCTGCAACGAACGGCGCCTTCCTCTTCTGTAGCGTTGAGTGCAATGGCTGAGTGAACTGTGCTGGAGTGGTGGGCGGAGATGGAGAGCGAACGGAGACGTTTGTTGACTGTATGATAAGAATGCCTGCGGATTTGGACCGGATCGCTCGAACAATTTACGGATTACTGTCCGTGCACAAAGCGGACACAGTAGAAAAGTGGGTTGGTTTATTGGGTGTGAATCGCGGTTGTCCAAACGACTGCCTCGTGCCTCGTGCGTCTCGCCGATATCGTCGGCGGACGCAGAAGCAGAAGCAGTTGGTCGAGTGGAAGCAAGAAAACAGGCGAAGAAGCGGGGTTTAAATAGGCGGGCGGAGAGAAGAAGGCGGGCGAACGGCCGGCCACGGGCCGCCGTTCCGGCCGCACGTCAGCAAGCAGGAAGAACGGTGGTTTTTATCCGCTTGACCGCGGACACTCGGGGCGAGGAGAAAAAGATGAGTTACACAAGAGAATGACTACAAAGAAGGCTGGAGTGACTCGAGGGGAGCGCAAGGAAGTGGGGGAGTGACTACGAGTGATTACTGAGAGAGTCAACAAATATTCGTGACGGTAAAACCCATTGGGACAAAACCCGTCACGACTACACTACAGGAATAAATGCAATCAAATGTTATGAAGGAATTTTCTAGCGAATCACTGGGTGTCGTCGACCGGATCCAGTCGATTGGCTGCGGTTCACTTGCGGCAGAAGTCGGGTGGTTCTTCTTTGATGTTCGTGCGGTACGATCCCGCACTGTCGATTGAAAGCGGGCGAGAAGGTCGACGATTACGGCGAGTCGCTTCTTCTGTTTTGAAGAAGTGCACGACGTTCAAGACGGAGTCGCGTTTGTTGCGGCAGTCCTCGGACTTGCGGATCGCAACTCGCGTTCGTTTGACCGGCGCTCGTTCGTTCTTTGCCTTCCATTTGGTCGTCCGGCCGGAGGCGATCCGATCGCTCATCGGAAGCCAAGCGGAGACGAGCGTTCGCTTTTGGTAGCCGCTGGAGAGCGGGACGAGGACGTTGGCATTCGTGACCGGCTGCTGGACGAGAGATTCGTTCGGTGGGAGCAGGCACTCGTCGCTTGAACGCTTCTGATGAAGATGAGCGCCCGCAATCGAGCAGTTGGTCGTCGAATTGGAGCGAGGGAGGAGCTTCAACTCGATGTCCGGACGGACCGCTCGTTCAACCGATTCGTTGTTGAAGATGGACTTCAATCGATTGGAGAAGTTGGACCGAACGCCCGTGATGAACAGCCGGGAAGCATCCGCTGCGAACTGGCTTCCGAATTCGCAGACATTCGTCTTCAACCGCTTCCAGTAGTTTGAGGAGCGGCTGGCGGCCAATTGGTTTGTGTCGAAACGGGCGGTTTGCGGCTTGTGTTCTTGATCGTTGGTTTCTTCGAACGAATCCTCGGTCGACCCTGCGGGCGGGAACGAGGAGCCGACGGAAGGACGCAATTGAGGGTCGGGTGGGACGGGATCATCCCAACGAGCGGCCAGAGCTTTAACGCAAAGAACGAGCTCTGGACCGTGTGGATTGATCGCCGCGTGTGGCTGCTGGTTACTCGCGTGGAGGAACTGGACGGCGGCTTGCAGATCGACCCTTTCGTGCTCCGCTTTGGCCACACGAGGATGCGCATCGCGCACAACGTTTGCGGCGGCGGAGAAGTCGCCTTGTTGGCGAATGGACTCCCGAATGATTGTTGGAGTTCCTTTCGTCGACCCTCGAATGTGCTTGTTTGAATGGAGGGCGGCCGGTACGAATTGAGGAGTGAAGGGAAGGCCGCCAATCGGAGTGGTCGGTCGTTCGCGTTCTGACGCCTCCGTAGTCGTCGATTGATCGGCCATTGCGAGCGGTGGAATCGAGAGAACGATGGATTTCTGATCGATTGCAATTTGAATGATCTTGTGCACTTCTTTTGGTTCCGCTTGTTCGGCAATCGAGAGCGCAACGGGCGACATTTCCGTCGGCTCTTGCGGCTCGAATGCAATCGGCGGCGTTGCAGAAGCCGCGCATTCCTCGGTTAGCGGCGGAGGGAACGTGGGTTCGTTCTTTGTTTCGGTCCACGAATCGCCTTCTCCGATCTCCAGCCGATCGAGCGGCGGAATGGACGAACGAAGTGGTTTCTGACGGGCCGACGGCGTGATGGCCGAAGGATCGATCGTCGCTCGCGTGAACCCTGGAGGCGCGCGGGCATGCGATCGTGAACAGATAGCCGGCGGAACGCTTGGAGCAGACGAAGCGGGTGAAATCCACCGTCTCTCCAGGTCGTCGTCGAACGCACTCGCCGAAAGAAGACTGTTGTTCAGGCACTTGGGCGGTTTGCGTCTGGTTGCTTGTTCGAATGAGCAATTCAAGAAGCAGATCGTGTGTGGGATGCGATTGTCGTGGATTTCCTCGCTCATGAGTTGCAATTGGAATTGTTCGCGCCGAAGCGTGGCTTCCAAATTGAACCGCTTCACTTCCAATTGGCGACGAAGGTCGGAGAAGTCGCATTCCAAGACGAACGAATAGTAGTCCTCGCACACGTCCGCATCGTAGTCCGTTCGCCGAATGGAAAGCCACTCATCTCCGAGATGTTTGAGATTGTCGACGACGAAATCGATGCGTTCGATCCAGCGGCGTTTTTCCGCGAACGCCGAGAGAGCGACGTGGAAGCGTTCCGCGAGCGAGCGGCGGCCGTCGGGAGCGTGGGCGCTAATGCACTGGAGAGCGAAAAAGTGGCCCGTGCATTCCGCACAAAGTGCTTTCAAGCGGACTTTGATGTGCGAAATGCGATCGGCGATGGAATTCGACCGCATTAAGAAGTGGAACTCGATCATCGATCGCTCATTAGAACAATCGAGGAAAGAACGGCGGCGCACGGAAGTACATCGAGGTGGAACGAGCAGTTCGGAGCGGTCGATTCACGAGGGCAGCCGAGGACCGACGAAAAAGCGAGCGGCGGCCGGTATCGCAACGAGGCGGCAAACGGCGAGAGCGTAATGAGCGATCCGAAGCTTTGCCGGCTTTCAAGCCCGCACTCTTTACCGACTCGCTTCCCTCTCCCTTTTGGGTGAGTCTTCGCGAGCGGGAGAGTGGGGATGTCCGCGGAGCTTCGGAATGCGCGGTCGGGCGAACGACGAGACGAGCGGTGAGTTCGCTTCGTGGGACAGCGAGAAGGGCAACGAAGCGGGCAGGTGGAGAGGCCGGACGCCGAAGCGATGATGGAATTTGTCGAGCGGATGCTCGTTCCTCCGCGGCGACGAGTTGGACGAGTGACGAGACGACGAACGCTCCGGCGCACTGATCGCTTTCGCTCGCAAATCAGCACCGAGGGGCCGAAAAGGTGCGTCCGCGAGAAGCCGGAGGAGACGAGGAGGCCCGTAGAGAATCGAATTGAAGCAGGCTTGCACCAAAAATATGTCCGAGCACAAAGCGGACACAGTAGAAAAGTGGGTTGGTTTATTGGGTGTGAATCGCGGTTGTCCAAACGACTGCCTCGTGCCTCGTGCGTCTCGCCGATATCGTCGGCGGACGCAGAAGCAGAAGCAGTTGGTCGAGTGGAAGCAAGAAAACAGGCGAAGAAGCGGGGTTTAAATAGGCGGGCGGAGAGAAGAAGGCGGGCGAACGGCCGGCCACGGGCCGCCGTTCCGGCCGCACGTCAGCAAGCAGGAAGAACGGTGGTTTTTATCCGCTTGACCGCGGACAATTACAGTGATTAGTTAAATCGAATGCGGTGATCGCCAAGGTGCGGCGTTCTGACCTCCATATTACAGTCGTCTGCATACATTGCGCAACAGAACGGAATAAACCCAAACCGTTCGGTACGCTCGTTGTCAAAAAAGCAAGCCGATGCACTCGTTTGCGCACGTAAAGAATATCAGTGGGATTCTGCAGTAATCGAAAAAAACACGAGCAACTCCTAGCTGCGAGTCATGTCCGTTGACGTGAGTGCAGAGCAGACCGCCGATAAAAGCGGCTGCGGTCGACAACTTGCAAGTTGTTCAACTTCCGGCCGCATTGCCGTGCAGCGCTAAGCGAATAGCCACCACTCGCTTGCAAGCTGCTTGACGACCGCCTCGATCTTAAATGCATTCTCACGTTCTTTCGTTGTTTCAACATCGAACCGTTGAAGACGGAATTCATTGACAAAAAACCGCAATTTGGACTGAAGACAGAATCACGCTGTCGAGTATACAGTCACTAAATCTGGACACTCATAGCCTTGCTGATCGCGGAATAACTGCCTATTTCTGCCAATTTCTGCCAGGTAATGCACGTGAAAGAAGCTCATTAGCTGCATTCCTTCTTCTTTTGACGTCTAACCGAAGACCCGAGCAACAGCCCGACGGGGGATCGCGTCCTCGAGTTCGTCCGACCACTCGCCGGGCAGCGAGTGGCGAGAGGTGGACGCCGCCTGGATTGATGGAGGCAGTGGGCGTTTCTTTTCATGAAGGGCGATCATTGCAAGCAAACTGATGAAGAACGCCGACCGCGAGCGGCCCGCAACAAGCCTCCCAAAGGGAACAAGAAATAAAACGAGATTATTGACGTTCTTGCAACAAACGTCAAAGAAATGGATGAACAGCGAACGGAATTACTCGCTGCACGCGTTATGCTTTGCATTGAAAATCGGCAAATAGACGTGTAAAACTGACAAAAACGATTGGAAAACCGCAAGCTCCGTTCACGTTCCATTTGCCACCCACAAGACAAAATGGAGAAATAAACAACGTTGCGCGCAAAGGAAGAACTACCAGAATAAAATCCCACGCAAAGCCGTTCGTTCATTGAGCAAACTTCGAAGGCTCACAACGACGCTTTAAAAAAGGACTTGATCGAAACCAAAATGAACAAACAAGTTAGATTCATGCCCTTCCGAACAACTGCACTCGCTCGTTCGTGCTCGCTCGCTCGTTGCATTCCCGACAACCCCACATGATTGTGCGCCTTCTCTTGTTGCTCCTCTTGTTGCTCTTGCCCGCCTTCTTCGATAAACTCGCGTGTTCGAGCCGACAATCACTTGCTCCGCTCTCCCGACCGCCTATTCGTCGGCAGCAGAAGGCAGCAGTCAATCGCCGAATCCACGGGACAACGGCGACCGACGGGCGGTCGTCCACTCGGCGGGGATCCCGCGGCCATTTGGGTGGTGGGCGGCCGCTCGTTTCTCGTGGGCAGTCGGGAGTGAGCGGAAGAGCCGCCCGTCCGTTCGATTCGACCGTTCGATTCGTTGCGGGAGTGGCCGCCGGTCGGTCGGCTGGCGGCTTCTCGGCGGGCCGCCCGACGGAAGCGGGCGAGTGGCGGCGGCCGTCGAAAGAAGCCGCGTGGGCGGCGAGTGGACGAGCGGCCGCCGCCGTCGACCGCCGAGTGCCGCGGCGATCCCGACGGTCGGGCGCCGCTAAGAAGCCGGCCGCTCGATCGAAACTGAACGCTCGTTCGATTGCGTGTTGGGGGGCGTTCGTCCCCGCCGGCCGCCGCTCCGTCCACTCCGCCCGCCCGCTTCCTCGCCGCCCTCCTCGCTGGACTCGCCGCCCGGCCGCCCGCTCGGCAGTCGGCGCGCGGATCCACGGGACCACGGCGACCGGGCGGCTCGTCGCCCCGCTCGCCTTCTTCTCTGTTCAGCCGAGTGGACGGGCGGGGCGGTCTGACGCGTGCTGGACGCGGCGGAGAGGAGCGGCGAGCAGCGGGCGGATCTCCCGCCCCGAGCGGCCGGCGGTCTCGCGGGCAGTCGGGGCGGCGGGCGGCTCGAGGGCGCGCGGAGGGGCGGCGGAGGGCGCACTGCGGGAACACGCGGGCGGGCGGGCGGCGGACGCGGCGGCCGGTTGGGCGGCGGGCAGGCGGGCGCGTTCATTCGTGCAGCTACCGCGTGTTCGGCGATCGGCTTTCTTTTCGCTGGGGTCACTGGGGAACGCGGTCGACGGCGAAATGGAGCAGTCGGGCATCCAGCGGGTGCGTTCGAACGTGATGGACGAAGCGTCGATGGTCGGATCGTCGATCGTAAAACAAGACTTGTCGGAAGCGCGGAAAAAGCCGTATAGTCGGTTTTCCGTCAATGTACGGCTTCTTTTGGTTACCTTAATGTTGTTTGTTCTTTGTAGCGATGGAACAATGTGCGTTTTTCAAACGACGGCCGCTACGCGTATGTGTTCGAAGATGCCCCGCGTATTTGCGTTACTGACCTCGTCCGAAATTCTCAAATGTAGGTTCCAATTCTGTTCGTCATCGCGTGAATGTGTTTTTGCAGCGTGTTCAGTCACGCCGGATCTTACCGCATGCACGTCGTGGACTTTGCCATCATCAATCCGACCGCGATTGTTGTACTCGATGTTGACGGCCTGTTTTTACTACGCTTGTGCATTGAAAGCAACACTTTTGAGTGGAACGTACTCGAGAAACAAAGAACGCGGGGAGTTGCTTATGTGATCACGGCCATCAAAGGAACGGGTGTCGAAGCCGAACGAGTGGTGGTCCAACGGTCGGGGACTCGTCGGCTTCGATTTGTTCGCCTTAACATCGACAAGGCTCGTCTACAAACGGACTGGGCCGAGGAATTGGAGCACGAGTCGCATTCTTACGGCTTCGGCAAAAACGGACAAGTACTGTACGGACTCTCCACGGATTCAGAGGACCTCGATCTATTGTACGCATTTGACATTGCGCAAAAAGCGTGGTCCACATCGCGTTTGCGCAGCTACACAGCAAAGGTACGTTACTCGCTACGAGGTAACAATTCATTTTTTAACTTTAGTTGTACAACTTCGAGATTGCTTGGTCTCAGAACAACGCGTATTTGTGGGGATGTGATGTGGTTGACAAACATAATCAGTATTCCATCTTTCGCTGCAATCTGGAACGCTTTGAGTGGGAAAAGATGCCGTGGAAGATCGACGACTTCTACCACATCTCTCCAATCCCAAGTGCGGGAGTTGGCGGAGACGATGGATTTGTGGCTCTCGCTAGCAAAAAAGACGTGATGGAAGTTTACCGTCTGCTCTTCAAGTGAGTCTACTTGCCGTCTTCGACCTTCCTTTTTCGTTTCAGCACGCCTGACTCGCTCCTTCGCCTCGCAGTGGACGCCCTTCGTCGGTCCCGAATCGATCTCCAAGGATCGGCCGGCTTCCACGGGCTGATGAGCAGCGAGTGCGGGCGGAAGATCCTCCCCTCCGTCTACCCCAACATGACGCCCATCCCCCGCCTCTGATCGCTCGAATAAACTCTTGCCTCGAACAGAAGCGAGGGCATCCAACGGGGAGCAGAAGGCGGGCTCGACGGCCGGAGATCCCCGCCGTCCTCTCTCGAATGAGTGGGCGGTCGATCGGCCGGCCGGCAGTCGGCGAGAGCGGCGAGCAGGACGGGCGATCGGCGGGCGGGAAGACGCGCCCGCCGACCGGCCGCTTCGATCGGCCGAGTAGATCCCGCGGAAGGCGGCCGTCCTCTCGGTTCGTCGCTCGAGGCGGCGGGCGGCGAGTGAGTGGGCAGACGAGCGGGCGGTGGGCGAGTGTTCACGAGTTCCATTGGGGTGTCCTGCCGGTCGGTCGCCTCCAAGCGCCCTCCGACCTCGCCTCCCACTCGTGGACACTCGCCGTCGATCCTCTCCGCGAAATGCCCGCCTCGAATCGACGGACGGGATCGCGCGACCTCCCGCCCGCTCTCCTCCGCTCGCGTCCACGACTTCGGCGCGTCTCTCCGCTCGTCCTCCTCGTCGCCGATCCCCTTGAGAGCGCCGATCGCCCGCTCTCTTCCGCTCGTGTTCGGCGGGCGGGAGTTCGAGTGAGTGGGCGGCCGCCTCTCGTGCCCGAATCGACCGCCCGCTCTCCACTCGCCGTCTTGATCGAAGCGGCCGTCCCGCCGCTCACTCGTTGACAAACGAGCGGGAGAGCGGGCGGATGGGCGACGAGAATTTGGGGGATGAAACGAAGGACGGCGAGTGGGCGGAGAAACTGGAAGCAGGGAACTCGACGGCGTTCGGGTGGCCGCCAGACGGGAGTTCCGGCCGCTCGTTGCGGACGGCGAGCGGCGGAGGAAGGCGCGAGCGCGTGGGCGGGCGGCTGAAAGAAAGCGAGCGGACAGCCGCCTCGCCCACGTCTCCAAACTCAACGTCCATTCATCGCGAGCACTCGCTGGAGGAGGGGAGTGAGTGGGCGGTCGGTACCGTTCTCCATTCACTCCTCAACTGACGGTCGAACGGAAAGAACCGGCCGCCACTCCTCTCTTTTGGTCGAAGCGAGTGGACAGGGCGAGTCGGTCGTTGCCCCAGTCGACTGTTGGACGTCCAATTGGGTGGGCAGCGGCAGGATCGATGAGTAGTGGGTGAGCGGCCGGCTTGTTCGTGTTCGTGCAGAAAAGGAGGGAATTTCTCGCTTAATTGCTTCGATGTGCACGAGCTGGTGTTGTTGTTGCCGGTGTGAACAGAACGATCGTTTATTCCGCTCACTGCTTCGCCTTGGCTTTTTAACTTTTTATTCAAATTGTGACTGCACGAAAGACTCGTTACAAATTTTGCCGTGGATGGAGCTGACTGACGGCATCAGTTTGTCGGGTGGCGGTCGGAATCGAGTTTCTCGACCGCAAGTGCAACTCGTTGCATTCATTTCTTTCTGCAGCTTGTTTCCGTTGTTTTGGTGGGTTATTCCGTACTAAACACTTCTGAGTGCTGTTCTCTTGTAATAAACTCGCATTTCGTTTCGCTCTTCGTGTGAGCGGAATTAGGCTCAAGATTTCATTTGCTGCTAGAAGGGCGAATCGATTTTTCTTTTGTTGACTGCTCGTTTATGAAGCTTGATTTACGAAGAGAAATTCGAAACGTAGCGCGTTTATTCCGTTGAGCCGTGGGAAGTGTTGGCCGCCATCGTGACGATGAGATATTTATTAGAGGAGGTAAGTGCAGTTTTCTCCCTCCATCCCACTTCTTCCACTTGCCCCTCGTCGACCAGTGGGAACAAAATTCGCCTCATTCGAACAAAAGGTTGCTAAAAGCGGCCTTCATTCGTGCGGAGGCCGACTTCTTTCCGACGCTTGCTAGAAGGCGGCCGGCGGCCACCTCCTCCCACTTGCAGCCTCGTTCGAACGACGACGATCGCATAGACGGAGAAGACGGGGCTGATTGCTCGATTTTGATGTTTGGCGGCTGCTGTGGGGAATTTGTTCGGTGGTGGCTGCAGCAGTAGAACCGCTTGGATTTTCGCGAGAAAAATCAATATAGGCACCAAACGTTTCATTCTGCCATGTGGTTCTTTCGTTAATTACGTTCTGGACGGCGATTGGACAAATGTCGTCATGCCCATGCATTATTTTTACTTTATTTCACGTGTTTCCCTATTTTTCGAGTTCTAACAAAGAAGCAAACAATTGTAAAGACGTAAACCCACCGCTCCATTAAATCAATCGCCTCCTCGATCATTCACCTACTCGACGTTCAATTCGACCAAAATTCACCGAAAATCCCTCCAATTTCGTCCATCCACTCGCTCCAACTGCCTGAAATGCAGCCATAAATTTCCGTCCTCACACGCCGTCCGCCGATCCACGAACGACGGCGGAAAGAACTCACTTTTTGGGCCGAAAGCCGCCGCCGATCGCCGCGAGTCGGCGGGCGGGCGGCGAGGCGGCGGGCGGCCGGCTTTCTCGCTCGTTTTTTCGTTCGCTTCCCGCCGGCCGCCGCGAGTGAGTGGCCGCGGAGAACTCGCCGCTCTGCCGGGCGGCCGGCCGTCCACCCGCTGCACACGAATTCGGCCGCCCGCCCCGACGAACAGCCGGCCGCTCTCCGCTCCGATCGGCGGGCATTCGGCGAGTGTGTCCGCAGTCGGCGGGGCGATCGGAAGGCGACCGGGCGGGAGGAGCGGCGAGTGGAGAACGCGAGCGACTGGGCGGTTGGTGGTGCACGAGCGGCGCCCTCTCGATGGTGGACGACCGCGAGGCCGCCCGCCCGCACTTCCGGCCACCCGCCACCGCCGACTGCTCGCCGTCCGGCCGGCCGCCCACTCGCGAGTTCGAGGGCGCGTGCGGGCGGTCGACTGGAGGGCGGCTTCCCGCCGATTCTCCGCCTTCCGCCCACCGGGGGGACTGCCGGCCGTTGGCTGCGGGCGGGACGAGCCGCCGCCTCGTCTTCGCGTGAGTCCTCCGCCTTCTTTCTCGCCGCAATCCTCCGCCCACTCCACTGCGCCACCGAGCCGCCGGCCACGAGTGCGCGGCGATCGGCGCCTCCCGCCGCTTCTTCGCCGCCGCCCCCCGCTTCGCCGCCCGCCGCTCCGTCCAAGACCACTCGGCCGATCGGACGGCCGGCGAGCACTCCGAAGGACGAGCGGCCCGCTCCCCGTCGACTTCCACCATCGCGCCCCCCTGCTCTCCTCTACAGAAGGCGCCGTTCACTCGAGCAACTCGCCGAACTCCTCCACCGCCTGCGGCCATTCGGCGGTCGTTTCGGCGCGTCCACTCGAACTCCCGCCTTCTGCTTTCGTCTCCTCGATCCACTCGCCGCCCGTGGGCGGGCGGTAGAGAAGGCGGAGGGGAGGAGCGGCGAGAGGCCGCTTCTCTCCGCTCCCAACGGTGCGTGTTCCGGGCAGCAGCGAGAGGGGGGACGAGCGGGGAGTTCCGGCCGCTGCTTTCTCTCGTCCACGCCTCCGTTCGGCCCCGACCGACCGCGCTGCCGGCCGGCGGGGCGACGAGCGGGAGGCGCCGATCGAAGGCGAGCGGCCGCCCGTCGCCCCCCGAACGCGCCCTCCGTTGCTGCCGTGTGGTCATCGCTGCGTTCTCGTGTGTGTCACTCGAATGAACGCTCGTGACTTCAGCTCGCATCAAACAGAGTTGCGATGCCCACCGCTCGTCCTCGAGCATTCGATTGAGCAGAAGAGTGATGCCCGTTCGAATCGACAGCATTTCGAACACGAAGCAACGACTAAAGCGGGTAGTTGACGCGTGTTTCGATCACAACAGAAGGCGGGCAATGCGGGTGTTTGATTCCCGTTGGAAGCGGCCGTTTGCCCGCGCCGTCCGCTCTCTCCTTCGTCCATTCGGCCGCTTGGATCCTCCCGCTGCTCTCCGCTCAACATCGCGACGATCGAGCGGACTCCCGCGTCCTGCCGGTCGGCTCGCCCCCGCCGCGCTCTCGACCGTCCGCCCGGCCGCCCGCCGGCTTCGAGTCGTCCGGCTGCTCGTTCGACTGCGTGCTGGAAGCAGTCGTGTGCGCCCGGTGATCCCCCTCATCCGATCGGACGACTCCTTCCCGCTCGCCCGGAATTCACGAACAGACGGGCAGCTCGCCGGCCGGCAGGTGGACGAGCGGTGAGTGGACGGACGAGAGCGAGGGGGCGAGTGAACGGGGAGGGGCCGTTGGACGTGCAGAAAGCGGAATCTTCTTCGTTTCACCGTCTCGGCAACAATCCACACGATTTCTGCCCGCTCGCCCACTTGCAGCGCGCTCTTCGGCGGCCGCCTGCCGCTCGTGGGTCCGCCGGACGGCCGAACGGAACTCGCGGCCGATCGACCGCCTTCTTCTCACTCCTCAACGAGAAGCTCCAACTCGTGCCCGACCGCCCGCCGGAGTGGTCGAGCGGCGGGCGACGGCGAAACTCCTCACCCACTGGGCGGATTGCTCCACACAACTCGACGCCCCGCCGCCTTCCGAACGGCCCGATCGCCGGCCGGGAAACGGAAGACGCCGCTCGACGGGCGCCGTTCGGCGCGCGGAAGACGCGGACGAGCCGCCAGTCGCCCGCTACGCGAACCGCTCGGTTGGACCGACCGGTTGGGGAAGGGCGGACTCCCGGCAATCGAGCGGCGTCGTTTCCAGTCGACCGCTTCGGAATTCTGCACTCAGCCATGCGGGAAAGGACAGACTTCGACCAATGGATTGCCCGTTTGATCTCCGTCGTGTTCGTCGCTTGTTCAGCTGCGAATGAATCGGATGCCCTACTCGACTACAAACGAGTGAACGATCGCTTCGATCGGAACGAACGAGAGGGACAGTCGGTAGAAGGCAGTGGAGCCCAAAGAAGCGGAGCTCTTCTTTGCCCCCCATTCCGCCCGCCTTCTTCCCGCTGGGTCGAACCCTCCACTCGGCGGGCGGGGTGCTCGTGGCCGAGTGGCTTTTCGGTTGGACTTCTCGCGCCCGCCGTCTTCCGGTCGTCGAACGAAGGCGGCAGTTCGTGGAGGCCGCGGGGATTCCAGTGCACTCGCCGCCGCCCGCTCGCCCACGAACTCGGCGGGTCGACCGCCAGCGAGACGGCGGGCGGCCGGCGGACTCGCGGCGAGTGGCGCGTCAAGTCGGACGGCCGTCTTGACCGCCGCCGCCGCTCGCCGCGTGGCCGATTTATGCTCTTGAAATTGGGATTTCTTCTGTTAATTTCCGTCGATTTTCTGCTGTTTGTCGGGCGGAAGGTTTGTTTGATGAATTCACCAGCAATTATTGGAAATTATTGCGGTGTTTAGAAGTCGACTGGCGCTAAAGTTCTTTCCGGAATAAACGAACGATCATCTAAGGATTGTTCGAAGAGAAGTTGTGAGTTCTGCTGCCCGTCCGTCCACTCACTTTCGCCGCTGTTCTTTTTCAGCCTGCTTATCGGTGAATCGACGCGGATAAACGGGGATTCGAGTGGACGGCGGTCGGTTTAACCTTTTTTGGATCTGTTTTGATTGCCGCTCCGTTTAGACGTGGAACGAAAGAAAATGAATGAAACAAAGAATTATACGAATTTTGCGGCAGCAGTTTGAGAGAGCGTGGTACGAACCAGTAGACTTTGCGGAATGTTTCGGTTTTCACATGTTGAAGAACAAAAAAACTGAACATGCGAGTAGAAGCGTATGAAGAAAGGCGAGCAGCCCACTACGGATAATTTCATCGACAGAAAGCGAACATTCGGCTCGACTCTCCATTGAACACGAATGAAAAATTTCTGCAAACACAGCAGTTAGTACGAATCTTTGAACAACATTGAACACGACGGTATTCGACCTTCCCAACAAACACACTCATTGGACGAACCGAAAGATTGGAGTCGACCGGCCGCGTGTCGAACGAATTCGCGTGCTGCCTGCTTGCGGCCGGCGCCAACAGCAACCGATCGTCGTGCCGGTTGTCTTCTTTTAACCAAACGTGCAGACAGCCGCTATGCGCTCAAAATTCTAGCCGATTTCATCGGAATAAAACGTCAACTCAAGCCAGAACAAACAGCAATCAAAGGCCCTTCCTTCCACCTTCAACGACCAGGACAACTCATAGACATGCTGTACGCGGAATAAAAGCGACCTACCTGCCGTCGAACACTTACAATAATTAACGTCGCCTATCCCGAACAAAAAAGCAGAAGAAAGACCGCCGTGTTCGGTGCGGATTGGAAAGAAGGAAGAACGAGCAACCTTCCACTCACGAGTGGTGTGTGGAGCGGCGGGCAACAGAAGAGCGGCAATGGAGCGAAGGGCAACAGAAGAAGTGGCCGCTGCTTGGACAATAGAAAGACGTGAGCGGACTCCTCGTCATCTGTTGAATGTGAGGGTCAAGCGAAAACGGAAGCTGGAAGCTGAAAACAAAGCGCGTGCATGGCGATGAGTTGCCGATGGCACGTCTGCGCTTGCTTTTAGTCAAAACAGCGGAAAAGATGGACGGAATCTCTCCACAGTGAGTGGACGAACGGACAGAAAGAAGAAGGCGGTGGATGTGTGAGAACGAACGTGAATGTTTGGGTCGATTCAAGGAACGCTGACCGGAGAGTGCCCACTGCCACTGCTCGTCTCTGCAAGAGGGATCAATGACGCCCTCCAGTAGGCAGGGAATGGGAAGAACGCACAGCATTCGGGTACGCAACCATCTTCACCGTCAGTCCTTTGAACAGGCATCGAGAGGGATCGAGAATCCTCGGAATCGCCACTAACGTAGACGAAAAAATCTACAAATGAAAATTCAATACGGCAGTCGAAACAAAACACTGCCTTCCGATGATAACTGACACCTGCACGGAATAAAACGAGAGCTAAACCCACCTCCATCGACGTGATCTGCTGAAGCAAGCGCAAAACGATCGGCGAGAAGCCGGGCAGCAAACGAACAGACGTCAAAAGAACCGGTCTCCGGACACTCTGGTCGGCATTCGAATCAACGAGCCGCTTGCTCGTGGACGATCAAAACGGAGTGCTCTCTTTGGGCATCGGTCGACAAAGAAAGAAACAGCCAGCAAGTTGTAGCAGAGGCACCGGGCGGAAGAACCGAATGAATTTGACCCTGCCGGCGAAGTTTTCTTTCTGGCCAACGTTCCGTACGGCAAAAGGGTAAAAACTCACGCCTTGCAGCTCAACGAGAACAAGCAAGACGTTGTTTCTGTTTGCTACAAAAAAAACTTTGCGGACGTGCTCTTGCTAATAAACCAACCGGACGAGTCGCTCGGAATAAACGGTCAAAAAGTCCACCGTTGAAACAAAATGAAGTAGTCCCAACCTGAACAATCCCTCAAATGACTTGATTGCAAGGCGGAATAAAGTTTACTTCTTCCACGACACAGCCCGAGAAAGAACCAACGATCACCCATCCACCACCTTCTGTTCGCTTCTCCAAGCGATCGACTACCTCTTGTCCTGCAGTTCGACTGCAATCAATCGTCTGCCAAAGCGAGTCCACTGGAAAAGGATTGCATGCCGGTGATTCCGGCCCGGACGGCTCTCGTGCGGCACCCCCTCGCTTCTTGGAGCTCTCCAGTCGTTCTTAACGCCGCCTCCCATCTCCGCCGCTGCCCCCCGCATTGCTCCTGCCGTCGTTCCCCCACGCCTTTACTGATCGACGCCCAACGGTGAGTCCCGTCGCCCTCCGCTCGCATTCACCCCGGCCGTTCGTTTCAGGCCGCCCGATTGGCGTTCTCTCCGCCGAGTCCTCAACGGCCGCCCTCCACTCGCCGGACTCCCCTGCTGCCCGTCGAGCAGCCGACTGGAGCGTTCGGTCGGCGGCTCTTCCGACGAGTGGCCATTTTTCGCTTGTCTGGCCGCTTCCTCGTCCTTTCGAGCGGAAAGAAAGGGCGGACGGCCCCCACAGACGAGCGCGCACTCGCTTCACTGTGGCGTTCGGCGACTCGCCCACTTCTCGGCCTGCGATCAAGCTTTCTGTTCACACCATTCATTCGCTCTTAAAGACGACGGTTAACCACATGCTCGTGGACAACGAAGAGATTCTCGCATTGCTCCTGCTGGTTGCCCATCAAACTCACTTCTTCCTTCAATTTGCACCGACTGCTCACTGAAAGCGAGAATCTCCAATCGAAGGGCATCCCCAAATCTCTGCCCACGAACAGAAAGAAGCGGATGCGTGGAACACAAGTGGGGCTCGTCCGCCCAGTCGTTGAGAGGGATGAAGCGGAAAAGAACACCTGTAGGCAAAAGAAAGAAGAACGCCGTTTCGTCCGATACACCCGCACGACGAACTCGAACGACGGCGTTGCAAACAAGGCGAGCGGGGGACAACGGCCGCTCGATCAGGACTCCGTCTTGCGGCGGCTGAGCATCCGATCGACCTCCGTCTTCGCGTACTGCAGCCGCTCTCGGAGTTCGGCGAGCAGCCCGCCTCAACGAGGGCGGCCGGCGCTGCGAATCGACGAACGTCGCCGCCCGCATGGACGGCGAGACGATCAGCTTCGTGTGGTCCTGCAAGCAACCGGACAGTCCCACGACTCGAACGGAAGGAACTCGCCGCAAAGAAGTTCGACTGGAGCGTCCCGTCCTGCCCGTCAGCAGCAGCACGACGGCCACGTCCGAGCGGAACCACTCGCTCAGACACGAGAAGCGGGCGAACTCCTGACCGCCACGCTGCAGCCGCTCGCACGCCGACCGCAGGCGTTCGATCGTGTACAAGCGCAACTCCGCGAGCAGCTCGACCTTCTTCTCCAGCGTCTGCGCGTCCTCGGCGCCCGTCGCGTCGATGTACTGGAGCCGACTGCAAGCGGAGAGGAGGAGTGGGCAGAACAAGGGAGAACTCACTCTCCGCTCGGATCAACCAACAGCTTCGTGTGGTCGTTGAAGAGGACGCCCACCGAGTCGTCGCACAGCGCGTAGAAGAAGCCGTACCCCTCCGCGTAGTCCACCCACCGGGAGACCCAAAAGACGAGGGGGTGCTCGTGCCGCACGTCCACTGCAATCAATCGAACGATCAGGGAAG
This sequence comes from Aphelenchoides fujianensis, assembly GCA_024699865.1. Classification (NCBI taxonomy): domain Eukaryota; kingdom Metazoa; phylum Nematoda; class Chromadorea; order Rhabditida; family Aphelenchoididae; genus Aphelenchoides; species Aphelenchoides fujianensis. The sequence continues at coordinate 1,373,685 of JAMPIO010000015.1, read as the reverse complement.
CATTCGGGGAGCACTCACGATCGTGAGTCCGCAGAAGAAGGGCGCCAGCTGTTCGGCTGCGTTGTTCGAGTGCTCGGCGATCGGCGTCTCGTCCTTCTCGTTCGCCTTCCGGCTGCTCACGATCGTCGACGCGGCGTCCTGCACGACGGGCGGCTGCAGCGGGCGGGCGACGTCGCCCAGACGAGTCTCCGGCTGAAAGCGAGCAGAAGGGCGGCGAGTGGAGGGAGTGGAAAAGGGAACAGACGGCGATCATGCCGCCCGAGAGGTTCTCCTGATTGAAGCGCGGCACGGACACGAGGCACGAGACGGGCAGCGCGGCGGGCAGGAAGCCGCGCGAGAAGACGGTCGGGCGGTCCTCCGGCCGCGACGCCAGCAGGGCGGCGATCAACTCGTGCGCGTGCTGCCCGATGCGCGTCGGGATCACGTACTTGTTCCGCCGAATCCTCGCCTACGTTTGCTGCAGCGAGAGCGGTTGGAATCGGAGGGAAGACTGGAGGAAACTCGCCTCCAAAAAGAGCGTCTCGAACGGCGGCTTCCCGACGAGCAGCGTGCGGAGGATGCAGCCGATCGCCTACACGTCCACCCCGTACGAGTGGCCGGCCTTGAGCAGCGGGAGTGAGTGGACGGAGGAGGGAACGAAGCGATGGAGTTGGGCGTGCCGCAGAGCGTCTGCCGCTGCTGCCCGTCGCCGATCTTCAGCTGCACGTGGTCGTCGAGGAAGAGGTTGCCCAGCTTCAGGTCCCGATGGATGATCTGCCGGCCGTGCAGGTGCGGGCAGCCGGCCACGAGCTGAAAGCGGCGAGTGAGGGACGAATTGGAACGAAGTGCGCTCGCTTGGTGCGTGAAGTAGCGGGCTTTCGGCTCGGTGACCACTTGACCCCGCCGGTGGAACTCCAGCAGCGGTCGGGCGGCCGGCGTTCTCTCGATCGACGGACGGGGCGACGGCGGAGCGAGTGGGCGGCAGCGAAGAGCGGACGAGTGGCCGGAGGAAGGAGCGAGTGGGCGGTCGACTGCTCTCCGCTTCCCCGCACCGCTCGCCGTCGTCCATCCACCCACTCGCCGATCACTCCGGAAAGAACCCGCGAGAGCCGCCGATCCTCTCCGCCCGCCACTCGCTTCTTCGGGCGGCCACTCGGCGGACTGCCGGTCGGAGGGCGCCGGCCACCGAAAAGCGGAGACTCCCGCCGTTCGCCCGTGGTCGATCTCTTGCCCTCACTTCTGATCGAAGGGCGGAGCGATGAGAGTGGGCGGCCATCCGACTCGCCGCTCGAACGGGAGTGGCGGGGCGGCCGGCAGCGAGCGTTATATTGATGCTGAATTTTGTCTGATGGAGCGAGCCGTTAGCTGCACGAGTGGCGAGTGTTAGTATGTTGGAGGAGCGAGCAGAGAGGATGCCGTTGAAATGGGTGTGGCCGGCAGGTTTCGCTGTCGTTTAAGGAGCATTGGATTGCGGACGAATCGTTGCTGCTAAATAAAGAAAAGTTGTTTTTTGTTTATGTGGTCAATTTCTTGGTTGTTTGCTGTTTTAGATAAAAGTTATTGAATGGTTCCTTTTCTAGTTCAACGAAGACGAGCATTTGGGGAAAATTCCGTGGATCGGGCAATTGCAGGGTTGGTGAGTGATCAAAACCATGCGTGTAATTGTTGCTCGTCGTTTGATACTACTCGGCATGAACGGGCGGCTTCTGTTCGAGACTGAGAGAAGGTTATTTGTTTTCTCTAGCCGAAAATTCGTGCATCGATTTTTTATTGTCGGACACGCGTAAAGAAGAAATGAATGTGTTATTCCGCGACGGCTTCTTTAGTACCGTCGGCCAGACTCGATCCCACGAGTTCACGTCGCGCGTCGAACCGCGACCTTGTTCTTTCTTGCCGCGAACTGTTCATCATACTCGAATAGAAGCTGTATTTCACTCGGTTTGATAGTTCTTTCGAGCAGTCGACTACGAGACCCGCTGAGTGGACGGCATTCAATTCCGTTCGAGATGGCCGTTGGTTCGACTGCGGCTGTTGACGAGAAGGCCGCCGTGTTCTTCGATCTCGCTGCTCGTGTTCACCGCTTTCTTTTCAGGTTGGAAGTTGCAGGGAGTGCCCTCCCGAAAGAAGGGGGCGCGAAGACCGCCGACTGCCGGCCGGACGCCCGCCGCCCGTCGAGCGGCCCCCACGGCGTCCCCGTAGTCCAGTGGGATGGGCGGCGGATTGCGGGGCGGGAGTCCCGTCGGCCGGCGGGATCGAAGCCGGCGGTCGAGAGCCGGCGGTCGGCCGTGGAAGACGGCGGAGTGCGCGGATCGGCCGGCGAGTGGGCGAGTGGCGGGCGGATCCAAGCGAAAGAAGTGCCCGTGGACGAGCGGGGAGTGGACGGCAGGCGGACGGACGCCGCGGTCACTTGCTCGTCGCCCGGTTGTTCACCGATCGGACGGAGGAATCCCCAGTTTTTCGCAAACCGCGTCTGCTGTTTGTCATGTTGTTGGTGCTTGCAGAAAGTGTTTTATTCCGAGAAAAAGTATTGGTGAAAAATAGATTCCTCTGTTTTTATGGCCGGCCGTCCGTTGTGCATAGAGTCGAGTGTTCCGGCTCGCCTTCTTTTTTTTGAGTTGCCGTTCACTCACTTGCTCGTCAACTGGTTGCAGGCGAGTGTGGTTGGTCGTTTCATTTGTCCGAAGAGGACGAGCGTAAAAGTAATCCTTCCGTCTTCTGCATCAAAAAACGCGTTCGTCGTTTTGTCTTGCGGCCATCCGCTTTTAACCACTTTTTTGCTGCTCAACGATCCAAAACTAGCATTTATTCCGTGCTCGTGTTTTTTATGTCCTTGTCCAATTACTACATTCATCAAATTATCCCCTTCCAAACAATCCACTTTTTTCGCCGCTCAAACTCAACGACCTCGAACTCATCGTGTGAGTTCTAACCACCCTCCATTCACGTCCCCGTTCGCAGCAAGCAGCGCTTAACGAAGGTTCGTGCTCGTGAAAGCCCGCCTTCTTTCGCCGGCCGTCGGGCATTCAGGGCGGGATTCCCGCTCGGAGTGGGCGCTCGTGGAGGGGCGGGCGGGAGGGCGCGTCTGCCGCCAGTCGGCCGGCTGCTCTCCAGCACGGGCGACCTCCACACTCGGCGGAGGACTGCCCCCTCCCAGTGGAAGGCGGCGGGCATCCTGGAGACGACTCGCGAGGTGCACGCTTCGAATGGCGAGTGGTCGTCGATTGGCCGTCTGCCTTCATCACCAGCTTCGATGGGCGTTAGTGGAGGGGCTTCTTTTCTTTCGGCTGAAAATCGGTGGGAAATGGTTGTTGGTTTATTCCGCATTTATTTGTTAAACAATAATCAAGTTTTCCAGTTTAAGGTTAACGACAATCAAATCGACGGGCTTGTTAAGGACAACAACAGCTAGCGAACCATAGCATTAGCGGTGTTCATTTGTTACATTTTTGTTTACAAGCACGTTTTATTCCGACCCTGCGCATACGGGATTTACGTAAAAACAGTCGAGAATGCAGCGTTTAGTGCTTTCCAACAAAACGCCATTGGTTCAGCTCCGTTGTTCCGTTATACTATTTTATCCATAACTTTTGACGAGTCAACAACTAAGAAAATAGAAACCAACTGTTTTCCATCAAGTTTCTATTTTCTCGACCACACGCCTAATTCAATTTCACAGCCGTCCACAATCGATGCCAACTGCCCAAAAATTCGTAGTAAAATTTACGCAATCACCGACCGTCAACAAACGCTCAATTGATCGCGAAAAGAACCCGCTTTCTCGCCCGAAACACGCCGAAAAGCGGGCGAAATCGGCGGGCGGCGAGGCGGCGGCGTCCGGCGGGCGGGCGGGCGGGCGGGCGGGCGGGCGGAGAAAAAAAGACGGCCGACGCGGCCGAAAGCGCGTCCTCGCGGCGAGTGGACGGGGCGATCGGAAAGGCCGCCCACTCGCCTGCCGGCCACGAGAAGAGGGAAGGCGACCCCAACAGCACGCGGCGGGCGAGCGGAGTGGCCGAAGTCGCCGCCCATCCACTCCGTCGGGCACCTCCATTCCGCGGGGGCCGGAAGGAAGCGAGTGGAGGCGGCGGTCGGCGGGCGTCCCCTCGGCGCGTCCATCCGCCGAGCCGACTGGTGGACTCCAAGGGGGCGCCCGCTCGTTCGTTCGGGGCACTCGCGAATTCGACGAGCAGACGGCGGAGCGGCGAGAGCGGGCGGGCGGAAGCGGCCGGCGTTTCGTGGCCGTGGAGTGGACGAGTGCCCAACGGCGGCCTCCCCGCTCTTTCCGCTCGACTTCTCGCCCACTTCCACGCGGTTCTCCTCGCCGTCCGGCCGGTCGAGCGGCGTCTCCACCGCGAACGGGACACTCGCGAGACGAGCAGAACGATCGCCGCCACGAGAAAGAAGCGAGCATTCGGGGATCTCCGCGAGCACGACCACTCGGCGCTTCGATCTCGGCGGCCGCCCGACTGCCCGGACGAGCGCCCGCAATCCACGTGCGCCCGCTGCGGTCGTTCGAGCCGCCGGCGAGTTTCCGGCGGTTCTTCGCGGCCACTCGCTCCTCCCGCCGCTCGTCCGGCCGGCCGGCCGGGGGGGTTCTTCCCTCCGTTCACTCGACGAGCAGAAATCCCCTCGGAGTCCCCGCTGCCCGCCGCTCCTCGGCCGCTCCCGCCTTCTCTCCACTGCCCGCCGTCCACGAACTCCGCCCACTTCCGCGCGGCCGCTGCGATCCGACCGCCGGGCTCCTCGCCGCCTTCAACGGGCAGCTCGTGGCCGGCGGGCAACAGCGAGCAGTCGCGCGGGCGGGCAGTTCGACGGCCGCCCGACGGCTCGTCCACTCGCTCCACTCGGCGCTCTTCCGGCCGGCAGTGCGGGGAGCTCCCGCCTTCTCTCCGCTGCCTTCCCGCTCGTTCCGGTCGGTCGATCACGCGTGGACGTCTTCGAGCATTTCTTTGACCGCTTTGTTGTTTGTTTCGTTCGGGAGATCCCCGAGCGGGCGGCCGGCGGGGAGAACCGCGAGCGAGCGGCCGCCTTCGAGTCGCCGCGGGCCGCCCGAAGGAAGCCGGCGACCTCCCGCACCTCGTCGAGCCGGACGGTGATCGGCTCGCGGGAAGGCGGCGGGGGGAGCGGGGAGTCTTGAAAGACGCTATTGATTGCTTTGTTGTTCGTGATTGTGCTGAACGGGGTTGTTGTTGGATCACTTGGAGGGGGGATGGACGAGGCGAAGAACGTTTCCTTCTTTGATTAGTCTCCAGTCCGTTCTGCTCACTCGCCGTTTGCCCCGATCAAGAGAAAGCGACCGCCTGGCGGCCTCCCCGCCGCTCGTGTTGGGTGGCGGCGGTCAAGTCGGGCGGCCCCCGTCACCGCTCGCCGCTTTTTTCTCCCGCCCGCCGCTCGCCGCTTTTTTCTGCTTTTCGGTGCGCGTCCGAGCGCTCGACAGCCGGCAGTTGGCGGGCGGGTTCTCTTTTTTGCGGCTCAATGAACGCTGTGGACGAGGATTATTGAGGTGGGCAGAAAGTTTCTTTCTCGATCGGCCGAGCGAGCGGTGGCGAGGGCGTTCGAAATGAAACCCTCGCGCTTCCGTTTCATTTCGCAAAATGCGTTTGAACTGCGAGCAGATGGTCTGCTGCTCCACTTCCAGCGGCTTCAAGGAGTTCCCTGCGTCGATGCGGCCGCCAAAATTCGCGAGCTCTACGGCACAAAGACGTCCGCACCGGCCGCACGCGAGTGGTACAACATTTTCGTGAAAGAAGGCTTGCGGGGGACGGACACGGAGCCGTCGGCTCATGCTGCCAAGAGGAAGGTGCTCCTGGACGGCGAGGGCTTCGGGTGGGAGGTTCTGCCACACCCGCCGTACACGCCGGATCTTGCGCCTCGGACTTCCACCTATTCCGCTCGCTCAAGTACTGGTTGCGGGCCAAGAAGTTCACGAACGTCGAAGAGGCGCGGGCCGGCGTCTAGAAATTCTTCGCCTTGAAGAGGGAAACGGCGATACTTCCAGCGAAGCATCGAGAAGTTGGTGGAATGGTGGGTGCAGGTGATTGCTTTTGAAGGCTAGTATTGTAATTGAGTTCTGCATAAACAACCCGTTTCATTTCGAACGCACCCCGCCACCGCTCGCTCGGCCGATCGAGAAAGAAACTTTCTGCCCACCTCAATAGAGTGAATGCAGGTGGGTTCAGCCTTTGTGTGTTTCTTTTGCTTATCGCTTCATACAGAAATTGGAAAAAACACAACTAAAATAACTGCTCGTCGTGTCGAATAATCAACGGTCGCGTGGAACCGAGTGTTGTTTCGAAACGTAATCGAGAAAAGAAACATTGAAGGCAAGTAAAAAAGCAAATGCACCGCAAGTTTGGAGTGTGAACGGAAGACAGCATTGAAATATTTTTTGAAACATTTACGCTCACTCGATTAGTAACGCGGAATAGAAAGCCGCCCTCGTCGTCAACCTATCTGGTCGGAATTCGTCTCGCTTTCTTGCAGCCAATCGAGCAAAGGCCGTACATGGCGGAAATCGAGATCGGAATTCCTCGCTTGGCATCGTCTTAATGAACACCAAAAAAAAGAAAACAACTACCACTTGCTTCCAAACAAATCGAACGATGTCTCCAATCCGCAGTCGCCACGCACAAAGAAACATCAACCAACCCGAAAGCGAAGAGCCTCGTCGAGCAGACGGGAGTGTGGGCGAGCCCACCGGCCGCCGCTCGCCGCCCGCTCTTCTCCGCGTTTCTCCGAGCCGCCCACTAGTGATGTTCCAAAACTCGATTTTCGACCAAAACCAAAACCAAAACAAAACTGGACTTTCAGTTTTGGTTCAAAATCAAAACCAAAACTTTTCGGTTGCCTCAGTTTTGGACCAAAACCAAGACCAAAACTTTTTGGGCCAGTTTTGGTCAAAACCAAAACCAAAACCAAAACTTCTCAAATTTTTTGGAAACCTGGAAAGGTGTAAATTTTAAACGTCTTTTTGTGCTTGTATGTGTTTCAGAATGGTTGATAAAAAGGTCTCTGCGTAAGAACGATTATTTGACGTCGTATGTGTGATGCCTTTTTCGATACAATGCGTTCAGAGCTTACAATCGCCTTAGCAACAAACAAGTGGGTTATATTTTAGGCCTGTTTTCAAATGCCGCACTATGGCTGCTTTACCGCCGAAATTAAAGTTAGTGTTCGCTTCGGATGCGGCCAAGTGTCGGAGGTCGTCGCCCACAACTCCAAAAGAAATTCGTTTCGATCGACTGACTGTTAATTAGCCACACTCCTTTGTGATCAACACCGGATCGTTAAACCTTTGTAAGGTGGCGGAACGAGAAATACATGCAAAAGGATCACCTAACGAGGCCACAAACGGCAGCGAGTGGGAACTTTTTGCTGCTTGCACGCACTTCGAGCCTCATTTTAGGGGGTCTTTAGCAGTTTTGTTTTGGTTTTGGTCCGGCGGGTCAGTTTTGGTCCAAAACCAAAACTTTCAAAGATGACCAAAACCAAAACCAAGACCAAAACTCGATTTTTGCAAACGACCAAAACAAGACCAAAACCAAAACGTTTTGGTTTTGGTTTTGGTTTTGGTCAAAACCAAAACTAGTTTTGGTTTTGGAACATCACTAGCCCTTCCGTTTACGGCGTTCAACTCGCGCGCCTGGACGTCGACGAGGCCCGCGTGGAGGTCGACTGCGAACTGGAGAGTCCCGCCGAGCATTGCGTCTACGGCTTCAGTGCGAGCGGTCGTTTGGTCGGTCCACGCCTTCAATCACCACGACCTTCACGCTCTGCACGTGCTGGAGGTCGCCGAGAAGAAGTGGACGAAGCGGAAGTTGGGCGGTGAGATCGACCCCACCGTAAGGTTCTTTTATGTGATTTCTTCGTCCCTTTCACGTTTCCAGTTGCATCCAACGGGACTCGTTTGTTCGTCGGATCATTTGTACTTCTTCAGGCGAAAGTTGGATCCTGCTCTCCTTGAATATTGTTGCGTAAGTAAAGGTTGCTTGTTGCGGGCACGGAAGGGGTCTTGCTGGGCGTGTAGGGCGCGTTCTTTGGACGGATTGCCTCGCTAATTGCTTTCTGTTGCAGTGCGGCGGCTACCTGCCACAAACACCCGTCTATCGCTGCAGCTTCGAGGAGTTGGAGTGGAGGGAGCTGCCCCTCTGGATCGACCGCCTCGAACTGCTCGCCCCGATCGGCAATGCGGAGACCGGCGGGGACGACGGGCTGATGCTCGTCGCTCGCCCCGATCGGCACACGAGTCGAATCCACCGCCTGCTCTTCAGGTTCGTCCTCCCCATTGCCCCGGTCACTTCTTTCTTGCAGGACGCCCGACTCGCTGCTCCGTTTGGCCGTTGAGGCGCTCCGCAGAAGCCGCCTCGACCGGCGGGGATAGAACGGCTTCCATGCGGTCATGAGCCGACGGCCCGTCGCCTCGATCCTCCCTTCCGTGTACGCGAACATGCAGCCGATCGCCCGAGTGACCGCGGAGAAGTCGCCCGTCTACCGAAAGCATTTCGCTGATCGTTCGCTTGTTTCTCGTTTGCGGTCGCTCTTTTCGTTCGGTCACTGAAGCGGGGTAGATCAGAAGGAAGCGCATGAATCTTGCTGGAAATTTCAACCGATCCAAAACGAAACAAGGCAATGGGCAACACGGATGAATTTATTTCCGCTTCATCACACTCCACACTCATCCTGACAATCAGCGGCCTTTGTCCGGATAGCCTGCAATCACAAGAAGACACGTCAATAAGCAGTTGCAAACACTTACAGTCGCCATCCGCAGGGACACACTTCTCGCAAACCTTGTGGCCATCTTGGCCGTTGCAGTGCTCGGCTCACCCGCAGTCCCACCGCCACTTGCACTTCTGGCCCAGGGTCGGCGGTATGGCCGGTGGTTCTTCACAAGGGGTGCACCTCAGCGGTCCGCGCGCTTTTTGGACGCGATATAGCTCATTCGACGCGGCTTGGCGAGCTGATTCCAACGGTGCCAGTTTAATCGGCCAAATTCCATTTCGCGCCTAGATACGGCGAGTCAAAGTTTGCACTGGTTTTCCGTCACTGCAGCCGTTCATTTTCCGCACGAGCTGACCAGCGCTTCATTCTTCCTGCTGCCGTTGTGTCGTCGTGGTCGAGCGGCAAAGCGGTTGACTTGCACTGCGGATGACTTTTTGCTTTTTGACCCCGTTCGTCTATCTCGTCAATTAACGCAACGCAAAAGTTGTTTTTACGCGCAAACGATTCAACTTGATGAGACGAATCGATCGACACCAAAATCTCGAGGATGAAATTTTCGACCAAAATCGTCGGTCAACCGCCTTTGGTCTCGCGGTCGGGTCGATTGGCTCGTTTAATTGGAATACAAAACAACCGCCAAATGGCCTGGTTGTTTGTCCAAAGCTTTTTCTCGTGGCGGAAATTACATTGCAAAAGAAGTTTTTGGAAAGACAAGTCGTAGTGGGCTGCAGCGGCTGTTCAAAAGCTCCGATCCGAGCGATCAAGCGGCATACGGCGATTGACAGCACGAAGACTTTTGCCACGTTGATGTCCGATTTTGAGCTAGGATTGTTCAAAACGAGCACAACGCACAAAGTAAGGTCCACTTTCGCAAGAAATCGACAAAAAAGTTCTTCCGACCACACGGTCCCCCCTTTGGTCGTACGAACGCCAACTTTGACGCGCCGTATTTCGGTGCGAAATGGAATTTGGCCGAAAAAATTGGCACCGTTGGAATCAGCTCGACAAGCCGCGTCGAATGAGCTATATCGCGTCCAAAAAGCGCGCGGACCGCTGAGGTGCATCCCTTGTCAGGCGCAACGGACGACAGTAGAACGAGGAGAAGGCAGATGGGAAGCAAGATGCTTGAGCGCATTTCGAACAGGACGAAGGAAAGGCGGCGTGTTCATGCCGCCTTTAAGCGGCAAGCTTGTTGTTCAATCAAGAATGCGGTGTTTTGATTGACGGAAGCGGCAAACAAAAGGGCAAGCGGTGACGAACGTGTGTGAGATGAGTGTTCGCAGGCGTGTTTGTGGAATTCCGATTTCAGCAAAATGAGGAGTGATCGGATTCGACCGCATGACATCAGCTTTTACGGTCTGTCGTTCAAAACAGAGTGGGAACAAACGATTTGATTGTGTTCCTTTTGGAATTGATTGCTCGTTCGGGTGCATTAAAAGCCTCTGCTTTGTTTCAAGTAAACGAGCAGACGAGTGGACGATCGACCGTTCTTCCAACATATGCTCGTTTTGCACTTATTCACCGCCGCTTCGTCGCCCTGTCGAACGGAAAGAACCGTGCGGCCGGCTTCCGCACTCGCCCCTCGTCGAGAGCCGGCGGCTGGCGTCATGTCGCACGCTCGCTTCATATTTATGATCGACTACTCGCATACTTCTCAGCCTGCGAGCACGTCTAACCATACAATCCATTTGCTAACTATTAAAGACAAAATAAAGACGGTCAACCACACCGATTTGTGAACAAGCAAGAAGGACAGACACTAGACGACAGTGAAGCCGGAAGAACCGCAGCTCTTCTTTGCTCCTCGTTCCGCCCGCTTTCTTCCCGCTGGGGAGAAGCTGCCCGTCGAAAAAGACCGCCGCCGGAGTGCTCGTGGCCGAGTGGCGTTTTGGTCGGACTTCTCGCGCCCGCCGTCTTCCGGTCGTCGAACGAAGGCGGCAGTTCGTGGAGGCCGCGGGGATTCCAGTGCACTCGCCGCCGCCCGCTCGCCGACGAACTCGGCGGGTCGACCGCCAGCGAGACGGCGGGCGGCCGGCGGACTCGCGGCGAGTGGCGGCGGGCGGCGCGTCAAGTCGGACGGCCGTCTTGACCGCCGCCGCCGCCCGCCGCGTGGCCGCTTTCTGCTCGCGTTGAATTCGCTTGAAATTATGCTTTCTGCCGTTGATTCCCGAGGTTGGTGTGCGGAAGGTTTGTTTGATGGACTCAGCAGCAATTATTGGAATTAATTGATGCTTTTAGAAGTCGACTGGCGCTAAAGTTCTTTCCGGAATAAACGAACGATCATCTAAGGATTGTTCGAAGAGAAGTTGTGAGTTCTGCTGCTCGTCCTTCCACTCACTCCAGCCGCCACTCTTTATTCAGCCCGCTCGTCGATGGATCCACGGGAATGGGCAAAGATGCGAGTGGAAGAAGGTCGGTTTAATCTTTTATGAATTCGTTTTGGTTGCCGCTCCGTTTAGACGTGTAACGAACGAAAAAGTCTGAAAAAATAATTAAAAGGAAGCTGCCGAAAGAATTCGAGAGTTGCGGGCACATTTTTAATCACTTCGGAATTAATGTGGTTTACGCAGCGAAATAGACGAAGAAGAATCGGATGGGCAAGTGTAAGCGTTTGTAAGAAGGCGGGCAGCCCACTACGAATTATATCAGCGACAGAAAGCGAACATTCGACTATACCATCGGTACACTATAAACCTAAAACCGTGCAAACACGATGCATCTTAAAAACCGTCCATGTTCCTCGGAATAATCCGGTCGTTTAACGAAAATCGAATCAACCATTGAAACTTCCGTTTTCTGCCATCTCTGCCCTGGATCTTGTTCGGCAAGCTCCGCGGACTTCATGTAGACTTACGGAACACAGAATAAGACGAGCTTCGAAACAACAAAGCGAAGAAGCAGCTCGACCACTCCACTGCTCACTTAGGGAATCATCGAAAAGGGTGCGGCAAGATTTCCATTCCCAACCAAAGCGTGAGCTTGAACCGAAATAACCTGCAAGCTTGATCAAACATCAGTCGAAAGAGAAAAAATGGGCGTTTGTGTTCACGACGAGAGAAGCGGCCCATCCATTGTGCAGATGAACCTTCAAAGGCCAAAAATGGGCGGAATTAATAATACTCAACAAACACACACTTACCTAATGAATCAAAAGGTTGGAGTCGACCGCCTGCGCGTCAAACGAGTTCGTGTTCTGTTTGCTTGCGATCGGCGCCGACAGCAACTGACCGTCCTGCCGTCTGTCTTCTTCCAACATACGTGCAAGCAACCGGGATTTATTCGGTATAATATCCACCAACGTGGCGAAATAAACCATAAATCATAGTCTAATGCAAACAGCAATTGAAGGTTCTTGCTTTCATCGCCAACGCTAGAAACAGATGAGTCCGCCTACTGGACGGAATAAAAGCAACCGACCTGCCGTCGAGCAGTCAGAAGAATCGAATGCCGCCCATCCCGAACAGAAACCAGAAGAACGACCGCCGTGTTCGGTGCGGACTGGAAAGAAGGAAGAGCGAACCGCCTTCCACTCACGAGTGGTGTGTGGGCAGCGGACAACAGACGAGCGGCAATGAAGCGAGGGGCAACGAGAGAGGTCGACGCCATCTACGCTGCAGTGCAAGTGACGGAATTAGAATTCGAAACGAACGAACGTCTCGTCGCTCTTTGGAATACGCGGGTCGAGCGAGAACGAAGCTGGAAGCGGAGAACAAAACGCGTGCAGGGCATTGAATAATCGACGAGAACGCGATTCATGCCAGACCCACTCAAGTCGGAATCTCCCCGCAGTGAGTGGCCGAACAAGACAGAAAGAGACGACTGTGGCTGACCGAGAACGAACGTGAAAGTCGGGGTCGATTCAGTGAGCTCTGATCGGAGAGTGCCCACTGTCAATGCTCGTCTCTGCAAGAGTGATCAATGACGCCCCTCCAGCAAGCAGTGAATGGGAAGAACGAGCAGAATGAGAGCAAGCAGCCAGCGTCTCCGTCAACCTCTGAAGCAAGCCAATCGAGATTGACGAGTCTAAATTCTCGGAATTGACACTACCATGAACGCAAAAAAAAACTACAAAAGAAAGCAAATACGTCTGTTGAAACAAACCATTGCATCTAAAACAAGAAACGGCACGGGCGGAATAAACCAGTTGATCTGCCCGCTTCTAACGTCGTGAACAGCTAGAGCAAGAACGAAACGATCGGCGAGAAGCCGGACAGCAAACGAAAGGACGTCAAAGAATCGAATTCCAGACACCCGCATCGGCGTTCGAATAAACGCCCCGTTTGCTCGGGGACAATCAAGATGGAGCGTTCTCTTCGGACATCGCTTGGCAAAAAAGCAGAAAATCATGAGAAGTACATCAACGGAATAATCGAACGAATAAAGACCCAAACGACGAGAAGACTCCGATGATTCGCACGGTGAAGGAAGTAAGCGCACGCCTTGCAGCTCGACAAAAGCGAGCAAGAAGTTGCTTCTGTATACTACTAGAAAAACTCACGTAACGCCCTGGGAAATTCTCAAACAACAGCCGGACGGAATAAATGGTTAAAAAGTCCACTGTCAAAACGAGACAGAAGGACGACTTTGAACGATCTTAACTCGTTGTACATTTTGAGTCTACGAGACGGAATAAGCGTCTACTTTTTTGACCGGCAGCGCATACGAAAGAAGCGACAATCACTCTCTTCACTGCTCCAAGCGATCAACCACTCTTGTCCTGCAGTCCGACGGCAATCGATCGTCTGCCGAAGCGAGACCAATGGAAAAACGGCCGCATTCCGGTGGTTCCTGTCATGCCGGCTCTCGTGCGGCACCCACTCGCTTCTTCGAATTCTCCACTCGTTCTTGCCGCTGCCTCTCCTCTCCCCCGCTACTTTCCGCATTGCTCCTCCCGTCGTTCCTCCCAGCCGTCTCCGATCGACGTCCAACGGTGAGTCCCACCGCTCTCCGCTCGCATTCACTCCAGCCGCTCTTTCAGTCCGCCTGATTGGGGTCCCCTTTGCCGAGTCGTCAACAGTCGCCTTCCACTTGCCGGACTCCGCGACCGCCCGCCGAGCAGCCGACTGGAAGGGTTGGTCGGTGGTTCTTCCGACGAGTGGCCATCTTCCGCTTGTCCGGCCGCTTCTTCTTCTTTCGAGCGGAAAGAAATGGGCGGACGGCCGCCGCAGACGAGCGGGCACTCGCTTCACATTGGCGTTCGACCACTCGCCCACTTCTCAGCCTGCGATCACGCTTTCCAATCGCTCTATTCACTCGCTATTAAAGACGACGGTTAACCACATGCTCGTGGACAACGAAGAGATTCTCGCGTTGCTCCTGCTGGTTGCCCATCAAACTCACTTCCTCCTCCAATTTGCACCGACTGCTCACTGAAAGCGAGAGTCTCCAATCGAACGACACCTCACGAACAGAAAGAAGCGGGTGCGTGGGACACAAGGGGGGGCTCGTCCGCCCAGTCGTTGAGAGGGATGAAGCGGGAGAAAACCCCTGTAGGCAAGAGAAAGAAAGGCGTCGTTTCGTCCGACACACCCGCACGACGAGCTCGAACGACGGCGTTGCAAAAAAGGCGAGCGGGGGAAAACGGCCGCTCGATCAGGACTCCGTCTTGCGGCGGCTGAGCAGCCGATCGACCGCCGTCTTCGCGTACTTGAGCCGCTCGCGGAGGTCGTGCGAGCAGCCCGCCTCGACGAGGGCGGCCGGCGCTGCGGGTCGCCGAACGTCGCCGCCCGCATGGACGGCGAGACGATCAGCTTCGTGCGGTCCTGCAAGCAACCCGACAGTCCCACGAACCGGACGGAAGGAAGTCGCCGCAAAGAAGTCCAACTGGAGCGTCCCGTCCGTCAGCAGCAGCACGATGGCGACGTCCGAGCGGAACCACTCGCACACGCACGGGAAACGGGCGAACTCCTGACCGCCACGCGGCAGCCGCTTGCCCGCCGACCGCAGGTGTTCGATCGTGTACGAGCGCAACTCCGCGAGCAGCTCGACCTTCTTCTCCATCAGTGGCCGTCGCGTCGATGTACTGGAGCTGATTGCAAGCGGAGGGGAGGAGTGGGCAGAACAGGAAGGGAACTCACTCACCGCTCGGATCAACCAACAGCTTCGTGTGGTCGTCGAACAGGACGCCCACCGAGTCGTCGCACAGCTGGGAGGCGAGGCCGTCCTTCTCCGCGCAGTCCACCCACCCGGGGCGGGGTGCTCGTCCCGCACGTTCGCTGCAATCGATCGATCGACCAGGGAAGCATTCGGGGGACACTCACGATCGTCACTCGGCACCTGCTCGCCCTGTCGGCAGAAAAAAGGCGCCAGCTGGTTGGCCCCGTTGTTCAGGCACTCGACGTTCGGCGTCTCGTCTTTCTCGTTCGCCTTCCGGCTGCTCACGATCATCGACGCGGCGTCCTGCTCGACGAGCGGCTGCTGTGGGCGCGCGGCGTCGCCCCACGAGTCTCCGGCTGAAAGCGAGCAGAACGGAGGCGAGTGAAGGGAGTGGAAGAGGGAACAGACGTCGATCATGCCGCCCGAGAGGTTCTCCTGCTTGAAGCGCGGCACGGACACGAGGCACGAGACGGGCGGCGCGTCGGGCAGGAAGCCGCGCGAGAAGACGGTCGGCCGGTCCTCCGGCAGCGGCGCGAGCAGGGCGGCGATCAACTCGTGCGCGTGCTGCTCGATGCGCGTCGGGATCACGTACTCGTTCCGCCAAATCCTCGCGTGCGTTTGCTGCAGCGAGAGCAGTTGGAATCGGAGGGAAGACCGGAGGAAACCCACCTCCAAGGAGAGCGTCTCGAACGGCGGCCGCCCGACGAGCAGCGTGTGGAGGATGCAGCCGATCGCCCACACGTCCACCCCGAACGAGTGGCCGGCCTTGAGCAGCGGGGAGTGAACGGCCGAAGGAGGGAACGAAGCGATGGAGTTGGGCGTGCCGCAGAGCGTCCGCCCCTGCTGCCCGTCGCCGATCTTCAGCTGCAGGTGGTCGTCGAGGAAGAGGTTGCCCAGCTTCAGATCCCGATGGAGGATCTGCCGGCCGTGCAGGTGCTGGCAGCCGGCCACGAGCTGAAAGCGGCGAGTGAGGGGACGAAGCGGAACGAAGGGCGCTCGCTTGGTGCGTGAAGTAGCGGCCATCCGGCTCGGTCACCACTCGACGCCGCCGGTGGAACTCCAGCAGCGAGAGCGGGCGGCCGGCGTTCTCTCGATCGACGGACGGGGCGACTGCGGAGGGCGGCGGGAGTCCCCGGTTGTGAGCGGTTGTTCGGCGGGTCGAGTGGGCGGCAGCGAAAAGCGGCGAGTGGCCGGAAGAAGGAGCGAGTGGGCGGTCGACTGCTCTCCGCTTCCCCGCACCGCTCGCCGCCGTCCATCCACGCACTCGCCGATCACTCCGGAAAGAACGCGCGAGAGCCGCCGATCCTCTCCGCCCGCCACTCGCTTCTTCGGGCGGCCACTCCGCGGACTGCCGGCCGGAGGGCGCCGGCCACCGGAAAGCGGAGACTCCCGCCGCTCGCCCGTGGTTGATCCTCTGCCCTCACTTCTGATCGAAAGGCGGAGCAAATAGCCACTCGACCAGCGGATGGCAAGGGCGGGTGGCCATTCGACTCGCCGCTCGAACGGGAGTGGCGGGCGGCCGGCAGCGAAGAGATGATTGATGCCGATGCTACTTGATGGAGCGAGTCGTCTGCTCCACAAGTCGAGCGTCCGTTTGTTGGGGGCACGAGCAGGAAGGAGGGCGTTGAGATGGGTGGGATCGACTGTTCTTTTGCGGTTCGGAGACTGCGGAGAAGTAAATTTACGCACTAAACCGTAGAGTGCTTTGGTCACTATTCCGTCGCTCTTACTTCACCGCGGTTCCTTCTCGTTATGAGCTTCTCTTTCGAATTTTGAATTGCCCAAGGGCTACGCCAGTTACTGTTTCTGCTGGACTATCAGATGCCTGCTGCTCATTGCTTTTACAAGACGTAAGCGGGCACATTTTGTTGGATGTGCGAAACTAGATCACTGCTTCAACTGCTCATGTGCTCAGGCGTCGATTCTTCTTTCGCCGGGCGCTTGAAAAAAAGCGATGACCATATTCCGCCACCCAGTAGAGTTTCTCGTCTAACCACTTGATTTGACAAGCTCGCGTCGCCCGTCGAATGCCCGCTTTGTTCTGAGCTGCCGCCGACTATTTGTTGTGCACAAATCGGAGCAGTCCTTTCGTTGTTTCGCTGTTTTTGACAAGCTGTCGAGAAAAAGACCCGCTGAGTGAACGGTGTTCAGTTTCGATCGCAAGTGGGCGGTTGGTTCAACGGCCGCTGTTGACGAGAAGGCCGCCCGGATGCTGTGTCCATCTCGTTCTTTTCAGGTTGGAAGCTCCACACGGCGCACTCTCGAAAGAACGGGGCGCGAAGACCGCCGACCGCCGGCCGGACGCCCGCCGCCCGTCGAGCGGCCCCCACGGCGTCCGCGTAGTCCAGTGGGATGGGCGGCGGATTGCGGGGCGGGAGTCCCGTTGGCCGGCGGGATCAAAGCCGGCGATCGAGCGAGGGCGGTCGGTCGTGGAAGACGGCGGGGTGGGCGGATTGGCTGGCGGGTGGGCGAGTGGCGGGCGGATCCAACCGAAACAAGTGCCCGTGGACAAGGGCGGGAGTGTGCAAAAAACGTTTATTTTGCAAAGAGCCGAGTGATCGAGAGTCGCTTTCTTTTCTTGCAAGTTGCCGTCCGCTTTTTCGCTGGCCGGCCGTCGCAATCGAATCTTTGCTGATAGCTTCATTTGATCGAGAAAGTTGGCGTCAATTAGAAGGATTATGCGATAATGTGTTCGTTGTAAAAATCCAATTATCCCTTTGCGACGTTAAAATTGCAATTACTTTATTCCGTCCACGATGGTGATTTCGGGTTTCACGCTTTGCTCCGACCGTTTCTAACGGAAGCGAACTCATCGGCCTGACTGGTTCTTTTTGCCCAAGCATCACGTTCAAACAAGATCATATTTCTGGCAGTTCGCGTCGCCCGATGCTCCTACTCGTGGCAAACGGTCTCATCGCTTGACTCCTCTCTGCACTATCTTCACGCGCCCGTTCGGAGTTGCCCGCAGCAGGCAGCGCTGGACGGCGACTCGTGCCCGTGAACGACCGCCTTCTTCCGGCAGCCGGCGGGCATTCGGGGCGGAATTCCCGCTCGGAGTGGGCGCTCGTGGACGGGCGGGCGGAAGTGCCCGTCTGCCGCCAGTCGGCCGGCTGCTCTCCTGCACGGGCGACCTCCACACTCGCCGGAGGACTGCCCCCTCCCGGTGGAAGGCGGCGGGGATCTCCGAGACGACTCGCGAGTTGCCCGTTTCGAATGGTGAGTGGTCGTTGAGCGGTCGGCTGCGCTCACCTTCGCATTCTTCGATGGGAGTTGAGCGAATCTAGTTTTTTTCGGTTGAACGTGAATGTCGATCGCGGCTGGCTTTATTCCGCCGCCAGTTCTTGCGTTCGAAAAACGTTTACGTTAGCTTTGAATGCTTTGTGAACAGCATTAGTCTAACGTTGGCAAAGGGCAGTAAAAGGCAATATTACGTAAAGTGATCTTTTTAGTTTGCTTGGTGTACAACCGGTTTTGCAAACATTTTAAATCTTTGGTTCAATTTTCTTTTGTTCAAAGATCCGCAAACAAGAGTAAGCGACCGTCGTCCCCGAATCTCGTATTTCTTCCCAACCTCGTCCAGCAAATTTAACTCGGTCAGCATACGCTCCTACACGCCTGGAAACGCGGAGTAAAATGGACGCAATCCAAACCGTCAATCAACGCACGAACACATGCAGAAAGAACCCGCTTTCTCCCCCGAAACGCGCCGAAAAGCGGGCGAAATCGGCGGGCGGCGAGGCGGCGGCGTCCGGCGGCCGGGCGCGAGCGGCGCGCAAGAGAGCGGGCGGGCGGGCGGGCGGAGAAAAAAGACGGCCGACGCGCCCGGCGCCACCGAACGGACTGCAACGCCCACCCCCCAGTGGACGGGGCGATCGGAGGGGCCGCCCACTCGCCTCCCGGCCACTCGAAGGGGGAAGGCGACCCCAACAGCCGGCCGTCCTCCCCGCCTTCCCGACCGCTCCGTCCGTTCGGCCGTCGCCGCTCGTCTCCTGTTTGTGTCGGGCGCCTCCACTCCGCGAGGGCCGGAAGAAAGCGAGTGGAGGCGGCGGTCGGCGGGCGTCCCTTCGGCGCGCCCATCCGCCGAGCCGACTGGTGGACTCCGAGGGGGCGCCCGCTCGTTCGTTCGGGGCACTCGCGAATTCGACGAGCAGCCGGCGGAGCGGCGAGAGCGGGCGGGCGGAAGCGGCCGGCGGTTCGTGGCCGTGGAGTGGACGAGTGCCCAACGGCGGCCTCCCTGCTCCTTCCGCTCGCCTTCTCGCCCACTTCCACGCGGTTCTCCTCGCCGTCCGGCCGGTCGAGCGGCGTCTCCACCGCGAACGGGACACTCGCGAGACGAGCAGAACGATCGCCGCCACGAGAAAGAAGCGAGCATTCGGGGATCTCCGCGAGCACGACCACTCGGCGCTTCGATCTCGGCGGCCGCCCGACCGCCCGGACGAGCGCCCTCAATCCACGTGCGCCCGCTGCGGTCGTTCGAACCGCCGGCGAGTTTCCGGCGATTCTTCGCGGCTACTCGCTCCTCCCGCCGCTCGGCCGGCCGGTCGACCGCGAGGAATGCGGGCGATCGGCCGGCCAGGGGGTTCTTCCCTCTGTTCACTCGACGAGCAGAAATCCCACAGGAGTCCCCGCTGCCCGCCACTCCTCAGCCGCTCCCGCCTTCTCTCCACTGCCCGAAGTCCACGAACTCCGCCCACTTGCGCGCGGCCGCTGCGATCAGACCGACGGGCTCCTCGCCGCCTTCAACGGGGAGCTCGTGGCCGGCGGGCAACAGCGAGCAGTCCCGCGGGCGGGCAGTTCGACGGCCGCCCGACTGCTCGTCCGCTCGCCCCACTCGGCGCTCTTCCGGCCGGCAGTGCGGGGAGCTCCCGCCTTTTCGCCGCCGCCTTCCCGTTCGTTCCGGTCGGTCGATCACGCGTGGACGTCTTCGAGCATTTCTTTGATCGCTTTGTTGTTTGTTTCGTTCGGAAGATCCCCGAGCGGGCGGCCGGCGGGGAGAACCGCGAGCGGGCGGCCGCCTTCGAGTCGCCGCGGGCCGCCCGAAGGAAGCCGGCGACCTCCCGCCCCTCGTCGAGCCCGCACGGCGATCGGTTCGCGGGAAGCCGGCGGGGTGGAGCGGGGAGCCGTTGAGGACGGAGTGGTGGTTGCTTTCTAGTTTGTTGTGGAATGAAATCAGTGGAGGTGACTGCCGATTCACAGCGTAAAGGCGAGGGGGAGAACCCCTCGTTTCACGGTCGAGTAGTCTCCAGTGCGTTCTCCTTCGCTTCTCGCCGCCTTCGAACGCAAAAAAGAAGGAAAGCGACCGTCAGGCCCCCTCCCCGTCCGCCCGCTCGCGTTCGGCGGCGGCGGTCAAGTCGGGCGGCCGCCGTCGCCGCTCGCCGCTTTCTGCTGCTTTTCGTCGCGCGTTCGGGCGCCCGACGCCCGGCAGTCGGCGGGCGAGCGCTTGCTTTTTGTAGGTGTGTGAATGCGATGGAGGGCGATCCGGATGAATGAAGGTTGGTTTATTTTGTTCTTTGGTCGGCGTCTGCTTTAAAGTAGAAAGAAAAACCGACGTAACATTGACCACCATTTCGAATTACGAATGTCTGTTGTGATTGACCGAGTTTGTGGAACGATACGAAAGAAAATAATCAAATGAATGAATAGAAAGCAATCAACGGCAAGCGTATTGTACAGATGAGTGCAGAATACGACTGATGATTGCCGCGAGAACCCGCCATAGTCAAATCGCTTCATTTAATTTGATTAAGCGGCCCGAATTCAATTACATCTTCGGAATTCACCCTAACACCACTCGAAAAACAACGTAAAAAGAAACTTACGACTTTTCGCTTGCGGACGAATCCGAGCGGCCCTCTATTCCGCAGTCTCTACCCACAAATAAGCATCGAAGCAACCCGATAGCGAAGAGCCCCGTCGAGCGGACGGGAGTGTGGGCAAGCCGGCCGGCCGCCGCTCGCCGCCCGCTCTTCTCCGCGTTTCGCCGAGCCGCCCACCACTCGCTGCAACGAGCGGTGCCTTCCTGTTTGGCAGCTACGAATGCAACGATTGAGTGATGGCGTGGTGGGCGAAAGTAAAAAGCAAGCGATAGTTCTTCCGTTCGTCAATAGGGATAAGGCTGCTGCACGCAACAAAAGAAAGGGCGATGCGGAATAAAAACGCGATTGAATGGAATGCTGAGCGCGGCAATAAGCAGTAGCTAAATCTTTATCGCATCAGTCAAGTGCAAATGGCAGCTTTGCGGTATAAACAGGGCTAATCGCTACGATCTTTGTCAGAAGAAATGAACTTGGTGCACTTCCATACGCTGTCTGAAGAAAGATCACTGAATTCTGCAGTAATCAAAAACAAATGAATGACGGTCAACTCCTAGCCGCAAGTGATGCCAGTTGACGCGAGTGCAGAGCAGACCGACGATGAAAGCGGCTGCGGTCGACGAAGACCTGCTAGAAACCCGACGTCTGGTCGAGCTCCGGGCAGCGGCAAGCAAACAGCCGGCAGTCGCTTGCTACTCGATGGACGAACGCGGCCACCCAGAAGCCTCAATTCATAAGCTCTACGGAATAACCGCCTTCCTCATCCACAAGCGCTTCATGCGAAAGTAGCTTCCCCGTTCAACGCCCTTCTTTCGACGTCCAGCCGAAGACCCGAGCAACAGTCCGAGGGGTGATCGCGCCTTCGAGTTCGTCCAACCACTCGCCGGGCAGTGAGTGGCGAGAGACGGACGGTCGACTGGATTGATGGCCGCAGTGGTCATTTTTTCCGTGGATGTGCGATGAGTGTTAAAAAAGACTTGCTGAAGCCGACGAGCGTCGAGCGTGAGTGGTTAGTATTGTGTGTTCGTTACGGCGTGGCGAGCGATCGCGGAATAAAAAGCCGCCTTTGTTGTCAACGACACAGACGCCAGTTTGCCGGGCTTCTTTGTTGACAATCTCTATCACAACAACACCCAGCAAACAAGGAAAAAATTCTGGCCATGGCTTCTAAACGAATAAAACGGTGCCCCCATTCCGCAAACGCCGCCCACAAAGAAAGATCGAAGCAACGCGAAAGCGAAGAGCCCCGTCGAGCGGACGGGAGTGTGGACGAGCCGACCGGCCGCCGCTCGCCGCCCGCTTTTCTCCGCGTCCTCCGAGCCGCCCACCACTCGCTGCAACGAACGAGGCCCTCCTCTGCCGGCAGCTTCAAATGCAACGAGTGAGGGAACTGTGCTGGAGTGATGCGCGGCGATGGGGAGCGGGCAGGCTCTTTCGATCAATGACCGCACGAATTTTTGATTTTCCGTTGGGCAGTGCTTCCTTCTTATCTGCAATTGATCAAAGACACAAAGACGATTTGCGGAATAAATCCGAGTCATTCGGTACGCTCATTGTCAACAGAAAAAAGTCAATGCACTCCCCCGTCCGCAGCCAAACGAAAACCCATTGGACTTTGCACCGATCAAAATGAACAACAGACGAGCAACTTCTAGCCGCGAGTGATGCCCGTTGAAGTGAGTGCGAAACAGACCGCCGATGAACGCGGCTGCAATCGACGAAGACTTGCAAGTCCCACGTCCGGCCGAGTTCCGTGCAGCGCTAAGCAAATAGCCGAAACTCTCTTGCACCTCGCTGAACGAACGCGTCCACACTATCGTCGTTAAGCTCCCACGGAATAAACGCCCCGGTCCTGCCACGAACAGTGAATGTAGAAGAAACACCCTTCGTCGCAACCCCCTTCTTTTGACGTCCAGCTGAAGACTCGAGCAACAGCCGGACGGGTGATCGCGCCCCCGAGTTCGTCCAACCACTCGACGGGCAGTGAGTGGCGAAAGGTGGACGGCTAACCGGAGTGATGGCAACAGTGCTCGTTTCTTTTGTGAACGGCGCACCATCGCATTTGCAAACACGAACTCCTCTACCGGCAACGCCCGCAGATCAACAAAAAAAAGTAAACAACGGCCGTTTGCTTTCAACCGAATCGACCGATGTCTCCATTCCGCACACAACACTAACGAAAAAGATTGACCCAATCGGAAAGCGAAGAACCCCCTCGAGCGGACGGGAGTGAGGGCGAGCCGACCGGCCGCCGCTCGCCGCCCGCTCTCCTCCGCGTTTCTCTGAGCCGCCCAACACTCGCTGCAACGAACGGCGCCCTCCTTCTGTGCAGTTCTGAATGCAACGAGTGGGTGATGCGTGTTGGAGGGCTGGGCGACGGTGAAAAGCGGGTGCGCCTACTGTTCAGAGATCATAAGAATACTCGCAGAAGCAACACAAGAATCCAACTGCGCATTGTGATCGGAATAATGATACTAGTTGATTGAAATGTAGCGCTCGCCGAGACGCTGGGTTTCGACCACCCTAGCATTGACTTAACTACAATTTTGACCTTCGCGCGGAATAAAAACTGGGTCGCTCGATACGACGATCAGAAATGAACACTCTACTCCGCCGCCTGCAACAAAAGAAACACCGCTCAGTTTCTGCCGTGATCCAAAAGAAAGAAGAACGCGCAACACCTCACCGCGAGTGATGCTCGTTGAAGTGAGTGCAGAGCAGACCGCCGATGAAAACGCCTGCGGTCGGCGAGAACCTGGAAGAATTGGACGTCCGGTCGCATGTCCGGGCAGTGCTCAGCGAATAACCACTACTTGATTGCAATCCGCTAGACGAACGCAGCCACATCAAAGCAACAATTCGTACACTTTTGCGGAATAAACGTCGCGGTCCTCCCATGAGCAGTGCGCGTGAAAAAAGCTTCCTAATGCAATCCCTCTTCTTCCGATGTCCAGCTGAAGACGCGAGCAACAGTCCGACGGATGATCGCGCCCTCGAGTTCGTCCAACCACTCGACGGGCAGCGAGTGGCGAGAGGTGAACGGCCGACTGGATGGGTAGCCGCAGTGGTCGTTTTGTCGGTTGAATGAGCGACGATCATCGGAAAAGAAGAACAGAGTTGCAGAAAGAAGCCAGTAGAACGCTGACCGGAAGCGACAAGCTAGTGGAGTGAAAAACTGGTTCATAAGCGGATTAAAACGATATCATCGGCGTTCTGCAAAAGGTTTACACCGTAATCGCACGACCAACGGAATAACCCGCGCTATGCTTGATGCTCACATTGCATATGAAGTTGACTACACAGCCGTGCGCAACTTAAAAAAAGAAGGAATTAGAAGCAGCAAACAAGTTTTCAGCCTCACTAACCGCCTCACGACACAACCTTGCAACACGTAGACGAACAAGGATAGAAAACTTTACAGACAAGGGTGCTTTGAACTGCTCTCAAAATGCAACAAATTCCGTTGCTGCGCTTAAACGGAATAGAACTCACCGCAACACATGCCGTTAATCAAATAAAAGAGCAAGATTCACAAAAACCCTCTAAAAACAAAAAAGCCCACATTAATAATTTCAAATCGGCAAACAAGTTAAATTTACACTCCAGCAAACGACTGCACTCGTTCGTCAGTGCGCCCTTGCCGGCTGCATTCCCGTCATCCTCACGTAGTTGTCCGCTCCCTCGCTGCTTCTCTCGTTGCTCCTCCCCATCTTCCTCGATCAATTCGCGTCTTCGATCTGCCGGCCACTTTCTCCGCTCTCCTACCGCCTTCTTCTCAAAGGACTCGACGGCCGTTTACTTGCCGACAACTAATCGCCCAATCCACTGGACTACGGCGGCCGTCGGGCGGGTCCTCCACTCGGCGGGGATCCTCTTCTTCCGCCATCCGAGTGGTGGGCGGCCGCACGTTCTCGTGGGCAGTCGGGAGTGAGCGGAAGAACCGCCCGTCCGTTCGATTCGGCCGTTCGGTTCGTTGCGGGAGTGGCCGCCGGTCGGTCGGCTGGCGGCTTCTCGGCGGGCCGCTCGACGGAAGCGGGCGAGTGGGCGGCGAGTGGACGAGCGGCCGCCGCCGTCGACCGCCGAGAGCCGCGGCGATCCCAACGGTCGGTCGCCGCGAAGAAGCCGGCCGATCGATCGAAAACGAACGCTCGTTCGATTGCGTGTTGGGGGGCGTTCGTCCCCGCCGGCCGCCGCTCCGTCCACTCCGCCCGCCCGCTTCCTCGCCGCCCTCCTCGCTGGACTCGCCGCCCGCCCGCCCGCTCGGCAGGCGGCGCGCGGATCCACGCGACCACGGCGACCGGGCGGCTCGTCGCCCCGCTCGTGTTCTCCCGTCCATTCGGCCGCCCACTCGCCGCCCGCCTTCTTCTCCGTTCGGCCGAGTGGGCGGGCAGGGCGGTCGGGCGCGTGCTGGACGCGGCGGAGAGGCGCGGCGAGCAGCGGGCGGATCTCCCGCACCGAGCGGCCGGCGGTCTCGCGGGCAGTCGGGGCGGCGGGCGGCTCGAGTGCGCGCGGAGGGGCGGCGGAGTGCGCACTGCGGGAACACGCGGGCGGCGGGCGGGGCAAGCGGAGCCCCCCGACCAGCCGCCCTCCTTGGGCCCTCGTCTCCCCAACAGCCCGCCCACTCGTCTGCCCGCTGTTTTGTGTGTTCGCGCCCGGCTCGGCAGTCTCCAGTGGGCAGTCGAAAGGTCGCCCACCTTCCGCGTGGTGTGTCGCCCGCTCCCTGCCGCCCGACCGGCGGGATCTCCTGCTCATGGGCCGCCTTGATCAAGCTGCTTTCTTTTGTTGTGCCCGCCCACCGGAGTGCTCGCGGTCCTAATTGCGCACTGAGAACACGCGGCCGGGCGGCGGGCAGGGGGGCGCGTTCATTCGTGCGGCTGCCGCGCGTTCGGCGGCCGGCTTTCTTTCCGCTCGGGTCGCTGTGGAAAGCGGCGGTGGCGAAATGGAGGAGTCGGGCGTTCACAAAATCCGGCGGTTTGTGCACGAAAATTGCAACGCTTCCGCAATGCCCGTTGATGCTCGCGGGTAGCTGGAGTTGCGGAAAGAACCTTACGGTCTGTTCTGCACCAAGGTACAATAATCGTTTCTTTACTGGGTGCTGTTTTACCCGTGATTTTCAGCTAGACAATCTTGTGCGCTATTCCGACGATTGTCGATACGAGTACATAATCTCCGCAGACAATCAGTGCATTATTGTGGCCGACCTCGTCCAAAACACTTATATGTAGGGCCTTATTCTTTCGGCGTCTTTTTTAACCAGAATTTGCAGAGTTTTCAAGTCAAACGCGGCGCCGTGGAGGCGCATTTGGGACTTTGTGGTCTTGAATCCGACCAAAATCTTGGCTGTTGATGCCGGCGTCGTGGTGTTGCTTTGTTTAGACGCCAAAAACTAAACGGTTGAGCGAATTGGTCTCGAACATCCACCATTCGTTTCGTTTGCTTATGCGATCACACTCATCGAAGGAACGCACGTGAGCGTTAAACAAGCGGTGCTTAGCTGGGGTTCTTCGCGCACTGTCGAATTTATGCGCTTGAACGTGGATGAGGCTCGCTTGGACCTCGAAGGTAGCGTTTGGATCGATGGTCCCCCATGCGAGTACCACCTAAGCGCGGACGGCCGTTGGCTGTACGGACTGTCACATTGGGACAATGGGCTGAACACGCTGCACACATACGATATCGGGAAGAGAGACTGAAGCAAGATCAAGCTGACTGGCAATTCTAAAAATGTACGTTTTTTCACACCTATCAAATACTCTTTTTTACCGCAGTTAACTCGCGGGATGATTGTTTGGTCGCATAAATACGCGTATTGCTGTGCACCGGACATTATTGACCGTCGTCACTGTTATTCTACTTTCCGCTGCGATCTGGAACAACGCAAGTGGAACAAGATACTCGTCAGCCACCATGAAGTTCGAATCTCGCCAATCACAAATAGAGAAACGGGTGATGATGACGGTTTGATGCTCACGTGCATCATAACGGCTAGCAAAAAAGAAATCGACCGTGTGCTATTCCAGTGAGTTTTCCCGTCGTCTTCAACCACCCAACCCAATTTCAGCACGCCCGACTCGCTACTCCGCCTGGCCGTTGACGCCCTCCGCAAGAGCCGGCTGGACGTGGACGGACCGGCGGGCTTCCACGGGCTCATGAGCAGCGAGTGCGGCCGGAAGATCCTCCCCTCCGTCTACCCCAACATGACGCCCATCCCCCGCCTCTGGTCGATCGAATAAACTCTTGTCTCGAACAGAAGCGAGGGCATCCAACGGGGAGCAGAAGGCGGGCTCGACGGCCGGGGATCCCCGCCGTCCTCTCTCGAATGAGTGGGCGGTCGATCGGCCGGCCAGCAGTCGGCGAGAGCGGCGAGCAGGACGGGCGAGCGGCGGACGGGAAGACGCGCCCGCCGACCGGCCGCTTCGATCGGCCGAGTGGATCCCCCGGAAGACGGCCGTCCGCTCGGTTCGTCGCTCGAGGCGGCGGGCGGCGAGTGGATGGGCGAAGCACGAGGCGGCGGCAGTTAGTCGACGCGTCGACGGTCGTTCGTCGACTTATGAACACTCCCCCGCTTGCAAGAGAGAGAGAGAATCGAAATGACCGGCGGAGTGCAAAAGACGGTCGCCCGGCCTACTCATCCGCGATTACACGGCTTGGGGAATTGCGGCTTGTTCTTGCAAAGAGCAGGACGAATCAGAAGGTGGCTGTTCTTACTGGGAAGCTCGTCTCGCTCTTTAGGATCAGGAGCCACCCACTGAATAAAATCGAGCAGAAAAACGCAGATCATTTGGGCGTTCTCCCGCCCGAGCGAACGAATTCGGGCGAGCGGCCGCCGGTCTGCCATCTGCAATTGTCATCCTGCTTCTGCGTTCACGTTGTGTGGCGCACAATGAACACACGCGAGTGTTAGCATTGGACTCCGAACTTGTGGCAGTCTTCCGTTCCAGCAAGCTGCTCGTCGCTTATCGCTCGTGCAAAGAGCGGAAAACAAACAAGAAGTCTGTGCGTGGACGCATGAAAGACTACAGCTCGACGATCATCGCTTCCGTCTGCTCCGTTCGCAGAAGCGGAAAGGCACGAATGTGGTGCACGAATGGAAGAACTCGAACGATGATTAGCGGCGAGTTGAAATGAATCGTTCAATTCTTGTGCTCTTATCTTCCCGCATGCTTCCGACCGCTTCCGCGTGCTCGCATAAAAGCGGGGGAAACTTCAGGGCAAGAACGTCCGTTCACTCGTCCAAATGCGTCTTCAAGCTCTTCTCCTCTCTTTCGGGCTGCTCGCCGTTGCGGCCGCCGCCCATCAATTGCCGCTCTTCAAGCAGAGAAGTGGGTGATTGATGGGAGGTGGGCTGAATCCCGCTTCTTCTTTCAGCAAAGACGATCGATGGGCACAACCCGAAGTTCAGCACGCTGCTCGCGAGTGCCCGCAGCGATCAGCGGAATGCTCGCGACGATCCCACCAAATTTGACGGCATGGGAATCGTAGGTGAGTTCTCCGTCTCTCCCATTCACTCCCTCCTCCTCGTTCAGTGCAAGTGCAAATCGGAACTCCCGCCCAGCTGTTCTCCGTCGAAGTGGACGTGCAGTCGGCGGAGTTGTGGGTGGGCGATCGCTCGAGCGAGTACTGGAGCCCCTGCCCGGAGATTTGTGCAATCGGTGAGTGTTGGCAGCAATCCTTCGACTCTTTTCCGTTCAGATTGCACGAACTTCATGTGCGAGAATTGTTGCGACTGGTCCGACCACTGTAAAGTGGGCACTCTGCACAACAACTCGTCCTCTTCCACGTACCAAACGAATGACACGGAGTGGTACAAGACGGCGGGGTTGTCCGGCCTGCTCGGCTTCGACGCGATCACCCTCGATTCGGAGTTGTCCCTGCCGTCGGGCGAGTTCGTGCAGGTGACCTCGCTGGGCGGATTGGACTCACCGTGCGGCGGCCACTGGCCGGACGTGAGCGGGAAGCTCGGGCTGGGGCTGGCGGCCGTGAGTCCCACCGGCACGCCGTCCGTCTTCGAGCAGCAGGGGTGCTCGTCGGCCTGTGGCTGAACGGGACGAGCGGCTCGCGGGAGAGTGACGTCGTTGGCGAGTTGACGTTCGGCGATTGGGATCACGGGCGGTGCGGCGAGGCGGTCGTCTTCGTCCCGCTGGCCGGCCCCGACTCTCACTGGAAGTTTTGGATCAACGGCGTGCAGATCGGCGAGTACGAGCTCGGCTACGTGTGGCGGGTGAGTTCCTTCTTACATTTCTCTCCAATTTTCGTTGTAGGCCGCCTTGGACCTCCACTTCACAGGCTGGAGCGTCCCCCAACGGCTCTTCAAGGCGATTCTCGCGGGCACCAACGCTTACGAGAGTGATCGAAGACCATGTAACTCTTCCTATTCCGATTGGCAGTGGGATCAAAGCATCTACGACTACGTGGTGGACTGCGCACTGGACACTCCGCTCACGCTGACGACCGACGACGGCGAGCTCGTGAACGCGCCGCCCACACGTGTGTTCTGGACGTCTACCAGGACGTGCACGGCGAGACGGGCGAAGTGCTGGTCGGGACGGAGTTCTTCGCCTCCTTCTGCGGGGTTTTCGACTACGCGAGCCAACAGTTCGGCTACGCGGCCATCGATTGAGCGCGAATAAACGCTTGAGCATGTGGTTTGGGAATGTCTTCGGCTGCATTTCGTGTTTAGCGCAGGAAGCAGCAGAAAAGTAGGATTGCTGGCCGTAAGCGGACGGGAGCGCGCTCGCCGACCGGTGGGGAGTGTTCACGAGTTGGTGGAAGTGGGCGCACGTCGCACGGTTCTGTAATGATGATCACTCATCTCCTACTACGGCCGCCGCGTGTTAGGCCCCTTCCACAAGGTTCGACCCTCTTTCCACTTCCATTTGCTCGATTGTTTGCAGAACTTCACGGCAATCTTGGGCTCGAACGGCTCGGGCAAATGGAACGTGATCGACTCGCTCCTCTTCGTGTTCGGCTTTGCGCGACGCAAATCCGCTCGAAGAAAGTGAGCTCGTTAATCCACGCCTCGGCTGTCTATCCGAACGCCTCCTCTTGCAAAATGGAGGTGTTCTTGCCGAACATTGTCGATCGAGTGAATGCCCTCTTTCTTTATTTGATCGATGGCTCGTATTCAGGAAGGAGGAGAAGCCGGCCAGCAGGATTTCGAGATCGTTCCGGGCTCCGAGTTCTCCGTCTCGCGCATCGTCACAAGGAACGGCGCCTCCAACTACCACCCACATCAACGGACGACCGGCACAGACGGCCGACGGCGCCGATTTAGATCACAATCGGTTCCTCATCCTTCAGGTTCGTCGCGGGAGGGAGGAGGTGGATGAGTCGTTTGAGCTTAGAATCAAAGTTTCTTGCTTCTACCTGATCAAAGGAAGATCATCGAGAGTCCCGTTTACTCCATCCTCATTTACTCCTCGTTTGCAGGTTGAAGTGGAGCCGATCGCGCTGATGAAGCCGAAGGGCGACGAGCGGCTCGGCTCGGAAGGGATGCTCGAGTACCTGGAGGACATCATCGGCAGCAGTCGCTTCAAAGAGCCGATCGTGCGGCTGAAGAAGAAGCTCGAGTTCTACGGCCGGGAGGAGGACCTGAACATCGAGTGCCTGATCGAGCCCGTCTACGCCGCCCTCTCGGCGATGAAAATCGAGAACGCGCACACCGAAACGACGCACAAACTGCTGAGCTTGCGGCGGTTCGTTCCCTCCATCCATTCTTTTCTCGACCGTCGCTACAAGGACGCGGACGCCCTCTGCGAGCAGAAGGAGGCGGTCATCGACGAGACCCAACGACAGCAGGCAAAGGCCGAGGCCGAGATGAAGACCGCGAACAAGCAGAAGGCGGACATGCAGAGGTGAGTTCTCTTCGTTGACTTGAAGCATCCCAATCGCTCGCTCGTGTTCAGGAGTCCAACCGCGCGAAGCAGAACATCGAAGGCGCGAACCAAGCGGACCGCCGGCAGGAGAACGAGCTCCGCGAGATAAATCAACGCATTGCAGCACTCGTGCAGAAGATCCAGACGAAGAAAGCGGAGGTGGCCGGGGATCTCGAGAAGGTGAGTGATGGACGGGGCAAGAAAGTGAGTGGCCGCTTGGCTTGGGATGCTTCGTTTATTTCAGAGAAGGACTCGGTCGACCAACGCTCGGCCCAAGGGCTCAAAAAAACGAGGCGAAGATCCGTGCGATCGAAGAGCGACTGCTTGGCGCCTCCCAGTCGGTTCTAAAGAAGCTGAAAGCCGAGCTGAAGACGGCGGAGGAGTCGCTCAGCAAGAGGAAGCTCGCGATCACGAACTCCGGCGCGAACATCCGCAGACCCGAGCTCGGCATCACGCGCACGGAGCGGCTGGTCGAAGACGCCCGTCGGGAGCTGGACGCCGCCTGCGAGTCAATCGACCGCCAGCAAGCGGCCAAGCAGGACAACGTGGTGCGGAAGAACGAGCTGGAGCTGTTGTTGTCCAACTCAATGAAGAACTCGGCAGCCAGGCGGTGAAGATCGAGAATCTCGTCGACCAATTCGAACCCCTGCAGCGGGTCCTTCGCGAACACTTGGCCACCATTGAGGAGGCGGTCGAGGAGCGGGCGGAGATGTCGGAGAAGCTGAACGAGGTGTCCGCAGAGGTACGTTCTCTTCCTTTCGTCCATCCAGTCGATGCTCGCCGCTTTCAGATGGGCAAACTGACGATGCTGCAAGTCCGGCAAGACATTGTGCCCTTCCTGGAAGCGGAGATGAACAAACGGCGAGAGGACGCGCCGGCTGAAGTTCCCGCCGATGCCCCGGTCAAGGGACCGGGCGAGGAACCGGGCGAGGAACCGGTCGAGAGCAATGGAGCGGACGAATATCGGACGGCGGTGGCCGAGGCGACCGCCGGCACGGACTTCGGCCTCCGCATCGACTCGTCGACTCCGCCGCCTCCCGCTGACGAGGCGGCCGAAGCGTTCGACTTGGGCGAGTTGGCCGAAGAGGGCGACCTGCCGAACACGATGCCCGTCACGAACGATCGCGGTGAAATCACGTACGATCCGCCGTTCGACTCGGCGCCCCTTCCGCTCTACTCGCCGGCCGAAATCGACGCTTTCAACAAGGAGCAGTTGACCAAACGGCTGAAGAAGCTGCAGGCCAAGCAGAAGCGATTCGGTCAGCCAATTTGCTTTCAGATAGTCAACGGCTTCGGCGGGCAACTGGCGAGTGGGCGCCCTCCCGCTCGTTCCTTCGGGGCACTCGCGAATTCGACGAGCAGACGGCGGAGGGGCGAGAGCGGGCGGGCGGAAGCGGCCAGTGGTTTGTGTTGGCCGCTCTCCGTTCGTCGTCCTGCTCGCCGGCTCCCAACGGACACCTGACTCTCGCCATTAATGTCTGAAGAGCGCGACCTCTGAGCAAGCGCCCTTCTGCCGCCTATCCAATGTGTTCTCGGTAGTATAGTGGTGAGTATCCGCGCCTGTCACGTGCGAGACCCGGGTTCGATTCCCGGCCGGGAAGTCACTCTTTTGCCCGCGTTCGGTCCTTTTTTGCTGCAAACACGCTTTATTGTAGGCGAGATAACCCAAGGAGAAAGAAGAAGCGAGTGGTCGAACGGAGGATCCACTCGGCCGAGTCAAAAACACGAGGACGAGCAGAAGATTGCGGTCTATCGCAGGAGTGAACAGAGGGCCTCGCGTCATGACTGGGCGTCTTCGAACAGTCGGCCGTCGATCGCAGAGAAGAGCCAAACGATGAAGAACGCTCACCGATGGACGTGGGCGGAGTGTCTGGCTGCCGATCCATTGGTTCAACCAGAAGACTGGAATCGAGCACGTGAATTAGAAGAACGCGGTTGAAGACTCACAGTTCGGATTGCACTCGCTGCGGTCCGCTCGGTGAATCGGATGGGCGTGTATGCGTCGTGTTTTGTGGAACAGTTGACGATTAAGGGAAGAAATGCGCTAACAAGAGAACAACACACAGACAAAATGAATGACTGCAAGCGGCGGACATCAAGTAATCGACAGCCTGGGGAGTTCACGGTTCGCTCAACTCCTGCCGCCTTTCGCCATCTATGCCCGTTGAGTCAGCGGAATCAAAAGGTCGGCTTTTTCGTCGAACATACGGAATGGCAAGAGCTTACGGCTTGTTGGCGGGCAATCGGCTGGGATTTTTGCGGTTGCTGTGTCGATTTGATTTCATTATTCCGGGTCATGAATCCTTCCGACGTGGAACTCTGTTTGCCTTTTTGCCATCGTTGTTTACGGAGAACGAAAAGATGAACGACGGGAACGTTCAATAAACAACCCACCGACAAACCATTAATCGCTGTTGTTCTTCACTTTCACTTTTTCGTTTATTCCGTCGAAGACAAACCCGTATTTGTTCATAGTCTCGTTTGCAAACGATGCAATTTCTCGTTGTTCGTGGTTGAAAGCGCCAGACTATTCAGCGGCACGAGTCAACTTTCTTATTCAGTGAGTTGCAGGTTCTTCTCTGCGAGGATTTTATTCCGTCCGGGTCAGTAATGGGAGAAAAGCAAGACTCATCGGCAAACTTGGCTGCCGATTTGCGCTTTCCGGTTTTGTTCCACATTTTATTCCGCCTTTTTCATGCGTGCTCCGCTCATGCATCTATGGAAGCCTGATATCACGTGAACAAAGGAAAGATTTGTCGAGTGAGTGATAGAGGTTAGCAATTTAATCCCGTGTTTTTTTTACATTGAAGAAGCTGGCGGGTAGGCTGATTGATTGAAGTCAAGTAAGCAAGCGATTGACGAACAAGCGGCAAGCTGCGATCGTTTGCGCTTGATGCAATGACGCCTTCCTGAGAACGGAGTGGTTTGTCTTCTCGGTGATTGCCGCTGCTCCCTGCTGTTTTCCCTGTGGTCGCTGTTGAGTGTGGAAAATGGGGTGGAAATTCCGTTGCGACGTATGAAACGGCCTTATTGTAAAGAACGTGCTGCTTGCTTCTTTCAGATGCAATATTGCACGCAATGAGACAACTTTTTCTTTCTTTCCACGCTCGAAAAGCTGTTAGAATTCCAAGGCCGTACGCACAGTACCCTTTTGATTCGTGTCTTTGTTGCTACGTTTGTTCTTGAAACCGCCCGTCCGGCAGTAACGACGGGGAGCATTCCGCCGCGCGTATGAAGAAGAAAATGGCTTATGTTTTGAGTTAATACGTGCTTTTCCACATGCTCACGGCATCGTCGTTCGCAAAAAGACGTCATTCGTTTGGTTCGCACAAGAGTAATTCAACTGAAACGACGACCGGCTGAATGGATTGCACACATTATTCCGTTGATTCGCCCCTCTTGAGCCGTTTTCTATCCGTGCCCGCTGATCAAGGCGGTGCTGCGCAGGCAAGGGTTCAATTCATCTTTGTTCAAACGGGTGATTGCAAAAACATGAAAGCTGTCATTTGGCTAACGCCGTGCTTGACGTTGAGTTCTGTTTGATGACGATGGACAATTTTTCAGCAACGGTGTTTTCGTTCGCAAGCGCTTTAAAAACTCCGTCGCTCGCAGCTAGAAGGCAATTGATTTCATAATAAGAAAAGAATGCAAGTGTTGTTGTGCGATGCAACGCGTTCACGTGAAACTGACTTGTTATTCCGGAACATTCGCGTCGTACTGGCCAGGATTGGTGGCACTTAGAGTCGTTTCGATCTCTTTTCCGGAGAACCCACTGCTTGTTGGTCTTTGCGTTCTTGCAGTTGTTCAACCGCACGGATGGCAACGACTGGAAGTGGGCTTTTTCTATTGACCCGAGGGAATTGGCAACACCGGAAATTCCGCAGCATTAGCTGGGGTTCCGCCTTGTTATCGCTTCTATTCTTTTCTTACTGTTCGTCAAGACAATGGCGAGTTTTTATTCCGAATACTCCATCGTGTTTTGTTCGTATGACCAAGCATAACTGTCGTGCTGCAAGCCGGCATCAACTGCAATAGACTCAACAGATGCCCGCAGCTTTATTTCTTGCTTCCACATCTCCGTTAGAAGCACACGACTGCGAGAGGTCGATCACTTCAATGGCTTTCTTTCTATAGTTTGATTGTCCACACACTTGCGTGGTTGAATGAGTCCGAGGTGTCGGCTGCCCTCTTCTTTTGTCCGAAGCGGGTTGGATGGTCGCACGAATTCCGTCCCGGCTCTCGGCACCATGATGTGTCTTTAATTCTTCGGTATTGAATCCGCAAGCCCGCCGTTAGAAACGAAGGAAAAACGGCCAACCTCATTTGACCATCGGTTGAGACGTGACTGATCGTTAGGAGATGGGCACTTGAAGAAGAAGAAGCTTATTCCGCCAACCAACACTGTCGCGTGTTGGCTTCATTGAGGACCGGCATTCGGTCACGCAGTTCTTATCGCAGAAGACGTATTCTTGCAGTCGGTGAGTGGTTGCTTGCAATGGACTAGTCAGTCGTTCACGGTAGAGATTTCTGGTCGTCGTTGTTGGCGGATGCAAGGAAAGAATCATAATTCCGCCCAGAAGTGTATCAGTCGTAGAATGTGCGTTGGAAGAGCAATCAACAACCGGAACTTATTCTTTCTTTCGGTTTGGGTGTTGTCGTGATCGTTTGCCAGACGCCGATGAGTTCTGCTCGTTTTTACTTTTATTCCGCAACGGATCCTCTTCCTACGTCAGCTTTGTTCGCTCGCAGCAAGACCTTTTAGGAACGCGTGTGTCATCAGCAAACCTCAAACATTTTCGGCGTTCACTGACCGCAGGACTCGTTCTCATTCCGATCGCAAAGGAACGGTTTCGTATTGATTCAACGGCTGCAAAAAAGCCGCCCATCCGACGAGATTGGTCTGCTCGTTCGATCCACCTACTATTCCGGACAGATTGTAAAATGATGTGCGTCTTCACTAATCGCCGAGTCATTTGTCTCAAAACGGTTATTCCGCAGTCGGATGCTTGCACTGTTAGAGATTACGTGAACAAGCCCTAAATGCAGTGCGCTTTATTCCGTGAAGAGGCATATTGTGTTTTTGAATCGCTGCTTGCAAACACAAATAGGCGGGGTTCTTGGTTGTTGTGACGATCGACTTCAATTCGGCACGTTAACAACGGAAAGGAAATCTTTTTGTTAAAGTGGTCAATGCAGAAGAAGGTTATTCCGAGTAGTAGGTGGTCAGCCCGTTTTTTCAACGATGTCTTTCGATTACCCGGCCTTTTATCAAATGGCGTCGGGCTCTTGTCAGCTCGTTTATTCCGCCTCATTCGGGTTCGTAACACGTAGCCGCTTCTTTTCTTCCTTCTTGCGTATTTTCGTTAGACAGAAATCGTCGGTTGGTTTCTTGCAATCAGCAGTCGGTTCGATCTAGGCAACAGCCAGAATGATGGCATTCGGGAATTTTTTAACGCCAGTTGTTTCTACAGAGCTTCGGTTTATTCCGATGCCCGGTGTTGAGTGATATTGCGACATTCCGTGAGAGACACGGATTCGAATGATTGTTTTAGTTAGGACGTTCACATGAAAACTTGCGGGCAGCCGGTTTTTAACCGGCACTCGACGGGTGGATGGTCGTTCTTTCTTTTCGTTAAAGTTAAAGGTGGTCGGTAACGAAAGAGCGGGAATTCCGGACGACATACGCTGCGTTGCCGTTAGACTTGTTCTGCATACAAAAGCGCGTTGTTTGACGTGCATTCTTTCGGTCGGTCGATCGAATCTATCTTGTTTCTTTCAAGCGTGTTCCACATAGAAGCAGGGTAAAATTCCGTCCTTCAGCCACACGGAGGACTCGTTATCTTCATTTTTTCTCGTTTTGTCCTGTTCTAAAGCGAGCGAACAAGCAGAACTCGAAAAAGAGTAAACCGACCGCCTCCATCCACCCGCCATTCCGCCGCTCTCCTGGCCACGTACCCTCAACGAGCAGTCCAGCGATCAATCCAGCGGTTTCCACCGGGTCCGTCGACGTCACGAATTCCAACGCGATCCAACGCAACGATCGAATCAAAATCCGCTGAAAGCAACTCGCCGATAAATCCACGAACGACTGGGGCGAGAACTCACCACTCCGACCGGAAAGCGACGAAAATCGGCGGAAATTGCGACGTGGCGGCGGCGCCCGCAGGTCGTCGCCCCGCTGACCCAATTGATCGTCGAAGCGGCGGCGCTTTGTCGTCGTTGCTGGAGAAGAACGGGGATCCCGCACGGCTCGTGGAAAGTGGTGGAATGCAAGGAAAAAGAGACGAAGAGAGGAGAGTTTGCAAGTCGATTCAATGTTACTTTTGGATCGCTTCCTTGATGCTTGGTTGAAGTCGATGGCGATCGACGTATTTCTGTCGGTTCGAAAGCAAACAAACGATCTGTGCAGAGGTTCGTGTAGTCGCCGAAATGCAGAACCGTTGGAAAGCGAAAGAAAGCATCAGAAAGCGCTAGAATGCGGTGAATTCAGCGGACTTGATTCCCGGCGAGCAATAAAAATAATTCCCTTCCAACCAGTTGAATACTCGGCAGTTTTCTCTCGCAGCTCTTCGCAACCTACTGGGAGTTCGACGGCGGCCTGCAATCCAAACGCCGCCACAAACCACGCAATCGACTGCTCCTTCTTCAAGGGTGCCATTCGTTCCGATCGAAGCGGATTGTATTTTTGGACGTCGTTCTTGTGAACGAAGCGGTGGCGTCTGTCTTATCGCATGCGATCGAACCGCAAGGTCGAAAGAACAAGCCGATTTGCCTTGAACAAACTTGGAAACGATGTTTCTCGCAATGGCAGCTAGGAATTAACTGCTTGGGGCTTCAACGTTATGTGTTGGAACGAGCCGCACCTTCTTTGTTCGCTTGGCGTTCTTATCAGCCGAACGGACGGCAAAGCGATTCCCTTCGCGCTTTATGATTTTTTCCGCCGCAATGCACAGCGAATGTTTAGCCGTTAATTGACTTTTCGGTCATTTTTGCGTCTTTCTCACGTTAATAATTTAGCTATTAAATTGTGTCAAAAGACTGCGCTGTCTGGTGAGTAACAGCAAGAAAAATAAAAGCCCGTTTTTTTTAACGTGTTAAGCTTCAATACACGTTTGGTTTTCTGTTCGATGAGCGGGTCGTACGCAAAATTTCTCTACGTTAAAGGACTTGATGGTTGTCAATTGCCCGAAGAGTACAAGGAAGTGCAGCGCCTTGATGAAGGCGGGCAAGCAGTCGTTTAGTGAGTGCTTTTCATCTTCATTTCAGCACGTCTTTGCAGTACCGCCCGCCTAAGTCCATGGGTAAATGTAGCTATCAAGCGGCACAAATGCCCATTTGATAACGCCAAGACTGCAGAAAACGCGTACAGAGAACTTCTTCTCATGCAGTCTATATCCCACGAAAATGTAAGCCGATACTTTTTTAATTGCGTATTCTTCCTCCATTTTAGATTGTTCACTTATACGATTCATTTACTTCTACCGAAACATTGGTTAATTTCAAGGACTTCTACATGGTGGCATTCTTGTCAGGTAGAACACTGGAAGCGTTGCTCCAAACTCGGGAGCGTTTTGAGCTTTATGACGTTCGTATTATTATAAAACAGATTTTGAATGCTCTCGTCTACTTGCACAAACACGACATCATTCATCGGGTGGCTTAAAAAGGTTGATAATTCTGTAAGGCAAGCCTTTCTTTAGGATTTACACCCAAAGAACATCCTTGCGGATTCGTTGCTTAGCGTCAAACTCATCGATTTCGGCCTTTCGACCGAAGATGCGAGTGGATTGACAAACGTAAAGGAACTTACGGCCTATGTAATCGCAAAACACTACCGCGCTCCCGAAGTAATTCGCGAAGAACAGTACACCAAAAGCGGTAAGAAGCCAGAGCTAGCTCGATTTGCCTCCTTGCAGTCGATGTTTGGGCAGCGGGCTGCATTTTGTACGAGCTACTTAAAGGAGTACGCCTGTTCAAGCACGATATTGAAGCGCATATTTTGAGCGAACAAGAGGCGCTTTTTGGTCAGTTGTTACGTGAGACCTTTGATTAGATCATTTGCAGGAGACGAGAAGCTTGCAAAAGTGGTCGTTGAAGAGCTTCTATCAGACGATTGTTTACATTTTAATAACGACGGTTTGCACTTTTTTATCCATTTTAAAAATTGTATTATAATTTCAGCAAATTGGTGTAAAGATAAGGGACAAACGTAAACCTTGCGAAAATTTTTTGAAGCATTTTGCATTGCCTTTACCTTTGATACAAACTATTGAGCGGTTTTAAAAACGGTTTTTATTCCCAACTCTGACACAGTAAATACAATGGACAGGGCGAGAGGAACGGGAGAAGGTGGTGGTTGTCTTGTCCTTGTAGGCCGTGGGAGCGACCGCCGGAGCGTCCGCGAGATGGCTATTACCTCCAGCCGAAGCATGCGGTCGCTGAGTCGCGTGGAGGAGGGGGTCGGCGGGGACTCGAACCAGCAAGTGGCACCTTTTCGACGGAACGTCCGATCGCTTACCAGTTGAGCCGCCACCGCCTCAACTATTTAGCAAGGTCACTAAAACCGAAAATGTGGGATCTAAGCCCCAGCACTTGTCAGGCCCTAATTGTGCTTTCTTTCAGCGTATAAACCAAAGGCCCGTGATCTCTTCTACCAAATAATGTCCATTAGCCCAAAAGAACGTATCTCGGCTTTGGACGCGCTCACTCATGCTTTTCTCAATGGGTCACCCACGCGGGACTCGAATGTGCCGCAAAAACTTGCGTACGTTCTTGGAGATGCGACTACCGCGTCATTAGAGGAGTGGCGAAAGTTGCTTTTTGATCATCTAAGGGCGGGAACGTGGCGGACTTTTGTGTGTGGAGCCATTACGGATCACCCGTCACCGCCCACAAGTGGGTGGATTCCATCGTTTCGATCGAAATGTCGAGAAGGTAAATTTATGCGTTCAAAAACGTTCTTCAGCTGCAACTCGTTTAGATTCTAGTTTTTCGGATGAACATGCCCTTTCTTACACGCAGTGCGCCTTCCGGCCGTTCAACGAACAGAAACTTGTCGTTCGTGTGTTGTTGGCCGACTATCGCAAAGCCGTGGAACAAATGAACCAAACGAATTATAACGAGGTTTCTGCACAAGAACGCTACGCCAAATACATTGAGCTCATCCATTCGACTGATGACCGCTTTGGAGAACGCTACAAGAATTATGCAAGCGACATTCAAATGTTAGTCGATGAACATTCGGGATTGGCGCTTCTTATCATCGACGACTCTGATATGCAAGTATGGTCATGGCTATACGTAAGGATGAATCTCGTTTCCGCTCGTCCACCATTTCAATTCTAGAAGACTGAACAGTGGGACGTTTTGGGTCAACGGGCGCATGAAATCGCCGTTCGATTGGACATCTTTATCAATGAACTTAATGCAGTGGGAATAACAAACTATGAAGTGCAATTTGCGCAGTTGACTTTCTATCGTGATTCGAAGCCTACGAGTTCGGAGGTTTGCTGTCAATTATATACGTATTATTTGCTCTATTTAGACATCTTCGAAAGAGATCATTAGTGTCTTTCAACAAACAATTGTACATTTGCCTTCTTCTTTGACGTTTACTGTTATTGACGACGTAAAATTAGCCTGCCACAACCACGCGACAGTTGCGGACGCGGGTGAGCAGATTGGCTTGCTTTTTTTACATTCGTATTTAAGTGTTGAGGTGCAAAAATTATCAAACTGACTGCACAATCATGATTTGTAAGTACTCATTTAAAGTTATGCAAAGCCAAAAAATTTAGGCCGGAAAGACGCGTTGGAACCCGCAACAAAAACAACAGAAAAAAAGAATATAACTCGAAAAAAAGAACCCCAAACGTCTCGAAACTGGTCTTTTGCTCTTCGTAACACGACGGAATTCGTGAACAGCGAGAAGGACGTCAAAGAAGCGTTTGCGATCAATGAAATGCGAGCACTGACAAAGCAGATGAGTAGCGGGTGGGAAACTGAGGTGAGCTATATTCTTGTTGCTTTGATTCGGTATTTGTCTTTGTTCAGCCAGCAGCTATGCGGATTCGTATGTCGTCAAATAACCGTCGGATTTGGGCATTCGGTCGCGACGGTATGCTTATTGCTGCCGACTTTAACGGCCAAAATCAGATGTTCGTATTGCCTTGCCATACGTGTTTAATAGTTTTTACTGTAGGACGTTCAACCCCAAAGCACGCGAATGCGCCCATGTTGAGGATTTTGTGGTTGTGAATCCTAGCACGCTTATTGTTCTTGGATGGGACTACCTTGCATTGGTTTGTCTTTACCCAGAAGACGAACAATACGAAGCGACCGTGTTGGAAAAAAGCAATGCATTTGCTTACGTCTTTGCGGAAATTACTGGAACAAATGTGGATGTACCTCAGGCGGTGCTCAACAAAGACTTTGCCGAACATATTTGTTGCGTTCGTTTGGACATCGATCAGCCGCGTTTACAAATGGACTGGAGTTATTATGCCGGGGCCGAACTTAAACGTTGTTTTTATCACCTTGGCAGATCCGGACTGTTGTACGCTATGAGGAGAAATGTCCCCGAACAGTTGTTCACATTTCACTTATCGGAGAAAATGGGCATCTGTAATGAATTCATAAGCAACCCCCAAGACGTACCAGCTTTTCCATCGGTTGATTCTGTGAACAAAACGCAAGTTTTTTCTGATAAACAAAAAATCCAAACGTTTCAGAGACGAACATGATGACTTTAATATTCATCCTTGTGTTCAATTTGATTTGGTACAGTTAGAGAAGCGTGGCAGTAGTTACTTTCAGTTACAGATCCGTGGCGTCAGAACTTTCTGGTCACCGACCTACATGTACAGCTATGGGTTTGAGATCGTCAATAACGCGCTGCAGTATTCTCTCCATTGCTGCAATTTGGAAAGCCCGCAATGGGAAAAGATCGGCGTTCTGGCCACGCCCATCCATCACATTTTTGTAAAAGTGAATGCGGAAACAGGATGCGACGAAGAATTGCTCGTGATCACCATCACAGACAAAGGCGAACCCGAATATGTGGAACTTTCTTTGATGTGAGTTCTTCTCATTTTAAATTACATCATTCGTTTTTTAAGACGAGCGAACTCAAGTGCGCAAGAGCCACAAGCCACTTGCGTAAACCCAAAGACGACGACCTTTAGTTCTAGCGCTCATTCTTCGTCCACTGCCGGCAAAAACATTGTCACATCAGTGTTCCTTCAGTGGGTCGTTCGATTTTTGCGTTGCTGTTTCAACACACCGCGCCATAAACCCCAACCACCGTCGTCATCGAACTGCGATTCTTCGTGCGGACCGCCCGAAAATGGTCATTAATCATTCCTTTTTTCTTTGTGTGTGTGTGTGTGAGTGATTGTTTTTACTAATTATCGTTTATAAACGCTTTTTTCCGTTTGTGAGTTTGTTTTTAAAGCATGTGGAACACGCAAAAAGACGAACACTTACGGCCGCTTCTTTATGAATTAAAGGAAGGCTTCTACATAGGTAATGAATAGCCGTCTTTTGCAAATGCTGCATGCAGAGAACTCGCCATCTTCCCGTGCAAACGAACGAACTTTCAGCGCACGCCCTTAAATCGCATTCATCCGCGAACCGAAACGATAGAAGCTTCCTGTTTCGTCAACTGTGGGCACTCGCAAACGAACCCAACAGCAGCGCCGTGTTCCGACATGGGGACTTTTCTGCTTTTCGACGAGCACCGACGGTCTTCCAATTGATTGAAAGCGGCTGCAGAAACCAGAAACAGAAGATAGAAGTCGCTTTTGCTGCTGCCCTTTTCAACGAATTCGTTTAGTCACGCTCTTCTGCTTGTTGAACGGGAGCAATCATTCAGCAAGAGAAGCCGAGCAGCAACTCGCCCGTCCGTCCGCTTCTTTTTTTCTGACCGCAAATTGTTCCATCGCCGGTTGGTTTGTGCGGCTGTACGGCAGCGAGTAGTTCCGCTGTCCACTGTTCGATCACCGACCAACTTATCCACTCGCTGGTCGAACTGCCCGCCGATTCGAAAAGTGGCCGCTACCAGCCGACAGTTCGCATCGCGGACGGAAAGAACAAACTGTAGTGCAAAGAAAGCAAGACTTTTATCCAAGACGATCCGCTCCCACCCCCGTTGCTCCTCAAACGACTTCGTTCGCGTGTGCCGATCCAATCGCCTGCACTCCGCCCGCCTACTCGCCCGCCGTCCGTCGCGTTCGCCACGTCACACTCACTCTGGCTCGAA
Source organism: Aphelenchoides fujianensis (assembly GCA_024699865.1). Classification (NCBI taxonomy): domain Eukaryota; kingdom Metazoa; phylum Nematoda; class Chromadorea; order Rhabditida; family Aphelenchoididae; genus Aphelenchoides; species Aphelenchoides fujianensis. The sequence goes on along the minus strand of JAMPIO010000015.1, from coordinate 1,330,945 downwards.
GCAAACAACCTTTCTTTTATGCGACGAGTCAGCAGTGACGAGGAGGGGCGGGCGGTTCGCTCTTTTCCGTCGCGTCGCTCCGCTGGGGGCCGCTCGTTCTGTCGGCTTTCGCAGGCGGCGGCGGTCGGTCGGGCGCTTATTTTGCTCTGCGGACCGCGTTCTTCCTTTTTCGCCCGTCCAAATTCGTTGTTTCTCGCTTCCAGTTCGCGAATCCGCCCGCCAGAGAAGCGATGAAACGCGCGGTAAGCTAGCCGCCCGCCGGCCAGTCGGCACCGCTCCGTCCGCGCGTTCCGCTGCCCGTCCAACAGCCGACGCCCGCGGGAGTTCCGCCCCGCACGAAGCAGACGGCGCGCAAGACGATCCCAAAGAACGCGCCCCCGAAACCCCAGCAAGCGGCGAAGAAGCCGCCCGCGCCGCCGGTGGAGGGCCCCGTCCGCTTCGGCGACCTCGTGACTCGCTGGAATCATCGTGAGTCCTCCCTTTCGCCCATCACTCATCTCCGCTCTCCAGAGGACCACCCGGCCGACGATCCCGACTGGACGGAGGACGAGGAGGACGAGGCGGAAGACGCGTTCGAGGGCGAGAGCGACCTCGAGGACGAAGAGGAGTTGGATGACGACGAGGAGATCAAGGAGGAGGGCGAGTCCTCCCCCCTGCATCCCCCTCATCGTCTTGTTCGGTCAGACCGCTCGCTGCTCGTGCCGCCGGTGGGCGTCGCGCTGAACGACGCCGGCCACCCGTTCCGCTTCGTCTGCGAGCCGCGCGGCTTCGAGGCGGCCGATCTGCGCGTCGTCCAACAGAAGCGCGCGATCGTCGTCGTGGGCAGCCGGCGGGCCGCGAGCGCGAACTCCAGCCACGAGCTGACGGCGCGCTGGGAGTGCGCGCTGCCGGCCGACGACGAGCGCCGCGTGCTGCGGGCGACGTGGACGAGCGGCCGCCTCGTGGTCGCCGTCCAGTCGGCGGAGCGGCCGGTCGGCGCGGGCGTCGTCTGCGAGGTCCCGATCGACGTGGAGGAACTGCCGAGCACGCACGGGTTGCACTGCCGGTGGCTCCTTTTTTCAGTTGCTGAATAAACGAAAACGCCCTTCTTCCCGTCCGGGTGCGAACAAGCGAACTTTCGCCAAGAACCCCGACTAGCGGGCGGCCGCCGATTTTCCGCCTGTAGCGGACACCGCGCGGAGTGCGTACAAGACGGCTACAACAAACCCCGTGTGCGTCCGCTTGTTTTTGTCCCGCCGATTGCGAAAGGCGAGACGGCGCGGCGTATCGAAGTGGGGGGCGGCCGGCCGACGCCGCCGTCCGCTCGAAAATCGCCGCTTCGCTCGCCGCGGCGGTCGGGCGGTCGGCCGCGTTTCCCGCTTGATTTTCGGCTCGTTTTTGCTGCATTTTGCGCAAGAATCGGATCGAAAGGGAGGAATCCGAGCGCCGAGTTTTGTGTCGGGACTCCCGAATCGAAGCGCGCATTTTCCGCCGTTTATTGCGCGTTCCATTCTTCCCTTCACCTTCGGCAACACTCGCGAGTTTTCCCCGCTTTTTGCAGGAGATGGCCGACCGCGCGGACGATTCGACGGCCGAGGGCGCGCTGATCGATTTGGGCGGCGCGGAGGACGCGGCGGCCGTGAGTTTCGCTTCTTTTTGCTCACTTTTTCCCGCCCGTTTTCAGCCGCTCGCCCGCGACGCGCCCGGCCGCTCGAAATCGAAGGAAGTCGGCGAGAACGCGCCGTCGAACCCGCTCGTTCACCACTACCGCGTGACCGGCCGCCTGCTCTTCGACGTCGACGGCGAGCAGTCGGCGCTCGAGTTCCCCGCGCCGCCGGACGAAAAGTGAGTTGAAGGGCAAAAGTCGGCCGATCGACGCGTGTTTTTCAGCACGTTGGGCTTCGAGAGCGCGCGGGTGGCGCGCCGCGTCCTCGTCCTCCTCCAGTCGACCCACCCGCAGTTGATGCCGCCCGAGGGCCGCTGCGTCTTCGACGGGGGCGCCGACCTGTTCGCGCTGGAGCCCATCGGCGGCGGCGTGCAGGTGGGCGGCCGCTTTCGGCGATCATCCGTTGTTTTCAGCACGTGGAGATCGCGTTGACGGCCGCCGAGTGGCCCGCGCTGCCGCTCTTCTTCGACGGCGCCGTCCGCGTCGACTTCGCGCTGCAGCGGACCGCGCGGCGCGTCCCGCTCGACGAACTGCTCGCCGCCATCGCGGAGGACGCCGACGAGAAGCAAGTCGACGCGCTCCGCCTTCAACTCGCGACCGTCGTGAACGCGCTCGGGTGAGCCGACGGTTCACTTTTGTTCATTCTTCTCGCTGCTTTCAGCAAGCCCTCGGCGCCCTCGACCACCGCCCAGCCGCGCGGAGCGAAAAGCGCGATCGTGAGTCTCCGCTCGTTCGTCCTCCACTCACCCCGCTTTTTCCAGCCGCACGAATTCGAGGGCTACTGGAAGACGCTGGCGTTGGGCACCGCCGTCACGCTCGGCGGCGGCGGCGGCGACGCGTCCAGCGCGGCCGAGCAGTCGGGCAGCGTGACGGTGAGCGAAGAAAGCGTGGGATCCGTCGAACGGTTGTTGCAGGTGGACGAGCACGTGCACGCGCCGCCCGCCCTGCAGTTCGCCGACGGCCGCGTGCAGACGGACGGCCGGAAGGGCGGTTGGACGGGCGGCGCCTTCGTGGCGCCCGCCCGCGTGCCCCTCTGGGCCTTCTTCGTGCTGCGGCGAGAGGACGACGTCGGCGGCAACGACCTCACCGACGACGAGGCCGAGTGAGTTCGGAGGCAGCGGGGGTGGACGGGGGTTATTGCGTCGTTTAGTGAGTTCTTTCGTTCCGAATCAAATTACTTTTCAAAATCACACTGCTTGCACCCGGCAAAACGAAACGAGCACCAGTTTGATCCATTCCTTTCCATACAACAACTTCCACTTCACATCCATGCACACTCCCCCGTCCACTCACCCCAATCCCTCTCGTTGCAGCCGCTTCCTCCTCGCGTTCGTCCGCGAGTGCCGCCGCAAGCGGATGGCGATCGGCGAGCCGACCGACCGCCGCAGCGTCCTCGTGCCGAGCGGCCGCCGCGAGCTGAAGGAGCTGGACGCGATCTTCGAGCAGCTCGACAAGGCGGCCTGCCGCTTCGCGCTCGTGATCACCGGCCCGCAGGACGCCTCGTGAGCCTCCTCCACTGCGCTTTTCGGCCACTCGCCTGCTTCCAGCATCCACCCGACGCTCAAGTTCTGCGGCCAGAAGCACCGCGTGAAAACTCAGGTGAGCGAGCGGGACGGAAGGAGCGGGTGGTGGTGAGAATTCAGCCATGAACACACCCTGCACGAGTGACCCCCACTGCTTCCAGAACGTCGTCGCGCCGATCGCCCGCCAGGCGGCCGGCCTCGGCCAGCGCGCCAACCGCGCCACCCTCGACTGCATCGTCAACAAAGCGAACCTGAAGTGCGGCGGCTTCAACTACCGACTGCTCTCGGACGAGGCCAAGTACGCTCTTTCGCGAGTTCATCCGCTCGTTCCGCTCGTTCCAGGCACCGGCTGAGCGACGGCGATCTGTTCATCGGCCTCACGCTCAGCTTCCCCATTGAGAAACCCCAAGCGGAGGGCGCCGAGCCGAAAAAGGCGGTTGTCGTTGGGGTGAGTGCGGGGGATCCTCGGTTCTGAAGGGACCATCAAAAGAATCACCCCTTCCCTCCGCTCTCTCTTCCGCACTCCGAACGGTCCCTCTTGCAGTTCGCGGCCAACACGCGCGAGAACGCGTTCGACTTCGCGGGCGACTTCTGCTTCCAGTCGACCTACCGCGACGGGCGCGTGCGGGAGGCCGGGCGGATCGTCGGCCGCTTCGTCGAGTCGTTCGCCCGGGGCCGCGGCCGCCCGCCCGCTCGCGTCTTCGTCTTCCGCAACGGCGTCTCCCAGGGGTTGTTCTCGCAGGTGGGCTCACTCCACTCACTCGCTCACTCTTTCGTTCGTTGCAGCTGCTGAAGTCCGAAGTGGCGGCCGTCGAGGAGGTCCTGCGGCCGCTCGACGTGCCGCTCGTCTTCCTGATCGCCGACCGCGTGAAGAACGCGCGACTGCCGGTGAAGACGGCGGGCGCGGGCAGCTCCTCTTCCACCTCCCGAACGAACTCGACGAGCAGCTCGCCCGCCAACACGACGCTCTCGACCCCGCCGCTCCCCTTCGACCACTTTACGCTGCGGCAGGACGCGCACTCCGTTCGTTCTTCGCTTTGTTCCTCTGATCTCCTCGTGCTTTCAGGACGCGAAGAAGATCCCCCGCTTCGTCGTGCTCAGCAACCGGGCCGGCTGCTCGATGGAGGAGTTGGAGCGGACGGCCTTCTTCTTGTGCTTCGCCCACCAGAAGGGCCACTCGGCCACCTCCGCGCCCGTCCCGGTGGTCGTCGCCCGCGAGATGGCCCGTCGCGGACGCGCCCTCTTCGACACCGCGGCGTAAACCTCCGGTCTGACCTTCGGTTTACTTCTTCTCCTTGCAGCGCGAACGGCGTGCCCGTCCCGCGCCACGACGCCGAGGACGGCGAGCAGCCGGCGGGGCCGAGCGGACTGCAGTCGACGGCCGAGCAGCAGGACGCCGCCCTCGAGTAATCCAATCGATCGATCGCCATCTTCGTTCAAACTAATCTCCTCACTCACTCCCTATTGTTCTCGTTTCTCCCATTTGTTCTGGTCTCCAAACCCCATCGCAATCCTTTCTGTTCTCCCAATAGTCAGTGGACGTGCTTCCTCGCAACTCCTCGTTTATTTCTCGTTTCTTTGTGTTTTGTTTATGTTCTGGACTTGCCTCGTTGGTGCAATGAAGAGATTTCATGGCAGAAGGTCGGCTGAGAGCATTAACATCAAGGAAATGGACGAGCAGGTTGGTCGTAAGAGAAAAAAAAGAAATCCCTGCTTTTTGTTTGGTTTTGGCTGTCTCCCGATTACTCATCGTGGTGTTCGAATCCCGCTGCCGACATAAACGAGATTATGTGGCCGCATAGAGAATTGTAGACCGCTTTATCTTCACACAACGAAGCAGGAGGCAGAAGGTTCTGCTGTCAGTTGTAGCCGGTCAGGTACGTGAGCCGTTCGAAGAATCGTACAAAACCGCCGCGTCTTCTGAAGAATGTACTCACGTTATGAAACCGCCCTCGGCGAGCTGGAATGCGAGAGGAACCTCCGTGAATACAAAGCGACACGTCCAGTCATCCCTTCTTATAACTCTAGTTATTTTTCAGCTCAGCTTCAGTTAGTCCTTTGACTTGACTCAAGAGACGGCCGGCATGTCGCTTGCGGAAGCGATTTCCGAAGCGAACGAGCGGACGCCGCGAGAAAACGTTCTGTTGACTACGAACGCCTTCTCGTTCTTCTTCGACTGCGTGTCCACTTCGTTGCTCATCTTTCTGATCATTCGACGGTCGCCCGAATCGATGAAGCCGTACCGCCAGATGCTCCTAATTGCCGCTTTCTTCGACTTCTACGTCCTGCTCGTCTTGTGGGGCACGAACATCGTGAGTTTCCTATGATGATTTCGTAGTAATCTATTGAATGCAGGTGACGAGAGTGCACGAGACGACCTACATTCAAGTCTTCAACGGACCCGTCCGCTTCCTCTCGCCGTTCGTGCAGCGTGTGGGCCTCGGCTGGCAGTGGAGTGTGCCGAACGTCGAGTGCTTGTTTTTGCCGTTGGAGCTGTGGTTTCGCTTTCATTTGGTGAAGCAGTAAGTGCTCTCTTCGTTCTTTCTTTTTAACTCGCTTCCTTTTCAGCCGAGTCCATCCGACGGCCCGCCAAGTGTACAGCCGACTGGCGATCGTCGTCCTTGTCGCTCAACTGCAGCAAATCCCCACACAAGGCGCTCTCTTTGTCTACTCTTCGATTCCAGCAGATCATGAAGCTCTCGACCGTCACTTTCGGCCGATCACGAACGTCATCATCGAGCCGTCCGGTCCGCCGGCCGTTTCGTTCGTCGTGATCATGCAGGCAACCGTCGCTCTGACGGCCTACGCCCTCGCTCTCTCGCTGGGCGTCGCCTCGATCCGAGTGGTGACGGAGGATGGAACGAGCGGGATTTCGCCCAAAACACGCCAACTCTTGCGGCAATTCACGTGGTCGCTGTTCATCAAGGTTGGAAAAAACAAAATGAATGTCTAACTATGTTTCTACCGTTTAGACACTCGTCCCACTCTTCTCCGCCGCCCTGCCGTTCGCATCGAATGTCCTCGGCTATTTCTACGGTGCGGAGATCCCGCTGATCGCTCCGATCGGCGCCTTCCTGCTCAGCTGGGGCCCGTTCATCAATTCGTGCTCGACGATCCTTCTTTTCGGCGCCTATCGTCGAGCGGTCGGCGAGATGTTCACCGGCCTACTGTGCTGCTCGAACTTGACGCCTGTACAGCCGATCTGGATCAGCGGCGGCCGAACTCCCACTAAGTAGTGGCATGCGCAGGAAAAGATCGAAGCTTTTGTCTAAAGTGCACAATTATCCTTACCCGTTTACACTTTCTTCTCTCTTACCGATGACGTTTAGCTTACCGTTCTTTACACACGTCTACCGTGTTGTTTTCCGGTTGTGAGCGAGTGGACGACGGGAAATCGGCGCGAATTTCGCCGCTCGTCCGCGCGAATGTCGGCGAAAACCCGTCGGAATTCCCGCTCGCTCGCTGTTGCGCGAACTTTGCGGTTGCAGTGAACAAAAACGGACACCAAGCGATCGCTTTGCACAATGTCCATCAAAGTAAACGATGAAAGAACGGTAGCATCGTTTTCAAAGATCGCGCACGGACTTTCTTGCCAGTTTTTGCTTTTTTCCTTGACACTTTTCGTTTTGCGCAAGAAGGCGATGTTCAGTAAACAAAACACCGAGCACTTTGGCCCTTGAGGGTTGCCCTTTCATTTGCTTCACATCGACCCCTGCTAGAATCATTTGATCGTTTATTCTTGGCATAGTCCAAGGGAGGAGAACACCAGTTAAAGCGGAATATGCTCGAAAAAATTCGAATAAAAACGAAGTGGAAGACGGTCGAGATCAACGATCGATGGTGGTACGCAGAGAGCAGAAGACGGAAGGCAGAACGGAGAAGTCGGAAGAGAAAGACGGCTGTTGAGGTCCAGTTACCCGCCCTGGAAGAGGGCGTTGCGGATCTCCTGCTGGTTGCGGCGCGCTTGGATGTTCACCATCCGGAGGAGGGTCATCGGGTTGGCGTTGGACTGAAACAGAGAACTAATCACTCCAAAAAAGCTTCGAATGACTCACGATGTCGAAATTGAAGTCCATTTGTGGTCGCGGCTGGTTGGAGAACTCGCCGCGCACGAGGTCGGCGGCGGCCGGATCGAAGTATCGCACGACGCACTTCTTTTCGTTGTTCGTGTCGTTGGAATTCATCTTGTCGTCGGCAAGGAAGAGACTGCTTGGCGAGTGAGCGGTGTAATCGGAAGAGTGTTTGAGGATCTGGAATGAACGGATTAATTAAAGCAGAATGAACGGCATGACACGCGCGCGAGCACGACCACAACCCTGTGAAGACAGCGCGAGATCGGTCAACGTGAATGAAAAGAAAACTATCACACAAAAGTTCTCATCCTCGCCGCTCGCCCACCCACCCGCCCGCCCATCAATCGCGCACCGAACATCACTTGTGACCGTCGTAATCGTCGCCGAAATTTCGCGAAAAAGCGACCGAACGAAAGGACGACCGAAGCGGCAGCCACGAGCAAACCCCAAAGCAGAACGAGCGGCGAGCGGGCGTAAAAGCGGGGAGCGAGAACAACCCACATGTTCTCCGCACTGCTCGCTCGCGGCTCGTGGGCGATCACTAATCTTGTTTGCTCCCCACGAATCGGTAACCCCTGCATTCGTTCAAAGGTCATCAACAGGCGATAGCGGGAAGCTCATGACCCCAACAAAAACAACCGTGATCAAAACAGAACAAAAAGCAATCCAAAGTTCTCCATTTTGGGGAGTGGTCAATTCCGTTAGTTCGTTTCGGTATTTAACAGCAAAGCGAATGGGCGGAGTTTCACGAGAAGCTGGGTAACAGAAAACGGGTGAACGGAGAGGTGTGAACTTCGAGGGCGGGCGGACGTGTGCCGTCAAATGTGATCACTGAACAACTCAAAAGCGGGCTCGAGGAGAAAGAGCAGTGGAAAAAAGAACGAGAGCTCGGCACTCAAGGATTTATTTGAGTCAACTGAATCGCAACAAAAAGGAATGCACTTCGCTCTCCTCTCCCCAAAGCAATGACGGAATGAAATGCGGAGGTCACCGCTTTTATTCGCCGCCCAAAGTCGATCGTTGGTGTTTCGCGAATGGAATGAGAAGCCGCCGGTTGATGCGGCCGGCGATAAACGCCCGCCTCTGCCCTCAATTCAATCTTATCAACAAGCCACTCATTCGCGGAAGTACCCAATCGGCCGCCGTGTTCTTTTGATCATTGGGTACGCTCATCAACCGGTACGTGCCGAGAGGCCGCCCAGTGGAGAGCACAAAGAACAATGGCCGTTGGATGGCGGGTTCACGTGCAGCCGAGTGGCAACCCCAAGAAAAGAAACTTCCGGGTTGTCATCAATTTCCCGCTCTTCCCGCAATCTTGCCGTTCCCCCCGCCGCCCGTGCCCCGCGTTCGGCTGTTGCGTTTTCCGCGGAACGACTCGCCTATCATCGCTTAATCGCCGCTCGCCGCCGCCGGTGGTCTTTGAGGCGTCCGCGGGCGTTCGGCAGTGCGGAAATGTTGCGAACAAACGAGCGAAAGCGGGAAGCCGAGGGGTCAAGCAGAAAGAAGAAAAATGACACGTAAGAGACACGCACACACGTAATTCGAACGAGAAGGAGGTTGTAAATTGAGAGAGAATGGTCATAATAAGGTTTCAAATGTTCCCCGAACGGCGGCAAGAAGTCACTTGAATCTTCCGGGTACCGAATTTACGATTGCCGCCGGAAGTCGAAACGAGACAAATGATAAAGACGACAGAAAAAGATGAATGGTTTGTTAATTTGGCTTGCAGACCATAAAGCAAAGCAGTCTTTTCCTGCTCGTGCCCCGCAATTACGACCGGATCTCTCATTTACCGTAAGCTTCCACTAACGGTTAAAAGGACACCAGTTACGCCAATGTCTTCAGCTGCACCCCGCTAAGCGAGTAAACAACACCTTTCGGACGGCTCGTCAATCAAAATTTGCGGTCGAGCGCAGCGCGTGGGCTCCGCATCAAAGCCGACGCAAAAGCGAACGCACGTGGACACGCCGGCTGAATATCTCAACGGTTTCGAGCGGGCGGGCGGGTGTCAAAAATCCCGGTCGATCGCCGTCGCCACCGGCGTTCGCTCGGATTGACGAGCCGACCGCCGAAAGTGCGAAAATGCCACCGAGACTTCCGCCTCAATCCAACGCCTTCGGATCCGCTTGAGCGGCGAGAAGCGAAAGCAGGCGCACAGACGGGGATCATGAGCGGCGGCCGGCGGAAAGTGACGAGTGGACGGGAGCAAGCGGAAAAAAACAGTTGGAATGCAAGGCCGACGGGATTCGACTCGATAGCCAGACGACATTTGAGCTGCGGTTTTGGTTGAGGGGCCGAGTTATGAATGCGTTAATTTCGAACGTGGCATTCGTGTTGTTACAAGAGAAGCGCGTCGTTTTGCACGTCCGTTCGCCTTCAACCTTAGCTTCAAAGGCAAACATCCAACAACGCAACGCTGGATTGACAGTTTTACGACTGGGAGTTTTCTATTTGCGCTCCGTTCGTTCTTCGATTGAAAGTCAGGAAGTGAGTGTCTGGTGGCGTCAAGCGAATGGACTTCCGATCAATTCGGCCGTCTTATCGCGAGACAAACACGATCTAAAAGAAGCGGGCGGTCGTAAAGGTCGACGAAAGAGCGGCCGATGGGCAAGAGTGCGAGATTTACGACTCGGGCAGGAATTTAGTGATTTACTTGAAAGGTGTGAACGTGATTTTCAAACGTTTAAGTCAAATCAGGAGACATGCGGAATGGACGAACAAACGCAAAAAGCGAGGAAGAGTAAATGAGTTTCTGGAAAACCCTCTCCGATCAAAAGCCCAATGCTGACCGACATCCGCTGACCGCTCCTTTTTATAGCCGCTCGCCGGTTGAATGGAGACCGCCAGCATACTATTTTAGGCCCGGATTTGCGATTTTTCGGCCACTGTCAGCGGAGAGTCACGCACACGCGCATGAACAACCGGGTTACTCATCCGCGGAAGCAGAGAAGAATTGAGATGCAGATCCCTTCACCGATCGGGAGCAAACTTTGACGTCGATCCGTAGAAGTGAGTAAACGGCCACCAGAGCCCCGACTACAACGCGCGCCTTTAAATGGACGATCGGTAGCAGCAGAACGGGGACATAAATCACAAGAAGTCGTCGGCTTCGTGTACTTTTGCGGCTCGTCGATCGTCCCAACTGACGGTCGTTTCATTTGCGCGCCGTAAGAGATGGTCTCCCGATCAATTGCTGTCCGACTGCGCAGCAAGCGGTCGTCAATAAACGCATTGAACCAATTCAAAGATCACAAACAACTTTTGTTTGTTGCGAGCGGTGGGCTGTAATCGAAAGATAGCAAGAATCGAAAAGACCGGTGAGTAGCCGTTTTGTAATTACCGGCTTTCATGCCCGTCGTATGGCTCAACCTCCTCACAAGGGCCCGAAGGAATAAGCGGTAAGTGGTCAACAGAATGAAGTAAACAACCACCGATTTCAGAAAGTGTGCGAAACAAACGGACGAGTGCGTAGAAAGTGACGAATTCTCGCTCGTTTGCTCGAAAACAACGCGGAAATTCGAGCGGACAGGACATCCGGTCGGGAGGCGGGCATGTTTCAATTAAACACACGCCTTCTCTTCTCCGTCGTTCTTTCGGTCGCTTTCGCTCGGATCGCCCGCAAAAGTGCAGCATTCCGATCGCTTTCGCCGCGAAAATCCGTGCGGGCGAAATCCGAGCCGCCCGCTCGACCGCAAAACGTCAATCACGAGGCGAAGCGAACGAAACGAGGGCACTCGGTCGGGGCGATCAACCGAGGCGCTCGTCGAAGGCGAGTGGATTTTTGCGGAGGTTTCAGGGGCAAACCGCTCGCTCATTAGCGACCGTCCGAATGCACTTTTGCAGGAAGAAGACGAAAAGTTGCAAATGCAATGGAAGGAAGGATTGATTAGCAGGAGGATTCTGTTCCCGAATGTCGCCTCCGCTTCCTGCAAACGAAAGCGATGACTTCAAGGCCTGCACTCCAAAAGGAACGGATGTGGGGATGAAATTTGAGCCAAATTGCACGGAAGAACGCAAACAACGTTTCCACCGTTTCGTTCCGCTTTTAGTTTCTGCTTTGCTTCAGGTAATGAGTTCTAAATCCACTCAATTGCCGTCATCTCATCAGCGGATGAATAAACAACTTAAATCGGACGTGAACGATTAATCATTGGCGCTAGAGCTCCGGTTACAAGCCGCTAATTTTTGAACTCCTTCGTCTTTGAACTTTAAAGTCAAATCGGCACGTTCACTCTCCAATTCGATGCCGAGAATGCCTGCGGGTTTTGGCAAAAACAAGGTCCTGACGGAAGAACAGCGGCCAGAAGCTGGGGATTGCGTCCGTTGCAACTGGAAAACGTCCGGGTACCGAGAACATCTCTGGGAAAGAGTGTGAGTAATCAACGGCAACGGACAGACGGTGTCTCGATTCGTAATGCGGCCGCCATCTGCTCGGTGGCCGTGAGAACGGTCGACTAGCCGGCGGCGCGTGCGTTGGCTACGAATTTCTTGAAAGATACGTGAGTTTTGCAAAGTGCCGCTCGTCCGTTTTGCATTTCCGAACCGAAGATCCCTCTTCGACGGCCATTCGTGCAAGAGATCATTGATCTACGGCGGCAGAAAGCAAAGGAGGTGAGAAAGGAAGCCGACTGATCATCTCCGATTACCTAGAGAGTGCCCTCTTTTTGCGTCGCCTCTGTTCAGACGAAAGAGTGGAGTGTGAAACGATCGGCTGGATCAGAACACTGATCGTCTCGTCACTCTCGAGTCTAACGGTTTCGAATTTCCGCCACGAACGCCATCGGCAGTCATTCGGACGGGCTAGTGAAGTAAGGAATCAGAAGCCCGGCGAGAACGATGACTAAAAGTGCAAGTGGAACGGAAATGAGATCCATCAGCAAATGCACCGCGAGAAGCAGCAGCAACGAAAGGCATTGGACGGCACATCGTCCACCTTTCGTTCCACAACACAAGACAACGAAACCACTAGACGAATTCACTTCAAAACAACGCAAATGATTGTTGAACACAAAGCAAAACACACGGCGAAATGTTGCGATTCTTGGCGCCGCCAACAAAAAACCAACTGCCGCTCCCTTCTAAGCGGCTCCGGCAAGCGGCGAGAGTTCGATTCGCGTGTTCTTCATTTGAGCAGAAGATCGGAGATTTCCGAAGCACTCGGCCGAATCAATCAGCCGAAGCATGCAGGCTTTCAAGGATTACGAACCAACGGGTCCAGCACGAAAAGCAAAAGGCGGCTCGTTCCAAGAAGAAGCGAGTGGAGCGGCCGAAGCGGAAATGTTGCATTCGCCGGGCATTCCCCGTAAATCACTCCGCTTTCCCCTTACGCAAACGATTGATAAGCGAGGAGAGGAGCATGAGTGGAAGGAAAATGGCAACAAATCGGCCGCCTGCTTGCTTTTTGGTTTCTCAAGAACTCGCCGCGGATTCCCCGACTGTTTCGCTTCCGCTTCTCGAATTCCAGACTTCCGCGTACAATCCGAAGAGGAAGCCGGTCGACGACCTTTTCATTCATTTAATCAATGTGGACAAACGAAGAGTAAGCGGATTGATCACCGCTTTCGTGTTCAAAACATTCCCGCTAATCTCCGATCAAAACAAGCAAGCAAACACCCGCCTCGCTTCGCTGCTTGGTGGCACGTGAATTCGAATTGAAACACGTGGATTATCGTCGTTTCTTCCGCGTTTTGATCCCGCTTATGAAACCCATGAGGAAAACACGATAATCTCTTTGCCCTTTCCATCGGCGGAAGAGTTCAAAGAGGTCGTGACTCGTTGCAACATCGGGTGTTTATGCATCGTTCTAAGCTACTCGTTGGAACACACCTTCGATTAACCGGTGGACGGACGAAAATGCGGGGCTATGCGGGTGTAAGGAGGCGTTGGGGAGTAGGCTGTGATTAGTTGCCGTCCTTGGCGATCCGTCCATTCCACCGCCGCTCTTCAACGCGACCAGAAGTCGAACTCGTTGTAGTGGGGCACGACCTCCTGCTCATCCTTCTCTTCGACCTCGCGAGCCGACGGGTGCATGTGCGGCTCCAAGTCCACGGAGTCCTCGAACAGAAGAAGTGAACGAACCGAGGGGATGAGTGGACGTACCTCCGAAACCGCGTAGTAGCTGCTGGTGCCGTCGCTGCGATCCGAATCGCTGCGGTCCGAGTCGCGGCGAGCGGTCGCCGGCACCGTCAACGGGTGGAAGCGGTAGGTGGGCCCCGCCTTGAATTGGTAGTGGACCGATGGGATCTGCAATCAAACTCGTGAGCAAGCACAAAAAGAAACGAAAAACGAACGTTCGGATTCTTCGAGAGGGCGTAGAGGCCGGTCAGGCGCCACTTCCCCGCTTTCAACTTCGCCCCGTCCACCGTCTTCCCCGCTCCCGACGGCAAATCGGCGGGAATGAGCCCCAAGTTGCGGGCCTCCTCGAGCGGCACCAGCCGGCCGAAACGCACACGTCCGCTGAACGGGCGCGGCAACACGACGCGCTTGGCGAACAGGCTGCTGGGACGTTGGATGGGCGGCGGCGGTTGGCTGGCCGGCGCGCGAACGGGCGGCGGGCTCTTGACCACCTCGCTGTACGACGGACGGCCCGGCTGCGGCCATTGGATTCCTGCAGTCAATTGAAGAGATAACTGTGAGGAGGGCTGAAGGAAGAACTAGGAGGCAACCGAACGCAATGCATCGAGAGCCCTTCGCCTTTCAATTTTTTGCGTTTCTACTCAAGCAACCCAATCGACCCCCTCTTCTCCAACCGACGAAATGAAGAAGGAACCAACCGGCCGGCAGTTGGTGATTGCCGGGGCCGCGCATCCCCGCCACGCCCAACGAGAGAGAAGTCGGCCGCACGGGTGGAAACTCGCGGTCGTAGGCGGCCGTCGAGCGGAAGTCGACGCCCAGCTGCTCCATCGCCGGCGTGAGCGGCGGCGACGTTTCTGCAATAAACAGAAGGATTGAAGGAAGGAGGGGCGGACTCACGGGTCTCGTTGTCCTTGAACGCTTCCGTCATTTCGAGTCGCTTCGGTTGGTCGGTGCCGCAAGAGAGCTGGAAGCACGGGGCTTTACTCATTAGCCGTCAAGATCTCAATCGAAAGCGAACGCATGCTCATCACATTGTTCGAGCATCAGCGATCCTCTTCCGAGTAAAACAAAGCGTTTACATCAACGGACAAGCGAGCGGACAGCCGCTCAGTCAACCGGTCGATCGAACGACTGGCCGTTCGCTTGAAATCCGCTCGGTTTTGCTCTCGGCCGCTCGACCGTCGCTTTTATTTCGATTGTGGCCGCCCGCCCCTCTCGCTCGCCGTACGTGTGGTCCTCTTGCTTTGCGCCGATCGATCGGATCGAACGAGCCGAACGGAAGGCGGCGGAATGCGATTTCTGCCCGCCGGTCGCTCCCGCACGACCCTCGGCCGCCGCCTCGCGCTTATCGCCGCCCGAGATCTGCGGCCGTTTCCCACGAACCGCGGGGATGACTGTGCGGTCGGTCGGGCGGTCACGGGTTGAATTAACGAGAAAAACAGAAGCGATCGGGCAATGCGGCCGTCGAATTGATCCCGCTACCCTCCAACAAGCCACAACCCGTGATCGAAAGAGCAAAACATCGATGAGTAACAAGAGGAAGCGGACCAGGAAGTAAAAGCAAGCATGAGCAGGGGATTTGTGGGGCGTTTACGAGTTCAAAGAATCTTGCCTTCAACGTTCTTGTTTCCAATGTTTCGACCGTCTGCGTTTGTTTCGCTGCAATTCTTTTGACATCTTGCACTTTGCAAGAACCTTTTGCTTTGTTTTTGGATTGGTCGCCGCTTTTTACGGGAAAAACCACGTGCACTCGACCCAAACGGCCGACGACCTTCGGGAATGACCGTCGAGTGTGAAAACAAGCGAAACATTCGGGAGTTGCGCACTTGACGCTCGCCTCCGTCGTCAATCGAATGAAATTGCCTTCAATTTATTGACCAAACGAGCGAAAGACGAGGTTGACAGAGGTCACTCTTTTTCTCCTGTTTGCTCTTCTTGTATCGGATTGAGCGAGAGGAAGGCATTATTTCGCAAGTACCGATGCTGGCCGTCCTTGTCTTCTTCTTCCTCTTCCCTAATTCCTTGTTGGCTTCGGCTTTGAGTACTTACGATGCGATCGGAGATGCGGTGTGAGTTTCGTTGTTTGTTACCAATGATCGCCCGGTTGCTTCCGATTCCTCCCGCACGTCCAAAAGCGATGCCAATCGTTGACCTACGACTTCTCTTCGTCGGTGCACACCGTCTCGTACACGGCCAAGCTGATTGCTTCGCTCTACGGCAATCGGGTGAGTTCTTGACTGTTTTGAGATCCTGGGGCTGAATCTGGGAGGTAGATCGCCGGGCAATTGATAATTCACCCGCAATCAGGTCAAATCATCTCAAGCGTGTGTTTAGAACTACACAACGGAAATCGGCCGCCTAATCATCGCGCACATCCAAGCGGAAGTCCTCCAAACGTGCCAGCCGTCCACCGCGTTGGCCCTTGACTTTACCGACGACTTGCGGCAATTGCGCGAAAAATATGGGCGGTGAGTGTCTATTGCAACCAAAGAAAAGAATGACCTGCTTACTTCTTTAGACGGAACGAGAGCGAAGACCGCAGGTTGTTCGAGGCACTGCATTTCGTCCGGCACACGCTCAAACTTCTCCGCTCGAACAACACGATCGTCGGGCTGAACTCAAAGCAAATGGAGCGGCTGGTTGGCAACGGAGCGCGGCGATTGCTTCGCGTCGAGTACCACCTGCTGAAGTGCGATCCCGAGACGCCAAAAGTAGGTGAACGTTTGGGGAAGCGGCCCGTTGTTTTGATCAGCTAGTCCAACAACACGTGCCGGAATCCACTCCCACTCCTTGCACTTCTTTCAGATCGACTACCGCTTTTGCGTCTACTCGGTGGACAACGAGCATTTGCACTTGGCCTACCGCAAATTCGTGCCCAAGACGAGCAACGCAAAGTCCCGCGATTCGGCCGCAAGCAAGCGGCTTGCGTTCGACGAACCGAAGCAGTCGGGCGAGAGTTGGGGCTACGCGATTCGTGTGAACTCCAGCTTTGTGTTGCTGCCCGCGGACGATTGCTACGAAGACCCGCCGTTGCCCGCTCATTTCAAGATCTGCATCGTGAGTTCCGGGCGAATACTGGTGCCCGACAACTTTTGAACCACGCGCTCGATGGCAATTCACTTATTTTCTTTTCCACACTCACTCTTCCCCTTCGGCATCCAATCACTCGCTCATCCGGCCGCTTTCAGACCACGAAGCAATGCCCGTTCCGGACGGTCTTGTACTGTCGCGGGGAGCGGCCGCTGAAGAGTTTCCCGATTTCGCCCAACCGCTGCAACTTCCAGCATCACGGCTTCAACACTCCGAAAGCCTTCCTGTCGTTGAGTTGTCGCCTCTCGTCTGGAGCGGGAGACGAGGCCGAGGAGTTGGAGTTCGAAGACATGACCGAATTTCCGATGCTCAACTACCGCCAAATGGACCCGCTCTTCTCCAGCCTGTTCTCCCGCGTTCTCTCCGTTGGGACGACCACGAACACGCGGGCGGCGGCCGGTGGGAAGCGCACTCGTTTAGTTGATCTGCTTTGAACCATTGGGGTGGTGCGTGTAGTCGCCGTCTTTTGAAGCGTGTGTTTCTTTCCATTGCAATTCCCGCTCCTGTTCCTCTTGTTTTTATCGATCGAATTCAATCCTTCCTTAGCACTCACATCTACCGCCTCCCCGTTTTTTACAAGCTTTTTATTCAACAACAACGTTCCGCAGCCCCATCACAAAAGCGAGAAGGGCGAGCGGAACGTGACTAAATGCGAGACGGTTATTTGGATAGATGGATGGTCGGTTTGGTTATGATTGGAGTCGATTGATTGATGATTGGATTGATTCGAGACTACGAGAAGTAACAAACGAGTACGCAAACGAACGAACGGTTTGATTCGCAACGGGGCGGCGATTGGCGTTGAACACAAGACAAAAAAAAAGAGAACGAGAGAGCGGACAGACGGCCGTCCACTTTGCACGTGCGCGTCGACGAGCGGGAAGGATCCTGAACGAACGAATACTTGAACCATGTGATTAGTTGTTTTTGATGGGAAAGGACGGCAAATGGACGAGAGGAAGAGATGCGGATTGATCCTTTGAAAGGAAGACGGCGAACACTCAACGACGATCAACGGTAGGCGGGCTGTTCGATGGGCGAACGGAAGAGTCGGGGCAACGGCGGACTCATTCTCCCTAGCGAGCGGGGCAAACGGCGGTGTGTGACGGGAAGCGATGGAAAGGGGTGAGTTTTGATTCGATTGTAGGGATGGAAGGGAGATGAGAAGGACCACAAGTTCGAGACGTTCATTCGTTCGTTCTTTTGTTCTTGACTGACGACTTAGGAGAATAAAAAGAAGCGGAGGGATGGCAACACGGAGAAGCGAGAGATGGCGGATTAAAAGAAGCCAATAGAAAGAAGAACCACAGCAACAGCGGAGGAGATGGCGAGCGAGAGTCCAAAAATCAGGTGTTTGAAGTCACTTTTTCGTTGCGAGTAGACGGTGGAAGTTCGCAACGAGAAACCACGGGGATCTTGAAAAACAAAACGGAGATCAACGGAGAGTCGAGACGGTCGGCAGGCTTAGAGTCCGTCCAAGTAGGCGTCCAGGTCGTATTGGGTGGGGGCGGAGGCTCGCTTGTAGAAGCGGATCGACGGCTCCAACTAAAAATTGATTGGGTTAATCCCGCACATCGTCTCGTTTGCTCACCGGACTCCAGCGTTTCATCGGGGCCGCTTGGTAGGAAGGATTCCAGTCGGCGAGTTGAGCCCACGAGTAGTGCGGAGACAGACGAGCCGCCTGGTTGTCGCGCGGCAACGGCGACGCGAACACCGTCGACACTCCGATCAGGGCTGCAACAAGGTCGGATTAACACGAGGAGATCGGCTCAGATTGTGCTGCTTGGAGTACTGCATTCATGTGATTAGAGCCCGCACCGTACTTCCTTGCGGTTGTTCCTTCTTCTTTAAGCCGACTTCCCGCTATTTCCGTCTTTTTGTTTGCTTCCTCCCTTTTTCGACCCTCAAGATACGGTCTTTCCTCTTGCAGCCCCATGGTTCCGCTTTGCACTTGCCGTGCACGATTCTCGGAGCGGGGATTTCGAAAGCCGACAGTCGGTCGGGCGGTCGGCTGATGTTTGTCGCTCGCCGACATTTGGGGTCCGTGGATTTAATTGAATTCTTGATTGAATCCCGGCGAACACAAACCAACAGCGGCAGCTGACTTCTTCGCTCCGCTTTGTGTTTGATCGCGTTGACGTGCACTCGGCAAACAAACGGAAATGTCATCATATTTTAGTTGAATGAACAAATCAAATGTGCACTTTCACGCTCGTCTAATCACATCAACAGGGCACGTTTCCCGTTAGCCTTAAGCTTCCTTCGATGTACCACTGGTTTCTTTTGTGTCCACCCGATCTGCCCGCATGTCTTCCCTCTCATCAACTTAATCCCCTACTCACCGATGACGAGGAGAAGAAGCGCAAACGTCTTTTGCACGGACTGCATGACGACTTGTAGTGAAAGCGGGGGGTTGCAATCGGTCGGCTGCACGGGGGTAACCGCTGGATTTGAAGAAACCGCGAGGCTCTGAACATAAAACGTGAGTGAAGATTGAGGTGAAAGAAAGACACGGATGGGCACGAACAAGAAGAATCTAAGGAAAGAAATGAATGCGAGCGTGGAATAGTGGACGTGAATTTAAGACGGAAAGTTTGTGACTTTGCCGAGATTAAACGCCGTTAATCTCCGCACATTTCGCTTTTGTGCGCGTCAAAACGAGAATGATTCCCGATAAGCGGGCGACTCGCGGAATTGCGGGCGGTCGAGCGGGCGGATTGGAGGAAAAGTTTGAAAAGCCGCGAGGAATTCGTCAGATTGTGCGGGTTAGAGCGGAAGGTTAAGGCTGACTAACAACGTGACAAACGAGAGCGTTCGTCCGCTCAACGCCACACATTCGAACGCAAATACGACTGCCGGCCACCACTCCCTTAAGACTGACCTCCTTTTTCTACAGCGCCCGCCCACTTTTCCACCGTGTTTTCGTCCGGCCGAGTGCCCGCCCCGTAATCCAAAAAGAACACGCCCACTTTCGCTCTTTAACGAAAATGCCCGCCCTCCGAATTCTAGCCAATTCCTACGTTTTGCAATCGACTCGAAGATTCGAACCGGAATCCGACTGATTGCTGTCTGTAACGCCAAGTGGAGAAATCGACAAGGCAATAAACGGAAAAATGAACGAAAGCAGAGGAATGACTAGAAGTCACGACCTCCCTCCCGCAGCCAACGAGAAGCGGAAGGAAGAAAAGTGCAATGCAAACGACAGAACTTCCGTCCATCTACCCGCCCGTTGCTGTCATGTGCTTACAGGTCTCAAAATACTCTCATTGTGCCCGCATTTGCAGTCCGCAAAGAAATCCGAAAACAAGCGGGCCGAACGAACGGGAAGTCGACGAAAATTGGCGCCTTTTGCACGAACGTCAACTCAATTGCCGCCTGTTGTCGTGCACTTCTCCCCGTTGGTCACACACCCGTCGCTTTTGTTTATGACCACCCTCCATTCATCCGTTCGTTCCTTTCGTCAGGCACGTGACAACCCCCGAATTACCCACTCGACCGTGGGAGTGACACGAACGACCGCCTTCCAGTCGCCATTGATCTCCGCTATTCTTGACCGCCGGAATCCCCCGAGTCGGCGAACGGATGGCCGTTGATCGATTGACGAAATGCGGCGATTTCCGTTCGCCTCCGTCTTGTTTGCGGAAAGATGGGAATCCCTTTGGGTCACGCAACCGAGCGAACAGCAGCGAGATTCGGAACGTTCCGGTTGATGGGAACGCCGCCCGCCCGCAAACTGGCGGGTTTCCCACCGACCGACCAAATCGGGCCGCTTCTTTTCAAAACAACCGCGTGAACACGAACGAGGCGAAGCGAACAGAAAGGAAGACCTGCAAGCGGACGGGCGGTCGCGAATGATCACGCCGCTCCAGACGGGCGGAATTTTAAACGAGAGCCGCCGAATTAATCCGCCGGGTTGGACGGCGCGACGCCCCGCCTTCTTTGAGCGGCCGGGCGGCACGAAACTCATAGACCGCAAACAAACGGGACGTTGGGTACGAGAAGCGAGTATACGCAGAGATCACTGGAGCTGTGGAAGTGTTCAAGAAGTCGATCAAAGGAGCAAATGAGTTCAAAGAAATGCTCGGGACTTGGTGAGAAGTCTACGAACCGCAAGCGAGTAATCCCTGGCCGTGCGTTTCCAACAACTAGGAAGAAGGGCTGCCCGCCAGGCAAAACACACGGCAAAGCCGGTGGATTACGGTCGGTTCTTCCTCGTCCACTCGTTTCAAACCGCGAATTCGGGCAAAGAGATCAAAAGTTCTTCGAATTAATTTCCGCGCGCGTGTGGTCCGCCGCCGAGCTAACTGGAATTCGGCGGGATGTGCGCAAACAACCCGGCGGTTCGGCAGAAGACTTCCTTTCGTTGAACCGAAGGATTACCGCCGCTCCTCGTATTCCATCGTACCTCTTCGCCGTCTTGTATGCGATGAAGACGAAGAAAACAGAAGGATTAAAAAAGTTCCGGGAATTCGAACCGCAAAGTCAAACGTCAAGTCGGAACTACGAAGCGAATCGCCGAACATCAGCCCCCAACGGATCTTTTTACAAAACGACCTGAAGACGCTCGACCGGCATTTATTGACCGAAGAATAAAACGACCGGCAGAACGGCAAACTGCTTGATCGCGCCCGCAGCTTGAAGCCGACCAAAAAGAAGGTCGAAGGATCCCTACGCCCATCTGCATTTTATCCCATCGCAACGGTCAGAAGTGATCTCACATGCGTCCGACCTCCGCCCACAATCACTCGCCGTCTTTCAAAACAATGACGTCCGTCTGGCGGCGCAATCGCGTGAGATCGAAAGTTCAACGAGCTGCCGGCCAGTCCATAAACGGAAAGTTTACGGTAGTTCCCACGTGCGCGAAGATCGTTTGGCGGGTGTAAACGAGCGCATTCACCGCTTTTACGACCACTAGAACGACGTTGGGACGGGCAGAATGGTGTGAAAGAAACCCTAACAGGAGAAACGGCAACAAATGATCGAGAAGCATGCAGCTTGCATCGCGCAAATCTACCGCTCGCTCGTCACTCGCCCTCGATTTTATACGTTTATGACGAGACACGTGTGTTGAGCAGCGGTTTCGAAATGAAGAAACAGGAATCACGCCTTCTCTCCTCATCACTGCCTTTATTTGAGTGCGCGAGATGCCCGTCGGGATTTCCCGAGACGGTCGAAACTGGTCTGCGCGTCTTAAATGAGTTCGGTGGGTAAACTCGCGGGATGGCGACGAGCAGCGAGTCGTCGCGTGTTTGCTCTTGACTTCAATTAAGCGGAAGCGCGCATGGCCGGCGGATTCGCAGAAATGAGACCTTCTCGTTGGGATTAAACGAAAAGCACAAACACGTGCCTATCGGTCAGACTTCCATGTAAGAAAGTCTACTGAAACAAGCGGAAGACAAGAATGTTCTTCATACTTTCGCGGTTACTCAACCGAAAGTTTCCGCTGTTTCATTGACGCACTTTTGATCAAAAACATTGCGATGTCATTGCGATGTCAAGCGAAGCGGAATGGTGGGTGGGCAGCCATCCAGCTACTACTTCTCGAGGCCTCATGAGAAGTGACTTGTTGACCGCTTATTGCATGCAACGCTCACTTTTTTGTTGTTAGACGCGTTGAAGTCAACGCAAACAGCCAGCGGATGAATTGCTTCCATTGGAGGAGATCTCCGATTTAGTCGACTCCAAACACACAAATGCCGACCGTTCGGTAAATCAGAAATCGCGGGCAAACACGCGCAGCAACGTCTTTGTCGTCATTCGAAGTCAAAACACACGGTGTGCACGTAGCCGCTGACCGCAAACAAACGCCGGCATTTCTTAATTAATTCAAGCGACGTCTGTCGACCCGTTCAAGTAGGAAACTCGCGATGTTTTAGATTCGCATACGGCATCTCTCGATGTGCACGAATCAAAAACAACGAGCGAGGGCATCGACATGGAAGAAGGGATGTGTTCAAAGAAGCAGACGTTCCGCTCAGAAGTTCACTTTTTCTGGAAATTCGTGGGCGTGTTTGTGCGTGAAGTCCGTAACTTAAATCCACCTGCCGTCTCGGAAAGAGCGCCGGCACGCCCACGTTGGAGTCATTAACGGAGATGACGCGGTCAAAAGCGAGATGTTCGTGGAGCCCACGCGTGACGGTCAAACTATTTGATGCAAACCGATCAGTTGCTGTCAGAGGTCACCGAAATGAACCCGACTCCACAAGTCGTGGTTTCGAGAATAATCGGTAGCGAACCATCCCCTGAAAGTTCAACTTTCGATCTCAAAGCCTCCGTTTTGCAGCTGCCGCCCCCGATGTTCCGCTCGGACGACCGAAAGAGCACGTGAATGATTAATGAGGAGTTGTTTGCAGAAAGTGCCTTGCGTTTCATTCGCTCGTCGAAATGCGAAGTTCAAAGGCGGCCAATATTCCTTAGCGTTTTGGGCGAACTTGTTGCGAAAAACTTAATGACCAGAAGTCACGTAGGCAGATGCGATAGTGCGCAGACGGGAGCACCGGAGCGTTGAATTCCAAGCGTTTTCAGGTACAACGGTCTTTCAATTTGTCATCGCTTTAAATGTGTGCGGCGTTTGGCGACTAACAAGAACAATGAACGGAAGATTACCCTCTGAAGACACAACAGTTGACTGCCGCGCGGCGCGCATCCCCTCGCTTTTCCTCGCATCCAAACGCCCTTTAATCCTTTTGCTCGTTGAACTCATCCGAATGCAAAGAAATGGTGGCTTGACGAATTGTTGGGGACCGACGGCCAATAGGAACGAGGCGTTTATTGCCGAGACGGTGCAACAATAAAATAGACGAAGGAAGGGAGGAGGAGCCGGCTTACCGCGAGGGGAAGGCAGACCAACGGCGAGAGGCGAGTGGCCTAAAGAGCGGAGGGTGGCGTCGGGCGGAGTGGACGGCTATTGATTTTTGGTCCGGGGAACGGAGAAGAGAGTGAAGGCCCGAACATCCCTCCTCTACCAAGAGAAAAGAAGTGGAGCACCAACGGAGAGGACGAATGAAAGTCGGTTGGAGCAGAGGATGAAGGGAATAAGAGACGGCGGAAGCGAACAACGAAGAGAGGAGTTGGCTGCGAGTGGAGGGGAAAGACAATTCAAGAGGGGGAGAGTCGAACGGTCGGCTTTCCAGCTGAATCGAGGCTTCGGTCACTCGTCGCTTCCGGAGTCGGGCAGTTCGGAGGTCGAGTCGAAGTGGGAGACGGTCCGCGGGTGCAGGAGGCTGCAGAACTTGGCGTGGCGGACGATGCGGCCGAAGGGCGTCTCGGCGAAGGCGAGGTCGCGGCCGAGGAGGCGGATGATGCGGCCGGACGTCTGGATCTTCGGGTTGATTCGAACGAGAACTTGGTCGCCGGGCAGGAGGATCTGCGAGGACGAGGTGCCGGGCAGGAGGAACTGCGCGGTCGGCGGGACGAAACTGTCGTCCGGACGGCACTTCTGGTCGCCTGCGCTTCGCTCGCTCGGCGGAGAGGCGTCGAGGGCGAGCGGCTTGCGGGGCGGGGCCGAGAAGACGGTCGGCGAGCGGATCTGCCGCTTGCAGAAGGCCGTGGGGTCGGCGGGCGAGTCGGAGAGCGTGTCCGAGGGCTGCCGATCGATGTCGCGAGAGGTCGCGGAGGGCTCGCTGGACTTCCCTCCTCCTTCCGCGGGGGCTTCCTCGACCAGCGACACGGCGCGGTCTGCGCGGCCGTTCGACTTCTGGAAAGAGAGGGGAGCGGGGCGGGAAGAGAGGCTGTGGGGAGGGAGACAGGAGCGAGGGGGCTCAGAGGGAAGAGCGGGATTTGCACTCGGAAGAACGAGAGGCAAAGAGGAAGCGGGTCGAAACTGTCGGCTGCTTCGTGTTGAGCGGATGGGACGGCTGGATTCCGTTGGGCGCATCCTGCTGGTTGATCGACGTTGGCGGATGGGACGGCAGAGGACCGTTGGGCGCATCCTGGGCTTGAGTCGATTGGAGCGGCGGGGCCGCGGCGGTCGGATGGGGCGGCAGGGGACCGCTGGGCGCATCCGATTGGCGGGACGGCGCGGGCGGCTTAGAGGCCGCGGCGAGCGAACGGGGCGGGAGCTGCCCGCGGGGCGCGTTCGGCTCGGTCGGGCCGCGAGTGTGCGGCGAGTAGGTGATCATCTTGAAGGCGTCCATGACGGCGGACGAGAGGATCGCGGCGGTCGGGGTCTTGAGCACGTAGAAGTCGGCGGTCTGTCGCTGCTCGTTCCATTCGAGTGGAGCGGAGAAGCGGCCCTTGACCGCGAGCGGATTTCCGTCCGGACCGCGAGCCTGAATGAAGGGCGGTTGGAGCGGGGGCTTACCGAGCGACTTGTACTGCTCCTCGCCGATCACGTTGAGATCCGACCCGCTATCGAGCTGAAAGCGGAGCGGGTGGGCACTCACGTGGACTTCCGCCGAGTGGCGGCGGGCCGTCGGCAGCGAGATGTTGAAGATGTCGACCGTGTGGACGTCCGGGGCCGGCTTGGACCGGCAGATGGACTTGATGTGGCCTTTCCGGCCGCACGAGTGGCAGATGACGTCCTTGTAGACGCAGTCCGAGGGCGGGTGGTGCTTTCCGCAGCCACCGCAGTGCTTCGGCTCGGACTTGGGCGTCGGCGGGCGGTCGGCGGCCTTCGAGTGCGCGTCCTTTGCGCGCGTGTCCGCGGGGCTCTTCGGCGAGCGGCGCGGGGCGGGCGGCTTTCGGCCTTTGATCAGCCGGCGGTCGGAGTCCGTCGGGTCGTCGGCCTTGAGCGCGTGGACCGCGGACTTCTCGCCGGCGCGGACGAGCAGGCGGGTCTCTTGCCGCTTGAGGAAGGCGCGGCAGTCGAAGATGACGGTCGCGAGGGGCGGCGGCGTTGCGGAGTCGAGCGCCTTGAGCGCGATCTCCTGCAGCGGTTGGTCCTCCGGGCGCTTGAGGGAGAGCGCGAACAGGAGCACGTTCATTTGGTCATCTGAAATGGACTTCCAATCAGACTTTGCGTGCAGGCTGTTGATCCGCTCGGCGAGTTCTTCGACCGGCTCCCCTTCGCGATGCACCACGTTCAAGAGTGCGTAGCGGCGCTGGAAGGGCGTCGTGCGGTCGGCGAATTGCTCGCTGAGCTTCGCGATCACGTCCGCGTAGGGCGTCTCCTCCGGGCGTTTCGGTGCGAGGGCATTGGAGAGCCGCTGGTAGTCGCCGGCCGTCAGGGTGCCGAGCACAAGGTCGCGGTGCTCGTCGGCCGAGAGGTCGGGGCTCTCGATCACTCGCTGAAATCGCTGGTGGAATTGCTCAAAAGACAGGCCTGATTCCGGGTCGTAGTTGAAGGTGCCGATGTGGCTGCGGATCGAGTCGATGATCGTCAGCTTGGGGATCGCGGCCGGCACGGCGGGGGTCGCGGCCGGCGCGGCGAGGCCCGACGGGGCGGCGGCGCGAACGGAGAGCGCGGCGGACAGGGCGGTCAGCGAGTCCAAGTGCTCGCGGATTTCCTTCGCCTTCGCCTGCGCGTCGTCGCGGGAGTCGTCGTACTTGGACGCGGCGAGATAGGCGGGCAGCTCCTTCGGGTCGCCGGTTTGCATGAACACCGTCTCGTACTTGTCGATGTTCAACGCGGCGTTTTCGAGTTTGCGCGCGATGTCCTTTCCCTCCTTCCGAGTGGCCGCGTCCGGACTGTCCGAGAAGAGGGCGGCCTCGATGGTCGGGAGGTACTCGAGCTGCTGCTTGATCTTCGTGCAGCTCTTCGAGATCTGCTGCTTGCAGGTCGTGGTGTTGCTCGTCGGGTCGCTCATGTCTGAAATTAAACGAGCGGCAGCAACGGAAGGGCGGTCGAGCGAATTTTACCGAACTGCGGCAGCGAATTCGTCAGATTCCCGGCTGAACAAGAAAAAGACGGATTTTTATCGAAAGAAAACCCAAAAAAAAACGAGGAGGAACGATTTTTAACGCAGAAAAACCGAAGGAAAACGGATGACGAGGATTTTTGTCGCAATAAAACCCAAGGAAAACGGACGGAGCGGATTTTGTCGCAGGAAATCCGAGGAAACGAGAGCGGAGAATGGAAACAGGAAGAAAAGAACCGAAAGGATTGACTTTTTGTCGGGCGAAATGCGCGAGGAAGAAAAATCAATAAATCAGTCAAAATTCACCTGTTTTTCGGTCCGCGTGGTCTGGATCGTAGCTCAGTGCGCCAATTATGTTGGGCGCCTGGCTGACGGGTCTACCTGCAAAGAAACGACGAGCGGCGAAACAAGGTGGGGATTTTTATCGCAAGAAAACCCAAGAAAAACGGAAGAATTTCACCTTTTTCGTGTCCGCGAGGTCGAATCGGAACTCAGTGCGCCAATTATGTTGGGGACCGACGGCCAATAGGAACGAGGCGTTTATTGCCGAGACGGTGCAACAATAAAATAGACGAAGGAAGGGAGGAGGAGCCGGCTTACCGCGAGGGGAAGGCAGACCAACGGCGAGAGGCGAGTGGCCTAAAGAGCGGAGGGTGGCGTCGGGCGGAGTGGACGGCTATTGATTTTTGGTCCGGGGAACGGAGAAGAGAGTGAAGGCCCGAACACGAATGCCGACCGAAGATGACCGCCTGCACTTTTCATCCCTCACTCACTGGCGCGCTCGTTAATAACCGATGAATCCAACGGACGAAAGACGAAGACGGAAGGTCCACTCGCCCTCGCGGCTTCTTCGCCGTCTTCGTAAAGTTTTCGACCGCCTTTTATCCCCCGACTGTCCGCTCGCTCGGTCGACTGGTCATCTTCGGCATTCAATGCGGCTAAACGAGCGAGCGAGCGAGCGAGCGGGCGGGTGGGTGCAAGAAGTGGCCAATCGCTCGTCAAAAAAGCCGAGCGGCAAGTGGATTTCGTCCAAGACGAGCTCTCGAATATTCGCGGCCACTAATCGCCTATTGAAAGCAGATGGACGACGGCCGTAGTGGACAAAATTGGCGGACATGCCAAAAGAACAGAGGGTCGATACGAAAACTACAAATGTTTGATGAAAGCAGCGAACGGGGAAGGCGAATGCGGGTAACCTTGGAGTTGGCTCGTTATTGGTCTTGTCTGCAGTGATAAATGGAAGGCGGAAATTGACCAAAGGAAGGCGGGAGAGCCATCCGCAATCTCTTGCTGTTTGCTCCTCTTTTCCACCCTCGACTTTTCGCCCGCCCGCTCGCCCACCCACTCGCTCCTTCCGGCCGGATGTTCGACGAGTGACGTGCGGATTAATCCGCCGGCAACGCGGTTGTTTGCGGAGCGAACGGCACAAGTGGATTAAAAGCGGAGGTGATGAGGAAGAAAGACGGAGAAGGAGGACGCGGCAGATGGGCGGGCGGATTAGCGCTAATTGTTTTGACAGGCAGACAATGGAAGGAGGAGGTGGTTGAAGGATTTATTTCGGGTCATTGTCTACTTCCTCACGGCGAGGATTGCTCTTCGGTTACTCAAACATTGTGAGTAACAAGAAATGATCGGCACGCGGTAAACTCGAGCAAACAAGGATGTGCACGAACAGTCTGCAAAGTTCTACCAAAATACCCGCATGGCCGGGCAGTCACACTTCCCGTGCATCCACCCACTTCGTCAACGACATCCGATCGAACAGCCGGCGGCCTTCTCCGTCCTTTTCGGTCTTCTGCCCGTTCGTTCGCCCTTCCACTTCTATCCATCGCTTTTCATTTTGGGGGGAAATGTCAAGAGTTTCGTCCTGATGTGGAGGACGTGTGGGACGAACACGAGACAAATTGGATTATGCGCTCGACCCCGCCCGCCGACACTCGAAATTGACCCCAAAACATCCGCCTTCTGCCGGGATTTCGGGCCGTCTGACCGGGCGAACACTCGTGATGTGATTAGAGCGGAACGGGCGGGGACTGCGGAAATGCACGTAGTTCTACAGAAGTTTCCATAACAAGCTGGCAATGAAATTAAGGAGTCGCACTTACGAGACGCTTACTCATCCTTCGTTTTCTTGTAAATAAGTGCTCATAGTCAACGGTTGGAGCGTCCTAAACGGTGATTACCGCGTTTTATTTCTTTTCTTATCGGTTTCCGGATTCTCAACCACCTCACACTTCGTGACCACTAGGAATGAAAGGAGGGTCGTAAATCGGCGTTTTTAGAGGTGGCGTTGATTAAACGGAAAAATGCGAACAAATCATTCACGTAAGTTCCACGACCACGCAAAACATCAAACGGCATTACGAGTGCCCCGCAATGGAAAGACGGCGGATTTAATCTAAGATTCCGGACGGAAGTCTTGATTCTCTGCGCACCTGCCCGCGGACGTCGGGCAAACGCGAGCAAGAGAGGAAATGATTCGAGATTGAATCAAAAAGTCAAGTAGACGGCCGGTGGACTTCCGCTTTCGAAGTGGAGCAAAAGAGCACGCGACAATCAATGAGCAGATTAGAAATTCAATTGACTTCCAGTCATGTGTGGTCCCCAAATATCGTTTAAAGCACATCAATTCGGCAAGGAAATCGAATCGACGCGATAAAGGGTGATTCGATCACACAAGGCACAATGTGGACAGCTGAATGAGTGAAGGCGGAGTAAAAGAGCTCGAATTTAAACGAACACGACAAACCGGAAAGCGGAAACAAGCGTCTGTCATCTTGCTGCGAACTCGACACAAAATCGTAAAGCAATGACTAAAATAAACCCATTGGTCTCACGGATGTATCCGCTGCAACCTCGCCGAATTGGCGGCTGTTTGAACCACGCGAGTAATTCGATCTCTTCGTTTCGTTTATTTCGGTGTTGACTCACGGCCTTTGCAAATGTCAACGCAAACAAGACGAGCACGTTTGTCTGCCGGTTTGGTTTGTTTAATGAATGCTCATAGCAAGCGGCATCAATTGCTCGCTTCGTTGTGCCCGATGTCTGCTGCTTTACGTTTCCGGAAGAACACGATGGGAAGCATGTAGAATTTCGCTGAATTTGTGCGGCAAGAGTCGAAAGCTAACAAAAAGCAGGGGTTTCTTTTGTTCTACCTTACAGACCAGCCTGTTCTTCCATTTCCTTGACGTTCATGCTCACAGCCGACTGCTTGCCATCAAATCTCTTCATTGCATTAACGAGGCAAATGCAGAACACAAACGAAACACAAAGAAACGAGCAATAAACGAGGAGTTGCGAGAAGTCACGTCCACTGACTATTGGGAGAACAGAAAGGATTGCGATGGGGTTTGGAGACCAGAACAAATGGGAGAAACGAGAACAATAGGGAGTGAGTGAGGAGATTAGTTTGAACGAAGATGGCGATCGATC
Source organism: Aphelenchoides fujianensis (assembly GCA_024699865.1). Taxonomy (NCBI): domain Eukaryota; kingdom Metazoa; phylum Nematoda; class Chromadorea; order Rhabditida; family Aphelenchoididae; genus Aphelenchoides; species Aphelenchoides fujianensis. The sequence continues at coordinate 1,301,310 of JAMPIO010000015.1, read as the reverse complement.
GATTGGATTACTCGAGGGCGGCGTCCTGCTGCTCGGCCGTCGACTGCAGTCCGCTCGGCCCCGCCGGCTGCTCGCCGTCCTCGGCGTCGTGGCGCGGGACGGGCACGCCGTTCGCGCTGCAAGGAGAAGAAGTAAACCGAAGGTCAGACCGGAGGTTTACGCCGCGGTGTCGAAGAGGGCGCGTCCGCGACGGGCCATCTCGCGGGCGACGACCACCGGGACGGGCGCGGAGGTGGCCGAGTGGCCCTTCTGGTGGGCGAAGCACAAGAAGAAGGCCGTCCGCTCCAACTCCTCCATCGAGCAGCCGGCCCGGTTGCTGAGCACGACGAAGCGGGGGATCTTCTTCGCGTCCTGAAAGCACGAGGAGATCAGAGGAACAAAGCGAAGAACGAACGGAGTGCGCGTCCTGCCGCAGCGTAAAGTGGTCGAAGGGGAGCGGCGGGGTCGAGAGCGTCGTGTTGGCGGGCGAGCTGCTCGTCGAGTTCGTTCGGGAGGTGGAAGAGGAGCTGCCCGCGCCCGCCGTCTTCACCGGCAGTCGCGCGTTCTTCACGCGGTCGGCGATCAGGAAGACGAGCGGCACGTCGAGCGGCCGCAGGACCTCCTCGACGGCCGCCACTTCGGACTTCAGCAGCTGCAACGAACGAAAGAGTGAGCGAGTGAGTGGAGTGAGCCCACCTGCGAGAACAACCCCTGGGAGACGCCGTTGCGGAAGACGAAGACGCGAGCGGGCGGGCGGCCGCGGCCCCGGGCGAACGACTCGACGAAGCGGCCGACGATCCGCCCGGCCTCCCGCACGCGCCCGTCGCGGTAGGTCGACTGGAAGCAGAAGTCGCCCGCGAAGTCGAACGCGTTCTCGCGCGTGTTGGCCGCGAACTGCAAGAGGGACCGTTCGGAGTGCGGAAGAGAGAGCGGAGGGAAGGGGTGATTCTTTTGATGGTCCCTTCAGAACCGAGGATCCCCCGCACTCACCCCAACGACAACCGCCTTTTTCGGCTCGGCGCCCTCCGCTTGGGGTTTCTCAATGGGGAAGCTGAGCGTGAGGCCGATGAACAGATCGCCGTCGCTCAGCCGGTGCCTGGAACGAGCGGAACGAGCGGATGAACTCGCGAAAGAGCGTACTTGGCCTCGTCCGAGAGCAGTCGGTAGTTGAAGCCGCCGCACTTCAGGTTCGCTTTGTTGACGATGCAGTCGAGGGTGGCGCGGTTGGCGCGCTGGCCGAGGCCGGCCGCCTGGCGGGCGATCGGCGCGACGACGTTCTGGAAGCAGTGGGGGTCACTCGTGCAGGGTGTGTTCATGGCTGAATTCTCACCACCACCCGCTCCTTCCGTCCCGCTCGCTCACCTGAGTTTTCACGCGGTGCTTCTGGCCGCAGAACTTGAGCGTCGGGTGGATGCTGGAAGCAGGCGAGTGGCCGAAAAGCGCAGTGGAGGAGGCTCACGAGGCGTCCTGCGGGCCGGTGATCACGAGCGCGAAGCGGCAGGCCGCCTTGTCGAGCTGCTCGAAGATCGCGTCCAGCTCCTTCAGCTCGCGGCGGCCGCTCGGCACGAGGACGCTGCGGCGGTCGGTCGGCTCGCCGATCGCCATCCGCTTGCGGCGGCACTCGCGGACGAACGCGAGGAGGAAGCGGCTGCAACGAGAGGGATTGGGGTGAGTGGACGGGGGAGTGTGCATGGATGTGAAGTGGAAGTTGTTGTATGGAAAGGAATGGATCAAACTGGTGCTCGTTTCGTTTTGCCGGGTGCAAGCAGTGTGATTTTGAAAAGTAATTTGATTCGGAACGAAAGAACTCACTAAACGACGCAATAACCCCCGTCCACCCCCCGCTGCCTCCGAACTCACTCGGCCTCGTCGTCGGTGAGGTCGTTGCCGCCGACGTCGTCCTCTCGCCGCAGCACGAAGAAGGCCCAGAGGGGCACGCGGGCGGGCGCCACGAAGGCGCCGCCCGTCCAACCGCCCTTCCGGCCGTCCGTCTGCACGCGGCCGTCGGCGAACTGCAGGGCGGGCGGCGCGTGCACGTGCTCGTCCACCTGCAACAACCGTTCGACGGATCCCACGCTTTCTTCGCTCACCGTCACGCTGCCCGACTGCTCGGCCGCGCTGGACGCGTCGCCGCCGCCGCCGCCGAGCGTGACGGCGGTGCCCAACGCCAGCGTCTTCCAGTAGCCCTCGAATTCGTGCGGCTGGAAAAAGCGGGGTGAGTGGAGGACGAACGAGCGGAGACTCACGATCGCGCTTTTCGCTCCGCGCGGCTGGGCGGTGGTCGAGGGCGCCGAGGGCTTGCTGAAAGCAGCGAGAAGAATGAACAAAAGTGAACCGTCGGCTCACCCGAGCGCGTTCACGACGGTCGCGAGTTGAAGGCGGAGCGCGTCGACTTGCTTCTCGTCGGCGTCCTCCGCGATGGCGGCGAGCAGTTCGTCGAGCGGGACGCGCCGCGCGGTCCGCTGCAGCGCGAAGTCGACGCGGACGGCGCCGTCGAAGAAGAGCGGCAGCGCGGGCCACTCGGCGGCCGTCAACGCGATCTCCACGTGCTGAAAACAACGGATGATCGCCGAAAGCGGCCGCCGACCTGCGCGCCCTCGCGGACGGGCTCCAGCGCGAACAAGTCGGCGCCGCCGTCGAAGACGCAGCGGCCCACGGGCGGCGTCCACTGCGGGTGGATCGATTGGAGGAGGACGAGGACGCGGCGCGCCACCCGCGCGCTCTCGAAGCCCAACGTGCTGAAAAACACGCGTCAATCGGCAGTTTTTCGGTCGACTGCTCACTTTTCGTCTCGCGCCGTCCCGAACGCAAGCGCCGACTGCTCGCCGTCGACGTCGAAGAGCAGGCGGCCGGCCACGCGGTAGTGGTGGACGAGCGGGCTCGCCGGCGCGTTCTTGTCGACTTCCTCCGTTTTCGAGTGGTCGGGCGCGTCGCGGGCGAGCGGCTGAATGCGGGCGGGAAAAAAGGGAGCAAAAAGAAGCGAAACTCACGGCCGCCGCGTCCTCCGCGCCGCCCAAATCGATCAGCGCGCCCTCGGCCGTCGAATCGTCCGCGCGGTCGGCCATCTCCTGCAAAAACGGCACGATTGGGCGGAGAAACTCGCGAGTGCTGCAGAAGGTGGAGAGAAGGCAGGAACGCGCAACAAACGGCGGAAAACACGCGCTTCGATTCGGGAATCTCGAGCCAAACGTCGCCGCTCGGATTCCATCGTTTCGATCAGATTTTTGCGCAAAAAACGGCGAAAACGAGCCGAAAACCGAGCGGAAAACGCGGCCGACCGCCCGACCGCCGCGGCGAGCAGAGCGGCAATTTTCGAGCGGACGGCGGCGTCGGCCGGGCGCCCGCCACTTCGATCCGCCGCGCCGTCTCGCCTTTCGCAATCGCCGGGACGAAAACAAGCGGACGCACACTCGCCGTCGCTGGCCGTCTTGTACGCACTCCGCTACCGGCGGGAAGTCGGCGGCCGGCCGCTCGGCGGGGTTCTTCGCGAAATTTCGCTCGCTCACACCCGAACGGGAAGAAGACGTTCTTGCAGCAACGACCACAAAACGATAGAAATTGACAGTTCGCACCAACAAATCCGCGACGGCCGGCCTGTCGATCGCAACCTCGCGGACGTCGCGCGCGCCGGCCGGCAGCTCCGCCGGCTGGACGGCGACCACGAGGCGGCCGCCCGTCCACGTCGCCTTCAGCACGCGGCATTCCTCGCCGGCGGGCGGTTTGGTGAGCGACTGGATCGAATTCGTGGTTGATCAAATGGTGGACAGCAGAAACACTGACTGCCGTCCATCCTCACACGCTCAACCGGCCGATCGAACATTGCGGTGTTCCCCTTTGCGATAGGAAACGTGGAAGAAGCGCGCGGAAGAACGAGGTGTTTCACGGTTTCTTACGTCTGATTGATCTCGTTAACGATGAGCGGAACATGGATTTGTTCAAAGAGAAAGACGAACAGATCGGATTTTATTGCTTGCTTTCGCTTTCTGCAGTCGTCTTCAGTCGACGGTCTTTTCCGTCGAAATCGAAGCAAGATAATTCTTTGAAACAAACACGGCGCTCCTGTTCACCTCGTCTAGTATTCGCGGAAACAAAATTGGAGTTCTTTCTGTTGCTCCGGCTCGCCGTTGCAATCGACCCAACAGTGCCCACTGGAAGCTCTACTGTTCGAAAGGCGAGATTGCGAGTTCACTGCGAGGTGCGCGCGTGATCGACAGTTATTCAAAGAATAGAACTAACGCATTTATGGGAGGAATCTTAGTCGAAAAGAGCACAAGCACAAACGAAAGGGAAGAAAATAATCAAGAGCCACTTTCGGGCGGTCTGTATGAAGAATGAGTGCTTGAAGACGAGCTCCGTTCGGCGTTGGAACGCGATGCCGCCGGACCGAAGCACAAAAAGCGAGCGATTCGTCGACGGGCACGACGAAAGACAGACGCAGAAACGCTCGTCGCCTCCGGTCGGTTCATTGCTTGCTGCTTTTCGTCGGAATTTTCACGTTGGTTTTGGGCGCGAGTGGTCGGCGAAACTCCTTCTGGCGGCGGATCGGGGCCAGGAGCAGGCGGCGGTGTGCTTTTGGCCGCGCGAGTGTCAGAAGGCGACAAATCAAGCGGTTGTCCGTTCTGAAAATTATAACCCGTCTAAGTAAACTAAAGTTCCTATTTACCAAAACCGCCCAATCCTTGAGTTTTCCGTTTTTGGGGACGACCAGTATTCTTTTGTTGGGTCCGGTGTCCGCAGTCACACAAGGAGAAATATGTTCGATGGGCGTTCTCAAAATGGCTATGCAACGCCATGTTGGTTCTTCCAGTTTGCAGATGTGAACCGAGTATCGCAGTAACCCATCGAAAACATAATATCCGTAACTGTACACATGATTCGGGGACCAAAAAGTTCTGATGCCACGCAGCTATTCAAGTTGTTTAATTTTACCGCATTTTTTCAAAACGTACCATATCTAGCATTACTTCTGGGTGTCCTTCCCAATCTCTGCGATTGTTTCTAAACTGATTCATTTTCGGCGAATATCGGACGACATTCAACTTGCCGTATTTCCGGGCCACTCCGTAGGGGAAACGTTGGTAAGTCGATAGGGTTCACGCCTTTAACCTCTTTTTCAGTAAACACTTTCTTAGACAAATAGAAAGTGTACAAATAGCGGGGATCTCCGCGCGGCATTCCATACAACAGTCCATGTCCGCCGAAATGATAGAAGCATCTTTCGAGGACGGGGTGTACGTGATAACTCCACTCGGTTCGCAAATCCGGCTGGTCGATGTCCAAACGAACGAATCGTATTTCTTGAGCAAAGTCTTGATTGAGCACCGCCTGCTTGAAATCCACGTCCGTTCCACTGATCTCCGTAAAGGCGTAAGCGAAGGCGTCGCTTTTTTCCAATTCCATCACGTCGTATTGCCCGTCGGTGTGGTCCAACCGAACGAGTACCAAATGGTCCCATTCAAGTACGATTATTGTGTGTGAGTTGACGACCACGTAATCCTCGATGTCCGTGCAACGGCGATCTCTGGGGGTGAAGATACTGGAAAATTAAAGCGGAATTAAATGCGTATAAAAGTGGTTATACACCTGCAAACGCCGTTGGATTTCATGTCGTTAAGGAAACAGCAATCGTCATGAAAATCGCAATAACGAGTGTTATCCGCTGTGAACCGAGTCAAGAATGGCTAAAGGACGCAACGGAGATAAGGAAAACAGGGCGTGCTAACCTTTCGGTCAATGAAACTCATGCGCTCCTTAATCCATCCACGCTTTTCGTTCCCAAATGATGTTTTAAACACGACCGCCGACTTGTTCAAGGCTTCTTTCGTCTCGTCCATGAAAAAAATGCGGTCGTAGGAGAGCGGAGTTGGGGGGGGGGTTTCTCATTCAACGACCCACCGCTTGTTGATGGCGAATCGGCAACTCCATCGCTGCAAAACTTTAGTCGCCACAAAATTTGAGTTCAAATTGAAACCTCGGTGGATTTTGTTGTAACTGGGAGCTTGTGGACGGTCCGGGGTTTTCGTCCATCAAATTTTCATCATCTTTGTTGGTTTCTGCGGGGTATTCCAGTGCTTTTTTTGTACCTAGATCGTTTCGTTAACGCGCGAGATTATAAACAACTACTTGCAAACTATTATCGTGCTATCAACCGGGTAAAGTTTGCAGTACATCGCTAAACATGCGGCACGATGTTGAAGGATTCACATGCGCACTCACCGGATTCTGCAATTGTCGGATAGTTCAGGCACCTAAATTTCATGTCTCCGACTACAGCAAAAGTCATTTCATCTGGCAGCTTGTCGACAATGAATCGAAAATCACAGATCAAACGTAGTAGAGACGCCTAAACGGATTAATTGCAGGTGGAATGCTGCAAACCTCCGCATCGTTGGATCGCATTCGACCGCGAAAGGTCATCCGCGAAAAGTGGAGCTCGTAATTGTTAACCTTCGCACATTTCAGTTGTCCAATGAAGCTGTTCAGACGCGGAGCAAATTTGCACGTTCCGTGGAACAGACCGTTCCCGTCTTCGTTATCCTGCGTTGACTCAAAATTGTTACCAGGAAAGTTCTCATTTACGTGCATCCACTCCCAGTCGCGAAGGTCGGAGTCGTCGATGATCAAAAGCGGCAGTTCCGGATGTTCCTCGATCAACTTCTGAATCGAATTGGCGTATTTCTTGTACCGTTCTTCAAAGTCGTCATCAAGCGAATAGATTAGTTCGATGTATTTGGCGTAGAGTTCAGGCGGAGAGAAGATCATTTCGAATGTCGGATCATCAATCTCTTCCACTGCGATGCGGTAGTCGGCTAACAACACCCGAACGACAAGCTTCTGTTCCTTAAACGGTTGGAAGTCGCATTGAGTATAAGATAGTACGTGTTCATTGGGATAACTGCGATCTAAATCAAACTTGCAACGTGAGAACGCAAGCATGGGCGTACCTTCTTCACATGTTGCTTCAAATGATGGCACCCACGTACTTGTAGGCGGCGGAGGCTCTTGTGCAGTAATCCATCCGTACATCCAATGACGTCCGGTTTTTGGAGCAAGAAAATCAAAGATCGTCGTTTTCCAGTCCCCTGCACTTCTGCTGGATGTGTCGCCCAAAAGGTAAGCGAGTTTTTGAGGTACGTAGTCAAACGAAATTTCGCGGCCGCCAATGAACGAATGAGTAAACGCTGCCATTGCCGATAGTCGTTCTGCTGGTTCGATGCGCATCATTTGGAGAAACAAATCCGACTCAACTATAACAAAAAATCACAAAACGTAATTCCAATGCATCTGCGCACGGTGAACCGCTCCGGTTTTCGACAGGCCAATGTTCAGAAGATGTTCGCGTATCGGCTCTTTAATCACAACCTGATGGTTGGGCAGAAGAAAACAAATACAAACCGTCGTAAACGCCTTTTAAGCGCTTCTTCAAAGCCTCTGCCACAGCTGTTGCTGCATTTTCTTCTAGACCTAATTCAGACGCAGTAATTTGATGTCTAATACCAAGCCTTACCGAATCGTTCAATTTGTTCCTCAAAAATATCGTCTTCTGAAACCCCATTGAAGAGCGACTGGCCGTTGAGAAGCTCGTACAGTAGGCAACCGGCTGCCCAAATGTCCACTGCAACGAATTAAGTAAACAAATGAGTTCATTCAGACACCGACCGCTCTTTGTGTAGTTCTTTCCGCGGATAACTTCGGGCGCGCGGTAAGGTCTAGCAAGCACGTAATCCGTGTTTTCTTTACCGCTCGCGGCTTCATTCGCGTCTTCGGTTGACATTCCAAAATCGATAAGTTTAATCTCGAGAAACGGCGTTGCAACGACGTTTTTTGAGTGCAGGTCCTGGAACGTGTGGATGAACCGCAATCCTCAGTACTAGCCAGTACTCGATGAATGATGCCGTGTTCGTGCAAGTAGGCAAGAGCATCAAGAATTTGTCTCATAATCAAGGATGTGTCGGAAGGGCTGAACACTTTCCGGGTCTCCAGCAAATCTTCCAGCGTTCGCCCCGACAAGTAAGCCACCATGTAGAAATCATTAAAGTCAGCCAACGTCGCCGCAGATGAAAACACATCGTGCACTTCCGCAATCTAAAAAGCCTCATAACTAAACAAGAAATAGACGAAACCTGATTACATTTTTGTGAGAGATGGATTCGGTGAGGAACAACTCGCGGCAAGCATACTCTGCGGTTTTATCTTCTTCGAACGGACGTTTGTGTCGCTTAATCGCCACGTGGCTATATTTTCCCCACCGAGCGATACTGCAAACGCATGTAAAAAACGCTGAAAGGCTACTTACAAAACGTTTGCCTGCGTGCCGCTACAAAGCGGCTGCACTTCCGTGTATTCTACGGGGAGCTTGAGACCATCAAGGTCGTTTCCTTTGACGTAGTCGAATTCTCCTCTTGCTTTCTGCATCAAACGAGAATACGTTCGCGTAACCCTGAATAATAATATTGATTGCGGCGGACGCACAAGTATTTAGCGGAACGCGTCTTGTGTATACCACGGCGGTCAAAGTGCGTTTTATCACGAGCGGCGACAAGTGAAAAAGTGGATCGAACGGCGCTTCGTAAAACGCTTGGGCATCCGCTTTGTTGGCGGCAGCAAAGAAACTAACACAACCGCCGAAAGCGTTGCTCCTATCCTTTGCGTTGATAAAACCGCAAACATGCTGGCGAAGTGTGGTTGATTCGGAACAGGGCGGCAATCGCGCTTTTTTTTAACGCACGAATGACTTCTTATTCCCAGTGTTTTGTGAGAATTGTAAGAGCGACGTGATTTCCGTTTAAAAGACATCTGCATGTGCTGAATTGCCCGAGAATGGACTGCCCGCAACGATCAAAAACGAGCGGTTTCTCGCTTACGCGAAGCTGTCGGCGATCCTCTACTACCACCCATTCATTGCTCTTTCCTGAAGCATCAGCTGCAATTCCGCAAGCAAAAGTAACGACCTCTTTAAAAGCAAAACAAACGAGAAAACGCATGGCCGCTCCGTAAAAACGCGATCGTTTGTGCGTTTAGTCGTCGTTTCTCGCTTGCGGCCCGGCGGGTGTGCCTGGCCGCGGACGAAATCATTCCGTTCCGAATGGAGTCGCGGGCGAGTGCTCGCCACACGCGATAACAACCATGGAAAAAAGTGCGCGGACTATCAGTTCAGTCACCTGCCTTTACCAACCGGCATTCTCCTCGCGGCCGAATGAAACTGAAGAAATCAGCGCTTGCTGACGCAACTTTCGGTAACCGTCAAGCAGAAAGCAATTGTTCCGCGCACGAGTGGACCATTCAGCCGGCAGCTCCGTGGAAGATCGAAGCTAATCGACTTCGCTTGTTGACTGCTCGGCAAAAGAGAAGCTTTTGTTCCTTGTTTGGGCCGCGTACATTCATCGTCTTCTCTCTAATCTAAAGAAAAAAGACGGAAGGAAGCAGTCAAGCAAGTTTTTAAATCGACCTGCAGACTCTCTTTCTTCCTTTTTGTTTCCTATTCCGCTTTCCACGAACCGCGCGGATTCCTCCGCCCATCTCTAGCAACGACGAAGAAGCGCGCCCCATTTTCGGCGATCAAATGGATCAACGGAGGGCGACCCGCGGGCGAGCGGAGCGACCGGCCGGCGGGTGACGTCGCCACGCGCTTCTCGCCGCCCGCCCGCCCGTCTGTTTGCCGCCGCTCCCGCCGGTCGCCCACGTGGAGCCGCCGGCCGCCCACCCGCACTGCGTGTCGCCGCCCGCTGCCACGTCGCGATTTCCGCCGATTTTCGTCGCTTTCCAATCGGAGTGGTGAGTTCTCCGGCCAGTCGTTCGTGGACTCATCGGCGAGTTGCTTTCAGGTGAGTTCGATTCGATCGTCTCGATGGATTGCGTTGGAATTCGTGACGTGGACGGACTCTGTGGATTGATTGCTGGACTGCTCGTTGAGTGGACGTAGACATGAGAGCGGATGGAGGCGGTCGGTTTACTCATTTCGATTTTTGCAATTTCGCTAAAGAACAGGACGAAATATCGAAAGAATAGAAACGTAACGCTCACAAGACAGCACGCAGTTGTGGTCATGGGCGGAATTTGACCCACCTTTTTGAAGACATGCGCAAAAAAGCAAAACGAACTCGATGGCCGTCTGAAAGAATAAGCGGCAAGACAACGCGTTTCTGCCGTCCAGCGAAAGACGTGGACTGACGGAATTCCAGCTTTTCCGTTGCCGTCGACCTTTAACGAAAAGAAAGAACGACCATCCACCCGTCAAAAAGAGTTAAAAAACCAGCCGGCCGCAAGCTTTTATGTAAACGTCCTGACTAAAACAATCATTCGAATCAGCGTGTCCCACGAAATTCCGCAAAATTACTCGATACTGTGCTTCTGAATAAGCCGGTCCTCTGCACAAACGACCGACATTAAAAAATCCGACCAGCATCCGTCTGGCTGTGGCCTGGATTGAAACAACTGCTGCCTTGCGAAACGAACCAGCGACTTGCATTCAACGAGACAGCTTGAAAAAAAAAAACGAAAATAAGCGGCCTGCTATGCGAGTACAAATCACATCAGGCGGAATAAAGCGATCAAGCAACGCAGTGAGCAACAATGAGTAGTAACTTAAACGTCTATGGACATTTTTGAATAGACTCCGCGTCAAAATTTTCACTCGAAATAACCTTCCTCTGCATCGAGCTCTACAACAAAAAGATTTCCTCCTCATTGGCGACGGGTCAAAAAGAAGTCGATCGTCCCAGCAAGCAAGAAACTCGCCTATTTGTGTTTGCAAGCAGCGACACGACGCATTTCTGGTACACGACGGAATAAACTGTACTGTATTCGGTTCTTGTTCACGGAACCTGTGGCAGTGCAAGCATCCGACTAGCGGAATAACCGCCTCCGAATTAACAGCGCTAGTCAGAAAGACCATCACTGGACAATTTGTCCGGAATAATCGCTAGATCGTAGTGGCGAACCGCTGCACACGTCAAAAAGTCGGCTTCTTTGCGACCGTTAAAGCAATAACGAAACCGTTCCTTTGCGATCGGAATGAGAACGAGACGTGCGGTCACTGAACGACGAGAATGCTTGAAGGTTGTTGTTGACACACGCGTCCGTAAAGAAAGCGTTGCTAGGGTGTATGAAACTCTCTCTGAAAACGCCGACATTGCGGAATAGGAATAACGACGAGCAGAACTCCTCGGCCGTTAGCAAACGTTTAAACAAACGCCGCAAATCGAAAGACAGGGTTTCCGGTTGTTGCCAGCCTTCTCAGACGTTTGTTCAGGGTGGTGTTTCCAACGGAATTCCAAGATTCCCCCTTTTGCATCTACTAACGACAACGACCGGAAATCACAGCCGTGAACGATAAAATAGTCGAGCGCAAGCAACCACTCGCCTACTGCAAGAACTCGTCTGACAGTGATTAGACCTGCTTGGTCAAATGACTCCCTTCAACAAAGCCAACACGCGACAGTGTTGGTTGGCGGAATAAGCTTCTTCTTCTTCAAGTGCCCATCTCCTAACGATCAGTCACGTCTCAACCGATGGTCAAATGAGGTTTCCCGTCTTTCCTTCGTTTCTAACGGCGGGACTGTGGGTTAACCTACCAGAACACTCACTGTCAAATTGGTGCCGAGAGCCGGGACGGAATTTCCGCAACCATCCGAGTCGTTTCAAACGAAAGAAGAGAGGCAGCTGACTCATCGATCTCATTCAACCAAACAAGTGAAATAAAGACATTTTCTTATCCACCGCTCGTGGCCGTCTGCTTTCAACGCCGAAGTGGGAGTAAGAAATGAAGCTGCGAGCATCTGTCGCACACGGACGCGGTTGCCGCCGGCTTACCGCCCAAAAGTTTCGTTTGGTGAGGTTGCGGTGATTACCATTCGTAATGTCCGGAATGAGAGCTTGCCGCTTGTATCGCCGGACATGCAGAAAAGTGAAAGAAGGCCCAAACGCCGACGTATATTGCTGAACGGAATTACCGCTATCGGTCTTTTTGTACCGATAGGAGAGTTAACTTCGATTATCGTCGAACGGATAGTTGACTTCGAACTTCAGTGCAGCCACAGGGAAATGAGGCGGCGGAATAAATTGCTTCTTCTCCAAGGGCACTCGTAAAGAATCATTCACGTCTCAATGGATTGTTCAATGGGAGTGGCCGTCCTTCGTTTGTGTCTAATGGCGGGCTTGTGGGTTCCCTCCTCAGAACAAATCAAAAACGAGCGATGATACTGAGAGCGCGGACGGATTTTGTGCGACCGTCCATCCCGCTTCGGACAAAAGAAAAGGGCAGCCGACACCTCGGTCTCATTTAAGCACGCATATGTGTGGACAATCGAACAAGTGTAAGAAAGCCGATTCAAGCGTTCCACCTCTCGCAGTGGTGTGCTTTCAACGAAGATGTGGGCACACGAAATGAAGCTACCGGCGTCCGTCGAATACCTTGTTGTTGCCGCCGGGCTGCTGCACGGCCGTTTTGTGTGGTCCGTTGTGGAGACTAGCACGTCGTTTGCCCGGAATTAAGGGCTTGTTGTATGCATCAAGATTTTAAAAATGAGTCGAATTGTCGTCTCGCAGTACCGCCTTGCTGAGGGGACTGGGAAGAACACTCACAGCGCACGGAATAATGCGTGCAATCCATTCAGCTAGCCGTCGTTTAAGTTGAATTACTCGGGCGAACCAAACGAATGACGTCTCTTTGCGAACGATGATGCCGTGATCTCTTGAAACAAACGCGTCCAACTCAAAACATAACTACTCATCACTTCGAACGGGTGGCGGAATGCTTCCCGTCGTTATCGATGCACGGGCGGTTTGAGAACAACGTAACAACGAAGCCAAATAGATCACAGGCTATACGACCCGTTCGGAGTCGGAATTCTTCAGCGATATGAGCGTGGGTGAGCGAAGAAGTCTTGTCGTTGCGTGTAACGTTGCGTTTGAAAGAGCCAAGCCGCACGTTATTTATAATGAAGTCCGTTTCATACGTCGCGCCGGAATTTCCACGCCGTTGTCCACACTCAACAGCGCCCACAGAGAGAACTGCAAGGGCAGCTGCAATCACTCGACAGACAAACCGCTTCGTTGGGCGGAAAGCGTCATCGAAGGAAACGCAAACCAGCAAAAAGTCTTGCTTGCTCGTCGATCGCTTGCTTACTTGACTTCTATCAATAACCCGACGTTCTTCAACGCGCAGCAAAAGCCCCAAACGGAACAGAAACGGCTGGCCCCAATAGCTCGCTCTGACTACACTTAAAAATTTTTTTTGTTCACAAGAGACCAAGCACCAATAGAAGAAGCTGAGCGAATCGCGCATAAAACGGCGGAATAAAACGTGCTACAAAACGAAAGACGGCAAAACTGGCAGCCACGCCCGTCGATGAGTCTTGCTTTTCTGCTATTACAAACCCGGACGGAATAAAATCCTCGCAGAGAAGAACCTGCAACACACTGAACAAGAAAGCTGATTCGTGCCGCCGAATGCTCTGGCGTTTTCATGTTCGAAGAAATTGGCATCGTTTGTCCGAAGCAATGGCATAAACAAATACAGATTTGTCTTCGACGGAATAAGAACAGCTGAAAAGTTGAAGGAAGACTTTAACCAACGGAAAGCAGCTTGTCGCTGGGAATGCGGAATAAATGAGTAAAATCGACACAGCAAACGCAAATAATCTCAGCCGATATCATGCAACGACACCATGAAGTGAAGCAATTCGTCGTGTATTCAACGAAAAAACTGAGGAGCTAGACAGGCGTTTGGAGTAGGCCGCTTCGTTCGAGAGACGGCAGGAGTTGCTCGAACGGGGGACCCAATAAACTGCTGATTTCTTGATGTCCGCTGATTGCCGGCATTCCATTCTCTATGTATTCTCCTGTTTGCTCCTTCCTTTTCACAATTGTCACGTGCTCCACAAGCACGGGGATCTACCCCCATTGCCTGACGGACCACACCGAATGCAATCCGAACTGTGAGTCTTCTACTTCGTTCTTTTAATTGACGTGCTCGATTCCAGTCTTCTGATTGAACCAGTGGAGCGGCAGCCAGGCACTCCACCCACGTCCATCGGCGAGCGTTCTTAATCGTTCGGGCTCTTCTCTGCGATCGACGGCCGCCTGCTCGAAGGCGGTTGCTTATGAAACAAAACCGTCTGTTCACTCCTGCAAAAGACCAAAATCCTCTGCTCGTCCGCTTGCTTTCGACTCGGCCGAATGAATCCTCTGTTCGACCACTCACTCACGTCATCTCGCCGCCTTCCACTCGTAATAAAGCGTGTTTGGAGCAAAAGAAAGCGTGACCGCTGGCAAAAGAGTGACTTCCCGGCCGGGAATCGAACCCGGGTCTCGCACGTGACAGGCGCGGATACTCACCACTATACTACCGAGAACACGATGGATAGGCGGCAGAAGGGCGCCTACTGCGACGTCGACGCAAAATGTGGAGCTCGACATCTGCTAGGAGCTGACGGTTAAGACGACGAACGGGGAGCGCCCAACACGAATAATGGGGCCACAAACCACCGGCCGCTTCCGCCCGCCCGCTCTCGCCTCCGCCGTCTGCTCGCCAAATTCGCGAGTGCCCCAAACGAACGAGCGGGAGGGCGCCCACTCGCCAGTTGCCCGCCGAAGTCGTTAAACATTTGAAGGTTCCTCGGCTGGCCGAATCGCTTCTTTTTCGCCTCCAACTTTTCAGCCGCTTGCCATCAGCTCCTTGTTGAAGGCCGCGAGTTCGGCCGGCGAGTAGAGCAGGAGCGGCGCCGAGTCGAACGGCGAATCGTACGTGACGTCGCCGCAATCGTTCGTGGCGGCCGCCGTGTTCTGCAGATCGCCCTCTTCCGTCAACCCGCCCAAGTCGAACGCTTCCGTGATTCGACGCTAAATCATCGCTCGCGACTCGTTCGGGTCGGCCGCCTGGTCAGCCGGAGGAGGCGTGCCGGTGTCGATGCGGAGGCCGAGCTCCAAGTCGGCGGTCGTCGCGGGCACCGCCGTTCGATCTTTGGCCGCTTCACTGATCTCGACGTCTGCCACGACAGGAGCATCGGCGGGAGCGTCAACCGGCGCGTCCTCTCGTCGCTAGTTTATCTCCACCTCCAGGAAAGGCACAATGTCTTGCCGGACTTGCAGCATCGTCAGTTTGCCCATCTGAAAGTGAAGAGCATCCCCTGATTCAACGAAAAGGATGGACGTACGGCTGCGGAGATCAGGTTCAGCTTCCCGGACAGCTCCCCCCGCTGGTTGACCGCCTCCTCGATGGCGGCCTTGCGTTCGCGGAACACCCGCTGCAGGGCTTCGATTGGGGCGACGAGCTCCGCGATCTTCACTGTTTGATTGCCGAGTTCTTCGATCAGTTGGACGAGCGCCTGCTCCAGCTCGTTCTTCCGCTCGACGTTCCTCTGCTTGGCCGCTTGCTGGCGTTCGATGGACTCGCGGGCGGCGTCCAGCTCCCGGCGGGCGTCTTCGATCCCCCGCTCCGTTCGCGTGATGCCGAGCTCGAGTTTGCGGATGCTCGCGGCGGATTTCGTGATCGATCACGAGCTTCTCCTTGCTGAGGGACTTCTCTGCCGTATTCAGTTCGTTCTTCAGCTTCTTTACAGCCGTCTGGGAGGCGCCAAGCAGTCGACCTTCGATCGCGCGGATCTTCGCCTCCAGCTTGTCCTTCTACTTGAGCACTTGAGCCGATCGTTGGACGATTGATTCTTTCTCTGAAACAAACGAAGCATCACAAGCCAAACGATAACCCTCCTCTTGCCCCGTCCACTACTCACTTCTTCGCGATCTCCGATGACCTCCGCATCTTTGTCTGGTCTTCTGCTCGAGAGCGGCGATCCGTTGTGTCGTCTCGCGGAGCTCGTTCTCCAGCCGGCGGTCCGCTTGGTTCGCGTCCTCGATGTCCTGCTTCGCCCGACCGACTTCCTGAACACCAACGAACGATCAACTGCTTCAAATCGACAAAGAGGACTCACTTCTGCATGTCCGCCTTCTGCTTGTTCGTCGCGTTCAGCTCGGCTTCCACATTCGCCTGCTGCCGTTGGGTCTCGTTGATCACCGCTTCCTTCTGCTCGCAGAGGGCGTCCGCGTCTTTGTACCGCCGGTCGAGAAAATAGTGGGTGGAGTGGAGGAATCGCCGCAAGCTCAGCAGTTTTGGTGTGCGCGTTCTTGATTTTCATCGCCGAGAGGACGGCGTAGACGGGCTCGATCAGACCCTCGACGTCCAGCCGCTTCTTGATCGTGTCCTTCTCCTGGCCGTAGGACTGGAGCTTCTTCTTCAGGCGCACGAGCGGCTCCTTGAAGCGACTGCTGCCGATGATGTCCTCCAGGTACTCGACCATCCCCTCGGTGCCAAGCCGCTCGTCGTCCTTCGGCTTCATCAACGCGGTCTGCTCCACTTTGCACGAGGAGACGTCCGGATGGACGGCCGAGGCGTGGATCAATGAGCTCACCTTCTTCGAGCGGATTTGCGTCGCGCGGAAGCCGAACACGAAGAGGAGCGCGACGATGACGTTCGATTTGCTCGAACCGTTCGGGCCCAAGATTGCCGTGAAGTTCTGCAAACAATCGAGCAAATGGAAGTGGAAAGAGGGTCGAACCTTGTGGAAGGGGCCTAACACGCGGCGGCCGTAGTAGGAGATGAGTGATCATCATTACAGAACCGTGCGACGTGCGCCCACTTCCACCAACTCGTGAACACTCCCCACCGGTCGGCGAGCGCGCTCCCGTCCGCTTACGGCCAGCAATCCTACTTTTCTGCTGCTTCCTGCGCTAAACACGAAATGCAGCCGAAGACATTCCCAAACCACATGCTCAAGCGTTTATTCGCGCTCAATCGATGGCCGCGTAGCCGAACTGTTGGCTCGCGTAGTCGAAAACCCCGCAGAAGGAGGCGAAGAACTCCGTCCCGACCAGCACTTCGCCCGTCTCGCCGTGCACGTCCTGGTAGACGTCCAGAACACACGTGTGGGCGGCGCGTCGGCGGGTGAAGGCGGCCGGCGGGACCGCGAGCTCGCCGCCGTCGGTCGTCAGCGTGAGCGGGGTGTTCAGTGCGCAGTCCACCACGTAGTCGTAGATGCTTTGATCCCACTGCAAATGAGACGAGTGAGGGCTCAGCTACTGCCCATCACTCACGTAAGCGTTGGTGCCCGCGAGAATCGTCTTGAAGAGCCGCTGGGGCACGCTTCAGCCTTCGAAGTGGAGGTCCAGAGCGGCCTACAAGGAGAATTGAAAGGAAATGTAAGAAGGAACTCACCCGCCACACGTAGCCGAATTCGTACTCGCCGATCTGCACGCCGTTGATCCAAAACTTCCACTGGGAGTCGGGACCGGCGAGCGGGACGAAGACGACCGCCTCGCCGCACTTCTCGTGATCCCAGTGGCCGAACGTCAACTCGCCCACGACGTCGCTTTCCTGCGAGTCGCTCGTCCCGTTCAGCCACAGGGCGACGAGCACTCCCGCTGCTCGAAGACGGACGGCGTGCCGGTGGGACTCACGGCCGCCAGCCCCAGTCCGAGCTTCCCGCTCACGTCCGGGCAGTGGCCGCCGCACGGCGAGTCCAATCGGCCCAGCGAGGTCACCTGCACGAACTCGCCCGACGGCAGGGACAACTCCGAATCGAGGGTGATCGCGTCGAAGCCGAGCAGGCCGGACAACCCCGCCGTCTTGTACCACTCCGTGTCATTCGTTTGGTACGTGGAAGAGGACGAGTTGTTGTGCAGAGTGCCCACTTTACAGTGGTCGGACGAGTCGCAACAATCCTCGCACATGAAGTTCGTGCAATCTGAACGGAGAAGAGGGGAAGGATGGCTTCCAACACTCACCGATTGCACAAATCTCCGGGCAGGGGGCTCCAGTACTCGCACGAGCGATCGCCCACCCACAACTCCGCCGACTGCACGTCAACTTCGACGGAAAAGAGCTGGGCTGGAGTTCCGATTTGCACTTGCACTGAACGAGGAGGAGGGAGTGAATGGGAGAGACGGAGAACTCACCTACGATTCCCATTCCGTCGAATTTGGTGGGATCGTTGCGGGCATTCCGCTGGTCGTTGCGGGCACTCGCGAGCAGCGAACTGAACTTCGGGTTGTGTCGATCGATCGTCTTTGCTGAAAGACGAAGCGAAATTCTGCCCACCTCCCAGCAACCACCCACTTTTCTGCTTGAAGAGCGGCGCTCGATGGGCGGCGGCCGCGACGGCGAGCAGTACAAAAGAAACGAAGAGCGCAGGAATTCGCATTTGGACGAGTGGACGAACCTTTTCGCACTGAAGTTTCCCCCGCTTTTATGCGAGCACGCGGAAGCGAGCGGAAGCGGGCGGCGAGATAGGAGCACGAGAATTGAACGCTTCACTTTACCTCGCCGCTAATCATCGCTTGGGTGCTTCCATTCGTGCACCAAATTCGTGCCTTTCCGCTTCTGCGAACGGAGCAGACGGAAGCGATGATCGTCGAGCTGTAGTCTTTCATGCGTCCACGCACGGCCTTCTTATTTGTTCTCCGCTCTTTGCACGAGCGATTAACGACGAGCAGCTTGCTTGAACGGAAGACTGCCACCAGTTCGGAGTCCAATGCTAACACTCGCGTGTGTTCATTGTGCGCCACACAACGTGAACGCAGAAGCAGGATGACAATTGCAGATGTCAGACCGGCGGGCGGGAGAACGCCCAAATGATCGGTTTTTTAGCTCTACTTCATTCAATGGGTGGCGCGCGATCCTAAAAAGCAAGACGGGCTTCCCAATAAAAACAACCACCTTCTGATTCGTCCTGCTCTTTGCAAGAACAAGCCGCAATTCCCCAAGCCGCGAGATCGTGGACGAGGAGGCCGGGCGACCGTCTCTTGCACTCCGCCGGTCATTTCGGTTCTCTCTCTCTTGCAAGCGGGGGAGTGTTCATAAGTCGACGAACGACCGTCGACGCGTCGACTAACTGCCGCCGCCTCGTGCTCCACGTTCCCCTTCGCCGCCCGCCGCCTCGAGCGACGAACCGAGCGGACGACCGCCTTCCGGCGGATCCACACGGCCGATCGAAGCGGCCGGTCGGCGGGCGCGTCTTCCCGCCCGCCGATCGACCGCCCACTCATTCGAGAGAAGACAGCGGGGATCGCCGGCCGTCGAGCCCGCCTTCTGCTCCCCGTTGTATGCCCTCGCTTTTGTTCGAGGCAGGAGTTTATTCGATCGACCAGAGGCGGGGGATGGGCATCATGTTGGGGTAGACGGAGGGGAGGATCTTCCAGCCGCACTCGCTGCTCATGAGCCCGTGGAAGCCCGCCGGTCCGTCCACGTCCAGCCGGCTCTTGCGGAGGGCGTCAACGGCCAGGCGGAGTAGCGAGTCGGGCGTGCTGAAATTGGGTTGGGTGGTTGAAGACGACGGGAAAACTCACTGGAATAGCACACGGTAGATTTCTTTTTTGCTAGCGGTCTTGATGCACGTGAGCATCAAACCGTCATCATCACCCGTTTCTCTATTTGTGATTGGCGAGATTCGAACTTCATGGTGGCTGACGAGTATCTTGTTCCACTTGCGTTGCTCCAGATCGCAGCGGAAAGTAAAGTAACAGTGACGACGGTCAATAACGTCCGGTGCACAGCAATATGCGTATTTATGCGACCAAATGATCGTCCCGCGAGTTAACTGCGGTTAAAAAAAGTATTTAATTGGTGTTAAAAAACGTACATTTTTAGAATCGCCAGTCAGCTTGATCTTGCCCCAGACTCTCTTCTCGATGTCGTACGTGTGCAGCGTGTTCAGCCCATTGTCCCAATGTGACAGTCCATACAAAAAACGACCATCTGCGCTCAGCTGGTACTCGCATGGGGGACCATCGATCCAAACGCTACCTGCGAGGTCCAAGCGAGCCTCATCCACGTTCAAGCGCATAAATTCAACAACGCGCGGAGGACTCCAGCTAAGCACCGCTTGCTTGACGCTCTCATGCGATCCTTCGATGGTCGTGATCGCGTAAGCGGCCGAAACGAATGGTGGATGTTCGAGACCAATTCGCTCAACCGTTTTGTTCTTGGTGTCTAAACAAAGCAACGCCAAGACGCCTGCATCACCTCCCAAGATTGTGGTCGCATTCAGGACCACAAATTCCTAAATGCGCCTCCACGGCGCCGCTTTTGACTTGAAGACACTGCAAATTCTTGTTAAAAAATAAAGCATGAAGATAAGAGTCTACATTTGAGTGTTTTGGACAAGGTCGGCCACAGTGATGCCCAGATTGTCTTCGGAAATGATGTAGGCGTATCGACCATCGTCCGAATAACGCACAAGATTGTCGAGCTTAAAATAACGGGTAAAACAACAGCGGATAAGAAAACAGTCACCTTGATACAGAGCAGACTGTGAGGTTCTTTCCGCAACTCCAGCAACCCGCGAGCATCAACGGGCATTGCGAAAGCGTTGCGATTTTCGTGCACAAACCGCCGGATTTTGTGAACGCCCGACTCCTCCATTTCGCCACCGCCGCTTTCCCCAGCGAGCCGAGCGGAAAAAAAGCCGGCCGCCCAACACGCGGCAGCCGCACGAATGAACGCGCCCGCCTGCCCGCCGCCCAGCCGGCCGCCGCGTCCGCCGCCCGCCCGCCCGCGTGTTCCCGCAGTGCGCAACGAGACCGCGAGCCCTCCGGTGGGCGTGCACAACAAAAGAGGGCAGTTTGATCGAGGCGGCCCACGAACAGGAGATCCCGCCGGTCGGGCGGCAGGGAGCGGGCGACACACCACGCGGAAGGAAGGCGAACTTTCGACTGCCCACTGGAGACTGCCGATCAGGGCGCGAACACACGAAGCAGCGGACAGAAACGAGTGGACGGGCTGTCGGGGAGGCGAGTGCTCAAGACGGGTGGGTGGTCGGAGGACTCCGCTTGCTCGCCGCCCGCCCGCGTGTTCCCGCAGTGCGCACTCCGCCGCCCCTCCGCGCGCACTCGTGCCGCCCGCCGCCCCGACTGCCCGCGAGACCGCCGGCCGCTCGGTGCGGGAGATCCGCCCGCTGTTCGCCGCCATCTCCGCCGCGTCCAGCACGCGCCCGACCGGGAGTCGTCGGTTGAACCGTTTTGGTGTGTTTACCGGGGTTGCCCGCTTCAAATTTGATGAAAGCATTGACCAAGCAAGCGTTTATTCCGCCGCAGTTATCTGGCGGTTTGCCGCGTGTTGTTGCAAGAACGCAAATAAGCTCGCTTGTACCGTTCCATCATGCCGGCATTTAAAATCGAGTTTGACCGCTTCCGAATGTCGCTTTCCTGTCTTCTGCAGCTCTGCTTCTTCTCCGCTCATCCACGACACCAAAAACCATTGCGGCCATCCAAAAACTCAATCCGCTATGTCCGTCGGTCGGTCACGCAAAATGGTGCAATTTGAAAAGTTCACGAGCCATTTTGTAGAGTTTTTGACGCTGATTCCAAATATGTAATTTGTTTTCCCCCATCTTTATCCGTTCGTGAGTTATTTCGATTTGAAAATCCGAAAAATCGCTGCGCGCGGGCGGGAGTGCGGGTTGCGCAATCAGCGAGCAGCGAGGGGTCAAAGGTCGCCAGGGAGCGGGAGTTGAGCGGAAAAGCGATTTTGCAAGTCCGGGTTCTTGCGGAGCGACCGAACGTGCTGTGCCGTGAACGTTCGAATTTTGTCTCCAAGCTCAACGGAACACCTATCAGAGCGGATCGTGGCCGAAGGCCGCGACTCGGCTGGTCTATCCAATCGGCCGCTCGCCACTCACTGCCCGGCGAGTGGTCGGACGAAATCGAGGGCGCGATCACCCGTCGGACTGTTGCGCGGGTCCAGCTGGACGTCGAAAGACGGCGGATTGCAACAGGGCAGCTTTTTTCACGCGCACTGCTCGTGGGAGAACTGATTGTGAGGTGTTTATTCCGTGAAGACCGCACAGTTTGCACTTGAGTGTGGCCGCGGACGTCTTTCGAATTGCAAGTGAGTGGTCGCTATTCGCTTTGCGCTGCACGGAAACTCGGCCGGACGTCGAATTTCTTGCTGATTTCCGTCGACCGCAGGCGCTTTCATCGGCGGCATGCTCTGCGCTCGCTTCAACGAGCATCACTCGCGGCAAGAGTTAAACGTCTTTCTCCGTTTGATGGTACAGGAACAAATAGTTCTTTTCCTTTTGAATTCACAAAAAAGGCATCAACTTTACATTTTTTAGTAATGAACGTATCGAGCAACTCGATTTTATTCCGCAGCGGATTCTAGTCTGGAACCGGCCGAATGCAACGAAGATTGAGATTCTGCTTGTCGCCAAGGTTTGAATTTGATTCGACGGGCGGTGTTATTCCGCAGGCGTCGAGACACTTGATCCGGGTTATCGCTAGCATTCTCACGATTAATGACCAAACAACCCGACCGCCGGCCGCCAGCTCCGCCCACCACTCCAGCACACTTCACTCAACTGTTGCATTCGAAGCTGCAGCAGAGGAAGGCGCCGTTCGTTGCAGCAAGTGGTGGCGGCTCGAAGGAACGCGCAAAAAAGCGGGCGGCGAGCGGCGGCCGGTCGGCTCGCGCAAACTCCAGTCCGCTCGACGGGAGTCCTTGTATTCGGTTGCTTCGATCGTCTTTGTGGACGGCGTCATCGGAAAGGAAGCATCGTCCTATTCGATTGAAGCAAAGAACCGTTCTTTTTTGATTGTTGGTTTTTGTGGGTTAGCGGACAAGAAATTCCGAAGATGTCTACGAGCTTTACGTTTGGATGGTTGAAATAAGCTGACAAGCGTGCTCTTTATTCCGCGTTCCGCAAGCCTTTTTTTAATGACCCGTATTCCGCTGATCAGTATCTCGGCTCGAGAATGACCGCTCACGCATGGCGCTTTTTTGTCCTCTCTAACTTAAGATCTTCATCGCCCATCCACAAAAAACAACGTTGCGGCCAGCAGTCCAGTAGCCCGTCCACCTCTCGACACTCACTGCCAGGCGAGTGGTTGGACGAACTCAAGGGCGCGTTCACCTGTCAGACTGTTGCTCGCCTCTTTAGCTGGACGTCGAAAGAAGAAAGATTGCAACAACGGGAGCTTCTTTCACTTGTTCACGAGCAGCGCTCGTGGGAGGAATGGATCGTTTATTCCGCGAACCGCACGCGTTTTGCATAGCGTTGCGGTCGTCGTTTCGTTTGCCGTCAGTTCCTCCATGTGTTGCCTTAAACTTGCGTTTCCGGCACCCGCTCTACTCTAAAGAACCTTTTTGTGACAAACGCCAAAGTATCGTCTAATTCGTTTATCTGTTTGGCGGCCTTTCCCTATTCGAGATCCCGGCGCTCGTCCAGCGGGTTGCAAGCAAGTGGTCGCTATTCGCTCAGCGCTGCACGGCAATTCGGCCGGACGTCGAATTTCTTGCTGATTTCCGTCGACCGCAGCCGCTTTCATCAGCGGTCTGCTCTGCACTTGCTTCAACGGACATCACTCGCGGTCTAGAGTTGCTCGTCTTTTCCGCTTTTCGTCTTTGAAGAGTCGAATGCTCCTCTTTTTGGATGTGCAGAAGCGTGCATGGGCTTTTTTCTCACAACGAGCATACCGAATAGTCGGTTTTATTCCGCAGCGGAATCTGTCGCCTTGTTCGAGCGTGTTGTATGCGCAACCACCCGGATCAATGAACGCAAGACATGCCCGCCAGCTCTCTACCGCCGCCTACCACTCCAGCACAGTTCACCCAATTCTTGCATTCCAAGCTGCAGAAGAGGAGAGCGGCGTTTGTTGCAGCGGGTGGTGGGCGGCTCGGAGGAACGCGGAGGAGAGCGGGCGGCGAGCGGCGGCCGGTCGGCTCGCCCACACTCCCGTCCGCTCGACGGGGCTCTTTGCTTTCGGGTTGCTCGATCTTTTTGTGGGTGGCGTCTGCAGGATGAAGATGCCGCTCGATTTGATTGGAAGCAAGTAGACTATTTTCTTTCCCTGTTAGTCTTCGGGCATAGTCAAAAGAACATTCCGAACGTGAGAGACGGATTTGAGGAATAATTACTCCAGTGTCAGCAAAGGCGTAGAGGAATCGTTTTTTGTTTTGTTAAAAATGGGAGCCACCTATTCCGCCGTCCAAAAGTCATTCGGATCGTATATTTATCCTGCTCACACATTCGTTTATCTTCGTTAGCGCGTTTGGCAAACTCTTTTGATCGCACCTCTCTGTTACGATTAGTTGTTTAAAATATCTTGAATTATTTTCGCGCTAACTGTAAATGTTTCGTTTCGCAACGGGGCGAGCAAAACAAAACCAATAAACCAACCTGCATCCCCTCGAATCCACGTCCAACACGTCCACCCACCAACAAAAAACGAGAGAACTCGCCACCCGCCGATTGCCGGTCGTCAGCCGCCCGAACACGCGACAAAAAGCAGCAGAAAGCGGCGGGCGGCGGGAGGGAGAAAAAACGGCGACGGCGGCCGCCCGACTTGACCGCCGCCGCCCAAACAAGCGCGCGGCGGGAGGTCGGCTGGCTGACGCTTTCTCTAGGGCGGGGCAGGCGGCGAATGGGAAGAACGCGATGAAGAATGTTCGAAGATGTAACAAGAGACTTCTTTTTCGGCTATCCCCCATCAATTGACACCTCCACTGCTCTCATCCCCCAACCACAAACAAGCAAGCAACATTCAATAGAAACAAGCGGAATTCACGACCCCCCGATCCCCCCCCCGCCGGCTTCCCGCGAGCTGATCGCCGTGCGGCTCGACAAGGTGCGGGAGGTCGCCGGCTTCCTTCGCGCGGCCCGCGGCGACTCGAAGGCGGCCGCCCGCTCGCGGTTCTCCCCGCCTGCCGCCTGCTCGGGGATCTCCCGACCGAAACAAACAACAAAGCGATCGAAGAAATGCTCGAAGACGTCCACGCGTGATCGATCGACCGGAACGAGCGGGAAGGCGGCAGACGGACGGCGAACACGCTGCCGGACGGAAGAGCGCCGAGTGGAGCGAGTGGACGAGCAGTCGGGCGGCCGTCGAACTGCCCGCCCGCGGGACTGCTCGCTGTTGCCCGCCGGCCACGAGCTGCCCGTTGAAGGCGGTGAGGAGCCCGTCGGTCTGATCGCAGCGGCCGCGCGCAAGTGGGCGGAGTTCGTGGACTTCGCGCGGTGGAGGAGAAGGCGGGAGCGGCCGACGGGCGGCAGGCAGCGGGGACTCCGGTGGGATTTCTGCTCGTCGAGTGAACGGAGGGAAGAACCCCCCGGCCGGCCGATCGCCCGCCTTCCTCGAGCACGACCGGCCGGCCGGACGAGCGCCGAGTGGAGCGAGTGGCCGCGAAGAAGCGCCGGAAACTCGCCGGCGGTTCGAACGACCGCAGCGGGCGCTCGTGGATTGAGGGCGCTCGTCCGGGCGGTCGGGCGGCGTCCTCTCCGCCGTTCGAGCGGGCGGCCGGCGAGATCGAAGCGCCGAGTGGTCGTGCTCGCGGAGATCCTCGAATGCTCGCTTCTTTCTCGTGGCGGCGATCGTTCTGCTCGCCTCACGAGTGTCTTGTTCGCGGTGGAGACGCCGCTCGAGCGGCCGGACGGCGAGGAGAACCGCGTGGAAGTGGGCGAGAAGTCAAGCGGAAAGAGCGGGGAGGCCGCCGTTGGGCACTCGTCCCACTCCACGGCGACGAACCGCCGGCCGCTTCCGCCCGCCCGCTCTCGCCGCTCCGCCGTCTGCTCGTCGAATTCGCGAGTGCCGCGAACGAACGAGCGGGCGCCCCCTTGGAGTCCACCAGTCGGCTCGGCGGATGGACGCGCCGAGGGGACGCCCGCCGACCGCCGCCTCCACTCGCTTCCTTCCGGCCCTCGCGGAGTGGAGGTGCCCGGCACAAACAGGCGGGGAGCGGCGTCTTCGGCCACTCCGCTCGCCCGGCCGCGGGCTGTTGGGGTCGCCTTCCCTCTTCTCGTGGCCGGGAGGCGAGTGGGCGGCCCCTCCGATCGCCCCGTCCACTGGGGGCGTGGGCGTTGCAGTCCGTTCGGTGGCGCCGGGCGCGTCGGCCGTCTTTTTTCTCCGCCCGCCCGCTCGCCCGCTCTCTTGCGCGCCGCTCGCGTCCGGCCGCCGGACGCCGCCGCCTCGCCGCGCGCCGATTTCGCCCGCTTTTCCACATGTTTCGGGCGAACAGGGGGTTCTTTTTGCGGTTGTTCGTGCATTGATTGTCGGCCGTCAAATTTGTGAATTTTACTTCACAATTTCCAGGTGTTCGGAGCGATAAAATACGGGTTTTGCTTGAATTGGACAGTTGTTCGAACGGCTTGGAAATTTTAAGGCAAAAGTTTAGTTTGCACTCACTCGTGTTTGAGAGATTGGTTTCAATTGTCAAGAATTGTCGCAACAGACGATTACAATGCCGAAAGACGTAAGAAATGTTAGAAAATTTTTTGTTATTGTTTACGAACGGAAGAATATATACGCGTTCTTCGAATCTGTTTAGCCATTTAATACATTTTACCCAGTAAATGAACGAATGCTCGATTTCTTCAAATATGACTTCGAGCGGAATAAAAAGCAAGGTCGAAGGGTCATACGAACGCGTTTGAAAACCTCCAAGTCTGCGAATAAAACTTATGCGATAATTTTGTTAATCTTCCCATTCGTTAACCCATCAAGCCGCATGGATCCAAATTCGTCTTTGAACACGTGAAATCAATTACAGATCGAGCAAACCGTTAGTACCTTCGGAATAAACCGACAGTTATCTTCACTCGCCTCTGTCGGAAAGAAAAAACCAGATTCTCTTAACGCTCATCAAAAAACGTGTAGACGAGTGCAGTCGACCGCTCGACGACCACTCGCCATTTGAAGCGGGCAACTTGCGTGTCGTCTCGGGGATCTCCGCCGCTTCCACTGGGAGGGGGCGGTCCTCCAGCGAGTGTGGAGGTCGCCCGTGCTGGAGAGCGGCCGGCCGACTGGCGGCAGACGGCCACTCCCGCCCGCCCGTCCACGAGCGCCCACTCCCAGCGGGAATCCCGCCTCGAATGCCCGTCACCCGCCGGAAGAAGGCGGTCGTTCACGGGCACGAGTCGCCGTCCAGCGCTGCCTGCTGCGGGCAACTCCGAACGGGCGCGTGGAAGGAGTGCGCTAAGAACTCGCGTAATGAACCTAGCTGTCAAAGCAATTGTTTCATCTAAAACGTAGCGTTTTCCGTTCCATAAGCCTCACGAAAGAGAATTATCCGCGCATTGTCGAAAAAGTGACGGTAAGCTGCACTACCGAAGACTATTCTACGGAATTTCCCCATCGACGCCCGTTCAACTCGAACAAATGAAACGACCAGCCACCAATCGACAGCGATCAGCGGACGAGTAAGTAAATGGACTGCAAGTCCAGAGAAAAAAAGCCTCTCGATTACTCGACTCCCTGCAAAATAAAAGCGCAAGTAATGAAAACAGAAAATGCGTTGAAACATTGAGTTTCTCGAAATAAAACATCCCTTCTGCAAGCACCAACAACGCGACAAACTAAGTCGTAGTCAACGGAAAACGCGGGGTTCTTCCTCCTGGCCGGTGGGTAGGCGGGCGGCGAGCAAGCGGCTGGAGACCTCGTCCACCTGCTAGCGCGCGCCACTCGCCCACTCGCCGGCCGATCCGCCCGCTTCGCCGTCTTCCACGGCCGACCGCCCACTCTCGACCGCCGGCTTCGATCCCGCCGGCCAGCGGACTCCCGCCCCGCAATTCGCCGCCCATCCCACTGGACTACGGGGACGCCGTGGGGGCCGCTCAACGGGCGACGGGCGTCCGGGCGGCAGTCGGCGGTCTTCCCGCCCCGTTCTTTCGCGAATGCGCACCCTGGAGCGTCAACCTGAAAAGAAAGAAGTGAACACGAGCACCGGGATTGAAGAACTCGGCAGCCTTTTCATTAAGAGCGGCAGTCTAACCAACCGCCCGCTCCCGCTCGCAATTGAACGCCGTCCACTGGGCCAGTGTCATCGTCGACTGCTGAAAGAAACAACCGGCATGTGAAGAAATGCTCAAATTCGACCTTAAGGAACAGTCCGCGGCAAAAACGAGGCCAATGGTCAACGGAAACGTGTGTGCTCCAATGGTGCAGGCACAACGAACTGCGACTTCACGGAATAATGCACCACTTTTTTAAAACGCAGGCAAATAAAGAAGGATGAATGGCTGAAAGCACGTGCGATAGACGCGGTAATTTCCTCTCACACATTCACGGGAATATGCCCCTTCATGTCTAATGAAAACAGCTCGAAATAGCTGTCATCAGGTAAGCTTAAGGAAACGTAACAGATGAAGTCTTCGTGCAGTACAAAAATTTAACGAAAACCAGCAACGAGGTGCTTTCGCTGTGACGAGAGTCAATCGGAATCATTGGCAAACACCCTACCGTCGAGTGCGTAAATTACTTCACCGCAATTCTCGAACGACAAAAACAAGCCGATCACACCCGTCTCAACAACTTCCTTTCTGCTCGCTCCTCCAGCAAGCGAATTCCCGATTCGTGCACTGGACGATTCGCTCCATTAAACAAAAGGCAACATCGATCAATCCTTCGCTGCCGGCCGCCCGCCACTCCCGTTCGAGCGGCGAGTCGAATGGCCGCCCGCCTCCCCCTCGGAGTGGTGCCCCGCTTTTCGATCAGAAGTGAGGGCAGAGGAGCGACCACGGGCGAGCGGCGGGAGTCTCCGCTTTCCGGTGGCCGGCGCCCTCCGGCGGGCAGTCCGCCGAGTGGCCGCCCGAAGAAGCGAGTGGCGGGCGGAGAGGAGCGGCGGCTCTCGCGGGTTCTTTTCGGAGTGATCGGCGAGTGCGTGGATGGACGACGGCGAGTGGTGCGGGGAAGCGGAGAGCAGTCGACCGCCCACTCGCTCCTTCCTCCGGCCACTCGTCCGCTCTTCGCTGCCGCCCACTCGGTCCGCCGAACAGCCGCCGACAATCGGGGACTCTCACAGCCCTCCGCCGCCTTCCGCCGGCCGCCCGCTCTCGCTGCAGGAGTTCCACAGGCGGCCTCGAGTGGTCACCGAGCCGGAAGCCCGCTACTTCACGCACCAAGCGAGTGCCCTTCGTTCCGCTTCGTCCCCTTACTCGCCGCTTTCAGCTCGTGGCCGGCTGCCAGCACCTGCACGGCCGTCATATCATCCATTGGGACCTGAAGCTCCTGTTCCTCGACGACCACCTGCAGCTGAAGATCGGCGACGGGCAGCCGAGCCGGAAGCTCTGCGGCACGCCCAACTCCATCGGTTCGTTCCCTCCTCCGTCCACTCACTCCCGCTGCTCAAGGCCGGCCACTCGTTCGAGGTGGACGTGTGGGCGATCGGCTGCATCCTCTACACGCTGCTCGTCGGGCGGCCGCCGTTCGAGACGCTCTCCTTGGAGACGAGTTTCCTCCCGCCTTCCCTCCGATTCCGACCGCTCTCGCTGCAGCAAACGTGCGCGAGGATGCGGGCGAACGAGTACGTGATCCCGACGCGCATCGAGCGGCACGCGCACGAGTTGATCGCCGCCCTGTTGGCGCCGCGGCCGGAGGACCGCCCGACCGTCTTCTCGCGCGGCTTCCTGCCCGACGCGCTGCCCGTCTCGCGCCTCGTGTCCGTGCCGCGCTTCAACCAGGAGAACCTCGCGGGCGGCATGATCGACGACTGTTCCCCCTTCCACTCCCTTCACTCGCCTCCGTTCTGCTCGCTTTCAACCGGAGACTCGTCTGGGCGACCTCGCGCGTCCCCTGCAGCCGCCCGTCGTGCAGGACGCCGCGTCGATGATCGTGAGCAACCGGAAGGCGAACGAGAAGGACGAAACGCCGATCGTCGAGCACCTGAACAACGCGGCCAACCAGCTGGCGCCCTTCTTCTGCCGACTGGGCGAGCAGGTGCCGACTCGCGATCGTGAGTTCCCCCGAATGCTTCCCTGATCGTTCGATTGATTGCAGTGGACGTGCGGGACGAGCACCCCGCCCCGGGTGGGTGGACTGCGCGGAGAAGGACGGCCTCGCCTCCCAGCTGTGCGACGACTCGGTGGGCGTCCTGTTCGACGACCACACGAAGCTGTTGGTTGATCCGAGCGGAGAGTGAGTTCCCCTTCGTTCTGCCCACTCCCCCCTCCGCGTGCAGTCGGCTCCAGTACATCGACGCGACGGGCGCCGAGTACGCGCAGACGCTGGAGAAGAACGTCGAGCTGCTCGCGGAGTGGCGCTCGTACGTGATCGAACACCTGCGGTCGGCGGGCGAGCGGCTGCCGCGTGACGGTCGGGAGTTCGCCCGCTTCCCGTGTTTGAGCGAGTGGTTCCGCTCGGACGTGGCCATCGTGCTGCTGCTGACGGACGGAACGCTCCAATTGAACTTCTTCGCGGCGAGTTCCTTCCGTTCGATTCGTGGGACTGTCGGGTTGCTCGCAGGACCACACGAAGCTGATCGTCTCGCCGTCCATGCGGGCGGCGACGTTCGGCGACCCGCAGCGCCGGCCGCCCTCGTCGAGGCGGGCTGCTCGCCCGAACGCCGCGAGCGGCTCAAGTGCGCGAAGACGACGGTCGATCGGATGCTCAGCCGCCGCAAGACGGAGTCCTGATCGACCGGCCGTTTTCCCCCGCTCGCCTTTTTGCACCGCCGTCGTTCGAGTTCGTCGTGCGGGTGTATCGAACGAAACGGCGCCCTTCTCTCTGTTGCCTACAGGGATTCTCTCTCGCTTCATCCCTCTCAACGACTGGGCGGACGAGCCCCACTTGTGTTCCCCGCATCCGCTTCTTTCTATTCGTGGGTGTCCTTCGATTGGAGATTCCCCCTTTCAGTGAGCGGTCGGGGCAAATTGGAGGAGGAAATGAGTTTGATGGGCAACCAGCAGGAGCAATGCGAGAATCTCTCCGTTGTTCACGAGCACGTGGTTAACCGTCGTCTTTAATAGCGAGTGAATAGTGTGATCAGAAAGCGTGATCGCAGGCTGAGGAGTGGGCGAGTGGTCGAACGCCCATGTGAAGCGAGGGCCCGCTCGTCTGTGGGGGCCGTCTGCCCACTTCTTTCCGCTCGAAGGAAGAAGCGGCCGGACAAGCGGAAGATGAGCACTCGTCGGAAGAGCCACCGACCAAACCCTCCAGTCGGCTGCTCGACGTGCGGCCGCGGAGTCCGGCAAGTGGAAGGCGGCAGTGGACGACTCGGCGGAGGGGAAGCCAATCGGCGGCCTAAAAGAGCGTCTGGAGTGAGAGCGGGCGGGGGCGCCGGGACTCACCGTTCGGCGTCCGAGCATTCGAGTCGATCGGGGAAGGCGAGAAGCAACAACAAGGGTAGCAGCGAGGAAGGGCAAAAAAAAGAGAAAGAAGAAATGGAACGGACGGTGGGAACTTGGCAGAAGAACGCCTTTGCCGCAGAAGGATCGGGCGGACAGGAACCAGCAGTATGCGTCGTCCATCCATTGAACTCGCACCCGCAGACGATCGATGGCCGTCGGATAGCAGGACGAGCGGTGGTGGATCGCTTGGAGAAGTGAACAGATGGTGGGAATGGATTAGTGTTGGTTCTTTTTTACGTTTTGTGGATCGATCGTAAAGGCGAACAGTTTATTCCGTTTTAATGATAGCGTTTTCGATAGAAGTCGTGAAAGCGTTCAGGTTCGTATCTTTTTTTAGCGTGTAGACTGAACTTTCGATCTTTTATTCCTAAAACCCCGTCTGAACACGGTCTCGTGGGCAAGAGAACGTTGGAAAAGCTTCTTAGTAGTAAATAGAATCGCTTTTTCGCTCGCTCTTGTCGATCTGCAAGACGTGGGCTTTCTTCCTTTTCCCGTGCGGATCGACGGCTATGGATCAATTTTGTTGTCGTTTGCTATGACTTATTGGATTATTCCGCTTTCCCTTTGAGTTCTTCGTTTTTCTGCTACTCTGCCAACCAATGCCCAAAGAGAGCACTCCTTCTTGACTGTCGGCAAGCAAGCGGTTCGCTTATTCGAATGCCGATCAGTGTCCAGAGATCTATTCGTTTGACGTCCGCTCATTTGCTGTCCGGCTTCTCGCCGATCGTTTCGCTTTTGCTCCAGTTGAGCCCGTCGTTGGAAGTGGGCAGAGCAGCCGCTTTATTCCGATCAGCGTTTATCGTTGTGTTTGGTATTTTGTTTCGACTGCCGTATTCGCGCTTTTTTGTGGCTTTTTTCGTTTATGGTGGTTGTGATTCCGGTGTTTCGTCACGTCTGAAGATTTTCGCTTCAGAGATCGACCGTGGCGTTGTCAGCGTGCCCGACTGCTGCGCGTTTTTCCCCTTCACTTCTTGCTGGAGAGGCGCCATTGATCACTCCTGCAGAGACGAGCATTGGCAGTGGGCACTCTCCGATCAAAGCTCGTTGAACCGACCCCAACATTCACGTTCGCTCACTTCAATCTACTGCCTTTCTGTTTCGCTCGTCTATTGGGGTGTCCAAAAAGTTTCTTTCTCGATCGGCCGAGCGGTCGGGGGCGGTTCGGGTCCAAAATGAAGCTGGTCGTTTATGCAAAACTCAATAACAACAGTCGCCGTCGAACGCGATGACTTGCTCCCAGCAATCCACCAACGCCTCGATCTCTCACTTGAAGAAGTTGCCGTCCCGCACCTTCGAATCGAAGAACCGCTGGACGCCGGCCCGCGCCTCCTCGATGTCTCCCAACTTCTCGCCCCTCAGCAAGTACTGA
The DNA here is from genome assembly GCA_024699865.1 of Aphelenchoides fujianensis. Taxonomy (NCBI): domain Eukaryota; kingdom Metazoa; phylum Nematoda; class Chromadorea; order Rhabditida; family Aphelenchoididae; genus Aphelenchoides; species Aphelenchoides fujianensis. The sequence continues at coordinate 1,268,856 of JAMPIO010000015.1, read as the reverse complement.
GCGAAGGTGTTGTACCAAGCGCGTGCGGTGGGTGGCGACGACTTCGTGCCGTAGAGCTCGCGAATTTTTGCCGCTGCATCGACGCAGAGAACACCTTGAAGCCAGTGGAAGTGGAGCAGCAGACGGACCTGCTCGCGGTTCGAACGCATCTTCGCAAATGATCCGAAAGTGCGACGGTTTCATTTTGGACCCAAATCGCCCCCGACCGCTCGGCCGATCGAGAAAGAAACTTTTTGGACACCCCAATACTCACTGCGGGCAGATTCCGTTTTGAGTTGAACGTGTAAGATGCCATTCTTGTCGGCTAATCAACGCCAGGAACGCGCTTTCTGCTTGGCTTCGCCGTCATCGGTTTGTTCGCCGTTTAGTTCACTGCCCCAAATCATTTTCCGTTTAAATCATCGCCCTTTTGAAGCATTCGTTTTATTCCGTTCGATTTAACTACATCTTGGATTTTTTGATTTCACGAGTTGCCGTTCGCTCGGTCGTTCGGTAGTCTTTGATGACGCTTCGTTTTGTTCTGGACAGACATTCCGAGTTGTATCGTGCAAGTGTTTCGGCTGGCTGCCCGCAATCCGACGTTCGTTGATCGCAACGATATTGTCGATGTTCGCTTTGCTCTCGACACAACGAGCATCACTGATGGAATAGATTCGCTTGTTGTTCTCTTAGCGCAGAGTTCGGCGGTCTTTTTTTTGAACGCGGGCAAGAGAAAACGACATTCAACTCTGTGATTGTTCAGAAACGAGTCGCTGGTTTCATTTCGAAGCGCTACGAGCCAAGATCAAAGCGGCACAAGATATGACATCAAAACATTGTGGAAAGTCTAAAACACGAGTTCGATCTCAACCAGCAAGTTTATTGCGTGGAGACAAAGTAGAGCTCCCCTGTTCTTCGATTTCGCGCATTTACCGCAAGTTTTGTGCAAACTCAGAAAGAAGAGAAGCGCGTGCTTCAGATTGCTGGCGGCAAGCTCCACTACACGCCTCAATACATTCGACGAGTATCTCTGCTTTCAGCTCGTTTTATTCCGGATCTGCCAAAACCAACTGATAGTCTTTGAAATGCTTCGCTCAATTGCTTTGCAAGTAGCTCGAAGTTCGTTTTTCCGCTGTTTTCGGGCGTTGCCGTACGCTCTATTTTGTTCCCCTTCACCACTCGATTCACGCGGAGCAAAAAGGAAACAAACGAGCGCCGATTTGTGTCCACGCGCTTCGTTCTCGGCTTCCAGCTTTCGTTTTTGTTCGACCGCCGCATTCGAACGGCGACGAGAAATTTTCTGAATGTAAATTCCGATCTCGTAAATTTCGTAGCCCCCGCTTCATTGCCGCCCGTCTGTTGCCCGCCGCTCCGCACCCCACTCGTGGGTGGAAGGCGGTTCGCTCTTCCTTCTTTCCAGTCCGCACCGAACACGGCGGTCTTTCTTCTGGTTTCTGTTCGGAAGGGGCGGCATTCGGTTCTTCTGGGTGCTTGACGGCTGGACGGTTGCTTTGATTCCGACGATTGGTGTGGCTCGCTGCACGTTTTTAGTGTTGACGGTAAAGCAAGGACCTTTGCTGTTCGCTCCGGGGTATACTGGCGAATTATTGCGCTGGGCCCCGTTCGATGATGTTTTCGACAAGCCAGCGGCTGTTCGCACACTTGTTGAATGAAGACAGCCAGCTGATCGGTCGGTTGCTGTTGGCTGTGGCCGCAAGCAAGTCGAACACGAATTCGTTTGACCCGCAGCCGGTCGACTCCACCCTTTCGGTTTATTCGACGAGTGTGTTCGTTGGGAAGATTAAATTCCGCCATGGCTTCTTCCATTAGATGAAGATGCGATCAGCACAATGGATTGGACGATTTTTTTGTTGTGAACGGTGATGTCCGTTTCTTTTCTTTCGACTGGAGACTGCTCGCAAGCTTACGCTCGTTGATCGTAGCGGGGTCGTTGATGTGCGGCTTTGCTCTCGACACGAAGAGCATCCCTGACGTCATCGAATCGCTCGTTGTTTTCATCAGCGCGAAGTTGGCGATCCACATTTTGGATGCGGAAAGAATGCACAACACTGATTTCTCTTGATCTTTGGGTGACAAGTGGTAGCTTTTAGTTCGTCTCCATGTCGCCGGTATGATGTTCGTGTGGAAATCGGGATGCTTCCGTTTGTTAAAGCAAACATTGCGTGAGAAGCAATAAAACTGCGTTCAGATTGCAGCCGATAATTTCCATTCCACACGTCAATTCTTTCGACAAGTGCCATCGTTTTCCGCTAGTTTATTCCGTCGAATATTCCTCCCTCTTGATGAGTGGAATGAAGGCTCCGATCAATTGGTTCGCAAGCAACTGGACGTTTATTTCTTTTTTCGGTTGCCGTACGGTCAATTCTAAAACCGCCTTGTCCTTTCATAATCACTCGATTTAGGCAGTGCAAAGAGCCGCCTAAAGCGAGCATCGATTCGTGTCCCCGTGCTTCGTTCTCGGCTTCCAGCCCCGTTCTCCGACGATCCCCGCATTCAAAAGGCGACGAGGAGTCCGTTCGTTTCACGCTCCAATTCCGCGTCCCAATCGGGTCCTATTTTCCAATGGACGGCAGCTTCCTCTGTCGCTCGCAGCTCCACATCTAACTCGTGAGTGGAAGGCCGTTCGGCCTTCTTTCTTTCCACCACGCACCGAACACGGCGGTCTTTCTTTTGGTTTTCGTTCGGAATGCGCGGCATCCGATTCTTCTGACTGCTCGGCGGCCGGGTGCTTGCTTTTATTCCGGAATGCGTGGTTTATGGCGAGTTGCTAGCGATGGCGATGGAAGCAAGGACCTTCGATTGCTGTTTGTTCTGGACTTTGAGCTTATGGATTATTCCGCCCAAGATTCGCGTAAACGTACGTTAAACAGCGGCTGTTTGCACGTCTGTTGAAAGAAGACAACCGGCTGGACGCTCGGTTGCCGTTGGCGCCGGCCGCAAGCAAGCGGCACACGAATTCGTTCAACACGCAGCCCGTCGACTCCAATCTTTCGGTTCATTCGATGCGTGTGTTCGTCGTGGAAATCTAATTCCGTTCCCGCAATTTGTAGCAAGATGTGGACCAAGGATTAACCGCTTCTTTCGTCGTGAATACAGACGCGCATTTCTTCTCTTTCGACTGGTGTTCCCGCGAACTGGCGGCTTATTCCGCGACGTATTCCGACTCGTTTTTCGTTATTTTTAAATTTCGGAAGATTTACGCTGGCTGGCTGGAGCAATAGACATAGGCAGAGCTTCCACCGAAGACTGTTGGAGGTCGAAAAAGGCGGAAGATCGGTGTTGGTTGCAAGAAGTTTGTTTTGAGACGACGGCAAATGCTCTTCTTTTGTTGGTTGGGCGGAAGAACTCGAAACGGACCCAACGAGCAGGCGACGGCAGAGAAGTAAGCTTTCAACTGTCGATGTAATTTTTGTTTAGCTGCTGGTTATTCCGCTTTAACGAATCTGTATTTGTTCACCAGCTGAGTAGAAGGTTCTAGTTCGTTTTATTAGAGAAGCGGGTCGAATATTTGCTTCCTTTTGGTGAAATAATTAGTGGTTGGCTGCTCGCTTTGTTTCAAACGCTTCTACCCGCACATTCTAGTTTTCTTCGTCAATCAAGCTTCGCAAAAACTAATAAATTCCGACGATTTTCCCACATAGAGCAACTCGAATTCTTGCAACAGTTTTCGATCTAATTCTTTGTTTCAGGGAGTTCCTTCAGTTCCACGCCTAAACGGAGCGGCAAACGAAAGAAATCCAAACGATTAAACCGACCGCCGTCCACGCGAATCCCCGTCCATCCGCTTCGATCCATCGACGAACGGGCTGAAAGAAGAGCGGCGGCAGATGTGAGTGAAGCGACGGACAGCAGAACTCACGACTTCTTTGCGTTCGCTTCACAACCAAGCTCGCGATTATTCCGCGAAGAAGCGTGATTCGAGTTTTGTCTGCCTCCTAAACGCATCAATAAATTCGAATAATTGCTGCTGAATGCATCAAACAAACCTTTCGCTCAACTAACAGCAGGAATCAACGGAAATCAACCGAAGAAAGCCCAATTTCAAGAGCCGAAAGCGGCCACGCGGCGGGCGGCGGCGGCGGTCAAGACGGCCGTCCGACTTGACGCGCCGCCCGCCGTCTCGCTGGCGGTCGACCCGCCGAGTTCGCCGGCGAGCGGGCGGCGGCGAGTGCGCTTGAATCCCCGCGGCCTCCACGAACTGCCGCCTTCGTTCGACGACCGGAAGGCGGCGGGCGGCGAGAAGTCCAACCGAAAAGCCACTCGGCCACGAGCTTCCCCGCCCGCCGAGTGGAGGGTTCGACCCAGCGGGAAGAAGGCGGGCAGAACGGGGAGCAAAGAAGAGCTCCGCTTCTTCCGGCTCCACCGCCTTCTACCGACTGTCCCTCTCGTTCATTCGGATTGAAGCGATCGTTCACTCATTTGTAGTCGAGTAGGGCATCCGATTTGTTCGCAGCTGGACGAGCGACGAACACAACGGAGATCAAGCGGGCGGCCCATCGGTTGAAGCGTGTCCTTCTCCGCATGGCTGAGGGCAGAATTCCGAAGCGGTCGACTGGAAACGAAGCCGCTCGATTGTCGGGAGTCCGCCCTCCGTCCACCGGTCGGTCCAACCGAGCGGTTCGCGTAGTGGGCGGCTGGCGGCTCGTCCGCCTCCTCCGCGGGCCGAACGGCGCCCGTCGAGCGGCGTCTGCCGCTTCGCGGCCGGCGATCGGCTCGTTTGGAAGGCGGCGTCGAGTTGTGCGAAGCAATCCAACCGGTGGGTGGGAAGTTTCGCCGTCGCCCACCGCTCGATCAATCCGGCGGGCGGTCGGGCACGAGTTGGAGCTTCTCGTTGAGGAGTGAGAAGAAGGCGGTCGATCGGCCGCGAGTTCTGTTCGGCCGGCCGGCCGTTTCGAAGAGCGCGCTGCAAGCGGGCGAGTGGGCAGAAATCGCGTGGATTGTTGCCGAGGCGGTGAAACGAAGAAAATTCCGCTTTCTGCACGTCCAACGGCCCCTCCCCCTCCACTCGCCCCCTTGCTCTCGTCCGTCCACTCACCGCTCGTCCACCTGCCGGCCGGCGAGCTGCCCGTCTGCTCGTGAATTCCGGGCGAGCAGGAGGGAGTCGTCCGATCGGATGAGGGGGATCACCGGGCGCACACGACGGCTTCCAGTACGGAGTCGAACGAGCAGCCGGACGACTCGAAGCCGCCGGGCGGCCGAGCGGACGGTCGAGAGCGCGGCGGGGGCGAGCCGACCGGCAGGACGCGGGAGGCCGCTCGATCGTCGTGATGTTGAGCGGAGAGCAGCGGGAGAATCCAAGCGGTCGAATGGACGAAGAGAGAGCGGACGGCGCGTACAAACGGCCGCTTCCAAGGGGAATCAAACGCCCGCATTGCCCGCCTTCTGTGGTGATCGAAACACGCGTCAACGACCCGCTTCAGTCGTTGCTTCGTGCTCGCAATGCTTTCGATTCGAACGAGCATCACTCTTCTGCTCAATCGCATGCTTGAGGACGAGCTGTCTAGAAGGAATGGAACGCGGGGAATGGATGAACGGGGAACTCTCGCCCTTGATTGCTGCCGTTCGGTCGCTCCGCTCTTCTCGCCGCTTTCGGTCCACTCGGCCGCCATTTGCTGCCGGAGAGAACTCACGCGTTGGACGGGACGGTCGTTGTTTTCGAGTCGGCCGCCTGTTTGGTGTCGATCGGCTGGTCGTTCGAAGGTGGTCGAATAGAAGCGTGTGCTGTTGATAAGTTAGGTGACTGGCGGTCTATTTGGACGTTGATTGGACCTGCGCCTTTCTTTGCTGTCGGATTGATCGCGTTGAGCACATGTTATTCCGTTACTCGCGGCTAACGGTCGTGGGGTTATGTGTTGTTCAAAATTAGGCTACAAACTGCCGGAAATTTTGAATAGTCGTCAAAGATTATTTGTGATTGTTAATTTCTGGATAGCAGCCGGTCCACGTAGCGGCGCTCAAACGACACCTAAAGCCGGGCAGAAGACACAAGCAAGGCGCACGTAGTTTCTGTCTAATGAGATCAATTCTTCGTTTTTTGCATTGCTCATGGAAAAGGCAAGGTCACGTTGGAGGTGTCTTTGGAAAATACATTTATTCCGACGCGCCTTCCAAAACTCAAATTGCTGGTTTCAAAGTCGCTCCTTTTTGAAGAATGCATTTTAGTCTACTCTCGGCTCATTTCAGGCATAGAGCGACTGCCGAAGCCGCCGCGCGTCGGCAACTCGACCAGTCAATAGTCCGTCGCCCGCCCCGAGGGTCGATCGTCGAAAAGGGGGCGGGGATCGAACCAGCACGCGGCGCCAACCCGACGGGAACTCCGACCGCATGCCGGACGAGCCACCGAAGTTCACGGTTTTATTCGAACGGGAACGAATTGAAGGCCTTTGTTTTGGGAAAGACGAAGAGATGAATTTATTGCGGATGAATGAGTGGCTCTCGACTACAGCGTCAGTTCTGTCGTTAGCTGTGTTTAAAAACGGGTTTATTCCGCTCAAGCGATCATCACCCGGAGTTTTTAATTTTCTACCGTCAAACTTAATGTTTTCGCTGTTATTTTTATCTTGCTTGAAGTGCGCTGAGTCATTACCTTTCATCAATTTAGAGCATAAAGTATATTCTTGCGTTGCGGACACCTTTTTACTTTCATGGATTACTCTTTGTTATTGAAGTGGTTGCTTTATTCCGTGCAAATCTGCGGCTACGGACAGTGCAAGATGAGTAGTCATTGTAACTTTCCTTTCGATCTTGTTGAACGAGCGCAGGACCGAAGATTTTTGTATTTGATCAACGCAAAGAGGCTAAATTCCGACATTTTGAATAATAAATTGGGTTAGCAACGAACATTCGTTTACAGCAATTTGCCATTTTTAACGCCATAATTTCGAAAAAACGAATTATATTCCGTGATGGTTTGTCTGCTACCATGTGATTTGTTTTCTTCGTTCTAAACGAATTTTTACTCTTCGTTTCTGCTTTCTAAACTCGCATGCAACGCAAAAAACAATTCGAAAGATGCAAACCAACCGCTTTCTCTACCCAATCCACTCGAATCATCCATTTATCGAAGCTCCATCCATGATCCCATCAGTCGGCCGTCCAGCGCGCCCGATCGGCGGCTCCCTTCGGTCCGTCCGCCGCCTGCAAACGAGAGGCGTTGAATTCGGAGGGGAAAGCGGCGAGGAGGCCGCCCGAACGCGCCCGCCGCGTCGCGCGAGTGGCGACGGAGAGCGGCGGCCGGCCGGTCGGCGGGCGCGCGCACTCGCGAGAAGGCGGGCGCGCGCACTCGCGAGAGGGCGGGCGGCGGGCGGAGAGCGCGGCGGGGAGCGAGGGGAAAGAGGGCGCCCTCGAGTCCGCCCGCTCGGAGGCCGCAAGTGGAGCGAAAGAAGAAGAGCGGGTGGGCGGACTCGGCGGCTCGCGGGCACAGCGCCTGCCGACTGCTGCAGCGACCACCCCACACTCCCGTCTCGAAAGAAGTGGGTGGGCGGGAGAAGTGGGAAGAAGCCGCTCGCTTCTTCTTACCGCCGCCCATCGAAGCGGAGATCCCCGCCCCGAGTCCCCTCGCTGCTGCCGGCCGGGTCGCTCGAAAGAGACCGCCGACCGTCAGCACTCCAGCGGCACCAACGAGTGGGCGGGCGGCGAGTTCCGCGCGAATCTCCACTCGGCCATCGGGGCGCCGGTCACTCCCGCTTCCTCCTCGAACGGCTTCGATCCGAGTGCTCGTCCTCCTGTTCAACAACACGGCAGCAACGGAGGGCATTCGGGGGTCGACACGGGCGGCCGCTCGACTTCGATCGGCGCCTCCCGCTTGTCGCCCCGCCGGCCGGCAGCGCGGTCGGTCGGGGCCGAACGGAGGAGTGGACAAGAGGAAGCAGCGGGGGGAACTCGCGCTCGTCCCCCCACTAGACGAGAGAAGCGGACACTCGCCGCTCTTCCCTTCCGCTTTCTCCACCGCCCGCCCACTGGCGGCGAGTGGGTCGAGGAGCCGAAAGCAGAAGACGGGAGATCGAGTGGACGGCCGAAACGAACGAAAGAAATCGCCGCGAGCCGAGCGGAGCGAAACGACCGCCGAATGGCCGCAGTCGGTGGGGGAGTTCCGCGAGTTGCTCGAGTGAACGGCACTTTCTGCAGAGGGGAGCAGGGGGGCGCGATGGTGGAAGTCGACTGGGACCACGTGCCGCTCGTCTCTTCGGAGTGTCCGCCGGCCGTCCGATCGGCCGAGTGGTCGTGGACGGAGCGGCTGCCGACGAGCGACGAGTGGCCGTCCCGCTCGTCGCCGTCCGACGGCCGTCAGTAAAGACGGCGAGTGGGCGGGAGGCGCCGATCGCCGCGCACTTGTGGCCGGCGGCCGGTGGCGCAGTGGAGTGGGCGGAGGATTGCGGCGAGAAAGAAGGCGGAGGACTCACTCGAAGACGAAGCGGCGGCTCGTCCCGCCCGCAGCCAATGGCCGGCAGTCCCCCGGTTGGCGGAAGACGGGAGAATCGGCGGGAAGCCGCCCTCCAGTCGACCGCCCGCCCGATCGCCGCTGCGGTCCGTCGGCCCCGCGGACTGCGCGCGGGCGTCCTCGCGATTATCCACCATCGAGCGGACGCTACTCGTGCACCACCACCCGCCCCGTCGCTCGCGTTCTCCACTCGCCGCTCCTCCCACCCAGCGGCCTTCCGATCGCCCGCCGACTGCGGACACACTCGCCGAATGCCCGCGATCAAAGCGGAGAGCGGCCGTTTGTTCGTCGGGGCGGGCGGCCGAATTCGTGGGCGGCGGGTGGACGGACGACCGGCCGCCCGGCAGAGCGGCGAGTTCTCCGCGCCCACTCCGCCCGATAGCCGGTAGACCCGCGAAAAGAAGCCACTGTCAAGAAAAGTTGCAGACAAAGAGCGACCGTTGAAAATGACGAGTTTATTGGCGATATCGCAGAAAAAATATTTTTGTAGATGAGTCAAATCGATGGCTTCAGTGCCAAATTCTGTGAGCGAATTGATCGAAGATAGGGACAGGAAGCAGAGAGCGGCCGCCGATCAGCGCCAAGTGTTGCAAGCTGTCCGAGCGTCTGAAAAAACAGACAATCGAGTAAATCAAACAAATGAATCGAACCTCAAAGGTAGAAGGCGAAGAACCAACCCGCCATTTCTGTTGATTCCGCATGACATTTCGTGTTCGAGCACTAGCTGATGCTCCGTTTGAAGATTTGGTCGTAAGTGCATGGTCACTCCATGCTTCCATTTCAAGCGCGCCACAATGTTCCATTGAAGCGAGCGAAAATCGAAAACAGCCGTTACGAGCTCGGGTTCAACGTCTCGACTCAGCCGGGACTGAAAGGCTGCGTGCAGCTTGCCTGTGGTTCCCATGCTTGCATTCTTCCCCGCCTAAAACGGATAAAATGGAGTAATGAAAGCATGACTCACCCAGCCTTTTGTCTCTCGTAATTCGCATGGCACCGCAGCGACCGCAATGTTGCGTGCTTTCCTCTTGACGACATCGAAGCACTCGACAGAAGTCAAGCAATCATCGGTGAACCACCAGAATTTGTTGTCAAAGAAAGATGCCCGACAGTTCGCGTTGGATCCCATCGTTTCCCATCCTATCGCGTGCACGAGCCGCAACTCTGCAGTCTCTTCCGAACGAATGAGTTCGTAAACATCTCCATCGTAAAGTCCGTCGTAAACGGATAATAACGACGCGTTCAGCATGCGCACGTCTAGCAGGTTAGCAGCCCGTAAAATGAACGGTTGCGAATAAACCTGAGAGTACGTGTGTTGCTGCCAGTCCAGACAGAAGAGATTCCAAAACGCGCCACGTCTGTTTCGAACACGATCATCATCTAAAGCAATCAGTTGTCGGCTATAAGCAAGTGCGCTTGAAATCACGCCAAATCGCGCGTGTGAACACAAGGAGAGTGTCTCGATCAAGGACCTCCACTGCCGCCACTTCTGCTGGAAACGCGTGTTCGTCGCGGTTTGATTTGAAACGACTAAAACGGAAACTGTTTACCGTCTTTGCGTTTGGCTTACTGCTGGACTTCTCGAAACAAATCCAAAACCAACAACGTGTCTCCGTCCTTTCCACCGTGTTCCCAGACGTACACAAAGCGGTTGTCCAAAACGGCAAGCAAAGAATCGCGAGGCATAGACAAGCCGTCAAACCGGCTGATTTGCCCGCTCAAACCTTCCATATCGCCGCTCTGGAAGATTGACGAACGCACTGCCCGATGCGTTGGGAGTCGGCTGGGCAATTGCAACTGGTTATTCGCCGCCCAAGCCGCACCTTGCCCAAACAAGTCATTGAGTGAGAGCGACCTGTCTTTTCGAACGATGACCGCGAGCAATCACGCACTCAAAGCTTCCATCCCGCTTGCTGCACACTGCGTAGATGAACTTTGGACCGCAATTGCGCAAAACAATTCGTTTGTCATTCGCGTATTACCGTCTGTCTGCGTGCTGCTCGTCGATTCCCCGCTTCGACCGTCCACTCACTCGCGCCTTCTTCCGCCGCTCGCCGCCCGCAATGAGCAGCCGAAATTTCCGTCTGGCGGCCGCCCGAACGCCGTCGAGTTCCCGCCTTCCAGTTTCTTCTCCCACTCGCCGTCCTTCGTTTCGTCCCGCGGATTCTCGTCGCCCATCCGCCCGCTCTGCCGCTCGTTTGTCGACGAGTGGGCGGCGGGACGGCCGCTTCGATCAAGACGGCGAGTGGAGAGCGGGCGGTCGATTCGGGCACGAGAGGCGGCCGCCCACTCACTCGCCGTCCAGCCCGCCGAACACGAGCGGAAGAAAGCGGGCGATCGGCGCCGTCCCGCTCATTCGAGGCGGCACTCGGGGGGATCGGCAACGAGGAGGACGAGCGGAGAGACGCGCCACAGTTGTGGACGCGAGCGGAGGAGAGCGGGCGGGAGGTCGCGCGATCCCGTCCGTCGATTCGAGGCGGGCATTCGGCGGAGAGGAGCGACGGGTGGGCAGATGAGAGGGGAAGAGGGGCGGAGGACTCTGATAAGCTGGCAGGACGCCGCGAGTCCCTCGATCCAGCCGGGGGGTGGGGCGGCAGGTAAGAAGCCACCCGATGCACCGACCGCCCTCCTACAGACCGTGGACAATCACCACTGACTGCCCCGTCCGCCCACTCGCTCGCCGCCCGCCGCCTCGAGCGACGAACCGAGAGGACGGCCGCCTTCCGGGAGCCCACTCGGCCGAACGAAGCGGCCGGTCGGCGGGCGCGTCTTCCCGCCCGCCGATCGCCCGTCCTGCTCGCCGCTCTCCCGACTGCCGGCCGGCCGATCGACCGCCCACTCATTCGAGAGAGGACGGCGGGGATCCCCGGCCGTCGAGCTCGCCTTCTGCTCCCCGTTGGATGCCCTCGCTTTTGTTCGAGTCAAGAGTTTATTCGAGCGATCAGAGGCGGGGGATGGGCGACATGTTGGGGTAGACGGCGGGGAGGATCTTCCGGCCGCACTCGCTGCTCATCAGCCCGTGGAAGCCCGCCGGTCCGTCCACGTCCAGCCGGCTCTTGCGGAGCGCGTCGACGGCAAGGCGGAGGAGCGAGTCGGGCGTGCTGAAGGGGTTGAGTGGTTGAAAGAGAAATAACGGAACTCACTTGAAGAGCAGACGGCAAAGGCTTCTTCTTCCGTTACATTCGTTGTAGCCCAGGATCAACAGTTGATTGTCCTCGCCAGTCTCGTTCATGATTGGAGAGATTTGCTCAATGTCGGCGACCGCAAGCGGCAGTCTCTCCCACACACGGTTCTCCAGGCTGCAGCGGTAAACTGAGCGTTTGGTGTTCTCAGTGGATCCGGCGATATACGCGTGTTTGTTTGACCAAGCTGACAGTTGAAAATCCAGCTGAAAAACAAGTAATGTGATTTTCCTGAATAAACACGACTCACGGTTTCTACAAAGTCACCAGTCAGCAGGGCCGTAGTCCACGTCTTTTGTCCAATGTCGAGCTCGTACAAGCGGTCCAATTCGTTTGTGTAATTTGAAAGACCGTACAACGATCGTCCTTCTTTGCCAAAGCCGTAATAAAGCGGCTTGTGTGGAGACGGCCCGTCCCAGTCCATTTCCACGCGGTTTCCAAGGATGTTCAACCGGACAAATCGAAGACTGTTGTTCAGCAGTTTTTGAAGCACCACCCGTTTAACTTCGGCATGCCCTCCTTCGATGGCCGTGATCACGTAAGCGGTCCCACCCGCCGGTAAGCGGTCCAAAGCGATCACAATATATCAATAATAGTTGGCGGTAAAATAGATAGACAATTTTGCCCGCTACGAAAAAACTCGGCCGCAAAGATGAAGGATGATGATGATGATTGTCGAAAAGATTGAGGTTGCAGGTGGTAAGGTTGGTTCGAAATAAAGCCGGTTGGAACGTGCGTGGGAAATTTCTACCGTAACCTGCGACATCCGATGTAGCGCGCGTTGTTGGTGGCGTGAGGCGGCATGGGTGGTACCAATCGATAGAGGATAGTGAGGCGAGTCGACTGGTGTGTGTTTGGACTGATGTAGTCAACGGGTTGAGTAGATGTCATCTACTATGTATGCTGATGTCGCGCAGTTGACATCAACGCTAATAACTCGCCACTGGGTGGTCGTGGGCGGTTGGGAATGGGCTCAATCGACGCGCAATGGTCCGGGGAACGTTTTTGTAGTGACACGCGTAGCGCGGAAAAATAGGTAAAAGTTGTAAAAATTAATGAAAGTGTAGGGGGTGGGTACAAGTCATCGATTTTTTCGTCGTGAGTGGTCGATATGGGTGTCAATCGACGGGGAATTGTGCGGGGAACACAGATAAACTATTAGTTAATTGTTTAGAGGTTGCTGACGTAGGCGGCAGCCGCGGGGGCCGGTAGGCCCCCGCCATTGGTCAGTGTCATATCGGGACTGCCGATCGCAATGGTGAGTGGGATTGATAATGATGACGCTCTACCGTCTCGCTCAACCCTAGCACTGTTGAAGGCCGAAGGCCTCCGGCACGCCCACGTGTTTGCGCTCAAATCTGCCCCATTTTCACAGTTTTTGACCAAATTTGAAGGGGTTTTCGACGCAGGCAAAGCCAAGCAACAAAGTATAGCGCCGCAGGCCCCTTGTTTGTGTGAAAGTATGGTCTTTGACACACAAACGGAGCAAGCACAAATTGCCGTTGTGTTCGAGCGCAATAATTGTGTATGAATTCAAAACGAAAAAATCGCAAACATCCACGCCAAGTGAGACGTCCGACTTGAAAATACTGAAAATCACGGTTATTTAAAGCGCAAAACCGTAAAAATGCATACATTTGAGTGTTTCTAATGAGATCTGTGACACAAATTCGTTGTTTCCATTTAACGAAGGCATACGCGTATCGACCGTCGTGCGAAAACCGCACCCAATCGTAGCTCTAGAATTAAAGCATAAAAATGCTCATAATCAAGCAGGTACCTTCAGGCAAAGCTGGCTGTAGGGCTCTTTTTGCGTCTCCACCAACTCCAAAGCATCCGCTGACGATCCCTCAACACCACCATTCTCGAACACAGACGGACGAATTTGATGGACGCCCAACTGCTCCATGTCGCCGCCGACCGCGTTCCACAGCGACCCGAGCGGACAGAAAGCCCGCCGCCGAACACGCGGCAGCCGCACGAATGAACGCGTCCGCCTGCCCGCCGCGTCCGCCGCCCGCTCGCCCGCCCGCGTGTTCTCAGAATGTGCAATGGGGACCGCGAGCACACCGGCGGGCGGCACAAAAAAGAGGGCAGCTTGATCGAAACGGCTCGCGAGCAGGAGATCCCGCCGGTCGGGCGGCAGAGAGGGCGGGCGACACACCACGCGGAAGGTAGCCGACCTTTCGACTGCCCACTGGAGACTGCCGATCCGGGCGCGAACACACGAATCAGCGGGCAGAAACGAGTGGACGGGCCGTCGGGGAGACGAGTGCCCAACGAGGGCGGCTGATCGGGGGCTCCGCTTGCCCGCCTGCCCGCCCGCGTGTTCCCGCAGTGCGCACTCCGCCGCCCCTCCGCGCGCTCTCGAGCCGCCCGCCGCCCCGACTGCCCGCGAGACCGCCGCCCCGACTGCCCGCGAGACGGCCGGCCGCTCGCTGCTCGCCGCTCCTCTCCGCCGCGTCCAGCACGCGTCAGACCGCCCCGCCCGTCCACTCGGCTGAACAGAGAAGAAGGCGAGCGGGGCGACGAGCCGCCCGGCCGCCGTAGTCGCGTGGATCCGCGCGCCGACTGCCGAGCGGGCGGCCGGGCGGCGAGTCCAGCGAGGGGGGCGGCGAGGAAGCGGGCGGGCGGAGTGGACGGAGCGGCGGACTGCGGGGAAAAACGCCCCACAACACGCAATCGAACGAGCGTTCTGTTTCAATCGATCGGGCGGCTTCTTCGCGGCGCCCGACCGTTGGGATCGCCGCGGCTCTTGGCGGTCGACGGCGGCAGCCGTTCGGCCACTCGCCGCCCACTCGGCTTCTTTCGACGGCCGCCGCCACTCGCCCGCTTCCGTCGAGCGGCCCGCCGAGAAGCCGCCAGCCGACCGACCGGCGGCCACTCCCGCAACGAACCGAACGGTCGAATCGAACGGACGGGCGGTTCTTCCGCTCACTCCCGACTGCCCACGAGTGCGAGCGGCCGCCCACCACTCGAATGGCGGAAGGAGGGGATCCCCGCCGAGTGGACGACCCGCCAGTCGGCTGCCGTAGTTCCGTGGAAGCGGCGATTGACTGCCGCCTTCTGTTGCCGGCGAGTGAGCGAGCGGGGAGTCCGGCGAGCGGGAGAAGAGCGGAGGGAGTGGGCGTCGGATTCGAACATACGAGTTGATCAAAGAAGGCGGGAGGAACAACGAGTAAAGCAGCGGGGAGAGCGGGCAATCACGTGTAGATGACAGGATTGCAACGAGCGGAGAGTGCGGATAGAACGGGTTTTGCTCACGTTTGTCCGTACGAGGTGGTCAACCGAAACGAGCGGATGTTCGAGCGGACTTCTTCTTTTCGAAAGTACTGAAAAACGGTTTTGTGTTGAAATTTATTTCGATCGGCGTTTGGACGGCAGGCAGGCAGGACACGTCTACGAGTTTGCTTCTTCTGATCACGTCTTCCTTTCTGTCGTGCAAGGCTTTTTGCTAATTCCAAATTTGTCGAAAGCAGCGAGCAGTGCAGAATATATTCCGCCTTGTTTTCCTTAACGGTTTTTTGTTACTGGAAGAACGCCAAGAATCTTGCTTTTTCCCCTTGGTGTTGGTTTCGTTTTTTAACGCTCAGTGGCGACGCTTTTCCCCTCTAGCCTCATGCAGTCCTTTTTCGATCCTTGTTGCCATACATAAAAAAACAACGCACCGCGCCCATCAATCCAACCGACAGTCCGCCTCTCGTCACTCGCTGTCCGGCGAGTGGTTGAATGAACTCGAGGGAGAGGCGCGATCACCCGTCGCGCTCTTGCTTGATCCTTCAGCTGGACATCGGGAGAAGAAAGACGTGAGGACAACTTCTTTCACGTGCACTGCTCGTGACAAGAGTGAAACGGTTATTCCGTGAGAACTTCCGCAGGGCTCTTTTTTCGATCAAAACTCATCGATTCGATGCCAAAGGTCACTTTCGTTCTCGCCCGTCCGAGTAATTTCTTGTTGTCTCGTTCGTCTATCCACTTCGAAAATATTCCGCCGTTTTTGGCTGCATTCAGAACTCGCAAGCTCGCCGGCAACTCTGTCGCGGATCCTCCGCGAGGAAGCGGACGGGGAAAGAGCACCATCGACAAGACCGACGCCCATCAAGCCCCATCAAAGACCGACGGAAGCGAAAGGGGAATGGACTTCCAACCTGACGTCATCCGAATCGGAGAATCAGACCAATCCCGTCCATTGTCGCCCAACGTTCCTCCCGTCCACACTCCTCCCGTAATTAATTCCTTCCTTTCGTGCATTTCCTTCGTTCCTCCCGCCAGTTATTTCTTTCACCTTCCCCCTCCCGCCTATTTGTTTGTTTGCCCTTAAAATCGCCCTCTGCCGACTTTCTTATCGCCCGCCCACCACGCCGCCCGGCGAGCCGCCCGGTCGGCCGCCGCCGCTCTCGTATTGGGTCGTCGACAATGTTTTGACGCACGGAATGCCAAAGCTCCGTGGTTGGCATTCGGCGACCGAATTCGAGCGAGTCCACGAATGAGAGCGCTGTGCGCACTTTTGCACGCGTTATGCCGCACAAACACGCGCAACAGCTCGATTCCGGACGCGACCGATCGGCCGAAACGCCCCGTTTTGGCATTCCGTGCGTCAAAACTTTGTCGACGACCCAATATAAAAGCCGGCCTTCCGTGCATTCGGGGCTTCGCCCCCCCTTTCTCTCTGCCCCCCACCCGCCGCCGATCGTCCCCTCGGCGAGCGGCCTCCACCTGCGGTTCCGCCCGCCCGTTGTGTTTCAATCGGTTTGGACTCAATAAATCCTCTCGTTTACTCGAGTTGGACGTCGGAGCAAGGAGGAATCTTCCCTCAGTCGAATCCCTTTTGGCCATCGCACACCGCCGGCGAGCGGCTGCGACAACTCATTGCCATGCAGGCGATTTTTGCCGGTCTTTGCGGTCTTCAGTTTCTTTGCCGTCTGCTTCTCTATTCGTCGTTTACCAACGTCCATTTTGAACAGTCGCCTGTCTGCAAAGAAGGACCTCCGTTTATTTCGTTGTGAACGGTTCAAAAATCTTCTAATTCGTTGGCGTGTCCAACGGCCTTCTCCATTCGAAGTTCCATAAATTTTCGCAGAGGTGCAAACGAGTGGCGGATAGTCGCTTGGCGGTGCAAGAAAATACGGCCGAGCGTCAACTTTCGTGCAGGTTTTGTCGACCGCAGCCGCTTTCATCGGCGGTCCACTCTGCACTCGCTTCAACGGGCATCACCGGCTAGGAGTTGCTCTTCTTTCCTGCTTTTCGATCACTGCAGTAACAGCGGTTCCCTTGTCGGTTGCGCAGGCGAATGAATCGATTTTACTTTTTGACTTGAATTGTATTGGACAACACGGTTTTATTCCGCCTTGATGTCGGTAAAAAGTTTGAGTAAAAGAACCGACAAAATGACCGTTGACAAGCTTTTTTTCAATCCAAAAGCGGCTTTATTTAGCGTCGCATAAATGCTTCTACATTCGTATTTTTCGTCAGGTATGCAAGCATTCTGCCAGTTAACGGACGAATAACCAGCTACCCGTTCTTCACTCCCGCCCACCACTCCAACAAAATTCACGCAATCCTCGCACTCGACTGCTAAGGAGGAGGGCGCCGTTCGTTGCAGCGAGCGATGAGTGGCTCGAAGAAACGCGGAGAAGAGCGGGCGGCGAGCGGCGGCCGGTCGGCTCGCCCACACTCCCGTCCGCTCGACGGGGCTCTTCGCTTCCGGGTTGCTTCGATCTTTCTTTGTGGCTGACGTCCGCGAAGTGGAGACCCCGATCAATTCGTTAAGAAGCAGATGGTCGGTCTTTTTTCTTTCGATGTTCTTTGGGCGTTGCCAAAAGGGTAAATTCCGCGTGTTTTTTCTTGCATCGCGGGCAGAATGAAGGCGAACTTGCAGCCTTCTTTCGCTTGCTTTTGCGCATTCACGAACGAAACAACGACTGCGGCCATCAATCCAGCCGGCCTTCCACCCCTGGCCACTCACTGCCCGTCGAGTAGTTGGACGAACTCGAGGCGCGATCACCCATCGGACTGGTGCTCGGGTCTTCAGCTGGACGTCGAAAAGGATTACAACGGGGGAGCTTCTTTTACGTGCACTGCTGGTGGGGGTACTGGAGCGCTTATTCCGTGGTTGGTTGACAAGCCATCTGCTCCTCCCTACTTTCGCTGTCATTTCCCGTGTCTTGAAAAAACCTCATTTTATTGCATTGCAAACGCTTTGAAAAAACTTTCACTTTGTTTCACGTATTCGAGGCTCGACGCAGTTGAAATCTTGGCGCTCGTCCAGCGGATTGCACGCAAGTGGTAGCCATTCGCTTAGCGATGCACGGTAAGTCGGTCGACGTCGAATTCTTGCAGGCATTCATTGAATACAGCCGCTTTTATCGGCGCTCTCTGCACTCACTTCAACGGTAATCACTCGCGGGTAGGAGTTGCTCGTCTTTCCTTCGGTTCGAGTACTGGGCAGCCCAGTGGTCTTCGTTTGGGTGCGCAAGAGATGCATTGAGGTCATCTCTTTTGACTCGAATGTAACAAACAGTTTGGTTTTTATTCCGGAAGACACTCGGGGTTAGTGTGGGCAAGTGTAAAAAATCGAATCACTGCCTGCCTTCTAATATTGCGTTGAATTTAACGAATAACCTCATTTTGTGGACGTGAAAATGCCCGTTTTTACTCGTCGTCGAATCCACCAGCAACTTGAGGATCGATGAACGACCCACGTGTCCGCCCGCTTTCCATCTCCGCCCACCGTTCGGGCACAGTTCGCTCACCTGTTGCATTCGAAGCTCCGGAAGAGGAGGGCGTCGATCGTTGCAGCGAGTGGTGGGCGGCTCGGAGAGACATGGAAAAAAGCGGGCGGCGAGCGGCGGCCGGTCGGCTCGCCCACACTCCAGTGCGTTCGACGGAGCTCTTCGTTTTGGGTTGCTTCAATACTTTTTTCTAGATGGCGTTTGCGGCGTTGAGGCACCGCTCAATTCTTTCGGATGCAGGTGGTAGTTCTCTTCTTCTTCGTTGTTTTTCGAGCGTTGCCGGTCGAGTAATTCCGTGAGTTCTGGCAGTTTTGAGACAAGATTGTATGGTTGATTGGAAAGAAGCACCGGGAACACTTTTTTGTTTCGTTGGTGTTGGGTGAGGCTTTATTCCGCAAATAGAACACGCATATCCTCTTTGCGCGTGGCTTGGGTTGCGTTTTGTGTTCAAGTGGAAGAAACACATGCGTAGAGACAGGTAATTTCGTCCATAAACATTGGGATGCGCTATGGTTTGTTCTCTCCGTTCCAATATGATTTAATAATTTCAACCGCTCAATTGTTCAAGCAGTTTCCAACTTTGCCGAAAAATAGAAATGCAAAGAGCGAACCGACCTGTATCCACTTGAAGCCTTGTCCATCCGTTTCCATCCACGCACAAAAAGGAGTTACTCGCCCGCCGGCCGTTGGGCGCTCGAATGCGCGACGAAAAGCAGCAGAAAGCGGCGGGCGGGCGGGAGAAAAAAGCGGCGACGGCGGCCGCCCGACTTGACCGCCGCCGCCGAAACGAGCGGGCGGTGGGGAGGCCGCCTGGCGGTTGCTTCTCTCGTCTCTCGCGCTCGGTGGCGGCAGCAAGAGGAAGAACGGACTGAAAACTGCTCGAATACGGAACGAAAGGCTCTCCATTTCCCCCTGTGGATCAACAATCACCTCCATTGCTCTCATCAAACAACCCCAAACAACAAAGCAGTCCACGACTCCCCGCTCCTCCCCGCCGCCTTCCTGCGAGCCGCTCGCCGTGCGGCTCGACGAGGTGCGGGAGGTCGCCGGTTTCTTTCGGGCGGCCCGCGGCGACTCGAAAGCGGCCGTTCGCTCGGGATCTCCCGCCCGAAACAAACAACAAAGCGATCAAAGAAATGCTCGACGACGTCCACGCGTGATCGACCGACCGGAACGAGCGGGAAGGCGGCGGCGAGAAGGCGGGAGCTCCCCGCACTGCCGGCGGGAAGAGCGCCGAGTGGAGCGAGTGGACGAGCAGTCGGGCCTCCCGCCCGCGGGACTGCTCGCTGTTGCCCGCCGGCCACGAGCTGCCCGTTGAAGGCGGCGAGGAGCCCGGCGGTCTGATCGCAGGGGCCGCGCGGAAGTGGGCGGAGTTCGTGGACTTCGGGCGGTGGAGAGAAGGCGGGAGCGGCCGAGCGGCGGCGGGCAGCGGGCGCTCCGGTGAGATTTCTGCTCGTCGAGTGAACGGAGGGAAGAACCCCCCGGCCGGCCGATCGCCCGCCTTCCTCGAGCACGACCGGCCGGCCGGACGAGCGGCGGGAGGAGCGAGTGGCCGCGAAGAAGCGCCGGAAGCTCGCCCGCGGTTCGAACGACCGCAGCGGGCGCACGCGGATTGAGGGCGCTCGTCCGGGCGGCGTCCTCTCCGCCGTTCGTGCGGGCGGCCGCCGAGATCGAAGCGCCGAGTGGTCGCGCTCGCGGATCCCCCGAATGCTCGCTTCTTTCTCGTGGCGGCGATCGTTCTGCTCGTTTCGCGAGTGTCCCGTTCGCGGTGGAGACGCCGCTCGAGCGGCCGGACGGCGAGGAGAACCGCGTGGAAGTGGGCGAGAAGTCAAGCGGAAAGAGCGGGGAGGCCGCCGTTGGGCACTCGTCCACTCCACGGCCACGAACCGCCGGCCGCTTCCGCCCGCCCGCTCTCGCCGCTCCGCCGTCTGCTCGTCGAATTCGCGAGTGCGCCGAACGAACGAGCGGGCGCCCCTTGGAGTCCCCAGTCGGCTCGGCGGATGGGCGCGCCGAGGGGACGCCCGCCGACCGCCGCCTCCACTCGCTTCCTTCCGGCCTTCGAGGAGTGGAGGTGCCCGACACAAACAGGCGGCGAGCGGCGACTTCGGCCACTCCGCTCGCCCGCCCGCCCTCCCGCCCGTCCGCTCCTCTGCGCGCCGAGTGGACGGCCGGCTGTCGGGGTCGCCTTCCCTCTTTTCGGGGCGAGGAGGCGAGCGGGCGGCCCCTCCGATCGCCCCGTCCACTGGGGGGTGGGCGTTGCAGTCCGTTCGGTGGCGCCGGGCGCGTCGGCCGTCTTTTTTCTCCGCCCGCCCGCCCGCCCGCTCTCTTGCGCGCCGCTCGCGCCCGGCCGCCGGACGCCGCCGCCTCGCCGCCCGCCGATTTCGCCCGCTTTTCGGCGTGTTTCGGGCGAGAAAGCGGCGTCTTTTTGCGGGCATTTGTGCGTTGATTGACGGGCGTGGATCACATGATGTCACACTCCAGTTTTACGTTATTGGGAGCGATTGCGGCCGTGTTATAGAAAGACAGGGAAGTCGTGGAACCAACAAACGGAGCAGTAAAAGTTGGTTGCATTAAAAAGAGATGTTTTAACCGACTTGAACGGAATAGTTTTGCTTGCTGCCGTTTGGAAACATGGACAAAGAAGGATTATAACGGTTAGCTTCTTTGAAAGAATGGATCGTACATAATCTACTTTTTTGGACGATAAGACGATCGAAACACTAGCAGAAATGAAAATCGTCGATCACATTGCGAATAAACGGAATAACGCGCCGAACTAGAACGTGAGGATGAATGAGTTGAAAGCAACGGGTTGTCAATTGGGCTTCGACTTCCGCAAAGGCTGGACGATTGAGCGGAGAGGTCACTTGAGGGAACTTCCTCTTGGAGACGACTGGCCGAGCGATCTACAAGGCGGCGGTTTATTGAGCGAAGAGTTCGAGGGCAACCGTTGAGGTTCGGACGAACAACAAACAAAGGAGGCCACAGAAAGATTCGCAGAGCAAAGAAGGAGGGCGGTACCTCCTTCTGCCTGGAAGCAGAAGGAATATCAGAAGGGAATGGGAACACGAGTACACGAAGGGACCACGGGGGAAGGAAGGGGAGAGAGCGGAGAAAAGGAGGCGGCCGTCCGCTCGGCTCGCCGGTGCTCGAATGGCAGTAGGCCCGTCTGTCCGCCCGTCCGCTCGAGTGGTCGACTGTTCCGCTCGCCTTTCGGTCATCACTTCCGTTGGCGTTCCGTTTCCTCGACTCGTCGAGACGAGTCGACAGGGTCTTCGATTCAACTCCACTAATGCATGTGCTGCTCTTGTCTTCCGTTCCGTCTTCAGCGAGCCGCATCAAACAATGAATCAAACCATTAAGAGCGAAGGTATCGCCGCAGAAGCCGGAATTAACCAACAGCCTTTCCCACTCACCTCCAACCAAAGAAGTGCATGCACTCAACAGCCATCGAAGAACGCGGAGACGAGTCCAGTCGGCCGCTCGACGACCACCCGCCATTCGAAGCGGGCAACTCGCAAGTCGTCTCGGCGATCCCCCTTCCGGGTCTTTCCTAGAAGACCCCCCCATCGGCCGGTCACAGTGGAGGTGGGGGTGTTCCATTCGCCAGGCAGAATTTGCATGGGTGGTCGAAACAAACGAAAGCAAGAAGAGGGGGAGGCGCGCGCATTCCAATTTCTTTTTCCCATTCGGCCGTCGCCATGAACCTCTTCGATCTGCCGCGAACCGAAGAGGAGGCCTTCCGCGTGCTCCAAGACCACCACGTCGTCCACACGTCGCGCCTTTGTGTGCAGGGACACGCCGCGCCGCTGGACCTCAACCGCCGCTGTTGGCGGTGCTCGACCGCCGCTTGCCGCAAGGAGTTGGGACTCCGCGTGGGGACGTGGCTGGCGTGGTCCAAGCTGCCGTTCGTCACGGTCCTGCGCTTCGTCTACGCGTGGGCCTTCGAGATGTCGAGCATCGCGTTCTGCACTCGGGACTTGGGCATGAACAAGAACAGCACCGTCGACTGGAACAACTTCCTTCGGGAAGTCTGTGCTCAGGAGCTGCTCGCCCACCCGATCCAAATTGGTGAGAGTGCGTCGGTGTTCGTGTGGTTCATTTGCTTCCCTGCAGGCGGCCCTGGGCTGACCGTCGAAATCGACGAGAGCGTCTTTTCTCGTCGCAAGAACAACCAGGGCCGCCTGCTGCCGGAGCAGTGGGTTTTCGGCGGGATTTGCCGGGAGACGCGCGAGGTCTTCCTGTTCGCCGTCGACAACCGCACCGAAGCGACCCTTATGAAGTGCATTCGGGAGTCGATCAAAGAAGGTGGGAGAAATGGTCGCTGCTTGTGGTCACGAGGTGGTTGAAGGAAGTCACATCATCTCCGACTGTTGGCGCCCGTACCTCTCGGGGATCCCGAAGCTGAAGAAGGCAGACGGGACGCAGGCCTACACGCACGCGACCGTGAATCACAGCCGCAATTTTGTCGACCCCGAGAGCGGGGCCCATACGAACACGATCGAGAGCAACTGGAACCGCGCGAAGGCGGGCAATCGGCGTCGCTGGGGCACTCACCGCTCGCTCCTCGACAGTTACCTGTGCGAATTCATGTGGCGGCAGCGTCGCCGCAATTCCGATCCCTTCCTTGCCATCCTTGAGGACATCGCCACGCACAACCCGCCCGAATAAATTGGTGGAAGCCCGAGGGAAAGAGGAACTTTGCGTCACTCAATGGAATTTGCATCGTGACCGGCCGGTTGGGAAGCAATTTGCTGGCGGAAGGAGAAATGGGGACCCGGAAATGACAAGGGCGACCAGCAAGGACTCCAGAGAGTGAGATCGGGTGGTCGAGTGGTTGTGTTTTTGATTCGCGCGTGAGGCGTGCGAGTTCGACCTTCACTTGACCGGCCGATGGGGGGGTCTTCTAGGAAAGGTCCCAAACATTTTTGTGCACGGCATTCGGCAAAAAAGAATAATCTTACTTCACCCGTCGACAAACATTTACGAAGAAGTTATTCGCAGCCGCTCCTTTGACTGAAAACAATGAATCTAGCGTTAACTACGGCAAACTCTGCTTCACGGAATAAATGATATGAAAGAACGGAATGAACGCGGCTGGAAGCAAACGCGCTTTTGAAGCACTTCGCCAACGATGCCACTGTGATTGACTTTCGTCCCTTTTCCAGCAACCTTCATTTGTTCCGTTTGCCCTTGACGACGCTTTGATACGAACAAGGCACACGATGCCTGCCGTCGGAATAAACCAAAAACAATCGACACTCACCTGCAGGCAAAACACTAGTGGACCCACTCAACACCCATTGAAGAACGCGAAGATGAGCGGAGCCAGCCGTCCAACGACCACTCGCCATTCAAAGCGGGCAACTCTCCAGTTGTCTTGGGGATCCCGCCCCTTCCACTGGAAGGGGGCAGTCCTCCGGCGAGTGTGGAGGTCGCCCGTGCGGGAGAGCAGCCGGCCGACTGGCGGCAGACGGGCACTCCCGCCCGCCCGTCCACGAGCGCCCACTCCGAGCGGGAATCCCGCCCCGAATGTCCGCCGGCCGCCGAAGAAAGCGGTCGTCCACGGGCACTTCTTTCGGCTGGATCCGCCCGCCAGTCGCCCACTCGCCGGCCGATCCGCCCACTCCGCCGTCTTCCACGGCCGACCGCCCCTCGCGACTGCCGGCATCGATCCGCCGGCCAACGGGACTGCCGCCCCGCAATCCGCCGCCCATCCCACTGGACTACGCGGACGCCGTGGGGGCCGCTCGACGGGCGGCGGACGTCCGGCCGGCAGTCGGCGGTCTTCGCGCCCCGTCCTTTCGGACGTGCATCGCTCGCCAGTCCACTCGCGCTGCACAAATGGGCGGTTTATTTGTGGGAGTTGACAATAATAAAAAAGAGTACGCAATGATTTCAACTCGAAATGCGGGTGGCAAAGAAATGGAATGAAGATAGCG
Source organism: Aphelenchoides fujianensis (assembly GCA_024699865.1). Classification (NCBI taxonomy): domain Eukaryota; kingdom Metazoa; phylum Nematoda; class Chromadorea; order Rhabditida; family Aphelenchoididae; genus Aphelenchoides; species Aphelenchoides fujianensis. The sequence continues at coordinate 1,244,564 of JAMPIO010000015.1, read as the reverse complement.
GGAGCTGTAAACGGCTGGAGAGTAAAGACAAATGGCGCAGGCTGTCCGGGCGTCTAAAACAGAGTGAAAATTGGCGGCTGGACAATTTAAAGGAAGGTCAACCTCAATGGCGCACGGTAAATCGCTAAATCCTCTTTGCTGTCACTCCAGTGTGGCGCCCGAAATTCGAGAATAAGTTGATGCTCGGTACAAATATTTCCTTTTGGCATGATCGTCATGCGCGAATCCCATTCCGAACACACGACGACATTCCATTCGAGAAGGCAGAGGTCGAGAACAGCCGTCATGAACATTTGCTTCGTCTCCTGCGTGGGGCGATCGAGCAAACTGGCGTGTATTTTGCCCGCCTTGCCACTTACCACACGCTCAATTGTCTGAAGAAATGCCGCGTTTACTGTTCGCAATTTTACAACGCACTTGGCCTTTCATCGCCGCCATTTGGCGGGCTAGCGGCTTCAACTGTACTCGTTGCTGCTTCATCTGGATCACGTCAAAGCAGCGCACGGAAGTGCGAACATCCTGTACAAACCAAAGCTTGTCCTCAAAAAAGTGAACACAGTCGCCCGCGTTGGCTCCGACCGCCTCTTCGTCGATCGAGTGCACAAGTCGCATTTCGGCGCTGTTCTCCAAACGGATCAGCTCGAAAACGGCGGTCTGCGAAAATACTTGATGGATCAAGAAAAGCGATTCATCGAGCATGTAGACGTCTTCCACTCCTCTACCATCCAGCTCAAATGGCTGCTGGTAAAACGGGGCGTATGTGCGAGTTTCGAAGTCCAAACGGAAGAGATTCCAAAGAGCAAAATGAGTGAACATGAGCAGAGTGCTCTCATCAATGACCTCGATCGCCAGCATTGTTCCTCCCAATGGGTTCCCTGGGGCCGGCTGAAAGTGACTAAACAGAAATGAACAGTGGACCATGACTCTTTGGATCTTACTGCTGGACTTCTCGGAACAAATCCAAAACCACAACCGTGCCACGGTTCTCCTCGTCAGAAATAGCAGCATAAACGAAACGGTCGTTGAAAGCTTTGATGCAAGAGTTTCGGAAAAGAGGAACGAGTGGAAAACGGCACGTCGGCATGGTTGAAGGCATTATTTTAGCAACGCAGAAAGCGAATGCAGTGAATTCCGCGTAGGATATGGAAACTGCGGATGTAGATCGACTGCCGCGTTAGCGGTCCACTTCTTTGCTTTCCCACTCCAATCGATGTAGCTGGTCGGTGCATCCAATAGATGACCGCGAGGACTTGCGCAACCAACGCAATGTCTGTCTTTATTTCAACACATCCAGCCCGTTCCCCTCGCTCGGCTTGTGCGGTCGGCTTGCGGAAAGTTTTCCGCCGTCTGTTCATTGGCAAGCGAATGTGTCGACAGGGCGACCAACGTTCGCCCGGCAGTCAGCGGTTTTTGCGCCCCGTTCTTTCGGGAGTGCGACCGCCGGAGCGTCCCACCTGAAACAAAAGAAGTGAACACGAGCTGCAGGATCGAAGAACGCGGCCGTCTTCTCGTCGACAGCGGCAGTCGGAGCGACCGCCCATTCTCGCTCGAAACTAAACGCCGCCTACTCGGCGGGTCTCTTCGCCGACTGCTCAAAGAAACGGCCAAAAAGACTGGAGGATTGCTCCGATTTGAATACGATGAACCGAGAGTGGCAGAAAAGTAGAAGGCCAAACTCGACGGGCAACAGTCTCGCGCAGATACATAAGACACCGAAAAGATTTCACCCAACCACGGAACTCAAAATTGCCCGGAATAAATCATCGAATTGTTCCGATTATCTAACGAATAAAACAATAGACAGCTGAAAGCGCGAGCAGTAGAAGCAGAGATCTTTTTTGAGCGTCCGCAAAAGACGTCTGTACAGGTTTAGTGTCAGCAAGCAAAAAGCATAAGTGTGTCCTTGTTGAAACAGGTGGACCGACGTTGTATCTTGTGCACTGCAAAGATTGAAAGTAAAACAGCAACAATTGCAGGCAAAAAGGAAATTAAAGAGATGCACGGAATAATCGAACAGACTATAAAAGCCTTGATGAAACGTAAAGAAGCGCTGGCACCGTTTCAAGCGATCGAAGAACAGCCGATCACATCCACTTCGACGAGCTCCGTATTGCTCGCTTCTTCAACAAGCAGACTCACGGCTCGGGCAGCAAAATACTTACTTCATTCATCGCTCATTAGTAACGTGTCATCGCCAAAAAAACACCTCGCTGCCGCCCGCCCGCCACTCCCGTTCGAGCGGCGAGTCGAATGGCCGCCCGTCCTCCCGTCTTCCACTCAAAGTGAGCGTTCGATCCGCTTTTCGATCAGAAGTGAGGGCAGGGGATCGACCACGGACGAGCGGCGGAAGTCTCCGCTTTCCGGTGGCCGGCGCCCTCCGGCCGGCCGTCCGCCGAGTGGCCGCCCGAAGAAGCGAGTGGCGGGCGGAGAGGATCGGCGGCTCTCGCGGGTTCTTTCCGGAGTGATCGGCGAGTGCGTGGATGAGCGAACTTGAGCGGTGCGGGGAAGCGGAGAGCAGTCGACCGCCCCCTCGCTCCTTCCTACGGCCACTTGTCCGCTCTTCGCTGCCGCCCACTCGATCCGCCGAACAGCCGCCGACAACCGGGGACTCTCGCCGCCCTCCGCCGCCCTCCGCCGGCCGCCCGCTCGCTGCTGGAGTTCCACCGGCGGCGTCGAGTGGTCGCCGAGCCGGAAGCCCGCTACTTCACGCACCAAACGACTTCCTTTCGTTCCCCTCCGTCCCCCTCACTTGCCGCTTTCAGCTCGTGGCCGGCTGCCAGCACCTGCACGGCCGGCAGATCCTCCATCGAGACCTGAAGCTGGGCAACCTGTTCCTCGCCGACCACCTGCAGCTGAAGATCGGCGACGGGCAGCAGCGGACGCTCTGCGAGACGCCCAACTCCATTGGTTCGTTCCCACCTTCGTCCACTCACTCCCGCTGCTCAAGGCCGGGCACTCGTTCGGGGTGGACGTGTGGGCGATCGGCTGCATCCTCCACGCGCTGCTCGTCGGGCGGCCGCCGTTCGGGACGCTCTCCTTCGAGGCGAGTTTCCTCCCGTCTTCCCTCCTCTGATTCCGACCGCTCTCGCTGCAGCAAACGTACGCGAGGATCCGGCGGAACGAACACGTGATCCCGACGCGCATCGGGCAGCACGCGCACGAGTTGATCGCCGCCCTGTTGGCGCCGCTGCCGGAGGACCGCCCGACCGTCTTCTCGCGCGGCTTCCTGCCCGACGCGCTGCCCGTCTCGTGCCTCGTGTCCGTGCCGCGCTTCAATCAGGAGAACCTCGCGGGCGGCATGATCGACGTCTGTTCCTCCTTCCACTCCCTTCACTCGCCTCCGTTCTGCTCGCCTCCAGCCGGAGACTCGTCGGGGCGACGCCGCGCGCCCGCTGCAGCCGCCCGTCGTGCAGGACGCCGCGTCAATGATCGTGAGCAGCCGGAAGGCGAACGAGAAGGACGAGACGCCGATCGTCGAGCCCCTGAACAACGCGGCCAACCAGCTGGCGGCCTTCTCCTGCCGACAGGGCGAGCAGGTGCCGAGTGTCGATCGTGAATGTCCCCCGAATGCTTCCCCGATCGCTCGATTGATTGCAGTGGACGTGCAGGACGAGCATCCCGCCTCGGCGCCCGTCTTTTGGGGCTCCCGGTGGGTGGACTACGCGGAAAAGGGCGGCCTCTTCTACGCGCTGTGGGACGACTCGGTGGGCGTCCTGTTCAACGACCACACGAAGCTGTCGGTTGATCCGAGCGGAGAGTGAGTTCCCCTTTGTTCTGCCCGCTCCTCCCCTCCGCTTGCAGTCGGCTCCAGTACATCGACGCGACGGGCGCCGAGTACGCGCAGACGCTGGAGAAGACGGTCGAGCTGCTCGCGGAGTTGCGCTCGTACGTGATCGAGCACCCGCGGTCGGCGGGCGAGCGGCTGCCGCGGGGCGGTCAGGAGTTCGCCCGCTTCCCGTGTCAGCGCGTGGTTCGGCTCGGACGTGGCCATCGTGCTGCTGCTGACGGACGGCTCTTGAGGCGAGTTCCTTCCGTTCGATTCGTGGGACTGTCGGGTTGCTTGCAGGACCACACGAAGCTGATCGTCTCGCCGTCCATGCGGGCGGCGACGTTCGGCGACCCGCAGCGCCGGCCGCCCTCGTCGAGGCGGGCTGCTCGCTCGAACTCCGCGAGCGGCTGCAGTACGCGAAGACGACGGCCGAGCGGCTGCTCGGCCGCCGCAAGACGGAGTCCTGATCGAGCGGCTGTTCTCCTCCGCTCGCCTTTTTGCAACGCCGTCGTTCGAGTTCGTCGTGCGGGTGTGTCGGACGAAACGGCGCCTTTCTTTCTTTCGCGTACAGGTGTTCTCTTCCGCTTCATCCCCTTCAACGACTGGGCGGACGAGACCCGCTTCTTTCTGTTCCTGGGCAGAGATTTGGGGATGTCATTCGATTGGAGATTCTCGCTTTCATTGAGCAGTCGGTGCAAATTGGGGTAGACAGTGAGTTTGATGGGCAAGCAGCAGGAGCAATGCGAGAATCTCTTCGTTGTTCACGAGCATGTGGTTAACCGTCGTCTTTAATAGCGAATGATTAGTGTGATTGGAAAGCGTGACCGCAGGCTGAGGAGTGGGCGAGTGGTCGAACGCCAATGTGAAGCGTGTGTCCGCTCGTCTGTGGGGGCCGTCCGCCCACTTCTTTGCGCTCGAAGGAAGAAGAAGCGGCCGGACAAGGGGAAGATGGGCACTCGGCGGAAGAGCCACCGACCGAACGCCCCAGTCGACTGCTCGACGGGCGGCCGCGGAGTTCGGCGAGTGGAAGGCGGCTGTTGAGGACTCGGCGGAGGGGACGCCAACCGGGCGGCCTGAAAGAGCGGCGGGCGTGACGGCGGACGAAGGGCGGCGGGACTCACCGTTCGGCTCGAGCACACGAAGCGATCGGGAAAGGCGGTAAGGTACGACGTGGGAGAGGAGTAAGCGAGGATAGAACGGGGAAGGGCAAAAAGAGAGAGTAGACGGAGCGAACGAGTAAAAATTTCGGAGAAGAACTGTTTTGCAGCAAAAAGTGAACCGCACATGAACCACCGATACGCGTCCGTCCGTCTATCCACTGGCCTCGCTTCGGCAGACGATCGATTACCGTCGCACTGAAGAATACGGAGTGGTCGATCGCTTGGAGAAGTGAACAGAAGACGGTGAATAGATGATCGTTGGTTCATTCTTTTGCGCAGTTGATGAAAGAAGTGAACGTTTTATTTTGTTTCGTAGGCTTCTTTGAAACCAATGATGGGATAGTTTAGGTTCTTATTCCTCTTTGTGTTTTGACAGTGGAGTTCTTTACCATTTATTCCGCCACCTCGCGACCCCACAAGCTCCATGGTAAGAGAGCATATGGAGTGTTGTTCTTGTAGCGAGCAAAAGCGACATCTTGCTCCTTCTTGTCGAGCTGCAAGACGTGAGCTTCTTTATTGTCTTGTGAATCGTCGGCGGTGAAGAAATATTCTTGCGTTTGTATCTTTTTTCATTCGTTTATTTCGGATGCGAATGATGTCAACTCTGTGAACTGCATTCGCCTTCGTTCCTGCTTCTTTGCCAATCGATGCCCAAAGGAGGCGCGCATTTTGATTGTCCACGAGCAAGCCGGCTGTTTATTTCACTGCTCATCACTGTTCGCAGATCGCTACTTTTGACGGCCGTTCATTTGCTGTCCGGCTTCTCGCCGATCGTTTCGCTCTTGCTCCAACTGATCACGTCGTTGGAAGTGGGCAAAGCAACGGTTTTATTCCGCTCGCTTTTGCATGTCAGCAAAGAAGCAGGGGGTTTGCTTCAACTGCCGTATCAGCTCTTCTTCTGCAGTCTTTTTCGTTCATGTCGGTGGCGGTTCCGAAACCTTTTTCTCGTCAATTTCGACAGATTTAGGGTGGCGTTGGCAGCGTGCCCGAATGCTGCTCGTTATTTTCATTCACTGCTTGCTGGAGGGGAGGCATTGATCACTCTTGCAGAGACGCGCATTGGCAGCGAGCACTCTTTGATCAGAGCTCGTTGAATCGCCCTCCAACATTCATGATCGTTCTCGCCCTTCCACTGGCATCTTTTTCTGTCTCGTTCGGCCACTCATTGCAGGGGAGATTCCGTGAAAGTTTGTTTGAGCAATATGCTGAACTGGCTATCCAAAATGTTCTGTTCGTTGATCGCAGCTGTCTTGTTGATGTCTGGCTTTGCCCCCGACACAACGAGCAATCACTGACAGCATCGAGTCGCTCGTTGTATTCATCAGCGCGGAGCTAGGCGGCCTTACTTTTAAATGCGGGGAGGAATGCACGGCATTCATTTCTTGCTCGTACAGAAACAAATTGTTGTTTCTATTCCGAACAGAAGGTTTGTTTTCAAGAATAGGGAACATCAAATCATTGTGGGGTAGGCAGCCACGTGTTTAACTTCAACCAGCGGGTTTATTCCGTCCTAGTATTTTCACTCAGCACGGCAAGCTGCTGACCGTCTAACAAGAGTTTCTCGACTGCAACTCTGTTGCCGATAACGTTTTTCCGGCTTTTCGCAAATGGAATGTCTCGTTAATGTCACTCGACTTAAAATACTCAATACTCGTGTCCACGCGTTTTGTTCGCGGCTTATAGTTTCCGTTCTGGCTCGATCCCCGCTTTCAAAAGGCGACGAGAGTCGTTTGATTCGAGCAGAATTCCGTCTTGGTACCTTTCGTTCCACGGATAACGACTGCTTTCGTTGCTCCCCGCTTCATTGCCGCTCTTATGTTGCCCCCACTCTACACACCACTCGTGAGTGGAAGGCGGTGCGTTCTTCCTTTTTTCCAGTCCGCATCGAACACGACAGTCTTTCTTTTGATTTCTATTCGGGCTGGGCGGCATTCGATTCTTCTGACTGCTCGACGGCGAGTGGTTGCTCTTATTCCGCGTAGTAATCCCATGAATGAATGGGCAGCGTTGACAGTGGAAACAAAGATCTTTGATAGCTGTTCGCTCTGGGCTTTGAGTCGACGGTTTATTCCGTATCCGTCTTTCAGTTGGACTAAGAAACAGCGGCGTTTCGCACGTTTGTTGAGGCAAGACAGACAGCTGGACGATCGACTGCTGTTGGCGCTGGCCGCAAGCGAGCACAACGCGAATTCGTTGGACACGCAGCCGGTCGACTCTGACCTTTCGGTTTAATTGATGAGCGTGTTAGTGGATCGCAGTGGCCCCGTCAATGTTTGGCTTTGCTCCCGACACATCGAGCACCACCGACGACGTCGAGTCGCTCGTTGTTCTCATCAGCGCGGAGTTCGGGGATGTTTCTTTGGAGGCGAGGAGGATGGACGACATTCATTTCTTGATTATGCAGAAAGCAATCGTCGATTTTATTCCGCATCTTTTAGTACTACGATCATGCTGAATGACATCCGCTCGCGGGACGTGAAACCTGCTGCATTCTTTTTGAATTTATGCGCTGCAAGCGTGCCTCAAAGCGAGGGTTATTCGTGTCCAGGCGCTTCGTTCTCGGCCTCCAGCTTCCGTTCTCGTTCGACCCTCGCATTCAAAAGGCGACCAGGAGTCCGCTTACGCGTCTTCTACCTTCCAAACAGTGGTGACTTTTTTTGTTGCCCCCTCGCTTCATTGCCGTATTTCTGTTGCCCGGTGTTCCACACACCACTGGTGACTGGACGGCTGCTCGTTCTTTCTTCTTTCCAGTCCGCACCGAACACGGCGGTCTTTCTTCTGCTTTCTGTTGGGGTGGGCGGCATTCGATTTTTTGACGGCTCGACGGCAGGTTTGTTGCTTTATTCCACGGTTCGGCGTTTCTGGGATCAATTCTAGCTAGCGTTGACGGTAGAAGTACGGATCTTCGATTACTGTTTGTTCTGAGCTTTTGACTTAGTGGTTTGTTCCGCCCCCTTCTCCGAAACTTTTTGCCGGGACTTCAACTGTTTGCACGTTCGTTGAGAGAAGGCAGAGAGCCGGATGATCGGATGCTGTTGGCGCTGGCCGCAAGCGAGCAGAACACGAATTCGTTCGACCCGGAATCGGCCGACTCCAAGCTTTCGGTTTGTTCGACGAGTCTGTTCGTGCGAAAAATCAAATTCCGTCAAATGATCTTCTAGAGATTGTCGCCGCGATCTGCACAATGGATTGGCCGCTGTTTTCGTCGTGAACACAAAACCACATTTCTTTTCCAGCAGTATACGATGAGTTCTTACAAAAGCCGTTGGAAGCCAAAGATGGCGGAATGGCCGGCGGTTGTTGCAGGGATTGTTTCGAGACGATAGGAGGATATCTTTCGTTTGTTGGGCGGATGACCGCAAAGTGAGAACACGGATCAGACGGCTGCAAAAAGTGGTTTTTAATATCGACTTTACTCTTGCTTAAGAGTTGATTATTCCGTAAAAAATTTCCGCACGGTTTCATAGACCTCCTTTCGTTTTCAACGGCCACTCGAGTCGGATGTTCGCTTACTTTCAATGAAATGATTCGTGGTTGTTCGCTCGCCTTTCTTTCAACGCTTCTACTCGCACATTCAGTCCTTTTTTTGTCCATAAAGCTTCGTACAAGTCACATAATTCCGTTCTACTGTTTTGCTTGCGAATAGTCTTGCAGAAAGACTCGTCTTAATTCTTCGTTTCAGTTATTCCTTTCGTTCCATGTCTAAACGGAGCGGCAACCAAAACAAATGCAAAAAGTTTAAACCGACCGCCATCCACTCGAATGCCCGTCCATCCGCGGCCATCGACCGGCAAGCAGGCTGAAAAAAGCGGCGGCAGGAGTGAGTGGAGGGACGAACAGCAGAACTCACGAATTCCTCCGAACGCCGATCCACAACGACTGCAGCGTTATTCCGCAAAACGAGAATTTCTGTGGAGTTCGGCCACTAAACGCCAGATTAAATTTCAATAGTTCCTGCAGAATTCATCAAACAAACCTTCCGCTCAACGAACACCAAAAACGGACCACAATTCACGAGAATTCCAGGCGAATCCAAGGCGAGCAGAAAGCGGCCACGCGGCGTGGGGCGGCGGCGGTCAAGACGGCCGTCCGACTTGACGCGCCGCCCGCCGCCACTCGCCGCGAGTCCGCCCTTCCCTCAACCGGTCGGTCCAACCGAGCGGTTCGCGTAGTGGGCGACTGGCGGCTCGTCCGCGTCCTCCGCGGCCCCAACGGCGTCCGTCGAGCGGCGTCTTCCGCTTCCCGGCCGGCGATCGGGTCGTTCAAAAGGCGGCGTCGAGGTGCGTGGAGCAATCCGACGAGCCGCTCGTCCAGTGGGTTTCGCCGTCGCCCACCGCTCGACCACTCCGGCGGGCGATCGGGCGCGCTCGTTGAGGAGTGAGAAGAAGGCGGTCGATCGGCGGCCGCGAGTTCCGTTCGGCCGGCCGGCCGCTTCGAAGAGCGCGCTGCAAGTGGGCGAGCGGGCAGAAATCGTGTGGATTGTGGCCGAGGCGGTGAAACGAAGAAGATTCCGCTTTCTGCACGTCCAACGGCCCCTCCCCGTCCGCATGCTCTCGTCCGTCCACTCGCCCCTCGTCCACCTGCCGGCCGGCGAGCTGCCCGTCTGCTCGTGAATTGCGGGCGAGCAGGAGGGAGTCGTCCGATCGGATGAGGGGATCACCGGGCGCACCCGACTGCTCCCAGTACGCAGTCGAACGAGCAGCCGGACGACTCGAAGCCGGCGGACGGCCGAGCGGACGGTCGAGAGCGCGGCGGGGGCGAGCCGACCGGCAGGACGCGGGAGTCCGCTCGATCGTCGTGATGTTGAGCGGAGAGCAGCGGGAGACTCCAAGCGGCCGAATGGACGAAGGAGAGAGCGGACAGCGCGTGCAAACGGCCGTTTCCAACGGGAATCAAACGCCCGCATTGCCCGCCTTCTGTGGTGATCGAAACACGCGTCAACGACCCGCTTCAGTCGTTGCTTTGTGCTTGGAATGCTTTCAATTCGAACGGGCATCACTCTTCTGCTCAATCGAATGCTTGAGGACGAGCTGTGGGCATCGCAGCTCTGTTTGATGCGAGCTGAAATTCCGAGCATTCATTCGATTGACACGCACGAGAACGCAGCGATGACTAGACGGCAGCAACGGAGGGCGCATTCGGGGGCCGACGGGCGGCCGCTCGAATTCGATCGTCGCCTCCCGCTGTCGGAATTCTCGCGGAATGCCGTCCACTCACCAGAGGGCGGGAATCTCATGGCCGGCGGCCCGGTGGCGCAGTGGAGTGCGCGGAGAATTGCGGCGGCGGCGAGAAGCGGTCTTGACGGAAAGGAACAAGAGGGGTGGATGGACGGGGGATTCTCGCCCTCGATTGCTGCCGTTCGGTCACTTCGCTCTCCTCGCCGCTTTCGGTCGACTCGGCCGCCGTCTCCTGCCGAAGCGAACTCACGCGTTGGACGGGGCAGTCGCCGGTGCTGGTTGGGCGGAGAAGGTGGTCGTCTTTGCGTCGGTCGACTATTTGGTGGTTGTACGACTGGTCTTTCGAACGTGGTCGAGTCGAAGCAGTTGCTGTTAACGAGTTGGGTGATCGGACAGTTCTTTCGAGCGTTCATCGAACGTCCGTCTCTTCTATGTTGTCGGATTGATTGCTTGAAACATCGCTTATTCCGTTCCTGCGTCTGAGTTTTGTTTCAGCATTGAACAACAAACCACCCGCTGCAAGGAGTCGTGGAATATCGTTAAGCTGCACTTCGTCTTAAAATAGCACCAGGTCCACGTAGTGGCGCTCAAAAGACGTCTCAAGCAAAGCAGGAACCACTAGCGGGGCTCAAGTTGTTGCGGTCAAGAGACCACTCGGTTCGTGGTTTTTTGCAATGCTCATGGAGCAAGGGAAGTTCACGCTTGAGGTGTCATAGGGCAGGGCATTGATTCCGCATGTAGCTAGTCGCATGAACAGGATTCTTCTTGTTGATCGCGGACGTATAGTCGAATCATGAAGAAATTAAAGCAATAGTTAAATGATCGACTGGGGTTGTCCATTCTTCCAGCCGTCATTCCAGGTTGATTCCTCATTCGTGCCACAAACTCCTAGCTTTTCGCTTTCTCGCCCGCCGGTCTTCCCCCTCGCCCGCTCCCCGCCCGACCGCTCGCTCGCTCACGACTGGCGGCTTGACTTCTCTTTATTCACTGGGCTCGAGCGGCTTTTAAACACTTGTGCGGGCGGATTGAACGGGGCGGGGCAGAGAGAAGAGAGAGTGCAAGAGACGAGCCCGTCTCTTACACCTTCCCCTTTTGGAACTAGAATCGTCCTCGATTCGGACCAGAGGACAGAGAAGAGAAGTGAGCAGAGAGGCATGAGGAGGGCGACAAAGGAAACGCTTGCAAGCGGTCAGGTCTTGCTTGCTTCACTCAACGCTTGTTGTGATGCGAAAGTTCAAGAGAAAAGTCATTAGAATGGGACCTTCTCGTGACTGCATGCATAACGTGGGGGTCCAAATGGACAGCACTCGCGATGGACGTCTCCATACGTTCACTTGAAGCAACTGTGCTCGAACGCAGCTTGTGGTTTGCTTGTTCGAAGGGCTTGGGCAGAATCATGCATCTCAAGGCAAAATGAAGAGGACATACGTTCAATGAAACGCAGCAAAGTTCAAAAGGCTGTGAGAGAGTGGGAGTAGCTGAGAGAAGAGCAGATAAAATAAGCATCCATTGGGGATTAACGAAAACAGGGCAGTTTACAGACATGAGGAGAAGGTTACAAGTGATCGATTGACTTGATTGAATTCGAATTGATCTGATTGCTCTCGAAGCCGCTGATTTGCTCGGATGACACTTGACTGGAGCGGAGATTCGTTGGCTCTTGACCATCGACGGCGGGATGTCGTACGGGAGCGGATGTTTGCGTGCTGCTCTCCGTGCTGGCCATCGCGTTGGTCAGCTGGTGGGTCCTCGCCGTTCTCGCAGCCGGCGAGTCGTAGCTGAAACCAAACGAATTAATGATGTTGGAGTTGAATTCGACCTGCTCCTCCTTCCCCCTTTTTTGTGACCCTTTTTTCGAGCTTGCAAGAAACGAACTGCTGGGGAACAACCTGCTGCCAAGAATTCAGATACTCGGCGGGTTTGAGTTGGGTCGCGTTTGCTTTGAAAAAAAGGACGGATTTCCTGCTTCTTACCTGGATTTACCGCTTGGAATTTATGCCTTGCGTGAAAGGGAAAAGTAAAAACATTTTGCTTGCTGCTGCTTGTCGTTCTCTTGCTGTCTGCTGCCTGCAATGCTTGAGCATGTTCCTTTGTGCTACATGTGAACAGTCAAGCTCGTTGAGGCGATTGTGCTTATGTGGACATAAATTTCAAGGGTCGCATGTTTATGTGCGTTTTGAAATCCAACAAGACGAAAATCCGTTGTTTCGTCGTCTTGCGGCATGAAATTGGACGAATTGACGGGCAAACGATCCTCGATCGCTTGCTTCGTTTCTTTCGGGCGCGTCGACGCCGCCGTCCTGCTCGGCTTGCTTTGCGGAATGCGGATTTCGGGCGACGAAAATCGACGGCTTGCGTGTCCCCCGCTTTTCGTTTTCTGCGAGCGAGAACAAAGCGGCGTGAATCATCCGTCTGCGGTCAAATCGCGCTCGGCCGGCCACTGCGGCGTCGCAAAACGGAGCGGACGGGCAAGCGATCGAAAACCACGAACGTGCACGTCGTCGAATGCGGACACAACTTGCAACGAACCGCAAATAGAAGGCATGAAGCTTGCGCTTTACGCGGCATTTTGCTTGCGCATGTTCTTCTGCCGGCCGGATTGCGAACTTATGTCAGCACACGAGTTATGGCTTGTCATGCGGACGTTGCTGGAATTCGATCATGGCATGCGCACAAAACAAAAGAAGTGGACGGGAACATTCCACTGCTTGACCGAATGACTAGAATCGATTGAAAACGACGGCGAGACTGCTGCAGTCAGTCTGTGCAAACCGGCTTGAGTACCTGCTGCTTGCTGGCTCGACGAACTCGCGTGCTAAAAACGGTTAAAAACGAGCCGATTATAAAAAGCTTGCGGAGGTATTTGGAACCCAGAGATCAAAAGTGTGAGAGTCTTCGCGCGTCGGCCGTTTCGAAAACGAGCGGCGAACGGAGGGCGATTTGGCGTCTTGCGGAGAAAAGAGCGTCACCTCCCACGGGATCTGTGCGCGCACGGCTTGCAAATGAACATAAGGGATCACGATCAAACCGCTTTGCGTACTCGAAACGCGCCGACAAGACACGATCACGAACGAGTCGTCCCGCGGGAGTGTGGGCGCAAAAATAATGAGGACAAGGGCAGTTGGACACTTTTAAGCTGCCCGGATCGAGTGGTGCCTCACTCGCTGCTACCAGTTAAATGATCGACTGGGGTTGCCCATTCTTCCAGCCGTCATTCCAAGTTGATTCCTCATTCGTGCCACAAACTCCTAGCTTTTCGCTTTCTCGCCCGCCGGTCTTCCCCCTCGCCCGCTCCCCGCCCGACCGCCCGCTCACGACACGACTGGCGGCTTGACTCTTGTTTATTCATCGGGGCAGGCGGCTTTTATACACTCGGGGCGTGCGGATCGAACGGGGCGGGACAGAGAGAAGAGAGAGTGCAAGAGACGAGCCCGTCTCTTACACAACCGGAGTGGACCGTACTTTTTTTGCTGCTTTTCATTCATGAACCATGTAGAAATTCCGATCATGATTTCTTTTTGGTGGAGTTTTTCTTTCGGACGGCTGGTTCCACGAGGAATATTGCGAGTCGTGGGCTTTCGACAAAAACGGTTTCGCTTAACAATATACAATTTGCGTTCTCTTTGCCAGCTCAACGGGCAAACGATCGTTGCTCGCTTCAAGCGATTGAACGAACTCGTTGCTCCTGTTTGCGATTTTCTTTCGTTAGTAGAACACAGATCGCGGCTTCTTATTCCGAAACATCCGATAAATCGTAGCTCGTTATCACTTTCTTCACGCCGACTGGCACGTAGGACATTTCACTTTGAAATTGCGGGACAAAAGACTTGTGCTTAGAACGGATTACCACTCCTCACTTGCTGATTTCAGAAATGGAGGGACTTCCAAATCTGCTGCCGCTTGGCACCTCGACCAAAATGAATCCGTCGCCCGCGCCACGGGTCGATCGTCGAGCGAAGTGGGGGTCAAACCAGCACGCGGCGCCAACCCGACGCGACGTCCGACCGCATGTCGAATGAGCCACCACTGCCAGGGGTTTTTTTACGGAAAGACAAAATGGAGACCCCTCGTTCGGACTGATGTGGAAATGAATTTATTGCGCTGTTTGCCGGATCTCAACTACGGCCGTTTTTTCTGTCGTTTTTCGATTGTCATAGGATCCGGTTTATTCCGTCCATCGCACGATTAACCAGATTTTAAAACGTACTTCTCGAATCATAACACAACGTACATGGGATTTGTACCGAGATCGGTTTTTTACTTTCACTTGATTAATGTTTGTTGTTGAACAATATCTTTTTATTCCGTGCAGATCACTGGTTATGGGCATACGAAACTTGTGAATTATTTCTTTCTTTCTTTTCGACCGTGTTGAACACACGAAGGTCAAATAGTTTTTGTGAATTAACCACCGAAAATACGTGAAAATTCCGTCATTTTTAATCAACTTGGGTTAGTAGAACGTCAATGCGCTAGCTGTATTTCTTACTGCGCGCGGCAAGTTCGCATGGAACCAAAGCTGTCATTCACTAAAAAATGAGTGCTTGCTCATTTCATCGGTGGTATTTTGTCGATACAGCAAGGCAAATGTCACAATTGTATCTCGATTTTTTCGCAAGTGTATTGAAGTGTCCAGAAAGTTTCCGAACGGGGCTCGACCGAGCGGTCGGTTGCGTCGCGTGGTGGAAATGAGTTGCTCATGCAAACCGAATCCGAAAGGTCTCCTTCGAGCGCGATGACTTGTTCCCTACAGTCGATAAAGTTCTGTTTCCGTGCTTTTGACGTACGAAACGGAAGCCAATTTCGTTTGCGGTCACGATGCTCTCCATAAATGGCTCTCGCATCTGTTCTTCGAGCAGCTACTCGGCGATCCCCACGTGAAGCTCACAAAGCAGCATAAAAGAGAAGGTTGCAGCTCACCCAGCTTCTTTTCGCAAATGCAAAGCTACGGCTTTTTGGGACATTCGGGATCTTCGATTAGCATGAGGGTGGACAGCGTGTGATTCCCCGCAATGTTCTGCCGGATCTCGCCCGTGTCGCCGGTCTTCGGGCGTCCGAGATGGTTCTTTTTTCACGCGCATACCCCGTTTAGAACGTTTCGTATGGCGTCTAGGTGGTTGATTTGGACGTCTTTGTCCCGTAAAACTGACACACAGTGGCCGCCGCCGAGTTGGGAGACACGCCTTGAAGCCACTGGAAGTAGAGCAGAAGACGGGATTGTTTGCGCGCCAGTTTTATCGCTCGAAATGGAGCAAGCGAACGGTTTCATTTTGTTCGACCACCCGACCGCTCGGTCGAGCCCCGTTCGGAAACTTTCTGGACACCTCAATAGAAAATCCAGCGATTGTTGGTAAAAGACTGTTAGTAAAGATTTAATTCCGCGGCTATGCCGTATCGGCCCTTTCAAGCGAACGTGCGAGCAAGACCGATCAGCGAATCGTTTGCCTTTCGTTTCTGAAGTAAATTTCTTTTCGTGTGCAAATTACATTGCTTTTACCTTATTCCGGTGTCGTTAGAAGTTACAGTTGCATAGAAGTAAGATAACGTCATTGGCTTTATGCGCGTAAGATGTTTTTATGAAATTGGACGCGAATGGACGATAAAATGTCGGTATTTATTGCAAAGTTTTTTTAATGCTCCCCAGTTCAAAGTATGTAACTCAAACGTTCAAATGTAAGCAGACTTAATAGTCTCTCATTTGTTTTGTCGATTTATTCATCGTGGTGACGTTCAGTCCGTGTCGTACGCGAATTTCACCACATGTGTAAGGCGTGCTCATTAGATCTAAACACCCGCTAGCTGGCGGTCAGGTTTCCATTTGGCCAAGCATGTGGCAAAAAAATGCGAACGACTACTTTCGTTTCATCTTAATAAAGACTACAAATTATTCCGTTGCCTCCACTCTTTTCTTGTCGTATCTGCAAAAGGTTATTCACGCATTTCGTTGAAAAGTCGTCGGCGTATCGATACGTAATCCTTTCACGTGTTCTTTTCAAAAAACTTTGGTTCTGTACCGGATGATTATTTGTTGCATCTTTGACCACAGTCATTTTCAGCCATGTAATTATTTGATCAGTTCCAACTATTCATGTGTTAGTTTGCTCCAAAATCAACAATAATTAAATAGGAGAAGAATCAAATCACCGGTTTTGTCCAATTCACTCGAAATTTTATCCATCTCGCCTTCAACCATCCGTCCATTCGGTTTATTCACAGTGGCATCCAGAACGGCAAGTCCATGCAAAAAAGATTCAATTAAGAGAAAAGCAGCAGGGATGTGGGCCGCACGCGCGCAATCGGCGGCGTTGAGAGCTGGAAAGTGAGGGAGCCGCCGCGGTCTGCCGCGTTTGTCGTTGAGGATCGCGGGCGGGCGGGTAAGCAAATGGCGGCGGCGAGTGGGGGTAGCCGCTCGACTTGACTGCCGCCGACAAGCCGCGCAGCACTTGTGGTGGCAGACACGCGGTTGGACGCAAGCGAGCGTTCAAGTGCGCATTTCGACTCTTACAAATCGAGCATAAAGCGAAAGAACCGGCGGGAGAGCTACCCCTATCGACCGCCCGCTTCTTCCCGCTCGGACGACGGCGATCTCCCGCCCGCTCGTTGTCGGGCGGCGATCTCCGCGAGCACAACGGCCGGCTGCTCGTCGTCCGCCTCCCGCCGCCGCCCGTCGAGTCGCTCCTCTTCGCGCCGCCCGCACGCGCCCTCGAACTCGCGAGTGGGCGGCCGGCGGGCGACCACCGGTAGGAGTGAGCGGCGAGACGAACGAAAGCGGGCGGCCGGCTGGACGGCGAGCAGTCGGCGGGAGTGAGCGGCCAGGAGTGCGGACTGCGGGCGGGCGTCCTCGCGCTCATCCACCATCGAGAAGTGGGCGCAGTGGACGCCACTCGTGCACCACCGACCGCCCGGTCGCTCGCGTTCTCCACTCGCCGCTCCTCCCGCCCAGCGGCCTTCCGATCGCCCCGCCGACTGCGGACACACTCGCCGAATGCCCGCCGATCGAAGCGGAGAGCGGCCGTTTGTTCGTCGGGGCGGGCGGCCGAATTCGTGGGCGGCGGGTGGACGGACGACCGGCCGCCCGGCAGAGCGGCGAGTTCTCCGCGGCCACTCACTCGCGGCGGCCGGCGGGAAGCGAACGAAAAAGCCGGCCGCCCGCCGCCTCGCCGCCCGCCCGCCGACTCGCGGCGATCGGCGGCGGCTTTCGGCCCAAAAAGTGAGTTCTTTTCGCCGTCGTTCGTGGAGCGGCGGGCGGCGTGTGAGGACGCGAATATATGGTTGGATTTCAGGCAATTTGAGCGAGTGGATGCGCGAAATCGGAACGATTTTCGGTGGACTTTGGTCGAATTGGACGCCGAGTGGGTAAAAGGTTGAAAAAGCAATCGATTTGATGGAGAGCGGTTGGTTTGCTGGTTTCGAATTGTTTGTTGTTCGCGTCAAAAATTTAACAAAACGTGGAATTAAATGAAACAAGCGTAAAACACGTTGATCAAGAGCTGGCGAATCGAAACGTGAACGATTGCCGCTTGAAATTAAAACAAAAAACTACGATCGATGGGAACATTTGACTGAAAGAACAGATCGGCGCATCAAATATCTGCTAACGGAATAAGTGCACCAACGACACGCTTTCCTTTCGCTCAGTTTTTAATCAATCCTTTTTGCCTGCCGTTTAGTTGTCAGATTAAATTATTTGCATACAACATAACGCTGATGACTGGGTGGAATATGTGTCAGCATCTAGCACTCTCATTAAAAACGAACCGACCGAAAAAGGGGAGTGGCGGTCGGTTCTTTTCGTTCGAGCGCCCGTCCTTCCCCTTCGAGAGGGGGCGGGAGTCACGAGTCGAATGGCCGCCCCGAGCGCCCACTCACTCCCATCCTCTAGTGAGTGCTCGCGATGAATGGACGTTGACTTTGGAGACGTGGGCGAGGCGGCTGCCCACTCGCTTTCTTTCGGCCGCCCACCCACGCACTCGCTCCTTCCTCCGCCGCTCGCCGCCCGCAACGAGCGGCCGGAACTCCCGTCTGGCGGCCGCCCAAACGCCGTCGAGTTCCCCTCCTTCCAGTTTCTCCTCCCACTCGCCGTCTTTCGTTTCATCCCGCGGATTCTCGTCGCCCATCCGCCCGCTCTCTCGCTCGTTCGCCGACGAGTGGGCGGCGGGACGTCCGCTTCGATCGAGACGGCGAGCGGAGAGCGGGCGGTCGGTTCGGGCACGAGAGGCGGCCGCCCACTCGCTCGAACTCCAGCCCGTCGAACACGAGCGGAAGAAAGCGGGCGATCGGCGCTCTCAAGGGGATCGGCGACGAGGAGGACGAGCGGAGAGACGCGCCGAAGTCGTGGACGCGCGCGGAGAAGAGCGGGCGGGAGGTCGCGCGATCCCGCCGGTCGATTCGAGGCGGGCAATCGGCGGAGAGAAGCGACGGCGAGTGGCCACGAGTGGGCGGACGGGAGGGGCGGAGGGGGCTCGGTTGGGGCGGCAGAACGCCGCAGTCGGTCTAATCGATCGACGGCAGGAGTGGGCGCGAAAACGAGCGGGAGGTGAGAAGCCGCTTGACCGGCCGCCCCAATGAGACTCGTGAACACTCCCCACCGACCGCTCGTCCGCCCACTCACTCGCCGCCCGCCGCCTCGAGCGACGAACCGAGAGGACGGCCGCCTTCCGGGGGATCCACTCGGCCGATCGAAGCGGCCGGTCGGCGGACGCGTCTTCCCGCCCGCCGATCGCCCGTCCTGCTCGCCGCTCTCGCCGACTGCCGGCCGGCCGATCGACCGCCCACTCATTCGAGAGAAGACCGCCCAGTGATCCCCGGCCGTCGAGCCCGCCTTCTGCTCCCCGTTGGATGCCCTCGCTTTTGTTTGCGGCAAGAGTTTATTCGAGCGATCAGAGGCGGGGGATGGGCGTCATGTTGGGGTAGACGGAGGGAAGAATTGTGGAGCAGGGTTTGCGGCGCACGATGTTGTGGAATCCCTCCGCCCCTTGGAGGTCGATTCGGGACTGGCGGAGGGCGAGCATAGCCATGTGAACAAGCGAATCGGGCGTCCTGCAAGTGAAATGAACAGAGGAAAGCAAAGAAGACGACTCACTTGAAACGTAAAGGGTATATCGTCAAATCGTACGTGCGGCAATGTTTAGTGGCCACGAACAATGGGTTTCCTTCAGTTGTTTCAAAATTCGGGATTGCAGAGATTAAGTAGTCGTCATCGATCGTCCACGGCATCTTCTCCCACTCGAGACGATCCATGTTGCAACGGTAAAGAAATAACCGCTGTTTTTCTTCAACGAGATTCCATCCCCAAAAATATGCGTAATTACCAGACCAAGCAATTTTTGGACGCTTCATCTGAAATTGTAAAGTTCCTTGTATCGCGTTACGGGTTAGCGTACCTTTTCAACGTCGCCGTTGATAATCGCTGCGCTCCAAGTTTGCTTTGCGATGTCCAGCACGTGAAGAGTAGCCAGTTCATCCGGAAAAGGGGAAAGGCCAAACAACATTTTTCCATCTTTGTTAAAGCCGTAAGAAAGCGGGGAGTGGTGTGTTCCCTTGTTCCAGCCCAATTCCAAGCGGCACTCGTCGATGTTCACGCAAACGAACCGAAGCTCACAATTGTATATGTAATGAAGCACGGCTCGTTTGACTTCCACATTCGCGCCATCAATGGCCGTGATCACGTAAGAGATAAACCCACGAGGTCGTTCTTCCAGCTTGATTCACTCGAAAGTCTCGTCTTTGATGCACAAGCGAAGCAACCACAACGCACAGTAAGACAACGCGATGATCGTCGTCGGATTCACAACAACAAACTCACTAACCATTGGGCGAATAAAGCCTTTGCACTTGAAGATCCTGCAATATCCACATTACAAGGGAATAAGCTTAAAAACTTACATGCGTGAATTGCGGGCAAGGTCAATGACATAAATGTGTGCTTTCTGTTCGCTGAATGCGTAGGCATACCGTCCGTCATTCGAGAAACGCACAATGTGGTCGTTCTAAAATCCCCGAATTAATAAAAGAAGAAGTAAGTCGCAGTTTACTTTAAAAGAGAAATGGTTGTAAGCGTCTTTTTGTCTCTCTGCTGGCACGTCCTGGTCAACA
Source organism: Aphelenchoides fujianensis (assembly GCA_024699865.1). NCBI lineage: Eukaryota > Metazoa > Nematoda > Chromadorea > Rhabditida > Aphelenchoididae > Aphelenchoides > Aphelenchoides fujianensis. Next base: position 1,224,363 of record JAMPIO010000015.1, on the reverse strand, counting down.
GAATACGGTTTGGAAACAGTGGTTTTGTTCTTTAACGGACAAAGAATTTGGTAGACGCCCAAGTCCTCCATTTCGCCGCTGACCGCTTTCTCCAGCGACCCGAGCGGAAAGAAAGTCGGCCGCCGAACACGCGGCAGCCGCACGAATGAACGCGCCTGCCTGCCCGTCGCCCAGCCGGCCGCCGCGCCCGCCGCCCGTCCGCCCGCGTGTTCCCGCAGTGCGCAATGGGGACCGCGAGCACACCGGCGGTCGAAAACAATAAAAGAGGGCGGTTTGATCAAGGCGGCCCACGAGCAGGAGATCCCGCCGGTCGCGCGGCAGGCAGCGGGCGACACACCACGCGGAAGGTGGGCGACCTTTCGACTGCCCACTGGAGACTGCCGATCCGGGCGCGAACACACGAATCAGCGGGCAGAAGCGAGTGGACGGGCTGTCGGGGAGACGAGAGCCCAAGGTGGGCGGCTGGTCGGCGGGCTCCGCTTGCGCGCCGCCCGCCCGCCGGCTTGTTCCCGCAGTGCGCACTCCGCCGCCCCTCCGCGCCCACTCGAGCCGCCCGCCGCCCCGACTGCCCGCGAGACCGCCGGCCGCTCGGTGCGGGAGATCCGCCCCCTGCTCGTCGCTCCTCTCCGCCGCGTCCGGCACGCGCCCGACCGCCCCGCCCGCCCACTCGGCCGAACGGAGAAGAAGGCGGGCGGCGAGTGGGCGGCAGAACGGACGGGAGAACACGAGGGGCCGACGAGCCGCCCGGCCGCCGTGGTCCCGTGGATCCGCGCGCCGACTGCCGAGCGGGCGGCCGGGCGGCAAGTCCAGCGAGGAGGGCGGCGAGGAAGCGGGCGGGCGGAGTGGACGGAGCGGCGGCCGGCGGGGAAGAACGCCCCCAACACGCAATCAAACGAGCGCCCAGTTTCGATCGACCGGCCGGCTTCTTCGCGCCGACCGACCGTTGGGATCGCCGCCGCTCTCGGCGGTCGACGGCGGCGGCCGCTCGTCCACTCGCCGCCCACTCGGCTTCGTTCGACGGCCGCCGCCACTCGCCCGCTTCCGTCGAGCGGCCCGCCGAGAAGCCGCCAGCCGATCGACCGGCGGCCACTCCCGCAACGAACCGAACGGTCGAATCGAACGGACGGGCGGTTCTTCCGCTCACTCCCGACTGCCCACGAGTGCGAGCGGCCGCCCACCACTCGAATGGCGGAAGGAGGGGATCCCCGCCGAGTGGACGACCCGCCCGTCGGCCGCCGTAGTTCGGTGGGTTCGGCGAGTGACTGCGCGTGGAGTTTGGCGAGCGGGCGGGCGGGAGGGAGGAGAGCGGAAGGCGTGGCCGTCTGGTCGAACACAGGAGTTGGTCGGAGCAGGCAGAGAGCGACGACGAGAGGAGCAGCAGGCGAGGGCGGACGATCACGTGAGGATGATGGGAATGCGACGAACGGACGAGTGCGGAGGCGTTTGATGGGACGTGGATTTAACTACGTGTTCATTTGAAGTGATCGATCTGGTTTTGTTTTCTGCGCGTCTTTGTAATTTTTTGCTCTTACTTAGTGGACAAGCGCACTTGCGCTGAATTTTATTCCGGCATCGCCTGTTTCTGACCCGCGCTGACAAAGGCGATCTTACTCTTCCTAAACTGCGGTTAAAACCACGCTTGTTTTGTGACGTTTTCTATCCGCCGTTCGTCTTTTTTTGCAAATCTGTTTTGTTGGCCGGCGGGTGGTGAATAAAGGATAACTTGCTGTATCTGTTCTTTCTTCTTTCAGTTTTGCCCGGCTTTGTTGCAGGCTCCAAAAGCGGTAAGTGCAAGAAGTAAGGCATGGATTATTCCGCCGCTTGTCCGGTTGCCAGGTTTTCGTTGTTGCTTAAAAACGGCATCATGCTCGTTGTTCGCATGGTGTCCGCCGTTGCGACGGGGAACCGCCCACAGCAGGCGCTTTTCTGCCTTCTGCAGCTATGCACTCGTTTTTAACTCGTTGCTCTTTCACAAAAGAAACGGCGACTGCGGCCATCGATCCAGCCGGTCGTCCACCTCTCGCCACTCGCTGTCCGTCGAGTGGTTGGACGAACTCGAGGCCGCGACCACCCGTTGGGCTGTTGCTCGCATCTTCTGCTGGGCGTCGAAAGAAGGAGGATTGCAAGGAGGGAAGCTTCGTTCACGTGCGTTGCTCGTGGGAGAACGCCGGGCGATTATCCCGAAGACTTGCGTCATGGATCTGTTTGACAGCTTGGTTCTTTTTAAGGTTTCAACGGCATTCTCCTTGGGAGTTGTTTCTGCCGCTGGGTCCATAGCCTCAAACGATAGAGATGCGTCCGCCCGCTCTCCACCTCCGCCCATCACTTGAGCACAGTTCCTTCAATTGTTGCACTCGAAACTGCAGCGGAGAAGAGCGCCGTACATTGCAGCTTGTGGTGAGCGGCTCGGAGAAACGCGGAGGAGAGCGGGCGGCGAGCGGCGGCCGGTCGGTCGGCTCGCCCACACTCCAGTCCGCTCGACGGCGCTCTTCGCTATCGAGTTGCTTCGATCTTGCTTTGTGTGCTGGGACTGCGGAGTAGAGGCACTGGTCGATTCGTTCGAAAACAGGTAATCGTTCTTTTCTTCAGTTGTTGTTCTTTGGTAGTTGCTGGACGGGGAATTCCGCGAACTCCTCGTCGCTTTAACGTTGCATGCTCGATCAACAGCAAAAAAGTGAAGCAAACTCGTCTTCTGTTTCGTTCGTTGATGGCGAGCGGTTTTTATTCTGCATTAGTTTGTTGTCCCCTTGGAAGCTAACCGCTGACATTCGGCTGTTTCACTCGTCGGACAGTTGTACAGGTCTTCAGCTGGAGGTCGAAAGAAAGAGAATTGCTAGCGAGTGGCGGCTATTCGCCAAGCGCAGCACGAAAATGCGACGCCGAACGTAGAATCTCTTGCAGGTTTTCGTCGCCCGCAGCCGCGTTCACCGGCGATCTGTTCTCTACTCGCTTCAACGGGCATCACTCGCGGCTGGGATTCGACCGTCCTGTCATTTTTTCGATCACTTCAGAAAACACTGGTCTTCATCTTGACTGCGCGGAGAAATGCAATAATTGTGTTTCTTCTGACCATAATCTTACCAGACAGCTTCGTTTTATTCCGCCTCGTTTGCGAGCTGAAAGTTGTCTATGGGATGGAAATCGAAACACTGCTGGTCGGCGAGCCGTACATTTGGTTCAAACGGCGGTTTTATTCCGCAGCGATCAAGCTTTTAAGCTTTTCGTTGGCGCGTTCCGCAAGCATTCTCATGCTCGATAAACGAAAAATGCGCCTGCCCGCCCTCCACTCCTGCCCACCAGTCCAGCCCAGTTCACTCAATCATTGCATTCGAAGCTGCCGAGGAGGGCGCCGTTCGTTGCAGCGAGTGGTGGGCGGCTCGGCGAAACGCGGAGAAGAGCGGGCGGCGAGCGGCGGCCGGCCGGCTTGCCCACACTCCCGTCCGCTCGACGGGGCTCTTCGCTATCGGGTTGCTTCGATGCTTATTTGTGGGTAGAGACTGCGGAATAGAGGGCCGCTCGGATTCGTCCGCAAGCGAAAGGTCGTAAGTTTCTTTTTACGTTGTTTTTCGAGTGGTGTTAGGGTGAATTCCGAAGATGTAATTGAATTCGGGCCGCTTAATCAAATTAAATGAAGCGATTTGACTATGGCGGGTTCTCGCGGCAATCATCAGTCGTATTCTGCACTCATCTGTACAATACGCTTGCCGTTGATTGCTTTCTATTCATTCATTTGATTATTTTCTTTCGTATCGTTCCACAAACTCGGTCAATCACAACAGACATTCGTAATTCGAAATGGTGGTCAATGTTACGTCGGTTTTTCTTTCTACTTTAAAGCAGACGCCGACCAAAAAACAAAATAAACCAACCTTCATTCATCCGGATCGCCCTCCATCGCATTCACACACCTACAAAAAGCAAGCGCTCGCCCGCCGACTGCCGGGCGTCGGGCGCCCGAACGCGCGACGAAAAGCAGCAGAAAGCGGCGAGCGGCGACGGCGGCCGCCCGACTTGACCGCCGCCGCCGAACGCGAGCGGGCGGACGGGGAGGGGGCCTGACGGTCGCTTTCCTTCTTTTTTGCGTTCGAAAGCGGCGAGAAGCGAAGGAGAACGCACTGGAGAATACTCGACCGTGAAACGAGGGGTTCTCCCCCTCGCCTTTACGCTGTGAATCGGCAGTCACCTCCACTGATTTCATTCCACAACAAACTAGAAAGCAACCACCACTCCGTCCTCAACGGATCCCCGCTCCTCCCCGCCGCCTTCACGCGAGCCGATCGCCGTGCGGCTCGACGCGATGCGGGAGGTCGCCGGCTTATTTCGGGCGGCCCGCGGCAACTCGAAGGCGGCCGCCCGCTCGCCGTTCTCCCCGCCGGCCGCCCGTTCGGGGATCTCTCGAACGAAACAAACAACAAAGCGACCGAAGAAATGCTCGAAGACGTCCACGCGTGATCGACCGACCGGAACGAACGGGAAGGCGGCGGCGAGAAGGCGGGAGCTCGCCGCACTGCCGGCCGAAAGAGCGCCGAGTGGAGCGAGTGGGCGAGCAGTCGGGCGGCCGTCGAACCGCCCGCCCGCGCGACTGCTCGATGTTGCCCGCGGATCGAGCGGCCGCCGGTTGAAGGCGGCGAGGAGCCCGTCGGTCGGATCGCAGCGGCCGTGCGCAAGTGGGCGGAGTTCGTGGACTTCGGGCAGTGGAGAGAAGGCGGGAGCGGCCGAGGAGCGGCGGGCAGCGGGCAGCGGAGACTCCGGTGGGATTTCTGCTCGTCGAGTGAACGGAGGGAAGAACCCCCGGCTGGCCGATCGCCCGCCTTCCTCGAGCACGACCGGCCGGTCGGACGAGCGGCGGGAGGAGCGAGTGGCCGCGAAGAACCGCCGGAAACTCGCCGGCGGTTCGAACGACCGCAGCGGGGCGCACGTGGATTGAGGGCGCTCGTCCGGGCGGTCGGGCGGCCGCCGAGATCGCAGCCCCGAGTGGACGTGCTCGCGGAGATCCCCGACCGCTCGCTTCTTTCTCGTGGCGGCGATCGTTCTGTTTGTTTCGCGAGTGTCCCGTTCGCGGTGGAGACGCCGCTCGAGCGGCCGGACGGCGAGGAGAACCGCGTGGAAGTGGGCGAGAAGTCGAGCGGACGGAGCGGGGAGGCCACCGTCGGGCACTCGTCCACTCCACGGCCACGAACCGCCGGCCGCTTCCGCCCGCCCGCTCTCGCCGCTCCGCCGGCTGCTCGTCAAATTCGCGAGTGCCCCGAACGAACGAGCGGGCGCCCTCTGGGAGTCCACCAGTCGGCTCGGCGGATGGACGCGCCGAAGGGACGCCCGCCGACCGCCGCCTCCACTCGCTTTCTTCCGGCCCGCGAGGAGTGGAGGTGCCCGACACGAACAGGGGGCGAGCGGCGAGTTTGGCCACTCCACTCGCCCGGCCGCTCTCCCGCCCGGCCGCCGTGCTGTTGGGGTCGCCTTCCCTCTTCTCGTGGCCAGGAGGCGAGTGGGCGGCCCCTCCGATCGCCCCGTCCACTGGGGAGTGGGCGTTGCAGTCCGGTCGGTGGCGCCGGGCGCGTCGGCCGTCTTTTTTCTCCGCCCGCCCGCCCGCCCGCCCGCTCTCTTGCGCGCCGCTCGCGTTCGGCCGCCGGACGCCGCCGCCTCGCCGCCCGCCGATTTCGCCAGCTTTTCGGCGTGTTTCGGGCGAGAAAGCGGCTTCTTTTGCGATCGTTTGTGCGTTGATTGACGGTCGTCATTTAGGTGAATTTTACTCTGTGATTTCAGGCGAGTGGAAGCGGTTGGCGATGGATTTTTGTCAAAGTGGAGGATGTATAAAGAGATTGGAAAACAAATTGATTATTTTTTTGATTGCTTCGTTTAACATCAGAAGTTTGTGAAACAGAATATAACGCAAACGGAAAGAAGCATTAGAACCAGACACGTGCGGAATAATCTCACTCGCCCTCCGGAATACTTTGACAGCAGGAGAAATATCGCGTCACGCTCGTTCAAAGCAGAAATGCTTCATTTTCGACGCTTCAAACATCGCGTTATGCAGAAAGGAATAAACTGCCTGCGTGAAATCAAGAAACAGACACGCTTGAAAACAAACGCATTTTCGAATCCACTTCACCGATAATTCTGCGGCTCTTGCCGCTCGTTCAATCGCCATCACATCCGCATCCACCCGATTGTCGTTCAGAAAAAAGAGTCAAAAGGAGTACGGAATAAACCACCAGCAAGCGACTCCTCCTCACTTGTAAGAAAGAAGTGGATCCACCCAACGTCCATCGAAGACCGTAGAGACGAGTGCAGCCGGCCGTTCCACGACCACTCGCCATTCGAAGCGGGCAACTCGCGAGTCGTCTCGGCGATCCCCGCCGCCTTCTACTGCAAGGGGGCAGTCCTCCAGCGAGTGTGAAGGTCGCTCGTGCTGGAGAGCAGCCGGCCGACTGGCGGCAGACGGGCACTCCCGCCCGCCCGTCCACGAGCGCCCACTTCGAGCGGGAATCCCGCCCCGAATGCCCGCCGGTCGCCGAAAGAAGTCGGTCGTCCACGAGCATGAGTCGCCGGCCAGCGCTGGGGTTGCGCATGATTTCAAACCTGGGTGTGAAACGAGGACGCGCGGAGACTTGGACTATGAGTTCGGTGATCACGAGGCGGGGCAACAAAGGAAGGATACTGCTCAAAAAGTGAAGTGGTTTGTGTTTGGTGGTTGCGCAAACCAGAACCGCAGATTCCAAAAACTGGGCGGAATAAAAGCGCGTTTACCAATCGACGAACAACGAAAAGAAGTGATTGATAACGGATTGCCACAAAGATGGCAGTGAGCTGTTTCTTTGAAACGCTTGGAACGGAATGGGACACCGAAGGTCTGTCACCTTTGAACGAATGAAGCGACCAGGCACCATTCAGCTGCGACCAGCCGACAAACGAGTGAGGGAACGGCAACTCGAAAAAAATAGAAAGCGACTCTGTGGATCCGCCCGCCACTCGCCCACTCGCCGGACGATCCGCGCACTTCACCGTCTTCCACGGCCGACCGCCCGCTCGCGACCGCCGGCTTCGATCCCGCCGGCCAACGGGACTCTCGCCCCGCAATCCGCCGCCCACCCCACTGGACTACGGGGACGCCGTGGGGGCCGCTCGACGGGCGGCGGGCGTCCGGCCGGCAGTCGGCAGTCTTCGTGCCCCGTTCTTTCGGGAGGGCGCCTTCTGCAGCTTCCAACCTAAGAAGAAAGGAGTGAAAACGAGAGGCACGATCGAAGAATACGGCTGCATTCTCACCAACAGCGGCAGTGGAACCATCCGCCTACTGCCGATCGAAACTGAACGCCTTCCAGTCGGCGGGTCTCCTCGGCGAATGTTCGTAGGAACGACCGAAACAGTTGAAGGAGCGCCCAACACCAACACGACGAACAGTCGGCGGCAGAAGAGAAAGAGTTTTAAAGGTTTATGGCCAAGGAACTCGTGGGGACGAGCAGCGCGCGAGCACGGTTTGGCAGAGGTAGCGGAATAACCCTCCGCTATTTTTAAAGTGCTCGACAAATAAAGAGTGAACGTCTGAAAGCACTTGCAGTGGAACGGTGAAAACCTACACGTCGAACACAAGGTGTTGGTTCATGTCAAACGGAAACCAGCAAGAAGCAGCAACCAGATACTCCTTACAGCGGATGAAAACAGCGTTGGGTTGTTTGCACAACAAGACTGAAGTCGGGAGAAAAGGCTCAAAGTACGCCGGCTTAACTTGTTCGTGGCGGAATAAACGGCCATGCTTACAATCCTTGATCCATACAGAATAGTCAACAAGTTTGTTTCCTTAACGCAGAGTTGTGCCCGTGACCCGTCAATGTCGTTAAATTCAACTTGCTGTCCGTTCCCAAGCAAATGATCAGTTAAAAATTCACGATTCATAAAAAAGCGAAAACTGAACAACATGAATTGGAATAAACGACCACCCATAAGCTTTCTTGTTGCTCTGCACAATACAACTCACTTCATTCAACTGAAGAACTCGGCAACCACACCCAACTCAACGACCTTATTCCTGCTCGCTCCTCCAGCAAGCGGACTCCCGACTCGTGCAGCGGACATCTCACTTCACTCAACAATGAGAGGTTCTCGCCAATCAACCCCTCGCTGCCGGCCGTCCGCCCCTTCCATTCGAGCGGCGCTTCAAATGGCCGCTCGCCCTCATCGTTGCTTGTTTCGCCTTTTGCTCAGAAGTGTGGTCACGGGGTTCGACCGTGGGCGAGCGGCGGGAGTCTCCGCTTTCGGGTGGGCGGCGCCCTCCGGCCGGCAGTCCGCCGAGTGGCCGCCCGAAGATGCGAGTGGCGGGCGGAGAGGAGCGGCGGCTCTCGCGGGTTCTTTCCGGAGTGATCGGCGAGTGCGTGGATGGACGAAGGCGAGCGGTGCGGGGAAGCGGGGAGCAGTCGACCGCCCACTCGCTCCTTCCTCCGGCCACTCGTCCGCTCTTCGCTGCCGCCCACTCGACCCGCCGAACAGCCGCCAACAACCGGGGACTCTCGCCGCCCTCCGCCGCCTTTCGCCGGCCGCCCGCTCGCTCTCGCTGCTGGAGTTCCACAGGCGGCGTCAAGTGGTCAGCGAGCCGGAAGCCCGCTTCTTCACGCACCAAGCGAGCGCCCTTCGTTCCGCTCCGCCCCGCTCACTCGCCGTTTTCAGCTCGTGGCCGGCTGTCGGCACCTGCACGGCCGGCAGATCATCCACCGGGACCTGAAGCTCCTGTTCCTCGACGACCACCTGCAGCTGAAGATCGGCGACGGGCAGCGGCGGCGGACGCTCTGCGGCCCGCCCAACTCCATCGGTTCGTTCCCTCCTTCGTCCACTCACTCCCGCTGCTCAAGGCCGGCCACTCGTTCGGGGTGGACGTGTGGGCGATCGGCCGCACCTCCGCGCGCTGCTCGTCGGGCGGCCGCCGTTCGAGACGCTGTCCTTGAAGGCGAGTTTCCTCCAGTCTTCCCTCCGATTCCAACCGCTCTCGCTGCAGCAAACGTCGCGAGGATTCGGCCGAACGAGTACGCGATCCCGACGCGCATCGGGCCGCACGCGCACGAGTTGATCGCCGCCCTGCTGGCGCCGCGGCCGGAGGACCGCCCGACCGTCTTCTCGCGCGGCTTCCTGCCCGACGCGCTGCCCGTCTCGTGCCTCGTGTCCGTGCCGCGCTTCAATCAGAAGAACCTCGCGGGCGGCACGATCGACGTCTGTTCCCCCTTCCACTCCCTTCGTTCGCCTCCGTTCCGCTCGCTTTCAGCCGGCGACTCGTCTGGGCGACGTCGCTCGTCCGCTGCAGCCGCCCGTCGTGCAGGACGCCGCCGCGATGATCGTGAGCAACCGGAAGGCGAGCGAAAACGACGAAACGCCGATCGTCGAGCACCCGAACAACGCGGCCAACCAGCCGGCGCCCTTCTTCTGCCAACAGGGCGAGCAAGTGCCGAGTAACGATCGTGAGTGTCCCCCGAATGCTTCCCCGATCGCTCGATTGATTGCAGTGGACGTGCGGGACGAGCACCCCGCCTCGGCGCCCGTCTTGTGGGCCTCCCGGTGGGTGGACTACGCGGAGAAGGACGGCCTCGCCTGCCAGCTGTGCGGCGACTCGGTGGGCGTCCTGTTCAACGACCACACGAAGCTGTTGGTTGTGCCGAGCGGAGAGTGAGTTCCCCTCTGTTCTGCCCACTCATCTCCTCCGCTTGCAGTCGGCTCCAGTACATCGACGCGACGGGCGCCGAGGACGCGCAGACGCTGGAGAAGAAGGTCGAGCTGCTCGCGGAGTTGCGCTCGTACACGATCGAACGCCGGCGATCGGCGGGCGAGCGGCTGCCGCGTGGCGGTCAGGAGTTCGCCCGCTTCCCGTGTCTGAGCGAGTGGTTCCGCTCGGACGTGGCCGTCGGGCTGCTGCTGATGGACGGGACGCTGCAGGTGAACGTCTTCGCGGCGAGTTCCTTCCGTTCGATTCGTGGGACTGTCGGGTTGCTTGCAGGACCACACGAAGCTGATCGTCTCGCCGTCCATGCGGGCGGCGACGTTCGGCGACCCGCAGCGCCGGCCGCCCTCGTCGAGGCGGGCTGCTCGCACGAACTCCGCGAACGGCTCGAGTACGCGAAGACGGCGGTCGATCGGCTGCTCAGCCGCAGCAAGACGGAGTCCTGATCGAGCGGCTGTTTTCCCCGCTCGCCTTTTTGCAACGCCGTCGTCCGAGTTCGTCGTGCAGGCGTATCGGACGAAACGGCGCCTTTCTTTCTCTTGTCTGCAGGGGTTCTCTTTCGCTTCATCCCTCTCAACGACTGGGCAGACGGGCCCCACTTGTGTTCCACGCATCCGCTTCTTTCCGTTCGTGGGCAGAGATTTGGGGATGTCATCCGATTGGAGATTCTCGCTTTCAGTGAGCAGTCGGTGCAAATTGGAGGAAGAAGCGAGTTCGATGGGCAACCAGCAGGAGCAATGCGAGAATCTCTTCCTGGTTCACGAGCACGTGCCAACCGTCGTCTTCAATAGCGAATGAATAGTGTGATTGGAAAGCGTGATCGCAGGCTGGGAAGTGGGCAAGTGGTCGAACGCCAATGTGAAGCGAGTGCCCGCCCGTCTGTGGGGGCCGTCCGCCCCATTCTTTTCTCCCGAAAGAAGAAGCGGCGGACAAGCGGAAGAGGGCCACTCGTCGGAAGAGCCACCGACCGAACGCCCCAGTCGGCTGCTCGACGGGCGGCCGGGGAGTCCGGCGAGTGAAAGGCGGCTGTTGACGACTCGGCGGTGGGGACGCCAATTGGGCGGCCTGAAACGAGCGGCTGTAGTGAAGGCGGGTGGAGAGCGGCGGAACTCACCGTTGGGCGTCGATCGGTGAAGGCGGGCGAGGAACGACGGCAGGAGCAATGGGGGAGGAAGCGGGCGAAAGGAGGCGGCGGCAAGAACGAGTGGAGAGTTCAAAGAAGCGAGTGGGTGCCGCACGAGAGCCGTCGGGACTCGAACAACCGAAGCGCAGCCGTCCATCCATTGGACTCGCTTCGGCAGACGATCGGTTGCCGTCGGAATGGTGGACGAGGAGTGGTCGATCGGTTGAAGACGTGAGCAGAAGGCGGTAGATGGGTGACCGTTGCTTTCTTCTTACGCTCGGCCGATTGAAGAGTAAAGCTTTTGTTTCGCCTCGTAATCGTCTACTTTTATTAAATTCTTGACTTTGTTTCAAGTTTGCACTTCTTTTGAGTTTAGATTGTGGATGTCAAGACCATTTATTCCGCGCACTGGATGTATATCTTTTGTTGGTAGGATGATGTCCGAAGCGCTTTTCTTGATGAACAGAAACAACTTCTTGCTCGCCCTTGCCGAGCTGCACTTCATTTCGTTTGTCCACGAGCTAGCGGGTCGTTTATTCGAATGCCGAGCGGAGTGTCCAGAGATAAATTCGTCGACGCCCGTTCGTTTCCTTCCCGGCTTCTTGCCGTTCGTTTCGCTCTTGCTCCAGCTAATCACGTCGATGGAGGTGGGCGTAGCAGCCGCTTATTCCGTACAAGCTTTTTCCTGCTTTGGTGAGTTGTTTCAACTCCCGCATTCGCGCTTCTTTTGTGGCCTTCTTCTTTCGTTTTGGTTGCGATTCCGAGACGCTCTATTCTGGCTTTTTTTAAGATTGCTTTAGCGATAGACGGTGGCGTTGGTTGCGTGCCCGAATGCTGCTCGTTCTTCTCACTCACTGCTTGCTCGAGGGGCGTCGTTGATCACTTCTGCAGAGACGAGCATTGTTGGCCGTGCGCACTCTCCAATCAGAGCGCGTTGAATCGACCCCGATATTCACGTTCGTTCTCGCCCATTCACCGCAATCTTCTTTCTGTCTTGTTCGATCAGTAACTGCGGAGAAGATTCCGGGAAACTCCCGTTGCTTTTAATTGCAGTCGGTGAGCTCCACTACTCGCCTCAATTCATTCGACAAGTATCCTTGCTTTCAGCTTGTTTTATTCTGGCCATATATCCTTGAGCTTCAGATAAATGCCCCGTTCGGTTGGTTCACAAGCAGATGGACGTCTGTTTCTTTTTCGCTGTTCATTGGGCGTTGCCGTACGGATAATTCTGAAGCCGCCTCATGCTCACGGGTCATCACTCGACCGAGGCAGTGCAAAGAGTGACCTAAAACGCGCGTCGATTCGTGTCCACGCGCTTCGTCTTTGCCTTCAGCTTCCGTTCCCGTTCGACCCCCAATTCAAAAGGCAACGAGCAGTTCGTTCATTTTGAGAACTAATTCCGAACTTCTCTCGTTTTATGAATGGTTTCGTGCCTTGCCCATAGATTCACACCTCCTTTCTGTTGCCCGCCGCCCCACACACCACACGTGAGTGAAAGGCTGCTCGCTCTTCCTTCTTTCCAGTCCGCACCGAACACGGCGATCTTTCTTCTGCTTTCTGTTCGGGATGGGCGGCATTCCATTCTTCTGATTGCTTGATGGCAGGTCGGTTGCTTTTATTCCGCACTTGGTTTGGATATTTGAGTGCAGCTTTAGCGTTCACGGTGGACGCAAAAATCTTTGATTCCTGTTGGCACTGGATTTTGAGTTGACGCTTTATTCCGTTCCAGGCGAAAGTTTCTGTTCTTTCTGCTTAAAGAACTGTTGTTTGTTCGTCCGTTAAAAGAAGACACAGCTGGACGATCGGTTGCTGTTGCCGCTGGCCGCAAGCAAGCCGAACACGACTTCGGTTGACGCTCCGCCGGTCGACTCCAAGCTTTCGGTTCACTCGATAAGTGTGTTGGTTGGAACGATAAATTCCGCAGTTCCAGTTCTCTTTTTGCTTGTTGAAAGTGCGATCTGCACAATGAATTGGCCGTTTTTTTCGCCGTAAACACAGACGCCCGTTTGATTTTTCGACCGGTGTTCGAGTCAGATGACAATTATTCCGAGGCCATCGGGATTTGTTTTTATGAATTTACCGTCAGTTTGTCCACATTCATGTCTACTGGTGCTTTTTATGGTTTTCAGTTGAATTTAGTCGAGTAGAAAGCGATGGTCGGTGTAAAAACGGCAATGGCGAGAAGGATGCCCTTCGGCTGCCAGCAGTAAACGATGAGGTTCTACAGAAGAATGTTGGACGGCAGGGTAGCTCGGCAGTTGTTGCAAGAAGAATGTTCGAGTCGACGGCAACTGCCCTTCTTTCGTTAGTTAGGCGGAAGATCGCAAAGCAAAATCCACGGGGCAGACGACAGCATGGAAAAAGGTTTGAAATGTTTCTTGATTTCGTTCAACCATTAATTATTCCGGTATTCCTCATTTGCTCGAAGCACATTTCATTCGCCGTGTTTGCAGAAGCTCGCTGTTTTATTTTCAACTACGAGTCGAGCCGAATGTTCGCTTTACTTCGAGGAATTAATTTGTGGTAAGCTGCTCGCCTTTCTTCAAACGCTTCTACTTGCCTCAGGTCTTTTCCGTCGTTCGAGCTTTGCGAAAATCAAATAATTCCGTTTCCGTGTTTGTCACGAAATTTTGTTTGAATTCTCGTAGCAAGATTCCTTTCAATTCTTCGTTTCAGCGATTCTTCTGTTCCACGCCTAAACGGAGCCACAAGCAAAACGAATGCAAAAAAATTAAACCGACCGCCATTCTCTCGATTCCCCGTCCATTCGCCGCCATCAACCAACAAGAGGGCTGAAAGAAGAGCGGCGGATGAATGAGTGGAAGAACGGGCAGCAGAACTCACGACTTCTTTTTGAACGGTCACTCTAAAAACGACTGCTAGATTATTCCGCGAACCGATGTGCTACGTTTTCGATCTCCTAAACGCATCAATAAATTCCTATAATTACAGTTAAATGCATCAACGAACCTTTCACCCAACAAACAACAGAAATCTACGGAAATCACTAAAAGAAATCCCAATTTCAAGGGCAGAAAGCGGCCACGCGGCGGGCGGCGGCGGCGGTCAAAACAGCCGTCCGACTTGACGCGCCGCCCGCCGCCACTCGCCGCGAGTCCGCCGGCCGCCCGCCGCCTCGCTGGCGGTCGACCCGCCGAGTTCGTGGGCGAGCGGGCGGCGGCGAGTGCACTGGAATCCCCGCGGCCTCCCGAACTGCCGCCTTCGTTCGCCGACCGGAAGACGGCGGGCGCGAAAAGTCCAACCGAGAAGCCACTCGGCCACGAGCACCCCTGCCCGCCGAGTGGAGGGTTCGACTCAGCGGGAAGAAGGCGGGCGGAACGGGGAGCAAAGAAGAGCTCCAATTCTTCCGGCTCCACTGCCTTCTACCGACTGTCCCTCGCGTTCGTTCGGATTGAAGCGATCGTTCACTCGTTTGTAGTCGAGTTGTTCGCAGCTGAACGAGCGACGAACACAACGGAGATCAAACGGGCAATCCATCGGTTGAAGTGTGTCCTTCTCCGCATGGCTGAGTGCAGAACTCCGAAACGGTCGACTGGAATCAAAGCCGCTCGATTGTCGGGAGTCCGCCCTTCCCCCCCAGTCGGTCCAACCGAGCGGTTCGCGTAGTGGGCGACTGGCGGCTCGTCCGCGTCCTCCGCGGGCCGAACGGCGCCCGTCGAGCGGCGTCTTCCGCTTCCCGGCTCGCGATCGGCTCGTTCGGAAGGCGGCGTCGAGTTGTGTGGCGGCAATCCGCCCAGTGGGTGAGGAGTCCCGCCGCCGCCCACCGCTCGACCACTCCGACGGGCGGTCGGGCACGAGTTGGAGCTTCTCGTCGAGGAGTGGGAAGAAGGCGGTCGATCGGCGGCCGCGAGTTCCGTTCGGCCGGCCGGCCGTTTCGAAGAGCGCGCTGCAGGTGGGCGAGCGGGCAGAAATCGTGTGGATTGTTGCCGAGGCGGTGGAACGAAGAAGACGCCGCTTTCTGCACGTCCAACGACCCCTCCGCCCTCCACTCGCCCCCTCGCTCTCGTCCGTCCACTCGCCGCTCGTCCGCCTGCCGGCCGAGAGCGACGGCCGCCGCTTCCACTCGCCGTTCACGGATTCCGGGCGAGCAGGAGGGAGTCGTCCGATCGGCTGAGGGGGATCACGGGGCGCACACGACTGCTTCCAGTACGCAGTCGAACGAGCAGCCGGACGACTCGAAGCCGCCGGGCGGCCGAGCGGACGGTCGAGAGCGCGGCGGGGGCGAGCCGATCGGCAGGACGCGGGAGTCCGCTCGGTCGTCGTGATGTCGAGCGGAGAGCTGCGGGAGAATCCAAGCGGCCGAATGGACGAAGGAGAGAGCAGACGGCGCGTGCAAACAGCCGCCTCCAACGGGAATCAACCGCCCGCATTGCCCGCCTTCTGTGGTGATCGAAACACGCGTCAACGAACCGCTTTAGTCGTTGCTTCGTGCTCGGAATGCTTTCGATTCGAACGGGCATCACTCTTCTGCTCAATCGAATGCTCGAGGACGAGCTGTGGGCATCGGCGCTCTGTTTGATGCGAGCTGAAGTCACGAGCATTCATTCGATTGACACGGGCAGCAACGGAGGGCGCACGGCAGCGAGCGGCGGGCGCATTCGGGGGCGACGGGCGGCCGCTCGACTTCGATCGACGCCTCCCGCTCGTCGCCCCCGCCGGCCGGCAGCGCGGTCGGTTGGGACCGAGTGGAGGAGTGGACGAGAGGAAGCAGCGGGCGGAACTCCTCGCTCGTCCCCCCACTCCTCGCTGCCCGGAATGGACACTCGCCGCTCCTCCTCTCCGCTTTCTCCACCGCCCGCCCACTTGCGGCGAGTGGATCGAGGAGCCGAAGGCAGAAGGCGGGAATTCGAGTGGACGCGCCGAAACGAACGGAAGAAATCGCCGCGAGCCGAGCGGAGCGAAACGACCGCCGAATGGCCGCAGTCGGTGGGGGAGTTCCGCGAGTTGCTCGAGTGAATGGCGCCTTCTGCAGAGGAGAGCAGGGGGCGCGATGGTGGAAGTCGACGGGGAGCACGGGCCGCTCGTCTCTTTGGAGTGCCCGCCGGCCGCCCGATCGGCCGAGTGGTCGTGGACGGAGCGGCTGCCGACGAGCAGCGAGTGGCCGTTGCGCTCGTCGCCCTCCAACGGCCGGCGAGTGGGCGGGAGGCGCCGATCGCCGCGCACTCGTGGCCGGCGGCTCGGTGGCGCAGTGGAGTGGGCGGAGGATTGCGGCGAGAAAGAAGGCGGAGAACTTACTCGAAGACGAAGCGGCGGCTCCTTCCGCCCGCAGCGAACGCACGCCGCGCCAATTCGGACATCGAGCGCGTCGTGGGAACGAATTTTCTGCGCGTTGATTCTTCGCGTTCGGCTGCTCACAAACGATCGATTTTTCCGCAAATTGGAAGGACTACAGTATTTCGAGTTCTCCAGAAGTAAAGCAAACCGAGAAACGTTTTAAATTAACCCCAGAGATGGCGGTGTTCAAGATAGAACAAATAACAGCCTCGCTAGGCGTGGAGCGCTCAAACTAGGCCATAAATCCACTACTAAACTTTAAACAACTTTCTGACTGCTCCGCGTAAATTCCCGGACACAAAAAGTGCATTAGGTACCTTGTATAGACCTCTGCTTCTCAGCGACGGCCAACAAAACACGGGATCGAGCGAAAAGTTCAATGTTTGATCCATTCGGAGCGCTCCAGTTTGCTCGAAACCCATCGAAATCAATTCGTTTCGCACAGTTCGTGTTCTCCGTGAAGTGGCGAACAAAACTGGTGCTGTAGATTTCCGTAAAAAGCTCGCGGTCATGAGCAAAAGC
This sequence comes from Aphelenchoides fujianensis, assembly GCA_024699865.1. Lineage (NCBI taxonomy): Eukaryota > Metazoa > Nematoda > Chromadorea > Rhabditida > Aphelenchoididae > Aphelenchoides > Aphelenchoides fujianensis. The sequence continues at coordinate 1,207,723 of JAMPIO010000015.1, read as the reverse complement.
AGTCAGAAGTGAAAACGCTTGAGTAGGATGCATTCGCCGCGCTGAAACTCGAAGGAAAGATGTCCGTTAGCTTTGAAAGTCGGCTTTTATTGTTGCCAACAAAACCGCGAACAAAAATGGTGTCACCGATTTTCGAACTAGGCCCCCGTTCACGAGCACCGATCGGTGAAAAGCGAAAACAAGCGGAAAATCTCGGCATGTGGTGCATTCGGCGCGCTCAAAAAAGCCCACCAACGGCCGAGGTTAATCGAATTTGTGGTCTACGGAATCTCCACGGAACGCTGCGCAGAAATGGTGTCGCAGAATTTTCGATTAAGCCTTAATCTTCGAGCAAAGGTCGATCCAAGGAGATCCACCAGCCCCAAAACACGAGACGCTCATATCTTCGAATCGAAGCCGTTCTGGCGGAACTCTTCCACTAAACTTGACACGGGCATCATGCTCACATGTTTATTCGCTCATTACATTTCCAAAAAGCGGGCACGGAACGCCGCAAACGGCGGTCGTCCCGCAGTGGGACGAAAATTGGCGTTTGAATTCGCGCCAAAACACAATGCCCCTCAATGTCCGCCGCTCAGTGGAGCGGGGCGCGGCGTGCGAACGGCCAGCAGTCCCCCAGTTGGCGAAAGGCGGGAGAATCGGCAGGAAGCCGCCCTCCAGCCGACAGCCCGCACGCGTCGTCGAACTCGCGAGTGGGCGACCGCCAGAAGGAGTGAGCGGCGGGACGAACGAAAGCGGGCGGCCGGCCGGTCGGCGAGCAGTCGGCGGTGGCGGGCGGTCGGGACTGCGGGTGGGCGTCCTCGCGGTCTGTTGGGGCTCGATTGCGACCCACACGACAGACATTCATCTTTCATGCTTCTACCCTGTAGTTTGTATTTGCGAGGCGCCGGCGGATTAAACGCGCGCACGGATAACGGACCTCCGCTCCGTGCGCTTGTCCGCCGGGTACTTCTTCTCTCTTGATTACGGTAGAAATAAAGGTCTCTCGGCTATTCTTCGTGTGCTCTAACGAATTGACATCTCATCATGGCGACAACCGTTGCGTTTCCCACAGCTCCCAACTTCCCGCAACAGGTCATCCACCATCAAGAGAGCTCAGTGGACGCCACTCGTGCACCACCAACCGCCCAGTCGCTCGCGTTCTCCACTCGCCGCTCCTCCCGCCCAGCGGCCCTCCGATCGCCCGCCGACTGCGGACACACTCGCCGAATGCCCGCCGATCGAAGCGGAGAGCGGCCGTCTGTTCGTCGGGGCGGGCGGCCGAATTCGTGGGCGGCGGGTGGACGGACGACCGCCCGCCCTCCATTCCGCGGCCACTCACTCGCGGCGGCCGGCGGGAAGCGAACGAAAAAGCGAGCGAGAAAGCCGGCCGCCCGCCGGTTTTTCGCGCCGCCCGCCCGCTCTCTCGCTCGTGCGCCCGCCGCCTCGCCGCCCGCCCGCCGACTCGCGGTAATCGGCGGCGCTTTTCGGCCCAAAAAGTGAGTTCTTTTCGCCGTCGTTCGCGGATCGACGGGCGGCGTGTGAGGACGGGTATTTATGGCTGGATTTCAGGCAGTTGGAGTGGACGGACGAAATTGGAGCGATGTTCGGTGGATATTGGTCGAATTGGACGCCGAGTGGATGGACGATAAACAGACGATACAAATAAGCATGGTCGGTTACTTTCGAATTGTTTGCTGTTCACGTTTGGACTGCAAATGATAGTAGAAACGAATGAAATGAACGAAGGATTTAAACGGAATTCGTCCAACTATCATCTGAAAGAAGGGCAATTAAAGAAGTCGCAATATTGTTGGGATATTTCGCTGCGTTGTTATCGTTTTGTTTTATTTTACGGAATAAAAAACCGCCAGCGAGCACCAACGATCGCAAACGGAAAATCGGTTTCGTTCTTTTTCGTCCAACTGATTGCCGTCGTTCGAACGAGACGGCGAGTGAGAGGAAGAGGCCGCCGGCTGCTGCCCAGCGAGCATCGGCGAGAACTCGGCCTTCGAACGAAAGAACGCTGCTTCCACGGCTCTTCTGTTCCAATGAGTCGAGTTTACCCTCGCTCGTGGACGAGCGGCGGATGACAGCAGCAGAGGGAGGACAAAAGAGCGTCTCGGCTGCGCGTTTGCAAGTTTGAGAAACTCGTCATGCGGAATAACCCCCTGCACGATTCGAATTCCTGCTCGTCAATCAACGTTCCCAAACCAGCAGCAAACAAAGAAAGAAGTGTTGCCGTCTACACGCAACAAACGAAATTGTGATCCGAGACTTCCTCCAGCTGAATAAACCTGCAAAACAACCATAACAAACAGTGGAAATGAACGCGACGACTCGCACATGCGATTAAGAAACTCGGCTACCATCGCCACCCAGCAGAAACTACTGCTCTCCTCTCCGTTCACGACAAAAACTCGTACGAATTTATTTCTGCCGTTACGAGTGGAACGATGCCCTCAACGAAAAAGGAAGGCGGAATAAACTCTTCTCTTGTTCACACCGGCAATAAGAAAACGTGCCTCTGCCCAGCAAAGCAAACAAGAAAGACATTCCCTGCATTTTTGCACGAACACGAACAAGCCGTCTGCTCACCCACTTCCCATTGATCCTGCCGCTGCCCACCCATTCGGACGTCCAACAGTCGACTGAGGCAACGACCGACTCGCCCCGTCCACTCGCTCGGGCGAAAGCGGGGAGTGGCGGCCGGTTCTTTCCGTTTGACCGCCCTTCCCTCCCCTTCGAGAGCGGGCGGGAGTCGCGAGTCGTATGGCCGTCCCGACCGCCCGCCGGCCGTCTTCCAAGCGAGTGCTCTGAAAGCAAACTCGTCGGCGAGTGATTCTCGAGGGCCGCTTGCCAAGACAAGGCAGAGCGAGTAGCGGTCGGTAGACGACCTGGCGAACAACGGCCGTTCATCCCCCTGCTTTTCACACCTCTCTCCCGTGATCGCCCGTCTGCCCGGCATTTCGGCCGTCTTGTTCGTCCATTCACTCGTGCACGTCCCCCTCCACTCGCTTTCTTTCGGCCGCCCGCCCACGCACTCGCGCCTCCGCCGCCGCTCGCCGCCCGCAACGAGCGGCCGGAACTCCCGTCTGGCGGCCGCCAGAACGCCGTCGAGTTCCCTCCTTCCAGTTTCTCCTCCCCCTCGCCGTCCTCCGTTACATCCCGCAGATTCTCGTCGCCCATCCGCCCGCTCTCCCGCTCGTTCGTCGCCGAGTGGGCGGCGGAACGTTCGCTTCGATCAAGACGGCGAGTGGAGAGCTGGCGGTCGATTCGGGCCCGAGAGGCGGCCGCCCACCCACTTGCCGCCCGCCGCCCCGAGCGACGAAACGAGCGGACGGCCGCCTTCCGCGGGATCCACTCGGCCGATCGAAGCGGCCGGTCGGCGGGCGCGTCTTCCCGCCCGCCGATCGCCCGTCCTGCTCGCCGCTCTCGCCGACTGCCGGCCGGCCGATCGACCGCCCACTCGTTCGAGAGAAGACCGCCCAGTGATCCCCGACCGCCGAGCCCCCTTTCTGCTCCCCCTTGGATGCCCTCGCTTTTGTTCGAGTCAACAGTTTATTCGATCGATCAGAGGCGGCGGATGGGCGTCATGTTGGGGTAGACGGAGGGGAGGATCTTCCGGCCGCACTCGCTGCTCATGAGCCCGTGGAAGCCCGCCGGTCCGTCCACGTCCCGGCGGCTCTTGCGGAGGGCGTCCACGGCAAGGCGGAGAAGCGAGTCGGGCGTGCTGAAAGGGAAGTGGGTGGTTGGAGACGACGCAAGGGACTCACTTATAAAGTACGCGATAAACGTTCTGTTCCTTTTTGTATAGATTGTAGCGAAGAACTAGCAACTGATTGTCCTCGCCGGTCTTTTTGTCCACGATTGGACTGATTTTATGAATACCGCAGATCGCAAGCGGCTGCAGTTGCCAAACACGTTTCTCTAAGTTGCAGCGGTAGACGGTTGGTTTGTAGTGGCCGTTGTAACCGCAAACGTACGCGTGTTTGCGCGACCAGGAAAACAGTTGGAGATCGAACTGCAAAATGAAGCCATGAGTCAATTGATGTTTAAACGCAGCTTACGTCTGCGCCAAAGTAGCCAGCAAGAGCGCTTGTGGTCCAGGTCTTTCTTTCGACATTGAGCATGTGCAGAGTTGTCAGCTCGCTTGAATAGGTCGAAAATCCATACAACACACGGCCATCCTTGCTCAATTGGTAGCTACGATACCAGGTTTCAGCCCATCCACTCCCATTCACTTGCACACGACACTCATCGATGTTCAGGCGAACAAATCGAAGTTCCATGGTCAGTTTAGCTTAAAGCACTAATTGCTCAACTTCGACATTCGTGCCTTGGATGGCGGTGATCACGTAAGAGGTCCACGGTGTACTACGTTGCTCCAGTTTAATCCACTCGAATGTCTTGTCCTCGAGCTCCAGTCGGAGCAAAATCAATGCGTCGTCTTCCAATGCGATTATCGTAGTCGCGTTTACGATCAGAAACTCATGAACTTTTACGCGCAAGAGCTTTTTGGGCTGGAAATTGCTACAAACTCGCACTTAAATTGTCAAAATGGATGATCTAAGCTTACATTTGGATGTGGCGAACAAGGTCCACCACACAAATATGCAGATTCTCTGTGCGAAAAACGTACGCATACCGACCATCCAGCGAGTAACGCACAAGATCCTGGACCTACAAATAACTGATAAAATCACACAAGCATATGCGCAGTACCGTGACAAACAGTTTGTTGTAAGCCTTTCGTGTTTCCAACATTCCGTGTTCGACGTCTAAATCCTCCATCTTGCCGCCGATCGCGTTCCCCAGCGACCCGAGCGGGAAGAAAGCCAGCTGTCAAACACGCGGCAGCCGCACGCACGAACGCGTCCGCCGCCCGCCCGCGTGTTCTCGCAGTGCGCAATGGGGACCGCGAGCACTCCGGCGGGCGGGCGCAACAAAAGAGGGGAGCTTGATCAAGGCGGCGACGAGCAGGAGATCCCGCCGGTCGGGCGGCAAGAAGCAGACGACACACCACGCGGAAGGTGGGGGACCTTTCGAATGCCCACTGGAGATTGCCGATCCGGGCGCGAACACACGAATCAGCGGGCAGAAACGAGTGGACGGGCTGTCGGGGAGACGAGTGCCGAAGAAGGCGGCCGGTCGGGGGGCTCCGCCGCCCCCTCCGCGCGCACTCGAGCCGCCCGCCGCCCCGACTGCCCGCGAGACCGCCGGCCGCTCGGGGCGGGAGATCCGCCCGCTGCTCGCCGCTCTTCTCCGCCGCGTCCAGCCCGCGCCCGACCGCCCCGCCCGTCCACTCGGCCGAACGGACCAGAGACCACGAGCGGGGCGACGAGCCGCCCGACCGCCGTGGTCCAGCGGATCCGCGCGCCGACTGCCGAGCGGGCGGCCGGCCGGCGAGTCCAGCAAGGAGGGCGGCGAGGAAGCGGGCGGGCGGCGTGGACGGAGCGGCGGTCGGCGGGGAAGAACGGCCCCCAACACGCAATCGAGCGGGCGTCCAGTGTCGATCGACCGGCCAGCTTCTTCGCGGCGCCCGACCGTTGGGATCGCCGCGGCTCTCGGCGGTCGACGGCGGCGGCCGCTCGTCCACTCGCCGCCCACTCGGCTTCTTTCGACGGCCGCCGCCACTCGCCCGCTTCCGTCGAGCGGCCCGCCGAGAAGCCGCCAGCCGACCGACCGGCGGCCACTCCCGCAACGAACCGAACGGTCGAATCGAACGGACGGGCGGCTCTTCCGCTCACTCCCGACTGCCCACGGGAACGAGCGGCCGCCCGCCACTCGAATGGCAAAAGAAAGAATCCCCCGCCGAGTGGACGACTCGCCCGTCGGCCGCCGTTGTCCAGTGGATCCGGCGAGTGGCTGCCGCCGATTGGGACGGTGGGGAGCCAGCGAGCAGCCCGGCGGGCGGAAGGCGTGATCGTTGGGTCGAATACACGAGTTGATCGGAGAAGGCGTGAAGAAACGACGAGAGGAGCAGTATGGGAGGAGGGGCAAACACACGTGGATGGCGGGGACGCGACGACCGAACGGACACAAACGAACGAGTGCGGAGTCGTTTGATGAGGCGTGAATCCAACTTGCTCGTTGATCGGATGTTAGTCTGTGCTTTTTTGACGTTGAGTGTCATTGCGGATCTCCGCTTTTTTTCTTGGATGAACGAGCGGCCTTGCGCTGAATTTCATTCCGTTTTTCTTTTGTGAATGAATTTTATTCCCTGTCCTGCTAGCACGAACGGATGATCTTGCTCTCTTAACCAAGCAGTTTGAATACTTTCGTCCTTGCAAAGTTTGCTACGCTGTTTGTGTTCTTTTTTAAAATCCATGCAGTTTGTCGGCGATATGTGGAACGTGAACGCGAGTTTGCGGCTTCTGATCAGTTTTTACAGTTGTGCACGGTTTTGTTGCCGACTCCAAATGCGATGAGGGCAGCGAGCATTGCCTCGATTATTCCGACCGACCGACGGATAAATGGCGTTGATTGTTAAGCTTCTCGAACGTCGATAACTTCTTTTATTCCGGAGTGCGGTCGACATACGGTTGCAAAATGAATGCACACTATTGACACTTCAAACTGCTGCAGCTCTGCAATTCTCTTTTAATCATTGCTGCTATTCCACGACCGAAACGCTCACGGTGGCTATCAACCCAGTCGGCCGCCCCCTTCTCGCCACTCGCTGCCCGGCGAGTGGTTGGACGAACTCGAGAGCGGGCTCACCCGTCGGACTGCTGCTCGGGGCTTCAGCTTGACGTCGAAAGGAGAAGATGGCAACCGTGAAGTTCCTTTATGCGCTGCTCGTGGAAAATGTGGGCGTTTATTCCGCCCATTCGCGCTTCGCGACCACTCGCTATTTTGAGTTCCCGGCGATCGTCCACTGGACTGCAAGTGACTTGCGGCTATTCGCTCAGCGCTGCACGGAACGCGGCCGGCCATCGCGTTTCTCGCGGATTCTTGTCGACCGCGTCCGCTTTCATCGGCAGTCTGCTTTGCACTCACATCGACGGACATCACTTGCGGCTGGGGGTTGCTCGTTCTTCCTTGTTCTCAATCATTGCGAAGTTGAATGAGTATTCTGATGGCTGCGCCGGAGAGTGCGTGGAGTTCACTTTTTCTGACAAGATCTTATCAAACTCATCGATTTTATTCCGACAGGCATTCTTCTGAACGTGGTGTTTTCTTTCCTGTTATCAACTTTCATTTGTTGAAATCAAATGTTACTGCAAGAAAGACATGTCTCTTCCGCTTTCCGCCTCCGCCCACCATTCTGGCCCATTCACTCAATTGTTGCATTCGAAGCTGTCGAGGAGGAGGGCGCCGTTCGTTGCAGCGAGTGGTGGGCGGCTCGAAGAAACGCGGAGGAGAGCGGGCGGCGAGCGGCGGCCGGTCGGCTCCCGCACACTCCCGTCCACTCGACGGGGCTCTTCGCTTTCGGGCTGCTTCGATCCTTCTTGGTGCGCGACGTCTGCGAAATGAAGGCGTTACTTGGTTCGTTTGGAAGTAGAAGGACGTTCCTCTTTCTTTCGTTGTTCATCAGACGTTGTTGGACGGGTAATTCCGCGCTTTTCGCGCAAAGGGGTTGCAACGCTCGATTGATTTTAACGGATAGACCACCTTGATTTCTCTTTGTTGACAACGCTAACGGGTTTACTCCGCTTCAAGGCCAGTACAGTCTTCTGCGAAGCTAATCGCCCACGCCCGGCGCTCTCGTCTTCAGCAGTCCTCTCGGGATCATCTTTGTTCATTCACGGACGAAACGTCCACTGCGGCCATCAATCCAGCCGGTCGTCCACCTCTCGCCACTCGCTGCCCGGCGGGTGGGTGGACGAACTCGAGGGCGCGATCCTCCGTCGGACTGTTGCTCGGGTCTTCATCTGGACGTCGGAAGAAGGGAGGTTGCAAGCAGAAGATTCTTTTACGTACACAGGTCGTCGGAAAAGTGAGGCATTTATTCCGCGTTCAGCAATACAGCGGGTTCTTTGGGTTGGCAAGGCTTTCACGAGCGATGAAACGAAGACGTGCCTGCCCGCCCTCCACCTCCGCCCACCCCTTCAACACACTCGACTTAATCGTTGCATACAAAGCTGCAGAAGAGGAGGGCGTCGTTCGGTGCAGCGAGTCGTGGGCGGCTCGCAGAAACGCGGAGAAAAGCGGGCGGCGAGCGGCGGCCGGTCGGCTCGCCCACACTCCAGTCTGCTCGATGGGGCTCTTTGCTTTCGGGTTGCTTCGATTTTTCTTTGTGGAGGGTGTTTGGGGAATGGAGGCACGATCGATTGAATTGGAGCACAGCATTTTCTTTCTTTCGTTGTTATTTGGGCCTTGCCTGACGGCAAATTCCGGGATCCCGTTGTCTTCATTACGGACTGATCGATTGATCGTTTGAAAAGCGTATGGCGAGCTCGTCTTTGGTTCTGTTGACGGCGAAAACAATTTTTATTCCGCACACGGAGCATTTCGACTTCACGTTCCTGCTGATTACTTATGCGTCGCACATTGATTCAGACAGAAAACACCGCCAGTCAAAACAGTGATGATTCCGTTCCTGAATCATCCGTTCTTCTCGTTGTTCGCGTTTTGCAAAATCTCTCAATTGTACACGACACGCCGTTATACGTAAGTTCCGTGAATTACTCCACGCTCATCTTTCGTTACACTTCTGATCGGAGCGACAACCAAAAGAAGCAATAACCTTACCTTAATCCAATCGCCTTCTCGTCCATCCCGTCCATCCACTAACAAAAAACGGAAGAACTCGCCACTCGCCCGCCGACAGCCGGCCGTCGGGCGCCCGAACGCGCGACGAAAAGCAGCAGAAAGCGGCGGGCGGCGGGCGGGAGAAAAAAGCGGCGAGCGGCGACGGCGGCCGCCCGACTTGACCGTCGCCGCCGAAACGATCGGGCGGCAGAGAAGGCGGCTGGCGGGTTTGCTTTTTTAGAGGCCGAGCGAACGGGTCGAGTGAGTAGAACGAACTGGGTACTGCTCGGAGATGGAACGAAGAGCTCTCCACCTCGCCGATCACCCCACTTCACCTAGAGACCTCTACTGCTCTCGTCGCCCAACCACAAGCACACAAGCAATTACCACCACGTCCTCCACAACTTCCCGCTTCTCCCCGCCGCCTTCACGCGAGCCGATCGCCGTGCGGACTCGACGAGCTGCGGGAGGTCGCCGGCTTCCTTCGGGCGGCCCGCGGCGACTCGAAGGCGGCCACCCGCTCGCAGTTCTCCCCCCGGCCGCCCGCTCGGAGATCTCCCGAACGAAACAAACAACAAAGCGATGAAAGAAAAGCTCGAAGACGTCCACGCGTGATCGACCGACCGGAACGAGCGGGAAGGCGGCGGAGAGAAGGCGGGAGCTCCCCGCACTGCCGGCGGGAAGAGCGCCGAGTGGAGCGAGTGGACGAGCAGTCGGGCGGCCCGCCCGCGGGACTGCTCGCCGTTGCCCGCCGGCCACGAGCTCCCCGTTGAAGGCGGCGAGGAGCCCGTCGGTCTGATCGCAGCGGCCGCGCGGAAGTGGGCGGAGTTCGTGGACTGCGGGCAGCGGAGAGAAGGCGGGAGCGGCCGAGGAGCGGGGACTCCGGTGGGATTTCTGCTCGTCGAGTGAACGGAGGGAAGAACCCCCGGCTGGCCGACCGCCCGCCTTCCTCGAGCACGACCGGCCGGCCGGACGAGCGGCGGGAGGAGCGAGTGGCCGCGAAGAAGCGCCGGAAACTCGCCGGCGGCTCGAACGACCGCAGCGGGCGCACGTGGATTGAGGGCGCTCGTCCGGGCGGTCGGGCGGCCGCCGAGATCGAAGCGCCGAGTGGTCGTGCTCGCGAAGATCCCCGAATGCTCGCTTCTTTCTCGTGGCGGCGATCGTTCTGCTCCTTTCACGAGTATCCCGCTCGCGGTGGAGACGCCGCTCGAGCGGCCGGGCGGCGAGGAGAACCGCGTGGAAGTGGGCGAGAAGTCGAGCGGAAGGAGCGGGGAGGCCGCCGTTGGGCGCTCGTCCAATCGGCGGCCACGAACCGCCGCCCGCTTCCGCACGCCCGCTCTCGCCGCTCCGCCGTCTGCTCGTCGAATTCGCGAGTGCCCCGAACGAACGAGCGGGCGGCCCCTTCGAGTCCCCAGTCGGCTCGGCGGATGGACGCGCCGAGGGGCCGCCCGCCGACCGCCGCCTCCACTCGCTTCCTTCCGGCCCGCGAGGAGTGGAGGTGCCCGACACAAACAGGCGGCGAGCGGCGACTTCGGCCACTCCGCTCGCTCGGCCGCCTTGCTGTTGGGGTCGCCTTCCCCCTTCTCGTGGGCGGGAGGCGAGTGGGCGGCGCCTCCGATCGCCCCGTCCACTGGGGGGTGGGCGTTGCAGTCCGTTCGGTGGCGCCGGGCGCGTCGGCCGTCTTTTTTCTCCGCCCGCCCGCCCGCCCGCCCGCCCGCCCGCTCTCTTGCGCGCCGCTCGCGCCCGGCCGCCGGACGCCGCCGCCTCGCCGCCCCCCGATTTCGCCCGCTTTCGGCGTGTTTCGGGCGAGAAAGTGGGTTTTTTACGCGAACATTTGGGCGTTGATTGACGCCTTGATTGCGTGAATTTTCTCTGCGTTTGCAGGCAGCATTGAGCGGCTGCGTGTGATGTAGCATTCGTTTGAAGGATGAACGTTTTATCCCATCAATGCGGGCAATGAAAAATGGAAAACACCGCCGTAAAATGAGAGTTGTTGTTAGGTAGCTCGAACGCGAAGCGAAGAAATGAGCATCCGTGTGCTTCATACGATTGACCAACGTGAAATGCTAGTCCAAAATTTCAACGAATGCTCAACATTACAAAATATTGAATGCAAATAAACAGAATAAAACCTAGTCGAAATGCCAAAACAAAGGCTCTTAGAAGCAAACAAGTCATCGCATTATCGACGATCATGCTCCTCTTGGCGCTCATTCCGTCTCTAGCAGCGCAGATCGATCCGATTGCCGTTCGCACCTAAAAAATAGAAGCAACCGCGGAATTAACCAAAAACGATCTCCGCTTATTGTGCACGAAAGAAAGGTGTGGATCAACTCAACCCCCATCAAAGGAAACAGAGATGAGTACGACCGGCAGTTGGACGACCACTCGCCATTCGAAGCGCGCACCTCGCGAGTCGTCTCCAGGATGCCCGCCGCCTTCCACTGGGAGGGGGCAGTCCTCCGCCGAGTGTGGAGGTCGCCCGTGCTGGAGAGCAGCCGGCCGACTGGCGGCAGACGAGCCCTCCCGCCCGCCCGTCCACGAGCGCCCACTCCGAGCGGAAATCCCGCCCCGAATGCGCGCCGGCCGCCGGAAGAAGGCGGTCGTCCACGGACACGAGTCGCCGTCTAGCACTGCCTGCTGCAAGAAAGGCGAACGGAAACGTGAAGCGAGTGCGGTGAAAACTCGAACAATGAGTTCGAAGGCCGCGAGTCTGGGCATCGAAAGATGCTGGCTGTTTGAAAAACCTTTTTGTTAGTGGGGATAATGCAATAAATGATGAACGCGTTCCAACACGTCACGGAATAATAGCGAGTTTTTCAATCGATGAGCAACGAAAACCATTGATTTTGAGAGGCTTGTTGTATAAATGGTAAAGGCGGGTCTTTTCGAAAACAAGCCGTATTGGACGACATGACGATTGGACTCGACGGAATAAAACTCATTTACAACACGAAGCAGGTTCGCAGAATACCCTCATCTACACCTTTTCTTTTTGAATGACTGAAACAAACAAGTTTCTTTTAACTGCATCCGATCGAGGAGCGAAAGTATAGACGGCAAGTCGAAAGAAAAAGACGGCAACTCTCGATCACTCGCTTCTCCGTCCATCGGGACCTGAAGCTGGGCAACTTCTTCCTCGACAACCGCCTGCAGCTGAAGATCGGCGACGGGCAGCAGCGGCGGACGCTCTGCGGCACGCCCAACTGCATCGGTTCGTCCCCTCCTTCGTCCACTCACTCCCGCTGCTCAAGGCCGGCCACTCGTTCGGGGTGGACGTGTGGGCGATCGGCTGCATCCTCCACACGCTGCTCGTCGGGAAGCCGCCGTTCGAGACGCTCTCCTTGGAGGCGAGTTTCCTCCCGTCTTCCCCTCCTCCGACTTCTCTCGCTGCAGCAAACGTACGCGAGGATTCGGCGGAACGAGTACGTGATCCCGACGCGCATCGGGCGGCACGCGCACGAGTTGATCGCCGCTTGTTGGCGCCGCTGCCGGAGGACCGCCCGACCGTCTTCTCGCGCGGCTTCCTGCCCGACGTGCTGCCCGTCTCCTGCCTCGTGTCCGTGCCGGCTTCAACCAGGAGAACTTCTCGGGCGGCATGATCGACGACTGTTCCCCCGTCCACTCCCTTCACTCGCCTCCGTTTTGCTCGCTTGCAGCCGGCGACTCGTCTGGGCAACGCCGCGCGCCCGCTGCAGCCGCCCATCGTGCAGGACGCCGCGTCGATGATCGCGAGCAGCCGGAAGGCGAACGAGACGGACGAAACGCCGATCGTCGAGCCCCTGAACAACGCGGCCAACCAGCCGGCGCCCTTCTTCTGCCGACAGGGCGAGCAGGTGCCGAGTGACGAGCGTGAGTGTCCCCCGAATGCTTCCCTGATCGCTCGATTGATTGCAGTGGACGTGCGGGACGAGCCCCCCGCCTCGGCGCCCGTCTTTCGGGTGAGTGGACTACGCGGAGAAGAACGGCCTCGCCCGCCAGCTGTGCGACGACTCGGGGGCCGTCCTGTTCAACGACCACACGAAGCTGTCGGTTGATCCGAGCGGGAAGTGAGTTCCCTTCTGTTCTGCCCACTCCTCCTCTCCGCTTGCAGCCCGCTCCAGCACATCGACGCGACGGGCGCCGAGTACGCGCAGACGCTGGAGAAGAAGGTCGAGCTGCTCGCGGAGTTGCGCTCGTCCATGATCGAACACCTGCGGTCGGCGGGCGAGCGGCTGCCGCGGGGCGGTCAGAAGTTCGCCCGCTTCCCGTGTCTGAGCGAGTGGTTCCGCCCAGACGTGGCCGTCGTGCTGCTGCTGACGAACGGGACGCTCCAGTTGAACTTATTTGCGGCGAGTTTCTTCCGTTCGATTCGTGGGACTGTTGGGTTGCTTGCAGGACCACACGAAGCTGATCGTCTCGCCGTCCATGCGGGCGGCGACGTTCGGCGACCCGCAGCGCCGGCCGCCCTCGTCGAGGCGGGCTGCTCGCAGCTCGGCGAGCGGCTCAAGTACGCGAAGACGACGGTCGATCGGATGCTCAGCCGTCGCAAGACGGAGTCCTGATCGAGCGGCAGTTTTCCCCCGCTCGCCTTTTTTGCAACGCCGTCGTTCGAGTTCGTCGTGCGGGTGTGTCGAACGAAACGGCGCCTTTCTTTTTCTTGCCTACGGGGGTTCTCTCTCGCTTAATCCCTCTCATCGACTGGGCGGACGAGCCCCACTTGTGGTCCACGCATCCGCTTCTTTCTGTTCGTGAGGTGTCGTTCGATTGGAGACTCTCGCTTTCAGTGGGCAGTCGGTCCAAAGTGGAGGAGGAAGTGAGTTCGATGGGCAACCAGCAGGAGCAATGCGAGAATCTCTTCGTTGTTCACAAGCATGTGGTTAACCGTCGTCTTTAATAGCGAATGAATAGTGTGATCAGAAAGCGGGGTCGCAGGCTGAGAAGTGGGCGAGTGGTCGAACGCCCAAGTGAAGCGAGTGCCCGCTCGTCTGTGGGGGCCGTCCGCCCATTCTTTCCGCTCGAAGGAAGAAGCGGCCGGACGAGCGGAAGATGGCGACTCGTCGGAAGAGTCACCGACCAAACCTTCCAGTCGGCTGCTCGACGGGCGGCCGCGGAGTCCGGCGAGCGGAAGGCGGCTGTTGAGGACTCGGCGAGGGGGACGCCAATCGGGCGGTCTGAAATGAGTGGCCGGCGTGAAGGCGGGCGGAGGGCGGTGAGGACTCACCGTTGGGTGTCGAGCACTCGAGTCGATCGGAGAAGGCGGGGAGGCCCGAGGAGAGGAGCGCCAGTGGAGTTAGTGGAGAGAGCGATTGGTCCAGTCGAAGAGCAACGTCCTTGCCGCCGACGAATCGGTTGGACAGAGACCATCAGTATGCGGCCGACCATCCAGTGGACTCGCTTTGGCAGACGATTGATTGCAGTCGAACTGCAGGACAAGAGGTGGTCGATCGCTTGGAGAAGCGAACAGAAGAGGATGAATGGGTGATCGCTGCTTCTTTTTTATGCGTCGCTGATCAAGTAAGCGATGGTTTATTCCGGTCGAAGCTTGTGAAAGAGTGTCTGATGAGATCGCTCATCGTCTTTATTTTTTGTGCTTTGACGATGAAGTTTGGACCATGTATTCGGCGAGAAGACGTGTGACCTGGTTAGCAAGACTGCGTCCGGAGAGATTTGTTTGTAGCACACAAAAACAACCTTTCGCATGCTCCTGTCGAGCGGCAAGGTGCGAGATTTCTTCCTTGCTCCGTGCGGATCGTCGACTATGAAGAAATCTTTTCGTTGGGAACATTTTTTCGATGATTCCGCGGCAAAGAGATGTAAAAAAAGCTAGCTGCACCCTCTTCGTTACTGCTTCCTGTCCACCGATGCCCAAAGAGAGCTCTCCATCTTGATTGTCCACGAGAAAGCGGGTCGTTTATTCGAATGCCGTTCAGGGTGTCCGGCGATCAATTCGTTTGACGCCCGGTCGTTTGCTGCCCGGCTTCTCGTCGTTCGTTTCGCTCTTGCTCTCGCTAATCCGGCCGTTGGAAGTGGGCAGAGCAGGCAGTTTATTCCGAACAGATTCATTTCATGTTTTTTCTAGCCAAGCGTTGTTTGTTCGACTGCCGTATTCGCTTTTCTTTTGTAGCTTTCTATGTTTATGTTGTTGGTTATTCCGCCCACCAGTTGTGTTTGAACACCGTTAATTTAGAGATTGACGGTAATATTGGCTGCGTGTCCGAATGCTGTCCGTCCTTCCCCTTCACTGCTTGCTGGAGAGGCGCCATTGATCACTCTTGTAGAGACGAGCATTGCGACCGGGCACTCTCCGGTCAGAGCCCGTGGAATCGACCTCAACATTCACGTCCGTTCTCGCTCATTCACCGCCATCTTCTTTCTGTCTTGTTTGTCCCCTCCCTGCGGGGAGATTCCGACCATACTTTCGGTTCGGAGCTGGGAGCAAAGCAAGCACAAACTTCTTGACGGATTCTCATCGCGATGCACACGCTTTCTGTTTGTCTTTGCCCTCGACACAACGAGCATTGCTGACGGGGTCGAGTCGCTCGTTGTTCTCATCGGCGCGGAGTTCGGCGGTCTTTCTTTTGGATCTGAAGAGAAGTGCACGACGTTCATTTCTTGGCCGAGCCGAAACTAGTTGTTGCTTTTATTCTGCTCGTTTGATTAGTACAATTTCGAGAGTGCGGACCATCAACGCATTTCCGAGTGCCAAAGGGACGTGTTTGAACTTGATTAGCGCATTTATTCCGCGGCAATGAAGGCTTGTGTCTACGAATGAAGAAAGAGAAGTGGTGTTCAGGTTGCAGCCGGCGAGCTCCATTACGCGCCTCAATTAATTCGATGAGTGTCTTGGCTTTTAAGTTGTTTTATTTCGAAACACACTACATGTTTGCCGAATTAAATGTCAGTCTGATTGATTTGCGAGCTGATAAACCTTCGTTTCTCTTTCGCTGTTTTTCGGGCCTTTCCGCACGGCTCATTCCGAAACCATCTCATGTCCAGGCATCTTCACTCAATTTAGGCAGGGCAAAGAGTGGCCAAAAGCTAGCGTCGGTTTGTGTCAACGCGCTTCGTTGTCGGGCTTCAGCTTCCGTTCTCGTTCGACCCCCGCATTCAAAAGGCGACAAGGGTTGGTTGGCTTTGAGCGGTAATTCCGGCCGCGTCTGTGTTTTCGAGTTTGTTTCCCCCGCTTCATTGCTGCCATTTTGTTTCCTGCCGCTCCACACACCACTCGCGACTGGAAGACCGTTCGTTCATCCTTCTTTCCAGTCTGCACTGAACACGGCGGTCTTTCTTCTGGTTTCTGATCAAGACGGGCGGCATTCGATTCTTATGACTGCTTGACGTCAGGGTGGTTGCTTTATTCCGGCATGGTTTGTGTATGCGGTAATGATTTCTAGCGTTGACGATGGAAGCAAGAACCTTTGATTGCTGTTCCTTCTGGGTTTTGAGTTGATGGTTTATTCCGAGTTAGTTGTTTGCACGTTGTTAAAGGAAGACAAACAGCCGGACGACCGGTTGCTGTTGGCGCCGGCCGCGAGCAGAACACGAATTCGTTTGACACCCGGCCGGTCGACTCCAAATTCACGGTTCATTCGATGAGTTGTTGGAGTGCAATTCCGCCAAGGTTTTCGACAGTTGATGATGCGATCTGCACATTGGATTTCCTGCTTCTTTCGTCGTGAACACAAAATCGCAATCGTTTGTTTTCGACTGGTGTTGGAGCAAGCCGGCGAGTTATTCCGTTGTCAGATGCAATATTGATGGCCGAAGCAAGCGCCAGCCTGTTCGACCCGTCCCTGAAGGAGGCGTTGCGGCGGTGAGATATTTGATTTAGTGTCGTAACTGGTCTTAATTCCGGCGTCCGACAATCTCATTCACTTGTGCGACGGAACCGCGCAAAGCAAAATCGGAGACAAACGATGGCAGAGAATGGATGTTTCGAATTTCGTCCCTGTTTTCGTTAAACAAATTATTCCGCACAAACATCCTTCACAGCTATGTCTTGATTGACTCAAAAGGTCGTCAACGTGTTTCGTTCCCAAGTTTCAGCTTTTATATTTTATTTACCCCCTCATCCAAAAGGCGACGAGGTGTCCGTTCGTTTCGATCACAAATTGCGCGCCGTGCCGTTTCTTTTTGCGATCGGCAGTCACTATTTCGTTGCCGCGTGCTTTATCGCCCTTCTTTTGTTGCCCGCCGCTCCACACACCACTCGTGACTGAAAGGCAGTTCGTTCTTCGTTCTTTCCAGTCCGCCCCGAACACGGCGGTCTTCCTTCTGGTTTCTGTTTGGGATGGGCGACATTCGATTCTTTTAGCTGCTCGACGGCAGGTCGCTTGCTTTTATTCCGTCTCGAGCGGTGTGTTTGAGTGTCGTTTTAGCGTTGACGGTGAAAGCAAGGACCTTCGATTGCTGTTGGCTCTGGGCTTTGTGTTTATGAATTATTCCGACGAGCGGCGAACAAATCGCGATTTCCTGCGCGCGTGTTGAAGGAAGACAGGCAACCGGAAGATCGGTTGCTGTTGGCGCTGGCCGGAAGCAAGCGGAACACAAATTCGTTTGACTCGCAGTCGATCGACTCCAACCTTACGGTTCATTCGATGAGTGTGTTCGTTGAAATAAGCAAATTCCGTGAACATGCCTCGCGCTAGTTGAAGGTGCGAGCTGCGAAATGGATTGGTCGTTCCTTTCGTCGTTAACACAGATGCGCATTTCTTATTTTTCGGTTGGTGTTCAAGCGAGTCGGCGTGCTGCACTACACACCTTAATGCTTATGACGAGTACTTCTGCGCTTGAAATGTTTTATTCTGCTTATTTTTCAATGCAGGCATTGATCTGAAACAATAGCCGTTTTTGATTGGTCCGCAAGCAGCTGGAAGTTGGTTTCCTTTTTGCTGTTCTTCGGGTGTTGCCTTACGGCTAGGTAATTCCGTCTTCTACTAATGGAAGATCAAGCGATTTTAGAAGGGCAAAAAGTTCCCTTAAGCGAGCGTCGATTCGTGTCTACGCGCTTCGTTTTCGGCTTTTAGCTTCCGTTCTCCTTCGATCTCCGCATTCAAAGGCGGCGAGGATTTCGTTCGTTTCGAGCAGGAATTCCGTTGACATTTTGCATGCTCACGCGAATTCTCCCTTTGCCCCTCGCTTCATTGCGCTCTTGTTGCTCGCCGCTCCACACACCACTCGTGACTGGAAGGCTCTTCGTTCTTCCTTCTTTCCAGTCCGCACCGAACACGGCGGTCTTTCTTCTGATTTCTGTTCGAGAGGGGCGGCGTTCACTTCTTCTGACTGCTCAACTGCAGGTCGCTTGCTTTTATTCCGTCTCGAGCGGTGTGTTTGAGTGTCGTTTTAGCGTTGACGATGCAAGCAAGGACTCTCGATTGCTCTTCGCTCTAGACTTTGCCTTGATGGGTTATTCTGTTGTGTGGCCCCTCACAGGTCGTGCGGTTATTTGCACGTTCGTTGAAAGAAGGCGGACTGTTGGACGATCGGTTGCTGTTGGCGCTGTCCGCCAGCAAGCAGAAGGCGAATTTGTTTGACGCGCAGCCGCTCGACTCCATCCATTCGGTTCGTTCAATGAGTGTGTTCGTTGGGAAGTTCAAATTCCGAAGTTGATTGCTTCGCCAGCTGTTGAAGACGCGATCTGCGCAATGGGTTCGCGGCTTCTTTTTGCTATAATTACCGTCAATATATTCTTTTTGACGCGTGTTCGGGCAGACTTCTGAGTTATTCCGCCTTTCCTGTGGCAAAAAGTTCTGCAGAAGTAGCATTTGATATTCACCGTTTACGTTCTCGTCTGCTGGTTTAAGAATTATAGATTAAACGCATTGAGGTAGAAGACAATGGTCGATGGTTTGCGACAGCACGTGCGAGAAGGGTGGTCACCGGCTGGCCGCAGTAGACGATGAGCCCCCGCAGACGGCTGCTAGAAATCGAAAACGGCGGAGTCGTTGGTTGTTGCAAGAAGAATGCTTTGAAACAACGGCGAATTATCTTCTTCTGTTGGTTAGGCCGAAGACAGCAAAGCGGGATCCAAAGGACAGACAAGGGCAGAGAGATTTTTCAAATCTTGGCTCAAGTTTCGTTTAACTGGTGCTTATTTCGTCAACAGTCAACAAATTGAGTTCTGTTTTCGACGTGGTCTCAGAAGATTCTACAGTTATCTTCAACACAGTCGAGTCGAATGTTCGCTTTCTTTTGATAAAATAATTCGTGGTCGGCTGAATGCCTTTCTTCGATCGCTTCTGCTCGCAGATTAAATTTTTCTTTGTCGTGTGGATTCCGAAGAAGTTGTAAGAATTCCGTAAAACAACGCTTTTAACCCATTCTCTCAAAATCGTGCATCAAGCTTCTTTTCAATCTTTTGTTTTGGCGATTTGTTTCGTCACACGCCTAAACGGAGCGGCAAACGAAAGAAATTCGGAAAGAGTAAACCGACCGCCATCCACTCGAATCCCCGTCCATCCGCCTGCATTCACCGCTGACCGGCTAAAAGAAGAGCAACATCAGGTGTGAGTGGAAGGACGGGCAGCAAAACTCACGAATTCTCTTCGGACGGACCTTCCACAAACAACTGCACGATTATTCCAATGGAATATCGAGTGGTCGAACCGTCTAAACGCCTCAATAAAGTCCAATAATTGCTGCTAAATGCATCATACAAACCTTCCGCTCAACGAGCAACATAAATCGACGGAAATCATCAAAAGAAAGCACAATTTCAAGGGCGGAAAGCGGCCACGCGGCGGGCGGCGGCGGCGGTCAAGACGGCCGTCCGACTTGACGCGCCGCCCGCCGCCACTCGCCGCGAGTCCGCCGGCCGCCCGCCGTCTCGCTGGCGGTCGACCCGCCGAGTTCGTCGGCGAGCGGGCGGCGGCGAGTTCACTGGAATCCCCGCGGCCTCCCCGAACTGCCGCCTTCGTTTGACGACCAGAAGACGGCGGGCGCGCGAAGTCCGACCGAAAATCCACTCGGCCACGAGCACCCCCGCCCGCCGAGTGGAGGGTTCGAACCAGCGGGAAACGGAGAAGAGCTCCAATTCTTCCGGCTCCACTGCCTTCTACCGACTGTCCCTCTCGTTCGTTCGGATTGAAGCGATCGTTCACTCATTTGCAGTCGAGTTGTTCGCAGCTGAACAAGCAACGAACACAACGGAGGTCAACGGGCAATCCATCGGTTGAAGTGCGCCCTTCCCCGCATGGCTGAGTGCAGAATTCCGAAGCGGTCGACTGGAAACGAAGCCGCTCGATTGTCGGGAGTCCGCCCTTCGATCCACCGGTCGGTCCAACCGAGCGGTTCGCGTAGTGGGCGACTGGCGGCTCGTCCGCGTCCTCCGCGGGCCAAACGGCGCCCCTCGAGCGGCGTCTTCCGCTTCCCGGCTCGCGATCCGGCCGTTCGGAACGCGGCGTCGAGTCGTGTGGAGCAATCCAACCAGTGGGTGGGGAGTCCTGCCGTCGCCCACCGCTCGACCACTCCGGTGGGCGGTCGGGCACGAGTTGGAGCTTCTCGTTGAGGAGCGAGAAGAAGGCGGTCGATCGGCGGCCGCGAGTTCCGTCCGGCCGCTTCGAAGAGCGCGCTGCAAGTGGGCGAGTGGGCAGAAATCCTGTGGATTGTTGCCGAAGCGGTGAAACGAAGTAGTTTCCGCTTTCTGCACGTCCAACGGCCCCTCCCCCTCCACTCGCCCCTCGCTCTCGTTCGCCCACTCGCCGCTCGTCCACCTGCCGGCCGAGAGCGACGCCCGCAGTTCGTGAATTCTGCGCGAGCAGGAGGGAGTCGTCCGCTCGGATGAGGGGATCACCGGGCGCACACGACTGCTTCCAGTACGCAGTCGAACGAGCAGACGGACGACTCGAAGCCGCCGGGCGGCCGAGCGGACGGTCGATAGCGCGGCGGGGGCGAGCCGACCGGCAGGACGCGGGAGGCCGCTCGATCGTCGTGATGTCGAGCGGAGAGCAGCGGGAGGATCCAAGCGTTTGAATGGACGAAGGAGAGCGGACGGCGCGTGCAAACGGCCGCTTCCAACGGGAATCGAACGCCCGCATTGCCCGCCTTCTGTGGTGATCGAAACACGCGTCAACGACCCGCTTTGGTCGTTGCTTCGTGCTCGGAACGCTTTCGATTCGAACGGGCATCAGGACTCTGCTCAATCGAATGCGTGGGACGAGCGGTCTTGAAGGAAGGGAACGCGGGGAGTGGATGGACGGAGGACTCTCGCCCTCGATTGCTGCCGTTCGGTCACTCCGCTCTCCTCGCCGCTTTCGGTCCACTCGGCCGCCAACGGGATGGACGAGGCGGTCGTCGAGTGCAGGTCGGATGAAGAAGGCGGTCGTCTTCTTCCATTCGGTCGACTGGTTGGTGGTCGATCGGTGGGTCGTTCGATGGAGGTCGAATGGAAGCGGTTGCTGTTGATGAGTAAAACGATTGGCGATTCTTTCGGGCGTTGTTTCTTTCTTGCTGTCGGATTGATCGCGTATTGTGTCGTTTATTCCGAAAGGCAGTTCGCGTGGCGTTCTTTGAAAGCAAACCACAAACGGCGAGGATCTTGAGTGTTAGTATTGTAGAAGATGATGCTGCGGCGAGTTGTTTCAGCACAACAACAGATCCACGTAGCGGCGCTCAAAAACTTTCCAAGCAAAGCGGGAAGCACGAGCAGGGCTCAAGTTGTTTTTGCCAGTTGACCAATCAGGTCTTCATTTTTTGCAATGCTCATGGAGGAGAGCAAGATCACGCTGGAGTTGTCGATTAGCGAGGCATTTATTCCAAAAATGACGGTAATACTCGCGACATAGTCTCGTTGTTCTTTAGAGCAAAGCAATTCTTGGTACGCAAAGCAATTGGAGCGATCTTCTTTCTTTTGTTTCATTCAATCCACGAACAAAGCGGAAATCCCGTTCATCTCTATTTTGTGATCTGTGAAAATTGAGCACGGTCCTTTCGAACGGAGGGTTGTAAGAGGTATGATTTCCACTGGTTCGGCTTCAACAAAACACTTTTGGTCAATCATTTTGCGACGTCTTTTCATGTCAACGTGTAAATGATCGTTTCTTCATTCAAGCAAATTAAACGAACACGTTGCTTCTGGTTTCAATTTTCTTTCGTCAAAAGAACACAGATCGGAGACTTCCACCGTCGATTTCACTAATGAGATTGGCACGAAGGCACTTGCCATTTTGAACAAAATCTACTCTCCAAACTCCTCTGCATTCAGAAATAGAGCGACTGCCGAAGCGGCTGCGGGTTGACAACTCGACCAGACGAATGTCCGACGCCCGCGCCACGGGTCGATCGTCGAGCGGGGCGGGGGTCGAACCAGCACGCGGCGCCAACCCGACGGGAAGTCCGACCGCATGCCGGACGAGCCACCAGCGCCCTTCTCCTCAGAGAATCTCTGCAATTTGGAGAATGAACGGGGTGTCGGATTGCTCTTCTTGCATCGGGGGTCATGAACATGACGGGAATTCCGTAATGAAAAATTCTGCTGGTCATAATTATTGTTGAATTGGTGCTCGTTTGCATGTGAAGATCGTTTAGACGATCGTTCGACGGCATTTGGCTTATTGTTTCACGTATTGCTTTCAAATTATACTGGGTTTATTCCGTGCAGACGGCAGTTCGCGCATATTTATTGAACGTTATTCGTTTCAAACATTGTTGTTTCGATTCGTATCAGTCAATCTTTTTTCTAAACTCGCACCCAACGCAAGAAACAATTCAAAGAATGCAAACCGACCGTTTTCTCTACCGAAATCGACCGAATCCACTCGAATCGTCGATTGCCACAAAGTTCCATCCAACATTCCATCAGTCGGCCGTCCACCGAGTCCGGTCGGCGGCTCCATTCGGTCCGTCCGCCGCCTGCAAACGAGAGGAGTTGAAATCGGAGGGGAGAGCAGCGAGAAGCCCGCCCGAACGCGCCCGCCGCGTGGCGCGAGTGGCGGCGGAAAGCGGCGGCCGGCCGGTCGGCGGGCGCGCGCACTCGCGAAAGGGCGGGCGGCGGGCGGCGGGCGGAGAGCGCGCGGAGGAGCGAGGGGGAAGAGGGCGCCCACGAGTCCGTCCGCTCGGAGTCCGCGAGTGGAGCGAAAGAAGATGGGCGGGCGGGTGGACTCGGCGGCTCGCAGTCACACCGTCGCCTCGTCTGGTCGCCGCCCGACCCTCGCGTCTCGAAAGAAGTGGGCGGGCGGGAGAAGTGGGAAGAAACCGGCCGCTCGTCCTCGCCGCCGTCGATCGAAGCGGAGATCCCCGCCGCGAGTCCCGTTGCTGCTGCCGGCCGGGTCGCTCGGAGAAGACCGCCGACCGCCGGCACTCCACCGGCAGCAACAAGTGGGCGGCGAGTTGCGCGCGAATCTCCACTCGGCCATCGGGGCGCCGGTCACTCCCGCTTCCTCCTCGAACGGCTTCGATCCGAGTGCTCGTCCTCCTGTTCAACAACACGGCAGCAACGGAGGGCATTCGGGGGTCGACACGGGCGGCCGCTCGACTTCGATCGGCGCCTCCCGCTTGTCGCCCCGCCGGCCGGCAGCGCGGTCGGTCGGGGCCGAACGGAGGAGTGGACGAGAGGAAGCAGCGGGCGGAACTCCCCGCTCGTCCCCCCACTCCTCGCTGCCCGGAACGGACACTCGCCGCTCCTCCCCTCCGCCTTCTCCACCGCCCGCCCACTTGCGGCGAGTGGATCGATGAGCCGAAAGCAGAAGGCGGGATTCGAGTGGACGAGCCGGAACGAACGAAAGAAATCGCCGCGAGCCGAGCGGAGCGAAACGACCGCCGAATGACCGCAGTCGGTGGGGGAGTTCCGCGAGTTGCTCGAGTGAATGGCGCCTTCTGCAGAGGAGAGCAGGGGGCGCGATGGTGGAAGTCGACGGGGAGCGTGCCGCTCGTCTCCTCGGAGTGCCCGCCGGCCGTCCGACCGGCCGAGTGGTCGCGGACGGAGCGACTGGCGGCGAAGCGGAGGCGGCGGCGAAGAAGCGGCGGGCGTCCGGTTGCTCCCGACGAGCAGCGAGTGGCCGTCCCGCTCGTCGCTCTCCAACGGTCGGCAGTGAAGACGGGGGCCGCGGGGAGGCGCCGATCGCCGCGCACTCGTGGCCGGCGGCTCGGTGGCGCAGTGGAGTGGGCGGAGGATTGGGCGAGAAAGAAGGCAGAGGACTCACTCAAAGACGAAGCGACGACTCGTCCCGCCCGCAGCCAACGGCCGGCAGTCCCCCAGTGGGCGGAAGGCGGGAGAATCGGCGGGAAGCCGCCCTCCAGTCGACCGCACGCGCCCTCGAGCACGCGAGTGGGCGACCGCCAGCGGGAGTGAGCGGCGGGACGAACGAAAGCGGGCGGGCGTCCTCCCGGTCATCCACCATCGAGAAGTGGGCGCAGTGGACGCCACTCGTGCACCACCAACCGCCCAGTCGCTCGCGTTCTCCACTCGCCGCTCCTCCCGCCCTACGGCCTTCCGATCGCCTCGCCGGCTGCGGACACACTCGCCGAATGCCCGCGATCGAAGCGGAGAGCTGCCGGCTGTTCGTTGGGGCGGGCGGCCGAATTCGTGGGCGACCGGCCGCCCGCCACTCCGCCCGGCAGAGCGGCGAGTTCTCCGCGCCCACTCACTCGCGGCGGCCGGCGAGAAGCGAACGAAAAAGCGAGCGAGAAAGCCGGCCGCCCGCCGCCTCGCCGCCCGCCCGCCGACTCGCGGCGATCGGCGGCGCTTTTCGGCCCAAAAAGTGAGTTCTTTTCGCCGTCGTTCGTGGATCGACGGGCGGCCGGGAAGGACGGGAATTTATGGCTGGATTTCAGGCAGTTGGAGTGAGTGGATGGACGAAATCGGCGCAAAATTCGGTGGATTTTGGTCGAATTGGGCGAAAGTGGATGGACGGTCGAGGAAGCAGTCTGTTTACTCGTATGGGATTATTTTGTTATTGCTTGAAAATTCAACAAAAGCCATGAAAGCGGCCGGCAAACAAAAACGAACGGAATTTATTCGATGCCAGTTGAACCGGAGCAATGAAAGTAACTGACAGTTGATTGAAATCCCAACGGAATAAACAGCTGACAGCAACCCCCGCTCATCATTAATGAGCAGACGGCTTCGTTCTATTCCGTATAACCGATTGCCGTCCGTCGAACGTAACGGCGAGTGAAAAGAGGCCGCCGGCTGCCTTTCGCCGAACATCGGCGAGAAGTCGCTCGCCGCTTTCGCCGCTCTTCTCCTCGAACTAGCCAAGTATTGCCACCACTTGTCGACGAGCGGCGGTTGGAAAATGTAGAGTCGCAATAGTAGACAGTGAGCCATTCATGGAGCCACCAGCAGAGTCGCGGCCCGGCCACGATCCGCTTTGATTGGTGTCCGTTAAGCTTAAAGCAAAATTTGAGCATTCGCGGCACAGCACGTTCGGCCATTCCGCAACAACTTCGACTCGCAAAATAACTTTTTGCTCAAATCCCCCTGTTGGCTACCTTTGACCGCTCGCTGCCCGCTGATTGCGCAACCTGACCCTCGCCCCTGCCCGCGCGATTTTTTGCATATTAAAATCAAATTACTCACGAACGAATAAAGATAAGGAAAAACAAATTACATATTTGGAATCACCGTCAAAAACTCTACAAATCCATCTGAAAATTTCCCATTTTGCACCATTTTGCGTAACCGACTGACAGTACTAGCGGATTGAGTTTTTGAATTGTTTATTGCAGATTTCGCGTTCGGGCTCCAGTCGGAATAAACTCTAAAAACGTTTGGAATCTTTGTGTGAACCCACGCTCCCAAACAAGCGGCAGTCACAAAAACAATACGTGCCATCTACTTGCAAGAAAAAAGTCGTGCGTCCCACACCGCCCACCAGAAGATCAAAAAAGAAATGCTCGGTTATTGCAGTCGAATGAAGCAACCGATCCGCAGGGCGGAATAAGTCACCACAACAATAATGGGCTGAGGAAAGAAACGAATGCGACGGGTCGCACTTGCTTGCGGTTAAGAAACTCGGCTCCAATTGCCATTTAACAAAAACTACTGCCCTTTTCTCCGTTTACGACAAAAGCTGGTACGTTGTTTCTTTCCGTTGCGAGTGGGCTACACGTGAAATTAAAGTAGAAGCCCGCGGAATAAGCCCTCGTCCTGTTCACACCGGCAACACAAAAACCAGCCAGTGCACATCAAAGCAAGCAAGCAAGAAATTCCATCTTTCTTTGCACAAACACGAACAAGTCGGCTGCTCACCCACTCCTCATCGATCCTGCCGCTGCCCACCCAGTCGGTCGTCCAACAGTCGACTGGGGTAACGACCGACTCGCCCCGTCCACTCGCTCCGACCGGAAGAAGGGAGTGGCGGCCGGTTCTTTCCGTTCGACCGCCCGTCCTTCCCCATCGAGAGGGGGCGGGAGTCGCGAGTCGAATGGCCACCCCGACCGCCCACTCACTCCCCTCCTCTAGTGAGTGCTCGCGATAAATGGACGTTGACCTTGGAGACGTGGGCGAAGCGGCGGTCCACTCGCTTTCTTTCGGCCGCCCGCCCACGCACTCGCGCCTTCCGCCGCCGCTCGCCGCCCGCAACGAGCGGCCGGAACTCCCGTCTGGCGGTCGCGAGAACGCCGTCGAGTTCTCTGCTTCCCGCTTCTCCGCCCACTCGCCGTCCTTCGATTCATCCCGCGAATCCTCTCGCTCGTTCGTCGACGAGTGGGCGGCGGGACGTCCGCTTCGCTCAAGACGGCGAGTGGAGAGCGGGCGGTCGATTCGGGCACGAGAGGCGGCCGCCCGCTCACTCGCCGTCCCGCCCGCCGAACACGGGCGGAAGAAAGCGGGCGATCGGCGCCGTCCCGCTCGTTCGAGGCGGCACTCGGGGGGATCGGCGACGAGGAGGACGAGCGGAGGGACGCGCCGAAGTCGTGGACGCGAGCGGAGAAGAGCGGGCGGGAGGTCGCGCGATCCCGCCCGTCGATTCGGGGCGGGCATTCGGCGATGAGGAGCGACGGCGAGTGGCCACGAGTGGGCGGGCGGGAGGGGCGAGAGGAGCGGGCGTTGGCGATGGCCCGGCAGAAAGCCGCGAGTCCCTCGATCCAGTTGGGGGGAGTGGGCGGGAGGACGAGCGGGAGGTGAGAAGTCATCCCACCGGCCGCCCACTCGCTCGCCGCCCGCCGCCTCGAGCGACGAACCGAGAGGACGGCCGCCTTCCGCGGGATCCACTCGGCCGATCGAAACGGCCGGTCGGTGGGCGCCTCTTCCCGCCCGCCGATCGCCCGTCCTGCTCGCCGCCCTCCCGACTGCCGGCCGGCCGATCGACCGCCCACTCATTCGAAAGAGGACGGCGGGGATCTCCAGCCGTCGAGCCCGCCTTCTGCTCCCCGTTGGACGCCCTCGCTTTTGTTCGAGGACGCGGCGGAAGTCAACAGTTTATTCCATCGATCAATGGCGGGGGATGGGCGTCATGTTGGGGTAGACGGAGGGGAGGATCTTCCGGCCGCACTCGCTGCTCATGAGCCCGTGGAAGCCCGCCGGTCCGTCCACGTCCAGCCGGCTCTTGCGGAGCGCGTCGACGGCGAGGCGGAGGAGCGAATCGGGCGTGCTGAAAGAAGTGAGTGTTTAAAAACGATAGAAAGAGGCTTACTTGAAGAGCAGGCGGTAGACATTTTGTCCTCCCGCATACTTGTTGTAGCCAACTATCAAAAGCTGATTGTTCGCCCCGCTTTCCTCGTCTACTATTGCAGAAATTTGGAAAATGCGATCGGTGGCATACAGTAGCTTCTCCCAAACGCGTCGCTCGAAACTGCAGCGGTAGATAGAGCGTTTGTCGTCCACGTAAGATCCGCAGACGTACGCGTGTGTGTTCGAGAATGTCGACGACAAAGCATAAAACTTGATATCCAAGGGATGACGTGGGGCTCAGCTAAAAGTTACTCACGCTTTCGCTAAAATTTGCAGTCTGCTGGATTGTGGTCCACGTTTTCTTCTCAATGTCAAAATTGTGTAAGCGGTCCAGTTTGCCCGAGTAGTTTGAGAGCCCGCACAACGACTGTCCTTTTTGCCCGAAGCCGCAAGAATTCAACTCGTGCGGCGGCTCCTCGCTCCAGTCCACTTCCAGGCGGGTCTCGTCGATGTCCAAGCGCACGAATCGAAACTCGGCAATGTGTGCGGCTTGAAGCACCGCTCGTTTGACATCGACATTTGTTCCTTTGATGGCTGTGATCACATATTGAGGTGTCCAGAAATTTTCCGAACGAAGCTCGGCCGAGCGGTCTGGTTGACATCGCTCGAAATGAGGCGAGCAAACGCTTTCATTTTTTCGACCACCAGACCGCTCGGCCGAGCTTCGTTCGGAAAATTTCTGGACACCTCAATACTCTCTTGTCGGCCCACTAGAATTCTTTCGAAAGTCTTGTTTTCCGGGCGCAACCGAAACAGGTACAAAGCATATGGAGACCACACGATGAGCGTATTAGGATTTACGACCACAAAATCCCCAACTTTCGTCCAACAGTATGGATCGGGTTTGAAAACGCTGAAAATTTACGACTATTACATTAGCGAAGCAGCATGCGGTCCTACATTTGAGTGCACCGCACGAGATCAACGACACAAGTGGTGCGTTTCTCTTCGTAGTAGATGTATGCGTAGCGGCCATCGCCGGAAAAACGCACCACTTGTTTATCCTAAGATTTGAGATAAAAGAAAACGGCAAAGAAGATGCAGTTTACCTGCAGGCTAAACTGGTTGTACGGATTTATTCGTTTTTCTAACGGCGCGCTCTGGTCAACAGATGATGATTCGGAAGCAGCCGTGCGAGCATGCATCATCGGCCGAATACGGCGGACGCCCGACCAATCCATGTCGCCGCCCACCGCGTTACACAGCGATCCAAACAAAAAGGAAGCCAAGCGCCCAACACGCAGCAGCCGCACGAATGAACGCGCCCGCCTGCTCGCTGCCCAGCCGGCCGCCGAGTCCACCGCCCGCCCGCGTGTTCCCGCAGTGCGCAATGGGGACCGCGAGCACTCCGGCGGGCGGGCACAACAAAAGAGGGCAGCTCGATCAAGGCGGCCCACGAGCAGGAGATCCCGCCGGTCGGGCGGCAGGCAGCGGGCGACACACCACGCGGAAGGTAGGCGACGTTTCGACTGCCCACTGGAGACTGCCGATCCGGGCACAAACACACGAATCAGCGGGCAGAAACGAGTGGACAAGCTGGTTGGGGAGACGAGTGCCCAAGGAGGGCGGCTGATCGAGGAGCTCCGTTTGCCCCGACCGCCGCCCGCGTGTTCCCGCAGTGCGCACTGCGCCGCCCCTTCCGCGCGCACTCGAGCCGCCCGCCGCCCCGACTGGCCGCGAGACCGCCGGCCGCTTGGCGCGGGAGATCCGCCCGCTGCTCGCCGCTCCTCGCCGCCGCGTCCAGCACGCGCCCGACCGCCCCTCCGCCGATCGGCCGGGAGTCGTCGATCGAACAGCCGCTCGGCCGCCGTGGTCCAGAGGAAGCGGGGATTGACTGCCGCCTTCTGCTGCCGGCGACTGGGCAGTTGTGGAGTTCGGCGAGTAGGCGGGCGAGGGGAGAACGGAGGGAGTGGCAGTCGGGATCGAACACACGAGTCGATCGAAGAATACGGGAGGGACGTCGAGGGGAGCAGCGAGAAAGGCGGGCAATCGCACGAGGATAACAGGATGCATTGGACCAGCGAGCACGAATGAGCGAGCGCCGAGTCGGTAGAGTGTCAAACGCACCTACTTGTTTAATCGAAAAGATCGATCTGGCTCTTTATTGTCTCCGGAGTGTCGTTGTGAGTATTCGCATAAAACGTAGGCGAGTTTGCGACTTCTGATCACTTCTTTCTTTCACTTCTGCACGACTTTGTCGCTGGTTTCAAATGCAGCAAAAGCAGAGCTAGTACAGGGATTCATTCCGCCTCGACCTACTTTTTTAGCTTGATGCTGCGAGCACGTTAGTAATCTCGATTTATTTTGCCTTTCGAGACTTTTTCAGGTCTATCATCGTTCACAATTATCACCTCCTTGCTTCCTGCACTTCTCTGTCGATTATCGCCGTTCATCTGCAAAAACAACGACCACTACGGCCATCAATCCGGTCGGGCGCCCACCACTCGCCACTCACTGCCCGGCGAGTGGCTGGACGAACTCGAAGGCGCTATCACACGTCGGACTGCTGCTCGCGTCTTACGAAGCAGGACTTTTAGGCGCCGCCGTTTAGGCGCCGCCGATTAGGCGCCGGGACGTTTAGGCGCCGCTGTTTAGGCGCCGGCCGTTTAGGCGCCGCAAAGAATATCACTCTATGATTGGAATCCGTGTAGCAAATAACCGATTTTTACTGAGAGATCTGTTAGAAGCGTGGAAATGTCAGAAACTTCTTGCAGGTTTTAAGTTTGCTGACTAGAAGTTGTTTTTGCTTCCCGTAAATCGTGCCACGCAGACCACGAAATTCATTTTCGTCACCCTATGAACATCGACCGTGCTGTCTTAACGTTCCGCGTAGCAAAACATACTTCCGAGCTTCAATCACTTTCCTTAAAATCAACATAAATCGAAAACTGCCAGAAATAGAGACCAGTTTCCGTCTTTACATTCCGTCATACTGCTCGCGCAGCTTTTGCGGCAACTCAAATAACAATAACAACATCGACACACACACCTTTTGCTCTTTTATACATCCAAAAAGCGAAACAATGCTGCTTTAACTATTGCTAAGTGAACCGAATTTCTTTGAATACTTGAGTAGCAAAAAAGATGTGTGTAAAAACCAAGTGGATTGTTCATCCGGTAGATTTTAGTCACTTCACGCGACAAAATATTTGATTTTTACTGTTTATATAGCTTTTATAAATCGGGCGCCTAAACGGCGGCGCCTAAACGTCCCGGCGCCTAATCAGCGGCGCCTAAACGGTGGCGCCTAAACGGCGGCGCCTAATCGGCGGCGCCTAAACGGGGCGTACCGCGCGTCTTAAGCTGAACGTCGAAACAAGAGGGTTGCAACGGAGGGTTTTTTTCACGTGCACTGCTCGTGGCAGAACGGGGGCATTTATTCCGCACCAGTGAAGTATCTTGTCATGAATGGGTGCCTGCGATCAACGGCTTCTTCCTTCTGATGTATCTGGACGCCGCATTTCTTGCAGGTTTTCGTCGACTGCAGCCGCTTTCACCAGCGGTCTGTTCTGCACTCGCTTCAACTGGCGCCACTCGTGGCTGGGAGTTGCTCGTTCTACCTTCTTTTCGATCACTGCTGGGTCGACTGGTCTTTATTTTGGGTTGCGCAGGGAAGTACACAAACTTTAGTGTCCTGATTGCCGTACTGAATAGCTTCTTTTTTATTCCGTGTTTATTAAATACTCTGAATGAAA
Source organism: Aphelenchoides fujianensis (assembly GCA_024699865.1). Taxonomy (NCBI): domain Eukaryota; kingdom Metazoa; phylum Nematoda; class Chromadorea; order Rhabditida; family Aphelenchoididae; genus Aphelenchoides; species Aphelenchoides fujianensis. The sequence continues at coordinate 1,176,760 of JAMPIO010000015.1, read as the reverse complement.
AGAGGTGATGGGGGTCGAAATACTACGTGTCGGCGAACTCTGCTTTCAACGTAACGAATGGGTAATTCCGCAGGTCCTCGCATTGTTTCATCGAGTTCGCAAGCACTCTTCCAATCATGACCGAAAGACGCGCCCGCCCGCTTTCCACCTCCTACCACCACTTCACCCCGCTTCACTCAAGCGTCGCATTCTAAGCTGCCGAGGAGCAAAGCGCCTTTTGTTGCAGTGAGGGATGGACGGCTCGAAGAAACGCGGAGAAGAGCGGGCGGCGAGCGGCGGCCGGTCGGCTCGCCCACACTCCCGTCCGCTCGACGGGGCTCTTTGTTTTCAGGTGGCTTCGCTTCGTCTTTGTGGCCGGCGCCTGCGGGATGGAGGCAACACTCGATTTGTTTGGAAGCCGATAGTCGTTGTTCTTTTCTTGTTGTTCTTCGGGAGTTGTCGGACGGGGAATTCCGCACTTGTCTCCGCGGCGTAGTTTTATTGCTCGTTTGACACGGACGAACTAAGTCAGGCTAGTTATGTACTGTTGATGACGAAAGCAGCTTTTCTCCTGCTTGTATGTTAGATTTCTTTCCAGTTGTTTCAAACAACCGCTCACTACAGCTTATAACCGCTTCCACTTTTGATTCATTATTTAGCGAAGCAGAAGTCAATAAATGCAAAAAGAGTACACAAATCTGCTTTCACTCGTGACCGAGTCCATCGCTCCCATCCACCAACAAAAAAGGAGAAAATGCCCGCCGACTGCCGGCCGTCGGGCGCCCGAACGCGCGACGAAAAGCAACAGAAAGCGGCGGGCGGAAGAAAAAAGCGGCGAGCGGCGACGGCGGCCGCCCGACTTGACCGCCGCCACCCAAAGCGAGCGGGCGGCGGGAGAAGGGCGCTTGGTGGTCGCTTTTTCTTTCTCGCGCTCGGGGGCGGCGAGAGGGAAGAACGAGCTAGAGACTACTCGTGCATGGAAAGAAGGGCGCTCTGCCTTGCCCATCCCTCCACTTCTGCTCCGAGTAGATAAACTGGCAACACCATTCATTGCCCAACCACAAACAAAAAAGCAACCACCACTCCGTCCCCACGACTCCCCGCTCCTCCCCGCCGGCTTTACGCGAGCCGATCGCCGTGCGGGCTCGACGAGGTGCGGGAGGTCGCCGGCTTCCTTCGGGCGGCCCGCGGCGACTCGAAGGCGGCCGCTCGCTCGGGGATCTCCCCGCCGGCCGCCCGCTCGCGGTTCTCCCCGCCGTCCGCCCGCTCGGGGATCTCCCGAACGAAACGAACAACAAAGCGATCAAAGAAATGCTTAAAGACGTCCACGCGTGATCGACCGACCGGAACGAGCGGGAAGGCAGCGGCGAGAAGGCGGGAGCTCCCCGCACTGCCGGCGGGAAGAGCGCCGAGTGGAGCGAGTGGACGAGCAGCCGGGCGGCCGTCGAACCGCCCGCCCGCGGGACTGCTCGCCGTTGCCCGCCGACCACGAGCTCCCCGTTGAAGGCGGCGAGGAGCCCGTCGGTCTGATCGCAGCGGCCGCGCGGAAGTGGGCGGAGTTCGTGGACTTCGGGCGGTGGAGAGAAGGCGGGAGCGGTCGGGGAGCGGCGGGCAGCGGGGACTCCGGTGGGATTTCTGCTCGTCGAGTGAACGGCGGGAAGAACCTCCTGGCCGGCCGATCGCCCGCCTTCCTCGAGCACGACCGGCCGGTTGGACGAGCGGCGGGAGGAGCGAGTGGCCGCGAAGAACCGCTGAAAACTCGCCGGCGGTTCGAACGACCGCAGCGGCCGCACGTGGATTGAGGGCGCTCGTCCGGGCGGTCGGGCGGCCGGCGAGACCGCCGGCTGCTCACTTCTTTCTCGTGAATGCGGCGGAAGACGGCGATCGTTCTGCTCGTCTCACGAGTGTCCCTTTCGCGGTGGAGACGGCTCTCGAGCGGCCGGTGGGCAGTCGGGAAGCAGCCGACCCACCTGCCGCCGCTTCCACCCGCCCGCTCTCGCCGCTCCGCCGTCTGCTCGTCGAATTCGCGAGTGCCCCGAACGAACGAGCGGGCGGCCCCTCGGAGTCCACCAGTCGGCTCGGCGGATGGACGCGCCGAGGGGCCGCCCGCCGACCGCCGCCTCCACTCGCTTCCTTCCGGCCCTCGCGGAGTGGAGGGGCCCGACACAAACAGGAGGCGAGCGGCGACTTCGGCCACTCCACTCGCTCGGCCGCCGTGCTGTTGGGGTCGCCTTCCCTCTTCTCGTGGGCGGGCGGCGAGTGGGCGGCCCCTCCGATCGCCCCGTCCACCGGGGGGCGGGCGTTGCAGTCCGTTCGGTGGCGCCGGGCGCGTCGGCCGTCTTTTTTCTCCGCCCGCCCGCCCGCTCTCTTGCGCGCCGCTCGCGTTCGGCCGCCGGACGCCGCCGCCTCGCCGCCCGCCGATTTCGCCCGCTTTTCGACGTGTTTCGGGCGAGAAAGTAGGTGCTTTTTGCGATTATTCGTGCGTTGATTGACTCTTATCCGTTGCTTCTACTTACTCTGTGTTTTCGGCAATTGGGAGCGATTGTCAGCGGAGTTAACGAATTAGATGCTCGAAAGAATGGGTTTTATGCCTAACGGTTGGTTCAGTTTCTGTCGTGTTTTGTTCCCACAAAATTCGTAGCTTAAAAGAACATAATGCGAACGGCGTGACGGATAATGAATGGTGGTCAAAATAATCTCTACACTGCTCCACGTCCCACCAACGCTTACTGCACTGATTGTCGTTTGCAACAATATTCACGCTCGAACAGGTACGTCAGTCGGAATAATCCAAAAACCATTGACACTCACTTCTACCCAAAGAAAAGAAGCGGATCCACGCAACGCCCATCAAAGCACGTGAAGACGAGTGCATACGGCCGCTCGACGACCAGTCGCCATCCGAAACTGGCAACTCGCGAGTCGTCTCGGCGATCCCCGCCGCTTTCCACTGGGCGGGGCAGTTCTCCGGCGAGTGTGGAGGTCGCCCGTGCTGGAGAGCAGCCGGCCGACTGGCGGCAGACGGGCCCTCTCGCCCGCCCGTCCACGAGCGCCCACTTCGAGCGGGAATCCCGCCCCGAATGCCCGTCGGCTGCCGAAAAAAGGCGGTCGTCTACGGGCACGTGTCGCCGTCCAGCGGTGCGGGTTGTGGGCAACCCAAACGTGTAAAGGGAGAGCGGTAAGGACTCAAGCGATAAAGGCAGTGGCCACGAGCCGTGTAACAAAAGCCACAAAGCTGAATTTTTTGGACAATTGATCGCGGTTTTTCAAGGCGTGTTTTGCAATGAAGACAACAGGTTTGATCGGCGTCGACGGAATAAGACATCAATTTGATCGTTGTGCAACAAAAAATCAACTGCAGTCGCCCTGCCGCGAAAATGACGGAATAAGACGGATGATCAACGTACAAATTTAACGGAATCACGTCGCCAACGCCCTTCTCTCCGAACAAATGAAGTGACCAGCCATCACTAGTCTGCGACCAGCCGACGCGCGTGTGGCCGCGGCGCCGCTTCCCACTCGCGCCCTCGTTCACGGGCACTTCTTGCGGTTGGATCCGCGCGCCACTCGCCCACTCGCCGGCCGACCCGCCCACTCCGCCGTCTTCCACGGCCGACCGCCCGCTCTCGACTGCGGCTTCGATCCCCCGGCCGACGGGACTCCCGCCCCGCAATTCGCCGCCCATCCCACTGGACTACGGGGACGCCGTGGGGGCCGCTCAACGGGCGACGGGCGTCCGGGCGGCAGTCGGCGGTCTTCCCGCCCCGTTCTTTCGCGAATGCGCACCCTGGAGCGTCAACCAGAAACGAAAGACGTGAACACGCGCAGCAAGATCGAAGAACCCGGCGGCCTTCTCATCGACAGCGGCAGTCGAACCGACCGCCCACTCCCGGTCGAAACTGAACGCCGTCCACTCGACGAATGTCCTTGCTGACTGCTCGTAGAAACGAGCCAAACGAGTGAAGGACTGATTCGAATCGAGCCCGGCCAAGAAGCATCGGCAGATAAAAGCGTAACGAAGGCCGACGGCAGCGAGAACGCATTGATCACGATCCCGAAAGCAATCCGTGAGACGGAATAACCGGCCGCATTCTACCTAGCATTTAACGGAATAAAGTTAGTGGACGTCTAAATTCACGAACAATGAATGCAGTGACCTTTTCTCACACGTCCAGAAGAAGACGCCCGTTAATGTTCATAAAAAGCAACGATAAAGAACATTAACAACGTCGTTACGGCAAGCATGAGCCTTTAGGCGTCCTACACGAAAACAATAAAAGCAAAACCATCGCTTCAACATGTTCCGGAATAAAACAATCTTCATCAGGCTCTAATTTCTGCTATCCCCAAAGGACGACAGAACACACTCCTGACGACCTCTTCCTGCTCGCTCCTCCAGCAAGCGAATTCCCGATTCGTGCACTGGACGATTCGCTCCATTAAACAAAGGGCAACATCGATCAATCCTTCGCTGCCGGCCGCCCGCCACTCCCGTTCGAGCGGCGAGTCGAATGGCCGCCCGCCTCCCCCCTCGGAGTGGTGCCCCGCTTTTCGATCAGAAGTGAGGGCAGAGGAGCGACCACGGGCGAGCGGCGGGAGTCTCCGCTTTCCGGTGGCCGGCGCCCTCCGGCCGGCCGTCCGCCGAGTGGCCGCCCGAAGAAGCGAGTGGCGGGCGGAGAGGATCGGCGGCTCTCGCGAGTACTTTCCGGAGTGATCGGCGAGTGCGTGGATGGACGACGGCGAGCGGTGTGGGGAAGCGGAGAGCAGTCGACCGCCCACCCGCTCCTTCCTCCGGCCACTCGTGCGCTCTTCGCTTCCGCCCACTCGATCCGTCGAACAGCCGCCGACAACCGGGGACTCTCGCCGCCCTCCGCCGCCTTCCGCCGGCCGCCGCTTGCTGCTGGAGTTCCACCGGCGGCGTCGAGTGGTCACCGAGCCGGAAGCCCGCTACTTCACGCACCAAGTGGGCGCCTTCGTTCCGCTTCGTCCCCTCACTCGCCGCTTTCAGCTCGTGGCCGGCTGTCAGCACCTGCACGGCCGGCAGATCATCCATCGGGACCTGAAGCTGGGCGACCTCTTCCTCGACGACCACCTGCAGCTGAAGATCGGCGACGGGCAGCAGCGGCGGACGCTCTGCGGCACGCCCAACTGCATCGGTTCGTTCCCTCCTCCGTCCACTCACTCCCGCTGCTCAAGGCCGGCCACTCGTTCGGGGTGGATGTGTGGGCGATCGGCTGCATCCTCCACACGCTGCTCGCCGGGCGGCCGCCGTTCGAGACGCTGTCATTGGAGGCGAGTTTCCTCCTGTCTTCCCTCCTCCGATTTCGACCGCTCTCGCTGCAGCAAGCGTACGCGAGGAATCGGCGGAACGAGTAGGTGATCCCCCCGCGCATCGGGCAGCACGCGCACGAGTTGATCGCCGCCCTGTTGGCGCCGCGGCCGGAGGACCGCCCGACCGTCTTTTCGCGCGGCTTCCCGCCCGACGCGCTGCCCGTCTCGTGCCTTGTGTCCGCGCCGCGCTTCAACCAAGAGAACCTCTCGGGCGGCATGATCGACGTCTCTTCCCCCCGTCCACTCCCTTCACTCGCCTTCGTTCTGCTCGCTTTCAGCCGGGCACTCGTCTGGGCGGCGCCGCGCGCCTCCTGCAGCCGCCCCGTCGTGCAGGACGCGGCGCCGATGATCGTGAGCAACCGGAAGGCGAACGAGAAGGACGAGACGCCGATCGTCGAGCGCCTGAACAACGCGGCCAACCAGCTGGCGCCCTTCTTTTGCCGACAGGGCGAGCAGGTGCCGACTCGCAATCGTGTGTGTCCCCCGATGCTTCCCTGACCGATCGAATGATTGCAGTGGACGTGCGGGACAAACAGCCCGCATCGGGTGGGTGGACTACGCGGAGAAGGACGGCCTTGCCCACCAGCTGTGCGACGACTCGATGGGCGTCCTCTTCAACGACCACACGAAGCTGTTGGTCGACCCGAGTGGGAAGTGAGTTCCTCTTCGTTTTGCCCACTCCTCCCCTCCGCTTGCAGTCGGCTCCAGTACGTCGACGCGACGGCCGCCGAGTACGCGCAGACGCTGGAGAAGAAGGTCGAGCTGCTCGCGGAGTTGCGCTCGTACACGATCGAACGCCGGCGATCGGCGGGCGAGCGGCTGCCGCGTGGCGGTCAGGAGTTCGCCCGCTTCCCGTGTCTGAGCGAGTGGTTCCGCTCGGACGTGGCCGTCGGGCTGCTGCTGATGGACGGGACGCTGCAGGTGAACGTCTTCGCGGCGAGTTCCTTCCGTTCGATTCGTGGGACTGTCGGGTTGCTTGCAGGACCACACGAAGCTGATCGTCTCGCCGTCCATGCGGGCGGCGACGTTCGGCGACCCGCAGCGCCGGCCGCCCTCGTCGAGGCGGGCTGCTCGCCCGAACGCCGCGAGCGGCTCAAGTGCGCGAAGACGGGGGTCGATCGGGTGCTCGGCCGCCGCAAGACGGAGTCCTGATCGAGCGGCTGTTTTCCCCCGCTCGCCGTTTTTGCAACGCCGTCGTTCGAGATCGTCGGGCGGGTGCATCGGACGAAACGGCGCCTTTCTTTCTCTTGCCAGCAGGTGTTCTCTTCCGCTTCATCCCTCTCAACGACTGGGCGGACGAGCCCCACTTGTGTTCCCCGCATCCGCTTCTTCCTGTTCGTGGGCAGAGATTCGGGGATGTCATTCGATTGAAGACTCTTGCTTTCAGTGAGCAGTCGGTGCAAATTGGAGGAGGAAGTGAGTTTGATGGGCAACCAGCAGGAGCGATGCGAGAATCTCTTCGTTGTTCACGAGCATGCAGTTAACCATCGTCTTTAATAGCGAATGAATGGTGTGATCAGAAAGCGTGATCGCGGGCTGAGGAGTGGGAGAGCGGTCGAACGCCAATGTGAAGCGAGTGCCCGGCGTGGCCTCGTCGGCGAGGAGCGAGTGCGGCTGCCGCCCGCCCATTCTTTCCGCTCAAGAGAAGAAGCGGCCGGACGAGCGGAAGATGGGCACTCGTCGGAAAAGCCACCGACCAAACGCTCCAGTCGGCTGCTCGACGGGCGGCCGCGGAGTCCGGCGTGCGGAAGGCGGCTGTAAAGGACTTGACGGAGCGGACGCCAACCGGGTGGCCTGAAAGAGTGGCTGGAGTGAAGGCGGGCGGAGGGCGGCGGGACTCAGCGTTGGGCGTCGAGCACACGAGTTGATCGGAGATGGTGGAGAGGAACGACGACGGAAGCGGAAAGAGCAGAAATTCGGAGTGGAACCAGTGATGGGTGAATTTGGAGAAGAATGTCTCCGTGACGCCAAAGAGTCGGACAGGAACCACTAGTGTGCAGCCGTGATCCATTGGCCTCACTTCGGGTAGACGATCGATTGCCGTCGGACTGGAGAAGACGAAAACGGTCGATCGCTTGAAGAAGTGAACATAAGATGATGGAAGGGTGATCGGTGGTTGTTGTTTCTGCGCTGTTGATCAAAGAAGAAGACGCTTTATTCCGTTTGATGTTTGTTCGTTGAAGACTGTTTGTATTTTTACCTTTGTGTTTCCACTTAGGCCTTTCCAATCATTTCTACCGGGTCCACGCGTGTGCTTCGGCGAGAGAACCTTTGGAGAGCTTTACTTGTAGTGAGCAGAAACACGTCCTTGCTCGTTTTTGACGAGCTGCAAAGTGTGAGCTTTTTTCTCTTCGCTGTGGGAATCGTCGGCTATGCAGAAATATTGGTTTGGGGCAAAAGTTTCCGGAAAATGAACCGAGCCTGGCACAAAAGTACTCGACCGGCCGGCGGCTGAGCGAACGAAATTCCCCGCTTGCTGGCCGAACAGAAATGTCGAGGTTGAGGCAATCCAAACACATTTTCGAAGAAATTTGGGGTCAAAAGAGTTTTCATCGTGTCTGGCAATCATCTTCAAGCGCAAACACCGAGTTTAAAGCGATGACTGTTGAAGAAACCTGCAAGAAGCGCGGCTCGTCCGCGGAAATCAGCCGGTGGCATTCCGCTCCACACGGTCGAGTACTTTCGTTCCCGGCTCGGCTTTCTTTCCGGAAACTTTTGCCCCAAACCAATACTCGTCATTTGGATCTCTTTTTGTTCGATTATTCCGTGTCGCGGATCGAGGCAACAGTGTCTTTGTTTATCTGCTCTTTGCCAACCACTTCCCAAAGAATACACTCCGTCTTGATTGTCCACGAGCAAGTGGGTCGTCTATTCGAATGCCGATGGAAGTGTCTGGAGATAGCTTCTTTTGACGCCCGTTCGTTTGCTGTGCGGCTTCTCGCCGATCGTTTCGCTCTTGCTCCAGCTGACCACGTCGTTGAAAGTGGGTAGTGCAGCCGCTTTATTCCGGGTATTTTGTCGTGTGTATGCAGACAAGCGGTGGTTCGTGTAAGCTGCCGCATCCGCTCTTCCTTCGAAATCTTTTCGTTCATGTTGGTGGCGATTCCGAAAATTTGCTTTCGTCCATTTCCACATGCTTCTTTCAGAAATGGACAAAGGCGTCGGCTGCGTTCCCGAATGTTGCTCCTTTTTCCCATTCACTGCTTGTTGGCAGAGCGTCTTTGATCCCTCGTGCAGAGGCGAGCATTGGCAGTGAGCACTCCGATCGGAGCTCGTTGAATCGACCCAACATTCACTGCCGTGATCGCCCGTCCACCGCCACTTTCTTTCTGTTTTGTTCGTCGACTCGCTTGAAAAAATTCCGCGTTCTTTTACCGTCCATCGTTTGGAGAAGCAACTAAAAAGTCTTGCCGGCCGCACATCGCAATGGACGCGCTTCGTCCTCGGCTTCCATTTTCCGTTCTTGTTCGACCGCCGTATTCAAACGGCAACAAGGAGTTCGTTGGTTTCGAGCAAAAATTCCGTTCAATTCAATAATAATGCGGACGCGGCCTCTTTCGTTCCCTCTCACTTCATTACCGCTTTTCTGTTGCCCGCTGGTCCACACACCACTCGTGAGCGGAAGGCTGCTCGTGCTTCCTTCTTTCCAGTCCGCACCGAACACGGCGGTCTTTCTTCTGGTTTCTGCTCGGAATGGGCGGCGTTCGATTCTTTTGAATGCTCGACGGCAGGTTGGTTGTTTTATTCCGCAGCCTGGTGTAGCGACCTATTCACTAGAGTTCAGGGTGGAAGCAAGGACTAGCGAATGCTGTTTGCTGTGGACTTTGGAGCTGATGGTTTTTTCCGCTCGCCTTTGATGGTTAATGCGTTTTCACGTTCGTTGCAGAAAGACAGACGGCTGGACGATCGACTGCTGTTGGCGCTGGCCGCAAGCGAGCACAACGCGAATTCGTTGGACACGCAGCCGGTCGACTCTGACCTTTCGGTTTAATTGATGAGCGTGTTAGTGGATCGCAGTGGCCCCGTCAATGTTTGGCTTTGCTCCCGACACATCGAGCACTACCGACGACGTCGAGTCGCTCGTTGTTCTCATCAGCGCGGAGTTCGGGGATGTTTCTTTGGAGGCGAGGAGGATGGACGACATTCATTTCTTGATTATGCAGAAAGCAATCGTCGATTTTATTCCGCATCTTTTAGTACTACGATCATGCTGAATGACATCCGCTCGCGGGACGTGAAACCTGCTGCATTCTTTTTGAATTTATGCGCTGCAAGCGTGCCTCAAAGCGAGGGTTATTCGTGTCCAGGCGCTTCGTTCTCGGCCTCCAGCTTCCGTTCTCGTTCGACCCTCGCATTCAAAAGGCGACCAGGAGTCCGCTTACGCGTCTTCTACCTTCCAAACAGTGGTGACTTTTTTTGTTGCCCCCTCGCTTCATTGCCGTATTTCTGTTGCCCGGTGTTCCACACACCACTGGTGACTGGACGGCTGCTCGTTCTTTCTTCTTTCCAGTCCGCACCGAACACGGCGGTCTTTCTTCTGGTATGTGTTCGGGACAGGCGGCATTCGATTCTTTTGGTTGCTCGACGGCAATGCGATTGGTTTTTATTCCGTGATATGGGGTATTACGGTGCAGTTCTAGCGTTCATAGTGTAATCAGGATTTTCAACTGCTGTTCGATCTGGGCTGTGAGTTGATGGCTTATTCCGCCGCTTTATCGCATTGCAATTGATAACCAGCGAATGTCTGCACGTTCGCTGAAAGAAAGCTGACAGCTGGACGATCGGTTGCTGTCGGCGCTGGCCGCAAGAAGCAGAACGCAAATTCGTTTGACACGCAACTGCTCGGCTCCAACATTTCTTTTCATTCGAAGTGGGGGTTCGATGAGACGATTAAATCCCGTAACGTTTTAATTCTGACTTGTTGAAACCGCGATCTGTGCAATGGATTGAGCGCTTCTTCCGTTGTAAACACAAGCGTCCAATTCTTCTTTTTCGACCGGCGTTCAAGCGAGTCAATGAGCTCCACGACGCGCCTTAATTAATTTAACGAGTATCCTGGCTTTCAGCTTGTTTTATTCCGCCCCGCTGTCCCCTTTGCAGATTTGCTTGACTCTTGTACAATAGAGTCTGGGTTGGTCTTGTTCGCGAGCCGATAGTTGTCGCTCTGCACAGCGTATGAAATTGATCCAAAGCGAGACAGTTTACATTCAAATTACACATGATCCAAAAAATGCGAAGCGAACAGATTTTGAGTTCGTTTACGACAAGGCCTTCCTCTTTCATCCAGCACCGGAAGTGAACAGCGAAAGATCTTTCTTGGTCGTGACTTGTGTTGCAATATTCTTCAATGCGTACAGAGTGTTGTCGAAGAAAAGAAATTCCGTTGTCGTCTCCCAGGAATGTTGCCCACTGGATGAATGCACGGTACGTGTTGCTTTTACTCCGATCTGCGTCTTAAGCTTAGAAGGTCATTCAAAAGGCTCGTAGAGTCGTCTTCTAAGCTTGGAATTCCGATTGCCCCCATTTTGTGTTTTACCAGCTGCGACAAGAGGCTATGCCTATTCTGTGTTGTTGTTCAACTGCAAAAAGTTCAATTTCAAATACAATCTGAGCATTCGATTCAAACCCATTGAGCGGTGTTGACACAATCGTGGCGTCTGATATACCGCAACTTCTAACTGCAAAACTTACGCGTTCTACGCTTACATTTCGACGCTGGCGTCCGTGCGCAAATCGAACGTTTTTCAGTCATTTTGGTACGACATTTGTTTTACGCACTTCGTTAATTCAACGCCCGATAATGCGTAGTTTGGTGGCACTTGTGTTCCGTCTACTACGTAGATTGAACGCTAGATAGAACGTGAAAAGATCCACGGAGCTCCTGAGCAATGCTGAAAGCGTTGGTCGCTCGTCTCCTCCGCACTCGATTCGCTTCACTCCGCCCGCCTGCCGGCGGGCTCCGTTTCGCGAATCTCGTGCGTCGTCGACTTCGCTCCGTGAGGGTCAGTGTCGAATCCCCTGTCGATTTGGAGTCGATTGATACCGAATTTGACACTTGAATGGGCGAAAACCGAAAAATGTCACCCACTACCTTCACTTTGATGCATTCTACTGCATTTCTCACGTTTTTCCAGGCTACGCATGTCACTACAAAAATGTGCAAAATTCAATTCTGCGTCGAGTGAGCGTATTCACGACCGCTAACAAACACGCAGTGGCGAGTTATAAGTGTTGATGTCAACGGCGTGACATCGATATACATTGATAGTTGTATCTGCCTAACCCGTTGACTACATCACACCTAACATGCACCAATCGACTCGCCTCACTCTCCCCTATCAATCGGTACCACCCACGCAGCGCAACAGCATACACAACGTCCGCTACATCAGATGTCGCACGGTACACAAAAATCGCAAGAGTCGTTTATAAAGTGATTTGCACAGCTCTAAGGAAGGCCTCAAAAGCTACACGGTTTTTTTATTGTCACTCGTCATAAAACGGCGTGGGGATGTTTTATTTTTTCGTAGCTTGCAAAAATAGCTATTGGATTTCGGGTAGTTGGTTATTGTTCTAGAAGTGACTGCGAGAAATCCGGCGAACCCGCCAAACACCCTTCCCTTCTTGCTTTGCACGCCGAAGCAACCAAGGAGAGCGGCCTGCACATTCGAATGATGACCGCGGGCAAGCGCACTGCAGTCCGCGTTGCTCTTGTTTTTAGTGTCGACCGAACGGACTTTCGACCGCACACCAGGCGAACACGCGAACAACCCGCCCGCCCTCCACTTCGCCCGGCAGAGCGGCGAGTTCTCCGCGCCCACTCACTCGCGGCGGCCGGCGGGAAGCGAACGAAAAAGCGAGCGAGAAAGCCGGCCGCCCGTCGCCTCGCCGCCCGCCCGCGTGTTTTTCGCGCCGCCCGCCCGCCGACTCGCGGCGATCGGCGGCGCTTTTCGACCCAAAAAGTGAGTTTTTTTCGCCGTCGTTCGTGGATCGACGGGCGGCGTGTGAGGACGGGAATTTATGTCTGAATTTCAGGCAGTTGGAGCGAGTGGAAGGACGAAATTGGAGCGATTTTCGGTGAATTTTGGTCGAATTGGACGCCGAGTGAATGGATGGTCGAGAAGGCAATCGTTTTGATGGAAAGCGGTGGGTTTACTCGTTTCAGCTGTTGTTGATGGCGTCAAATCGGAAAGCAATTATAGGAAGAAAAAAGAAACACATTCGAGATTTAACGCCGAATCATCGCCAACGGAACTTGATCGTAATGCTTGGAACCAAAACAATGAGGAAAAGGAACGTCAATTGGAACGTCCATAGAACGATCGATCAGCGCGGAATAAAAAAGCCCCCAGCAAGTGCCGCCCATCGAAAATGCGAAACTAATTCCATTCATCTTTGTCTAGCCGATTGCCGTCCTTCGGACAAGACGACGAGTCGGAGGCTGCCGGCTGCCGTCCAGCGAGCATCGGCGAGAAGTTGGCCTCCGCACAAAAGAACACCGCTTCACTTCCACAGCCTTCCTTTCGAAGGAGCCGAGTTTTGCCTCCACTCGACAACGAGTGGATATCCAGAAAGAAACGTCAAGTTGAACGCGCACCTCGGAATAAGCCAGTAAAACAACGCAAAGGAACTGCAGAAATAAATGAATACGGCGTGTCGCAATTGCGACCAACAACCAAGGCTCCGATCGCCGCCCAACACAGACCGCTGCCGTCCTCATCATTCACGACACAAGCTGGTAAGAGCGATTTCATGCCGTTACAAATGAAATTAAAAATGAATGGAGAGAACGTCAAGCCGGAATAAACCCTTCCGCAATTCACACCGACAACAAAAAGACCACCCCGTGTACATCGAAGCAAGAAATTCCACGCTTGCACGAACACGAACGAGTCGGCTTCTAACTCACTTCTCATCGATCATGCCGCTGCCCACCCGTTCGGACGTCCAACAGGCGACTGGGGCAACGACCGACTCGTCCCGTCCACTCGCTCCGACCGAAAGAGGGGAGTGGCGGCCGGTTCTTTCCGTTCGACCGCTCATCCTTCCCCTTCAAGGGCGGGAGTCGCGAGTCGGATGGTCGCCCCGACCGCCCGCCGGCCGTCTTCAAAGCGAGTGTTCCGAAAGCAAGTTCGTCGCCGAGTGATTCTTGAGTGCCGCTTGCCGAGACAAGGCAGAACGAGCGGCGGTTTAGGAGCAAGCGAACAACTGCCGTCCATCCCTCTGCTTTTCACATCTCCCTCCCGTGATCGCCCATCCTCCCGCATTTCGGCCGTCTTGTTCGTCCATTCACTCGTGCATGCCCCCCTCCTCTCGCTTTCTTTCGGCCGCCCGCCCACGCACTCGCGCTTTCTTCCGCCGCTCGCCGCCCGCAACGAGCGGCCGGAACTCCCATCTGGCGGCCGCAAGAACGTCGTCGAGTTCCCTTCTTCCAGTTTCTCCGCCCACTCGCCGTCCTCCGTTTCATCCCGCGGATTCTCGTCGCCGATCCGCCCGCCCTCCCGCTCGTTCGTCGCCGAGTGGGCGGCGGGACGTCCGCTTCGATCGAGACGGCGAGTGGAGAGCGGGCGCTGCCGATCGGCTGGCAGAACGCCGCGAATCCATCTAGTGATGGAGGCCGGCGGGAGTGGGCGAGAGAACGAGCGGGAGGTGAGAAGCCGCCCCCAACGGGACTCGTGAACACTCCCCACTGACCGCACCGGCCGCTCACCCGCTCGCCGCCCACCGCCTCGAGCGACGAACCGCGAGGACGGCCGCCTTCCGGGGCGCCCACTCGGCCGATCGAAGCGGCCGGTCGGTGGGCGCGTCTTTCCGCCCGCCGATCGCCCGTCCTGCTCGCCGCTCTCGCCCACTGCCGGCCGGCCGATCGACCGCCCACTCATTCGAGAGAGGACGGCGGGGATCCCCGGCCGTCGAGCCCGCCTTCTGCTCCCCGTTGGACGCCCTCGCTTTTGTTCGAGGCAAGAGTTTATTCGCTCGATCAGAGGCGGCGGATGGGCGTCATGTTGGGGTAGACGGCGGGGAGGATCTTCCGGCCGCACTCGCTGCTCATCAGCCCGTGGAAGCCCGCCGGTCCGTCCACGTCCAGCCGGCTCTTGCGGAGCGCGTCGACGGCAAGGCGGAGGAGCGAGTCGGGCGTGCTGAAGGGGTTGAGTGGTTGAAAGAGAAATAACGGAACTCACTTGAAGAGCAGACGGCAAAGGCTTCTTCTTCCGTTACATTCGTTGTAGCCCAGGATCAACAGTTGATTGTCCTCGCCAGTCTCGTTCATGATTGGAGAGATTTGCTCAATGTCGGCGACCGCAAGCGGCAGTTTTTCCCACACACGATTCTCCAGGCTGCAGCGGTAAACTGAGCGTTTGGTGTTCTCAGTGGATCCGGCGATATACGCGTGCTTGTTTGACCAAGCTGACAGTTGAAAATCCAGCTGGAAAACAAGTAATGTGATTTTCCTGAATAAACACGACTCACGGTTTCTACAAAGTCACCAGTCAGCAGGGCCGTAGTCCACGTCTTTTGTCCAATGTCGAGCTCGTACAAGCGGTCCAATTCGTTTGTGTAATTCGAAAGACCGTACAACGATCGTCCTTCTTTGCCAAAGCCGTAATAAAGCGGCTCGTGTGGAGACGGCCCGTCCCAGTCCATTTCCACGCGGTTTTCAAGGATGTTCAACCGGACAAATCGAAGACTGTTGTTCAGCAGTTTTTGAAGCACCACTCGTTCAACTTCGGCATGCATTCCTTCGATAGCCGTGATCACGTAAGCGGTCCCACCCGCCGGTAAGCGGTCCAAAGCGATTTGTGTGAAAGTATGGTCTTTGACACACAAACGGAGCAAGCACAAATTGCCGTTGTGTTCGAGCGCAATAATTGTGTATGAATTCAAAACGAAAAAATCGCAAACATCCACGCCAAGTGAGACGTCCGACTTGAAAATACTGAAAATCACGGTTATTTAAAGCGCAAAACCGTAAAAATGCATACATTTGAGTGTTTCTAATGAGATCTGTGACACAAATTCGTTGTTTCCATTTAAAGAAGGCATACGCGTATCGACCGTCGTGCGAAAACCGCACCCAATCGTAGCTCTAGAATTAAAGCATAAAAATGCTCATAATCAAGCAGGTACCTTCAGGCAAAGCTGGCTGTAGGGCTCTTTTTGCGTCTCCACCAACTCCAAAGCATCCGCTGACGATCCCTCAACACCACCATTCTCGAACACAGACGGACGAATTTGATGGACGCCCAACTGCTCCATGTCGCCGCCGACCGCGTTCCACAGCGACCCGAGCGGACAGAAAGCCCGCCGCCGAACACGCGGCAGCCGCACGAATGAACGCGTCCGCCTGCCCGCCGCGTCCGCCGCCCGCTCGCCCGCCCGCGTGTTCTCAGAATGTGCAATGGGGACCGCGAGCACTCCGGCGGGCGGGCACAACAAAAGAGGGCAGCTTGACCAAGGCGACCCACGAGCAGGAGATCCCGCCGGTCGGGCGGCAGAGAGCGGGCGACACACCACGCGGAAGGGGGGCGAACTTTCGACTGCCCGCTGCAGGCTGCCGATCCGGGCGCGAACACACGAATCAGCGGGCAGAAACGAGTGGACGGGCTGTCGGGAAGACGAGCGCCCAAGGAGGGCGGCTGGTCGGGGGGCTCCGCTTGCCGCCGCCCACCGCCCGCGTGTTCCCCGCAGTGCGCACTCCGCCGCCCCTCCGCGCGCACTCGAACCGCCCGCCGCCCCGACTGCCCGCGAGACGGCCGGCCGCTCGGTGCGGGAGATCCGCCCGCTGCTCGCCGCTCCTCTCCGCCGCGTCCCGCACGCGCCCGACCGCCCGCCCGCCCACTCGGCCAAACGGAGAAGAAGACGGGCGGCGAGTGGGCGGCCGAACGGACGGCAGAACGCGAGCGGGGCGACGAGCCGCCCGGCCGGCGTGGTCCCGTGGATCCGCGCGCCGACTGCCGAGCGGGCGGCCGAGCGGCGAGTCCAGCGAGGAGGGCGGCGTTGAAGCGGGCGGGCGGAGTGGGCGGAGCGGCGGCCGGCGGGGAAGAACGCCCCACAACGCGCAATCGAACGAGCGTTCGCTTTCGATCGATCGGCCGGCTTCTTCGCGTCGACCGACCGTCGGGATTGCCGCGGCTCTCGGCGGTCGACGGCGGCGGCCGCTCGTCCACTCGCCGCCCACTCGGCCGCTTTCGACGGCCGCCGCCACTCGCCCGCTTCCGTCGAGCGGCCCGCCGAGAAGCCGCCAGCCGACCGACCGGCGGCCACTCCCGCAACGAACCGAACGGTCGAATCGAACGGAAGGGCGGTTCTTCCGCTCACTCCCGACTGCCCACGAGAACGAGCGGCGGCCCACCACTCGAATGGCGGAAGAAGGGGATCCTCGCCGAGTGGACGACCCGCCCGTCGGCCGCCGTTGTCCAGTGGAAGCGGCGGTCGACTGCCGCTTTCTGCTGCGGATGAACGGAGGGAGTGGCCGTTGCATCGAACACGAGCTGACCGGAGAAGGCGGCAAGGAACAACGAGAGGAGCAGCGGGGAGAAGGCAACCCTACAAAGACGACGGGGATGCAGCGAGCAAGTGCGGAGTCGATTGATGGAACGTGAATCCAGTTTGCTTGTTCTGCAGAAGTGATCGATCTGGCTTTTCTAGTCATATGAGAGTTGTTGTGGGCGTCTGCCATTTACTTGATACAATAAACAACCGGCCTTGCTACGAATTTTCTTCCGCCGATAGTCTATATGCTCTACGCGAACTCATTTCATCGAACGACAGGTGTTCCTTGAACTCGAGTTGGGCGCTTATGGCCACTTCTTTCTTACGATTGTCCAGGGCCTTGATGCCGACTTTAAACTCAATCGAAGCAAGGAGCAGTGCGAGCGTTTATTACGCTGGGTCCGGTTGAATAGTTTTTGTTCGTCGTTGCAAAAATGTTAACGGCGTTTTATTCCGATCCTCTTTTTGCAGTAGAAATGAGCGTTCACAGCAGACGCTTTTCTGCTTCTTGCAACTCTGCAATCCTCTTTCGACCGTCGTCGTTATCCACGAATCAAACGACCACTGCGGCCATCAATCCAGTCGCCGTCCACCTCTCGCCACTCGCTGCCCGTCGATTAGTTGAACGAACTCGAGGGCGCAATCAGCCGCCGGGCTGTTGCTCGGGGCTTCGGCTAGACGTCGAAAAAAACGAGGTTGCAACTGAGGAAACTGCTTCTTCGTACATTGCTCGTGGAAGAACTAAATCGTTTATTCCGCGTCCACCGCACCGTGAATCTCTGGGTAATCTCCAAAAAACATCATTTACTTGCTTGTGAAACGGTCGTAAAATCTTTCATTCGTTCACGGCGGAGGTTTTCAGCATTCGAAATCCCAATCAATCGTCCAGCAAATTGCAAGCGAATGGCGGGCATTCGCTTAGTGCTGCACGGAACCTGGCCGGGCGTTGTTTCTTGCCGGTTTTTGCCGCCCGCAGCCGCTTTCATCGGCCGTCTGCTCGGCACTCGCTTCAACGGGCATCACTCGCGGCTAGAAGTTGATCGTTCTGTCTTATGCAGTTCTGATGGCCTTTTAGTTCAGTGAACAAAGACGTGCCTGCCCGCTATCCAAATCCGCCCACCAGTTCAGCACAGTTCACTCACTCGTTGCATTCGAAGCTGCATGGAGGAAGACTTGTGCGTTGCAGCGAATGGTGGGCGGCTCGGAGAAACGCGGAGAAGAGCGGGCGGCGAGCGGCGGCCGGTCGGCTCGCCCACACTCCCGCCGCTCGACGGGGCTCTTTGCTTTCGGGTTGCTTCGATCTTTTTGTGGGTGGGGTCTGCGGAATGGAGGCATCGTTTAATTTGTTCGAAAGCTGATAGGCGTTCTTTCCTTTTATGTTCCTCTTTGACTGTTGGCGCCGCGGGATATTCCGCGTGAGTGTTTTGGGCGTTTGCTTGATTGAAGGAAAAGAAGTGGAACACGTTCGTTCTCAGTTTTGCTGACAACCCAATAGTCTCTTTAATCCGTCTAACTCATTAAACAGGTCCGTTTTGTTCGCAATTGGGGCCAATCATTTCGTTTCATTTGTAATCTGATCGACTACCACGACAAATGCTAGAAAGAGCAGTAAACCAGCCTGCATCCGATCGAATTCTCGTCCACCGCTCAATCCACCGACAAAAAGCGAGAAAATTCGTCACTCGCCCGCCGCCTGCAGACCGTCGGGCGCCCGAACGCGCGACGAAAGCAGCAGAAAGCGGCGAGCGGCAGAAAGCGGCGCGCGGGAGAAAAAAGCGGCGAGCGGCGACGGCGGCCGCCCGACTTGACCGCCGCCGCCGAAACGAGCGTTCGATGAGACGGCAGCCTGGCGTTTGCTTCTCTTTTAACGCATTTGCAGACGGCTGTGACTCACTGGTGACCTCTCAAGATGAAACAAGAAGCTCTCATCCACGTCGATCCCCGCATTCCACCCAGTGGATCAACAGTGACCTCCGCTCATAATCCAACGCAAAAAACAACACAACAAGACACCGTCCTCCACAACTCCCCGCTCCTCCCCGCCGGCTTCACGCGAGCCGATCGCCGTGCGGCCTCGACAAGATGCGGGAGGTCGCCGGCTTCCTTCGGGCGACCCGCGGCGACTCGAAGGCGGCCTCCCACGCGTGATCGATCGACCGGAACGAGCGGGAAGGCGGCGGCGAGAAGTCGGGAGCTCTCCGCACTGCCGGCCGGAAGAGCGCGGAGTGGGGCGACTGGAGCGAGTGGACGAGCAGTCGGACCGCCCGCCCGCGGGACTGCTCGCTGTTGCCCGCCGGCCAGGAGCTCCCCGTTGAAGGCGGCGAGGAGCCCGGCGGTCCACGCGGAAGTGGGCGGATTTCGTGGACTTCGGGCGGTGGAGAGAAGGCGGGAGCGGCCGAGCAGCGGCGGGCAGCGGGGACTCCGGTGGGATTTCTGCTCGTCGAGTGAACGGAGAAAAGAACCCCCCGGCCGGCCGATCGCCCGCCTTCCGCGAGCACGACCGGCGGGCGGAGCGAGTGGCCGCGAAGAAGCGCCGGAAACTCGCCGCCGGTTCGAACGACCGCAGCGGGCGCACGTGGATTGAGGGCGCTCGTCCGGGCGGTCGGGCGGCCGCCGAGATCGAAGCGCCGAGTGGTCGTGCTCGCGGAGATCCCCGAATGCTCGCTTCTTTTTCGTGGCGGCGATCGTTCTGCTCGTTTCCGAGTGTCCCGTTCGCGGGGGAGACGCCGCTCGACCGGCCGGACGGCGAGGAGAACCGCGTGGAAGTGGGCGAGAAGTCGAGCGGACGGAGCGGGGAGGCCGCCGTTGGGCACTCGTCCACTCCACGGCCACGAACCGCCGGCCGCTTCCGCCCGCCCGCTCTCGCCGCTCCGCCGTCTGCTCGTCGAATTCGCGAGTGCCCCGAACGAGCGGGCGGCCTCGTGGAGTCCACCCGTCGGCTCGGCGGATGGACGCGCCGAGGGGACGCCCGCCGCCCGCCGCCTCCACTCGCTTCCTTCCGGCCCTCGAGGAGTGGAGGTGCCTGACGGAGTGGATGGGCGGCGACTTCGGCCACTCCGCTCGCCCGGCCGCCCGCCCGCACGGCCCGCTCCTCCGCGCGCCGAGTGGACGGCCGGCTGTTGGGGTCACCTTCCCGCTTCTCGTGGCCGGGCGTCGGGTGGGCGGCCCCTCCGATCGCCCCGTTCTCTGGGGGGTGGGCGTTGCAGTCCGTTCGGTGGCGCCGGGCGCGTCGGCCGTCTTTTTTCTCCGCCCGGCCGCCCGCCCGCCCGCTTTTCGGCGTGTTTCGGGCGAGGAAGTGGGCGTTTTTGCGGGCATACTTGCTTTGATTGAGGGCCGTTCATTGCGTGAAACCCGCAATTTGATGATGAAAGGTCGGTTACTTTTTTGTTTCGAGATTGAAGAATGTGGTGGAGAATAAATATAATGCAATCAAAATAAATATACGACAAGGAGAAGAGGATGGACACTAGGGAGTGGCGGAATAATGATTTACTGCCGTCCGAAAACATTCAATAAGATGGATAGTTTGCTGGCGTTTTATTAGGATCAGATGCTGCAATGTATACGGCAATCAATGTTCTTGTGCGCGAATAAAAACAGCCTTCAGTAGTACAACATCGTTGAAATCAAACATCTCTTCACCCTCATTTCGCGGATGATCCGGCTGTTCTTGCTGTTCGGTTCGCCCGCAGCAACCCGCATTGAGCCGTGTGCGTGTCACAAATATCACTCAAAAGAACGCAACCGCTGGCGGAGTAAACCACCAGCAATCGCACAAATTTCCACCAAAAAATAGAAGTGGATCGATTCAAGGCCCCACAAAGAACGTAGAGATGAGTGCAGGCGGCCGCTCGACGACCACTCGCCATTTAAAGCGGACAATGCGCGAGTCGTCTCGGAGATCCCCGCCCCTTCCACTCCGAGGGGGCAGTACTCCAGCGAGTGTGGAGGTCGCCCGTGCTGGAGAGCAGCCGGCCGACTGGCGGCAGACGGGCCGCTCGCCCGCCCGTCCACGAGCGCCCACTTCGAGCGGGAATCCCGCACCGAAGGCCCGCCGGCCGCCGAAAGAAGGCGGTCGTCCACGAGCACGAGCCGCCGTCCAGCTGCTGGCTGTAAGCGACTTCGAGTGGAAGCGTTAAGAGAGGGTGAAGACGACCTGAGCGATGAGTGTGATGGTTACGAGTGCGGACGGCGAACGGCGCAAAGATCTGTGCGTTGAGAAGTGATCGCATTTTTTGAGAGCAGGTTGGGCGAATATGAATCAATTGTTTTGTTGTTCGGAATAAAAGCGCCCTTTCGGCACCCTCATCAAATTCTCGCGTCAACGACCGTCTTCTTCGAACAAAATGAAACTACAAGCCATCGCTTGACTGCGACCAGCCGACGAACAAGTAAGTCGACGGCAATGCTAAAAGCAGTCGTGATTTGTCGACAATTCGTGAATCTTCCGTCCGCCCGCCGCCCACTTGCGCCCTCGTCCACGGGCACTTCTTTGGGTTGGATCCGCCCGCCACTCGCCCACTCGCCGGCCGATCCGCTCACTCCGCCGTCTTCCACGGCCGACCGCCCCCTCTCGATCGCCGGCTTCGATCCCGCCGGCCAACGGGACTCCCGCCCCGCAATCCGCCGCCCATCCCACTGGACTACGGGGACGCCGTGGGGGCTGCTCGACGGGCGGCGGGCGTCCGGCCGGCAGTCGGCGGTCTTCGCGCCCCGTTCTTTCGGGAGTGCGCCCCCTGCAGCGTCCAACCTGAAAAGAAAGAAGTGAAGACGAGCAGCAAGATCGGAGAGCAGAGCTGCCTTCTCGTCAACGGCGGCAGTCGAACTGACGCCCACTCCCGCTCGAAACCGAACGCCATCCACTCGGCATGTCGCTTTGCTGACTGTTTGTAGAAAAGAGCGCAACAAAGAAGGACTGGTTCAATTCGAGCAGCCCGAACAGTCGGCTGCAAAAGAGGTTGTGGCCGATGGTTGACGGACGACGTGAATTCGTGTAAACCAGTGGTGGGCAGAATCCCTAACGCAAGACCCGACGGAATAATCGTCTGTTTTGTTTCTAGTGCAAAACAAATAAATAAATAAGAATGGATGTCTGAAGCACGAACGGTAGGAGTTCTGATTTTTCACACCTCCCACAGAAGAAACCCATCTATTTCCCAACAAAGACAAGCAGGAAGAGAAAGTCTGCGGAACGTACTTATCGAAGACGGAATAAAGACTTAAGCTGGCGGCGACTTTCAAACGGAAAGAAATGCTGCGGGATCTTTCCATAGCAGAAAAAATCAGCTGCACACCCATTTTACTCAAAGAACGCTCATCAATTTCGATTTTTTGAACAGCAGTTCCTAGGCGAAATTAAGGCGTTTGAAATGATCAGCGCGAATGTTCTTTCCAACACAACAAAGTAACCAGTCAACGATCTCCACATTGTTGGGAAACCGCTAACACGAAGAGAAGGTCAAAATGGAAAGGAAACCACTCTCAATTCGTGCTTGAGGTTCCTTCTGCAATTAACAATTCCTAAACGACTAAAGAAACTCTCGACCACATCCATTTGGACGACCTCTTTTCTTCTCGATCCTCCAGCCAGTGAATTTCGGACTCGTGAAGCAGCCGACTCGCTCCATCAGGCAAAAAGCGACATCAATCATCCCCTCGATGCCGGCCGCCCGCCACTCCCGTTCGAGCGGCGAGTCGAATGGCCGCCTGCCCTCCCCCTCGGAGTGGGCGCCTCGCCTTTCGATCACAATTGAGGGCAAGGGATCGACCACGGGCGAGCGGCGGGAGTCTCCGCTTTCCGGTGGCCGGCGCCCTCCAGCCGGCAGTCCGCCGAGTGGCCGCCCGAAGAAGCGAGTGGCGGGCGGAGAGGATCGGCGGCTCTCGCGGGTCCTTTCCGGAGTGATCGGCGAGTGCGTGGATGGACGACGGCGAGCGGTGCGGGGAAGCGGAGAGCACTCGACCGCCCACCCGCTCCTTCCTCCGGCCACTCTTCCTCTCTTCGCTGCCGCCCACTCGACCCGCCGAACAGCCGCCGACGACCGGGGACTCTCGCAGCCCTCCGCCGCCTTCCGCCGGCCGCCCGCTCGCTGCTGGAGTTCCACCGGCGGCGTCGAGTGGTCACCGAGCCGAAAGCCCGCTACTTCACGCACCAAGCGGGCGCCCTTCGTTCCGCTCCACCCCCTCACTCGCCGCTTTCAGCTCGTGGCCGGCTGCCAGCACCTGCACGGCCGGCAGATCATCCAGCGGGACCTGAAGCTGGGCAACCTCTTCCTCGACGACCACCTGCAGCTGAAGATCGGCGACGGGCAGCAGCGGCGGACGCTCTGCGGCACGCCCAACCACATCGCTTCGTTCCCTTCTTCGTCCACTCACTCCCGCTGCTCAAGACCGGCCACTCGTTCGGGGTGGACGTGTGGGCGATCGGTTGCATCCTCCACACGCTGCTCGTCGGGCGGCCGCCGTTCAAGACGCTGTCCTTGAAGGTGAGTTTCCTCCGGTCTTCCCTCCTCCGACTGTTCTCGCTGCAGCAAACGAACGCGAGGATTCGGCGGAACGAGTGCGTGATCTCGACGCGCATCGGGCAGCACGCGCACGAGTTGATCGCCGCCCTGTTGGCGCCGCTGCCGGAGGACCGGCCGGCCGTCTTCTCGCGCGGCTTCCTGCCCGCCGCGCTGCTCGTCTCGTGCCTCGTGTCCGTGCCGCGCTTCAACCAGGAGAACCTCTCGGGCGGCATGATCGACGTCTGTTCCTCCGTCCACTCCTTCCACTCGCCTCCGTTATGCTCGCTTTCAGCTGGAGACTCGTCTGGGCGACGTCGCGCGTCTGATGCAGCCGCCCGTCGTGCAGGACGTCGCGTCGATGATCGTGAGCAACCGGAAGGCGAACGAGAAGGACGAGACGCCGACCGTCGAGCACCCGAACAACGCGGCCACTCAGCTGGCGCCCTTCTTCTGCCGACAGGGCGAGCAGGTGCCGACTTACGATCGTGAGTGTCCCCCGAATGCTTCCCCGATCGTTCGATTGATTGCAGTGGACGTGCGGGACGAGCCCCCCGCCTCGAGTGGGTGGACTACGCGGAGAAGGACGGCCTCGCCTGCCAGCTGTGCGACGACTCGGTAGGCGTCCTCTTCAACGACCACACGAAGCTGCTGGTCGATCCGAGCGGAGAGTGAGTTCTCCTTTGTTCTGCCCACTCCTCCCCTCCGCTTGCAGTCGGCTCCAGTACATCGTCGCGACGGGCGCCGAGTACGCGCAGACGCCGGAGAAGAAAGTCGAGCTGCTCGCGGTGTGGCGCTCGTACATGATCGAACACCTGCGGGCGGCGGGCGAGCGGCGGCCGCGGGGCGGTCGGGAGTTCGCCCGCTTCCCGTGTCTGAGCGAGTGGTTCCGCTCGGACGTGGCCGTCGTGCTGCTGCTGACGGACGGGACGCTCCAGCTGGACTTCTTTGCGGCGAGTTCCTGCCGTTCGATTCGTGGGACTGTCGGGTTGCTTGCAGGACCACACGAAGCCGATCGTCTCGCCGTCCATGCGGGCGGCGACGTTCGGCGACCCGCAGCGCCGGCCGCCCTCGTCGAGGCGGGCTGCTCGCACGAGCTCCACGAGCGGCTGCAGTACGCGAAGACGACGGTCGATCGGCTGCTCGGCCGCCGCAAGACGGAGGCCTGATCGAGCGGCTGTTTTCCCCCGCTCGCCTTTTTTGCAACGCCGCCGTCCGAGATCGTCGTGCGGGTGTATGGGACGAAACGGCGCCCTTCTTTCTTTTGCCTACAGGTGTTCTCTTCCGCTTCATCCCTCTCATCGACTGGGCGAACGAGCCCCACTTGTGTTCCACGTATCCCCTTCTTTCTGTTCGTGGGCAGAGATTTGTGGACGTCCTTTGATTGGAGACTCTTCCTTTCAGTGCGCAGTCGGTGCGAATTGGAGGAAACAGTGAGTTTGATGGGCAACCAGCAGGAGCAATGCGAGAATCTCCTCGTTGTTCACGAGCACGTGGTTAACCGTCGTCTTTAATAGCGAACGAATAGTGTGATCAGAAAGCGTGATCGCCGGCTGAGAAGTGGGCGAGTGGTCGAACGCCCATGTGAAGCGAGTGCCCGCGCGTCTGTGGGGGCCGTCCGCCCATTCTTTCCGCTCAAAAGAAGAAGCGGCCGGGCAAGCGGAAGATGGGCACTCGTCAGAAGAGCCACCGACCAAACCTTCCAGTCGGCTGCTCGACGGGCGGCCGCGGAGTGCGGCGAGTGGGCGGCGGCTGTTGAGGACGCGGCGGAGGGGACGCCAAGCGAGCGCCCTGAAACGAGCGGCCGGAGTGAAGGCGGGCGGAGAGCGGCGGGACTCACCGTTGGCGTCGATCGGTGAAGGCGTGGGGGAACGACGGCAGGAGCAATGCGGGAGGAAGCGGTGGAGATGGGAGGCGGCGTTAAGAACGAGTGGAGAGTTCGAAGAAGCGAGTGAGTGCCGCACGAGAGCCGTCCGGAGCGGAACCACCGGAGCGCACTCGTCCATCCATTAGACTCGCTTTGGCAGACGATCGATTGCCGTCGGACTGGAGGACGAGGAGTGGTCGATCGCTTGGAGAAGTGAACAGAAGACGGTGAATGGTTGGTTGTATGTTCTTTCTCGGGCTGTGTCGTGGAAGAAGTAAACTTTATTCCGCATTGCAATCAAGTCATTTGAGGGATTGTTAAGGTTGGGACTTCTCCATTTTGTTTCAACGGTGGACTTTTTGACAGTTTATTCCGAGCGACTCGTCCGGTTGGTTTATTAGCAAGAGCACATCCGCAAAGTTTTTTTTGTGGCAAACAGAAACAACGTCTCGCTCGTTCTTGTCAAGTTGCAGGGCCTGATTTTTTACCTTTTGCCGTACGGAATGTTGGCCAGGAAGAAAACTTCGCCGTCAGGGTCAAATTCATTCGGTTCTTCCGCCCGGTGCCTCAGCTACAACTTGCTGGCTGTTTCTTTCTTTGTCGACCGATGCCCAAAGAGAGCATTCCGTTTTGATCGTCCACGAGCAAGCGGTCGCTTATTTGAATGCCGATCGGAGAGTTGGAGATCGATTCTTTTGACGTCCGTTCGTTTGCTGCCCGGCTTCTCGCCGATCGTTTAGCTCTTGCTTCAGCTGGTTACGTTGTTGGAAGTGGACAAAGCAACCGTTTTATTCCGCCTACCCCCGTTCCCACGTCGTTCCACCTGGGGAACGTGCGTGCATCAGAGATTAATAGAGCGTAGATCGCGTTTCGACTGCTGCTCGTTCTTAGCATTCACTGCTTGCTGGAGGGACGTCGTTGATCACCCTTGCAGAGACGAGCATTGGCGGTGGTCACTCTCCGATCAGAGTTTGTTGAATCGACCCCAACATTCACGTTTGTTCTTGCGCATCCACCGCCTTTTTTCTGTCTCTTTTGTACACTCACTGTGGGGTGATTCCGGCGCCGTGTCCCGATGTCACTCGAACTGGTTGCCCACAAGCTCACACTTATTGATCGCAACGGCATCTTCGGCGTTCGGCTTTGCTCTCGACACGACGAGCTTCATTGACGGCAGCGAGTCGCTCGTTGTTCGCATCAGCGCGGAGTTCGACGGTCTTTCTTTTGGATGCGGGAAGGAGTGCACGGCATTCGTATCTTCATTTACAGCTAGGAGTCGTTGTCTTTATTCCGAGCTCTTGCATTGTGATAATTGGTGCAGTGCGCAGCGTCAAAGTGTTGCGACGCACTGAAAACACGTGTTTGATCTCGACTAGCGGTTTATACCGAATCTTCTTTTGTAATTTAATAACGTTGATTACTGATGGGCAAATTGTTGTATTTGCAGGTAAAAGTATAGAAGCAAGCCTGTGCGAAACGAAGAGAAGCGCGTGTTTCATATTGCAACCGATAAGCTCCAGTGCACGCCTCAATTCATTCGACGAGCTTCCTTGCCTTCAGCTTGTTTTATTCCGAAGTAGGTTCCATGTTGATCTCGGAATTGAAAGTCTGCTTATTGATTCGCACGCCGATGGACGTTCGTTTCTTTTTTGCTGGTTTTGGGCGTTGGCGTACGGCCAATTCCGTTGGCGTCTTTTGGTTACGGATTATTACTTGCTTTAGGGAGTGCAAATAGTCGACTAAAGCGAGCGCCGATTCGTGTCTACGCGCTTCGTTTTCGGCTTTTAGCTTCCGTTCTCCTTCGATCTCCGCATTCAAAGGCGGCGAGGATTTCGTTCGTTTCGAGCAGGAATTCCGTTGACATTTTGCATGCTCACGCGAATTCTCCCGTTGCCCCTCGCTTCATTGCGCTCTTGTTGCTCGCCGCTCCACACACCACTCGTGACTGGAAGGCTCTTCGTTCTTCCTTCTTTCCAGTCCGCACCGAACACGGCGGTCTTTCTTCTGATTTCTGTTCGAGAGGGGCGGCGTTCACTTCTTCTGACTGCTCAACTGCAGGTCGCTTGCTTTTATTCCGTCTCGAGCGGTGTGTTTGAGTGTCGTTTTAGCGTTGACGGTGAAAGCAAGGACCTTCGATTGCTGTTGGCTCTGGGCTTTGTGTTTATGAATTATTCCGACGAGCGGCGAACAAATCGCGATTTCCTGCGCGCGTGTTGAAGGAAGACAGGCAACCGGAAGATCGGTTGCTGTTGGCGCTGGCCGGAAGCAAGCGGAACACAAATTCGTTTGACTCGCAGTCGATCGACTCCAACCTTACGGTTCATTCGATGAGTGTGTTCGTTGAAATAAGCAAATTCCGTGAACATGCCTCGCGCTAGTTGAAGGTGCGAGCTGCGAAATGGATTGGTCGTTCCTTTCGTCGTTAACACAGATGCGCATTTCTTATTTTTCGGTTGGTGTTCAAGCGAGTCGGCGTGCTGCACTACACACCTTAATGCTTATGACGAGTACTTCTGCGCTTGAAATGTTTTATTCTGCTTATTTTTCAATGCAGGCATTGATCTGAAACAATAGCCGTTTTTGATTGGTCCGCAAGCAGCTGGAAGTTGGTTTCCTTTTTGCTGTTCTTCGGGTGTTGCCTTACGGCTAGGTAATTCCGTCTTCTACTAATGGAAGATCAAGCGATTTTAGAAGGGCAAAAAGTTCCCTTAAGCGAGCGTCGATTCGTGTCTACGCGCTTCGTTTTCGGCTTTTAGCTTCCGTTCTCCTTCGATCTCCGCATTCAAAGGCGGCGAGGATTTCGTTCGTTTCGAGCAGGAATTCCGTTGACATTTTGCATGCTCACGCGAATTCTCCCGTTGCCCCTCGCTTCATTGCGCTCTTGTTGCTCGCCGCTCCACACACCACTCGTGACTGGAAGGCTCTTCGTTCTTCCTTCTTTCCAGTCTGCACTGAACACGGCGGTCTTTCTTCTGGTTTCTGTTCGGGGTGGCCGGCATTTGATTCTTCTGACTGCTCGACGGCAGGTTGCTTGCTTTATTCCGCCGCGTAGAGTTGCCAGGGAATTGCTAGTGTTGACGATGGAAGCAAGAAACTCGTCTTTCTGTTCGCCGTGGGTTCAGAGTTGGCGGGTTATTCCGTAAAATCGTCGAAAAAGAAGGACCTCTGCCCGTTGGTTGAAAGAAGACAGGCGGCTGGACGATCGGTTGCTTTTGGCGCTGCGCGTAAGCGAGCAGAATACGAATGCTTTTGACACGCAGCCGGTCGACTTCAACCTTTCGGTTCGTTCGATGGGAGTGTTCGTTGGGAAGCTCTGATTCCGTAATATCGACTGCCACTGCTTGGAAATAAAAGTTTTGCACACTCGATTAGCCGCTTTTTTCGTCGGAATTGAATGCCCGTCGCTGGCAGCACTAGCGGGGAGACTCTCACAGAAATTTGTCTAAACACAAAAACGGCGGAATGTCGGCGGTTGGGCAATAAAATGTTTTGAGGCAACAGGCAATCGCTTCTTGCGTTGGGTGAACGGAAGACCGCAAAGCGCATCCACAGAGTAGACGACGACAGAAAACGAAAGTTTCACATGTCGACTAAATTTTCGTTTGCAACTGATTATTCCGTGCACCTGTCCATAGAACGTCCTCCTACTTTGGTTTTGCAAGAAGTTCATTTTATCTTGAACAGAGAGTCGTGTCCAATGTTCGCTTTCTTTTATTGAAATAGTTCGTTGGTGGCTGCTCGCCTTTCTTTAGACACTTCTACTCGCACATTCAGTTCTTCTTTGTCGTTTGAGTTTCGTAAAAATGTGAAAATTCCGCAGTTCTGGTTGGTAGTTACCGTCCTTTAAATTGTTGCCACTGGGTTCGTCTAATTCTTTGTTTGATAATTTCTTTTGTCAACGCCTAAACGGAGCGGTACCAAAACGAAATCAAAAAAGATCAAACCGACCTCTATTCACTCAAATCTTCGCCCATCCGCATGCATCCACCGACGAGCGGCTAAAAGAAGAGCGGCGGCAGGAGTGAGCGGAGGGACAAGCAGCAGAACTCACGACTTTTATTCGGACTGCCACTCCACAAACGGTTACTCGATTATTCCGAGGGAAGTATGTAGTTGTAGTATTCCTGAATGTCTCAATAAATTCGGATAAGTGCCGCTAAATCTATTTACCAAACCTTTCGCCCAAACATTAGCAGAAATCGACGGAAATCAACGAAAGAAATCCCAATTCCCAGAGCAGAAAGCGGCCACGCGGCGAGCGGCGGCGGTCAAGACGGCCGTCCGACTTGACGCGCCGCCCGCCGCCACTCGCCGCGAGTCCGCCGGTCGCCCGCCCGTCTCGCTGGCGGTCGACCCGCCGAGTTCGTGGGCGAGCGGGCGGCGGCGAGTGCACTGGAATCCCCGCGGGCTCCACGAACTGCCGCCTTCGTTCGACGACCGGAAGACGGCGGGCGCGAGAAGTCCAACCGAAAAGCCACTCGGCCACGAGCACCCCCGCCCGCCGAGTGGAGGGTTCGACCCAGCGGGAAGAAGGCGGGCGGAAGGGGGAGCAAAGAAGAGCTCTGCTTCTTCCGGCTCCACTGCCTTCTACCGCCCGTCCCTCTCGTTCGTTCGGATTGAAGCGACCGCTCACCCATTTGCAGTCAGCAGGGCATCCGATTTGTTCGCAGCTGAACGCGCCGTAAACACAACGGAGATCAAACGGGCAAACCATCGGTTGAAGTGCGCCCTTCTCCGCATGGCTGAGTGCAGAATTCCGAAGCGGTCGACTGGAAACGAAGCCTCTCGATTGTCGGGAGTCCGCCCTTCCCCACCGGTCGGTCCAACCGAGCGGTTCGCGTAGTGGGCGGCTGGCGGCTCGTCCGCGTCCTCCGCGGGCCAAACGGCGCCCCTCGAGCGGCGTCTTCCGCTTCCCGGCCGGCGATCCGGCCGTTCGGAAGGCGGCGGGGCGTCGATTTGTGTGGAGCAATCCGCCCAGTGGGTGAGGGGTTTCGCCGTCGCCCACCGCTCGACCACTCCGGCGGGCGGTCGGGCGCGAGTTGGAGCTTCTCGTTGAGGAGTGAGAAGAAGGCGGTCGATCGGCGGCCGCGAGTTCCGTTCGGCCGGCCGGCCGTTTCGAAGAGCGCGCTGCAAGTGGGCGAGCGGGCAGAAATCGTGTGGATTGTTGCCGAGGCGGTGAAACGAAGAAGCCGCCGCTTTCTGCACGTCCAACGGCCTCTCCCCCTCCACTCGTCCCTTGCTCTCGTCCGTCCACTCACCGCTCGTCCACCTGCCGGCCGGCGAGCTGCCTGTCTGCTCGTGAATTCCGGGCGAGCAGGAGGGAGTCGTCCGCTCGGAGAAGAGGGGGGATCACCGGGCGCACCCGACTGCTTCCAGTACGCAGTCGAACGAGCAGACGGACGACTCGAAGCCGGCGGGCGGCCGAGCGGACGGTCGAGAGCGCGGCGGGGGCGAGCCGACCGGCAAAACGCGGGAGTCCGCTCGATCGTCGTGATGTTGAGCGGAGAGCAGCGGGAGACTCCAAGCGGCCGAATGGACGGAGGAGAGAGCGGACGGCGCGTGCAAACACCCGCTTCCAACGGGAATCAAACGGCCGCCCTCTGTGGCGTTCGAAACACGCAGCAACGACCCGCTTTAGTCGTTGCTTCGTGCTCGGAATGCTTTCGATTCGAACGGGCAGCACTCTTCTGCTCAATCGAATGCTCGAGGACGAGCTGTGGGCATGGCAGCTCTGTTCGATGCGAGCTAAGGTCACGATCATTCATTCGATTGACATGCACGAGAACGCAGCGATGATTGCAGGCAGCAACGGAGGGCGCATTCGGGGGCGACGGGCGGCCGCTCGACTCCGATCGGCGCCTTCCGCTCGTCGTCCCGCCGGCCGGCAGCGCGGTCGGTTGGGGCCGAACGGAGGAGTGGACGAGAGGAAGCAGCGGGCGGAACTTCCCGCTCGTCCCCCCACTAGACGAGAGAAGCGGACACTCGCCGCTCCTCCCCTCCGCCTTCTCCACCGCTCGAGCCCACCGGCGGCGAGTGGATCGAGGAGCCGAAAGCAGAAGGCGGGAGTTCGAGTGGACGAGCCGAAACGAACGAAAGAAATCGCCGCGAGCCGAGCGGAGCGAAACGACCGCCGAATGGCCGCAGTCGGTGGGGGAGTTCCGCGAGTTGCTCAAGTGAAGGGCGCCTTCTGCAGAGAAGAGCAGGCGGCGCGATGGTGGAAGCCGACGGGGAGCGGGCCGCTCGTCTCTTCGGAGTGTCCGCCGGCCGTCCGATCGGCCGAGTGGTCGTGGACGGAGTGGCTGGCGGCGAAGCGGAGGGCGGCCGGTTGCTGCCGACGAGCAGCGAGTGGCCGTCCCGCTCAACAGAGGGCAGCGAAGACGGGGGCCGCGGGGAGACGCCGATCGCTGCGCACTCGTGGCCGGCGGCTCGGTGGCGCAGTGGAGTAGGCGCATAATTGCGGCGAGAAAAAGGGCGGAGGACTCACTTGAAGACAAAGCGACGCCTCGACTCGTTCGCAGCAAACGGCCGGCAGTCCCCCAGTTGGCGGAAGGCGGGAGAATCGGCGGGAAGCCGCCTTCCAGGCGACCGCCCGCCCGCTCGCCGCTTCGGTCCGTCGGCGCCGCGGACTGCGGGCGGGCGGCCTCGCGGTCATCCACCATCGAGGAGAGGGCGCAGTGGACGCCGCTCGTGCACCACCAACCGCCCAGTCGCTCGCGTTCTCCACTCGCCGCTCCTCCCGCCCAGCGGCCTTCCGGTCGCGCGCCGACTGCGGACACACTTGCCGAATGCCCGCCGATCGAAGCGGAGAGCGGCCGTCTGTTCGTTGGGGCGGGCGGCCGAATTCGTGGGCGGCGAGTGGACGATCGGCCGCCCGGCAGAGCGGCGAGTTCTCCGCGCCCACTCACTCGCGGCGGCCGGCGGGAAGCGAACGAAAAAGCGAGCGAGAAGCCGGCCGCCCGCCGCCCGCCCGCCGGTTTTTCGCGCCGCCCGCCCGCCGACTCGCGGCGATCGGCGGCGATTTCCGGCCCAAAAAGTGAGTTCTTTTCGCCGTCGTCGTGGATCGACGGACGGCGTGTGAGGACGCGAATTTATGGCTGGATTTCAGGCAGTTGGAGCGAGTGGATGAACGAAATTGGAGCGATTTTCAGTGAATTTTGGTCGGGTTGGACGGCGAGTGGATGGACGTTTGGATAGACGCATTCGTTGGCTGCGGTTGGTTCAATTATAATGGAATTATTTGCTGTTTGCATCGAAAGGTACAGAAGGAAGTAGACCAAACTGAATTTGTTCCGTGTGTTGTAAAAAACATGACTAGAAAAAGAAGACGCGTAAGGTTCATTGAACAGGTGATTCACGGATGCAACACGAACATTGGAATAAATCCACCGCTTTTCTTTTTCAACAACCGATAAATGCTTTGCTTGGGATCTGCTCATTCTTTTTTCATCGGCGTGCGCATAACAAATATTACAGCTGAACGACACACTGGCCTTCTACGCAATAAATGCCACCAGCAACCACCGATCATCAAAAACGAGCAGCCGTTCCCCTTCTCCTCCGTCCAACCGATTGCCGTCCTTCGAACGTGACGGCGTGTGGAAAGAGGCCGCGGGCTGCCTTCCGCTGAGCATCGACGAGAACTCGGCCTCCGGGCGAAAGAACGTTGCGTCCCCCGCCTTACTGCTCGAATAAGCCGAGTTGTCACCACTCGTCAACTAGCGGCAGATGAAAGAAATCGGGCGGGTGAGACAAAAATCAGCGTTTTGACTGGTCGGAATAAACGTCACAAACGCTCAAGATTCCTGTCGGTAAATCAACATCCTTTAACAAGCAGCAGACAAATGGAGCAAAGCAAGCACAATTGAGTTTTACGGAATAAGTCCCCAAAACAACGGGAACAAACTGCAGAAATGAATGCAAAGATTTCCACTTGAGGTCATAAACCTCCGCTCCGACGTTAATCGACAAAAACCATAGCGTTCCCTTTATTCACGACAAAAGCTAGGAAAAGTGATTCCAAACCGTTACGAGCGGGATTACAAGAACTACGTCAAGGAGCGAACAGAATAAACTTTCGTTCTGTCCGCACCGTCAACAAGAAGATCAGCCCGCGCACACCGAAGCAAGCAAGAAAGAAATTCCATCCTTCTTTGCACAAACACGAACACGCCGGCTGCTCACCCACTCCTCATTGATCCTGCCGCTGCCCACACCGGAGACCTCCCACGAGGACATCTAACAGTCGACTGGGGCAACGACCAACTCGCCCCGTCCACTCGCTCCGACCGAAAGAGGTGAGTGGCGGCCGGTTCTTTCCGTTCGACCGCCCGTCCTTCCCCATCGAGAGGGGGCGGGAGTCGCGAGTCGAATGGCCACCCCGACCGCCCACTCACTCCCCTCCTCTAGTGAGTGCTCGCGATAAATGGACGTCGATCTTGGAGACGTGGGCGAGCCGGCTGCCCGCTCGCTTTCTTTCGGCCGCCCGCCCACGCACTCGCGCCTTCCTCCGCCGTTCGCCGCCCGCAACGAGCGGCCGGAACTCCCGTCTGGCGGCCGCCCGAACACCGTCGAGTTCCCTCCTTCCGGTTTCTCCCCCCACTCGCCGTCCTCCGTTTCATCCCGCGGATTCTCGTCGCCCATCCGCCCGCTCTCCCGCTGGAGGGACGTCCGCTTCGATCAAGACGGCGAGTGGAGAGCGGGCGGTCGATTCGGGCACGAGAGGCGGCCGCCCGCTCACTCGAAATCCCGCCCGCCGAACACGAGCGGAAGAAAGCGGGCGATCGGTGCCGTCCCGCTCATTCGAGGCGGCACTCGGGGGATCGGCGACGGGGAAGACGAAGGGAAGGACGCGCCGCAGTCGTGGACGCGAGCGGAGAAAAGCGGGCGGGAGGTCGCGCGATCCCGCCCGTCGATTCGCGGCGCGCCTTCGGCGGAGAGGAGCGACGGCGAGTGTCCACGAGTGGGCGGGCGGGAGGGGCGGACGCCGCCGATCGACGGGCCGCAAGTCCCTCAATCCAGCGGCGAGCGGGAAGTGAGAAGCCGCCCAACCGGCCGGCCTCCCTAACGGGACTCGTGACCACTCCCCACCAGCCGCTCGTCCGTCCGCTCACTCGCCGCCCGCCGCCTCGAGTGACGAACCGGGAGGACCACTCGCTATTTCAATTCCATGCGCTCGGCCGATCGAAGCGGCCGGTCGGCGGGCGCGTCTTCCCGCCCGCCGATCGCCCGTCCTGCTCGCCGCTCTCCCGACTGCCGGCCGGCCGATCGACCGCCCACTCATTCGAGAGGAGACTCCGCGGGATCCCCGGCCTCCGAGCCCGCCTTCTGCTCCCCGTTGGATGCTCTTGCTTTTGTTCGCGGCAAGAGTTTATTCGAAGGATCAGTGGCGGCGGATGGGCGTCATGTTGGGGTAGACGGAGGGGAGGATCTTTCGGCCGCACTCGCTGCTCATGATCCCGTGGAATCCCGCCGGCCCGTCCACGTCCAGGCGGCTCTTGCGGAGAGCATTGACGGCGAGGCGGAGGAGCGAGGAGGGCGGCGAGGAAGCGGGCGGCCGGGCGGAGTGGACGGAGCGGCGGACTGCGGGGAAGAACGCCCCACAACACGCAATCGAACGAGCGTTCACTTTCGACCGATCGGGCGGCTTCTTCGCGCCGACCGACCGTTGGGATCGCCGCGGCTCTCGGCGGTCGACGGCCGCCGCCACTCGCCCGCTTCCGTCGAGCGGCCCGCCGAGAAGCCGCCAGCCGACCGACCGGCGGCCACTCCCGCAACGAACCGAGCGGTCGAATCGAACGGACGGGCGGTTCTTCCGCTCCCTCCGGACTGCCCACGAGGGCGAGCGCCCGGCCACCACTCGAATGGCGGAAAAAGAGGATCCCCGCCGAGTGGATGACCTGCTCGTCTAGTGGAGACGGCGATTGAATGCCGCCTTTTGCTGCCGGCGAGCGGGCGGGCGGGAGGAGAGCGGGTCGAGTGGCCGTCGGGTGGAACACACAAGATGATCGAAGAAGGCGGAGAGAAACGACGAGAGGAGCGCTCGGGTGAGCTGGCACCACGTGTTGATGACGGCGATTTATCAAAAGAACGAGCGAGAGGAGTCGTTTGATAACGTGTGACTCCAATTCGTTTGTTCGTTTGAAGTTGTCGATCAAGTCTTTTGTCTTTTAACGTAAGTGTCGTGTGTAGCTGTTTTTCAATTGATGGTCGAACGGCTTGTAGATGGAATTTATTGCGAGACGCCCCAAGAATCGAAATTTCGGCTTTCAACGCGCCGGTTCTTTATCTTCGGCAACAAATTAGCTGATGTCCGCGAATAGCAGCTTTCTTTTTCGATTGAGTGTAAACATTATTGTGCAAGTTATTCCGTGTTGGCAAGTTGGTAATTGTAGTCAAATTTGTCTTGCTTGGAACAAGCAGTTAATGTAGCAAGACCTACGTCGTTGCTCGTCATTGCTAAGAAAGCTTTTTATGCAATAGTTTTTTCAGCAGGCATCTGTTACCTTTTCCTACAAACTCGTTTCGCCGGACGACAGGTGGGGCGTGAAGCCAGCTTGCGGCGCCTGATCACTTCTTTCTTTCAATTGTCCACCGCCTTGTTGCCAACTTCAAAAGCGATGAGAACAGCAGCCGTGCAAGAGTTTATTCGCCTCGCCGTCGTTTAATTGCTTTTGACGCTTGCTGGAAGAACTCGTATAATATCGCTTTATTCCGTCTCCTGAAACGTTGCGACATCAAGCGCTCATGTTGTGCGCCGTTATGCCTTTTGCAGCCCCGCAGTACTCTTTTGCTTCTCGCCGCTCATCCCCAAAAGATCCAATCATTGCGGCTTTCAATCCTGTCGGCCATCCACCTCTCGCCACTCGCTGCCCGTCGCGTGGTCGAACGAACTCGAGAGCGCGATCACCACTCGGACTGTTGCTCGGGTCTTCTGCTGGACGTTGAAAAAACGGTAGTTGCAACGGAGAGCATCTTTTACGTGCACTACTTGTGGGAGAACTTGGGTGTTTATTCCGTCGTCGGCTTCGGTCGCCGTGCGCACCGTTACTTTTCTGATGTTAACTTTGTTTTCAGCGTTCATTAATCAAGAAAGGGGCTCATTTCATTGAGCCGTGAAACAGTTTGAGAGTCTTCTGATTCGTCCATGTGTTTGGGGGCTTTCTGCATTCCGAATGATCAAGCAATGGAATGCGAGCGAATGGCGGCCATTCGCTTGGTGCTGCACGGAAATTCCGATCAGGCGAAATTTTTCGCCGGTTTTCGTCGACGACAGCCGCTTTCATCGGCGGTCTGCTTTGCACTCGCTTCACGGGCATCACTCTCCGATAAGGGTGATTTCTTTTCTGATTTTCTATTATTGCAGACACCAGTGCTCTTTTTTGGCTGCGCAGAAGAAAGCATCGACTTCCTTCTTTGGACATGTAGGTATCAAACGTCCAGGTTTTATTCCGTGTCTTTGAATGTCGAGCGGTTGAATGTAAGACAGAGCATTCGGTCCTTGAACTACACATCGTATTCAATAGGCGGCTTTATCTCGCACGATCGATTCTCCTTTCGTTCGCAAGCATGCTTAAAAGTTGATGAACATAAGACGTGCTCGTTCGCCCTCCACCTCCGCCCACTACTCCAGCACAGTCCACTCGATCCTTGCATTCGAAGCCGCAAAGGAGAAGGGCGTTGATCGTTGCAGCGAGTGGTGGCGGCTCGGAAAAACGCGGAGAAGAGCGGGCGGCGAGCGGCGGCCGGTCGGCTCGCCCACACTCCAGTCCGCTCGACGGGGCTCTTCGCTTTCAGGTTGCTTCGATCTTTCTTGCTGGGTGGCGTCTGTGGAATGGAAGCACCTGTCGATTAGTTTGAAAGCAGATGGTGGGTTTTTCTTTTTGTCGTCTTTCGGAGGTGGCTCTACGGTTAGGTAATTCCGCCTTCCGTTCGAAAATTTGCTGAAATGACTCGATAAAATTCGAATACGGCAATTTTGTTTTCTGTTTGGTTGGCGATAAGAGCGGCTTTTATTCCGTTTATTGGGCGGGATGATCGAGGAAGACCTTCTTTCTGCGTAGTTTCGGTTATTCCGTTAGGTCGTTAAACTTTGGATTTCAGTCAAGAAAGAAAAGCAAAGTGGTTTCTCATTTTAGCCGTAAAGTCATTGCTTCGCTGTCGGGTTTTGTAAAATTAATTCACTGGCTTCTTGAGGCTCCTACCTATTCGTTCCTTTGTTATTCGCATACTCAAACCCACAAGATCGTTCGTTATTACAGTCGTTAATTATTTCAGCCGCTGCGCTTTACGTTTCACTTCTAAACCGATCCCCGCCCAAACGACAGGCTAATAAGAGTAAACCAAGCTGCATCCACTCGACTCGCCGTCCATCCGCGTTTATCCACCAACAAAAGCGGCAGTACACGTCACTCGCCCGCCGACTGCCGGGCGCCCGAACGCGCGACGAAAAGCAGCAGAAAGCGGCGAGCGGCGGGCGGGAAAAAAAGCGGCGACGGCGGCCGCCCGACTTGACCGCCGCCGCCGAAAGCGATCGAGCAGAGGGGAGGCCACCTAGCGGTCGTTCTTGGGCTGGAAGGCACGGGAAGGAGCGAGCGGGCTAAACACAGTGGGGACTGCTCCAAAATGAACGAGGTGCTTTCTACCCTTTTCCTTACACTCGTGCTCTCATTGCACAACCACAAACAAAAAAGCAACCACCACCCCGTCCCTCACGAGTCCCCGCCCCTCCCCGCCGACTTTACGCGAGCCGGTTGCCGTACGGCTAGGCGAGGTGCGGGAAGTCGCCGGCTTCCTTCGAGCGGCCCGCGGCGACTCGAAAGCGGCCACCCGCTCGCGGTTCTCCCCGCCGGCCGCCCGCTCGGGGATCTCCCGAATGAAACGAACAACAAAGCGATCAAAGAAATGCTCGAAGACGTCCACGCGTGACCGACCGACCGGAACGAGCGGGAAGGCGGCAGAGAGAAGGCGGGCGCTCGCCGCACTGCCGGCCGGAAGAGCGCCGAGTGGAGCGAGTGGACGAGCAGTCGGGCCGCCCGCCCGCGGGACTGCTCGCTGTTGCCCGCCGGCCACGAGCTCCCCGTTGAAGGCGGCGAGGAGCCCGTCGGTCTGATCGCAGCGGCCGCGCGGAAGTGGGCGGAGTTCGTGGACGTCGGGCAGTGGAGAGAAGGCGGGAGCGGCGGGCAGCGGGAACTCCGGTGGGATTTCCGCTCGTCGAGTGAACAGAGGGAAGAACCCCGTGGTCGGCCGACCGCCCGCTTTCCTCGAGCACGACCGGCGGCCGGTTGGACGAGCGGCGGGCGGAGCGAGTGGCCGCGAAGAACCGCCGGAAACTCGCCGGCGGTTCGAACGACCGCAGCGGGCGCACGTGGATTGAGGGCGCTCGTCCGGGCGGTCGGGCGTCCGCCGAGACCGCCGGCTGCTCGCTTCTTTCTCGTGGAAAGCGAGCAGTCGGCCGGTTGGGAGGGCGGCGGAAGACGGCGATCGTTCTGCTCGTCTCACAAGTGTCTTGTTTACAATGGAAATTTGCGTCGGTTTACATTGTTGGTCCACTTTTTCTCTTACGACGTTTTGTATTCCAATGGTGGAAAATCGCTGATGTGAATAAAAACGAGTGAGTTCTTAGTGATTCTAAACATGCCGTTAAACAAATACGGGCGGATATAAACACTTTGTTGGACTACCGTTTAAAAGCGGCGAACATACAAGAGAATTGTGTCTGTATGATCACTTCTCAACCCGGCTTGAACGTAGGTCGAACAGTCTGACCTGTAAAAACGCAAGTAAGAAAGATAGAAAGCACACTTGACAAACACTGCCGTCATCCGAAGCGACCGCCAGCCGATCGCCCTTGGATTCCAGTCGACTTCGAAGATGGCGTGCGAGTCGGTGAACTGCATGATGCGCTTCCCGCTGATCAGATCGTGGACCATGACCGAGCCGTCAAAGGACCCACTGGCGAGCAGACGGCTGTCCGGCGAAAAAGCCACCGAATAGACGGGTTCTGAACACAACGATGGAAGGTGTAAGTGGACGGCTGCTCACCTGTGTGTTCGGTGAAGTGGAACATGCATGCTTTTGAGTGCACGTCGTAAATCTTGTGCGAGTGGTCGAAAGAGACGGTGGCTACGATGTTCTGCTGCCCGGGTGCCCAGCGAACGTCGTGAACTTCCTTGTTATGGGCAAGGACGTTGAAGACGGGTTCGTCTTTGTCCAGGGCCCAGACTTTCAGCGAGCGGTCGTCCGAGCAGGAAGCCAGCAGCCGCGAAAGGCGATTGTACCGAACCGCGTTGACTTCGTTCTCGTGTGCCTGCAAACGGCCGAGTGTGAGCAGAACGAAGAAGGAGGCCGCACTCGGTAGGTCTTGATCGGCTGATTCACTCCGATTCGACACACGTGAATCGAGCAGTCGACCGAGCAGGAGGCAAACACGTCGTCATCGATCCAATCGACGTCAAGAGCGGGCGATCGGTGGAAGGCGAACTTCATCTTCTCCATCGTTTTCGGGTCCCAAACGGCCGTGCTCTGAACACCATAGATGGCTTCTAAAGGAAAGAAAAACGCAAAACTCACGTTGTCGACGCCCGCACTCAAAATGCGCGTCCCGCTCGGACTCCACTTGAGCGCGAAGATCGGGCCGCTGTGCAGTTCGGCCATCTCGTTCACCTTCAAGCCCTCCCGATTCCAAATTCTCGCCGTTCCGTCGTAACAAGCGGTCGCCAGGTACGTGCCCGTGACGTCCCAATTGATTCCCGTGACGTCCGATTGGGTGGTTACGTTCCGATGGTCGAGGACGGAGCACGACACGTGTGCGTGCATTGTCCGGTCGTCGGTGGGCGCCTGCCAAATGCGCGCCGTTCCGTCGCCCGATCTAAAACACCCGCTTGAAGAGGAAGAAGACCTATCTCTCACCCAGTGGCCACGATGTCGACGTCCAGCGCAGGGCACCAGGAGGTCATGCAGTGATACTCTGCCAAATGCCTGTTTAACGTGATCACCTTCTGCCGGTCGATCTCCAACTCGATGTCGATCCCCGGCGTGTTCGGAAGCAGTTTGCCGTTTTTGGCGATGCAGAGCGGCGTACCGCTTTCATCGCTCCCCGCAAAAATAAATAAATAAATCAGAGATAAATAAATATCAGTTAATCACCAAGAGTTGCTTCCAGAAGCTTGTCGTAGAGATCAGACAACAGCCAGAAAGCTTTTTCTTCCGCTTTTATAGTGCCCGTACTCGCATCCGGGAGCAAGAATTTGTTCGAGCTGCAGGCCTCGCTCGGAGTATCGAGCGAGACGTCAACGTTCGGCATTAAAGTGGAAACTTCTGAAAGCGATTGAAATTATAAACGTAAGCTGAAAGTCCCACCGTTGCGACGTATCTTCGCCGACGAAGAGTCTTCATCGTACTGGCCACCCGGAAAATCGTCTGATGAAAAGCCAAGCAAAGAGGCGCGGCGTTTGGCCGTCAAGTTAACATCTTCCACTAGCATCGAATGGCGATCAGAACTCTTTGATGAGCTGCAACTATCACCGGCAACGGATGCTTTTTTTGGTTGGTGAAATTGCAGATGATCGCCCGGTTGGGGGACAGCAAGGGGCGGTCGCTCGGCATTCAACTGACGCTTTTGGAATTGCTGCCTAGCTTGCCCCGAAAACTTCTTACAGACTCTAATGACGGCCTTCAAACAAGCAAACGTCAAAAAACAAAAAATTATAATTGGTACCTGAGGTTCGAGCATCCCTTCTATAATCTTCCAAAGGGCCATTTCAATAGTGTCTTTTACAACCGTCTCTTTGAATTTAGTACGCTCGCCCTTGTTCCAATTCGCATCTCGCTCGCAAGACACTGCATTAGTTACTGTGGATGGAGAATGCGCGAT
Source organism: Aphelenchoides fujianensis (assembly GCA_024699865.1). Classification (NCBI taxonomy): domain Eukaryota; kingdom Metazoa; phylum Nematoda; class Chromadorea; order Rhabditida; family Aphelenchoididae; genus Aphelenchoides; species Aphelenchoides fujianensis. The sequence continues at coordinate 1,135,722 of JAMPIO010000015.1, read as the reverse complement.
AGAAGTCATGATCGTCGTGTTCGTATTTCCACAAGAAGTTGACACCGCTTGCGCACGTGAGCTCAATGACCTAAAAAAGCAAAAGGATGTAACGTAGGAAATAAAACTCACTTTAAAGAAAGTCTCACGCATTCGAGTTTATCATGTTCGCTAATGGTAATCACAAACAACTCGTCGTCGTTTCCTGTTTCCACATTAACCATTGCAGAAATGTAATGAATGGGCGTTGCTATAACGCCTATTCTTTCTCATCGCGGTTCTTCCAAGTTGCAGCGGTGAACAGGATATTGCAGCGCTCCATCGACGATCTCAAACCCGTAGCTGTACACGTGGCTTGGTGACCAAAAATAACGAAGCCCGCGGTACTGTAATCGAGTAGGATTATTGCCGAGTTTCACACGTACCCTATTTATCTGAACTTTCGAATTAAAAGCGTTGTGTTCGTCTCTAAAATTTTGTGGACTTTCAGATAATTCCTTGAGCAGAAGCCAACTTGCGTTTTGTCCAGAGAATACCATGACTGAAAAGTCGGCTTGTCTAACGGATCGCTGTTGAAGTGTGTAAGTGTGCACGTTTTTGTCGATAAGTCAAACGTGAACAAGAGCTCCGAAAAATAGCATTTCATGCCGTACAACAAGCCCGTTCTGCCAAAGTGGTAGAAACTCCGGGTGAGTCCGGCTCCGACAGCATAGTCCCAGTCCAATTGGAGAGTGGGTTTGTCGATGTCCAAACGAACACATCGGAATCCTTCGGCATAGTCTCGATTAAGCACCGCCTGCTGAACATCCACGTCTTTTCCAGTAATTTCCGTAAAAACGTAAGCAAAGCCATAGCTGCTTTCCAGCACGATCGCTTCATAGTTCTTGTCGGCAGGATTTAAGCGGACCAGAACCAAAAAACCGTGTTCGAGCAAGATGAGAGTGGTGGAATTCAGAACCACAAAATCCTCTACTTCTTGGCATTTGCGATTTTTGGGAAAGTAGAGCCTGCTCGGTAGAAATGGTAAACGATGTAGCAAGTCAATACAAACATGTTGGTGTTGTCGTTTATGCCGCCAGCAACAAGCGAGCCGTTTGGACAGAAGACCCACATGCGACCATTACCCGACGACAAACGAATCCGCAGTGTTGCTTTCTAAACAAACATAGCCAGAAAAGGAGTCTCTCTTACCACCGTTTCCAAGCGACTAATGAGCTCCTTAATTTGCCTTCGCTTTTCTTTTGCTACGTGCCGTTCACCAGCGGTCTTTTCGACAATCACGTGTTTTCTCGTATCACTTAAAGAAAAAAGGCAGCTCGTAGACGTTTGAGGTTCTTTTCGTGTAGTAATACTCCTCTTTTCTCTTGTTTGCTGCGTTTTTACAGCAACTTTAAGAGCTTCTTTGGGACCTAGATTTCTTAAACAACACGTGATTTCAAACTGCTACATACAAATTATTATTGTGCAATCAGTTTGTTGACGTGTGCATTCCGACGCTAAAAAAGCGGTGAGTCCCATAGTTATGTGTTTACATACCCGAGTCCGCAATTGTCGCGTAGTTTTTGCACGCATATTTTACGTCTGCGATCAGAGCAAACGTCAACGAAAGAGGCAGGTGTGGGACAGTGGGCTCGAAAACACTAATGATATCATTAAAAGATGACTAGAGAAAAGGGCATTAGTAAAAAAATGGATAACTGACCTCGATACTAGTGAAACCAAAATGACGATAAAACGTCAATTGCGCAAAATGCAGTTCATAGTTTGTGACTGCCATTCCATTGAGTACGTCGACAAAAGTGTTCAACCGAACGGCGAATTCTTGCGTCCTTAGGGCCAAAACATCCCATTCTTGATTTTCCTAAATCAAATTTTCTTGCGCAAGATGTATTATTTTGTCCTTACGTGTAGCCAACCCCATATTCGCAAATCGGAGTCGTCGATGATTAGAAGCGGCAGTTCCAAATGTTCAGAGATCAACTGTCGAATGTCTCTTGCGTAGTCCTCGTAGCGCCGTTTGAAGTTGTCGTCAGTCGAGTAGATGAGCTCGATGTATTTGGCGTAGCGATCTTGTGGAGATATTTTGTTGTAAGTGGGCTTGTTGATTTCTTCTACGGCTTTGCGGTAGTCAGCCAACAGCACACGAACGACGAGCTTTTCTTCGTTAAAAGGACGAAAGGAACACTGGGCGTATGAGAGCGCGTGTTGACCAGAAGCGCCGGTATCTAAACGAGTTGCAATTAGTGGCTGCACGTTTGAACGAATTTCAAATGTACCTTTTTGACATTTCCATAAAAAGGAAGGAATCCACCCACTCGTGGGCGGTGACGGGTGATTCTCAAAATCCCAATGCGCAGAAGCCGCTTTTGTTCCCGTTTGTAAATGATCAAAAAGCAACTTCTTCCACTCATTCGGATGTTCGACGAGGGCATCGCCAAGCATGTACGAGAGTTTCTGGGGCACGTAATCGTAGTCAGTACGTGACCCATGAATGAACGGATGAGTATACGCGTCAGCAGTTCGAATTCGATTCTCAGGATCAAACGACATCATTCGAAGTAACAAAGAACGAACCGCCACAACTAAACAATAATTTCTTGAGTTTACGCACGTCTAGTTGCAATAATTATCGCACTATTTTTGTCATCGGCGGCGTGCGACAGCGCTTGAAATGGTCGATAACTGCTTCATTGTAAAATGGAGTACTTGCTTTTATCGGTAATTTTCAGGTCGTTGTATGAAAGAAATTTTTCGACGGTAGCTTTTGCCCGATTCTCATTGCCTGCAAACACACCACATTGAAATTCTCCCGCAATAACCTACCGAAAAGTTCCTTTTGCTTGCTCAAAACATTCATTTCAGAGCCGCCTTTAAAAAGCCGTTCGCCTTTGATAAGTTCGTACAAAATGCATCCGGCCGCCCAAATGTCGACTACAAAGAATCAAGTTCAGATGGTTTCGATTTACTTACCGCTTTTTGTGTATTTATTTCCGGAAATCACTTCGGGCGCACGATAGCATTGTGCGGTAACGTAAGTCGTTTGGTTCTTCACGTCCGTCGATCCATATTTATCTTCGGTTGAAAGGCCAAGATCGATGAGTTTGATGTGGTAACGCGCGTTTCGGAGAACATTCTTTGGGTGCAAATCCTGAACAAGCTTTAAGTTTTCTATAATGTTTTACTAAGTACCCGGTGAATGATATTGTATTCATGCAAGTAAACGAGAGCGGAAAGTACATCGCTCATGATAGAACGAGTAACGGAAATATCAAAGTGTTTTTCACTTTGCAACAACGCCTCCAAAGTTCTACCGGACAACAACGCCACCATGTAGAATTCATTGAAGTTAGCAAGTGTTACGGCTGGAGTGAATACGTCGTGTAATCGTAGAATCTAAGCCAAAAATTCAAAGCTAAAAAACCATTGTTTACCGTGTCATAAGATATTGACTTTGTAAGAAGAACCTCTCGATAAGCGTTCTCTGCGGTTTTAACGTCCTGGAACGGGCGTTTGTGCCGCTTGATAGCCACCTTGTTCCATCGGCCCTGTCGAGCGGCGCTGCAAACACAAGAGGTAAAAAATGTATAAAAAACCACGCACTAAACGACTGCTTGCCCGCCTTCATCAAGCAGCTGCACGTCCTTGTACTCTTCGGGAAGCCGGCATCCAAGCCCTTTAATGTAACGGAACTTTCCTCTCGGTTTGTCCATTGAGACACTTGTATTCGGCCTAAATAAACGATTGGATTGCAAGCGTTCACGATTTTAAGTCGTCGCCCGTACACGACGGCGACAAAGTTTGAACAGGCTTCTAAGCGCTGCGGGCAAACCTAGAAAAGGACAAAAACGATGAAGATCCGCTTTCATAGCTGTGAAACTCGGACTGAAGAAACGGCGATAAGCGGGACCGCTTTATTGCGTCCCAGACCGATAAGAACTCCTTAAACCAAAAAGTGTGATTCATTAACGACCGGACGTTGAAATGCGTCATTTTTGAACTTTGCTTTGATTGCTGATTGCCGGTCGTAATTTTCAGTCGTTTGCTCTGCTTGACTGTCCGCATACAAGCTCACCCAAAATACTGTAATTCTGCGTTCGCATTTGGCTCCGAAGACCTCATAAATTAGGTCGTTTATGCTTTGTGCGTCAAGAGAAGGAAAGATGGTCCGTAACAGCCCTAACGAACGCGCTCTCTTTCGCTTGGCCGCTCCTTCGACCGCCCGCTTGTTCGAATGAACTCGACTTGCGGGCAAAAAAAGCAAACGATGGCTTGATGTGTGACTAGAAAGCATCATAAAGAGCCAGGGATCGATAAAAGCGATTCTCTCAGAGCGCCTCGTAAAAAGGTACGAGATCGTCTTCGCGTTACCCTCCCACTCCCCTTCGCTTTCTTTCATTTTAACGACCAACAGCAGGCGTGTCCAGCACTCGCGAACGAGCTCTCCGTTCCGAATGGAATCGTGGGCGGGTGACTCACACACGCTGATGGCCGTAAAAATGAGGCACGAGCCGTTTGGGAGACTTTCGCTCACACTTTATTTTTTTCGTCATCAACGCACAAACCGTTAGTGAAAGACATCTCAAAGAGGCTTCGTTCCACCCATCCGTAAACCCCCGCAACCTCGCGCAAATACCAGACGCACGGAAAGCAATCGGCAGTCGAGTTCCATTGGCGACGTCCGCAGTTTCTACAACAGTCGGCAAGTGACGAGGAAGACAGCATGAGCTGCAGTTTGAACACTAGTTGCGAACACTACTTTATGCCTCATGAAACTCGGCCGTCCCGCTCGCTCTAATGCTCTCCATCCTCCTCCAGGGTTCTCGAAGCAAGAGTCGAGTTTTCCGCCACTCCACGCGGAAAACAACAGCTAGCAGACGGAAGAAAGAAGTAAGCGGTTAGTCTCCGCTTGCGAAACGCGCAAGCGAGCGAGAGGATTATGGCCGCGAGAACAACTCGGCGGTCAACACGGTGAGAATGCGGGCGGGTGTTTCTCGCTTCTCCGCCGTGTTGCTCGCGCTCGGCCGACGCGCGGGGATTACGGCGACCGCTTGCTCGCGCGAACTTCCTCCCGCACCCTTAGAGCGGACAACCCGAACAATCGATCGAAACCGAGCGGCCATTCGACTCGTCGGCGGGATGCTCGAAGTGGAGGCCCAAGTGGCGACCCTCCCGCCCACGAGCGCGGAGGTCGAGCGCGCGGCGCCCCGGCCGGTCGACTTCGACGGCGCCGACCGCTGCTGCTGCCGCGCGGTCCACGTGAAGGCGAGTTCTCTTCAGGCTTGAGCTCTCTGTTGTGCTTTCACCTCTAACTCCAACACACTTTCTGTCCTGCCCGCTTGCAGAGAGGAACGTACGTGGTGGCGTACATTTCGGCCTTCTTCATCGTGACGAACCTCGGGATGAAGATCGCGGGCTACTCGGAGACCGCCTGGGACTGGGAGCTGCTCTTCCTTGTGGTCGACTCGTGCGCGCTGGCCTCGCTCTTCTACGGCGTGCACGCGGAGCAGCCGGCATTCATCCAGCCGTTCGTCGTCCTCTCCGTAAGTGGCCCGATCGGACGGCCGCGCTGATTGCGGCCGCTCCAGCTGATCACCACCTCCTTCCTGCTGCTGCTGGCCGCCTGGATGGCGTGTGCGGCCTACGACCCCAACTCCTTCTCCGGTCAGGTGCGTCGAGACTCCTCGCATTCCTCATCCTTTTGATTGGAGGACCTCGAGCTGGAGCTCCACAAACGCCTCACGGACGCCGCCAGTCGCTTCTCGCTGCAGTTCAAGTCCAGTGCGTTCTCCTCTTCAATGCCCTCTAATCCCCCGCTTCCAGTGATCTCGATCGTGGCCTCCGTCTTCTTCGTCTTCTTCCTGCTCTCCATCGCCGCTCACTGCTGGTTCATCCTGCTCGCCGTCCAGTGCGCCACGTACTTCCGCCTGCTCGAGCGGCGCGCCGAGAGCGACGAACGGGACGGGAAGGAGTCGTGATCGTCGTTTGGCTGTTGGGTGATCGATAAACTGTTTTCGACGGTTGAGTAAAACGGGCGTTCTTCTCACATTTGTTTGTTCTCTTGTTCACGTTGCGACCCGAGCATTCCAAGCATGCAACACACAGAAATTGACCGAAAATTCGTTTACTCCGTCAAAGGCCGCTAAAACTAATCACAGACGACGTTCATCGACGGCCGACCCAACGAGCGGCCCGCCCCACGCGTCGGCCAGCTGATCGAAGTGGCGGCGGCCCTCTTCGTCCAACGAGAACGCCAGCTGAACGCCGTCCGTGGAGCGAATCCTCGCCCGAATCGACTCCTTCCGCAGCATTCGAATTCGATTCGGGCAGAAAACGCAATGCCCCAAGTCGCGTAGCTGTTGCACAAACTCCTGCCAGCATACGTGAGCGCTCCGAACGGTCAGCAGGGCCAAGCCGACCGTGAAGCCGCAAATGTAGAAGTTAAAGACTATCCGCAGCACGAACATCTGCAAGAAGCGGGCATTAGAGCAGGCGTGCTACTTTTTTCCGCCTTACAATCGACTTTTTTCCGCCTTATAAAAAAAAGTGTCTTAAAATCGACTTTTTTCCGCCTTATAAAAAAAAGTGTCTTATAATCGACTTTTTTCCGCCTTACAATCGACTTTTTTTTGCCTTATAAAAATAAAGTATGTTGTACGAAAACACTCGTAAGTCAAAAACCACAACGACCCAGAACATGGAATTAGTCTCAATTGATAGCCAAGATCATCAGCTATCCCTATGTGAAAAGAGAAAAACCCCCCGTGTGTGTTGGACATTGTTAGGGTCCAAAGTTAAGTCGCTTTTATTTATAAGGCGGAAAAAAGTCGATTGTAAGGCGGAAAGAAGTTTTTGCGTTAGGAGCAGCAATGCACGGAAGGGTGGTGTTTTTAAGGGAATGACGAAATCAGCATGCTTCTGATAAGCGATGGCTACTCGATTGGAATTCCACCGCATTCATCTCTTTCAACCGAAAACGAACCTTTTCGAGATCCCGGACGTAATTCGCAGAAATGTAGATCAACGCGCCGATAGTCGATCCAACGCAGCCGTAGATGGTGCACGGGTAGATGATGCCAGCGGCACGGATGTTCTCGGACACTTGGAACTGCAACAAGACGAGCATCTTATCATCTTCACTTTTGAACACACTCGTTGATTGAGCGAGTAGTTGGTGCCAACCGTGGTGAACAGGTGAAACTTCCGCCGATTCCAGCGGTCCACGAGAACGAACGCCTAAAGAAATCAATTGATTGTTGACGTCTAGCGGGTTATCCATTAGTTGTGTTTTTTTTCTACGGCCTCTCCGACATGATCGACTGGTTGCCGTTTGCTCGAACTCACCCAAAGAACGCACAAACTCAAGACGGCGCCCACTATCGCAATTCGGCTGAAGCTTTTCGTCACACCTAGAAAACAAGATGAAGGGAAAGGCATGCAGATTCTCACAGTAGAAAGTAGCGACGAGAGCTAGCGGAACCGTCGCAATCGTAATGAGGATCACAAGAAACGGATGGTGGATCTTCTCGTACGTTTCCAGCATGTACGACGCGATTATCCGCTCGCCGATCACGATGATCGCAAGGCAAGGGATCATCCCGCTGAAGGCGATGCGGGCGGCCTCCGGCAGCATGTGCGGCCATTTGAGGATGAACAACGATGGCTCCACTGCAAACAAGCGATCAGTTGATTGGAGGTCGAACGAAGCTGTAGCTTGACAAATGAATAAAACGGCATTCAATGTACAACAATAAAAGCCAGTGAAATAATAAAGGTCTGTAAGAATCGTTGACAACCCCGAGTTAAAGAGCTCTCGACAAAATTTTTGGAAAAATTTTACATTTTGTCAAAAGTCGTCACGACTTTGCACAAAATGTCATTTTTTGTCACGGCTTTTGACGCAAAGTGAAAAGTCGTGACGACTTTTGACAAAATGTGCAAAATCGTCACGACTTTTCACTTTGCGACATATTTTGTCTCAAATTTTGTCGCTCAGTGGAATAATTTTCAACTTTTCCGGAAATTTTCCACGGGGAAATTATGAAAAACTTCGAATTATGACGCAACGTAAAAAATCGTCACGATTTTTGACGCAAAATGTGCTACATGACGAATTTTGACGCAACGTCAAGAATCGTCACGATTTTTCACTAAGCGTGAATTTTTGTTACCTATGAAAACAGGAATTGGCAACTCGGGGTTGTCAACGATTTTTACGGACCTTTATTATTTCACTGGCTTATAAAAAAGAATAATCGAGCAATCAACGCGTTCATGTCTACCCTTTCGATTTCCTTTTGTCCACTTACTCATTGCCTGCGGGAAGAAGAACTGGTCGACGATCGCAACGATGCGGCTGAACGTCAGCAAGTACCAACAGGCGCCCATCATCGTGAGAAGCAAGCGGAGATGCTCGTGGAAGAGGCGGTGTTTGAGGACGGCCAGTTGGATCAGAAACGCCAAGCCGACGGAGACGAACAGCAGGAGCAGCTCCACCGCTTGGGCGACCAGCAGCCAGACCGGCGGCGTTCCCCCGACTTCCTCCATCCGATTACTCGAACGAACGAGAAGAAAGAAAGAAGTGGGAACGGCGAGGAGCGATTTCGACGAATTGGATTGCCGGACTTCGACAGTCGATTCGATTAGCCGCCTTTCGCTGTAGCCAAGACGAACGTTGAACCTGCGGTTGAAAGACCACCTGTCGCGTGTGTCGCTGGTGGTTCGTGGAAAGGAGTAGTTTATGTAGAAGCCTTGTGAATAGTAAGCCGGCTGTTTTATTCAGCAAATGGACTGTTAGCCAGCAGATTTTCAGATTATTCGATGCAGCTATGAGTAGCAGAAACAACAAACTCAATTGCAGACGAAAACAATACCGAGTTGTTTGCAACAGCTGGTAAACGTCTAGAGAAACTCACAAACAAATGGCTGACTGCTGGAGAGATGGTCAAGACCACCAACGAGGCAAAAAGTGACGAATTCGTTGAATACGTAATGAGGGCCGCGGTTTTTGAAACGAGCAGGTGCATTTCGACTTCGGATTGCGCGCGATTCGGCATTCGCTTTCGAAAGTTCGCCGCGGACTCCGAATTCGCGAGATTTCTTTTGATTCCAGGCGGCCAGAAGCTGCGGTACGCGCAGTACCCGGAGGCCGCAGATGGATAGAGGTGCAGGTGCATCTCGCTTTTCCTCATGTTCTGCTTTTGTCCGACATTCGAAGAGCAAATCTTACGACTCTTGTCGCTCCATTGCCCTTCGACCGGTGGAATCGAGAGGAAACTCGGCAGAAACGAGAAGCTGGACAGAGGCTGGTCGGTCTTGCGGTCAACAATTGAGCAACACTGCGAACGGTCCAAACGAAGTGACTCACACGTCGAAATAGGAACTGACGTCACCACAAGAAGACGCAATCGAATTCTTTTCTTGTTTATCGTTTCCCGTTCCGTTCCAATCGTTCTGCTTTCCATTGCTTCGTTCTTGCGTTCTCTGGCCTGCCGAACGACCGGATGAGTCAGCGGCGGTCCAGTTGTTTTTGTTCGCTGCCGTCATCAACGCGAATCAACGCGAATGTGACTCCCGACGGCCTTTGTTCTCCACTCGAACGGGCCTCCGTTTGTCATCCGAAAACGATCGCCTGCAGGACGTCCGGTCAGGAGTTGTTTTTTGCACGCGGACGCCGCTGCAAGTGTCCAGCCGGAGGAATTCGTGGACACCCACGACGCGAAGAAGATTGATCAAAGCCCATAAAACCGAATGAAAACGGACGAAAGGAAACGGGCGGGCGGATGGGCGACCACAAATCTTTTGTTTTCGTTTCAAATGAAAGTGAATCATTTTCGTTGGGCCCTCTTGAAAGAACGAACGGACAAGTGGAAAGCGCCCAATTGTTTTTTCAATCGAACAAAGCGGCCGGGGCGGGAGGGGCCGAGCGGAAGACGGCCGGCCGGACTGTTGATTGAATAAATCAACTTGATTTGTGGCCACACAAAAAGTGCCGATCGGAGCGGGGCGCCGGGGGCGATCGCGACGGCGCCGCTCTTCGCTCCAATTTGTTTTCGGTTCGTTGCGTGCCGCCGTTAATTCGAACGAGAGTGCGAGAAGCGGAGGCCGCAATTTTTCAATCGGCCGGACGCCGCGACGGTTGGCGGCGTGAACTCGCGGGATTTTTGTTGCGATCCGAACTCGACGTCGACCTTCCGTCCCTCTGTTTTTATTTCGAACGAAGAACGCCGATCCGACGAATGCGCAGCCGCGTTTGCCGCCGGTTTTTGTTGCGCTTTGCGATCGGGGGCGGCGGACGGAAACGAAGCGTTTTTTGAAAACGCGACCCGATCGAAAGGGCGGCGCCGCGTTTCGAAAATTCCAAGTGCGCGGCCGGCTGGGAAAACGGAAGGCGAAAAGCCCCCGATCGCCGTCAACTCGACGCCAATCGCAACGCGAAGCGGGGGCGCCTCTGCGATGACTCACCGCCGCCGTTTCCATTCACTCCGGCCGCCGTCTTCATCATCTCGCCGCATAAATCACTTCTTTTCGACGCCCCTCGTCTTGTCCGGCGGTGTTTTCGTTCCGATCGCCGTTGGGGGTCGTGGGGCCGCCGGCGAGGCCAACCGAACGTCCGCGTTGACCGCCGGTCGCGTCCGCTTTTCTCGCTGCGGGTTGCCGGCGGTCAATCGTGCGGCCACTTTGTTTTCTTTCCGTCTGCAGAAGACCTTCTTGCACTCTAGCGTTGGAAAGACGGTCGTCGTTGTAAAGTCCGCCCCATCCGTCTGCAAGAGGAAATCTTTTCGCCGTCGATCGCCGCCGCGATTTCTCCGCCGCCGTTTGTTCGGCCGCTATCCGCTCGTTTGTTTTGACGCCAAAAGTCATGACCGTCGTTTGTTGGACGTCCGCGTGCCGCCGTTAATAAGCGCATCTGGCGCGCAGTTCATGAGCGCGCGGACGGCGAGCGGGCCAAAAGCCGTGTACGCGGCGCGCAATCAAACGACGCGGCGATGAGGTGCGGAGGGCGGCGGGCGCGAGTTCGAGGGCCTCGCTTTTCGCTCCGAATCGCCTCGAACTCGCGGCCGCCGTCGCGCGTTCCGCCCGCTTCTTTTCGCTTTCGCTCGACGCGTTCCAATCGGCCGCGTGTTTTGGCACGTGTCGCTTTCGACGTCCAACGTCTCTGCTCGCTTGCGAGAAAGCGGACGGAGGGCGGCAGCAAAGAATCTGGCGCGAACGGGCGTTCGTATCGGCGTTCTTTTTCGTTCAATCGGCAGCCGGCCGCCTTCCGCTTTTGGTTCGCGTTAGAACGCGCTGGTCGTTTTGTCTTTTCGTTGCGTTCATCCAACTTCTTGAACCCTTCCGCTTTTTAGCAGACGATGCGCACTTCCGCGAGTTTCGGCCGCGTGCCGGCGGCGACGGCGGCGATCTTTTTCGTCCTTCTCGCCGCCGCCCACGCGGAGACCGTCGAGTTCGGAAGCGGCGAGCTGCTTTTGCCCGTAAGTTTTCTTCGTTCGGTCGACGGCGGCTTCTGTTTGATCCCAAAAATCGTCGTTCGGGTTCTCATCGCTTCTTTTTCAGCAGCACTCCGTCGACCACGCGCGCACGTTCATCTACAACAACGTCTTCATCGTTCGGGTTCGTCGTTTCTTTTTCTTCGTCCAACCTTCCGCCGATTTGCAGCCCGACCAATTCGAAAGCGTTCGCGTCCTGCCGGCGCCGCAATCCGCCGTGCGGCCGGTGGCGACGAGCGGAGACGCGAAGACGGCGGCCGCCGACGTTTGCTCGCGTTTGATGGCCGAGTTCGAGGACGACGACGCGGAATTCGAGCGCTTCCTCCGCCTCTACGCGCGCGTCAAGACGACCTTCAAGGAGCACAAGCAACAGGAGGCGGTGAGTCGTCGACGGAAGTTCGAGAGCATTCGGCTCGTTTCACAAGAAGAAGGAGGACGTGGTCGTCGCCCACTTCGCGCAGGTGGCCAAACAGAGCGCTCCCGTCCATCACAAAGAAGAAGAAGCGGGAGGATCCGCCGGCGAGGAGCAGCCGACCGCTCGCCCCCGCCCGCACTCCACCGTCTCGCCACTGCTCGAAGCGATCGACGACGAGGGAACACTGGATGCGGTACGTTCGTTCCTTTCACCCGTCCACTCTTCATCGTTCCTGTTCGTTCAGCCCCCGCCCACGCGCACTCACGAGAATCCCGAAGTGGTGACCAACGCGAGCGTCGCGACGAACGGCGAGCAGCCGACCGCCGAATCCACGGACAGCGAGGAGTACCTGAATGTCGAGTTCAGGCCGGCGAACCCCGGCCACCGCCCCATCACCATCGAAGAGTGGAAGAAACGGGTCCGGTTATCCATTCTACTTGCTTCTACTTCTGTTGGGTTTGCAGGTCGCGCAGAACAGGCTCTCTTCGACCACTCCGACCGCTTCCGCCGATCTGACCGCTTTGATGTCGAAGGAAGACAAGCCGAAGCCGACGGTTCGTTCCTTTCTTTGATCAATCCGTTTCATTCCTCTCGGTTTGCAGGAGCTCCCGCAGAAACCGGCTGAGAATTCGGGCGATTCGACCGCTTCCGCCGACCCGACCGCTCCGACCGCTCCGAAGCCGAAGGAAGACGAGCCGAAGGACGAGAGCGGCCACCCGAAGTTCATGACCGACTTGTTCAAGGACCTCAAAGACGTGTTCGCCGGATGAAACGCTCGTTCATCCCGCTTTCCAGTTACTCCACATTGCTTTCGGTCCTCGTTTATTTGTTCGTTGTTGACCTCACTTCCTGCCCGTCTACCCACTTACTCGCCTCCTTTTTGTTTTGCCCGTTCGACGAGAAGTTTAGCGCTACTGGGTCTGCTCTTCGGTCTATCGCCTAACGGATCTTCTTTGGGTTCGACTCGAAATGTTCTCGTACTCTCGAGTTCTCGACAGCTTCATTTATGGTCCTTCCTCCTGGCCTGCATTGCTCAACCAACCGTTATTCCTTTAGCCATCTGTTTGTTGCAGTATCTTTTTGTTAGTGCAGTAAACGCAGTCTATTTTCGCCACTGACCACGCATGACGATAATTCTGTTCTAAACGAAAGCGTGCACAATAGAAGGCAAACATCAAGGAGAGTCGAACGAGTCCACATTCTTTCACTCTGACCGACAAACAGAAGGCGACATGGATCAAAGCGCAGTCCTCCTCCGGCTAATCAACCCAATGCGATTGTCGTGACTCGACTTTCGAAATGATTTGATTGCTGACGCCTTTCGTTCTCCTGGGGCTCGCTGTCAGTCGAAACTGCCAACGGTGGGCGTTGTGCGATCCACGAGACAACGAAAAGCTGGAGACTTTCAAAATTCCAGACTTCCGTGTGCTTGAAGAGAGAAGGCGGAAAGAACGAGGGGATTCGAGGAAGTGGTCGTTGCTTCCCTTCGCTCTCAAAAGTACAGATCAGAGGGCATGGGCACAAGTGGTAAATGAGTAAGGAATTCGATTACCTGCCTACCAGCACTCGATCATTGCTTCCTCTTGTCGGATAAAACGGGGGCACCAGCTTCAACTTTGCCCTTCTTCCTTGACTACCGTTTCTCCATTGCCGCGTCTCGTCAGCAAGCACCTTACCAACCTCTTCATCAAACTGACGTGCTTCGAATTCTTCCGCTCGCTTAAGCGGAAGTTCGCGCGCTGTTCGTCGTTCCGATTCCACCTGCGAGCTCTAATGAGCGGCTTCTCGTTTTTTCGTCGTTCCATTGGCCTTTCGACTCGCTTCTTCTTCCTCGAAACCTCGCTGGAAGTACCGAATTAATTACACCGCGGCCGTTTCAAATGTCAACGTTGACGACCGGAATGCCCGCGTTCCCTTCTTGCTTGCGTCCAAGAGGCCAAAAGCGGCCATTAGCCGCCAGCTGCTTCCGTGAACAGCTGAACAAAGAGAACGTTTGAGTGTTGCTCATCACTTCCTCTCTTCGTTCCTTTCCGTTAGCAGTTGGACCTACGGTTTCTCTTTCGTCCTTCCACATGTTTCTTTCATCAAACCTGTAAGTCCGTGAGTCACGCCGACATCCGGTTTGGTGTGAAGGGGAAAACGGAGAAACAGTAACGGTTGAATCCTTGCATTGTGCCAATTGAAGACGCGCCATTTAGCTTTTCATTTGTACTGCGTGGTCTTCCAGACACGGAAGGCAATTCGCTCGTTCTTCCCCTCCGTTCTCATTTTCTTTTGTTCGTAGGTAGACGGACGGAATGAACGACTCGTTCGATTATCCATCGTCTTTGTCGACGCTGTCGCTCTCCGATCCGAACTGTTCGAAGCGGGCGGCCATCTACGCGGACGAGTCGTTGCGACTTGCCGACTGGGCGCAAATCCTCTGTTCAGTCGTTTCACTCCTCTTTTTCGTCGTTGTCTACGTAGTGCGGAAGGGTCGGGCGAAGAAGGTGCCGATGCACGCAAATCTCAGGGTTTGTTTTGATCGTCTTCTCGGTTTGAATTTGAGTGTTCAGCTGCTCATCTACGTGACCACCGGCCTCTGCATTTTCAACTCGATTGGCATCATCAACGTGCATCTCATCCACGAGGTAGGCGGCGATTGAGCGCTCTGAATAGCTTATGCCTATTAATCGAAACACCTACAAATCTTTCATTTGGTTGTTTAGTACAAACGTCACCTCGCCGATCCGTGCGACCGTCGCTGGATCGCTTGGGAGTGCGTCGTGTGCCGCCTGACGCTCTTCTTCACGTACACGTCGTTCACTCTCCTCCACTTTGCGGTCACCATCGAACGGAGCGTTGCCTCGGTCTTGAATCGGCGGTACGAGCGGACGGGCGTTTGGCTCGGCTGCCTGCTCCTGACGGCCGTGTTCTGCACCGCTTTGCTCGTCGCCTTCTACCTGCTGCGAGACGTCGACTGGACGGGCGAACTCGACTACTGCATCCGCTCGAATGTGCCCGGAATGGCGTCGATCAAGTGGCTCGTTTGGGCGCTCGTCGGCGTGAACGTCCCGTTGTGCGCCGCCGACGTCGCCCTCATGCATTTCAACAAGCGGCAAATGCGGCGGTTCGTTCCCTCTTACTTGATTCAATTCTTTCTTTGTTTAGACTCGATGCGGTCGAAGAATACAGCCTCAGTCACGTCTACCAAACACGCGAGAACCTGATTACCACACGGATCATCCTCTCGCTCTTCTTCTGCCACCTCCTCACCGAAGGCATCTACTTTGTAGTCAATGCGGCGGCTCGCTCGTATTTCCGCATGGACCAACGGCAGTTCGTGCTCGTCGCCGAATGGTCGTACGTGGTAAGCGGTCGAGAGATGGCCCGCCTTCCGTCACAAAGCACGATGCTCTTCCTCCTTCTGCCTTTCGAAACGCGGATGTTTTTGCTCTTTTTGCGGTTTGCGGGTGGATTGGAGGGCAAGAGTACGAATGACTCGCGAGGTTTTCGCAAGAACGCGAGCGGGAGCTCCAATTCACTGCCTAAAACGGGAGCAAAAGCTCTTATTCACCTCTTACCGTAATATCGCAAAGGGCATTCGTCCAGTTGAACATCCGCCTACCCATCGTACTCCTCCGATTTCCTTCTGCTCTTTGGTGTTATCTCGCCTAACAGTTCGGTCGTTCCAGCTGGTCTGCGTGTACATGATTGCGGGCGTTTGGCTGCCGCACGGCTTCCGTCCGCGCAACGATCGAGTCGTCGGGCCGAGTGGGCAGTTCGACCGCATGATTCGCTACTTCAAGGCGCTTGATCAAGCGTTCGATCAGGCGTTCATCGACAGCAACACGAACAACAATCAGGAGTTGTCCGCCGCCCTTCCCGCTCTCCAAGCAGGTCGACCGCTCGAATTGGCGACCATCGAGTGAGTTTGCACAGGGCTACAAAACGCAATGGAGTTGAGAGATCAAAAAGAAAGGAAACCATTAGCTTTTGTTAGTCTCCTTTCTGGTTTGCACTCAAAAGGGCGCCCGAAATAACAACGCGGAGGATGGCACGAGTTTCCGTCGTGTTTTTGAGTCCGCACGGCGAATTGGAGCCCCCGCGATCAGTGCTTCTTTTTCTTTAAGAGCGGAAGAGCACGAGAAAGGGAGACTGCGTAGAAGCGTGTGGGTAGGATCCAGAGCAAAGAAGCAAAATGAAAGAACAGCGGAGAATCGCGCATGTCGAAAAGACTTTAGAATACTTGATCGTTACGCTCAAAGCACTTCAATTTTGTGCGGTATGTTCCCGAAAGTCTGCCGCAATTGTACCTGTTGTCCGCCGGCCATCCATTGGATCGTCCGTCTTCTTTCTGCTCGACTGACTACAATCGAGTGTGTGATTTCTGATTGCTTAGCGGACGCCCCCGTTTGGAGTGGCCGTCCGTCAACAAGCAGGCGGCAGTCTGCCCTCGAGGGTACAAGATTCAAGGACTCAAATAAAAGAAGTCGGTCGTGTGTTCTTCGAATTCATTGCGTTGCTTGAGGATTTGCGTGTGTGTCTTGATGCCTTCTGCTTTCAGCATCAAAATCTGACCCCGTCGATCGAAATGTCCGTTGTTCCGTTCACACTCCCGCCGTCATCGAGCGAGAACTGCTCCTCAGTGGTGCAGATCTACACGAACACGGCTCTCCGCTTGGGCGACTACGCGCAGATGCTCCTCGCAGTCGCCGTCATTTACGTCTTTGTGCACGTGTACTGGCGGAAACGGAACGCAAAGCTGACGCCCATCCACAAGAATCTGCAGGCAAGCAATCAATTGAATTGAATTCACAGATTAATCGAGAGTTTGCAGCGTATTTTCTTCTTTCTCTCTTGTTTGACCACTCTGCAAATGACGTGCACACTCTTGATTCAGTTGAGCCATGAGGTTCGTTCAGGTCGACCTGCTTAATCGGTTGATTAACGTCGTTCAGTACCGCCGCCTTCAACTCAACTGGACTGATTCGCCATGCAATTTGAAGTGGACGGCGTGGCAGTGCCTGCTGATTCGCTCGCCCACATTCGTTTGCTTCCCCGCCTACACGCTCATTCACGGCGGGATCACAATCGAGCGAATGGTCGCGATGCTGTGGGTGCGGCGCTACGAGTACATGAGTCCGCGCCTCTCGAACATCATCTTCGGGTTTATCGTAAGTGTGGAGGGGCTAGCGATTGCGATTGAAAGGAAGTTTTGAATATCACTAGTCTTTGCATCAACACGCCAATCATCCCTTCCTTTCAGCTGTGCAGTGCGGCCGTGTTTGCCGCCTACTCACTGCAGAAGGTCGACTGGTTATCGAAGCACGAGTTCTGCACACTCACCTCGATCCCGACCATCCGCCCACTCAGTAACACGATCACCCTGCTGGCCTTTGCGAACATCCCAATCCTCTTGATTGACATCTTCTTGTTCGCATTGAACGGACGGCTGTTTTACAAGTGAGTTCTCCTCAGTCTAATGGATTTATTTGATTGGTTGCAGTGCTCAAGACAAACGAGAGACGGGCGTGAACTACACGCTTTCGAAGACCTACCAGCTGAAAGAAAACCACCAGTCCACACGCGTCATCCTGCCGTTCATCCTCTCGCACGTGGTCACCGAGAGCGTCTATCTGTCGCTGAACGCCGTCGTTCGCAACTTCGTCGCCCAGTCGCCGGCCGAACTGCTCGTCTTTGCCGAGTGGACGTACTTGGTGAGTGAAAGGGAGCTTCTGTAGAGAAACCAATGCAATTTAGTTGATGTTCGTTTACTCAATGCTCGCCATCTACGTCCCCTACTACTTCCGCATCAAACGGTCGGTTTACGTGCACCCGTCGACGCCCGCGCCGTTCCACGTGACCACCACCCACTTCACGAAGCTCAACGACCAGTTCAACCTCGCTTTCAACGAAAAGTACCGCCCGAAAGTCATCACTCATCCGTCGCCGCGATAATCCGCCTTCTTGCCGCGGATTTTCGTTGTGAAGTGAACTTTTGACTGAATTTTGCGCACAACTTTTCGTTGCTCGTTGATTTCATTGTGTTCAATCATCATTGAAATCCGCATCCTTTGGACTCGTCATTTATTTTTGTCCGCCCTCCGTGTGTCCTCCGAGTTCATTTCCCTGTACAGTCTGCCGGCGATGCGTGTAAATCTTTTGTTCCCTGCTGATGGCCGGTGTTTGACCGTCGGGTGCGGGCAGTGACGTAAAAGGAAGCGGGAATTGGAGTTTGCCACCGCGTTCATCTTCCGTTGTATGCGGACGGGAACAAGCGGAGATCAAAGGCGGCACTAACGGCAACATTCGGCGAAGAAGACGGTTGTTTGTGGTCCTCTTGTTGATCGGGAATGTTCGGCAAAAGGCTACGGGTGGCACGAAACACCACAAACTAGACGGACAACTGGTTACGTCCGTAAACAGAAGTTCACAGGCTGCGACCTTTGCCTTTTCGGTCCAAAAACGAGTGTAAAGAACGGAGTCGGGCGGAACGAGTTCAACCATACGACTCTCGTTCGTCTTTACTTCTGCACAACCTAATACCCGTCCAATCATCAGTTAAATTCGTTTATTCCCCGCAAAAAAACGCCGTTCACCACGGCCAGCAGTAGCCGGGGCAGGATTGAATGTGCGTCTCGAACGCGTTGGATCCCGTGCTCATCAACACTGAACGAGCGCTCTGATTACTTCAAATCCTCCAGCTCGCACTCACCCGTATAGGTGGTCAGTTTGTTGAGGTTGGTGCGCGAGGAGAGAACGTTGAAGATGCCCTGGAAGCCGACGTTCCCTTGGGTCAGCATCTGCATGCACGCCTGCAAACACAAAGGATTGATCGACAGTGGAAAGGAGGTTGCGTACATTGCCGGGCGTGTCACGGTCGTCGATAAAAAGCGGCTGAAACAAACGACGCGTGAAAGCGATAAAAAATCGAATGAGGAATGAAGAGTCGAAGCAGAAGTTTTGTCACGTTCCTTTCCTTCATCTCCTACTTGTTGCCTCTTCCCGCCACTCACCTCTGTGCCCTGGTCGTAGTTGGTCTGCAGCAGGTACCATCCGTTCGGAGAGTTGGGGTCCATTTCAACGAGCAGGTCGGTTGCGTTGAGCGAGCGGTGGACGATGGCGCCCTCGAACGACTTGTTGCCGCCCACGATGTAGTAGACGGGCGAGAGAATCGGCGTGTTGCTCAAAAAGTCCACCGCTTCGCCGTAGGCTGAAAAAATCAAATAAAAGCGGCTGACTCTCCGCATTGAACGCACTGTTCGCTTGCTCCAAGGTCTCGCGCACGAGCCACGTCATAAAGCGGCCGTTTGGCTCAAGGCCGAGCACGTAGCGGAGCATTCCGTAAAAGCCGCCCGCAATCCCGAAACGCTCGTTTGCCGTGATCGTAAACGTCGAGGGCTAAAAATAAACTGATCAGATATCTGAAGAACAAATGGTCGGAAAGAACCTTGAGCCCGTTGTAGACTCCGGTGAAGCCGGCGAAGTTGTTCGACTTGAAGACGAGCTTCCCGTTCTTCATCCAGTTGATGTTCACGATCATCTTGCGCAGAACGGCCGACAGCTGCCAGTCGTGACGGCGGAAGTCCCAGCCGAGGAACAGACCGAAATCCAGGTTTCGAGCATGGTAGAGCGTTCTGCAAAGAAAAGCGAGTGATTCTTTTGGAGATCAAAAGAACGTGCCCATTGTTTCCTTGAGCAACGATGGACGTGCAGACGGTGAACACCTCGTAGAACACGTTGTAGAGGACAACTTGGCCCAACGGCAAGCCGGTCACGTCGGCCACTCCCTAAAGAAACAAAAGAAATGAACGGAAGGTTCGAAGAAGCCGGCAGTTTCCACGGAGATTTTCGGCGATCCTTGCCCGCTCGCCTCGTTTTCAATTCTTCCGCTCTTTCTTCGCTTCGTTTCGTTACTCATCCCCGTTAAGCATTTTCGCCGATAGCGAGAGCGAGCGGGGCTTTTCGAGGGCTTGAAGGCGTTTCCTCATTCATCGTCGTCGTTTGCGGCGCAAAGCCGAAAAGCAAAGAGCTTGCGAACGAAAGAAGCGGACGAGTGGGCGCTCCTCTGCTTTGTGTTGGACGCGAAACGCCCGGACATTCGAACCTTTTTAGTTGGGTTGTGCGAAAAGCACGTCTCGGCGGCCTTTTAGACGGTCCGCTCGTTTGGCTTGCGGTCGGTTATTCAGATTTGACTTTTTTCTCTGAATTTTGCACGAACTGTTTGATTAGAACTTGCTTAAAACTAGCGGGAATACCGGGCGTTTCAATCGATTGCGTCCACACTTCCCACTCCACGCGCACCGACCACCCGCATCGCTCGCTCACCTTCGGCAGGTGGCTTTGTGTCGCCGCGCTGCGTGTGGTCTCTGTAATTCGGTGACCGAAAAAATCAAAAAAGGAGGAAAACATTGAATTTTAAGTCAAATCGACGACTGATCACTCGAACTGTCATCTGCCGCATTAAAATGGCCGCTCATAATTGATTGCTATTTTACTTTGTCCTATTTCGCTCTTTTCCGCCCGTGATTTTCGCCGACCACACGCAGCGCCGATCGATTGCGCCACGCGGCGAGTGTTTGCTTGCGCCAGCAGAACGCCGCGTGTGGTCCGATTTATTCGCGCGAGCAACAAAATCGTTTCTTTTTTCTATTACCTATTTTAGCTGCTCAAACGATGCCTGCGGGTCGATCAATGGACACAGAGCCGTTGATCGTTCCGGGCGCGCACAAGAAGAAGCGAAGGCGGTTTGGCGCGATGATCTCCGGCTTCGGGCGTCGTCTTCTTGTTTGCGCGGTGAGTTCAATGATGGGCTTCTTTGTGGCCAATTAAAATAAGCTCAATTCACTTCACTTTGCTGTTTTAGCGCTCATACCTGCTCTACGCGCTCATAGTCGCGTGCTTCATTTTTGTCGCCTTTTCGGAGCGAAAGGCGCCGCCCAAGCTCAAGACGGAAGTGCGGAGAAATTCTGCGTTGCCGTGGGAAGCGGTTTGTTTCCGCTTGGCGTTCACTGATATCTCCGCTGTAGACCGATTACGTGGTCAAGACTGCGGCACGCGAACAAGTGGACGAAATCCAACGCTCATCGCCCGAACTGCAGCCCCACTTGCGGGCGGCGAACAAGAGCCGACAGCCGATCGTTTTGTATTGGCACCGCTACTTTGTGGACGAGTACGACCTGTTCGTGCCCAAGAACACGGAGATCGAGTGTCCGTACCGCTGTGTGCACACGGACGAGCGGGAGCACGCGGCCGAGGCGGCGGTTCGCGTCTTCCACGAGCGCTCCTTCGACCCGGACGACCTGCCGCCCGCCAACCCGCGCGCTTACAACGTCTACCACACGCTAGAGCCGCCTTTCCTCACGTTCAGCGCCTTCGCCAAGCCGGGGAAGCCGCTCCTGCTCGACTACTTCAACGCCACGAGTTCGTACCGCTCCAAGTCGGCCGTCTTCTACCCGTACGATCGGTTTGTGAAGCGGACGGGCAACGAGAAACCGGCGGAGGTTTGGAGCGAGAAGGAGGTGAGCTTCCATCCATTTTAGTCGTTTTCATCCCAGTTCTGCCTCGCAGGTCGACGCAAAGATCGCGAAGAAGAAGCGCCCCGTTCTGATCGCCTACTCCAACTGCAACTCGCATTCCGCCCGGCAAGACTACGTGAAAGAGCTGAGCAAACACCTGCAAGTGACGATTCTTGGGCTGTGCGCGGGAGCAAACGCGAAATGCGAAAAGGACCCGGATGGACGAGCTTTGCGGCGCGACATGCCCTGCTTGCAGCAGTTGAATGGTGGGTTTCCATCCGCGAACGGGCGGGATTATCGGATCGAAACGATTAACTTGCTTTGATCCCACAAACCAGCAGCGACAAATCGAGCGCTATTTTGCTTTGAATCCGCAAATATCCGAGTACCTATTCCCTTGATCGTTTACTCAATTTAGAGGAGCACTTTTTCTACCTGGCATTCGAGAACTCGGTCTGTCCGGAGTACGTAAGCGAAAAGTTCTTCCGCGCAAAGCAGCTGATCGTGCCGGTGGTTTTGAGTCGCGCCGTGATGCCGCCGGACATTCCCGCCGATTCTTGTTCGTTGCGCCCACTCTTTGCCTCTCATTCCACTCGTTTGTTGCAGACATTGCGGCGAGTGACTTCGAATCGCCCGCCGCTTTGGCCCACCACATGAAACATTTGATGAACAACCGAACCGAGTACAAGAAGTGATCACTCACTACTTTTCTCCTTACTCATCCTTGTGTTGCAGGTACTTCAACTGGACGAAGAGCTACCGGAAATCGAAGCTCGCTGAGTCGGAGGTCCGAGTCGCCTGCCAGCTGTGCAAACTCGCCCACAGCAAGCAACCAATGCGGATCCTCGACTACAAGGCGTACTGGACGACCGACGAGTGCCCCCAAGACTACGCTCATCTCTTGGTCTCGGACAACAAGAAAGCAAAGGCGGCCGAGCAGAAACTCGCAACCTTGATGCGAGAAACCTACCGACCGCGTTTTATCGATCGGATTTTGTGATCCCAATGGGTGTGAGTGAAATACGCATTGTAGCCAGATAGTAAACTTGTTAGACGTTTTTGTGTGCGGGCATTTGAGCCCACATTTGGATTTTAGTGTTGGATTGACTGCAAAGTGCTGAGAATCCCGTGGATCTGAATTCAAGACGTGAGAACTCACGCGAATCTCGCTGTTGTACGGCTCCGGGATCCACTCGAGCAGGTCTTCGAACAACACGTTCGCGATCTGCAACCCATGGATTGAGAACAAGCACTTGATCGTTCGTCCGCACCTTCAAGGCGTCCGGGAACCACGGCGTGATGAGGTCCTTGACCACCTGGATCAATCCGACGATTTGATCCTTGTAGGCGGTGGCGATCTCCTTGAAGTGCTCGCGGGGCGGGTCGTCCAAGTTCACGTTGAACCTGCACACACAAATCAGTTAAACAGAAGGAAGGAGAAAAAGTAAGCGGTGATCAAATACAGGGGACAGCAATCGCATGAATCGAACGAACCATTTGACCTTGTCCGCATTCCTGCAATTCTCAATCGAGCATTCCTTTCGTTCCCTGACCACTCACTTCGGATTGTACAGATTGGTGCCGTCCTGAAGGATGCAGTAGTCGTTGTACGGGGCGGGCACGTCCACATGGATCGAGGCGACGGCAGCGCAAAGAGCGAACAAGAGACTCGTGGCCAGCAGCCGCATTGTTAACCTTCGGACTCAACGGAATGGAACGACGGAGTGGAACAAACGAAGCGAGTGGCTCGTCGGGCGACCGGCTGCACGACTTTTGATTTTTGCCCCGAGCGACTCGAAGCGAGGGACCCCTGCTTCGTTTCGTTTGATTCCTCTGCTATCACTCGTTTCTTCTTGTTTCCGATTGCTTTCGGCTTCTGCTCGCTCGCTCACGGCTTCCCGGGCGGTCTCCCATTTGAGTGGTGCACGTGTTCGTCCTTTCGTTCCCACTCGCTCCTTATCATCACCCCGCTTTCGACGGCAGCATTCGAAATGCAATCGATTGGTGCGTAAATCAAGCGGAAGATTGATGAACGGCCGGCCGGCAATTGCGGCCGCACGGACAAAAGAAATCGGAACGGAGATAAGCGGCCTGCCGGGCGGTCGGTCGGCAGCGGGAACACGAATTCCGCGTTCAAGTGCGGTTGTTTTCGAAACATCCGCTCAATTCTGACTTCTAGACGAGTTCTAACGAACAAAACTCTTAAGAAAAACTATAGGTAATTGCCAGCAACCGAACGTCAAACACATACGTAATGCTATGAACAAAATATTGGATGAATTGCATGTTTAAAGCAACCGAATTTGCATGAAAAGGCGGTCAACTACTGCAAGACACTCGCTCCAGCTTAAAAAAGTTCTCTTCATTCGCCGCCCGCCGCAAAAAGCGACGAGCGGTCGGGGGCGCACGCACACGTCTATCCTTCAGCTCGTGGCACGCTGGCGTTTCACGGAACGGCGGCAGGAACCGAGTGTGTTCGTCCATACCCTACTGAACGCACGCGAACCCGTCAGATCTCGCAAGTTAAGCAAGGGTGGGCCTGATTAGCGGTGGGTGGGGTGGTGGGGCGTGGCTGGGGAGTGCATTCGTATCGTTCATTTAGCTCCCCTGCATGAATGAGTGGCCGGCCGGTCCCTTCGAAAACGAATGGAATGACGTCCACGACCAACCGGCTGATGGGAATGGAATGCAGGAGAGGCGTGAGAATTTGGGCTGCCGCTTCCTTCAGTTTTGTTCGCGAGTTTGGATGCAGAACGAGTTGGAAGTTTCGCCGACTTCATTTTGACCATCAACGAGGATCGAGTGCACTTTCACGGCCATCAACACGTCGGGCATGAGTTGAACGCCTTCTTTTCATACTTCAAACGAACAGGACGACTTTTCGCGGATGAGTGGTCGACGAACAGCGAACTCGACGCGATCATCGCCGTGCCCATTGCAAACTCGATCATTTTCTCGTGAAACGGGCGATGAGTTGGCGTACGGAACGTTCGCCATTTGCGACCTTATGATCCTAGGAGAAGAGCAACGAAAATCAAAAAGAAACGGTGAAGAACGTTGTAATGTTCCGGAGAACGCCCGGCTATTCGCCCCACTGCGCCCACTGATTCGCGCATCAAACTGCCCACATTCTTCCATTGGCGGCGATTAGCCGGTGGGCTGCAGCCTTGCAATCGTCCTCCGAAATGGGTGCAGTGGAAACAAGGAAGAAATGAAGGGATAGGCAGTGGACGATCGCACGTTCCAACAGACGACCGGCTATTCGCCGGACCACCTCCATTAGACTCACCGCATCAAATTAGTTCACTTTGCAGTGGAAGCGGCGAATAGCCGGCGCACGGAACGGGCAATATCGACCGCCGAAAGCACACGTGCAAAAAGAGGAGAAAATAATAGGCGTGCGGGCGATCGACCGCAGCGTTCCACAAACCGACCGGCTATTCGCCCCAGTGGTCGCGTTCGACGCGCCGTCCTCGATTCTATTAGTTTGCTCGCAGGAGGCGATTTGCCGGTGAACGGCACCCCTGCTATCGATCCAAAAGCTAGAGCAATGGAAAGAAGACGGAAAGCGGGAGGCAAGCGAGAGAACGCCACAGCGTTCCAACGGTTGGCCGGCT
Source organism: Aphelenchoides fujianensis (assembly GCA_024699865.1). NCBI lineage: Eukaryota > Metazoa > Nematoda > Chromadorea > Rhabditida > Aphelenchoididae > Aphelenchoides > Aphelenchoides fujianensis. Next base: position 1,110,725 of record JAMPIO010000015.1, on the reverse strand, counting down.
ATTCGCCCGACCACGCCGTTTGTGTTCGCCACTCCCTACTGCATCATTTTGCCCACGAGAGGCGATTTGCCGGTTATCGGAACGTCCGCAACGGCACTTGAAACTAACAAATGAAGAAATTGAGGGATATTCAGGCAGAACGCTCGAACGACTCCACCGTTCCGGAGAATGACCGGCTATTCGCCCCACTATGCTCAAAAGATTCGTCGTTCGTTGTTCTCCAACTTTGTCAACAGGAGGCGAATAGCCGGCGTGTTTCACGGGACCAATCGACCTTCGAACGTACAACAGTGCAAGCAAGGAGAAATCAAGAGGAACGGCCGGATGGCTGCAGCGTTCCGACGAGCGGCCGGCTATTCGCCACACTACGCTCACTTCATTTTCCACCTCTGCCTGCATCCTTTTGCTCACTGGCGGCGAATAGCCGGTCAACTTCGTGGCCGTAACGACCACTTCAACTAACAAAGGGAGAACGCGAGAGAAATTAAGAGGCGAAGGGCGCGCCGCCGTAGCGCTTCACCGCCTGGCCGGCTAATCGCCCGAGTGGTACCCATCGACGCGCCGTGTTCTATTGCACAACTTTGCTCACGGAAGGCGAACAGCCGGCCACTTTCGCTGCCGCAAACTAGCAGCGACGTGATCAACGGGCAGCACGTGAGATTCGAAGAGGTGACAAGCGGGCGGCCGCATCGTGCCGGGGAACAACCGGCTAATCGCCGGAGTGGTGTCAATCGATTCGTCGGTCCTCATTCTCCAAATTTCTCCACGGAAGGCGAAGAGCCGGCGAATGGAACGGCCGCAATCGATCGCCGAGCTGACACAAGAGAAAGCAGAGAGAAAAAAGAGGTGGAAAGCGGGCGGCCGTATCGTTTCGCTAATCAACCGGCTATTCGCCCGAGTGGTGTTAATCGATTCTCCTTTCTCTCCTGCACCACTTTGCTCACTGGTGGCGAATTGCCGGCGCACGGCACGACCGCTGGCCGCCGATTCGTGATCAACGCGATAAAACACGTGATATTCGGGGCAAAGGAAAGACGCCCGCGCGTTCTAATAAGCGACCGGCTAATCGCCAAAGTGGTGGCGTTTGATGCGCCGTGGCTCCTTTTACATTTTTGCTCACGAACGGCGATTAGCCGGCGTGTTCAAACACTTCAATCGCCACCGGAACGTAAAAGAGCAGAAAAAGGAAGAATTTCAGGCGGCGGGCGAACGGCCGCAGTTGTTTGCAGATCGACCGGCTAATCGCCCCACTACTTTCATTCGTTTCACCGCTCTTTCAGCTACAACTCCGTCCACGGCAGGCGATCAGCCGGTGAGTTGACGGTCAACCATCGCGATTTTATGATGCACGCGTAAACGAACGGGAAATTCCACACTCACAAGAAAACACCGTAGAGGGCGAACGTGAACACAACTAATCGCCCGACTGCTTTCACTGGATGCTCCCGATCGAACTGCACCACTTCCTCGTGGAACGGCGAGTAGACCGAGCACGGCACGTCGGCAAACTCCCGCTAAACGGCGATTACTGGAAAGGGAAAAACCAAGTGGTCGGAGCCGAACGGTCATTTCTTTCAGAGAACAATGGACACATCGCTCGAGTGTTGTTGTTGGATCGCTTGCTTCAGATTCCACCACTTTCCAGACGGGTGGCGGCCACTTTCTACACGCAACAACTGCAATTCTTCACCGAACGCACAAGAGGAACACGAGAGGTGTTCGAGCAATGCGAGCGGCCCATCCACGTCGTCCAATCGATCAAGCGGGTGACCGACCAGCAGGAACAACCGAACGACCATCACGCGGAACGCCCTCCACTCGCTTCGACCGCCAGCCCTTCATTTTGCATGAGAAACACGACCGACCGGCAGTTGGATCGGAGACGTCCTTGGAATCTCAGGTGACGAACGCATTTTTAGGCCCAGATATTGTGTTACTTAGCTTATTGTAATGTTTTATCGCTTATAGGCGACAAAGAACAAGTGAGATGTGGAATAGGCAATTGACTAGATTGATTAGAACGCAATAAAACAGTATTGCTCGTTATTCACCGCTTTTTATCCCTGTTTAACGTTTTTGCATGGGATGCGGCTGCAGTCCTTTTTCTCTTGCTAAACTCCAATGACCGAGCTTGATTGCTATCTATCTTTTGGCTGCAAACGTGCCGCGACACAATAAACGTCCACTTATTCACACCACTCGTTTATTGTCGGCTTTCAATCAACTCTTCGGCCAGGTCGTCAAACATCGGGCGGCACTTGCGGCCGTAGTGCTCGATGAAGTTGTTGCGGAAACAGAAGCCCGTGAACACGCGCTTCACGATGTCGCGACACGGGGCACAGTCGTTGGAATCCAAGCAATGATGGACGCAACGGGACTTGAAGACACAACTGAAGGGATCGGTGACCTTGTCGTTCAGACACGACTGCGCGCATCGCTCCAATCGTTTGCACTTTCCTTCTGCAAGCGGCAAAGGATTAAACGAAGAAAGAATGGAGGAATCTACCGGTATTTTCGTGCAACAGCAGCCGTTTCACTTGCTCCTGCGCGTACTTGCACGAGGAGCACTCCTGGCAGCGCGCGTAGCAGGCGGGCCCAACAACGCAGCCGAAGTTCACTCGCTCGAGCAGGTCTGTGATCAACTGAAAGCAACCCGTGATGGGTGAATGAGAGGGAAAGAGACGCACTCGTCGCTGTGGCGGGAACCCACTGCCGGCGGGGATGCAGTTGTCCAGCGCGCAAATCGCGAGTTGTTGGCACGAGTCCGCTGCTTCAGCATTCTGAACGAAGAGTGAGTGAGTAGGGATGGCAAATGCCCGGGCAGCTGAAATTTGTGGGCAGGATGCCCGGGCAGCTGCCCGGACAGCTGCCCAAATGCCCAAAAATTTTGGGCACGTGGAAAAATCGTTTGAAAACTGTATTTAAACACTTATTGTCACTTAAAATTGATTTTTTCAGTATTTATAGCTTTAGCAATACGTAAACTAACATTTGGCAAGGATAGAATAAAAGAAACAACCATTGCATGACCATCAGGGTTTATGACCGCATGGACATAAGGGGGTACCCTGATGAAATTATCAGAAAATTTTTTGCCCATTTCAGTGCGCAAACAACTTCGATGTCTACGAATTGTTTACTAAAGCGTTTCTTTTTGCCGCACACCTTAAAAACAGATAGGTTTTGTTTCAATTCTTCAAAAATACCTCTTCAAATTGGTGATCCAAGCAAAAATTGTTCGAAACACGATGTTTAAAGCGGAACCAAAAAGCCTGTTGGCTCCGCCCGGATTTTCCCGGCGTGTCGGGACCCAAACCTCTGCTCGCCAAAAAGCTGCGAGTTCGCCCACTCGCGCTGATTTCCCGGTCGCCAGTGCATTTCCGCACTCGACCCACTCGCCGCCGGTGGGCGGCTGTTGCTCACGGAATTCTTCCGCTGTTCCTCGACGATTTTGTCGAATTTCGAGCGGATTCTGCCGTTCCCGCCGTTCTTTCTTTCCAGGAATTTATTTTCGATGAATTCTTTTGTCTTCTCCAGCTTTCCAGCCGATGGCCGCCGAGGATTCGCCTCGCGAACGTGAGTTTCCGCGGGCTTTTCGCCCGCCTTCCCGCCGCAATCCCCGTTCTACTGCTTGCATGTGCACTCGCCGAGCGGACGACGAGCGGCAGCGATCGCGAGCGACGAAGAGTGCGTTTCGCCCTCGATTTCGCTTCTGATTTCGTTGTTTGCAGGCGATCGACGGGCGGACGGCCATCTGGACGCCGAATCGCCGGGCGGACGGCCGGCGGATCGCCTCGAGCACGCCGCCCGGCTCGGCGGGAAGGTCGCCGTCGAGGTCGGCGGAAGAACGGCCGCCGAACGCGACGAGGACGGCGAGGGGGCGGGCGACGTTGCCCGAGGCGAGCCGCCCGCTTCCTCGGCTTCTCCACGCCGTCCAGCCGATGGACGGGCGGCTTCCGGCGGGCGGACGGTCGAGCGGCGGGCGAGCGACGAGAAGGAGCGAATTGTGGCGCCGATTTCGTCTTTTGTTTCGTCGCTTGCAGGCGATTGACCAACCAGCGGCAGGACGGCCATCTGGACGCCGCCGCCGCCGCCCCGACGAGCGGGCAGATCGCCGCGAGGACGCCGCTCGGCTCGGCGGGAAGCTCGCTCTTGCCACTTCTCTCCGACGCCATGGCGGGCGGGCAGCGTCGGAAAGTTGATTCCGTCTTCTTCTCCCGCTGCTTGCGGGCGATCGGCGAAGTGGGCGCCAATTGCCTCCCGGACGGCCGCCGAGCACCGCGAGGACGCTCGTCGCCTCGACGTGATTGCGACGGACGGCGGCGAGAGCGAGCAGCGGCTTTCTTTTGCTCTTTTCTCTCACTACTTGCAGATGGTCGTGGGATCACCGTCCGCGCGGCCGTCGTCGATGTCAATTGCAGGGGTGAGCGCGTGTTTGCTCGCCTTCTCTTGGGTTCGGCGGCGGGCGAGCAGCAGATGGCCGCCGGTTGGACTGACCGCTCGCTTGTTTGATTGCGTTGGGCGATGCGGTCAGCGGCCGTCGAGTTCCGCGATTCCTCTCTTTTCTGATAGGTTTCGTGCCCCAATCGACGGACGGCGTGTGCGGACAGCCGGATGAACGGCGGCGGACAAGTTGGGCTGTGAGTTGCCCTTTCTTCTGCATTCCAGGAGTCCAATTGGCGGACGACGGCGACGAGGATCATGGGCAAGCCGGCGACTCTCGACGGAGGATGAGCGATGAGTTTTTTCGCTTCCGGTTGTTCTTTGCTTTCTCCCTTTTCCCAGGCAGACGAGTCGAAGCGATCGCAGCGACGAGAGGCTTCCCAAGAACCGGGCGGACTTCGGTGGAGGATCTGGCCGGTGAGCACCCGCACTTCTCGTCGTTCTCTGCTCTCTTCGCTCGTTCCAGGAGGCGATCGGCGGCCGGCAAAGACGATCAATGAAACGGGCGGCCGGCCGTCGTGCGAGGACGAGCGGCACGAGAAAGACGAGCAGAAACCGCCGCTTCCCGCCCGTCCACGAGAGCGGGCGTCTCACCGCACCGCCCAACCGCCGCCAACTCGACCGCCCACCACGCTGTCGTCGAAGGCGCCGAGCTAGTCGTGAGCCGGGAGAGACGAGTGACTTGCTGCCATCCGAACGGAGAAGACGTCCGTTTGCTCGTCGGGCGGAGCGAACGCGGCAGAGCGGGCGGCCGCTCGGTCGACGGGAGGACCGCCCGCACTTCCGGCGAGTGGTGGACGGCCCTCGAGGTTGGGGGAAGGTGCTTGAATTGGACGAGGAGTGGGCAGACGGGCGGGGAGGACGAGCGGCTCGACGGGCGGCCTCCCCGCCGACCTCTCCGTTCACTAATCGGGCGATTTTCCATCCCAAGTGGCCGGAACCACCGGAACGATCACGAGAGAGCGGGGCGACGACGGGCGAGTGCGCAGTGCCCACCTTTCTGCCGTATTCCAACTCGAAGCCCGCCGATCGACCGCCCACCCGACTGCCGGGCATCCCGTGAACGAAGAGGATCGCCGTCGTCCGTCCATTGCTCAACGGAAATGCGGCCTCTCGTCGTCCCGTGCTCGTGGACCGTCCATTACCGCGTGCTCGTGAAGGCAGCTGTTGGAGACGCGAGTCGAAAGAAACTTCTCATGGAGGAGTGCCGCGAGTCCTCCGGGAGCTGTGGAGGAGGTGACCACCGTGTTCTTCCCGGCCGGAGAAGAACTGTCGTCTGCAAGAAGCGGTTTCTCGTCTTGCGCTCGAGCGTGTCGATTGTCTTGAGCTCTTCGTGTGTGTTGTAGATGACGTGAAGAAGCTGCAGAGTTGAAGCTGCGGGTTCCGCGCGCAGCAGCGATCGTAGAAGGAAATCTCGACGCCCGACATCCCCGAAAGTCGCCGTCCGCCCACACCTTCCTTCCTTCTTCTGTTCGAGTTGCCCGTGGAGCATCGATGGGAGGGTTGCCTAGAACTCCGCAGAAGTCCGCCGATCGATCCACCGCTTCCGAGTGGACGTTGCGTACGGCCTCTCTGCTCTACACTCACTCCCGCCCAATTGCTCGAAGGACAGCGGAAAGAAGTAGCCGCTGGATTGCTGCCGGATTGTCGCCGTCCTCCTCGCAGCCGCCCTCCACCCAACCATCCACTCGTCAATCGGCGTCAATCAAACCAAACAACCGACTGCAATGTCTACGGGCTTTCTTGTGCCCCAATTTTAGGATCTTCCGCATCGTTCAGCGAACGCAACGCAGTTGGCGTCTCGCCACGCCTCCAAGTGCTGACTGCTCGTCGAGGACACGCCGCCGATTGCCACCATCTTCCTTCCGTCCGCGCGCCGCCCTCCTTGTTCGGAATCGCCGCCGTTCGTGCCGTTGATCGCACCTGCAAGTGATAGAACGGGGAATGCGGCGGGACGGGCAAAAATGCCGCCCGCTCGTCCGCATTCGCCCGACTGCACCCGCCGTCCGTCGCTTGTGAGGGTGTTGTCACTTGAGCAGAAAAGGATGAGTACAGGCGAGCGAATTCGACGATCGTCGCGCCCAAATAATCGACGTTCGATCGGATAGGTCGGGCGGAGGGGCCGTCCGCTCGCATCGTCACCGTGGACAAGCAGGCCGACGGCGAGCGGCCGAACGGGCGGACCAAACGGAGGAAAGCGGTCGGCCGTTCGGGCAACTTCGTCGACGGCTTCTGCTCGCTGTCCTCCACCTGGTGGGCGACCCTCGCGTCGGCCGTCGGCGAACGAATCCGGCCGGAGAGCCGTCCGTCCGCTCTCCGTGCGGTCCTCTTCGGCCGCGCCTTCCTCTCGTCGACTCCTAAAACGGGCGAGGAGAGCAGAGAACGAAAGAACACGGACAGAACTCACCGGCAAGAGCGTCCGCATTCGCCGTCCGTACTCGCCAATCCGTCCGTAGAAATTTGAAAGTAAAAACTCGCGAAAAAGAACGCGAAAAGTCGGGCGAGTCCAACAGCCGCCGTTCTCCTCGTCGCCCGCCGGACGCTCGCTTGGTCGTCCGTTCGCCGCTCTCCTCGTTCGGAATCGCCGCCGTTTGTCCGCTCGATCGTCGAGGCGGCAGCAACAGAGGCGTCCTGACGGCGTCCAGATGGCCGTCCTCCCGCCTGTCGGTCGACCACCTGCAAGGAGTGAGAGAAAAGAAGGCGAAACTCGTCCGCAAGATGCCGCCCGCCCGGAAACCGAGAAGCCACAGTAGCGGACGGCCCGCCCGACGCTCGCTCGACCGTCCGCCCGCCGGAAGCCGCCCGTCCATCGGCTGGACGGCGTGGAGAAGCCGAGGAAGCGGGCGGCTCGCCTCGGGCAACGTCGCCCGCCCCCTCGCCGTCCTCGTCGCGTTCGGCGGCCGTTCTTCCGCCGACCTCGACGGCGACCTTCCCGCCGAGCCGGGCGGCGTGCTCGAGGCGATCCGCCGGCCGTCCGCCCGGCGATTCGGCGTCCAGATGGCCGTCCGCCCGTCGATCGCCTGCAAACAACGAAATCAGAAGCGAAATCGAGGGCGAAACGCACTCTTCGTCGCTCGCGATCGCTGCCGCTCGTCGTCCGCTCGGCGAGTGCACATGCAAGCAGTAGAACGGGGATTGCGGCGGGAAGGCGGGCGAAAAGCCCGCGGAAACTCACGTTCGCGAGGCGAATCCTCGGCGGCCATCGGCTGGAAAGCTGGAGAAGACAAAAGAATTCATCGAAAATAAATTCCTGGAAAGAAAGAACGGCGGGAACGGCAGAATCCGCTCGAAATTCGACAAAATCGTCGAGGAACAGCGGAAGAATTCCGTGAGCAACAGCCGCCCACCGGCGGCGAGTGGGTCGAGTGCGGAAATGCACTGGCGACCGGGAAATCAGCGCGAGTGGGCGAACTCGCAGCTTTTTGGCGAGCAGAGGTTTGGGTCCCGACACGCCGGGAAAATCCGGGCGGAGCCAACAGGCTTTTTGGTTCCGCTTTAAAATCGAGCGGAAAGAAGTGGAAAACGGCGGGAAGTAATTGGAAAACGAGACGTCGCCCCCCGCCGCCGATTTCCCCGTGGACCTTTTGGTTCGTCGGCAGAATTCCGAGAAGCTGGCCGGCCGGTGCAAACTCGAGGATTTGGAGCAAATGTGAAGAACGATGACAAATGTTTCGATTGGAAATTGATTGGGCGTCGATCGATCGTTAACATTTGTTATAGACTGGCTTACAACAAGCGTAAGTCAACGGATTGCAAGGCCGTTCTTCCGACCTTCACTGCGCCCGCCCGTTGCCGCAATTCGCGGATGAACACAGTACAAGACACAATTCGTGCGATCTTCGATGTCCTTCCGCTCAACCGCGCAAAACGACCGAATCACGTAGACATTTAAACGCGAGTTTATTCGAGCGATGCTTTGAGCGCTTGGACTCCGGTCCCCGTCATCTCTAGTGCATGAACGTCAACCACCGCTTGAACATCCGGAAAAAAAACAATTAATTTATTCGTTAAACAATCAAAAGGGTAAAAACAGCGAAGGAAATGAAGATCAGTCGACTGGGAGCTCGAATTGCACTTGTTGCATCCAACGAAACGAAGCTCTAACGCCGCCGCTTAGCCGCTGGCGCCTCGTCGTCGCTTCCCTCCGATGAATCGTCCTGAAAACGCGAGATGAACAACGGAATCTGTGGGAAGGACGTACCGAATTGTCCTCGTCGTCGTCCCCGCTTTCGTCCTCTCCGCTCTCATCGCTGGTGTCCTCGCTGCTGTCGCTCTCCTCACCGTTCTGGCGCGACTCCGAGCCGCTCTCGTCGCTGGAGAAATCGAACCAATTCTTCGTCTTCTTCTTCGTGGGGTCCTGGCTGCTGCTGGTCGCCTGCTCGACGGCCACTCCTTCGGGATCGGTGGCGAGCGTGAACGTGCGCTCGTTCACCTTGTAGACGCCCACCAGGCGGTCGGCCAGCTCGAACATGTTGTGCCGCAGCGAAATGACGATGAACTGCGCGTTCTTCGTTCTCTCCTGCAATTCAACGAATCAATCGACAAATTCGAGTGGAAGTGGACAAACCCGGATGAAATTCGCGATGATCGAGACGTTCCGGTAGTCCAGGGCGGCGTCGATCTCGTCCATCACGTACAGCGGCGTGGGGCGGAAGTTGTGCAGGCCGAACACGAGCGACAGCGACGCGAGCGTCTTCTCGCCGCCCGACAGGTTCGTGATCTGCTTCCACGTCTTCTTGGGCGGCCGCACTCTGCAAGCGACGGGGATGAGTGGAGGTTATGAGAAGATCAGATGTGCATCGTGACCTTTATCCCTTTGCTCCCCCTCCCTTTATCCATTTGCACCCCTATTCGAATCGAAAGAACTCACTGGAAGCAGACGCCGTCCTTGAAGGGGTCTAGCGTGTCCACGGTCTCCAACGCCGCATCTCCGCCCATGGTGAGCAGTCGGTAGATCTCTTGGGTTTGCACGCGGATCTTTTGAAAGCCGGCCATGAACTCGGCGCTCCGCTCCGTCTGCAGCCGATCGAACACGTGCCGGTGCTCGCTCTTCGCCTCCCGTAGTTCGTGCATTTGGGCCGTCACGAGGTTCCGCTTGTCCATCTGCAAGCGAGCGAGTGGAGAAAGAAACGAATGTAAGTACGTTCAACAAAAATTCTCGCATTTTGCTCAATATTACACAAAGACAATGAGGAGAACCGCATTTAAAAAACGAGCACTCGTTCTCGCCCACGCGCAACAAGCGAATTGCAAAATTGGAGATAGAACTGACCTTCTCGCCGAACTCCTCCAGCGTCTGGAGATGCATTTGCGCCGTGAGTTTCGCCTTCTTCGCCTGGAGTCGTTTCAGACGGGCGGTCAGCTCGTCCTTGTCGAAAGCGCGAATTTCGGCCTCGGAGGGCGCGGGGATCGGGACGGAATCGTAGGCGGGATCGTACGCGACCTCTCCGTCGGCCTCCGGCTGGACGTTCGTGTGCGGGAGGTCCGCCGCTTCAACGAGGTCGCCGAAATCGAAGGCCGCAATGAGGGCGGCGATCGGACGTCGCGGCGCTCGCCCCCGACTTTCGTTCGCGTCGTCGCCGTCGATCGACTCGTCCTCGTCGGCGTCTTCTTCCTCTTCCTTCAGCCGCTGCTCCATGGCGGCGTGAAGGAAGGGCGGGATGTCCTCGCGGACTTGCAGCACTTGCAGCTTGCCCAACTAAACGAATCGAATAGAAGAAATGGAGGGGAAGAACGAACGAACCTCCCGCTTGATCAACTCCAGCTTCATGCCCACTTCGTCCCGCTCCTTGGCCACCTCCTCGAGGGCCGCCTTGTGGTCGCGGAAGGCGCGGCGATGCTCCACGATCTGCTCCTCCAAGCTCGCGATGTCCTCCACCCGCTGGCCGAGCTCTTCGGTCAGCTGCACGAGGGAGCGCTCCAGCTCCAGTTTCCGGTCGGCGTTCTGCTGCTTTGCGGCCTGCTGCCGGTCGATCGCCGCTTCGGCGGCCTCCAGCTCGCGTCGCGTCTGGTCGATCAGCTTGCGCGTTCGCTCGATCGATACCTCGAGCTTGCGGATGTTCGCACCGGAGTTCGTGATCACGAGCTTCTCGCTGCTGAGCGCCTCTTCCGCCGCCTTCAGCTCGCCCTTCAGCTTTTTGTGGGCCGTTTGGGAGGCGCCCAACAGTCGCTCCTCGACCGCGTGGATCCTCGCCTCCAGCTCGTCCTTCTTCTTGAGCACTTGAGCCGAGCGTTGGGCGATCGATTCCTTTTCTGCAAAAGAAGAGGGGTTGACGGAAAGATGAAATGCACTCACGTCGTTCCAATTGATTCAATTGAATCTTCGACGTCCGAATGGCCACCTCGTCGACGCTCAGCGAGTCGATCGCCTGCTTCGCGCGCTCCATCTGGGTCGTCGCTTCTCGCTGCTGATGCTCGAAGACCTGAACTCAAGGAAATCAAACAAGAGAAGCAGAGGTGGAACGAACCTTGAGCCGCTGGTCGAGGAGCCGGTGGTTGTGCAGCAGTTGGTTCAGCTCGTCTCGCTTCGACTGCAAGCCGGCCGTCTTCTGCAACGAAGCGAATTGATAAAGCGAACACTGATGAAAGAAACTCACGGCGCTCAACTCGGAGCGAAGGCGGTTCAGCTGCTCTCGCTTCTCACCGATCTGCTCCTCCATTTGTCGCAACTCGGCCGCCGCCGTCGTTCGTTGCCCGATGTCCGCGAGCGGTTGTTTGCCCATGAGTCCGCTGAAGAAAGGAGGCGGTGAGCAAAACAAACAGGCTTTAGGTGAAGGAGAAACGCGAAAGATTAATTCCGTTTTCAAACAACCGCTCCCATCGGTCAATTCGTCGAAACAAACGAACAGGCAGAAGTGAACGCCCGTGAGCCCACCCAAACGTACCGCTTCTCTCGGCGCCCACCGCCGGCCATCGTGCCGCTCGCTTCGATCACATCGCCGCGCAAGGTGACGACCCTCCAGCGGCGGCCGTTGAAGTCGCTCGCGCTGCTCGCCGTTTGGATCGTGTCGACGACGAGCGTGTCGTGGAGGGCCGAGTAGAAGGCGGGTTTGACCTTCTCGTCGGTCACCGCGATCAGGTCGATCAGACGCTGGCTTCCGGCGGGGCTGAACGATTGGAGTGAAGCAAAAGAAGCCACATCTTGGTCACTCACATCTGCGGCCGGTTGTTGATGTTGTTCCAATAGTGTTGCTGCTTGTCCAACGCGATGAAGGTCATCCTCGGCATCGCCCGTTGTTTGAGGAACTGAATGCACTCCTGGGCACACTCCACCGTCTCAACGACGATGTTGTCCAGGGCCGGGCAGCAGGTGGAGATGGCGACGTCGTAGCGCTGGTCGATGCCGCCGAGGTCGCCCAGCCGGCCGAGCAGACCGTCGAGTTTGCCGTTGGCGTGCTCCTGCGTGAGGGCCATCAAGGCGTTCGATTGGGTGCGATGGCCTTCGGCTTTGTTCCGATGCGATTGGAGTTCGGAGTTGAGGTCGTTGAATTCCTGGACGAGGGCGTGCTCCCGCTCGCGCATTTCCCGCACCTCCGCCTCGCCGCTCTCCACTTGCGAACGGAGGTCGGGAATCTCTTGGGCGAGTGCTTGGAGTTCACTGAACGGATAGAACGAATCAGATCGAATGAAAAGTGGACAAACCTCTGGGTTTGATTCAAATCCTCGTTCACCTTCTTGCTCCGCTTCTCCGCCTCCTCGAAGCGCTGCTGAACGTTCGTGCCGGCCATTTCGAGACGCTGCAGGCGGTCCTTGACGGGAGCCATCTGGACGCAAACAAACGAATGAAATCAATCGACAAAAGGAAGGAACGAACCTCATTCGAGCACTTCTCCTCTTCGGCCTTCATTTCAGCCACTTGCGGCATCAATTCGTCGAGTTGGCGTCGATTCTCCGCGTTCTCCTCTCGCTCCTGCTTCCGCAACTCCCGCATTTCGACCTCGTGCTCGGCGATCTCCGTCTGCTTCTGCTCGATGGCCGCCTGCAGTTCGGCGAGCTGCTCTTCGGCTCGGGCGGGCGCGTTGCGGGCGGCGTCCAACTGAAAGCGAAGGGATGGAGAGTGTGCCGAGCAGCAAGGGATGCAACGGCTAGAATGATTGAGCAGTCAATCTAAAATATTACCTTGTTCTCCTCCTCGGCAATCTCCAGCTCCTTCGCTTCGATCTTCTTGGCCAGCGCTCGGATCCGATCGGTCGCGCGGCGAAATTCCCCCACGAGCCGCCGGGCGTCTTGGCCGGCGTTCTCGATTTCCTGCTGCGTTCGGTCGGACTTCCTGCAAGACAACAAAGAAATAGTTTTGGAGAACAAGACCACTCACTTCTGCAGCTCCGTCTTCTGCTTGTTGGCCGCCTTGTAGTCGGTCTCGGCTTTGGCCAGCGCCTCTTGGGTTTCGCGCACGACCGTGTCCTTCTCCGTGCAGTTTTTCACGGCTTCTTTGTGTCGATGCTCCAAATTCACGCTGCAATCGACGGAACGATCAAACGAAATTGAAGAAGTGGACGAACCGTCGACGACACAGGAGTTTGTGGGTGGTCTTGGCGATGGCGTTCTCCAGCTTCATCATCCCGACGATCTCGAACGCGGGCACCACGAGTATGTCGACCTCCATGTCAGCAAAGTCAAGATCTCGCTGGATGGCGTCCTCCTGCTGCCCGAACCAGTCCAGCTTCCCGCGCAGCTTTGCGAGCGGCTCCTTGAAGCGACTGCTACCGACGATGTCCTCCAGGTACTCGAGCATCCCCTCCGTGCCGAGCCGCTCGTCGCCCTTCGGCTTCATCAGCGCGATCTGCTCGACTTCGCCCTGCAAACGAGAAACGGATAAGTGGAGAGTGCGGAGGATGGACTCTCGAGCTGATTGCGGGAACATCCCCCGCTCGACCAGGTAAAAGCAAATACGTGTCGATCACCTCAAACAACCACCCACTCCCACCCACCCTTCCCCTTCTTTCCCTCAAGACAAACCTGGAGGATGAGGAAGCGGTTGTGGTCCAGGTCGATGCCGTTCTCGGTGAGGCGTGTTTGGACTTCGGCGGTCGTTGCCGGGTGTCCGTTGATGTGGTAGTTGGACGAGCCGTTCTTCGTTGCGGTCCTCGAGACGGAGAACTCGGAGTCGGGCACCAAATCGAAGAACTCGCGCCGCAGTCCGTGCGGTCCGAGCGGCGCGTCGCCGTAGATCGCCTTTTCCACGGTGACGAGCGTGTCCTCGTTGTCGAACTCCTCGTCCAGCTCCTCCTGGGTCTTCGGCGTCTTCGGAGGCGGGTCCTGAACGCAAAAAAAATAGAAAAGAATAATTAATTCCACTCACTCGATCGATGATCTTCGAAAAGAAGACCTCCACCTTGCAGAACTGGACGTCGAGGTTCTTGGCCGAGGTGTGGATCAACGAGCTCACTTTCTTCGAGCGAATTCGCGTCGCGCGGAAGCCGAACACGAAGAGAAGGGCGTCGATCACGTTCGATTTGCCCGAACCGTTCGGGCCGAGGATCGCCGTGAAGTTCTGCAAGCGAACGAGCGAATGGAAGCGGGAAGAAGGGGGACGAACCTTGTGGAAAGGACCCAAAATCCGGCGGCCGAAGTAGGACTTGAAGTTCTCCGTGACTATCTTCGTGATGATCAGCCGCGCCTCGCCCGGCTCGCTGCTCATCGCCGGCTGGGCGGGCGGGGGCACCTCGACGTTCAGGAGGTCTTCCTCGAGTTCGGCCGGCGGAGCGGGCAGTCCGGGCACGACCGAACGACCGGCCAGCGGAGCGGCGGGCGGCAGGAAACTCGCCTCTTCGTCTTCCGGAGATTCCGTTCGATTTCGGACGGCCGCCGGCTTCTTCGACGACTTTCCAGCCGCCGATTTCCGGCCGGGCGGCATTCCGCTACTTTCGATGGAAAGGAGATCTGAAATCCGGTTGAATTAGACGAAGAAACTGGCGAGAAGTCGTGTAAATAATTTCAAGAAATTCACGAGATAAGCGCGAGGTAAGTCCGTAAGTAATGCTGGAGTTTTTGCTTAAAAAGGGGGAATAAACAAGCACGAACGTCGGTTAATCGATCCAGCACATCAATCGATCGACCGCGTGAATCACCGGCCGATCGAATGCGGGATAAACACCCAGCAAGCGGCGGCAAAAGGACGCCAATCGATGGCCGCTCGGCAGCGGATAAGCTCGCGCTCTTGCGTTCGGCGTTGTGGCATTCCGCCACACGCTCGTTCGCTCTGCTTGTTGCTGCCGCTCGCTTGTCGAATTTCGCTTTGTCACAGTTGCAACCGTTAGATTGTCGATTGTAAGGACAAAAGAGGTTCAAATCAGCAACAGCATGAAGCAAACCGAAAATTCGTGCGATTCGGCGGATTCGATTCCGAGCTTCTAGCGGTTTTCGAGTGTGAGTTTGATTATTTATTGTTTTTGATGTTTCTGTCGAGTTTAGGAAGCGTCTTCCGTTCAGTACTTGAGTTTGTTGCTTCCGCACCTTGTGTCTGTGCTTTTGGAGAGACAGAGAGTTTCGCACGGACGATAGCACGGCGAAAACCGAAGAGAAGCATACAAGCACAAAGAAACAATTCCTAAAGGCCAAAGAGCAATCATGGACGCTTCCTATGGATGTCTGAGGCTCCAGACGCACGTGCATTACATAGTGCTCGCTAAACACAAGCTCACCGAAGAGCAGCAAGCACTCGTGATCTCGAAGCAAGCAAAAACCGAGGATTCAGCTGTTTTTGTGAATAATTCATGGAAAGGACAACCGACTACGCTCCTTCATTAGTTTAGAAGCCCGGCGATCTCCACGAGCGAAAGACCGCTCGGCAGCTTCTCTGATTTGTGGTCCCTTCTTACTCACTGCGTCGGAAATCTTTGCCGTCTGAACAACGTGGTCGCTAGAAGATCGTTCAGTCGGCCGGCTTTCAGCGGTTAGGCCGAACTTTGATTGAGTTATCCGAAAGCGGATTTCAAGCCACAAATTTCGGTACTCATTCTGGACACTCGAGCACAAATGAACAGAAGCAACGCAGTTGTCGAAGTGTTACCACCTGCCGCTCGTGGTGGCGGGATGGTGGTAAAGGAAGCACGGATTTTGTGGTCGGTTAGTGGATTTCCGGTCTCGCTCAAGCGACTTCAGGTGAGACTACATCAAATTCGTCACCCTCTAACTTGCTGATGATTCTTCTCGAATAACCGAGCGCTGACTGTGAGCACGAAAGTGTACTTCAAGCGTTGCTGCTTGCTCTTTAACTTACTCATCCAACGACTCAATCGAGCAATGCAACTGTCGTCGCTGATCGCTCGCTACTACTTCGTCGAGCACACGATGAACGTGCTTTCGTTTCTGTTCGGTGGGTTGGTCGTCTTCACACTCCTCTGCCACTCGCCGCCGTCGTTCGGCCGCTTCAAGTACCTGATGATCAACGTGACGGTTTGTTGTTCCCGTGTCTTAAATTCAATGGTTGCTTGATTGAAGGTCGCCGAATGGATTTACATGATCTTCGCCTACTGGATCTTCCAGCCGGTGCCTCTCTTTCCCGCTTACTCCGGTCGGTTCCACCGTCTGTTCAATCCTTTAACCTTTTTGTTGTAGGCGTGTGTTTGGGTCCAATTCGACACTTCGGCCCGTCCGCCTGCTACCACTCGTTCGCCGTGTTCATCTTTCTGTTCGGCTATTCGATTGCATCTTTGACCCTCTGCTTCGTTTACCGCTACTCGCTCGTGGCGCCCGCTCAAATCAGTCGATTCCTGTCAAGGACAGACGTACTCGCCGTGCTTTTCGTTGGGAGTGAGTTGAATTAATGGCTCGTAATCGAATCACAATTCTTCTTGCAGTGCTGATGTTTGTCTGCGTTCCGATGGGCTTGCTTTGGCTGACGGAAGAGGATGCGGCCGTGGTTCGTCGAGAACTTTTGGTCGCACGGGCGGAATGGCGCACGGAGATCGACAGCTTCGTCTTCTTCGGTGCACGGTCGAGCATCTTCGTTTACGTGAGTGCTGTCGATTGATTTGAAAGTCGAGAACACCGAGAAACGGAGCATCAGCACCTATCGATCGTTCATTCAGCCATCCCCAGTTCCCATTCATTGCTTTCAGCTCTTCATGGCCGCGCTGATCGGACTGCTGTTCGGGAACACACTCATCTCCATCTTCTTCAGCCTGCTCATCCACCACGAGTTGAACGCTCACAAGCGAGTGATGAGCAAGGCAACCTACTCGATGCACCGCACGTTGATCAACATTCTTTTGGCGCAAGTAAGCGGCAGCCATCTCTAATTATCGACCGACTTGTTTAGACGGTTATCCCAATTGCTTTCATACTCTTGCCAATAGTTTTGGTCGTCTACCTGGTGATCACGAACGAAATCAACGACGCCCTCATGCACGCCGCCCATGCCCCCCTCGCCATCTACCCATTCATCAACGATCTCCTCTTCCTCGGCTTCTCCGCTCCTCACCGGCGAGCGTTGTTGCGGCTTGCGAGAAGAGCGGTGGGCGCGAAAGAAGTGGCCGAAGTGCAAACGGTGTCCACCGCGAGTCATGCAACGGGCCGCTCGTTTCGCTCCGCCACAATAACCGCTTTCTGATTATTTGTTGAATAAACAGTGACAAAGAGGATGCCTGAAATGACAGCCGGAGTGGTGTGAAGATTTGTCTATCAGCGTCCGTTCCATTGTCTCGATGCTCTCCACTCACCAGTTGTCTGAAACGAGTAACCGGAAATACTCACCCTTTAAACCAAATAAACAGACAATTATCGCGTCCAGCGAGCTTATGTGTTCGTTTTGATCAAATCAAGCAAGTGTGAGCTTCGTAATCGAGTTAACTTGACGTTCTTTCTTGTCCGGCTTGAAGGAAACCGACAGGTGAAGTTGAGGACAAGCTCGTGGCCAACAGCTCGCGAGAAATCGAATCCAGCGAACTTTTGGGACCGCCCGCCGGCTTTCTGTTGTGTTCTTTCAGCGCTCGTCCGCTCCCCTTCGTTCGCCCGCCCGCATGCCCCCACGTGGGCATTCGTGAATGTTCCGTGACTTCTGACCGCAAGGCGGAATTCAACAGCTGCCGACATCAGATGGTCGTCAGTCGCTAATTTCTAGATGGTTTTTGAAAGTTCAGCTTGTGCGGGACCCTTTTAAACAATTAGCGTCTATGATTACCAGCCACCCATCTTCTGATTTCTATTGAAGAATTCCTAACTCGTGTGTTGCTTTAATTTTAACGAAATGCCCTCGTTCTTTGCCCCACACATGGAGCTGTCTGCCTACATCGGACGGTACAATTTCGTCGAGTTCTCGATGAACGTCTTGTGCTTCGTGTTCGGACTGCTTGTCATTTACATGCTTCTCCGACACTCGCCTTCTTCATTCGGTTTCTTCAAGTACCTGATGGTCAACGCTGTGGTTTGTCAGCAGAAATGAAACGAAAGGATTGAAGTGCGGTGATTCCAGGCCTCCGAGTTGATTTACATGATCATCGCGTTCGGATTGATCAAACCCATTCCGTTGTTCCCGTCTTATTCGAGTAAGCACTCTACAGTTGAATTTATTATATTTTCTTTTGCAGTTGTTTGCGACGGACCCATTGGAATGTTGGGACCGCCTGCCTGCTACCAGGCATTGATGCTGTACGCGTTCTTGTTGGCGTACGTCGTGTGCTCGCTCTCGATTTGCTTCGTCTTCCGCTACGCACTCGTCGCTCCGCCGGTGGTCAGTCGGGTGCTGAGCAAGAAGAAGGTTCTATTTGGGTGTTTCGTTTTGAGTACGCACTCAAATTGATTGCTTTGCTCTATCCTTAATTTTCCAGTGGTCTCGACGATCAGCGTCCCGATCGTGAGCATTTGGATGTCGCGTGAGAAAGTGGACGTCCTCCGACTTCGACTGCTGGCCGAACGGCCCGAGTGGAGCCACGAGTTGGATGACTACGTGTTCGTTGGAGCAAAAGGCGGGCCGTGGCTCTACGTAAGCAATGGAGTGGATAGCAAGTAACCTTCTTTTCTAGCTGTTCATGGGCTCTTTGGTCGCATTAGTGGTTGGGAACACACTGATTGCGATCATCTTTTCGACATTGATCCACTTTGAGCTGCGGCGACACCAGCGCGTTATGTCCGCCGCCACTCTCGCGATGCATCGCGTGTTGGTTCGCATCCTCTTAGCACAAGTAAGCCGTTGTTTGAGTCAAGGGATCATCCGGTCTTGGGTCACCTCATCTTGTTCCTTTCCGCCCATTGTCTTTCTTTCAACTCAGACACACATTTAGACGATTCTACCGGCCGTCTTCATCGCTCTTCCAGTTGTGATTTGCGTCTGCATGGTCGCGACGAAGCAGATCCATGACGCCCTCGTTCACGCAGTCATGGCCCCGCTGGCCATCTATCCGTTCGTCAACGACCTCCTCTTTCTCGGCTTTTCGCCTCCACATCGACGAGCGTTGATTCGAATGCTGAGGCGACTGATGGGCCGAACGGAAGCGATCGTTTCGCCGCCGACGACCGTTCTGCAGCCCCGCTTAGCGTCCGTTTCGGGCGGCCAGATTCAGCGGACAAAAACTCGCGACTTGAGGGCGCATTCTATGAGATAAACGCAGTTCGATGGGAAAGAGGCAGTTATGAAAGTAACTTGAGGAAAAAGAGAATAACTCAAAGCAGGAGCCACAAACAAGCTCGCGATTGCCCATTTGAAAAGTCAGAACAAAAGGAAGTCGGTGCGTCGACACGACAAATTACCTGCTTTCGACGTCTACTCACTTTTTCATTCAAACCGGCGCGGAATGCCGTCGGGCGGATCGCGCGAAAGAAACGAGTGAGCGGATAATCGGGCGACCGCTTCGCCCCGCCGTTCAACCGGCGGCGGCGACGAAGAAGGCGGATCCTCGCCGGCTTCTTTGTTTCGAGCTCTGCTTTCCGGATAGCCGCTGGTGAAAGCCGCTTTGTTTCGTGCGAAAAGGGACGGCGCTTCGATCTTTTCGTTTCGTGAACCGACGAGCGGGAGCGGCAGACGGGCGGCGATGATCAAGCGGACGGGTGGAATTTCGGCGGTCTGCCTTGTGGTTCTCGCCGCAATTGGCGGCATTCCGGTAAGTTCTTTTGAAATTGAGACGGACGTCCAGTCGTAATGTTGTGTGTGGATGAAAGCCACACGTTGAGAGTGCCAGGGCGGCGTCTGCCGCCTCCACTCATTTCGAACCTTCTTCACCCTCTCTTCGACTTTTGCCACTTTGTTTCGTTCATAATCCCTCACTCATAGGGTTGGCAGCCGGGCAGCTGCCCGGGCATTTGGAGTGGGCAGCTGCCCGGGCACGTGCCCGGGCAGGTAAAATCGGCCGGGCAGCAGCGAAAAAGTGGGCACGTGGAAAAACATTTTACCGACCGTTTTGACATTTCTATTGCACGGATGAGTAATTTTAGCAAATTTTCTAGGACTTTTAATGCAATTTACGCGTTAAAGCGGAACCAAAAAGCCTGTTGGCTCCGCCCGGATTTTCCCGGCGTGTCGGGACCCAAACCTCTGCTCGCCAAAAAGCTGCGAGTTCGCCCACTCGCGCTGATTTCCCGGTCGCCAGTGCATTTCCGCACTCGACCCACTCGCCGCCGGTGGGCGGCTGTTGCTCACGGAATTCTTCCGCTGTTCCTCGACGATTTTGTCGAATTTCGAGCGGATTCTGCCGTTCCCGCCGTTCTTTCTTTCCAGGAATTTATTTTCGATGAATTCTTTTGTCTTCTCCAGCTTTCCAGCCGATGGCCGCCGAGGATTCGCCTCGCGAACGTGAGTTTCCGCGGGCTTTTCGCCCGCCTTCCCGCCGCAATCCCCGTTCTACTGCTTGCATGTGCACTCGCCGAGCGGACGACGAGCGGCAGCGATCGCGAGCGACGAAGAGTGCGTTTCGCCCTCGATTTCGCTTCTGATTTCGTTGTTTGCAGGCGATCGACGGGCGGACGGCCATCTGGACGCCGAATCGCCGGGCGGACGGCCGGCGGATCGCCTCGAGCACGCCGCCCGGCTCGGCGGGAAGGTCGCCGTCGAGGTCGGCGGAAGAACGGCCGCCGAACGCGACGAGGACGGCGAGGGGGCGGGCGACGTTGCCCGAGGCGAGCCGCCCGCTTCCTCGGCTTCTCCACGCCGTCCAGCCGATGGACGGGCGGCTTCCGGCGGGCGGACGGTCGAGCGGCGGGCGAGCGACGAGAAGGAGCGAATTGTGGCGCCGATTTCGTCTTTTGTTTCGTCGCTTGCAGGCGATTGACCAACCAGCGGCAGGACGGCCATCTGGACGCCGCCGCCGCCGCCCCGACGAGCGGGCAGATCGCCGCGAGGACGCCGCTCGGCTCGGCGGGAAGCTCGCTCTTGCCACTTCTCTCCGACGCCATGGCGGGCGGGCAGCGTCGGAAAGTTGATTCCGTCTTCTTCTCCCGCTGCTTGCGGGCGATCGGCGAAGTGGGCGCCAATTGCCTCCCGGACGGCCGCCGAGCACCGCGAGGACGCTCGTCGCCTCGACGTGATTGCGACGGACGGCGGCGAGAGCGAGCAGCGGCTTTCTTTTGCTCTTTTCTCTCACTACTTGCAGATGGTCGTGGGATCACCGTCCGCGCGGCCGTCGTCGATGTCAATTGCAGGGGTGAGCGCGTGTTTGCTCGCCTTCTCTTGGGTTCGGCGGCGGGCGAGCAGCAGATGGCCGCCGGTTGGACTGACCGCTCGCTTGTTTGATTGCGTTGGGCGATGCGGTCAGCGGCCGTCGAGTTCCGCGATTCCTCTCTTTTCTGATAGGTTTCGTGCCCCAATCGACGGACGGCGTGTGCGGACAGCCGGATGAACGGCGGCGGACAAGTTGGGCTGTGAGTTGCCCTTTCTTCTGCATTCCAGGAGTCCAATTGGCGGACGACGGCGACGAGGATCATGGGCAAGCCGGCGACTCTCGACGGAGGATGAGCGATGAGTTTTTTCGCTTCCGGTTGTTCTTTGCTTTCTCCCTTTTCCCAGGCAGACGAGTCGAAGCGATCGCAGCGACGAGAGGCTTCCCAAGAACCGGGCGGACTTCGGTGGAGGATCTGGCCGGTGAGCACCCGCACTTCTCGTCGTTCTCTGCTCTCTTCGCTCGTTCCAGGAGGCGATCGGCGGCCGGCAAAGACGATCAATGAAACGGGCGGCCGGCCGTCGTGCGAGGACGAGCGGCACGAGAAAGACGAGCAGAAACCGCCGCTTCCCGCCCGTCCACGAGAGCGGGCGTCTCACCGCACCGCCCAACCGCCGCCAACTCGACCGCCCACCACGCTGTCGTCGAAGGCGCCGAGCTAGTCGTGAGCCGGGAGAGACGAGTGACTTGCTGCCATCCGAACGGAGAAGACGTCCGTTTGCTCGTCGGGCGGAGCGAACGCGGCAGAGCGGGCGGCCGCTCGGTCGACGGGAGGACCGCCCGCACTTCCGGCGAGTGGTGGACGGCCCTCGAGGTTGGGGGAAGGTGCTTGAATTGGACGAGGAGTGGGCAGACGGGCGGGGAGGACGAGCGGCTCGACGGGCGGCCTCCCCGCCGACCTCTCCGTTCACTAATCGGGCGATTTTCCATCCCAAGTGGCCGGAACCACCGGAACGATCACGAGAGAGCGGGGCGACGACGGGCGAGTGCGCAGTGCCCACCTTTCTGCCGTATTCCAACTCGAAGCCCGCCGATCGACCGCCCACCCGACTGCCGGGCATCCCGTGAACGAAGAGGATCGCCGTCGTCCGTCCATTGCTCAACGGAAATGCGGCCTCTCGTCGTCCCGTGCTCGTGGACCGTCCATTACCGCGTGCTCGTGAAGGCAGCTGTTGGAGACGCGAGTCGAAAGAAACTTCTCATGGAGGAGTGCCGCGAGTCCTCCGGGAGCTGTGGAGGAGGTGACCACCGTGTTCTTCCCGGCCGGAGAAGAACTGTCGTCTGCAAGAAGCGGTTTCTCGTCTTGCGCTCGAGCGTGTCGATTGTCTTGAGCTCTTCGTGTGTGTTGTAGATGACGTGAAGAAGCTGCAGAGTTGAAGCTGCGGGTTCCGCGCGCAGCAGCGATCGTAGAAGGAAATCTCGACGCCCGACATCCCCGAAAGTCGCCGTCCGCCCACACCTTCCTTCCTTCTTCTGTTCGAGTTGCCCGTGGAGCATCGATGGGAGGGTTGCCTAGAACTCCGCAGAAGTCCGCCGATCGATCCACCGCTTCCGAGTGGACGTTGCGTACGGCCTCTCTGCTCTACACTCACTCCCGCCCAATTGCTCGAAGGACAGCGGAAAGAAGTAGCCGCTGGATTGCTGCCGGATTGTCGCCGTCCTCCTCGCAGCCGCCCTCCACCCAACCATCCACTCGTCAATCGGCGTCAATCAAACCAAACAACCGACTGCAATGTCTACGGGCTTTCTTGTGCCCCAATTTTAGGATCTTCCGCATCGTTCAGCGAACGCAACGCAGTTGGCGTCTCGCCACGCCTCCAAGTGCTGACTGCTCGTCGAGGACACGCCGCCGATTGCCACCATCTTCCTTCCGTCCGCGCGCCGCCCTCCTTGTTCGGAATCGCCGCCGTTCGTGCCGTTGATCGCACCTGCAAGTGATAGAACGGGGAATGCGGCGGGACGGGCAAAAATGCCGCCCGCTCGTCCGCATTCGCCCGACTGCACCCGCCGTCCGTCGCTTGTGAGGGTGTTGTCACTTGAGCAGAAAAGGATGAGTACAGGCGAGCGAATTCGACGATCGTCGCGCCCAAATAATCGACGTTCGATCGGATAGGTCGGGCGGAGGGGCCGTCCGCTCGCATCGTCACCGTGGACAAGCAGGCCGACGGCGAGCGGCCGAACGGGCGGACCAAACGGAGGAAAGCGGTCGGCCGTTCGGGCAACTTCGTCGACGGCTTCTGCTCGCTGTCCTCCACCTGGTGGGCGACCCTCGCGTCGGCCGTCGGCGAACGAATCCGGCCGGAGAGCCGTCCGTCCGCTCTCCGTGCGGTCCTCTTCGGCCGCGCCTTCCTCTCGTCGACTCCTAAAACGGGCGAGGAGAGCAGAGAACGAAAGAACACGGACAGAACTCACCGGCAAGAGCGTCCGCATTCGCCGTCCGTACTCGCCAATCCGTCCGTAGAAATTTGAAAGTAAAAACTCGCGAAAAAGAACGCGAAAAGTCGGGCGAGTCCAACAGCCGCCGTTCTCCTCGTCGCCCGCCGGACGCTCGCTTGGTCGTCCGTTCGCCGCTCTCCTCGTTCGGAATCGCCGCCGTTTGTCCGCTCGATCGTCGAGGCGGCAGCAACAGAGGCGTCCTGACGGCGTCCAGATGGCCGTCCTCCCGCCTGTCGGTCGACCACCTGCAAGGAGTGAGAGAAAAGAAGGCGAAACTCGTCCGCAAGATGCCGCCCGCCCGGAAACCGAGAAGCCACAGTAGCGGACGGCCCGCCCGACGCTCGCTCGACCGTCCGCCCGCCGGAAGCCGCCCGTCCATCGGCTGGACGGCGTGGAGAAGCCGAGGAAGCGGGCGGCTCGCCTCGGGCAACGTCGCCCGCCCCCTCGCCGTCCTCGTCGCGTTCGGCGGCCGTTCTTCCGCCGACCTCGACGGCGACCTTCCCGCCGAGCCGGGCGGCGTGCTCGAGGCGATCCGCCGGCCGTCCGCCCGGCGATTCGGCGTCCAGATGGCCGTCCGCCCGTCGATCGCCTGCAAACAACGAAATCAGAAGCGAAATCGAGGGCGAAACGCACTCTTCGTCGCTCGCGATCGCTGCCGCTCGTCGTCCGCTCGGCGAGTGCACATGCAAGCAGTAGAACGGGGATTGCGGCGGGAAGGCGGGCGAAAAGCCCGCGGAAACTCACGTTCGCGAGGCGAATCCTCGGCGGCCATCGGCTGGAAAGCTGGAGAAGACAAAAGAATTCATCGAAAATAAATTCCTGGAAAGAAAGAACGGCGGGAACGGCAGAATCCGCTCGAAATTCGACAAAATCGTCGAGGAACAGCGGAAGAATTCCGTGAGCAACAGCCGCCCACCGGCGGCGAGTGGGTCGAGTGCGGAAATGCACTGGCGACCGGGAAATCAGCGCGAGTGGGCGAACTCGCAGCTTTTTGGCGAGCAGAGGTTTGGGTCCCGACACGCCGGGAAAATCCGGGCGGAGCCAACAGGCTTTTTGGTTCCGCTTTAAGCCGCCGGCAATGAGTCTCGTGCGGCCGTAAGGAAGCGAATAGAATTCTGGAGGTCCAAACGAGAAGAAGACGTGAAATTGATTGCAGGGCCGACGTTCAATCCAATCGAAAGCGGTTTTATTGGCTCGTGATGGAGGCCGGAAGCGATGAACGGGAGAAACCAATCAAAAAAACTAAATCGAATCAACTGGCCGTGTGCAGTTGAACTCGAGGATGTGGAACGCTCTTGTTTGAACTTGGGTTCAAGTAACTTCGAAATAAAGTGGTCTTTTAGCGGTAGTCAAACACCTACAGCTTCGAGCAAAAACCGTAGAGCTAGCTTCTTCTTGCGCGTTCTGTGCTTTGTTTTGTAGCGAATTTTCTCCACCTAATTGCTTGCCTGCTGTACCTTTGGCTTTTTCCTTCTGCTTGCAACAACATCCTCTAATTTGCACGCCTGTTACACTCGTCGTGTCTAACAGCCCACTTATTCATTCCACCAAAAAAGAAATGTTGCTTCGCGCGCTCCGCAACAAATGGCAAAAACAAAAAAGCAGGAGGACGACCGGAAGCGTCATTAGCAGGCGGCTTCTCGCCTTTTGGCTCTTCGCTTTTGTTCCGATGGCTCTCGCCTTCCATCTGCTGGCCATCTCGTTCGTTCTTTCACTTGGAAACAAGCAAATAAGTGAGCGAGTGAACGAAACGATCCTCATCCCATTGACCGTAACGAACAGAACGAGACGAGCAGAACGAAAAGCGAAACGGCGGGCGTGTTTTGAGGTTCGCCGTTCATCATCCCTCTTCCTTTTGAGTCTTGCGTAGCTCTTCGCCTCGTTCGTCTTGTCGACGGCATGAT
Source organism: Aphelenchoides fujianensis (assembly GCA_024699865.1). Lineage (NCBI taxonomy): Eukaryota > Metazoa > Nematoda > Chromadorea > Rhabditida > Aphelenchoididae > Aphelenchoides > Aphelenchoides fujianensis. Next base: position 1,085,353 of record JAMPIO010000015.1, on the reverse strand, counting down.
TAAGCGTATTTTCGGTCATTGCGCACGGCCGCGTGGCCCGCCTGTCCGTTCCGAGCGGCCGCTCGCCATTCGCGTTCATCTACCGTTTTTCTTTTGAGGCGAATTGATCGATTGGACGACGGACTCGAGAGCGAACGGTGGAAGTCCACGGTAGTCCTGGCCCTGACTGGGTCGCCGATCTCTGAGTTTAAAGTTCCCCCAAAACGCCCGCAAAGTGCTTCTTTCCGTTCTGTTTGCCGCATCATGTTTGCTTTGTCTTTCGAACTACATACGTGTGTCCACGTCTTACGCCAATCTCTTCATCTTTTTCGTTCTCATCCCGTTCCGCCGTCGTCTCCAATTTGCGACTCAAAAAGAACGAACGCCGCAAAAAGCCACAAATTAGAGACTAAAATCCGCAGAGATGAGGACGCGGATGAGACGACGGACGGATGACTTCAAGATTTCATTTTGAGGCATAAAGACGACCGGAACCCGCCCGTCTTGCGACTTATTGTTCCGTTGCCGCGCGTTTGCGCAACCAACGAAAAGTTTTTTCGATACCCCGCGAATTCGATAACTTTTGGCTATTTTCTGCTGCACGGCGGTTGAATGGGCGCGTAAATTCGAAGACACTTGCACTTTTCTGCGGCTTTTTTGTGTCTGCCTCGAAAAAAGCGAACGTAAATGGTCCATGTTGTACTTCTAAGCCCTATGGCCACTCAAGAAGTTTGAATGCGAACGTCTTCGGTTAAACTTGCCTACTTCCGCTTGGACTTTCCGCTAACACGCGCGTGAATTCCGCAGGAAAACGTCCGCTTACTCGTGCAATTTACGCGCGTTCCTCGAATTCCCGACCGTTGAATCCACTCGGTGCCAATCGATGCAACGGCGGGCACGGGCGGGTGTTCCGCGTATCTAGCGGATTTCTTGGAGACGTCGAGTGACACGCGGACGTGGGCACAAGCGTCCCAATGATGCGCGCATTCCGTCGCGAGTGTCGACGCGAAACGAACGTCGTTCCGGGTGTCAATCACGCGAGACGCCTCAAATGGAAGTGAACTCTTGACTTTGCGCTTCGTTTCGTGGGCTAGACAACGCAGGCTGACGCATATTGCGTATCTCTGTGGGTGTTGCGGTATGCGGTAGAGGCAGACAGTTGAAGGCATTCGTTCTGTAGCTTGTCTTGCTAAATTCTTTGCTTAACGACAGCAGTCCTCTCAAACGTAAATACTCCGGACTATCGTTTTGTTCGAAGACTGAATTATCATTTCTTTACGAATTCCGCCGTCTCGACGGTCATTCGGCTGGAGTTCACCGACCGTTACCTCTTTCCTGCTTATCCTTCTGTTCGCAAAGCCGTTCGTCTCGTATTTCCCCGTACTTCCGTTATTCTTTCGCCTGTTCTGTCTAAAGAAAAGCCGACGAGCGAAGAGATCAAAGATTTCGGTCTACTCATTCCTTGCGCTCCGCTTCGTCTGCTCCTCATCCGGCCGGCCGCTCGTCTTATCGCGAGTTGTTGACATCATTCCGCTTGAGTGCGAGACGCGCACGTGCTCGAGCGAACGGACGAATTGGACGGACAGCCGACGAAGAGTTCGAAAACACGACTGCGCGGCCATTCCTTCTGCTCTTCGCTTGCTATTCGTCCGGTGAGTGAATTCGATTAGAATCAACAGAGGTTCGGATAGACGAGGCAATTAACTTGCTAGAAGTCAAGAAATCCCCGCATTGTTGACTTACACACTTACTCATCCTTCCCTTCCTTTCAAAACAACCCAAAGACCACCCAGCAGACGAATCAACACGTCGGTTGGGCCAAAAATCGGCGAACTCCACAGAATTTAGCCGCTCGCTTCCATTTTCGGATTTCGCGCGTCTTGCGGTGCCGCTCGCTTTTCTTCCGCTTCCTTTCGCACTTCTCGTTTCCAAATTGAAAGCCGGAGATTTGTTGGGCATGTCGCCAATGATTAGAAGAGTGAGCAGCCAACCGAAAAGCGATGAGTCCAAAAGAGAAGCATGTGGAGGGATGAGTGACCAACGGCCTCCGTTGCTCTTGCTACAATGGAAGGAAGGGCGGGCAGTTTGTGCGGGAATTTACGTGCATCAATTGCTCGTGCTCGTTAGACGGATGTCTACCGCTCTGTTTGCTCCAAAGTTCACCCTTTCGATCCTTTTGTGTCCGCAAACAAACTAGGAGTACGTGAGTTCGCTCATTTGCATTCACGCGACCTCCGTTTGCCCCGCCAATGCCCCCAGGCTTTTTTGTCGGGGATAAACGGCTGAGAACAAGAACGGCCTTCTCTTTGTCGTCCGCATCGCTTTTGAGTCGTGTTTTGCCAGTTGACTTCGGTCCTCAAGATGAAGCAGGTCAAAGGTGTTACATGTGCGATTAATTTTCGCCATATCTCCTTTATAAACGCGAGTTTTCATCTACGCTCTACCGTTCTTCACACTCCACGGAAACCGCTGGCCAAAAACCAGGAGGTCATAACGTTTCACCGCCGTCGGTTCACCGCCGAACGGTTCACCGCCGAACGTTTCACCGCCAAGTAAAAATCAGTGAATTAAGTAAATTTTGTAACATAACGATGTAATAACAAGATTACGTGTTTATACAAGGCATCTAAAAGAGCAAAAAGGGTGTGTGTGTCTTTTTTAGACATTTTGGTGTTACCCGATAACTTTGTTAGACTAGTTTTACAATCAAAAAGTGATAAAAACACATGGCTAAAGCTCGCCGACCCCATTTCGATCACCAAATGTGATTACCGAGACCAGAATCGCTGATTTCAGCGATTATCCGTTTGGCGGTGAAACGTTCGCGCGGTGAACCGACGGCGGTGAAACGTGCGGCTCCCAAAAACCAGACGGCGCGAACGGAAGTCGGCGATCTCCGGCCGCCCGCCCGAACTTAAACGTTCGCTTCCTCTCTGCTTTGCCGCATCACCTTTCTTCTTCCGCTTGGCTTCCGTTCCGTTGAGTTCGATTCGTGGGACCTCAGGTGATTGCCGCGGTAATGGGAACCACCTTCGTCGCTCTTTCGTTTGTGAACCAACTTGTTTCTCGTGTGGAGTCGGAGTGGACGCTTGTGTTTTACTCGGTTTTTTGTCGACGTATTCAAGGCGTCCTTCTAAGTGTTTACTTGCGTGTGATCGAGGATGCTTTGATTTCAATTAGCTAAAAGCTTAATCTGCTTGTCGGTTTGAAGCGAGCGGATTAAAACGACCGGATTGACGTCCGTGAAACTCCCGACTTCGGCTCAAAACGAACCGGAGATCAAAATCCTTGTATTGCTTGTTTGATCTCTGATTGCATTCCACCGAAAGCGGAGGCGAGCCAAAGGATTAATCGCAGGCGATCTCGTTCGTGACACTAAAGGTTTTAAGACGCGAGCGGACGGATTCTCGGCATACCATTAACCGTAGTCACAGACCGAAAAGCAGCATCGTTCATGCTTTGAACTCAAAACCAAATGCGGGCATTGAGTGGTCCTCCATTCACCCCTAGTTTTTAACTGACATCAACCGCTGCTCAAATGAACTTGCAACATTCGTTTGAATCCTAACCACGTTCTTTGCGCCTCGATTCGCTCCGCTTTGCATCGTGCACCCGCTGCTCAAAATGGAAGCGGCTATTTCGAGCGCACACGTGCACATCATCCGCGCGTTCCGTTGCCCTCGCCCGCACTTCCACCCGTTTTTCCCATGGCAACTTTGCATCAGTCGGCCTGCAAAACGAATGGAAGCGAGTGGAGTGATGAAGCGGAGGGATTAGGGAATGGGCGATGAGGTCAGCGAACGGAGGAGCGGTGGGAAGACGAGCGAGCGGCAAGAGATGATGCGGGGAGTGAACCAAAGAAACAAACGGATTATCTGCTGCATCTACCGTTCGTTTCAGCCGATTATTGTTGGCTAAACAAAGGGGATTTGCACCGAAAATAACCGCCGGATTTCCATTTTTGCCGCGATTGTTCACGAATTCTGCGGATCCGAGCGGCAAAACGGTCGGTAGCAACCGAGTAACACGCTTGGAATTCAAAACCAGACAAGGGAGAACGCGTGGGGTCGTTCGGATGGGTGCTGGTTTCGATTTTATAGCTATTATGGTTGTTCGTTAAGCCCGCTTTTTCAGCTCTCAGGATTTCGCTTCCTTCTCTTTGAATGTCACACAAACCATAGGCCACAAGGAAGTGTTCGCTTTGTCCGAAAGAATCAGCGGCGGAAGGAACTCGAATCGGTAATCGAGGAACCGCCGCACGAACGTCAATCCTCCCCGTTGCCCTTTGTGTGTCGAGGATTGACGTCCGATCGAACTCGTAGGCCAAGTTCGAGGAAAGGCAGGTGAATTTGCGGTCATGTGCGGGTTTATTTTCGTTGCGCAAAGAGGACTTCGAACCGAGCACCAACTGGGGAAAGGACAAGGAATAAAGACGAGTTGGTTTTGAAATCAAAGCTTACTTTGTACGATGTCCTTTTTGTTTAGAGATCACACTAGAAGCCTAGTTCCGTTGAGCTGTCCATCTGATCGCCAGCTAACAAACCAATCGCACATGTGAGCAAGATGGCACGTGTTGAACCCATGTGTTGACTGACAGATGGCTGCTCGTACATGGCGGCCGTCTTCCCCTTGCGTCTTTTGGCTCATCCCAATTCTTCTTCCTTCCTGCTGTTCTGTTGACCTCTGCTCTTCGACCGCCCACACGCGTCGCCGATTGCCATAAATTTTCGAGTGTTCATCGCTTATCAACCGCAAACGGTTGTTCGTTGATGTCCGCCCGCCGCGCTTCCGTTTGGGTCGTCCGGCCGACTGCAAAGCGGCGAGCGGTCGGCTGAGAACAGCGGCCGGATGCGGAGATTGAATTTTTGGTTTGTTTACCGCTTACTTCGAGCTCGGCGGATTACTGTGCGGCTTCTTTCTTCTTCGCCTCGTTGTCGCCACTTCATTTCGGTGAGCAGCCGGCCAGCCGAAAGGTCGGGCGGAAGCCGGCGGCAGCGCCTCGAAAGCGGGAAGGTCGGCCGAATTTTTGATTCGCCACCCGATCGCCGCTCCTTTGTGCACAAAACCCGCCGGATTTCCGGTCCGTTTTGTGCGTCCACTCGATTTCATGTGCCGCCTTTCATCTCGCTTGCTTCGTTTCGATTACCGACCGTATTGCTCACCGGTGAGTAGTCGAACGAACTGGTCGCTCGTTTGTCAGCGGGAATCGTTAAATGAATCAAACGAAGCTGCAAAAACCTGAACAACCATGTTCAAGAGCTCGTGGCGAAAAGTAATTGAATAAACGCGCGCTGAGCTTATTTAAATTCCGTAGAGCGTTCTTTGCACTCTCGACCGTGTTTCTTTTTATGGAACGCAAACAGACGAGTCGAGTGGTCAGTCGGGCACAGGAATGCCCGCTGGTTATGCGGAAACAAAACCGGCTAGGTGTTTGTCTAATCGACGGCCGTTTACGAATCCTCGCCGTACTTCGGGTCGCTTATCGGACGAATTGAACTCTCAAGAGCAAACATCTAGTTGCTATAAAAGGTGGGTCATCCTGACGGTCAAATTATTGAAGGCAAAGATTTGTACTTCCCTTGATATTGCGCCCTGTTTAAAAGCTGTCTTCATTACATCGTATTCCTTTACTTGACCACGTGTGCCTGCCGTTCAATACGTGCGTCATTTATTTCGTCCTTCATCTCGCCCAATTCAAGGCACGTTCATCTTCGCGCCGTCTGCTTCCGCCTTCCTTTGTTCCGGGAACGGTTCACAGACCGCGCCGCTCCTCCTGCAAACGTGTCGTCCGAATTTCCGTTGTTCTCCCGCTCTCCGACGGTTTTTCGATTAAAACGGAGAGAACGGAGATGAAATTGCGTTAAAGACGGCCGTTTCATTCGAATGGCCGGCCAGACGGCGCCGCTGAAAAAGCAAAAACATCTCGGCGCCGTCGAGCGGCGCCTCTTGAGCTCAAGGAGCGTCGAGCGGCACTCGTCTGTCCTCTTGCGTTGCTCCGATTAATCAAAGGACTCGTTGGGATTTCAATTGGGAAACACGAGATGCGTGGAGCAAGAGACGAATCAGTGCGTTCGATTAAGTAGTTGTGCCATCCGAACATGCCGATTTCGAGTGTTAATCAGAAACGCGGCAAAATAATCGTGGCCGCAGAGCGCGATAAAACGGTAAGTGAACTTTCGAGGGGCAATCGAGAAGCTACGAACGGGGTGACGACGAAAACATTCGATTATCCATTGCGACCGGCAGAGATGAATACGAGGGGCTGGCCGGCAGAGCAATTCGGAACTTGCAAGAGCAGGAAGCAATCGAGCAGTGCAAAACTGAACAAGAGTTGAGCAGAGTCGAAAGTGAGACGTCACTGCTTGTACCTTTCGGTTCACGACGTCATCGCTTACTTTTCGTTCATCAAAGCTCGTCCACGTTGCCCACCCACACTCCACCGCTCTTCTGTTTGTTCATCTGCTTTGCTCCCTTTTTCTTCCACTTTCGCTCCATTCTGTTCTGCTCAGTGCATTGAAATCCTCTTCGTTTCGTTCGTCCGGCCACGCGGTTGAAATCGAAACCTCCGACCCGAATGTCGAGTGATTTCCGCTCCGCATTGTCGTCCTCGATTCTTCGCTGGAGTGTTCGCTGAAAGAACGGAGATTTCTGGTCCCACTTGTAGTGTGCTTTGCTCGGCTGTTTGCAGGCGGGAATTCATTTCTTTGCGGCGGTTTAATTTCGTCCAAAATGTTGCCATTCCTCGCGTCTGCTCTCCGCAAACAACGGAGCGACGAGAAGTCGGAAGAACGGGGCGCCAATTGGAACGTCGACGGGCATTCGCGTGACCGTCGGGACACGAACACGCGCGCCGAACGAACGAAAGTGGCGACCGGCCGGCAGACGGAGGAACAAAAAGCGCCTAATTACCGCATTTAAATTCGGCCACCCATTTCGTTCTTCCTCCTGCTTTTCGTTATCCTGCTCGTTCCTCGTTCGTTTCCTCGTTGCACGTTCCATCGCATTCTTTCCTCCTTCTTCTTCCCATTCCTACTCACCATTTGTAGGACACGCGCCACAAATTCGCGAACGTCCCGCCCGTTTCCATTGTCCACGCGAACCGATCGTAAACTCCAAAAAACCGCCCGAGTTCTTTGGGTTCAACTCCGCAACGAACGGCGCCCAACTTCCAAATTCGGCCGTTCGTTGTGGACTCCGTTGCTGCCAAACCGAAATTAACACCGCGAATATGCGATTAGCAAGACTATTGGGTTTGCGAAGGTCGAAACGCCTGCTTTTTAATTAACTCTTGCTCTTTCTTCCCTCTTTTTCTTTGTTCTTCCTTTCGCGAACACCCGGTCGACCGGATGGAGCGGGCGGGCGAGCGGGTGTTTGCGGTGGACGTCGTCGAGTGTTTCCGATTTGGAAGGGCGAATTCGTGAGTTGAATCGTCAATCAAGGACTCGAGCGAGGGCGCGTGGAAGACGGCGGCAATTCACGTGCATCAGCGAACACAAAGCCCAGTTCTTGCAATTCGCTCTATTTTGAGAACAAACCACCTATTTCGTTTCTCTCGTCAAGTGCACAATCGCCTATTAGGAAAGTACAAGCAAGCAATCAAATTACTCTGCTAGTAATCTAATAACCACTTACGGACACCGTTTGCTCGATACGAGTGGAGATAATCGGTTTTCGAGTTGATTCGATTCACGTGTTCGCGCTGGGCAGCTCAGCCGCTCTTTTCGCAACTTCAACTCGATTTTCGCTGCTCGTAAAGAATGCTCGTGTTTGTAGCGATAAGTGGGTCAGTTCCAAAACGACAGGCAAATTCCGTTAGTGCCACCGAGTTTATCGTGCTCTCCAGTTTGTTTCGCTCTTGCTTCGAGAGCGGTTCATTGCCAGGCATCTCTGCCAATCTGCTTTATCGTTTGTTTTCGGCTTATTGTTTCCGGTTGGACTCGAAACCCCGCCGGCCGGCCCGCTTCCTCATCGATCATCTTTTGACGAACCGGCGGGCGTTCGGGTGGCAAGAGATCACTTCTTTTTGCTCGGCCATTCGATCAAGAGGTTCACTTGGCCACCCGGCGGCCCGTCTTTCATGTTCGCCGTGACTCGAAACACCCGAACACACGCGCCATTCGGTTCGCTTCCGCTCGCCTGTCTGTTCGATCACTCAAGCCGGCCGATCGCTCAATCATAATCGAAAGGATGAGCGGGCCGTTCGTCCCGGCCGTTTGTTCGCTTCTTTTCGGGTGGATCGTTTCAAACCACCTGCTTCTTCTGTTCATTCCGAACAAACACACTGAAATTTGAGTGAACTCCAGCTGGATCGCTTCGGCGCCGTTTGATCGTCGAAACCTCGTGGATTTTTGCGGTCACAGGCGTGACGTCTCGCTTGCACTTCCGCCTTGCTCTCGCGACGAGAAGTGAACTCACTGGCAAACGATCAACCGAATGAGGTTCCTGCTTGCCATGTGGTCACTCCATTCATCTGATCATCCGCTTTGTTCCATTCCATGCCGGTTGACTCCGCGTTCCGCCTTGAAAATGAAGCGGAATATCGAGCAAACTGCGCTGTTGAAACACATCTCTTTCCTCCGCCAAACTCAACTCATCTCCAGTCGCTCGACAAAACGTCTGCTTTCTGCTGCAGTTGTTTTTGCAAAACCCCACGCCGTTTTGTTTCCGGACGAGTGGCGAACGTCCGAAACGGCGGGCCGTTCGAATTGCGCACTTGTTTCGTCGTCGCCCGAAAGCAAGTGGGTGTTTGCTGTCAAGTGCACGTGTTTTGCGGAACAGAACGAGGAGGTCGCTGGTTTACGCGGTGCAAGAGACGAACGCCCCTATTTTCTCGCTCAATCCTCTCAATTGCCTTAATTCGTCTGTAGTCGGCAATTACCGTTAGTTGATTCGAGTGCGTGGACAAGAATCGCGACTATCAACGGGGTAATCATCGATGAAATACGTGAGTCCTTCCGCTCGGCTCTCGAAGCGACCGACTGGGATTTTGCACTCATTTCCGCTTCGTTTGTTTGACGGCAATTAACGAGCGAGGAGTCGGTGAATCTGCTCGTTTGTCATTGTGTTCGTGATTCTTAAGCTCGTCCTTCGCACTCCATTCGACGACCATCAAAACAATTCGGATTGAAAGAAAGGTCGGTGAGCAAGAGCACGGCGATGATGAGCGGTCGCTTGTGCGGTGGGCGAATTCAATGGTCACTCTCTAATCCTCCTGCTCTTCTTTTCGAGGATGATGTTCGAGGAGTGTGAGAAGTGACAACTACTCTTTACTCCGGCTTTTCGACAGAAAAGACAAGAACGCGTCGTCTTACTCTCTTTTTCGTTCACAAGTCACCTCTAATTTGTTTCACTCGGGCCGTTCCGCCCGGAAGTCCACAGATTCGACAGACGTAGTTCGAAGTAGTGTTCGAAGAACGTTCATTCGTGGCTTCTTTTGGGTTCTCCTCGAACTGCCGCCAACCTCTCGGACAAACGAACGAGTGGAATGCGTGAAGAAGTTAGTGCACCAACCGACTAATTGAGAACAAGTGGCCGCGGGCAATGCGGAAGCTCGGCCGGGAGTCACGACCGACCGCAAATCCGCCGCGAAGTTCACGACTTTGCCGCTTCTTCGTTCCCCTTTCGGCGCGCCGACAGGCCGCAAATCTCACGGCTTTCGGCGAACCGGCGCGGACGAAGGCGGGCGGACGTCATCGGCATTCGAATCGACTTTAATCCTTCCGTTCCTTTCGGTTGTTCTTGGACTTGTCTTTGCTTCCTGCACCGTGGCGAATGATTAGAGGTCGAGCGGGTGATCGTAAAGAACCTTTTTGTTAAGGAGTGTACCTAGAACAGATCTTTCTCTTGCTTCATCAATTTATCTATTTTTACTTCTCGGTAGTCCGACTGTAATTCCTGCATTTTCCTTGTAACAATTGCGAACAAATGGCAACATTTGTCGCCGTTCATCTCACGTGCCTTCTTCTCTTGCACCGATCGAATTAATAGGCGGGAATTCGAGACGATTCGTTCGTTCGTGTGTTCGTGGGGTGCCGCCGCCGCAATTCGAGTCCAAATGTCAGAACGAATGACTTTTCGGCCCGCACGCTCCAAAAAGGCGGCCGCCCGCAATCCCAGCAGATGTTTCCGAATGTCATCGAGCGGAGGGGCGGACGGCCGTCCGTTTGGTCAAGAGCCATTAACGGGGCGGCCCTGCTTGGTCCCGCCTCCCCCCACTTTTTGCTCTCCTCCTACGGCCATTCGAGCGGAGAAGGCGCTCAAGCTCCCGCTCGTTCACTTCTACGAAGCAACCGGTTCGCTTTCATTCGGCTGGGTTTAGCGTGGCATCTCGGTGATTTTTGCAGTACCTTTTTGGATTCTTTCGTTGCTGTTTGGGTGACAGCACAATACGGGCCGTAAACAAGCTTCTACTCCTTTGTTGTGTTGAAATAACCTAGAAGCTTCTGCTCCTTACGCGCAATGCCATTCATTCGACGTCCATTACTGAGAGCGAAGCTTACATTATGCGCCTATTCCATTGGTTCCCGCCTTGCCATTCTATTCACTCCGTTCTTTTGTCTGCTCTTTGTCTCATTCGGAAACATTGCCCGTTGACGGCCGCCTGACCGCAATTTCCGTTCGCTCTCCGGCCAGATTTACGTCAAACCCAACCGTTATGTTGTCTCTGGTTTGTGATCGCGTGTCCGAACAAAAGATGTTTACCGCTGGCAGAAAAGAAGTGCGCCGTGCTGTCGTTCAGCCCACACACAACGAACAGAAGCTTACCGTAGAGACGCGGTAGACTGTTGAATGCTGGGACAGTCACTTATTTTTCTCTGCTCAATGAACAGGCGACAAGTAATGGTGTGTTGCGCCTTGTTATGCTCGCTGTAGTCGGTTAAGCCAATTACGAAACGAGCAGCACTGATCTCCGCTTGAGCGGGCGTGTGTTTACTCCTTCATCTTTCAACGGCTAATTAGCGGCTTCTTTTCGAACGTTCTTCTAATCGCACAAACACGCCTTGAAGAAGCCTGTAGGCCTAACTGGCACAGGCAGACACGAGCTTTTAGCCCACCAGAACGGTTTCTCAGCGAACGGCGATTAGTGGCTTGTTTGCTAAGGTTTTTTGGTAGTGTGTTCTGATTTCGGATCAAAACAAAAGTCCTGGTTTCGTTGATCGTTCAGTGCTCACTTACGTGTTGTAGTGAGCAAAGAGGAACACCGCCAGTCTTCCGTATAAACGGCGGATGATCCATAGTAAGCTTCCAAGTTCAAGTTTGGGGCCGGAAATGTTCTTTAGTCGTTGCAAAGATGGAAGCTTAACCTTTACAGTACAAGTGAACGCAAGTTTGTTGTTCACAAGAAGAACACGTGAAAGAATGAAAGAATTTGCGGAAGTACGGAAATTGTTGATGGGCGTTCGTGTAAAAAAGTAATTGTTGCTCCATCAAGCGCCATAAAACGGCGATTGCCGATGGGTGCCAATTTACCCGCCCACCTTCGCCTTTTGATTCGATTTTTGTGCTGGAACTAAGCGAGAATCGGCGCAATTATCCCTTGCACTTTCCGACTTCTTAAAGTTGGAGCAATGCTCAGTCGTTCCATGAAGAAATACATTTTATTACCGATCGTCTCTCCGCCTTTGCAAAAGCCGCCGAACTCCGATCTCGTGGCTTCTTAGAAGTTCCGTGCGGGTTTCCCGAACACCCCGCGACAGGTTCCGATTTCGTCCGTTCGAAAGGGATCCAACATCACTAATCACCGCTCGTTTCCGTTGGTCCCCGCCCTCTACTCCTCGCCCTCTTCCGGCTACTGCCCACTCGACTCCTCAAATTTCCACCTTCTCGCTCTTGATGCGGAAGGAATTCCGGGAATCGCGTGGCCTAATTGACTGAACGGCGGAATGTCGCGGATTTTGCACGCCGTTAGGAAGCGCAAGTGTTTTTTGCGGGTAGGGGCAGAAGGAGTGGTAGCGGATGTTGCGCCAATGATTCGGCGAAAACTGGTCAGCAATGATTCACTTACCCGCATCGCTCCCCCGCTCTTCCTCACCTTTCACTCATCTTCCGATCCTATTCGTTCCTTTCGTGACCTTCCGAAGCGGATTAATGGGAAGAAGGAACGCTACGGTTCTCCTCCACCCTAATCCCCTCTCGTTTATTTCGTTAGCAGTCATCTGCCAATGATCCTTTAATGGTGATGCCGCTCTTTCCTAATTTGCTCTCGTGACAAACGAACGCGAACGCCCACGAGTTAGCCGGTCGCTCGCCTCCGCACTCGCGTGCTTCCGATTGCTCGCTCCCGATCGGAAACCTTTGAGTTGGCGGCGGCGAACGGGCATGATGAAACGAAGAGGAGACCAATCGCACGAATGTTCTCGGAATGTTCGCTTCATGCCCCCAGTGGCTTCTTCTGCCAACCGACCGCACGGAGTGAGCAGGTTTCCAATCGGATGCCGGCGGATTGTCCTCGGCTTTGCTCTGGGCTTTGTGTCGCCCTCGTTAGCCATGCCTCGAAATGCACTTACCATTGATTAGAGCGAGCGTTGTCCTCTTACTTTAAAGTCAAATCCACCGACATCACGCAGATTTTTGACCTTGAGAGTTCCGCCTTTTGGTCGTGGATTAGTCGGGCGTACGGTCGAAGGCGGTGACTTCCGCTTCAAAAGAACATTCGGGCATTAGTCGCCTGTTCGGAGGTTGTTTTAATTTCGGAAAGTGAGAAATTCGTTGGCTTCCGATCTTCCACCTATTCGCTCCGCAGCGAAGCGAGAGGTTTCTTTGCGGTGGGCTCCAAAATGCAGACCGATGGTCCGTTTTGTCTTCGGGTTCAATTCCCCGTCACTTTCTTGTCTCAGAGTGATGAATTCAGCTGCACTTTTGATCCGAACGAGGGCGGACGACTGGAGAGCGGCTTTGTGAAACGAAGCTACTCGGAGGCGGGAGCAAATGTTGCGTTTCGTCATTTGACTCGCGATTCAACTGTGAACAACGGAGTTGCTTCCTTTCCGTCTATCCATAGAGTCGTTTGATTTACGGCGATGGAGTTCGTTGCTCTCGAACCTGTGTGTCGACCGCGAATCGCAGCGGAATTCATTGCGCTAAAAGTTCCTCGTCGTCGATTAAAGAACTCACATTTTGTCTGTGTTTGTCTGGTGCACTCATTCCCTTGAGGCAAGCAAACGAACGACTCGTTCAAAGTGCATCGTTAAACGGACATATTGTTTGCTAATTGGCCTTTCGACCATGGCTTGTTTACCTCGTTCTCGCTCAACGCAGTACCGGCTTGTCTGCCTTTTTGTCTGCCCAGCATTCGGTTTGGCCCGCTCCACAGTGAAGAGGAGAGAAACGTGGGAGCATCGCGAGCATCCCGTGGATTTCGGAGCGCCGAACTGAGGTCACGACTTTTGATTCCCGACCGACCGTCTCGCGGCCATCCGCTCGCCGGCTTCCGGTCGGCTTTGTGCGGCGATTCGGCCGAAAGAAAGCGGCGAAAAATGAATGATTAATCGGCGAGTTGGCGGCTGCTTTGTGCTCAAAAGAATCCATTTATTTTATAGATTTCTACATAGACGTTTGTTTTGTGCTGCTGAATGGTGGAATTGAATCGAAGTGGATGAATCTGGAACTGCTCTGTTTCCATTCTCGCTGAAAATCGTTCCCTGCAAGTCATCACGTTCACTTTCTGGCTTCCAATGGGCAAAAGAGGAACGTTCTTGAGACAAAGTTGCCGAAAAGCCGGCCGGCCAATTGAATCCAATGAAAGCGGGCAGTGGGGAAGAAGTGGGCGGGTCATCTTTGCGGAACGCGGCGACGGCGACCACCCACTCGGCTCCGTTCTCGTGAGTTCAGAAGCGCGTAATTCCCCTTCGTTTCATTAATGCCCGTCTTTACCGAACGGTCGTCCGCCCAAGACGGCCGTTTCGCGAACGTTTCGACTTCCGCGACGCCTTCGAATTCGTTCGGACGCGAATTTCGACGAATTTGCGGCGGAAATTCGGCGAATTCATCACCGCTGCGTCGAATTCTTCAATTAGCAACATTATTCTTCTTCTTGGTCCTTCCGCGTGTTGCAGGGTCGAGTGGGTGACGTCCGTTACGGGCTTTAGAGCGAAGACTAGTACATTGAAGTCATTCAACACTGCGCTTGAAGAAGGCTTGTCCAAAACGGGCGACTAAAATGAGTCCTTCGAGCTCAAGAGTTGGCTTTCGATCCATAAATAGCGGCCACTTAACGCCTTTGACATTAAACACGGTCACGCGCTCCTTTAAAGACGGTAATCACTCGCGTATGCACTTGAAACATCCCCTTTCTACGTCGTCTCACCGCATGCCCGAAATCTCCGCCCGCATTTCATTCCGCTTCCCACGCCTCTTACGCTTGTTTACATCCGCTCCTCTTGCTTCGAATGGCCGCTTGAAATGCGTGTGAATCGACCGAAATACTCGCTCCGAGTGGGACAATGCGGACAAACGATCACGAGTTCGTATCGCGTGACCTTCGGTCGAAAACAAGCGGGAAGTTCGGTCCATTTGAGCGAGTGTTCCTGAACGAATGACCTCGTGGACACGCGACCGTTCCGGACTTGGCACAAGGTCAAAGTTTACTTTCCCTGATAACCTTCGCAATCCTCGGTCTCGTCCCTTGCAATCTATTGAGTAGACCGTGCGCGTGTTTTGTGCGATCGTTTCAATGGCCTAATCGGTTTCTTGCTCCATTCACGAATCGCGTACCTTGGACCGAGTTCTTGCGTGCGTGCTCCCTTTCCGTGAACACTCGCCCACATTCATTCGATTACTCGGACCTCTTGCAGCGGCAACACGGTTGACGGTTCGCGATGTCCGCCGCGGGTTTCGCTTCGTTCGCGCCGACCACTCCCGCGATGTCCGCCGCTTTCGAATCCACGAGATGGACGGCGGCGGCGGCGTCGAATTTGAGCCGCGCGGCTGCCGAAGCGACGGCCGCAGTTCTCCAGCCGGCGATCCCCGCCGAGTCGCCGCTTCTCGCCCACATTCGGTTCGTCTCTCCTCTCTCGGTTTTTAATCGATTCCATCGTGGTTGCAGAATGTTCCTGACGATTACCCACTTGTTCCTTGTCGCGCTCGGTTGCGTCAACCTGCTCGTGATCTTTACGATCGCCATCCGGCCGTACATGCGCTCCATTACGAACGTGTACATGACGTCGTTGTGCATGGCCGACTTCGTCTACTTGGCCAACCTTCTGCTCGTTGCGGCCACTCAGCTGAACGACAAGTCGTGGCCCTTCGGCGACGCCATGTGCACGCTCTACCACGGCACGGAGACCACCGGTTCGTCTCGACAGTTCGATTGAATTCAATCGTTTGTTTCAGGGAAGTACGCGAGTGTCATGTTCGTCGTGCTGTTGGCCTCCGATCGGTTCTGCGCGATGTGCAAACCGAACTTCTGCGCCCGCTACCGCAACTACCGCGTGGCCTTGGGGTTGTCCGTGCTGGCGTGGCTCCTCGCCCTCACCGCCGCCTTCCCGCTGTTCACCTACTCGTCGGTGGCCACCGCTCCCCACCGCGCAGTGCGCGATCTCCACCGTCTCTGCATCATCAAGTGGCCGAGCATGGAGTCGGCGAGATGGTGGGTTCTTGAGAATGGAAGTGGGTTAGGAGCGGTTGACAGTGGGGTTGCGAGAAGCAAGAGCCAAACGCAACTCGAATGTCATTAACGACATGCAAAACCGTGTTTACACCGCAACCCTCCAACCATTCAAACTAAACAGTGCCAAAAAAGACCGTTGCACTAGAATTTGAGGGCACTCCAACGGTCAAAAATCTCCGCCTCGTTTGCAATTCGCTTTGTGACTTTCGATGAAAAGCGACGTCATTCAGTGGCTGGCGGCTTGACGCGCGCAATCCCCCGCCCGGCCGCCGGAACGTTGCGCGCCCTCGGCCGTCTGCTCGCCCGCCGGCCTTCCGGCAATTAGAAAACGCGGAAGAAGGATGAAAACACACTTGAGTGCGAAAATTCACTTGTTGAAATCCACGCACGAAATGCGGGAAGTTGGGGAAGGGGCACTGCAAGAGCATTCCATCGGATCTGTTAGGTACCGTAGAGTACTTTGTTTTGTATCGGCTTTGAAAACTGCTGGTGACGCCGATTGAAAGTGCACAGACAAGCGGCTAATCGCATCAGATGTTTCAAAGTCCGAAAAAAGCGATTCGGCCGATTACTTCCGTTCGTCCCGTTCTTCTACAGGGGAACAAATCTTCTTGTTGTCCTTTCGTTTTTCTCCCGCATCGCATCGCTAATCCCTGCCGAAAGCCAATTAGAAACAAGCGGCCGCCGAAAGGGCGCAATTAGCCGCCGGCTTTCCGATTCGGCCGCCGTTTGTTCGGTCATTTGGAGTGCCGAAAATAGCCGGCGGGACGAACGAAATGAATGCGGAAACCTTCCAGCGGGACGGTGGGAATTTTGGTCGTCGCCGCGAATAGCCGCGGGAATAATCGGGGCGCAAACAAACAAAAGCGAACTCAAGAGTGCAACGAACAAACAAACAACACGTGTGTTCTTTCAGGTACGTGACCTTCTCGTCGGTGCTGATCTTCGTGCTGCCGCTCGCCCTGATCATCTTCTTCTACTACCACATTCTTTCGAAGCTCCGCCAAGCCCTGAAGGGACACAAGAGAATGCGACGTGCGGCGAGCACTCGTGCCCCCTACCACCGGGTGACGCGACTTGTTCTTTGGGTCGTCATCTTCCACGTGATTTGTTGGTAAGCAGACTCTAACGCAGGAAATGATTGGTGCTCGTGGTTCAGGACTCCGTTCTGGCTGTTCAACCTCTTCTCGTCCATCTTCCAGTGGCGAATCTCGACGCAATTCGATCGGATCGTTGTCAACGTCATCCACTTGTTCCCGTACCTGAACTGCGCACTCAACCCATTGGTTCGTTCCTTTCTGTCGAGTATCGATTGCATTGTTTGCTTTAGGTCTACGCAGTAAACGCGGAGAACTTCCGCCGGGCGTTCCGCTCGTTGTTCTGCGGGACGGACAAATCGGAGCGACGGGGCGGCGACCTCCAGCATGCCGATGACTCCCGCTTCCACCACAACGGCGGCATCAGCACGCGATCTGTGTAAGTGGGAGAGAAGATGGGAGCCGTTTGCATCAAGTGTGGTGGGCTTTGCTGCAGAAAAAGTAGCAAACGAACGACTATTCGACCCTTCTCTGACGTTTTATTTTTTATCAATAGCCAAACTTCTACACAGCCACTAACCAAAGCAAAGTACGCATTGACTTACCCATTTTATTTGCAGCCTGGGCAGCCACATGAACAACTCTTCGGAGCGCCTGCTGAGCATCAACTACTCGTCGGCGGTCGCCCAGAAGTGCTCCACGTCCTCGCTGCTCAACGGCTCTGTTTTCTTGCCGCCCACCTCCGACGGGCCGTCGGCGGCGCTCGTCGCGTTGCGGGCGGAAGCCGGCGGCTCGTTGAGTCCCTCGCTAGGCGGCGGCCAGCTCGAAGAATTCCGCCGGCCGAGCGGCACAGTCGTTCGCTTCGCGACGATCGAGTCGGAGTGCGAAGCCGAGGAGGAGGAAGAGCGAGCGGCTGCCGCTGCCGTTGCGCTGGAAGAGTTGGACGAGCGGCACTCCGTTGCGTCCGACGAGGCAGAAGACGAGCTGAACGTCGAGAAGAAGCCGACCTTGGTCCGCGACTCGACGACCACGACGACCGACGGGACACCCTCGAATTCAACCGGCAATTTTGGCGATGTGTTCATGTGAAGCGACCTCTAGCTTGCTTTGTACCCAACTGTTCATTGTTGTTCTGATTATTTATTGCTCTTACGTGTTCTTTTGCTTGTTCGCTGTTGCTATTCGTGTATCCCCGCAGTTATCTTCCGTCACTTGCCGCTACTCATGAACAACAATCTCTACTATTCGTTGCATTCATTTCCGTTAATGTTTTGAGTAACCGCGGATTCTTTTTCCGATCATATCCTCTTTGTGTATTCTCCTGTACGATCTCATCAAACCAATACGTAGTCATTGAATCCACCCATCGGTCTCCTCGTTCGTTGATTTTCTTTTCAATTTTTTGTGTACTCTTTGAATAAATCAACAAAATGGAGCAATAGGTAGTTTACTCGTCGGTCAAGAAATGCAACAAATAGAACCTTTAGACCATAGAAGCAAGAGATGGCGATCTATCGACCAATTGAACAAACAACCAGAGCTCACGACCCCTTTCCGTCCCGCTCGTCGCTTTCGGCTTTTCGCTCGAGCAGCCGGAAGTACGTGGCGCACTGGACGGCGAGCAGGATGAACCAGCAGTGGGCGGCGATGGAGAGCAGGAAGAAGACGAAGAAGACGGAGGCCACGATCGAGATCACTGGAAGCGGGAGGATTAGAGCGCATTGAAGAGAAGGGAGCGGACTGGACTTGAACTGCAGCGAGAAGCGGCTGGCGGCGTCCGTGAGGCGTTTGTGAAGCTCCAGCTCGAGGTCCTCCAATCAAAAGAATGAGGGATGCGAAGGTCTCGATGCACCTGGCCGGAGAAGGAGTTGGGGTCGTAGGCCGCGCACGCCATCCAGGCGGCCAGCAGCAGCAGGAAGGAGGCGGTGATCAGCTGGAGCGACTGCAATCAGCGCTGCCGTCCGATCGTGCCACTTACGGAGAGGACGACGAACGGCTGGATGAAGGCCGGCCGCTCCGCATGCACGCCGTAAAAGAGCGAGGCCAGCGCGCACGAGTCGACCACGAGGAAGAGCAGCTCCCAGTCCCAGGCGGTCTCCGAGTAGCCCGCGATCTTCATCCCCAGGTTCGTCACGATGAAGAAGCCCGAAATGTACGCCACCACGTACGTTCCTCTCTGCAAACGGAAGAGTTGGAGATGCGAGCACAACGGAAAGCTCGAATGCTGAAGAGAACTCGCCTTCACGTGGACCGCGCGGCAGCAGCAGCGGTCGGCGCCGTCGAAGTCGATCGGCCGGGGCGCCGCGCTCTCGACCTCCGCGTTCGTGGGCGGGAGGGTCGCCACTTGGGCCTCCACTTCGAGCATCCCGCCGACGCGTCGAATGGCCGCTCGGTTTCGATCGATCGATCGGTTGTTCGCTCGACGGTTGCGAGGAGGAAGCGGCCACCGTAATCCCCGCACGTCGGCCGAGCGCGAGCAACACGGCGGAGAAGCGGGAAACACCCGCCCGCATTCACCGCGTTGACCACCGAGTTGTTCTCGCGGCCATAATCCCTTTTGTTTGTCCGACTTTTCGCCCGCTCGGGCGTCCGATTGCAAGAGACGACTGACCGCTCGCTTCTTTTTTCGTCAGCTTGTTTTTGTGGGTGCGCGCTGGGGAGGAAGTCCACTCTTGCTTTAAGAATCATGGAGGAAGGTAAAGAGCAATAGAGCGAGCGGGACGGTCGAGCTTCGTGGGGCAAAAAGCGGTGTTCGCAACTGAAGTGTTCAAACCGCAGCCTCACGCTGTCTTCCTTGTCATTCAACGACTGCGGTGGAAGCTGCGAACGACGCCCGTGGAACTCGACTGCCGATTGCTTTCCTGCGGCTGCCATTTGCGAGGTCGCGGGGGTTTACGGATGGGTGGAAAGAAGCCTCTTTGTGTTGTCTTTCACTCACAGTTTGTGCGTTGAGGACGAAAAGAATAACGAGTGAGCGAAAGTCTTCCCAAACGACTCGTGACTGTTTTACGGCCATCAGCGTGTGTGAGTCACCCGCCCGCGACTCCATTCGGAACGGAGAGCTCGTCCTTGAGTGCGTGACACACCCGCCGGCGGTCGTCAAGAAGGCGACGAACGAAGAGGAGCGGCAGGTGAACGCGAAGACGATAGCGGTCTTTTTACGAGGCGGCTTCAACCGATCGTTTTTATTGACCGATGCTTTTTACGGGGCTTTTTAGTTGCTCATCGAGCGATCGTTTGCTCTTTCGTTCGCAAGGCGTGTTCATCCGAACAAGGGGACGGTAAAAGAACGGTCAGTGCGTAAACGAGCGCCTTCGTCAAAGGGACCTGCTTCCTACCATCTTTTTTCTTTTGACGCACAAGACGAACGAGCGAGTTTACGAGCTGTTGCGGCCAGAAACAGAACGCATGAATACCGATATTTTGTGCGTTTGACGGCCGAACGCGAGCAGTCAAGCATAGCAAACAACGGGTCGTTACGACCGACAATCAGAGCAAGTTCCGCAAATGACGCACCTCAACGTCCGGTCGTTAATGAACCACGCTTTAGTTGGCGAAGCCCTTACAACTCAAAACGCAATGTAACGACCTACTCATTGTCTTTTTTTTTAGTTTGTTTTCCAAAGGTCAAAATTGTTTGTGGAGTTTTAGACGTTTTACATGTTTTCATTGCGTTTGTTCGAGACGTTCAGACATCTTAAAACGTTGCGCTTGTCGTGTGAGCGTCAATTTGAAATTGTTAACAATTGCAATACATTCTTTGTTTAGGATGTATAGAACACCCTCTACAGAGGTATCAAGAGGAAAATTCTGCTACGTTGCAGGGCTTGATCGATGTCAACTCCCTAAAGAATATAAAAAAGTAGAACTGCTTGGCGGTGGCACACAAGCAGATGTTTTGTAAGCCATGTTCAGAATTCTCATGTAATGTATGCTTTCAGTGTCGCTCGATTGGGCAGATGGGACAAGGTGGTCATCAAGCGACATAAACATCCGTTTAAAGACGTCAAAACCGCCGAGATGGCTTTTCGAGAGTTCTTTCTAAACGAAGCGACAGCTCACGAACATGTTTACAGCCTTCTTTTGCAGTTTTACATTTCTTTTTTAGATTATGGGTTTAAGCGATACGTTCACTCCTGCGGAAACACTCGTTGATTTTGAGGATTTTTACATGGTCACAGACCTGTTTGGTAAAACTCTAGAAGAATTCCTGCAAACTAGAAAAAGCATAAAATTGAACGAGTCAAGATTGATCATGAGGCAGATACTTGATGCTCTAGCCTACTTGCACGAACACGACATCATTCACCGAGTACTCAATAAAAGCAAAAATTGCGAGAAAACTAACTTGCTGTTTAGGACCTACACCCGGGGAACGTTGTTGTTAGTGAGGAAATGAATATCACACTTATCGATTTTGGGCTGTCAACTGAAGATCCACGTGAATCAGCAAGCGTACAGGGACTCACGGATTACGTGATTGCAAAACGCTACCGAGCTCCCGAAGTAATTCGCGAAGAGAAGTACACAAAAAGCGGTAGGCAGCTTGAAATCAACTGACGTAGTTTTTTGTAGTGGACGTTTGGTCGGCCGGCTGCATCATGTACGAAGTTATCAATAGAGAACCTCTTTTCAAGGGCAATACAGAAGAGGACGTAAAAAAGAAACAACAAGAGCTCTTTGGTTGGTTATTGCCGAAGCTTTTTAACTGGCTGTTTTGCAGGCGACGAGAATCGGGCAAAAGCGACAATGGAAGAGCTTTTTTCGGAGATGAGTTTTGAACACATCGATAAAGGCGAGTATTTTATTACTAGCGAGTTTTTACCTTCTAGCTTGAAGGAGCGTCGCAAATCGCTGATTACTTGAATGAAAGGAAGTTTGAAGCGGTGACAGGTACGTATTTCTCATAAATCTTACTTTGACGCTTTGTTTTTAGTAACGGAAACTCGTGATTTGTTTTATCGAATGATGTCTTTTGACCCAGAAGATCGAGTTACGGCTTTGAACGCATTAACCCATCCTTTCATCAATGGAGAACTTGAACGTTACAGTTCCGTGCCCCAAAAAATTTCATACTCGCTAGGGGATGCGCCAATAAAAAGTGCGGCTGAGTGGAAGAAGCTGCTTTTTGATTATGTGAGACCACAAGCAAAATGGGCGCGCAACAAACATCCTCTGACGGTTTTTCCTCACCCACCTACCAGTGCGTGGATTCCTTCGTTTCGATCGAAATGTCAAGAAGGTGCGTCCAAAGGTTCGTTCAGCCGATAATATTTTTAGTTCGTTCAAATTCCGTCTGTCCTGATCAACATGCGCTGTCCTACACCCAGTGCGCTTTTCGTCCATTCAACAAAATGCAGCTCCTTGTTCGTGTGCTGTTAGCCGACTACCGAATGGCCGTGAAAAAGATCAAGCGGTTTCCAGCCAATGCGTTTTGTCCTCCACCTTATCGATACAACAAATACGTTGACTTAATCTACTCAACCGATCTGAATTTCGAAAAGCGCTACAAGCGGTACGCAGCAGACATTCAACATTTGCAGTTGATGGAAGAAAACTCGGGCTTGCCTCTTCTCATTATCGATGACTCCGACTTGAGAGCTTGGTCGTGGGTAGACGTGAGTATTGCATCTTTTATCCGTGTTGTAAAATGCGCATTTAGGAGAGATACAGATATCGAGACGTATTTCCCCAACACGCGCAGCGGTTTGCGACTCGTTTGAATACGTTTATTAAAACGCTCAATAATGCTGGTGTTTACAAATATGAACTGCATTTTGCGCGAATGATGTTTTATTCCTTCTCTGGTTTTCCAACTACTGAGGTTAGCTAATATTATTGAGCCTACAGTTTGTTCTTTTTCTTGACATCTCTGGAAGATCTCATTGATGTTTTTGAACGCACCGTTTTAAATCTGCCTTCTTTGTTGTCATTTGCTGTGATCGCAGACCTAAGATACAGCTGCAGAAACGACGCGACAATTGCTGACTCAGGTACGGGAGCGCGCGTAATCGAACTATCACTCTGCCTTTAAGCGTTGTATTGCAAAACTTGCCAGACTGGTTGCACAATAATCATTTGTGAGTAGTCATTTACAATAAAACCATGTAGTCAAAGAAATTTAGGTCAAAAAGACGATTTGCCAAAAACTATCGAAAATCTAGAAGAAAGGAGCATCACGTTAAAAAAAGAAGCCGGGACGTCGACATTTTTTTTCACCTTAGACGGCACGAAAGAATTCATAAACGACGAAAAGCCCGTCAGGGAATTGTGCGTGAAAAACGACGTCCGAGAATCGAATAAGAAGCAGATCGGTCTTTTGGAAACCAGCGTGAGTGTGATCATTATTTTTGTTGATTTGTTTTTAGGCAGCAGCATTGCGGATTCGAATGTCATTTAATAACCGCTACTTGTGGGCGTTCACCCGCAACGGCTTGCTGTTTGCTGGCGTCAATTACAACTACCACTTTCGCATGTTCGTATTGACTCCTTATGCGTTTAATCTTATTTTAGCCGGTTATTCCAACCCAAATCCCGCATATGCAAAGAAATAGAAGATTTTGTGATGTTAAACCCCAGCACGATCATCGCACTTGAACACAATTGTTTGGTTTTGGTTCGCTTATGTCCTGCAGACGGGCAATACGAAGCAATCGTATTGGAAAAAAGCGGCGCCTTCACCTACGTCTTCACGGAAATCACTGGAACAAACGTGGATGTTCCGCAGGCGGTGCTCAACCAGGACTACGCCCAAGAGCTCCGTTTTGTTCGATTGAACGTCGACCTATGCTGTCTTCAGTTGGATCTGAGTTATCAGGTGACTACCTCGCTCACACGATGCTTTTACCACGTGGGAAAATACGGTTTTTTGTACGGCATGAGGCGTAGTTTTCCCACACATTTGTACATTCAATTATCGACGGAAGTGAGCAGTATTACACGATTCAACAGCAACCTGCGGAACATACCGGCTATTCCACCACGGTCTTTTTTGAACAAAACGCAAGTTATTTTTTATCTAACAAATTAACTAGAGCCTTGATGTTTTAGATATGGACGTGATGATTTCAATGAAATAATTCGCATAGACCGGGTACGTCCGTAAATCTCGACAAAAATTTTTGTTATTAGTTGCGCGGTCGGAGGTTTTTCTGGTCACTACGCTACGTGTACAGCTACGGGTTCGAGAATGTTGATGGAGCAGTGCAATATTCCCTTCATCGCTGCTGTCTGGAAGATCCGCAATGGGAAAGAATTGGCTTTCTGCCAGAGCCTATCCAGCACATTTCTGCCCACGTGAATGCAGAAACAGGCGACGACGACGAATTGCTGATAATTACTATCAAGGATGAACGTGAGGTTGGATTCTTGAAGCTTTCGTTAAAGTGAGTTCCACACTAAACTAGGTGTCCTCAGGTCAAAGAGAATACTTCTTGGATTTAGACAATTGAGCTCACATGCAGAAAAAGCTGCAGACAATTGCGCGTAATCAAACAAGCCGCGCAAACCTTTTTGACAACAATTCGTTGTTTAGGTTAACGAATTCGCGGTCTTGCGTACAAAATGAAGATGCGAAATCGAAGGAAAGCAGACGAGCGCAAAGCAAAGCCATGGTCCATCGAGTCGTAGGGGCGGCCTTGCTTGTACTGCATCGCATGCTTGGAACAATCTTCTCCGTTTTTGCGATTCCCTGCGCGAGATCAAACATCAGCGGGAAGACTGAAGGCGTGTGCAAACGTATTTTTCCATCCCTCGGCCATTCCTCCGTTGAAGTGGCGATTTTCGAAGACTCAGTTGAGATGACCGCTCGAGAACGCGAAGAATGGGAATTCGAGCGTCAAGTGAGTGCCTTTTCCATCATTAAGTTTGGGTTTGCAGATCGCCAACAAATCCTACATGGTGTTTTTGGAGCAGGCGGGACAGCGATTCGAACAGTGTCGGCTGAATGGCCAGCAATCGCCCGCTGCTGCTGCTAAAGCGGTCGATTGTCTGCAATCTCACCAACCGAAGGAAACTTTCGTTCTCGGAAGCCGTTGCGAGCGGCCAGAGTCCTTTGCCCACAAAGCGGAGAAGGTGCGGACGCAAGACGGTTTTTCTGAAACCAAACGCGCCGTATCTTCTTTCTACTTGCCGAGCGGCGACAATACGGCCGATCAACACGAAAAAAACCCGTTGGTAACAAGTCATCGCAGCGGTGAGATTTATCATTCGCATTATTTTAACTTGCATTAAAGGAAGTATTATTTCGATGCCGAATTCTCACGACACGCATAAATCTCCGGGTGGGGTTTCCAGTTCGAACGAATTTGTGCGCCGGGATGCAAGGGCGGGCATCTCAAAAGAGGAAGAAGTGATCCTTCGTTCGGAACTCAGTTTCTACGAACAGTCTCGGGCAGCAAGCGGTTTGTCACTATTCATTATTTTTCTATTTCTGTGGTACTTGTAGCTTACGGAGAAATGGGCGAAGACGTTCGACTTTTCGACGCAATAGCTCGCTCACGTATAAAATTCCTGCGTTTGAGGAGACAGCCGCCTGCAAAATAATTCGCTAATCCATCAACTTGTTGAAATGTCGTATTAAGCTTTATGGATGTTGTATACTGTTTTCGTTTGCTTTTTCGGCGTAAGGTAAAGCCGTTTTTGTATTTTATGCGTTGCTTCACTAAGTCCTTAACAACCTCAATAAACAATCGCTAAAATATAAGTTGTTCAAATTACGAATGTCTGCAAAAAGTGCGTTAGGGGGGTGGGGTAACGCACTTTTTGCAGCCATGCAAGATTTTCGTTCACGATTTTTGCATCTGCAAAAAATCGTAACGAATTTTTGCAGCCGCACGATTTGCGTTCGGGATTCTTACAGTTGCAAAAATTCGTTACGATTTTTTGCAGATGCCGGGTTTCCGTTTCAGATTCTTGCAGTTGCAAGAAATCGGAACGAAAATTTGCAGTTGCAAATTTTGTGTTCACAAAACTCGCATGATGTCAGATTTATGTTTGCAATTCTTGCATATGTCAATTTTGTGTTCACGATTTGTGCAGATGCAAAATTTGTGAACGCGAAGTTTGCAATGCTCAAATCGTGAACGGCAATCGGACATCGTGCAAGAATTGTGAACGCAAATGTTGCATAAATCACTGATTTTCACTCAAAAAAGGCCAAATTTCGATGAATTCACTTGAAATCTGCAACACATGTGTTCACAATTCTTGCAGATTGACGGTTTTCGTAACCATTTTTTGCAGCATCGATAATGGCCAACGCTAGTTGTGCATCTGCAAGATTCGTGAACGCAAAACGTGCACCTGCAAAAATCCTGTTCACGATTCTTGCAATGCACAAAACGCGAACGCAAATCGTGCATCTGCAAGTTTTGTGAACGGAAAATTTGCATCTGCAAAAATTTGGAACGAAAATCCGACGGCTGCAAAAAATCGTAACGAATTTTTGCAGCTGCACAATTCGCGTTGCGATTTCTTGCAAATGTCGGATTTGCGTTGCGATTTTTGACATCGGCTGCAAAAAGTGCGTTACCCCCCCCCCCCTAACGCACTTTTTGCAGACATTCGTAATTTGAACAACTTATATTCCCAACAACCACACTCATTGAATGAACCGAAAAGTTGGAGTCGACCGGCTGTGTCGAACGAATTCGTGTCCTGCTCGCTTGCGGCCAGCGCCAACAGCCACCAATCGTCCAGGTGTCTGCCTTATTTCGACTACCGAAAACACATTATTTATTCACCCCAATTCTGAAAGCTGCGGAAGGAATGAAACGTTGACTCAAAGTCCAGAACGAACAGCAATCGAAGTCCTTGCTTCTTCCGTCAACGCTTTGACGCGATTCCGCCTTGCACACACGACACGGAATGAAAGCAACCAACCTGCCGTCGGGCAGTCAGAAGGATCGAATGCCGCCCACCTCGAACTGAAACCAGAAGAAAGACCGCCGTGTTCGGTGCGGACTGGAAAAAAGAAAGAACAACTAGCCTTGTAGTCACGAGTGGTGTGTGGAGCAGCGGGCAACCGAAGGGCGGCAATAAAGCGAGGAGGAACAGAAGAAGCGGCCGACCACAATTGGAAGGAAGAGATGCGGAATTGGGGCTGGAAACCTACGAACTCCTCGTCGCCTTTTGAATGCAGGGGCCAAACGAAAACGGGAGCTGAAAGCCGAGAACGAAACGCGCAGACACCAATGGACTCTCGCCTTCTGCCACTCTATGCACTTCCTAAATCGAGAAAAGACGCGTGAGCATGAAGATGCTTAGATGTATCCGCCCGGCAATGCCCGAAAACAGCGCAAAAGGAATGAACATACGTCTGCTTGCCAGCAAATCAAGCGGGGTTTTCACACCGCATAATAAAAAACGGAATGTCCGTGCTTAGCAACGGAATAAAACCACCTGAAAACAACGATACTCGTTGAATGAATTGAGGTGTGCAAAGAACTCACGGCTCCAATTGAAGTACGTACGGGCGGCGGAATCACCTCGAAGTGCATGAACGAACGAGGTAGAAAGAAGATTACGGTTGATGGACGAAAACAAACCTGAATGTTGGGTCGATTCCACGAGCTCTGGTCGGAGAGAGCCCACTGCCAATGCTCGTCTCTGCAAAAGGGATCAACGACGCTCCTTCAGCAAGCAGTGAATGGAAAGAACGAGCAGCATTCGGGCACGCACTCAACGCCACCGTTGATTTCTAAAATGGTCATGTCAAGAGCTCGAAAGCGAATTCGCGGAATCGCCACCAACAAGAACGAATGTAGCTGCAAAAGAAGAGTGAATAAGGCACTTAAAACCTCGCTAAAAACGTGAAGTCATCGGAATAAAGCTGCTGCTCTGCCCACTTCTAACGACGTGATTGGCTGGAGCAAGAGCGAAACGGTCAGCGAGAAGCCGGGCAGCAAACGAACGGCGTCAAAAGATTGATCCCCGGACACTCCTAACTGGCCTTCGAATAAACGACTCGCTTGCTCGTGGACAATCAAGGTGGACTGCTCTTTTTGGCCATTAGTTGACAAGGAAGCAGAGAAGCGAGACGCTGCATTTGCAATTGACACGCCGACGGTACGGAAGAATCGAACGAAAAGAGCTCCAAACGACTAAAAGATTTCTTCACCGCCGACGATTCGCATGGCAGAAAAAAAGAAAGCTCACGCCTTGCAGCTGACGAAAGTGAACGAGAAGCTGTTTCTGCTCACTACAAATTACTCCGGGCGTTCTATTGACCTTGGAAAGCGTGTAACGCATCTACGCGGAATATAATAATGAAGATGTCCATCTTCGAAACACGGAAGAGAAAAACGAACTTAAAGGATCTCAAACGAACTCAAAACCTTCAAGGCTGTTTTCGAACGGAATAAGCGTCCACTGCTTTGATGGACAATGCGTAAGGAAGGATCAAGGGCCACCTATCTACCGCCTCTTGTTCAATTCTCCAATCGATCGACCACTTCTTGTCCTCCAGTCCGACGGCAATCGATCGTCTGCCGAAGCGAGTCCAATGGTCGGAGGGCCGCATTTTGGTTGTCTCACTTTTGTGTATGTTGGGCGACGAAAGCGTTGTTCATCGAGCTCCTTACTACTTTGTCTGTTCCTTTTCGCTTTCTTGTTCTGCACCCTCTGCCGCTTGCTCCCCTGGCTGCTCTTACACCTGCCTTCTCCGATCGCCTCGTGTGCTCGACGCCCAACGGTGAGTCCCGCCGCTTTCCGCCCCCCTTCACTCCGGCCGCCCGTTTCAGGTCGCTCGGTTGGTGTCCCCTCCGCCGAGTCGTCAACAGCCGCCTTCAACTCGCCGTACTCCGCGGCCGCCCGTCGAGCAGCCGACTGGAGGGTTCGGTCGGTGGCTCTTCCGACGAGTGCCCGTCTTCCGCTTGTCGGGCCGCTTCTTCTTCTTTTGAACGGAAAGAATGACCGGACGACCCCCACAGACGAGCGGGCACTCGCTTCACATTGGCGTTCGACCACTCGCCCACTCCTCAGCCTGCGATCACGCTTTCCGATCACACGATTCATTCGCTATTAAAGACGACGGTTAACCACATGCTCGTGAACAACGAAGAGATCCTCGCATTGCTCCTGCTGGTTGCCCATCAAACTCACTTCCTCCTCCAATTTGCCCCGACTGCTCACTGAAAGCGAGGACCTCCAATCGAATGACATCCCCAAATCTCTGCCCACGAACAGAAAGAAGCGGGTGCGTGGAACACAAGTGGGGCTCGTCCGCCCAGTCGTTGAGGGGGATGAAGCGAGAGAGAACACCTGTGGGCGAAAGAAAGAAAGGCGCCGTTTCGTCCGATACACCCGCACGACGAACTCGAACGACGGCGTTGCAAAAAAGGCGAGCGGGGGAGAACGGCCGCTCGATCAGGACTCCGTCTTGCGGCGGCTGAGGGGCCGATCGACCGTCGTCTTCGCGTACTTGAGCCGCTCGCGGAGTTCGTGCGAGCAGCCCGCCTCGACGAGGGCGGCCGGCGCTGCGGGTCGCCGAACGTCGCCGCCCGCATGGACGGCGAGACGATCAGCTTCGTGTGGTCCTGCAAGCAACCCGGCAGTCCCGCGAATCGAACGGAAGGAACACCCCATTGGAGCGTCCCGTCCGTCAGCAGCCGCACGACGGCCACGTCCGAGCGGAACCACCCGCTCAGACACGGGAAGCGGGCGAACTCCTGACCGCCACGCGGCAGCCGCTCGCCCGCCGACCGCAGGTGTTCGATCACGTACGAGCGCAACTCCGCGAGCAGCTCGACCGTCTTCTCCAGCGTCTGCGCGTACTCGGCGCCCGTCGCGTCGATGTACTGGAGCTGACTGCAAGCGGAAGGGAGGAGTGGGCAGAACAAAGGGGAACTCACTCTCCGCTCGGATCGACCAACAGCTTCGTGTGGTCGTCGAAGAGGACGCCCACCGAGTCGTCGCACAGCGCGTAGAAGTGGCCGTCCTTCTCCGCGTAGTCCCCCCACCGGAGGCGGGGCGCTCGTCCCGCACGTCCACTGCAATCAATCGAGCGATCAGGGGAGCATTCGGGGGACACTCACGGTCGTTACTCGGCACCTGCCCGCCCTGTCGGCAGAAGAAGGGCGCCGGCTGTTCGGCTGCGTTGTTCGGGTGCTCGACGATCGGCGTCTCGTCTTTCTCGTTCGCCTTCTGGTTGCTCACGATCATCGACGCGACGTCCTGCACGACGGGCGGCTGCAGCGGGCGCGTGCGGTCACCCAGACGAGTCTCCGGCTGAAAGCGAGCAGAACGGAGGCGAGTGAAGGGAGTGGACGGGGGAACAGACGTCGATCATGCCGCCCGAGAGGTTCTCCTGATTGAAGCGCGGCACGAACACGAGAAGGACAGCGCGTCGGGCAGAAAGCCGCGCGAGAAGACGGTCGGGCGGTCCTCCGGCTGCGGCGCGAGCAGGGCGGCGATCAACTCGTGCGCGTGCGGCCCGATGCGCGTCGGGATCACGCACTCGTTCCGCCGAATCCTCGCGTTCGTTTGCTGCAGCGAGAGCGGTTGGAATCGGAGGGAAGACCGGAGGAAACTCGCGTCCAAGGACAGCGTCTCGAACGGCGGCTGTTGAAACTCGAGCGTTTCGATGAAAAGAACCGTCTCTCTCTTCCTTACCGGACATTAAACTGCACTCAAACTTCATTCTTTCTTCTTTCTTTCTCCTTCCTCCGCCCATTGGGCCCCAATTGCACACCGAGTATTTAAGCAACGTGCCGGAAGGCAAACTTCAGTGTTGTACGTTTCATTCGATAGTTCCCGAGAGAAGAAATAAATCGACCGACGGAATTCTATTGGATTTGTGAAGCTACGAATATTTCAAGTGAAGCGAGCATCTGCAAGAGGCGGACTCCTTCACGGCTTCCCGACGAGCAGCGCGTGGAGGATGCAGCCGATCGCCCACACGTGCACCCCGAACGAGTGGCCGGCCTCGAGGAGCATCTCCGGCGCTGAAGCGGGGAGTGAATGAACGAAGGAGGGGACGAGGCGATGCAGTTGGGCGTGCCGCAGAGCGTCTGCCGCTGCTGCCCGTCGCCGATCTTCAGCTGCAGGTGGTCGTCCAGAAAGAGGTTGTCCAGCTTCAGGTCCCGATGGATGATCTGCCGGCCGTGCAGGTGCTGGCAGCCGGCCACCAGCTGAAAGCGGCGAGTGAGCGTGACGGAGCGGAACGAAGGGCGCTCGCTTGGTGCGTGAAGTAGCGGGCTTCCGGCTCGGTGACCACTCGACGCCGCCGGTGGAACTCCAGCAGCGAGCGGGTGGCCGGCGGAAGGCGGCGGAGGGCGGCGAGAGTCTCCGGTTGTCGGCGGCTGTTCGGCGGATCGAGTGGGCGGCAGCGAAGAGAGGACGAGTGGCTGGAGGAAGGAGCGAGTGGGCGGTCGACTGCTTTCCGCTCAAGTTCGTCCCTCCACGCACTCGCCGATCACTCCGGAAAGAACTCGCGAGAGCCGCCGCTCCTCTCCGCCCGTTACTCGCTTCTTCGGGCGGCCACTCGGCGGACTGCCGGCCGGAGGGCGCCGGCCACCGGAAAGCGGAGACTCCCGCCGCTCGCCCGTGGTCGATCTCCCGCCCTCGCTTCTGATCGAAAGGCGGAGCGCCCACTCCGAGGGGAAGACGGGCGGGCGGCCATTCGACTCGCCGCTCGAACGGGAGTGGCGGGCGGTCGGCAGCGATGGCTTGATTGATGCTGACTTTTGTCTGATGGAGCGAGTATCTGCTGCACGAGTCGGGAGTCCGCGTGCTGGAGAAACGAGCAGAAAAGGAGGTCGTTGAGGGAAGTCGGGATGTAGGGTAATTCGGTCGTTTGGCGATTGTTGAAGGGTGGCTGATAAGCTGCCAATAAAAGAAGATTGCGTTGTTTGAATGTTCTGATGCACCGTCGCTTGCGTGTATACTGGCTCAGCTACAGCATGATTTTTTTGTTGTCGCTTCTTCGCACTTTCAGCCATGTTTTGCAGAAAACGAACGTCTATCCCAGCAACTGAAGCACGCTTTGCTAGCCGCTTATCGCTGTTTTCCACTGGGCATGGACGGGTATCTTCTGTTGGAGCTGTGAGTGGAGATCATTATTTTACTGCTTCCGCCTTCAAATGAGCATGCTTCTTTAATTGTTTGTCACTGATAAGAAGCAGTGGCTCATTCCGAGGGAATTTCGTCTATCATCAGGCGATCACACAAGTTCGCGTCGCTTCTCAACCTCCGGCTCGTCCTCTTCTACTACCAATTTTTTGTTGTGCTCGAATTGCAGCAGTCTTTCGGCTATCTTGGACGTTTCCACGAGCAATCAGTAGAGATACTCGTTGAGTGAACGCCGTTCAGTTTCGAGCGGGAGTGGGCGGTTTGATCGACTGCCGTTGTTGACGAGAAGCCGGTCGTCTTCTTCGATCTGGCTGCTCCTGTTCACTTCTTTCTTTTCAGGCGGCAAGCTGCAGGGGGCGCACTCCCGAAAGAACGGGGCGCGAAGACCGCCGACTGCCGGCCGGACGCCCGCCGCCCGTCGAGCCGCCCCCACGGCGTCCGCGTAGTCCAGTGGGATGGGCGGCGGATTGCGGGGCGGCAGTCCCGTTGGCCGGCGGGATCGAAGCCGGCGGTCGAGAGGGCGCTCGGCCGTGGAAGACGGCGGAGTGCGCGGATCGGCAGGCAAGTGGGCGAGCGACGGGCGGATCCAGCCGAAGAAGAGCCCGTGGACGGCCGGGAGTGGTCGGAGGGCGAAAAGGGCCTTGCGAACACTCGCTCGCCTCCCCGCTGTCCGCTG
The DNA here is from genome assembly GCA_024699865.1 of Aphelenchoides fujianensis. NCBI lineage: Eukaryota > Metazoa > Nematoda > Chromadorea > Rhabditida > Aphelenchoididae > Aphelenchoides > Aphelenchoides fujianensis. Next base: position 1,052,985 of record JAMPIO010000015.1, on the reverse strand, counting down.
GTCGGACGGAAGAATTCTCGATTCCCCGGGAACTACGGTTTTATTTCGCTGTTTTGTTGATGTTTGCAGAAAGATACTTTTGGCAGTTCCATTCCGTTATCACATGTGTAGAGTCAAAGATACCAGAGAAGTAAACGTTTCTTTGTGATTGACGTGTTCAGCTTTTTTCGCCCGGCCGTCGGTTTTGCGAAGAATCGAGTAATCGAGCGTCGTTTCATTTTCTTTCGAGTTGGCGTTCACTCACACGCTCATCGGATGGTAGAGTCGCGGCTGTTCGTTAAATATGTTCGAAAAAGTGAGGGGGTTGACGAAAATTCCGTGAAACTCTGCCTGTGGCGAAAAAACCTCCGTCAGCTTCCTGACGACCGGTTTGAAATCATTCCTTTCATTGTCTACTGGTTGAAGAACTCGCTCTTATTCCGTGCGCCAAACCAAGTTTGACCGTTTACATAATCATCACTCGCATCAAATGATCGCCTTTCAAACAGCACGCGCACTCCGCTGCTCAGACTCGCAGTCGCCCAACTCATCGCTCGATTCCTGCCCGCGCCCACTCCACGCTCTCCTTCGGTGTTGCCCGCAGCTTACAGCGCCGGACGGCGACTCGTGCCCGTGGACGACCGCCTTCTTCCGGCAGCCGACGGGCATTCGGGGCGGGATTCCCGCTCGAAGTGGGCGCTCGTGGACGGGCGGGCGGGAGCGCCCGTCTGCCGCCAGTCGGCCGGCTGCTCTCCAGCACGGGCGACCTCCACACTCGCCGGAGGACTGCCCCCTCCCAGTGAAAGGGGCGGGGATCCCCGAGACGACTCGCGAGTTGCCCGCTTCGGATGGCGGGTGGTCGTCGAGCGGCCGGCTGCACTCGTCTCTACGTTCTTCGTTGAGGATTGAATCGACTCGCTTCTTTTCTTTCGGTTGGAAGTGAGGGTTGGCTGCTGGTTTTATTCCGCACTCCTTCCAGCTTTGTTTGTTGAGAACGACAGTCTGATCAATCCGGGTTGTTGCGGACGGAACGGGAGGCAGGGGGTTTATTGACGGAATTAATCTATAAAAAGAAGTTGCTTCCAACTGCGTTTTTTGTCTTCTTATGTCTGTTCTTATTTTGTCAATCCCCCAATGTTCTCGCCGTGAAATACGTTTTTTTCAAACAAGCAAACTGGCATATTTTTAATGAATGTTCAGACGGCTGTGGAACAAGGATCACTCGCGTGGACGCATGACAAAAGAGGGTAAACCGACCTTTCTTCACCCATTCGCCACTTTCCGCAATCAATCGTCTAATACGGTCAAAACCCGTCTGCAACCAGCCAACGAATTCCTCTAAATACAGAATAAAATTCGGAGCGATCAACGGCCGTCAATCAACGCACGAAAGATCGCAAAACAGCCCGCTTTCTCGCCCGAAACACGCCGAAAAGCGAGCGAAATCGGCGGGCGACGAGGCGGCGGCGTCCGGCGGCCGGGCGCGAGCGGCGCGCAAGAGAGCGGGCGGGCGGGCGGAGAAAAAAGACGGCCGACGCGCCCGGCGCCACCGAACGGACCCCAACGCCCACCCCCCAGTGGACGGGGCGATCGGAGGGGCCGCCCACTCGCCTCCCGCCCACGAGAAGAGGGAAGGCGACCCCAACACCACAGCGGCCGGGCGAGCGGAGTGGCCGAAGTCGCCGCTCGCCGCCTGTTTGTGTCGGGAACCTCCACTCCGCGAGGGCCGGAAGGAAGCGAGTGGAGGCGGCGGTCGGCGGGCGGCCCCTCGGCGCGTCCATCCGCCGAGCCGACTGGTGGACTCCAAGGGGGCGCCCGCTCGTCCGTTCGGGGCCCTCGCGAATTCGACGAGCAGACGGCGGAGCGGCGAGAGCGGGCGGGCGGAAGCGGCCGGCGGTTCGTGGCCGTGGAGTGGACGAGCGCCCAACGGCGGCCTCCCCTCTCCGACCGCTCGACTTCTCGCCCACTTCCACGCGGTTCTCCTCGCCGCCCGGCCGGTCGAGCGGCGTCTCCACCGCGAACGGGACACTCGCGAAACGAGCAGAACGATCGCCGCCACGAGAAAGAAGCGAGCGTTCGGGGATCTCCGCGAGCACGACCACTCGGCGCTTCGATCTCGGCGGCCGCCCGACCGCCCGGACGAGCGCCCTCAATCCACGGGCGCCCGCTGCGGTCGTTCGAACCGCCGGCGAGTTTCCGGCGGTTCTTCGCGGCCACTCGCTCCGCCCGCCGCTCGTCCGGCCGGCCGGTCGTGCTCGAGGAATGCGGGCGATCGGCCGGCCGGGGGGTTCTTCCCTCCGTTCACTCGACGAGCAGAAATCCCACCGGGAGTCCCCGCTGCCCGCCGCTCGTCGGCCGTTCCCGCCTTCTCTCCGCTGCCCGAAGACCACGAACTCCGCCCACTTCCGCGCGGCCGCTGCGATCAGACCGACGGGCTCCTCGCCGCCTTCAACCGGCAGCTCGTGGCCGGCGGGCAACAGCGAGCAGTCCCGCGGGCGGGCCGCCCGACTGCTCGTCCGCTCGCTCCACTCCGCGCTCTTCCGGCCGGTAGTGCGGGGAGCTCCCGCCTTCTCGCCGCCGCCTTCCCGCTCGTTCCGGTCGGTCGGTCACGCGTGGACGTCTTCGAGCATTTCTTTGATCGCTTTGTTGTTCGTTTCGTTCGGGAGATCCCCGAGCGGGCGGCCGGCGGGGAGAACCGCGAGCGGGCGGCCGCCTTCGAGTCGCCGCGGGCCGCCCGACGGGAAGCCGGCGACCTCCCGCACCTCGTCGAGCCGGCCGGCGAGCGGCTCGCGCCATGTCGACGGGGAGGAGCGGAGATTTGTGGGAAAGGGAGTGGTGGTTGCTTTGTTGTTGGTGTGTGTGCCCTTAAATTAGTGGAGGTTTCTGGCTGAAATGGAAGGATCGGCAAGGTGGAGTGCCTCTTGTTTCATCTTCGAATAGCCAACAGTGCCTTCTACTCACTCGCCCCCTTCCCCAGCCGCTAAAAAAAGAACCGCCAGTCCCTGTTTTACGCCGCTCGTTCGTTTCGGCGGCGGCGGTCAAGTCGGGCGGCCGCCGTCGCCGCTCGCCGCTTTTTTCTCCCGCCCGCCGCCCGCCGCTTTATGCTGCTTTTCGACGCGCGTTCGAGCACCCGACGGACGGCGGTCGGCGGGCGAGTGGGGAGTTCTGCGGCTTTTTGTTGATGGATGGATGCGATGGACAGGGGTTCGAGTGGACGAGGGTTCGTTTATCCTTTTTGGGTTTCGCTAGGATGAGAAGTTGTATGAAGACGAACGGACTGAAATAATTGATGTGGTCTGCGAATAACGACGAGCCGTGTGCAGTTGAGAGATTGGCAAAACGCGAACAACAAAAAGAACGAATGAACCAGGATCGGAATAATCCATTTTCACACACGGTGTTTTTTGTTTGGACGAATGATGTATCACGCGGTTCAAGCAGATGATGGTGTTTCTACGGTGGCCGCGATTCTGATGAAAAGCCACACGTGTCGTCAGCGAAACCAAACAAGTTTGCTTTACTCTCATTTATTCAACAAAGACCTCCCGTATTATCAGCACGACTGCGGAATATTCCACTCGCCTACGCTCCAAAAACAACTATAAAATAGAAACGTCCATTTGTATTGACTAAAATCGAACGGTGCCTCCATCCCGCAGACACCAACAGCAAAGAAAGATCGCAACAACCTGAAAGCGAAGAGCCCCGTCGAGCGAACGGGAGTGTGGGCGAGCCGACCGGCCGCCGCTCGCCGCCCGCTCTTCTCGCCGTTCCTCCGAGCCGCCCATCACTCGCTGCAACAAACGGCGCCCTCTTCTTTAGCAGCTTCGCGCGCAACGGGGGAGTAAACTGTGCTGGAGTGGTGCGCGGAGGTGAAGAGAGGTCCCGTCTGTCGTTCATCGATCGTGAGAAAAAATTGCAGATTCAAAGAACGAACTGAACTGTGCACGGCCTTGCGGAATAAAACCGCTCATTGAATCGAAAGCAGAGTTCGCGATTGGCAGTGCTTCCATTTTCAATGCGTTTTGCGAACAAGAATCAATAATTCGACACGGAATGAAACTAGTTGTTTAGTAGGGCCAAACGAAGCGATAATGCAACACCTCTGCGCACCCAAAGAAAAGACCACTGAACTTTGCACTTATTAAAAAGAAGGAAGCACGAGCAACTCCTGGCCGCGAGTGATGCCCGTTGAAGAGAGGGTACAGCAGACCGGCGATGAAAGCGGCTGCGGCCGACGAAAACCTGCAGGAAATTTGACGTCCAGCCGAGTTTTCGTGCAGCGCTAAGAGAATCGCGCCACTCGCATGCACTCCATTGGAAGAACGCGGCAGCACACACTTCCGACTCAGACGCCTCGGACGGAATAAACACCCCAGTTCTTTTTACGAGCAGTGGACGTGAAAGAAGCTTTTCTCATCGCAATCTCCCTTCTTTCGACGTCCAGCCGGACCCGCGAGCGACAGTCCGACGGGTGGTCGTGCCCTCGAGTTCGTCCAACCACTTGAAGGAAGTCACTGGTGAGAGGTAGACGGCCAGCTGATTTGATGGCCGCAGTTGTCGTTTCTTTTGTGGCTGTGCGGCGGTCAGCGGGAGGGAACTGAAGAAACTGAGTTCTCCTTACTTCTGCCGGTAAGAGGAAAGCCATCACGGAATAGCCACTCAGCACGCACGACTAGCAACGAAAAAAGGAAGGAACGCATGTCTGTTTCCGAACGAATCGAGCACTGCCCCCATTCCGCAAACGCCGCCCCAAAGAGCGATCGAAGCAATCCGAAAGCGAAGATCCCCGTCGGACGGACAAAAGTGTGAGCGAGCCGACCGGCCGCCGCTCGCCGCCCGCTCTTCTCCGCGTTACCCCGAGCCGCCCACCACTCGTTGCAACGAGCGGTGCCTTCCTGTTTGGCAGCTACGAATGCAACGATTGAGTGATGGCGTGGTGGGCGAAAGTAAAAAGCAAGCGATAGTTCTTCCGTTCGTCAATAGGGATAAGGCTGCTGCACGCAACAAAAGAAAGGGCGATGCGGAATAAAAACGCGATTGAATGGAATGCTGAGCGCGGCAATAAGCAGTAGCTAAATCTTTATCGCATCAGTCAAGTGCAAATGGCAGCTTTGCGGAATAAACAGGGCTAATCGCTACGATCTTTGTCAGAAGAAATGAACTTGGTGCACTTCCATACGCTGTCTGAAGAAAGATCACTGAATTCTGCAGTAATCAAAAACAAATGAATGACGGTCAACTCCTAGCCGCAAGTGATGCCAGTTGACGCGAGTGCAGAGCAGACCGACGATGAAAGCGGCTCCGGTCGACAAAAACCTGGATGAAACTCGACGTCTGGTCGAAGTCCGGGCAGAAATTACTCAATCGAAAGCCGCTGGACGGTCTGCGGATCGAACAACTGAAGACGGAATTCATTGACAAAGAAACCGCAGTTTAAACGCAAGAAAGAAGCACGTTGTCGAGCACATCCAATAAACCCGTTATGCCGCTGATTGAGGCGGAATAAACGACGCAATTCTTTTGCGCGCAATGCACGTGAAAGAAGCTTTTTTCGTTCCTTCCTTTTTCCGACGTCCCGCCCAAGACCGCAGCAACAGTACGACGGGTGATCGCGCCCTCGAGTTCGTCCAACCACTCGCCGGGCAGCGAGTGGCGAGAGGTGAATGACCGGCTGGACTGATGACCGCATTGATAATTTCTTTTACGGACGAGATCCCCATCGCAATTGATGATGCGGAATTCACTCTCCGGCAACCTCCAAAGGACGTCATGAGAAAGAAGAGCCATCAGCTTCCGCACTGATCGATCGATGCCTCTATTCTGCAACCACCATCCACAAAGAAAGATCGCAACAACCTGAAAGCGAAGAGCCCCGTCGAGCGAACGGGAGTGTGGGCGAGCCGACCGGCCGCCGCTCGCCGCCCGCTCTTCTCGCCGTTCCTCCGAGCCGCCCATCACTCGCTGCAACGAACGGCGTTCTCCTCCTCTGCAGCTTCGAATGCAGCGATTGAGCGAACTGTGCTGGAGTGCTGGCCGAGTCGGTATTAGCGATGCCCGGAATAAAGCCGCCAGTCAGATGGAATGCAGAGCCCACCGGCGGACAACTCTTCGGTATTCACCGGTTCACGAATCCACGGATGAAAGCGTGCCGGAATAAAAGCCCAGACTTGCGATACGATCAGACGAATGTGAAATCGATGCTTTTCCCTGCACAATCCAGCGATCCACTGGTTCTTGCAATGACCAATAAAAAAGAAAGACGAGCAACTCCTTGCCGCGAGTAATGCCCGTTGAAACGAGTGGAGAGCAGAACGACGATGAAAGCGGCTGCAGTCGACGAAAAATACCACGAATCTGAAATCGCCACGGAATAATCGTTCCAGTTCTTCCACACGCAGTGGACATGAAAGACGCTTCCCCACACAAGTCTTTCTTCCGACGTCCAGCTGCAGATCCGTGCGACAGTCCGGCGGGTGATCGCGCCTTCGAGCTCGTCCAACCACTCGACGGGCAGCGAGTGGCGAGAGGTGGACGGCCGGCTGGATTGTTGGCTGCAGTCGTCGTTACTAGCCTTCGCAAAGCGCATCGGAATAAAATCCAGCGCAGGGCCGTTCGTCCGCGAAATAAAAAACAGCGCATCTCAACAATCATCAAAAAACAAGAAAAACCTGATCAATCACCGCAGATGAACGAACAAATTGGATTCAAGCACCATCGAACGCCTGCGCACCCGCTCGTCGCATTCTCGCAAGCCTCACGTGATTGCCCGTAATCCGCTACCTCTCTTCTCGTTGTTCCTTCTTGCCTTCTTTGATCAACTCGTATGTTCGAATCCGACGCCCACTCCCTCCGCTCTTCTCCCGCTCGCCGGACTCCCCGCTCGCCCACTCGCCGGCAACAGAAGGCGGCAGTCAATCGCCGCTTCCACGGAACTACGGCAGCCGACTGGCGGGTCGTCCACTCGGCGGGGATCTTCTTCTTCCGCCATTCGAGTGGTGGGCGGCCGCTCGTTCTCGTGGGCAGTCGGGAGTGCGCGGAAGAGCCGCCCGTCCGTTCAATTCGACCGTTCGGTTCGTTGCGGGAGTGGTCGCCGGTCGGTCGGCGGGCGGCTTCTCGGCGGGCCGCTCCACGGAAGCGGGCGAGTGGCGGCGGCCGTCGAAAGAAGCCGAGTGGGCGGCGAGTGGACGAGCGGCCGCCGCCGTCCACCGCCGAGCGCCGCGGCGATCCCGACGGTCGGCCGCCGCAAAGAAGCCGCTCGATCGATCGAAACCGAACGCTCGTTCGATCGCGTGTTTAGGGGCGTTCTTCCTCGCAGTCCGCCGCCCCGTCCACTCCGCTCGCCCGCTTCCTCGCCGCCCTCCGCGCTGGACTCGCCGCCCGGCCGCCCGCTCGGCAATCGGCGCGCGGATCCACGGGACCACGGCGGCCGGGCGGCTCGTCGGCCCGCTCGTGTTCTCCCGTCCGTTCGGCCGCCCACTCGCCGCCCGCCTTCTTCTCCGTTCGGCCAAGTGGGCGGGCGGGGCGGTCGGGCGCGTGCTGGACGCGGCGGAGAGGAGCGGCGAGCAGCGGGCGGATCTCCCGCACCGAGCGGCCGGCGGTCTCGCGGGCGGTCGGGGCGGCGGGCGGCTCGAGGGCGCGCGGAGGGGCGGCGGAGTGCGCACTGCGGGGAACACGCGGGCGGCGGCAAGGGGAGCCCACCCACCAGCCGCCCTTCTCGGGCACTCGTCTCCCCGACAGCCCGTCCACTCGTTTCTGCCCGCTGATTCGTGTGTTCGCGCCCGGATCGGCAGTCTCCAGCGGGCTGTCGAAAGGCCGCCCACCTTTCGCGTGGTGTGTCGCCCGCTCGCTGCCGCCTGACCGGCGGGATCTCCTGCTCGTGGGCCGACTTGATCAAGCTGCCCTCTTTTGTTGTGCCCGTCCGCCGGAGTGCTCGCGGTCCCCCTTGCGCACTCTGAGAACACGCGGGCGGGCGGGCGGCCGGCTGGGCGGCGGGCGCGTTCATTTGTGCGGCTGCCGCATGTTCGACGGCCGGCTTTCTTCCCACTCGGGTCGCTGTGGAAGGCGGTTGAGTGCAGAATGGAACTTCCGCAAGTCTATCAGCTTTCTTCGGCTCACAGGCCCGAAGCGGATTTTGTCGAATCTCCTGCCGCTGCTGCCGAGTTGCTGGAAGAGCGAAAAGCGCCTTACAGCCATTTGTGTACAAAGGTGATTCATTTTCCGTTGCTGTTTATTTCATTGTGTGTTGCAGACCGACGGTTTTGTACGATTTTCGGGCGACGGACGATACGCATACATGATCTTCAACGAGAATGCGCGCATTTGTATTGTCGATTTTGTCCGCAATACTCAGATGTAGCTCTTTATGCGCTTGTGCCTGTTTTATCACAAAATTTTAGCCTTCTCAAGCCTAATGGCGTCGATCATTTGGCGGTGGTTGACGACTTTGTGGTCGTTAATCCAACTACTATAATCGCATTTGATTCTGACGTTATTGCGTTGTTTCGTTTGTGCGTCGAGGACGAGTCGTTCCAGCGATTCGAATTTGAGAAAACTCATCAGCCGTGGTTTGCTTGCGTGATTACAGCCATTGAAGGATCGAACGTCGACGTAAAACAAGCTGTGTTTGATTGCGGCCGTTCACGCAACGTTCAATTCGTTGGGTTGAACGTGGACGATGTTTGCTTGGAGGACGACGGTCAAGTCGCGGCTCCTTTTTGTTTCTACCATTTGACTGTGGACGGCCGCTTTTTGTACGGACTATCGGAGTTGGGCGATGGATTTAGCACCCTGCACACTTACGACATAAAAAAGAAAAGCTGGAACGAGATTAAACTGACAGGAGATTGCGAGGAGGTGCGTTGTTAATAATGTGAACCGCAGTAAACGTCCTTACTTTCAGATAATTCCCGACAAATTTTTTTGGACGCAGAAGTACGCGTATCTTTGGGGACAAAATGCAGACGACGTCAGCACGTTTGTCTTTCGGTGCAACTTGGAGAAACGCAAATGGGAGAAGCTGCCGATCATCACCAACGATTCGATTCAAATCGTTCCTATCGTGAATGCGAACACCTGCAAAGATGATCAACTTTTAATCCTCGGCGGCAAAGATATTGCGGTTGAAATCTACCGTATGCTTTTCAAGTAAGTCCTCCTCCTTGAGTAAAACCACTCGCTTACATTTCAGGACGCCCGACTCGCTCCTCCGCCTCGCTGTGGACGCTCTCCGCAAGTCCCGAATCGATTTCAAAGAACCGCAAGGATTCCACGGGCTCATGAGCAGCGAGTGCGGCCGGAAGATCCTCCCCTCCGTCTACCCCAACATGACGCCCATCCCCCGCCTCTGATCGATCGAATAAACTCTTGTCGCGATAAAAAGCGAGGGCATCCAATGGGGAGCAGAAGGCGGGCTCGACGGCCGGGGATCCCCGCCGTCCTCTCTCGAATGAGTGGGCGGTCGATCGGCCGGCCGGCAGTCGGCGAGAGCGGCGAGCAGGACGGGCGATCGGCCGAGTGGATCCCCCGGAAGGCGGCCGTCCTCTCGGTTCGTCGCTCGAGGCGGCGGGCGGCGAGTGAGTGGGCGGTCGAGCGGCCGGTGGGGGGTGTTCACGAGGCATTGGGGCGGCTGGCCGAGCGGCTTTTGTCCTCCCGCTGACCCGTCCGCCCACTCGTGGACACTCGCCGTCACTCCTCCCCGCCGAATGCCCGCCCCGAATCGACGGACGGGATCGCGCGGCCTCCCGCCCGCTCTTCTCCGCTCGCGTCCACGACTTCGGCGCGTCTCTCCGCTCGTCCTCCTCGTCGCCGATCCTCCGAGTGCCGCCTCGAATGAGCGGGACGGCGCCGATCGCCCGCCTTCTTTCGCTCGTGTTCGGCGGGCTGGACGGCGAGTGAGCGGGCGGCCGCCTCTCGTGCCCGAATCGACCGCCCGCTCTCCACTCGCCGTCTTGATCGAAGCGGCCGTCCCGCCGCCCACTCGTCGACAAACGAGCGGCAGAGCGGGCGGATGGGCGACGAGAACCGGCGGGAAGAAACGGAGGACGGCGAGTGCGAGGAGAAACTGGAAGGCGGGAACTCGACGGCGTTCTCGGGGCCGCCAGACGGGAGTTCCGGCCGCTCGGTGCGGGCGGCGAGCGGCGGAGGAAGGCGCGAGTGCGTGGGCGGGCGGCCGAAAGAAAGCGAGTGGACAGACGCCTCGCCCACGTCTCCAAGGTCAACGTCCATTTATCGCGAGCACTCGCTAGAGGAGGGGAGTGAGTGGGCGGTCGGGGCAGCCATTCGACTCGCGACTCCCGCCTCCTCTCGAAGGGGAAGGACGGGCGGCCGAACGGAAAGAACCGGCCGCTACTCCCCTCTTTCGGTCGCAGCGAGTGGACGGGGCGTGTTGGTCGTCGCCCCAGTCGATTGTTGGACGTCCGGGTGTGTGGGCAGCGGCAGGATCGACGAGAAGTGGGGGAGCAGCCGATTTGTTCGTGTTCGTGCAAAGAAGGATGGAATTTCTTGCTTGCTGGCTTCGATTTGCACGGACTGGTTATCTCGTTGCCGGTGTGAACACAACGAATGGTTTATTCCGTGCGGTTTTCGACATGTTTGTGGTATTCACGCTCGTAACGGCATGAAATCATTCGTACCGACTTTTCTTGTGAACAGGGCAGACGGCAGTAGTTCAGATGGGTGGAGAACGGAGCCGAGTTTCTTGACCTCAAGTGTGACTCGTCGCATTGATCCCTTTCTGCTGTCCGTTGTTGTGTTTTTTGTAGTTTATTCCGCGCCAATTGATTATCATTTCTTTTCTTCAAGCACCAACAATAGGCGCGCAGTCCGTTTTTAGCTTTTGAGTGAGCGCAGTGGGGCACACACGTTCATTTGTTTTGAACACCGCATCAATTCTCCCTTTGTTGCTGCTCGTTTGAAAGTGCTTTTTTGCGGAAAGAGATTCGAATCTTTCACGGTGTTTATTCCGCCGTGATGAGCGATCCACTCAATTGCCCACTCGAAGCACTTGTTGTCGTCAGCTCTCCCACCACGTTTTCCGCCTCCCGTTTGTTGACGAGTGGGGACAAAGTCAGCTTATTCGAGCAGAAGGGCGGTGGAAGCGGCGTTCTTTCGTGCGGGCGCCGACTTCTCGTCGATGCTCGCTGGAAGGCAACCGGCGGCCTCCTACTCCCATTTGCCGTCTCGTTCGAACAACGGCAATCGATTGGACGAAAGGGAACGGACCGGCTGCTTGTTTTCGATGGTCAGGGGTTGCTGGCAGCGATTTATTCCGTTGTTCACTTCAATGCCATGCGCTTGCACTTGCTCTCAAATTCACAATCAATAAAGTGCAACCAAATGTTCCACTTTATCACGTGATTCCTCTATATTTTTGTTTTGAGCGGCCTTTGGGCAAATCTAGCCATGCCTTTGCATTACTCCGAGTCCATTTCAACAATTATTTTGATTCTCAAGTGGGCAGTAACCCGTTTCAAACTAGTAAACCAACCGCTCTCTATCGAATCGTTCAACTGCTGGTCCGTCCATCACTCGTCGTCCAATTCAACCAAAATCCACCGAAATTCGTTCTATTTTCGTCCATCCACTCGCTCCAACTGCCTGAAATCCAGCCAGAAATTCGCGTCCTCACACGCCGCCCGTCGATCCACGAACGACGGCGAAAAGAACTCACTTTTTGGGCCAAAAATCGCTGCGAGTCGGCGGGCGGGCGGCGCGAAAAACAAGCGGGCGGGCGGCGAGGCGGCGGGCGGCCGGCTTTCTCGCTCGCTTTTTCGTTCGCTTTCCACCGGCCGCTGCGAGTGAGTGGCCGCGGAGAACTCGCCGCGCTGCCGGGCGGCCGTCCGTCCACCCGCCGCCCACGAATTCGGCCGCCCGCCCAAACGAACAAACGGCCGCTCTCCGCTTCGATCGGCGGGCATTCGGCGAGTGTGTCCGCAGTCGGCGGGCGATCGGAAGGCCGCTGGGCGGGATGAGCGGCGAGTGGGCGGTTGGTGGTGCACGAGCGGCGTCCGCTGCGCCCACTTCTCGATGGCCGCGAGGACGCCCGCCGGCCGCCCACTCGCGAGTTCGAGGACGCGTGCGGGCGGTCGACTGGAGGGCGACTTCCCGCCGATTCTCCCGCCTTCCGCCAACCGGGGGACTGCCGGCCGTTCGCTGCGGGCGGGACGAGCCGCCGCTTCGTCTTCGAGTGAGTCCTCCCCATTCTTTCTCGCCCAATCCTCCGCCCACTCCACTGCGCCACCGAGCCGCCGGCCACGAGTGCGCGGCCGCCGTCTACACCTGCCCTCTGTTGAGCGGGACGGCGACTCGCTGCTCGTCGGCGGCAACCGGCCGCCCGCCGCTTCTTCGCCGCCGGCCGCTCCGTCCACGACCACTCGGCCGATCGGACGGCCGGCGGACACTCCGAAGAGACGAGCGGCACGCTCCACGTCGACTTCCACCATCGCGCCGCCTGCTCTCCTCTACAGAAGGCGCCATTCACTCGAGCAACTCGCGGAACTCCCCCACCGACTGCGGCCATTCGGCGGTCGTTTCGCTCCGCTCGGCTCGCGGCGATTTCTTTCGTTCGTTTGGGCGCGTCCACTCGAACTCCCGCTTCTGCTTTCGGCTCTTCGATCCACTCGCCGCCCGGGGGCTCGAGCGGTGGAGAAGGCGGAGGGGAGGAGCGGCGAGTGTCCGCTTCTCTCCGCTCTCAACGGTTCGTGTTCCGGGCAGCGAGGAGTGGGGGGACGAGGGGGAGTTCCGCCCGCTGCTTCCTCTCGTCCACTCCTCCGTTCGGCCCCGACCGACCGCGCTGCCGACCGGCGGGCGACGAGCGGGAGGCGCCGATCGAAGGCGAGCGGCCGCCCGTCGCCCCCCGAATGAGCCCTCCGTTGCTGCCGTGTTGTTGAACGGAAAGACGAGCACACAAACGGGACGTCGAAGAGGAAGCGGGAATGGCCGGCGCCCCGATGGCCGAGTGGATTCGCGCGGAACTCGCCGCCCGCCTACTTGTTGATGCCGGTGGAGTGCTGGCGGTCGGCGGACTTCTCCGAGCGAGCCGGCCGGCAGCAGCGAGTGGACTCGGGGCGGGGATCTCCGCTTCGATCGACGGCGGCAAGGAGGAGCGGCCGGCTTTTCTCGCCCGCCCGCTTCTTTCGAGACGGGAGTGTCGAGCGGTCGCTGCAGCAGTCGGCGGTGTGCCCGCGAGCCGCCGAGTCCGTCCGCCCGCTCTTTCTTTTTCGCACCACTCGCGGACTCCCAGCGGGCGGACTTGTGGGCGCCCTCTTCCCCCTCGCTCCTCGCTGCGCTCTCCGCCCGCCGCCCGCCCTCTTGCGAGTGCGCGCGCCCACCGACCGGCCGGCCGGCGCTTTCCGCCGCCACTCACGCGACGCGGCGGGCAGCGGCGGGCGCGTTCGGGCGGCCTCCTCGCCGCTCTCCCCTCCGAATTCAACTCCGCTCGTTTGCAGGCGGCGGACGGACCGAATGCAGCCGCCGATCGGACGTGCTAGACGGCCGGCTGGTGGAATCTTGGATGGAACTTCGAGGAAACGGGCGATCCGAGTGGATTGGGTAGAGAAAGCGGTTGGTTTGCATCTTTCGAATTGTTTTTTGCGTTGCATGCGAGTTTAGAAAGCAGAAACGAAGAGTAAAAATTCGTTTAAAACGAAGAAAACAAATCACATGGTAGCAGACAAACCATCACGGAATATAATTCGTTTTTTCGAAATTATGGCGTTAAAAATGGCAAATTGCTGTAAACGAATGTTCGTTGCTAACCCAATTTATTATTCAAAATGTCGGAATTTTAGCCTTTTTGCGTTGATCAAATACAAAAATCTTCGGTCCTGCGCTCGTTCAACAAGATCGAAAGGAAAGTTAGAATGACTACTCATCTTGCACTGTCCGTAGCCGCAGATTTGCACGGAATAAAGCAACCACTTCAATAACAAAGAGTAATCCATGAAAGTAAAAAGGTGTCCGCAACGCGAGAATATACTTTATGCTCTAAATTGATGAAGGGTAATGACTCAGCACACTTCAAGCAAGATAAAAATAACAGCGAAAACATTAAGTTTGACGGTAGAAAATTAAAAACTCCGGGTGATGATCGCTTGATCGGAATAAACCCGTTTTTAAACACAGCTAACGACAGAACTGACGCTGTAGTCGAGAGCCACTCATTCATCCGCAATAAATTCATCTCTTCGTCTTTCCCAAAATAAAGGCCTTCAATTCGTTCCCGTTCGAATAAAACCGTGAACTTCGGTGGCTCGTCCGGCATGCGGTCGGAGTTCCCGTCGGGTTGGCGCCGCGTGCTAGTTCGACCCCTGTCCTGCTCGACGATCGAAGCGAGGGGAGGCCATCGGAAATCCCGCCCTGTTTATGAATCGAATGCAACAAAAAACGGAGCGGACTGCTCCGATTGCTTTAAGGTTTGGCTTCGCGTTAGCGAAGAACAAGAAGAATCGTATATTACTTTTTCCTGAAGTACGGAATAAATGTCTTCCTCAACGCCTGCTCAAACGTGATCTTGCCTTCTTCTATGAGCATTGCAAAAAACGAAAAACTGATTGGTCAGTTGACAGAAACACTTTCAGCTCTGGCCCTGCTTTCTGCTTAGAAAATCTTAACCGCTTGTTTTTAAACAACATGTTTCCCCTCATTTTTCATTCAGAGCTCGGAATAAACGATGCTCAATGCGATCAATCCGACAGCAAAGAAAAAGCAGACGCTCGATCAACGCCCGAAAAAACCGCCGATCACCCAACTCGTCAACAGAAACCGCTTCTATTCGACCCCGTTCCAACGACCAACCGATCAACCACCAAACAGCCGACCCAACCGGCCGCCTCCTCTTCCCCATTCGATCCGCACTGGACGACCGCCCCGTCCAACGCGTTGGCGGCCGAGTCGACCGAAAGCGGCCGTGAGAGCGTAGTGGCCGAAGGGCGGCAATCGAGGACCAAAGACCCTCGCCCATCCACCCCCGCGTTCCTTTCCTTCAAGACCGCTTCTCGCCGCCACTCAATCCTCCGCGCTCTCCACTGCGCCACCGAGCGACCGGCCGCAAGACTCTCGCCTTCTGGCGAGTGGACGGACGAGAGAGCCCGCCGGCAGACGGCAAGAATGCCGACAGTGGGAGACGCCGATCGAAGTCGAGCGGCCGCCCGTCGCCCCCCGAATGCGCCCTCCGTTGCCGCCGTGTGGTCAGCGCTGCGTTCTTGTGCGTGTCAATCGAACGAGTGATCGTGACTTCAGCTTGCAGCAAACAGAGCAGCGATGCCCACAGCTCGTCTTCAAGCATTCGACTGAGCAGAAGAGTGATGCCCGTTCGAATCGAAAGCATTCCGAGCACAAAACAACGACTAAAGCGGGTCGTTGACGCGTGTTTCGATCACCACAAAAGGCGGGCAAGGCGGGCGTTTGATTCCCGTTGGAAGCGGCTGTTTGCACGCGCCGTCCGCTCTCTCCTTCGTCCATTCGGCCGCTCGGATTCTCCCGCTGCTCTCCGCTCAACCTCACGACGATCGAGCGGACTCCCGCGTCCTGCCGGTCGGCTCGGCGGCTTCGAGTCGTCCGTCTGCTCGTTCGACTGCGTACTGGAAGCAGTCGGGTGCGCCCGGTGATCCCCCCTCTTCTCCGAGCGGACGACTCCCTCCTGCTCGCCCGGAATTCACGAGCAGACAGGCAGCTCGCCGGCCGGCAGGTGGACGAGCGGCGAGTGGGCGGACGAGAGCGAGGGGGCGAGTGGAGGGGGAGGGACAGTTGGACGTGCAGAAAGCGGACGCTTCTTCGTTTCGCCGCCTCGGCAACAATCCACACGATTTCTGCCCGCTCGCCCACTTGCAGCGCGCTCTTCGAAACGGCCGGCCCGCCGAACGGAACTCGCGGCCGCCGGTCGACCGCCTTCTTCTCACTCCTCAACGAGAAGCTCCAACTCGTGCCCGACCGCCCGCCGGAGTGGTCGAGCGGTGGGCGACGGCGAAACTCCGCACCCACCGAGCGGATTGCTCCACACGACTCGGCGCCACGCCGCCTTCCGAACGACCCGATCGCGAGCCGGGAAGCGGAGGACGCCGCTCGACGGGCGCCGTTCGGCCCGCGGAGGACGCGGACGAGCCGCCAGTCGCCCACGACGCGAACCGCTCGGTTGGACCGACCGGTTGGGGAGGGCGGACTCCCGACAATCGAGCGGCTTCGATTCCAGTCGACCGCTTCGGAATTCTGCCCTCAGCCATGCGGAGAAGGGCGCACTTCAACCAATGGATTGCCCGTTTGATCTCCGTTGTGTTCGCCGCGTGTTCAGCTGCGAACAAATCGGATGCCCTACTCGACTACAAACGAGTGAACGATCGCTCCAATCCGAACGAACGAGAGGGACAGTCGGTAGAAGGCGGTGGCGTCGGAAGACGCAGAGCTCTTCTTTGCTCTCCGTTCCGCCCGCCTTCTTCCCGCCGGGTCGAACCCTCCACTCGGCGGGCGGGGGTGCTCGTGGCCGAGTGGCTTTTCGGTTGGACTTCTCGCGCCCGCCGTCTTTCGGTCGTCGAACGAAAGCGGCAGTTCGTGGAGGCCGCGGGGATTCCAGTGCACTCGCCGCCGCCCGCTTGCCGACGAACTCGGCGGGTCGACCGCCAGCGAGACGGCGGGCGGCCGGCGGACTCGCGGCGAGTGGCGGCGGGCGGCGCGTCAAGTCGGACGGCCGTCTTGACCGCCGCCGCCGCCCGCTGCGTGGCCGCTTTCTGCTCTTGAAATTGGGATTTCTTTTAGTGATTTCCGTTGATTCCTGCTGCTCGTTGGCCGAAAGGTTTGTTTGATGGATTCAGCGGCAATTATCTGAATGTTTTGATGCGTTTATGAGGTCCAACAACTTCTTCTCGATTCCTCCGGAATAATCGTGTGATCGATTGTGGAGGGCAGTCCGAAGAGAAGTCGTGAGTTTTGCTGCCCGTCCGTCCACTCACTCCTCACGCCGGTCTTCTTTCAGCCCGCTCGGCGCTGGATGGCCGGGGATGGACGGGGATTCGAGTAGACGGCGGTCGGTTTAATAGTTTTGCATTTATTTAGGTTGCCGCTCCGTTTAGGCGTTGAACGAAGGAAATTCCTGAAACAAAGAATTAAACGGATCTTGCTGCCAGAATTCGAGAACGAACGTCGCGGAAAATAGAATCACGTAATTGTCTTATTTCAACAAAACAAGAACTGAATGTGCAAACAAATGCGCTTGAAGGAATACGAGCAGTCAATCCCGAACTATTTTATGTAAAGGAAGCATACCTTCTATATTGCTTTTCGTCAAAGGCAAAACCAGAAAGTTGCAAACTGCGGCTAATAAATCACTCGGTGAAATCGTGGCGGAATAACCAACTGTTTTACGACAATTACGTCGGAATTAAATGGTCCCAACGAACACACTCATTGCATGAACTGAAAGGTTGGAGACGCGCGGCTGGGTGTCGAACGAATTCGTGTTCTGCTTGCTTGCGGTCAGCGCCAACAGCAACCGCCCGTCCAGCGGTCTGTCTTCTTTCAACAAACGGGCAGCCGACCGCTGTCTACTGAACGAGCTGTTTGAGGATGCATCGGAATAACTATCAGTCTTAATCCCACCGCGTACAGCAATCAACGGCTCTTGCTTCAACCGCCAACGCTAGAAACAAATGCAGAGTTGCAACACCTGTCGGAATAACGCAACCGTCCCGCCGTCAAGCAGTCAGAAGAATCGAATGGCGTCCATTTCGAACCGAAACCAGAAGGAAGGCCGCCGTGTTCGGTGCGGACTGCAAGGAAGGAAGAACGGACCACCTTTCACTTACGAGCGGTGTGTGCAGCAGGGAGCAACAGAAGAGCGGCGGTGAAGCGAGGGGCAGCAAAAGTAATAAGGTAAAAGAGACGGAATTCGCGCTCGAAGTGCGAACTTTTCACTGCCTTTTAAATAGGGGGGTCAAACGAGAACGGAAGTTGGAAACCGAAAACAAAGCGCGTGGACACGAACTGATGCTCGCGTTGCTTCTATTTCACGCGCGAACCAATGGGAGTAGACGAATATATAGGAGCGGAATATTGAATCCCAAAGTGAGCGAACAGCCGAACAGTAAGAAGACGGTAGTGAATAAGTGAGAACGTGAATGTTGGGGTCGATTGAACGAGCTCTGATCGGAGAGGGCCCACTGCCAATGCTCGTCTCTGCAAGAGGGATCAATGACGCCCCTCCAGCAAGCAGTGGATGGGAAGAACGAGCAGCATTTGGGCACGCAGTCGATGCCTTGTCAATCCCGAAAGGAAGAAGTCGAAAGCGATGGGGCTTCGCTGCGGAATCGCGACCAACATGAAGAAACAAGGCTACAAATGAAGAGCGAATACGTCTGTTGAAACAAACCATTGCATCTAAAACAAGAAACGGCACGGGCGGAATAAAACGGCTGCCGTTCCTGCTTTCAACGACGTGATAAGCCGGAGGAAGAACGAAACGATCGGCGAGTAGCCGGGCAGCAAACGAACGGCCGTCACAGTAATGGTCTCCCGACACCTCTATCAGCACTCGTATCAACGACCCGCTTGCTCGTCGACGATTAAGACGGAGTGTCCACTAGGGGGAGATGTTGACAAAGAAGCGGAGTAACGAAGATGCTGCAATTGCCACAACGGTGGGTCGGAATAAATTGAATGAAGAAAGTCCCTATCGACGAGAAGATTTCTTTATGGCCGACGATCCGCACTGCAAAAGGGAGGAAAAGTGACGCCTTGCGGCTCCAAAAGAGCGAAAAGGGAGTAGCTCCTGTTCACTACAAGAACAGCTTTCCGAACGTTTTCTTGCCCCTAACAATAAATCAACGATAAGTGGTGACATGCGCGGAACAAACGGTCGAGATGACAACCGTCAAACGTTAAGAGAGAGCTACGAACCTAAACGATCTTACAATTCCAGCTCGTGGAAAGCTTCGACGGAATAAAGCGCCCACTTTTCCGATGAGCAGAGCAATGAAAAAGAACCAACGATCATCCATTCACCGCTTTCTGTTCACTTCTCCTAGTGCTCGAGCATTTGTGGTCCTCCAGTCCGACGGCAATCTATCGTCTGCCAAAGCGGAGCCAATTGATGGTCGGCTGCGCTCCGGTGGTTCCGGTCCGGACGGCTCTCGTGCAGCACCCACTCGCTGCTTCGAACTCTCCACTCGTTCTTGCCGCCGCCTCCCCTCTCACCCGCTCCTTCCCGCATTGCTCCTCCCGTCGTTCCCCCACGCCTTCACCGATCGACGCCCAACGGTAAGTCCCGCTGCTCTCCTCCCGCCTTCACTCCGGCCCCTCGTTTCAGGTCGTCCGATTGGCGTCCTCTCCGCCGAGTCGTCGACAGCCGCGCTCCACTCGTCGACAGCAGAAAGTGGCAATCAACCGTCGAATCCACTGGACAACAGCGGCTGACGGGCGCGTCGTTCACTCGGCGGCGAGATGGGAGGACTGCAGCCCTTCGTTGGACTGCGGGCGGGCAGGAAACGAGTGCAATAAACCGCCCAGTGGGAGGAGGCGAGTGGACGGCCGCCGGCGGAAGAGGCCGCGTGTTGTGGGGCGTTCTTCCCCGCCGTCCACCGCTCCGTCCACTCCACTCGTTCATTCCGCTCCTTTCGGCCGGAAGATCCTCCCCTTCGTCCCTAGTTGTCCTTTTTTCGTTGAATAAACCGTTCAATTGTCGCTCCCGCTGGATCCCCACCCGACCATCATGAGAGCGGAGTCCACGGGCTCCCGAGCCGCCGGCCCTGCTCGACAATCCTCTCCTCCGAATCGGACGCCCGTCCGCCGCCTCGCAGCCGCCCGGCAGCTCGCCGTCGTCTTCCGCCGGCTCGTTTCCCCGACGACTCGTTCCCGCCGGTCGCCCACCTTCACTCGCGCTCTCCGTCGCCCAACCGGCCGCCATTTCGCCCGTCCGGCCGGTCGGCAGTAGGCGGCGAGTCCACGAGTCTGCGCGGGGCGGCGGGCCGGAAGTGAGCGGAAAAAATCGGCCGGCGTTCTCTCAATCGGCGGACGGGGCGACTGCGGAGGGCGGCGAGAGTCCCCGGTTGTCGGCGGCTGTTCGGCGGAGCGAGTGGGCGGCAGCGAAGGGAGGACGAGTGGCCGGAGGAAGGAGCGAGTGGGCGGTCGACTGCTCTCCGCTTCCCCGCACCGCTCGCCGCCGTCCATCCACGCGCTCGACGATCACTCCGGAAAGAACTCGCGAGAGCCGCCGCTCCTCTCCGCCCGCCACTCGCTTCTTCGGGCGGCCACTCGGCGGACTGCCGGCCGGAGGGCGCCGGCCACCGGAAAGCGGAGACTCCCGCCGCTCGCTCGTGGTCGATCCCCTGCCCTCACTTCTGATCGAAAGGCGGAGCGCCCACTCCGAGGGGAAGACGGGCGGGCGGCCATTCGACTCGCCGCTCGAACGGGAGTGACGGGCGGGCGGCCGGCAGCGAGCAGTCGATTGGTGCTGATTCTCATTGATGGAGCGAGTCGTCCGGTGCACAAATCGAGAGTCTACCAGCTGGAAAAACGAGCCGGAAGGAGTTTGTTATGAGGAGTGTGATCTGATTGTTTCTCGATAATTGAGTGTGAGTGCATGAATTGGGAAATAGGACTTTAGGCCGATACCGGTCACATTTTTGGAGATAAAGATCGCGTTTCACGAAGGAAATTCCGT
Source organism: Aphelenchoides fujianensis (assembly GCA_024699865.1). Classification (NCBI taxonomy): domain Eukaryota; kingdom Metazoa; phylum Nematoda; class Chromadorea; order Rhabditida; family Aphelenchoididae; genus Aphelenchoides; species Aphelenchoides fujianensis. The sequence goes on along the minus strand of JAMPIO010000015.1, from coordinate 1,032,359 downwards.
GTTCTTCAGTAGAAATAGATCGAATTTGTTGTTTAGAGAAGCTTTTGTTAATCATTGTTGTCATTGGCAGCTCGGTCTACTAGGTTCTAGGGATGGCGTTTTGGAAGTATTTTCCCTTAGCGAGCAGCTAGACATTTGAGCGATTATTTCGGGTTTTTGAGAAATCAACAGACTGAGCTCCCTACTTCCCCTGCCCGTGCTTTTGAGCGTCGATTCTGTTTCATTCGTTAGATAATCGGAGGCAGGCGGTCAATTATTCCGATCGCGGAGATCATTTTTTGTTGGCCTGATGATAAACTCTTGATTGCATAGATACCAGCTACTCGTCGACATTCAACCACGTTCTCTTCTGCGGCTGACTTCTTGTTCGGATCGAAGCAGTTCTTCAAATCGTTGACTTGTTTCTACGAGCAGTCGGCGAGGAGACGCCCCGAGTGGACGGCGTTCGGCTTCGATTGGAAGTAGGCGGTTGGTTCGGCTTCCGCTGGGTATGAGAAGGCCGCACGGTTCTTCGATCTCGCTTCTCGTTTTCACTTCTTTTTTTTTCAAATTGGACGCTCCGGGGGGCGCACACCCGAAAGAACGGGGCGCGAAGACCGCCGACTGCCGGCCGGACGCCCGCCGCCCGCCGAGCGGCTCCCACGGCGTCCCCGTAGTCCAGTGGGATGGGCGGCGGATTGGGGGGCGGGAGTCCCGTGGGCCGGCGGGATCGAAGGCGGCAGTCGAGAGGGGGCGGTCGGCCGTGGAAGACGGCGGAGTGGGCGGAGCGGCCGGCGAGTGGGCGAGTGGCGGGCGGATTCAGTTGAAAGAAGCGCCGTGGTGACTCGCTCGCCGTCTTCCAACTGGTCGGATGGCAGAATCCCGATTACTCCATGGACAACGGCTCTGCTTTGCCAGGATTTTGATGCTTGCCAATTGAAAGATCGGTGGTTGCCGATGGAGATTTTCGCCTTGTGGCTTGTAGATGTGGTTGTTTGTTTTTTTGTCATCCGCAACGACGTTTTGACATGTTTGCAGCAACATGTCTTATTGCGATTCAACTCGTCTTCAGTGCGGTGCTGGCGCCTTATGTCGACGGAAATGAACAGAAGGGATCTTTCGATTCTCGTCGACGTCTTTCTCTTGCTTTCATTGCGCGGACTTTCGGTTGGCGAAAATTCGAGTGATTAGGAGTTGCCTTTTTCTCTTTTGGTTTGTGGTGCGCTCACTACCTTGTAAGCTCTTCGCAGTCGGGTGGTAGTGGCTTTTATCTTTTTTGTTTGAACAACATTGGCGATAATGGGGAAATTCCGTACACGCGCATATAAGTTGTTCAAATTACGAATGTCTGCAAAAAGTGCGTTAGGGGGGTGGGGTAACGCACTTTTTGCAGCCATGCAACATTTTCGTTCACGATTTTTGCATCTGCAAAAAATCGTAACGAATTTTTGCAGCCGCACGATTTGCGTTCGGGATTCTTACAGTTGCAAAAATTCGTTGCGATTTTTTGCAGATGCCGGGTTTCCGTTTCAGATTCTTGCAGTTGCAAGAAATCGGAACGAAAATTTGCAGTTGCAAATTTTGTGTTCACAAAACTCGCATGATGTCAGATTTCTGTTTGCAATTCTTGCATATGTCAATTTTGTGTTCACGATTTGTGCAGATGCAAAATCCGTGAACGCAAAGTGTGCAGTGCTCAAATTGTGAACGGCAATCGGACATCGTGCAAGGATCATGAACGGAAATGTTGCATAAATCACTGATTTTCACTCAAAAAAGGCCAAATTTCGATGAATTTACTCGAAATCTGCAACATTTGTGTTCAAAATTCTTGCAGATTGTCGGTTTTTGTAACGATTTTTTGCAGCAGCAAAAATGGCCAACGCGAATTGTGCATCTGCAAGATTCGTGAACGCAAAGCGTGCAGCTGCAAGAACCCTGTTCACGATTCTTGCAATGCACAAAACGCGAACGCAAACTTGACATCTGCAAGAATCCGGAACGGAAACCCGACATCTGCAAAAATTCGTAACGATTTTTTGCAGATGCGAGAAATCCGGACGGAAATTCGACGGATGCAAAAAATCGTTACGAGTTTTTGCAGCTGCACACTTTGCGTTACGATTTTTTGCAAATGTCGGATTTGCGTTGCGATTTTTGACATCGGCTGCAAAAAGTGCGTTACCCTACTCCCCTAACGCACTTTTTGCAGACATTCGTAATTTGAACAACTTATATGGCGGGGACTGGTGGGCGAAACGACCTGTTCGTCGGTTATCGCTTGCGTTTAGTGGTCCTGAAGATGCATTTGCTTTTACACGAATAAGACGAGAGGTTTTTCTTTCTCTTGTGCTGACGTACGCCAAGAAAACGACCATTTATTCCGTAGTGGAATAGGTCCCTCCGAAAGTAGCTATATTTTCGGGTTACAAGCGGCGTATGACACGTTTTCGAAAAAAACCACTCGTCGTCATTAACGCAACGATTCCTTTACAATCACTTTTTTGTTGCTTGCCAATCGGAAAACGCACCTTTATTCCGTGCGAATTCATTTCTCTTATTTTGCGTTTTGCCTGTGGTTTGCACAACCAACAAAAAAGCAAGGTCAATTGCGGTGCCACCTTTTTCGCCGATTACTGCTTTAGTCGTAAACCCCAAACCTATCGCCAAGTCTTCCCCGCCCTCCCTTCACGTCCCCGCCCGGCGTCGCACGCAGCAGACAACGCTGGACGGCGACTCGTGCCCGTGGACGACCGCCTTCTTTCGGCGGCCGGCGGGCATTCGGGGTGGGATTCCCGCTCGGAGTGGGCGCTCGTTCGTGGACGGGCGGGCGGGAGTGCCCGTCTGCCGCCAGTCGGCCGGCTGCTCTCCCGCACGGGCGACCTCCACACTCGCGGGAGGACTGCCCCCTCACAGTGGAAGGGGCGGGGATCCCCGAGACGACTCGCGAGTTGCTCGCTTCAAATGGCGACTGGTCGTCGAGCGGCCGGCTGTTCTGATCTTCACGTTCTTCGTTAGACGTCTAGTAGAACTTGTTCTTTCGGCTGGTGGCGTAGCGATTGCTGTTAGTTTATTCCGGAATTACGTACCGCTTTGGACGTGATATTGTTTGTTTAAAGTATTATTCCTTGTTAGAGTCTTTAATTGTGCGTCTTCCGACCGGTCGCATTATCTTTCTTAACGCGAAACCAGCAAACTCACAAATTATACCGACCTACCGTCATCAAATCGCAAACTTGCTCGAACAACCGTACGACTCGTGCACAAATCTGTCCACAAAACTGCTTCTAATTGCCTGAAATGCAAAGTAAAATTCACGCAACCAACAGCCGTCAATCCACGCACAAATGATCGGCAAAAAGAACCCACTTTCTCGCCCGAAACACGCCGAAAAGCGGGCGAAATCAGCGGGCGACGAGGCGGCGGCGTCCGGCGGCCGGGCGCGAGCGGCGCGCAAGAGAGCGGGCGGGCGCGCAAGCGGGCGGGAGGGCGGGCGGGCGGAGAAAAAAGACGGCCGACGCGCCCGGCGCCACCGAACGGACTGCAACGCCTACCCCCAGTGGACGGGGCGAGCGGAGGGGCCGCCCACTCGCCTCCCGGCCACGAGAAGAAGGAAGGCGACCCCAACAGCACGGCAGCCGGGCGAGCGGAGTGGCCGAAGTCGCCGCCCGCCCCCTGTTTGTGTCGGGCACCTCCACTCCGCGAGGGCCGGAAGGAAGCGAGTGGAGGCGGCGGTCGGCGGGCGTCCCTCCGGCGCGTCCATCCGCCGAGCCGACTGGTGGACTCCAAGGGGCCGCCCGTTCGTTCGTTCGGGCCACTCGCGAATTCGACGAGCAGACGGCGGAGCGGCGAGAGCGGGCGGGCGGAAGCGGCCGGCGGTTCGTGGCCGTGGAGTGGACGAGCGCCCAACGGCGGCCTCCCCGCTCGTCCCGCTCGACTTCTCGCCCACTTCCACGCGGTTCTCCTCGCCGCCCGGCCGCTCGAACGGCGTCTCCACCGCGAACGGGGCACTCGCGAAACGAGCAGAACGATCGCCGCCACGAGAAAGAAGCGAGCATTCGGGGATCTCCGCGAGCACGACCACTCGGCGCTTCGATCTCGGCGTCCGCCCGACCGCCCGGACGAGCGCCCTCAATCCACGTGCGCCCGCTGCGGTCGTTCGAACCGCCGGCGAGTTTACGGCGGTTGTTCGCGGCCACTCGCTCCGCCCGCCGCTCGTCCAACCGGCCGGTCGGGCTCGAGGAAGGCGGGCGATCGGCCGGCCGGGGGGTTCTTCCCTCCGTTCACTCGACGAGCAGAAATCCCACCGGAGTCTCCGCTGCCCGCCGCCCCTCGGCCGCTTCCGCCTTCTCTCCACCGCCCGAAGTCCACCCACTTCCTCGAGGAGGACGAGCGGGCTCCTCGCCGCCTTCAACGGGGAGCTCGTGGCCGGCGGGCAACAGCGAGCAGTCCCGCGGGCGGGCAGTTCGACGGCCGCCCGACTGCTCGTCCACTCGACGCTCTTCCGTCCGCCCGCGTGTTCCCCGGCCGACCGCCGTCTTCCCGCTCGTTCCGTTCGATCGATCACGCGTGGACGTTTTCGAGCATTTCTTTGATCGCTTTGTTGTTTGTTTCGTGCGGGAGATCCCCGAGCGGGCGGCCGGCGGGGAGAACCGCGAGCGGGCGGCCGCCTTCGAGTCGCCGCGGGCCGCCCGACGGGAAGCCGGCGACCTCCCGCACCTCGTCGAGCCGCACGGCGATCGGCTCGCGTGAAGACGACGGGGAGGAGTGGGAAGTCGTTTTTTTTCGTTGATCGTTTTTGTTGTTTGTGGTTGAGAAATGAAATCAATGGAGGTGACTGTTGATCGACTTGAAGTAGGAGAGAAAGTGAGCGGTGTGGAGGGCATCCTGTTTCATCTTTGAGCAATCTCCAGTGCGTTCTTCTGACTCGCCGCCTGCCCCACCCCAGAAAAAGCGACCGCCAGCCGCTCTCTTCACCCGCCCGCTCGTTTCGGCGGCGGCGGTCAAGTCGGGCGGCCGCCGTCGCCGCTCGCCGCTTTTTTCTCCCGCCCGCCGCTCGCCGCTTTCCGCTGCTTTTCGTCGCGCGTTCGGGTGTCCGTCGGTCGGCAGGCGAGTGGTGAGTTCTCTTTTTTGTTGGTGATGGGCGCGGTGGACAAGGGTTTTGAGTGGATGAAGATTGGTTTATTTTTGTCTTGTTTTGTTTGGAAAAGAAAGAAGCGGCCAACTAATCGACAACTTTTTGAATAACGAATAGTCAGACAATCTTTTGAAGCTGACAAAAGCTAGCAAACAAGAAGTGAAGAAGTAAGGAGACGGCGGCGGCTCAAGTCCACTAATGATCGAGAACGACGGTGCGAATTGATCTTTACTCACCAATTATTTGTGTCTGCATCAGTGCGCAATAAATTTGCCCTCATCTTCAAGAAAACAAAGACTGAGTTCACTACACTTTGTAATCGAGCAAACACCTCGCATTTTTCCAGTTTCGACGGGATTATTCGTTCATCAATGCCTCAAGAGCAACAAAAAACCACGGCTACCTACTATCGAACGAATCTTTCATTGTCTCTATTCCGCATCCGCCACCCACAAAGAAAGATCGAAACAACCCGAAAGCAAAGAGCCCCGTCGAGCGAACTGGGGTGGGGGCGAGCCGACCGGCCGCCGCTCGCCGCCCGCTCTTCTCCGTGTTCCTTCGACCGCCCACCACTCGATGCAACGAATGGCGCGCTGCTCATTGGCTGCTTTGAACCAGCGTGTGACGGCGCTTCGCGCCGTCCCCAGCTGGGGGAGTCGTTAGACTGGTGCGTATCGAATGCTTTTGTCGACTGTTTGAAAAATCGATTGCTCGTCTCTATGCGAGAACGCCGAGTTGCGCTTCACAAGCCAATGAGTTTGGTCAAGACTCGGCAAATTGGCAGTTTCTGGACAAAGACTGCCTACTTCATCCTGCTCATAAGGGTCCATGAAGAACGAAGGCGAACACTTGAAGTCGCTTGCAACGCGGGCTTGGAGTACGACGGCGCGCACAACGCTGTTCGCCACTCGCAAACAACGCCTAGCAGTCTGTATTGATCCCAGCAAACGGAAAAAGTGATTGCTGTTTGCGCCGCCTACAGAAACCGACCGCGAAGCTCGAGTGCAGAACCCCACCACAAAACGATTCATTACCCTTCGGCAACCGATTGTTTGAAAATCTGAAACGGTGGAAAGATGGGCGATACGTGCTTGACGTTTTTGCCAAGTTTCAGGAGAACCCGTCCACTCATCTCCAAACCCGCCCGCTTTTTGCGCGATTTGGTGCCTTGCGGTTGCACGAGTGCGGGGGCCAAGCCGTCCACGTCAACTCCGTCAAATGTACACAATCGTAAAGCCGGCATCCTGCGCTTTCGAACGAGCCCACATTCATGTCATGACGTCAAGAATGCAATAAGAACGACGGGGTTGAAATTCGCCCGAATTTTCAAATCGACACACAATTTCCTTTCCATGAGCCTGAGGTTCTGGCAACTTCTCTGAATTCAAACGCAAGCTTAAAAGATGCGCAAGACCTTTTTCTAGACAGTATTTTTTTCGTTTGTCAAATAAAATTCCCGGAAGCGAGAACGGCGCCTCCGAGTGTGAACCTCTTCGATTTTCCGCCCCAACCTTTCGACTTTGAATGTTCACAGCTTTTTTCAACGACATTTCCTGATGATGCCGTCAACTAATAAGATGTTCCTTGTTTCAAGGCGCATCTTTTCGTCCACGGGGCGGGTGAATTTGGCCGTGCGCGAAAAACGGTACGGCGCGGAACGTCGGCACGGAACGTCGAACGTGCTTGCCGGTGGTCGAAATGCACATTTTCGAACTTCGCGCATGCGAGTTACTCTAGCCAGAAAAAATTTCAGAACGATTGGACTAACGGTTAAAAAGTTGAGGGGGCGAGTTTGACGAACAAACGCACCGGTTAGCGCCGTTTACGGGGGGATAAAAGAGATGGGTGTTCATTGTTTCTTCCTTCGTTTTACAGCAAGCGCAAGAAAGTAAACGAACTTTTCACAATCGAATCGCACGTTTCTTGACAGTCCGTCCAAAAGCAGTAAAAATCCGCCCGCGATCGCTTCCACTCGCCTGAAAACACAAATAATATTCACGCAATCGACGTACGTCTATCCACGCACGAATGATCGCGAAAAGAACCCACATTCTCGCCCGAAACACGCCGAAAAGCGGGCGAAATCGGCGGGCGGCGAGGCGGCGGCGTCCGGCGGCCGGACGCGAGCGGCGCGCAAGAGAGCGGGCGGGCGGGCGGGCGGAGAAAAAAGACGGCCGACGCGCCCGGCGCCACCGAACGGACTGCAACGCCCACCCTCCAGTGGACGGGGCGATCGGAGGGGCCGCCCACTCGCCTCCCGGCCACTCGAAGAGGGAAGGCGACCCCAACAGCACGCGGCCGGGCGAGCGGAGTGGCCGAAGGCGCCGCTCGCCGCCTGTTTGTGTCGGGCACCTCCACTCCTCGAAGGCCGAAAGGAAGCGAGTGAAGGCGGCGGTCGGCGGGCGTCCCCTCGGCGCGTCCATTCGGCCGCTCGTCCGTTCGGGGCCCTCGCGAATTCGACGAGCAGACGGCGGGCGGCGAGAGCGGGCGGGCGGAAGCGGCCGGCGGTTCGTGGCCGTGGAGTGGACGAGCGCCCAACGGCGGCCTCCCCGCTCGTCCCGCTCGACTTCTCGCCCACTTCCACGCGGTCCTCCTCGCCGTCTGGCTGCTCGATCGGCGTCTCCGCCGCGAACGGGACACTCGCGAAACGAGCAGAACGATCGCCGCCACGAGAAAGAAGCGAGCATTCGGGGATCTCCGCGAGCACGACCACTCGGCGCTTCGATCTCGGCGGCCGCCCGACCGCCCGGACGTGCGCCCTCAATCCACGTGCGCCCGCTGCGGTCGTTCGAACCGCCGGCGAGCTTCCGGCGGTTCTTCGCGGCCGCTCGCTCCTCCCGCCGCTCGTCCGCCCGGCCGGTCGTGCTCGAGGAATGCGGGCGATCGGTCGGCCGGGGGGTTCTTCCCTCCGTTCACTCGACGAGCAGAAATCCCGCCGGAGTCCCCGCTGGCCGCCGCTCCCGCCTTCTCTCCACCGCCCGAAGTCCACGAACTCCGCCCACTTCCGCGCGGCCGCTGTGGTCAGACCGACGGGCTCCTTGCCGCCTTCAACGGGGAGCTCGTGGCCGGCGGGCAACAGCGAGTAGTCCCGCGGGCGGGCGGGCGACTGCTCGTCCACTCGCTCCACTCGGCGCTCTTCCGTTCGGCCGCGTGTTCGCCGGCCGACCGCCGTCTTCCCGCTCGTTCCGGTCGGTCGATCACGCGTGAACGTCTTCGAGCATTTCTTTGATCGCTTTGTTGTTTGTTTCGTTCGGGAGATCCCCGAGCGGGCGGCCGGCGGGAAGAACCGCGAGCGAGCGGCCGCCTTCGAGTCGCCGCGGGCCGCCCGAAGGAAGCCGGCGACCTCCCGCAACTCGTCGAGCCGCACGGCGATCGCCTCGCGTAGAGCCGGCGGGGAGGAGCGTGGATTTGTGGAGGACTCTTTGATTGCTGTATTGTTTGTTTGTGGTTGTGCGATGAACGGTCGTTGTTTTTGATTAACTTGGAGGTGGAGTGTGCTGATTGGCGAGGTAGAATACTCGTTCCATCTTCGAGTAATCTTCAGTTTGTTCTGCCCACTCGCCTCCTTTTCGCCGTCCCCGAGGGAAGCGACCGGCAGGTGCTCTCCTCTTGCCCGCGCGTTTTGGGCAACGGCGGTCAAGTCGGGCGGCCGCCGTCGCCGCTCGGCGCTTTTTTCTCCCGCCCGACGCCCGCCGCTTTCTGCTGCTTTTCGTCGCGCATTCGAGCGCCCAACGGCCGGCGGGCGAGTAACTCCTTTTTGTGCGTGGATGGAAACGGATGGACAAGGCTTCAAGTGGATACAGGTCGGTTCGCTCTTTGCATTTCTATTTTTCGGCAAAGTTGGAAACTGCTTGAACAATTGAGCGGTTGAAATTATTAAATCATATTGGAACGGAGAGAACAAACCATAGCGCATCCCAATGTTTATGGACGAAATTACCTGTCTCTACGCATGTGTTTCTTCCACTTGAACACAAAACGCAACCCAAGCCACGCGCAAAGAGGATATGCGTGTTCTATTTGCGGAATAAAGCCTCACCCAACACCAACGAAACAAAAAAGTGTTCCCGGTGCTTCTTTCCAATCAACCATACAATCTTGTCTCAAAACTGCCAGAACTCACGGAATTACTCGACCGGCAACGCTCGAAAAACAACGAAGAAGAAGAGAACTACCACCTGCATCCGAAAGAATTGAGCGGTGCCTCAACCTCGCAAACGCCATCTAGAAAAAAGTATTGAAGCAACCCAAAACGAAGAGCTCCGTCGAACGCACTGGAGTGTGGGCGAGCCGACCGGCCGCCGCTCGCCGCCCGCTCTTCTCCGCGTTTCTCCGAGCCGCCCACCACTCGCTGCAACGAACGGCGCCCTCCTTCTCGGCAGCTTCAAGTGGACGCGGCTAAGCGGAACATCTGATTGGAGATAGATGTGGAACGGATACGTCTCCTGTTCGACGATTGTGTGGAGCAAGATCTAGCGGAATAAACCCGAACAGTATGGCAGTCTGATGATTATAAGAAGTGAAGTCAATGCTCTCCTGTAAAGCCAAAGTGGACCACTAAAGGCAGCATTTATTGAAAATAAGGAAATACGAGCAACTCCTACGCGCGACTGATGCCCTTGAAGTCAGTGCAAAGCAGACCGCGATGAAAGCGGCTGTCGTCGATGAAAAGCTGCAAGAAATACGACGGCTCGCCGAAGTTGCGTGCAGCGCTGAGTGAATGGCCGCTATTCGCTTCCAATTCGCTGAGCGAATGCGGCAACCCGCACTGTTCGACAGTAGAGTTCCACGGAATAATCCACCTATTCTCCTACGAGCAGTGTACGTGAAAGAAGCTCCCCCGTTGCAATCCCCTTTTTTCGATAACTAGCTGAAGACCCGAGCAATAGTCCGACGGGTGATCGCGCCCTTGAGTTCGTCCAACCACTCGCCGGGCAGCGAATGGCGAGAGGTGGACGGCCGGCTGGATTGATGGCCGCAGTGGTCATTTCTTCCGTAGGAAAGCAGCGGTGAGCATCGAAGACAGCTGCATCAATGAGAAGACGGAAGAACGCCAAGTGCGAGCGGTCGGCCCGTCCTAGCAGGTTCGATGAACGGAATAACGCAAAATTATTGACGGGCTTTGCAACACTAAGAACGCGTGCACGAATACGTCGCGGAATAAACCCGTGCCTTGATCGCTGCTCTGATGGTACTGAACATCAGCAACGAGAGCATGCACAATTAAAGAAGAAATGATCAGAAGACGCAAACTCGGATGTACGCCCCACATGCGTGTGGACGAAAAGACTTTGGAGGAAAAAACGGGAGATAAAAACCTTCCAAGCTTACGAACAAGGAACGGAATAATGTCTAGCGGAAGGCCCTTGTTCAGCAAGTAAAAAAGCAAAGATATCAACGACACTCAAACAACAAGAAAGAAGATCGGATCGACCACTTCGAACTAACAAACGAATAGAGTTCACGCTCCACCAATAACGACGCAAAACTCTGTGCTTTTTCGCTTACTTCGAGTGTTTAATGCTCAACTGCCCTTCTTCCGCTCTCAACCCGCCCGCCTGCTCGCCGAACTCCACGGCCGCCCATCCACCGGCAAAAGAAAGCGACAATAAACCGCCGAATCCATTGGACGGGCGGGTCGTCCACTCGGCGGGAACCGACTTCTTCCGCCATTCGAGTGGTGGGCGGCCGCTCGTTCTCGTGGGCAGTCGGGAGTGAACGGAAGGACCGCCCGTCCGTTCGTTTTGACCGTTCGGTTCGTTGCGGGAGTGGCCGCCGGTCGGTCGGCTGGCGGCTTCTCGGCGGGCCGCTCGACGGAAGCGGGCGAGTGGCGGCGGCCGTCGAAAGAAGCCGCGTGGGCGGCGAGTGGACGAGCGGCCGCCGCCGTCGACCGCCGAGAGCCGCGGCGATCCCACGGTCGGTCGCCGCGAAGAAGCCGGCCGATCGATCGAACCGAACGCTCGTTCGATGTCGTGTTGTGGGGCGTTCTTTGCCGCAGTCCGTCGCTCCGTCCACTCCGCCCGTCCGCTTCCTCGTCGCCCTCCTCGCTGAACTCGCCTCCCGCCCGCCCTTTCGGCAGTCGGCGCGCGGATCCGCGGGACCACGGCGGCCGGGCGGCTCGTCGCCCCGCTCGCGTTCTCGCGTCCGTTCGGCCGCTCACTCGCCGCCCGCCCGCCCGCCTTCTTCTCCGTTCGGCCGAGTGGGCGGGCGGGGCGGTCGGGCGCGTGCTGGACGCGGCGGAGAGGAGCGGCGAGCAGCGAGCGGCCGGCCGTCTCGCGGGCAGTCGGGGCGGCGGGCGGCTCGAGTGCGCGCGGAGGGGCGGCGGAGTGCGCACTGCGGGAACACGCGGGCGGCGGCCGATCGGGGCAAGCGGAGCCCCCCGACCAGCCGCCCTCTTTGGGCACTCGTCTCCGCGCAGCCCGTCCACTCGTTTCTGCCCGCTGATTCGTGTGTTCGTGCCCGGATCGGCAGTCTCCAGTGGGCAGTCGAAACGTCGCCCACCTTCCGCGTGGTGTGTCGCCCGCTTCCTGCCGCCCGACCGATGGGATCTCCTGCTCGTAGGCCGCCTCGATCAAACTGCTCTCTCTTGTGTGCGCGCCCGCCGGAGTGCTCGCGGTCCCCATTGCGCGCCCTGAGAACACGCAGGCGGGTGGGCGGCGGACGCGGCGAGCAGGCGGGCGCGTTCATTCGTGCGGCTGCCGCGTGTTCGGCGGCGGGCTTTCTGTCCGCTCGGGTCGCTGTGGAACGCGATCAACGGCAAAATGGAGGATTTGAAGATCTACCAAACTCGGCCGTCTGTGCGCGAGGATGGCGGTGTTGAGGGATTGGTGGTCGATGCTGAAGAGTTGCTGGAGGGACGCAAAAAGCCATGCAACTCGCTATGTGTCAAGGTGAGTGTTTTCATTCACACTATTCTCACGTACTATAGGACTACCGCACTGTACGTTTGTCGAGCGACGGTCGACACGCGTACATTATTTTTAACTCGGTTTCGCACGTCTGTGTTGTTGATCTCATTCGCAACACCCAAATGTAGGTCCTATTTTTGACCCTGCTCGCATTTAAGAAGTTCCAGTGTTTTTAAGTCAAATGCGTCGTCTTGGGAGGGGGTTTGTGATTTTTTGATTGTGAATCCGAGCACAATCGTTGCATTTGATCTTTACGCCCTTGTATTGCTTCGTTTGCGTGCCGAAGATGAGACGTTTGAGGTCATTCACCTCGAGCATCGACCACTCGTTCGGACTGCCTACGTGATCACAACCATTGAAGAAGGGAATATCATTGGGCAAGCAGTATTCAATTGTGGCTACACACGCAATGTTCGATTTATGCGCTTGGACATGGACAGGGTTCAATTGAACGTTGAAACCCACAATCAGGTCGATGGTCTTCTGTGCAAATACCAGTTATCTGCGGATAGTCGCTTTTTGTACGGTCTGTCGCAACGTGGCGATGGGTTTGGTACACTGCACTCGTACGACATCGTGAAGAGAACGTGGAGCAAGACCAAACTGACTGGCAATCTCGGAAAGGTACGTTCTTAGGAATGGAATCCGCAAGAAACTTTCTTCTTTTCTTTTAGTTGAGTCCTCGCGCACTCGTGTGGTCACAAAAGCACGCGTACTGCTGCGGATCCGACATTGTTGAACGTCGACAGCTTTACTTTGTTCTTTGCTGTGATTTGGAGCGATGCGAATGGAAGAAGCTGTCGGTTGTGAGCAACGAGGCCATGCAAATATTTTCCATTGTGAACGCGAGCCCTGGCAAAGACGACGGACTAGTAGTTCTCATCCGCAAACAAAAGACAATCGAAGTCTACCGTCTTCTTTTCCAGTAAGTCCTCTTCTTGGCATTCAACTACTCACTTCCGTTCAGCACACCCGACTCGCTCCTCCGCCTCGCCGTGGACGCCCTCCGCAAGAGCCGGCTGGACGTGGACGGGCCGGCCGGCTTCGACGGGCTCATGAGCAGCGAGTGCGGCCGGAAGATCCTCCCCTCCGTCTACCCCAACATGACGCCCATCCGCCGCCTCTGATCGCTCGAATAAACTTCTGCCGCGAACAAAAGCGAGGGCATCCGACGGGGAGGAGAAGGCGAGCTCGACGGCCGGGGATCCCCGCCGTCCTCTCTCGAATGAGTGGGCGGTCGATCGGCCGGCCGACAGTCGGCGAGGGCGGCGAGCGGGAAGACGCGCCCACCGACCGGCCGTTTCGATCGGCCGAGTGGGTGGAAGGCGGCCGTCTTCTCGGTTTGTCGCTCGAGGCGGCGGGCGGCGAGTGGGTGAGCGGACGAGCGGCAGGTGGGGAGTGTTCACGAGCCGGGGGTGGACAGGCGGCTGTTCACCTCCCGCCACACCCGTCAGCTGGATCGAGGGATTCACGGCGTTCTGCCGGCCGATCCCGCCCGCCCACTCGTGGACACTCGCCGTCGCTCCTCTTCGCCGAATGCGCGCCCCGAATCGACGGGCGGGATCGCGCGACCTCCCGCCCGCTCTTCTCCGCTCGCGTCCACGACTGCGGCGCGTCTCCCCGCTCGTCCTCCTCCCCGCGAATGAGCGGGACGGCGCCGATCGCCCGCTTTCTTCCGCTCGTGTTCGGCGGGCTGGACGGCGAGTGAGTGGGCGGCCGCCTCTCGTGCCCGAATCGACCGCCCGCTCTCCACTCGCCGTCTTGATCGAAGCGGACGTCCCGCCGCCCACTCGACGACGAACGAGCGAGAGAGCGGGCGGATGGGCGACGAGAATCCGCGGGATGAAACGGAGGACGGCGAGTGGGCGGAGAAGCTGGAAGGAGGGAACTCGACGGCGTTCGGGCGGCCGCCAGCCGGGAGTTTCGGCCGCTCGTTGCGGTTGGCGAGCGGCGGAGGAAGGCGCGAGTGGGTGGACGGGCGACCGGAAGAAAGCGAGTGGACAGCCGCCTCGCCCACGTCTCCAAGGTCAACGTCCATTTATCGCGAGCACTCACTAGAGGAGAGGAGTGAGTGGGCGGTCGGGGCGGCCATTCCACTCGAAACTCCCGCCCCCTCTCGAAGGGGAGGGACGGGCGGTCGAACGGAAAGAACCGGCCGCCACTTCCCTCTTCGGTCGGAGCGATTGGTCGGGGCGAGTCGGTCGTTGTCCCAGTCGACTGTTGGACGTCCGGGTGGAAGCGAGATCTCCGGTGTGGGCAGCGGCAGGATCGATGGAAAGTGGGTGAGCAGTCGACTTGTTCGTGTTCGTGCAAAGAAGGTGGAGTTTCTTGCTTGTTTGTTTCGAAGTGCACGGGCTGTCTTCTTGTTGCCGGTCTGGAGACAGACGTAAGGTTTATTCCGTTCTCGTTTTCAGCCAACTTGCGGAGATCTTACTCGTACCGGAATGAACACTCTTGTACCAACGTTTTGTCATGAATGAACGGCAGCGGTTTTGTTGGGTGGTGATTGGAGCCGAGTTTCATCAGCGCAAGGGCGACTCGGCGCAATGGTTTCTTTTTGCAACCCGTTTCGTTGTTTGGCAAGAGCTTATTTCGCGGCGAGCTGTTTCAAACATTTTTCTTGCACCTATCACTGCGCATTGTGTTTCAGATCTTCGAGTGACAAGAGTGGAGCCGACGAGTTCATTTGCGGCAAGTAGATGCCATCAGTTTTCTCTTTCTTTGCTGCTCGTTTAGAAAGGTGGATTCACGAGCAGAAATCGAATTGTTTGTGGGGTTATTCCGTCTGCTCGTATGCGTGCATGTAGTAAGCGAGTGATCAAAAAATAGTTTTTATCTTCTGCACCGACCACTTCTTCCATCTGTCGCCCGTTGACGTGTGGTTGAAAACGCGGCTCATTCGACCAAAAGGGCGGTGAAAGCGGCATTTTTTTCGTGCGGAGGCCGACTTCTCGCCGATGCTCGCTGGCAGCTGGCGGCCTTCTCCGCCCATTTGCAGTCTCGTTCGAAAGACGGCAATCGGTTCGACGGAGATGAATGGAATCGCCTGCTTGTTTTCGACGTTTAAAGGTAGCAGATGGTACTTTATTCCGAGTAGTAAAGCGACTCTTCGCCGTTGTGCTACGGTTCTGTCGTGTGTAAGAGTTAGTAAAAACATTGAACAAGCGGCAAACGAGAGATTGATTGAATGTTGAACGAAAAGTAGCGAGTGGTTTATTTTAAGTTTGTCTTTGTTTCCTTTTTCTTTTTGCGCATGTCCGTTTGCAGCATTTCTGACCTTGCTTCAACTACCCAACAGTTTCTCACGCGAGCAGCAAGCAAATTAAAAAAAGTAACAAGCAATCTCTTTCAAATCGGTTATTTTCCCGCACTTCCATCCACTGGGCGTCCAATTCGACCAAAATCCACCAAAAATCTCTCCAATTTCGTCCATCTGTTCGCTTCAACTGCCTGAAATCCAGCCATAAATTCGCGTGTTCAACGCCGCCCGTCGATCCACGCATGACGGCGAAAAGAACTCACTTTTTGGGCCGAAAAGCGCCGCCGATCGCCGCGAGTCGGCGGGCGGGCGGCGCGAAAAACCGGCGGGCGGGCGGCGAGGCGGCGGGCGGCCGGCCGGCTTTCTCGCTCGCTTTTTCGTTCGCTTCCCGCCGGCCGCCGCGAGTGAGGGGGCGCGGAGAACTCGCCGCTCTGCCGGGCGGCCGTCCACCCGCCGCCCACAAATTCGGCCGCCCGCCCCAACGAACAGACGGCCGCTTTCCGCTTCGATCGGTGGGCATTCGGCGAGTGTGTCCGCAGTCGGCGGGCGATCAGAAGGCCGCTGGGCGGGAGGAGCGGCGAGTGGAGAACACGAGCGACTGGGCGGTTGGTGGTGCCCGAGCGGCGGCCACTGCGTCCACTTCTCGATGGTGGATGACCGCGAGGACGCCCGCCGGCCGCCCACTCGCGAGTTCGAGGGCGGCGGCGGGCGGTCGACTGGAGGGCGGCTTCCCGCCGATTCTCCCGCCCTCCGCCAACCGGGAGACTGCCGGCCGTTCGCTGCGGGCGGGACGAGCCGCCGCCTCGTCTTCGAGTGAGTCCTCCGCCTTCTTTCTCGCCGCAATCCTCCGCCCACTCCACTGCGCCATCAAGCCGCCGGCCACTCGCTGCTCATCGGCAGCAACAGGACGCCCACCGCTTCTTCGCCGCCGGCCGCTCCGTCCACGACCACTCGGCCGATCGGACGGCCGGCGGACACTCCGAAGAGACGAGCGGCACGTGCTCCCCGTCGACTTCCACCATCGCGCCGCCTGCTCTCCTCTACAGAAGGCGCCATTCACTCGAGCAACTCGCGGAACTCTCCCACCGACTGCGGCCATTCGGCGGTCGTTTCGCTCCGCTTGGCTCGCGGCCATTTCTTTCGTTTGTTTCGGCGCGTCCACTCGAACTCCCGCCTTCTGCTTTCGGCTCCTCGATCCACTCGCCGCAAGTGGGCGCGAGCGGTGGAGAAAGCGGAGGGGAGGAGCGGCGAGTGTCCGCTTCTCTCCGCTCTCAACGGTTCGTGTTCCGGGCAGCGAGGAGTGGGGGGACGAGTGGGGAGTTCCGCCCGCTGCTTCCTCTCGTCCACTTCTCCGTTCGGCTCCGACGGACCGCGCTGCCGGCCGGCGGGGCGACGAGCGGGAGGCGCCGATCGAAGTCGAGCGGCCGCCCGTTGCGCCCGAATGCGCCCTCCGTTCCTGCCGTGTGGTCATCGCTGCGTTCTCGTGCGTGTCAATCGAAAGAATGCTCGTGATTTCAGCTCGCAGCAAACAGAGCAGCGATGCCCACAGCTCGTCCTCAAGCATTCGACTGAGCAGAAGAGAAATGCCCGTCCGAACCGAAAGCATTCGAGCACGAAGCAACGACTAAAGCACATTGTGGACGCGTGTTTCGATCACCACAGAAGGCGGGCAATGCGGGCGTTTGATTCCCGTTGGAAGCGGCTGTTTGCACGCGCCGTCCGCTCTCTCTTTCGTCCATTCGACCGCTTGGATCCTCCCACTGCTCTCCGCTCAACATCACGACGGTCGAGCGGACTCCCGCGTTCTGCCGGTCGGCTCGCCCCCGCCGCGCTCTCGACCGTCCGCTCGGCCACCCGCCGGCATCGAGCCGTCCGTCTGCTCGTTCGACTGCGCACTGGAAGCAGTCGTGTGCGCCCGGTGATCCCCCTCATCCGATCGGACGACTCCCTCCTGCTCGCCCGGAATTCACGAGCGGCGAGTGGACGGACGAGAGCAAGAGGGCGAGTGGATGGGGAGGGGCCGTTGGACGTGCAGAAAGCGGAATCTTCTTCGTTCCGCCGCCTCGGCAGCAATTCACACGATTTCTGCCCGCTCGCCCACTTGCAGCGCGCTCTTCGAAACGGCCGGCCGATCGATCGGAACTCGCGGCCGCCGATCGACCGCCTTCTTCTCACTCCTCAACGAGAAGCTCCAACTCGTGCCCGACCGCCCGCCGAAGTGGTCGAGCGGTGGGCGACGGCGAAACTCCGCGCCCACTGGGCGGATTGCTCCACACGAATCGACGCCACGCCGCCTTCCGACCGGCCGATCGCGAGCCGGGAAGCGGAAGACGCCGCTCGACGGGCGGCTTTCGGCCCGCGAAGGACGCGGACGAGCCGCCAGTCGCCCACGACGCGAACCGCTCGGTTGGACCGACCGGTGGATGGAGGGCGGACTCCCGACAATCGAGAGGCTTCGTTTCCAGTCGACCGCTTCGGAATTCTGCACTCAGCCATGCGGAGGAGAACCCACTCCAACGCATGGATTGCCCGTTTAATCTCCGTTGTGTTCACCGCTTGTTCAGCTGCGAATAAACCGGATGCCCTACTCGACTACAAACGAGTGAACGATCGCTCCAATCCGAACGAACGAGAGGGACAGTCGGTAGAAGGCGGTGGCGTCGGAAGACGCAGAGCTCTTCTTTGCTCTCCGTTCCGCCCGCCTTCTTCCCGCCGGGTCGAACCCTCCACTCGGCGGGCGGGGGTGCTCGTGGCCGAGTGGCTTTTCGGTTGGACTTCTCGCGCCCGCCGTCTTTCGGTCGTCGAACGAAAGCGGCAGTTCGTGGAGGCCGCGGGGATTCCAGTGCACTCGCCGCCGCCCGCTTGCCGACGAACTCGGCGGGTCGACCGCCAGCGAGACGGCGGGCGGCCGGCGGACTCGCGGCGAGTGGCGGCGGGCGGCGCGTCAAGTCGGACGGCCGTCTTGACCGCCGCCGCCGCCCGCTGCGTGGCCGCTTTCTGCTCTTGAAATTGGGATTTCTTTTGCTAATTTCCGTTGATTCCTGCTGTTTGTTGGCCGAAAGGTTTGTTTGATTAATTCAGCAGGAATTATTGGAATATTGAGACATATAGGAACCTCGTGAATGTCGGCATCAAATTAGCGGAATAATCGAGCGATTTTTCGTGGAGCGGCCATCCGGAGAGAATTTGTGAGTTCTGCTGCCCGCCCTCTACTTACTCCTGCCGCCTCTCCTTTTTGAGCTCGTTCGCTGGTGGAGGACGCCGATGGACGGGGATTCGAGTGGATGGCGGTTGGTTTAAACGTTTCGCATTTCTTTTGGTTGCCGCCAACTTTAGACGTGGAACGAATGAAGTTGCTGAAACAAAAGAATTAGACCAATCTTGTTGCATTAACCCGCTACGCGATGAAAGATTGGCATCCTTCACGAAATTTTTAAATGTCTGCGAGCTTGATCGACGAAAAAAAACCGAATGTGCGAGTAGAAACGTCCGCAGGAATAAGAGCGGCCGACCACAAATCATTTCACCAAAAATAAGCGGATATTCGACCGGTCTCTCCATTAAAAACGCAAGCACGATCTCTACAAACCATGCCGGAAATTCTTAGGTAACGTTTTCTACGAAATAACCAGGTGCTAAACGAAAATTCACTCGATATTAGAAACCTTCATTTCCTTACGCTGTCTGCTTCTTAAATTCCGTCTTGCCATCATCTCCCCAACCAACAAAAAAAGAGAATTCGTCATCGTCCAGAACATTGCTATTGCCACAACCGCCGACCTTCTGTCGCATTCGACTCCCAACAGTTTTTGGTGAGAGCTCATCGTCAACTGCTGCCAGCCGACGGGCATCCTTCTCGCTATCGCCGTTTTTTCCATCGATTATCGCTTATTTGGGCTGCGTTCAATTGAAGACACTGAAAAAAAACAAAGGAAACGCGATGTTGAACAACTGATACTTGAATCCGAGAATCGGAAGTCAAGATCACGAAATTTGATCTTCCCAACGACGTCACTTTTCGAATGAACTGAAAGGTTGGAGTCGGTCGGCTGCAAGTCAAACGAATTCGTGCTCTGCTTTTTTGCGGCCAGCGCCAACAGCAACCGATCGTCCAACTGTCTGTTTTCTCTCAACAAACGGGCAGACAGCTGTTTATCAATGGCACATACCACACATGTTCACGGAACTAACAATCAACTCAAAGCCCATAGCGAACAGTAATCCAAGGCCCTTGCTTCCAACGTCAACGCTAACACCACAGCAAACAACGACAACGCGCCGGAATAAAAGCAACCGCCCTGCCGTCGAGCAGTCAGAAGAATCGAATGCCGCCCATCTCCAACAGAAATCAGAAGAAAGACGGCCGTGTTCGTTGCGGACTGAAAAGAAGAAAGCACGAACCGCCTTATACTCATGAGTAGTGTGTGGAGCGGCGGGCAGGAGAAGAGCGGCAATGAAGCGAAAGGCGGCGGAAGAAGTCGTCGCTGTTTGGAAGGTAGACGTAGCATGAGCGAACTCCTCGTCGCTGTCCGAATGCTGGGATCGAATGAAAACGGAAGCTTAAATTGGCAAAGATCTAGAAGGAATGGGTCCGGAATGAAACAATCTGAAAACAACTATACTCGTCGAAAGAATTGAAGCGCGTGTGAAGCTTACCGGCTGTAATGTAAAACACGCACTTTTCTTTTGTTTTGCATGAGAATTGCTGCAACAAAAAACATCATACTCATTTTTACATCCCGTGATCTGTACAAACTCACCTGCGCGGAATAATCTCGTTGGTCGAGTACAAATTCGTCTTCGGCACGCCGCAATGCGTTGACCTTCCGCAGTGCTTGCTGCCGATTCGCAGGTTCGAATCGGGATAAAAGCAAAGACTTTTTCCCTACGATCGATCAAGAAATGAATGTCGAGCACTATTCTACGCATCCATAAAAAAAAACCGCCGAACTCCGCACTGATTAGAACAACGAGCCACTCGATGCCATCGGTGATGCTCGTTGTATCGAGAACAACGCCGACCATCAACGATGCCGTTGTGACCAATAAACCAACTTGCAAGCAATTAAATGAGCAACTAACGAAGACGTTCGGAATTACTGCCGAGTGCTAAACGTTTAGTCCTCAAAAATCACCGAACTACCCGAGCAAACGGCAAATTTTTATGCCAAAGATACTAAACAAGTGGAAGTGGAATTCTCATCCGAAGAAGAGGCGGAATAAAGATGTAGTACCACGAGCCATTGTTAAAATGAAAGTTAAAGATAATGGATAGAAAAGCAACAAGGTTAAACAAACCGAAATGAGTAAAATCACAGCAAATGCGTGCATGGCGGCGAGTGACTAAAAATGATTCTCTTCTGATTCGCCCACCATCAAAGTCTGGCCTCCAAAGTGTGTGGCCGAACGAGGCAGAAAGAAGATGCCGGTTGACGGGCGAGAACAAACGTGAATGTCGGGCTCGATTCAACCAGCTCTGATCGGAGAGTGCCCACTGCCACTGCTCGTCCCTGCAAGATTGACCACTGACGCCCTCCAGCAAGCAGTGGATGGAAAGAACGAGCAGCATTCGTGCATGCGACCAAACCGCTGTCAATCCTTAAGCAAGCCGGTTGAGATTGACGAATCCAAGTTTTCGGAATTGTCGCCAACATGAACAAAAAAAGCTACAAAAAAATAGCTAATACGGCAGTTGAAACAAACTACACCAATAAAAGCCGAAGAATCTTGGACGGAATAAAACGACGGCCCTGTCCACTCCTAACAACGTGACCAGCTGGAACAAGGGCGAAGCGATCGGCGAGAAGCCGGGCAGCAACCGAACGGGCGTCAAAATAATTGATCCTAACGATGTCTTTTGATCTGTATTCGGGTAAACCACACTCTTGCTCGTGGACAATCGAGATAGAGTGCATTCGTTGGGCATCGGTCGGCAGAGAAACGTCTTGAATTTATCGCGCTGTCCGGAATAATGCGATAAAAAGCGATACAAACAACGAGGAGATTTCTTCATAACCAATGATTCGCACGGCGAAAGGGAAAAAACTCACGCCTTGCAGCACGACAATAACGAGCAAGGAGTTGTTTCGATTCACACAAAAAAGTTCTCCGTGCGTTCTGTTGCCCATTTATCATCAAATGTAAACAGTAAACACGTCTGCCGTCCAAACAATGACGTGAAGTACGAATCTAAGAATCTCACGATTTGTCTGATTAATTCGTGTACCGTTCGGAATAAAGCGATCACTTCTTCAATCGCCGAGCATAAAAAAAACCACCGATCATCCATTCACCAGCTTCTGTTCACTTCTCCATGCGATCGACTACTTCTTGTCATCCAGTTCGATTGCAATCGATTGCCTGCCAAAACAAGCTCCATGGATAGCAAGAAGGTACATGTGCGCCTTACCGTCCTTCCGGCCGGCTTGCTTGTTTGCTTCACCTCTTCCTCCCACTCATACCGCTCACCCCTGCAGCTCTACTCGTTGTTCCCGCCGGCCGTCTCCATTTGACTCGTGTGCTCGACGCCCAACGGTGAGTCCCGCCGCATTCCGCCCACCTTCACTTCTGCCGCTCGTTTCAGGCCGCCCGATTGGCGTCCGCTCCGCCGAGTCCTCAACAGCCGCATTCCACTTGCCGGACTCTGCGGTTGCCCGTCGAGAAGCCGACTGGAGGGTTCGGTCGGTGGCTCTTCCGCTTGTCCGGTCGCTTCTTCTTCTTTTAAGTGGAAAGAATGGGGGCGGACGG
The DNA here is from genome assembly GCA_024699865.1 of Aphelenchoides fujianensis. Lineage (NCBI taxonomy): Eukaryota > Metazoa > Nematoda > Chromadorea > Rhabditida > Aphelenchoididae > Aphelenchoides > Aphelenchoides fujianensis. The sequence goes on along the minus strand of JAMPIO010000015.1, from coordinate 1,010,329 downwards.
CCCCCACAGACGAGCGGCCCTCGCTTCACATTGGAGTTCGACGACTCGCCCACTTCTCAACCTGCGATCACGCTTTTTGATCACACTATTCATTCGCTATTAAAGACGACGGTTGACCACGTGCTCGTGAACAACGAAGAGGTTCTCGCATTGCTCTTGCTGGTTGCCCATCAAACTCATTTCTCGCTCCAATTTGCACCGACTGCTCACTGAAAGCAAGAACCTCCGATCGAATGACATCCCCAAATCTCTGCCCACGAACAGAAAGAAGCGGATGCGCGGAACACAAGTGGGGCTCGTCCGCCCAGTCGTCGGGAGGGATCAAGCGGAAGAGAACACCTGCTGGCAAGAGAAAGAAAGGCGCTGTAGGTGGTAAAGTGGGGGTGTAGTCGTCGGTCATTAGTACACGTCAGTTCTACCGATGGACGTCCGAGAGGCGAGTGTTTATTGAGGAACCACAGCCGGCGAGCCGCCGTCCCGGAGCTTCGCTCCGGACGGGACTGCCGCTTCGGTTGCCGGCGGCGCGTTCGGGCGAGAGGGCGGTCCTTCCTTTCTTTCCCGTCCGCGGCCTCCGTCGGCATCCGAATACAAACTACAGAGTAGAGTGGAAACGAAGAACGAAGGGGAGTGTTGGCCGGAGGGTCGCACATCGGCCGCAACAGCGCCGTTTCGGCCGATGCACCCGCACGACGAACTCGAACGGCGGCGTTGCAAAGAAAACTACGAATGGTCGGCCGGTCAGGACTCCGTCTTGCGGCGGCTGAGCATCCCATCGACCCCCGTCTTCGCGTACTGCAGCCGCTCGCGGAGTTCGTGCGAGCAGCCCGTCCCGACGAGGGCGGCCGGCGCTGCGGGTCGATGAACGTCGCCGCCCGCATGGACGGCGAGACGATCAGCTTCGTGCGGTCCTGCAAGCAACCCAACAGTCCCACGAATCGAACGGAAGGAACTCGCCGCAAAGAAGTTCAACTGGAGCGTCCCGTCCGTCAGCAGCAGCCCGACGGCCACCTACGAGCGGAACCACGCGCTCAGAGACGGGAAGCGGGCGAACTCCCGACCGCCACGCGGCAGCCGCTCGCCCGCCGACCGCAGGAGTTCGATCACGTACGAGCGCCACTCCGCGAGCAGCTCGACCTTCTTCTCCAGCGTCTGCGCGTACTCGGCGTCCGTCGCGTCGACGTACTGGAGCCGACTGCAAGTGGAGGGGAGGAGTGGGCAGAACAAAGGGGGAACTCACTCTCCGCTCGGATCGACCAACAGCTTCGTGTGGTCGTTGAAGAGGACGCCAACCGAGTCGTCGCACAGCTGGTAGGCGAGGCCGTCCTTCTCCGCGTAGTCCACCCACTCGAAGCGGGAGGTCGTCCCGCACGTCCACTGCAATCAATCGATCGATCAGGGAAGCATTCGGGGGACACTCACGATCGTCGCTCGGCACCTGCTCACCCTGTCGGCAAAAGAAGGGCGCCAGCTGGTTGGCCGCGTTGTTCAGGTGCTCGACGATCGGCGTCTCGCTCTTCTCGTTCGCCTTCCGCTTGCGCACGATCATCGACGCGGCGTCCTGCACGACGGGCGGCTGCAGCGGGCGCGCGACGTCTCCCAGACGAGTGCCCGGCTGAAAGCGAGCGGAACGGAGGCGAGTGAAGGGAGTGGACGGGGGGAACAAACGTCGATCATGCCGCCCGAGAGGTTCTCCTGATTGAAGCGCGGCCACGGACACGAGGCACGAGACGGGCAGCGCGTCGGGCAGGAAGCCGCGCGAGAAGACGGTCGGCCGGTCCTCCGGCAGCGACGCCAACAGGGCGGCGATCAACTCGTGCGCGTGCTGCCCGATGCGCGTCGGGATCACGTACTCGTTCCGCCGGATCCTCGCGTACGTTTGCTGCAGCGAGAGCGGTCGAAACCGGAGGGAAGACCGGAGCAAACTCACCTCCAAAGACAGCGTCTCGAACGGCGGCCGCCCGACGAGCAGCGTGCGGAGGATGCAGCCGATCGCCCACACGTCCACCCCGAACGAGTGGCCGGCCTTGAGCAGCGGGAGTGAGTGGACGAAGGAGGGAACGAAGCGATGGAGTTGGGCGTCCCGCAGAGCGTCTGCCTCCGCTGCCCGTCGGCGATCTTCAGCTGCAGGCGGTCGTCGAGGAACAGGAGCTTCAGGTCCCGATGGACGATCTGCCGGTCGTGCAGGTGCTGGCAGCCGGCAAGAGCTGAAAGCGGCGAGTGAAGGGACGAATCGGAACGAAGGGCGCTCGCTTGGTGCGTGAAGAAGCGGGCTTCCGGCTCGGTGACCACTCGACGCCGCCGGTGGAACTCCAGCAGCGAGCGGGCGGCCGGCGAAAGGCGGCGGAGGTCAGCGAGAGTCCCCGGTTGTCGGCGGCTGTTCGGCGGATCGAGTGGGCGGCAGCGAAGAGAGGAAGAGTGGCCGGAGGAAGGAGCGGGTGGGCGGTCGACTGCTCTCCGCTTCCCCGCACCGCTCGCCGCCGTCCATCCACGCACTCGCCGATCACTCCGGAAAGAACCCGCAAGAGCCGCCGCTCCTCTCCGCCCGCCACTCGCTTCTTCGGGCGGCCACTCGGCGGACTGCCGGCCGGAGGGCGCCGGCCACCGGAAAGCGGAGACTCCCGCCGCTCGCCCGTGGTCGATCACCTGCTCTCGCTTCTGATCGAAAAGCGGCGCGACCACTCCGAGGGGAAGACGGGAGAGCGGGCGGCCATTCGACTTTCCGCTCGAACGGGAGTGGCGGGCGGCCGGCAGCGAGGGGTCGATTGATGCTGACTTCTGATTAATGCAGCGAGTCGTCCGCTGCACGAGACGGGAGTTCGCTTGCTGGAGAAGCAGGCAGAAAAGGAGATCGTTGAGGTGGATGTGATTGACGGGTCTTCTCTGGTTGTTTCAAAGCTGTTGAATAGCAGAAGAGCCGTTGAACATCGAGTGATTAGTGACCGGTGATGTTTTGCAAGCGCCGACTTATTGGAGCGATTCTTTACAACCAGGATTTCGTGATCGTTGATGTGTTCTCGTTTCAATTCCCACTTTCAACTTCGTTCCACAAAAAGCTCAAGACCAGACACACCTGCTGCAAACTCACTTATTGTTGCTAGTTCTTGCTTTCCGTGGACATGAACGAGCATCTTCTGTCGGACGTGTGAGAGCAGATCCCTGTTTCCACTGTTCCTCGTGCTTTCAGACGTCCATTCTTCTTCATTCGCCAGGCACGCAAAAGAAAACGGTGGGTTATTCCGGCCGGACGTCTTTTGTCGTGTTGAACAGCTGAGTTCACGCTGGCCGTCGACCTCCCGCTCTGCCCTCTGTTGTCTTCGACTATTCGTTGTGCTCAAATTGAAGCACTTCTTCACTCGTGTCGGTCGTTTCTAAGAGCAGTCATCAAGGAAGACCGCTGAGTGGACGGCATTCAGTCTCGATCGGGAGTGGGCGGTTGGTTCGACTGCCGCCGTTGAAGAAAAGGCCGCCGTGTTCTTCGATCTTGCTGCTCGTGTTCACTTCTTTCTTTTCAGGTTGGAAGCTGCAGCGGGCGCACTCCCGAAAGAACGGGACGCGAAGACCGCCGACTGCCGGCCGGACGCCCGCCGCCCGTCGAGCGGCTCCCACGGCGTCCCCGTAGTCCAGTGGGATGGGCGGCGGATTGCGGGGCGGGAGTCCCGTTTGCCGGCGGGATCGAAGCCGGCGGTCGAGAGCGGGCGGTCGGCCAGGGAAGTCAGCGGTGTGGGCGGATCGGCCGGCGAGTGGGCGAGTGGCGGGCGGATCCAACCGAAAAGAGTGCCCGTGGACGAGGGCGAGCGAGTGGCGGGCGGACGGGCCCCGAGGCCACTCGCTCGCCGCCCGGCTTCCCGCCGGACGAGAGGAAGAACCACGAATTCTCCGCGGTTTACAGCTTGTTCATGTTGTTGGGCTTGCAGAAAGGATGCCTCATTCCGTGAAGACGATGCTGCAGAGTTTGTTTGTCCCATTTTATCGCCGAGTCGCTCGTTTTGCCACGAATCAAGTTATTGCGAGTCGCCTTTTTGCTTTTTAACCTTCCACTCACTCGCTCATCGGCTGGTTGCAGTGACTGGTACTGGATCGCCTCATTTGTTTGCAAAGAAAAAGGTGGGAAGGGCAATTCCGGTACAAGCACAACAGCGCACTGCAGTCCTCGTGCCAATCAATTAGCATTTGCTTCTTTTCCGGTGGGTGAACCAGTAAAACGCTTTCTTATTCCAAATTAGTGTTCACATATGAAGGACACGGGCTGTCTGCACCACAAACTCGTGGTCGCCGAAGTCGTCGCCCGGGCCTTTCGCGCGCTCGCTCCACGCTCCCTTCGGAGTTGCCCCCAGCCAGCAGCGCTAACCGGCGACCCGTGCTCGTGGACGACCGCCTTCTTTCGGCGGCCGGCGGGCATTCGGGGCGGGATTTCCGCTCGAAGTGGGCGCTCGTGGACGGGCGGGCGGGAGTGCCCGTCTGCCGCCAGGCGGCCGGCTGCTCTCCAGCACGGGCGACCTCCACACTCGCCGGAGGACTGCCCCCTCCCAGTGGAAGGCGGCGGGGATCTCCGAGGCGACTCGCGAGTTGCCCGCTTCGAATGGCGAGTGGTCGGTGGCCGGCCGCCTGCACCGGCTTCTGGTTCTTCGATGGGCGTTGAGCCGATCCACTTGTTCTCTTTTGGTTGGAAGTGTGTTGGTTTTTGTTGGCTTATTCCACGGCCTCCTACACTCATTTCATTGAAGACGACTATCGAGTGGATGCAGGTCGTTAGTGACGAAACCGACGTCAAGTGCAGCGAGATCATTGACAGAGTCGACTTGGCAGGTTCACTTACAACGGTTTGTTGTGACATTTCTAGCACATTTTGTTATTACGTTGAGAGACCGGGCTAATGACAGACGGAATGTAGTAATGGACGGTGTTTTCTGCACGCAATTTGTTCCTTTCGTTGACACACGCAGTAGTTAATGCTGCAATAAGTATTTTGAAACTAGCAAGGGGACAGAGTTTCTTTTTTTTGGCTTGCTGTCTAAAAACAATAAACGGATTATTCCGCGTCTTCCGTAGCATACTGGAGACGAAATTATTTGTTTTATCGCATTATATACGTTCTTTCCATTTTCTTTCGTTTTACACCAATCGCTAATCAAAAATTACTCCCAGTGCCTCCAATTTTGCATATCACCAAACACTCGTCCAAATCGTGCAAAAATCCACCCGCAACCGCTCCCACTCGCCTGACAACGTAAAGTAAAATTAACGCAATCAACGGCCGTCAACCAATGCCCGAATGATCGCAAAAAACCCCCTTTCTCGCCCGAAACACGCCGAAAAGCGGGCGAAATCGGCGGGCGGCGAGGCGGCGGCGTCCGGCGGCCGGGCGCGAGCGGCGCGCAAGAGAGCGGGCGGGCGGGCGGGCGGAGAAAAAAGACGGCCGACGCGCCCGGCGCCACCGAACAGACTGCAACGCCCACCCCCCAGTGGACGGGGCGATCGGAGGTGCCGCCCACTCGTCTCTCGGCCACGAGAAGAGGGGAAGGCGACCCCAACAGCCCGCCGCCCACTCGGCGCGCAGAGGAGCGGGCCGTGCGGGAGAGCGGGCGGGCGAGTGGAGTGACCGAAGTCGCCGCTCGCCCCCTGTTTGTGTCGGGCCCCTCCACTCCTCGAGGGCCGGAAGGAAGCGAGTGGAGGCGGCGGTCGGCGGGCGTCCCCCCGGCGCGTCCATCCGCCGAGCCGACTGGTGGACTCCAAGGGGGCGCCCGTTCGTTCGTTCGGGGCACTCGCGAATTCGACGAGCAGACGGCGGAGCGGCGAGAGCGGGCGGGCGGAAGCGGCCGGCGGTTCGTGGCCGTGGAGTGGACGAGTGCCCAACGGCGGCCTCCCCGCTCTTTCCGCTCGACTTCTCGCCCACTTCCACGCGGTTCTCCTCGCCGTCCGGCCGCTCGATCGGCGGGCGGCGTCTCCACCGCGAACGGGACACTCGTGAAACGAGCAGAACGATCGCCGCCACGAGAAAGAAGCGAGCATTCGGGGATCTCCGCGAGCACGACCACTCGGCGCTTCGATCGCGGCGGCCGCCCGACCGCCCGGACGAGCGCCCTCAATCCACGGGCGCCCGCTGCGGTCGTTCGAACCGCCGGCGAGTTTCCGGCGCTTCTTCGCGGCCACTCGCTCCTCCCGCCGCTCGTCCACCCGCCGGTCGTGCTCGAGGAAGGCGGGCGGTCGGCCGGTCGGGGGGTTCTTCCCGCCGTTCACTCGACGAGCAGAAATCCCACCGGAGTCCCCGCTGCCCGCCGCTCCTCGGCCGCTCCTGCCTTTTCTCCACCGCCCGAAGTCCACGAACTCCGCCCACTTGCGCGCGGCCGCTGCGATCAAACCGACGGGCTCCTCGCCGCCTTCAACGGGCAGCTCGTGGCCGGCGGGCAACAGCGAGCAGTCCCACGGGCGGCCGCCTGACTGCTCGTCCACTCGCTCCACTCGGCGCTCTTCCGGCCGGCAGTGCGGGGAGCTCCCACCTCCTCTCCGCCGCCTTCCCGCTCGTTCCGGTCGGTCGATCACGCGTGGACGTCTTCGAGCATTTCTTTGATCGCTTTGTTGTTCGTTTCGTTCGGGAGATCCCCGAGCAGGCGGTCGGCGGGGAGAACCGCGAGCGAGTGGCCGCCTTCGAGTCGTCGCGGGCCGCCCGAAGGAAGCTGGCGACCTTGCGTTTCTCGTCGAGCCGCACGGCGAGCGGCTCGCGCGAAGCCGGCGGGGAGGAGCGGGGGGTCGTGGACGACGGAGTGGCGGTTTCTTTGATGTTTGCGTTGGATTATGAGCGGAGGTCATTGTCATGCACGTTGTGAAAGAGTGGGAAGGCTTCCTGAATCATCTTCGAGTGGTTTCCAGACCTTTCTGCCCCCTCGCTGCTTCCTGCGGCCTCTAAAAGGGGAACTGTCAGACCGCCCCCGCCGTTTGCTCGTTTGGGCGGCGGCGGTCAAGTCGGGCGGCCGCCGTCGCCGCTTTCTGCCGCCCGCCGCTTTCTGCTGCTTTTCGTCGCGCGTTCGGACGCCCGACGGCCGGCTGTCGGCGGGCGAGTGGCGAGTTCTCTCGCTCTTTGTTGGTGGATGGACGGAACGGCAGTTCGAGCGGAATGCAGGTTGGTGTCTTTTTTGCATTAATTTTGGCCATTGCTCCGTTTAGAAACGAAAGCATGGCGGAAAAATGGTTGACGCACGTCCCCAATAACAAACGGTCGTAAATAATTGGTCGAGTTTGCATAAGGTGAACGAGAAAATAAGCAAATGTGTGAGCAAGAAATCAACCCAACGGGACTGGGGTCGGAATAAAGACTGTTGTCATTGTCGACAAACACGAGGAGCTCGTCTTTCTTTGTGTGATCGGTCGAGCAATTCAACGCGAAAGCAACGATTGATCTCGGAATTCGCTTACCAGCAACGCCGAAAAATCAACGAAAAAAAAATAAGAACAGCCATCTGCTACGAGAACAAATCGAGCACGCATCCATTTCGCAAACGCCGCCCACAAAGAAGATCGAAGCAATCCGAAAGCGAAGAGCCCCGTCGAACAGACTGGAGTGTGAGCGAGCCGACCTGCCGCCGCTCGCTCCCCGCTCTTCTCCGCGTTTTTTCGAGCCGCCCACCACTTGCTGCAATGAACGACATCTTCCTCCTTTGCTGCTTCGAATCCAGTGAATGAGTGGACTGTGCTCAAGTCGTGGGCGGATGTGGAGAGCGGGCGGGTACGTCACTCGTTCGTCGATGGCGAGAATAATTGTGACTTAGGCACACAAACTGGCGGTGATGCGCGGAATTAACACCTTCGTTAAGTGAAAAGCAGAGTTTGCGGACAGGTAGTTTTTCAACCTCCTTCACGTTTTTTCATTCCGAGCATAAATAAACGGAATAAAAAGCAAGTTTCCTGTACGGCGATCAGGACTAATCACATGGGTGTACTTCCCTGCGCAACTAAAAGATGACTCACGGTTTTCTCCATTGATCGAAAAGACGAGCATCTCCTCGCCGAGTGATGCCCGTTAAAGCAAGTGCAAAGCAGACCGCCGATGAAAGCGGCTACGGTCGGCAAAAAGCTGCAAGAAATCCGAGCTCAGACCTAGTTGCGTGGAGCGCTAGACGGTTGCAGAAATTTCGAATGTAGAGAACACTGTTTCGATCCCAAAAACAAGCCAGCTGTCGAGCGCAGCGGCATCACCCAACGTAATCGTCACGAAATACCGCCTCACTTCCCTATAAACTGTGCACGTAATAGAAGCTCCTTCGTCGCAATCCACCTTCTTTCGACGTCCAGCTGGACCCGCGCAACAGTCCGACGGGTGATCGCGCCCTCGAGTTCGTCCAACCACTCGGCGGGCAGCGAGTGGCGAGAGGTGGACGGCCGGCTGGATTGGTGGCCGCAGTCGTCGTTTTTTTTCTGAATAAGGATCGGCGATCAGAAAAAAGTGACGTGCAAAAAGCAGAAGTGCGTTAATCGTGAACCATCAGAATTTGAAGAGCGTGAACGACGAACGGAATAGAACTAGATTGTTGAAGTTTTTGCAACGAAAGTGTGTACAACCGCTAAAAGCGCGGCGGAATAAATTCTCAGCTGATTGTTGCTCCTATCTCTGTTGAAACCGGCAATAAAGCCGTGCACAACTTAAAAAAGTGGGCAGATGCCGCAAGCTCGCGTTCACGCCCCAGCTGCCGACTGACAAAACGAATTTGTAAAAAGCAGACAAAAGGCGGATAGCAAACGTTGCAAAACCAACAAGACAAACAGGTGGACGGAATACACTCCACGCAACCGCTCTTTCATCAAGCAGAGACAGACGACGCCACTCAAAAGACAAGCAAAGACCGGATCTTTCTCTTCAAATGAACTAACTAGTCGGAGTCACGCCCATCAAACAACTCCGCACTCGTTCCCGTCATCCTCCCGTGGTTGTCCGCTCTCCTCCGCTGCTTCTCGTCGCTCCTGCCATCTTCTCCGATCAATCGTGTGTTCGACCCGGCCAGTCTCTTCGTTCTCCTCCCGTCCGCCTCCTCGCCGGACTCCCCGGCGGCTCACTGCCGTCAGTAGAAGGTGGGAGTCAATCGCCGCTTCCACTCGACCACGGCCGCCGGGCGGCTCGTCGCCCCGCTCGTGATCTCCGCTCCGTTCGGCCGCCCACTCGCCGCCCGCCTTCTCCGTTCGGCCGAGTGGACGGGCGGGCGGTCGGGCGCGTGCTGGACGCGGCGGAGAGGAGCGGCGAGCAGCGGGCGGATCTCCCGCACCGAGCGGCCGGCGGTCTCGCGGGCAGTCGGGGCGGCGGGCGGCTCGAGGGCGCGCGGAGCCTCCCCACCAGCCGCCCTCCTCGGGCTCTCGTCTCCCCGACAGCCCGTCCACTCGTTTCTTCCCGCTGATTCGTGTGTTCGCGCCCGGATCGGCAGTCTCCAGTGGGCCGTCGAAAGGTCGCCTACCTTCCGAGTGGTGTGTCGCCCGCTCCCTGCCGCCCGACCGGCGGGATCTCGTGCTCGTGGGCCGCCTTGATCGAGCTGCCCTCTTTTGTTGTGCCCGCCCGCCGAAGTGCTTGCGGTCCCCATTGCGCACTCTGAGAACACGCGGGCGGGCGGGCGGCGGACGCGGCGGGCGGCTGGGCGGCGGGCAGGCGGGCGCGTTCATTCGTGCGGCTGCCGCGTGTTCGGCGGCCGGCTTTCTTTCCGCTCGGGTCGCTGTGGAACGCGGTCGGCGGCGAAATGCAGCAGTCGGGCGTCTATCAAATTCGGCCGTCTGTATACGAAAATGGCAACGTTGGAGAACCCTTTGATGCTCACGAGTTGCTAGAGGAACGGGAAAAGCCATACACTTCGCTCAGTTTGAAGGTATAGCCACTTTTTATCTGCGGTTGTTTATTTTTTTTCTTTAGGGCGGCGGTGTTGTGCGCTTCTCGAGCGACGGGCAACACGCCTACATCATCTACGGAGCAAAACCGCGCATACATGTCGTCGATGTCGTGCGCGACACAAAAATGTAAGTGCTGATGTGATTTTTCATCTAATGCGAAGTGCAGTGCTTTCGAGTCTAAGGGCGCTGAATATTTAGGTGTTTACGACTTTGTAGTTCTCAATCCGACTACACTTCTTTCACTTGGTTTGGGCGCGATGCTTCTCCGGTTGCGCGTTGAAAACATGACCTTCGAGCGAGTTGTGTTGCTGAATCCACCGCAACTGTCGGTCGTTTACGCGATTACGGCCATCAAGGGATCGCGCATAGACGTCAAGCAAGCAGTGTTCAATTGGGGCTACTCCGGCAATATTCGGTTCGTGCGCCTGAACGTGGACGACGCTCGCATGGACGTCGAAGACCAGGTCGCAGGTCCCTCGTGCAGATACCAGCTCAGCGCGAACGGTCGTTTCTTGTACGGTCTGCCGCATGGGAACGATGGGATGAGTACCTTGCACTCGTTCGACATTGAAAAGAAGGCTTGGGACAAGATTAACCTCACTGGGATTATCGAAGGGGTACGTTCTTTAACATCAAACGGCGGCGGACTTTTTTCTTATTTTCAGTTCAATCCTCGCACACTTGTGTGATCGCAAAAACACGCGTATTTTTGCACCCAGACTGGTGTTGGATCACAAAGTCGCTGGCTTGTTTTTCGTTGTGACTTGGAGAAGGGCGAATGGCAGAAGCTGCCGCACCACATCAACTACTTGGACCACCTTTTTCCCATTGTGAATGGAAAAGGTGGTGACGATAATGGACTGATAGGTCGCCGAAGCACAAAAAACGGAACAAAGATCTACCGCTTTCTCTTGTGAGTTTCTTCAATCAAGTTCATCTCTTGTCTATCGTTTCAGCACGCCCGACTCGCTCCGTCGCCTCGCTGTGGACGCCCTCCGCAAGAGCCGGCTGGACGTGGACGGGCCGGCGGGCTTCCACGGGCTCATGAGCAGCGAGTGCGGCCGGAAGATCCTCCCTTCCGTCTACCCCAACATGACGCCCATCCGCCGCCTCTGATCAATCGAATAAACTCTTGTCTCGAACAAAAGCGAGTGCATCCAACGGGGAGCAGAAGGCGGGCTCGACGGCCGGGGATCACTGGGCGGTCTTCTGTCGAACGAGTGGGCGGTCGATCGGCCGGCCGGCAGTCGGCGAGAGCGGCGAGCGGGAAGACGCGCCCACCGACCGGCCGAGTGGGTGGAAGGCGGCCGTCTTCTCGGTTTGTCGCTCGAGGCGGCGGGCGGCGAGTGGGTGAGCGGACGAGCGGCAGGTGGGGAGTGTTCACGAGCCGGGGGTGGACAGGCGGCTGTTCACCTCCCGCCACACCCGTCAGCTGGATCGAGGGATTCACGGCGTTCTGCCGGCCGATCCCGCCCGCCCACTCGTGGACACTCGCCGTCGCTCCTCTTCGCCGAATGCGCGCCCCGAATCGACGGGCGGGATCGCGCGACCTCCCGCCCGCTCTTCTCCGCTCGCGTCCACGACTGCGGCGCGTCTCCCCGCTCGTCCTCCTCCCCGCGAATGAGCGGGACGGCGCCGATCGCCCGCTTTCTTCCGCTCGTGTTCGGCGGGCTGGACGGCGAGTGAGTGGGCGGCCGCCTCTCGTGCCCGAATCGACCGCCCGCTCTCCACTCGCCGTCTTGATCGAAGCGGACGTCCCGCCGCCCACTCGACGACGAACGAGCGAGAGAGCGGGCGGATGGGCGACGAGAATCCGCGGGATGAAACGGAGGACGGCGAGTGGGCGGAGAAGCTGGAAGGAGGGAACTCGACGGCGTTCGGGCGGCCGCCAGCCGGGAGTTTCGGCCGCTCGTTGCGGTTGGCGAGCGGCGGAGGAAGGCGCGAGTGGGTGGACGGGCGACCGGAAGAAAGCGAGTGGACAGCCGCCTCGCCCACGTCTCCAAGGTCAACGTCCATTTATCGCGAGCACTCACTAGAGGAGAGGAGTGAGTGGGCGGTCGGGGCGGCCATTCCACTCGAAACTCCCGCCCCCTCTCGAAGGGGAGGGACGGGCGGTCGAACGGAAAGAACCGGCCGCCACTTCCCTCTTCGGTCGGAGCGATTGGTCGGGGCGAGTCGGTCGTTGTCCCAGTCGACTGTTGGACGTCCGGGTGGAAGCGAGATCTCCGGTGTGGGCAGCGGCAGGATCGATGGAAAGTGGGTGAGCAGTCGACTTGTTCGTGTTCGTGCAAAGAAGGTGGAGTTTCTTGCTTGTTTGTTTCGAAGTGCACGGGCTGTCTTCTTGTTGCCGGTCTGGAGACAGACGTAAGGTTTATTCCGTTCTCGTTTTCAGCCAACTTGCGGAGATCTTACTCGTACCGGAATGAACACTCTTGTACCAACGTTTTGTCATGAATGAACGGCAGCGGTTTTGTTGGGTGGTGATTGGAGCCGAGTTTCATCAGCGCAAGGGCGACTCGGCGCAATGGTTTCTTTTTGCAACCCGTTTCGTTGTTTGGCAAGAGCTTATTTCGCGGCGAGCTGTTTCAAACATTTTTCTTGCACCTATCACTGCGCATTGTGTTTCAGATCTTCGAGTGACAAGAGTGGAGCCGACGAGTTCATTTGCGGCAAGTAGATGCCATCAGTTTTCTCTTTCTTTGCTGCTCGTTTAGAAAGGTGGATTCACGAGCAGAAATCGAATTGTTTGTGGGGTTATTCCGTCTGCTCGTATGCGTGCATGTAGTAAGCGAGTGATCAAAAAATAGTTTTTATCTTCTGCACCGACCACTTCTTCCATCTGTCGCCCGTTGACGTGTGGTTGAAAACGCGGCTCATTCGACCAAAAGGGCGGTGAAAGCGGCATTTTTTTCGTGCGGAGGCCGACTTCTCGCCGATGCTCGCTGGCAGCTGGCGGCCTTCTCCGCCCATTTGCAGTCTCGTTCGAAAGACGGCAATCGGTTCGACGGAGATGAATGGAATCGCCTGCTTGTTTTCGACGTTTAAAGGTAGCAGATGGTACTTTATTCCGAGTAGTAAAGCGACTCTTCGCCGTTGTGCTACGGTTCTGTCGTGTGTAAGAGTTAGTAAAAACATTGAACAAGCGGCAAACGAGAGATTGATTGAATGTTGAACGAAAAGTAGCGAGTGGTTTATTTTAAGTTTGTCTTTGTTTCCTTTTTCTTTTTGCGCATGTCCGTTTGCAGCATTTCTGACCTTGCTTCAACTACCCAACAGTTTCTCACGCGAGCAGCAAGCAAATTAAAAAAAGTAACAAGCAATCTCTTTCAAATCGGTTATTTTCCCGCACTTCCATCCACTGGGCGTCCAATTCGACCAAAATCCACCAAAAATCTCTCCAATTTCGTCCATCTGTTCGCTTCAACTGCCTGAAATCCAGCCATAAATTCGCGTGTTCAACGCCGCCCGTCGATCCACGCATGACGGCGAAAAGAACTCACTTTTTGGGCCGAAAAGCGCCGCCGATCGCCGCGAGTCGGCGGGCGGGCGGCGCGAAAAACCGGCGGGCGGGCGGCGAGGCGGCGGGCGGCCGGCCGGCTTTCTCGCTCGCTTTTTCGTTCGCTTCCCGCCGGCCGCCGCGAGTGAGGGGGCGCGGAGAACTCGCCGCTCTGCCGGGCGGCCGTCCACCCGCCGCCCACAAATTCGGCCGCCCGCCCCAACGAACAGACGGCCGCTTTCCGCTTCGATCGGTGGGCATTCGGCGAGTGTGTCCGCAGTCGGCGGGCGATCAGAAGGCCGCTGGGCGGGAGGAGCGGCGAGTGGAGAACACGAGCGACTGGGCGGTTGGTGGTGCCCGAGCGGCGGCCACTGCGTCCACTTCTCGATGGTGGATGACCGCGAGGACGCCCGCCGGCCGCCCACTCGCGAGTTCGAGGGCGGCGGCGGGCGGTCGACTGGAGGGCGGCTTCCCGCCGATTCTCCCGCCCTCCGCCAACCGGGAGACTGCCGGCCGTTCGCTGCGGGCGGGACGAGCCGCCGCCTCGTCTTCGAGTGAGTCCTCCGCCTTCTTTCTCGCCGCAATCCTCCGCCCACTCCACTGCGCCATCAAGCCGCCGGCCACTCGCTGCTCATCGGCAGCAACAGGACGCCCACCGCTTCTTCGCCGCCGGCCGCTCCGTCCACGACCACTCGGCCGATCGGACGGCCGGCGGACACTCCGAAGAGACGAGCGGCACGTGCTCCCCGTCGACTTCCACCATCGCGCCGCCTGCTCTCCTCTACAGAAGGCGCCATTCACTCGAGCAACTCGCGGAACTCTCCCACCGACTGCGGCCATTCGGCGGTCGTTTCGCTCCGCTTGGCTCGCGGCCATTTCTTTCGTTTGTTTCGGCGCGTCCACTCGAACTCCCGCCTTCTGCTTTCGGCTCCTCGATCCACTCGCCGCAAGTGGGCGCGAGCGGTGGAGAAAGCGGAGGGGAGGAGCGGCGAGTGTCCGCTTCTCTCCGCTCTCAACGGTTCGTGTTCCGGGCAGCGAGGAGTGGGGGGACGAGTGGGGAGTTCCGCCCGCTGCTTCCTCTCGTCCACTTCTCCGTTCGGCTCCGACGGACCGCGCTGCCGGCCGGCGGGGCGACGAGCGGGAGGCGCCGATCGAAGTCGAGCGGCCGCCCGTTGCGCCCGAATGCGCCCTCCGTTCCTGCCGTGTGGTCATCGCTGCGTTCTCGTGCGTGTCAATCGAAAGAATGCTCGTGATTTCAGCTCGCAGCAAACAGAGCAGCGATGCCCACAGCTCGTCCTCAAGCATTCGACTGAGCAGAAGAGAAATGCCCGTCCGAACCGAAAGCATTCGAGCACGAAGCAACGACTAAAGCACATTGTGGACGCGTGTTTCGATCACCACAGAAGGCGGGCAATGCGGGCGTTTGATTCCCGTTGGAAGCGGCTGTTTGCACGCGCCGTCCGCTCTCTCTTTCGTCCATTCGACCGCTTGGATCCTCCCACTGCTCTCCGCTCAACATCACGACGGTCGAGCGGACTCCCGCGTTCTGCCGGTCGGCTCGCCCCCGCCGCGCTCTCGACCGTCCGCTCGGCCACCCGCCGGCATCGAGCCGTCCGTCTGCTCGTTCGACTGCGCACTGGAAGCAGTCGTGTGCGCCCGGTGATCCCCCTCATCCGATCGGACGACTCCCTCCTGCTCGCCCGGAATTCACGAGCGGCGAGTGGACGGACGAGAGCAAGAGGGCGAGTGGATGGGGAGGGGCCGTTGGACGTGCAGAAAGCGGAATCTTCTTCGTTCCGCCGCCTCGGCAGCAATTCACACGATTTCTGCCCGCTCGCCCACTTGCAGCGCGCTCTTCGAAACGGCCGGCCGATCGATCGGAACTCGCGGCCGCCGATCGACCGCCTTCTTCTCACTCCTCAACGAGAAGCTCCAACTCGTGCCCGACCGCCCGCCGAAGTGGTCGAGCGGTGGGCGACGGCGAAACTCCGCGCCCACTGGGCGGATTGCTCCACACGAATCGACGCCACGCCGCCTTCCGACCGGCCGATCGCGAGCCGGGAAGCGGAAGACGCCGCTCGACGGGCGGCTTTCGGCCCGCGAAGGACGCGGACGAGCCGCCAGTCGCCCACGACGCGAACCGCTCGGTTGGACCGACCGGTGGATGGAGGGCGGACTCCCGACAATCGAGAGGCTTCGTTTCCAGTCGACCGCTTCGGAATTCTGCACTCAGCCATGCGGAGGAGAACCCACTCCAACGCATGGATTGCCCGTTTAATCTCCGTTGTGTTCACCGCTTGTTCAGCTGCGAATAAACCGGATGCCCTACTCGACTACAAACGAGTGAACGATCGCTCCAATCCGAACGAACGAGAGGGACAGTCGGTAGAAGGCGGTGGCGTCGGAAGACGCAGAGCTCTTCTTTGCTCTCCGTTCCGCCCGCCTTCTTCCCGCCGGGTCGAACCCTCCACTCGGCGGGCGGGGGTGCTCGTGGCCGAGTGGCTTTTCGGTTGGACTTCTCGCGCCCGCCGTCTTTCGGTCGTCGAACGAAAGCGGCAGTTCGTGGAGGCCGCGGGGATTCCAGTGCACTCGCCGCCGCCCGCTTGCCGACGAACTCGGCGGGTCGACCGCCAGCGAGACGGCGGGCGGCCGGCGGACTCGCGGCGAGTGGCGGCGGGCGGCGCGTCAAGTCGGACGGCCGTCTTGACCGCCGCCGCCGCCCGCTGCGTGGCCGCTTTCTGCTCTTGAAATTGGGATTTCTTTTGCTAATTTCCGTTGATTCCTGCTGTTTGTTGGCCGAAAGGTTTGTTTGATTAATTCAGCAGGAATTATTGGAATATTGAGACATATAGGAACCTCGTGAATGTCGGCATCAAATTAGCGGAATAATCGAGCGATTTTTCGTGGAGCGGCCATCCGGAGAGAATTTGTGAGTTCTGCTGCCCGCCCTCTACTTACTCCTGCCGCCTCTCCTTTTTGAGCTCGTTCGCTGGTGGAGGACGCCGATGGACGGGGATTCGAGTGGATGGCGGTTGGTTTAAACGTTTCGCATTTCTTTTGGTTGCCGCCAACTTTAGACGTGGAACGAATGAAGTTGCTGAAACAAAAGAATTAGACCAATCTTGTTGCATTAACCCGCTACGCGATGAAAGATTGGCATCCTTCACGAAATTTTTAAATGTCTGCGAGCTTGATCGACGAAAAAAAACCGAATGTGCGAGTAGAAACGTCCGCAGGAATAAGAGCGGCCGACCACAAATCATTTCACCAAAAATAAGCGGATATTCGACCGGTCTCTCCATTAAAAACGCAAGCACGATCTCTACAAACCATGCCGGAAATTCTTAGGTAACGTTTTCTACGAAATAACCAGGTGCTAAACGAAAATTCACTCGATATTAGAAACCTTCATTTCCTTACGCTGTCTGCTTCTTAAATTCCGTCTTGCCATCATCTCCCCAACCAACAAAAAAAGAGAATTCGTCATCGTCCAGAACATTGCTATTGCCACAACCGCCGACCTTCTGTCGCATTCGACTCCCAACAGTTTTTGGTGAGAGCTCATCGTCAACTGCTGCCAGCCGACGGGCATCCTTCTCGCTATCGCCGTTTTTTCCATCGATTATCGCTTATTTGGGCTGCGTTCAATTGAAGACACTGAAAAAAAACAAAGGAAACGCGATGTTGAACAACTGATACTTGAATCCGAGAATCGGAAGTCAAGATCACGAAATTTGATCTTCCCAACGACGTCACTTTTCGAATGAACTGAAAGGTTGGAGTCGGTCGGCTGCAAGTCAAACGAATTCGTGCTCTGCTTTTTTGCGGCCAGCGCCAACAGCAACCGATCGTCCAACTGTCTGTTTTCTCTCAACAAACGGGCAGACAGCTGTTTATCAATGGCACATACCACACATGTTCACGGAACTAACAATCAACTCAAAGCCCATAGCGAACAGTAATCCAAGGCCCTTGCTTCCAACGTCAACGCTAACACCACAGCAAACAACGACAACGCGCCGGAATAAAAGCAACCGCCCTGCCGTCGAGCAGTCAGAAGAATCGAATGCCGCCCATCTCCAACAGAAATCAGAAGAAAGACGGCCGTGTTCGTTGCGGACTGAAAAGAAGAAAGCACGAACCGCCTTATACTCATGAGTAGTGTGTGGAGCGGCGGGCAGGAGAAGAGCGGCAATGAAGCGAAAGGCGGCGGAAGAAGTCGTCGCTGTTTGGAAGGTAGACGTAGCATGAGCGAACTCCTCGTCGCTGTCCGAATGCTGGGATCGAATGAAAACGGAAGCTTAAATTGGCAAAGATCTAGAAGGAATGGGTCCGGAATGAAACAATCTGAAAACAACTATACTCGTCGAAAGAATTGAAGCGCGTGTGAAGCTTACCGGCTGTAATGTAAAACACGCACTTTTCTTTTGTTTTGCATGAGAATTGCTGCAACAAAAAACATCATACTCATTTTTACATCCCGTGATCTGTACAAACTCACCTGCGCGGAATAATCTCGTTGGTCGAGTACAAATTCGTCTTCGGCACGCCGCAATGCGTTGACCTTCCGCAGTGCTTGCTGCCGATTCGCAGGTTCGAATCGGGATAAAAGCAAAGACTTTTTCCCTACGATCGATCAAGAAATGAATGTCGAGCACTATTCTACGCATCCATAAAAAAAAACCGCCGAACTCCGCACTGATTAGAACAACGAGCCACTCGATGCCATCGGTGATGCTCGTTGTGTCGTGAGCAAAGCCGAACATTGACGGTGCCGTTGCGATTAACGAACGTAAATTTTTGGGTGGCTAATCCTGACTGCGGCGCACTGTGTCGGAATTTCCGTTCAGAGCGAAACAAATCGGCATCGAAGACGACCGGTCTCACCAAACGAACTGAAACTTTTGAACCCAAGACAGTTCTCAATTGGTCAAGTGAATTAATCACAGCTTATCGGACGTTCTTAAACGGAAGTAAGAAAACTTTGAAGACGAGCGGGTGTTGTAACGAAAGTTGGAAGAACGACAAGGGGAATGTCCGAGAGTCTATTAACCGACGACGACCGCAAAGACCGCCCGAAGGCGCATGTATGCCTAAGAATAACCATTGAAACATTCCCGCCTAATTCATCGATTGGAAAACTACGACGTTCCAACGGAATCTCCCCGCACCGAGTGCCCAAACGAGACAAAAAGAAGATGGCGGTAAGTGGGCGAGAACGAACGTGAATGTTGGGGTCGATTCCACGAGCCCTGGCTGGAGAGTGCCCGCGGCCAATGCTCGTCCCCGCAAGAGTGATCAATGACGTCCCTCTAGCAAGCAGTGAATGGGAAGAACGAGCAGCATTCGGGCACGCACACATCGCCACCGTCGATCTCTGAAGCACGCTTGTAACGGCAGGGTTGATACGAAGCGCCACCAACACGAACGAAAGAGGCTACAAAAGAAGAGCGAAACGGCACTTCAAACAACTTTGAATTCTAGAAGAAACCTCAACGGAATAAACCGATTGCCCTGCCCACTTCCAACGTCGTGATCAGCTGGAGCAGGAGCAAAACGGTCGGCGAGAAGCCGGGGAGCAAACGAACGCGCGTCAAACGAATCGATCTCCGGACTTTCTGATCGGCGTTCAAATAGACGACCCGCTGGGTCGTGGACAACCAAAATGGAGTGCTTGGTTTGGGGATTGATAGGCAAGGAATTATAGGAACGAAAGCGGCAAAGTAATCGGCATGTGGAATCCGGAAACGGAATAATCAAATGAAAATTGATCCAAACGACCAGGAGATTCCTACATAGCAGACGATCCGTACGGCGAAAGAAGGAAGCTCACACCTTGCGGCTCAACAAAAGCGAGCGAGCAGTTGTTTCTGCTTACTACAATAATGACTTTCCGGACGTTCTCTTGCACTTCGATCCATCGCGTCCGAAACGCGGAATAAACGGTCAAATTCACTGTCAAACCAAAAAAACAATACGGACCTAAACGACCTCACAAATTTCGGAAAAGGAGATGTCGACCGGAATAAAGCGTTTCTTTCTTTGATCAGCAGTACAGAAAACAGAAGCAATGATCATTCATTCCACAGCTTTTGCACGCTTCTCCAAGCGATCGACTACTCCTCGTGCTCCAGTCCAAAGGCAATCGATCGTCGGCCGCAGCGAGACCACTGGATGGACCGCCTCGCTCCGGTATTTCCGGTTTGACGGCTCTCGTGCGGCACTCACTCGCTTTTTCGAACTCTCCACTCGGTCTTGCCGCTGCCTTCCCTCTCCCAGCTCCCTCCCGTCTTGCTCCTTCCGTCGTTCCCCACGCCTTCACCGATCGACGCCCAACGGTGAGTCCCGCCGCCCTCCGCCCGCCTTCACTCCGGCCGCTAGTTTCAGGCCGCCCGATCGGCGTCCCGTCCGCCGAGTCGTCCGCTGCCGCCTTTCGCTTGCCGACCTCCGCGACCGCCCGTCGAGCAGCCGACTGGAGGGTTTGGTCGGTGGCTCTTCCGACGAATGCCCATCTTCCGCTTGTCCGGCCGCTTCTTCTTCTTTCGAGCGGAAAGAAGGGGGCGGACGGCCCCCACAAACGAGCGGGCACTCGCTTCTCATCGGCCGTCGACCACTCGCCCACTCCTCAGCCTGCGAACACGCTTTCCAATCACACGATTCATTCGCTATTAAAGACGACGGTTAACCACATGCTCGTGAACAACGAAGAGATTCTCGCATTGCTCCTGCTGGTTGCCCATCAAACTCACTTCCTCCTCCAATTTGCACCGACTGCTCACTGAAAGCAAGAGTCTCCAATCGAATGACATCCCCGAATCTCTGCCCACGAACAGAAAGAAGCGGATGCGCGGAACACAAGTGGGGCTCGTCCGCCCAGTCGATGAGAGGGATGAAGCGGAAGCGAACAGCTGTAGGCAAAAGAAAATAAGGCTCCGTTTCGTCCGATACTCCCGCACGACGAACTCGAACGACGGCGTTGCAAAAAGGCGAGCGGGGGAACAGCCGCTCGATCAGGACTCCGTCTTGCGGCGGCTGAGCATCCGATCGACCGCCGACTTCGCGTACTGCAGCCGCTCGCGGAGTTCGTGCGAGCAACCCGCCTCGACGAGGGCGGCCGACGCTGCGGGTCGCCGAACGTCGCCGCCCGCATGGACGGCGAGACGATCGGCTTCGTGTCGTCCTGCAAACAACCCAACAGTCCCACGAATCGAACGGAAAGAACTCGCCGCAAAGACGTTCAACTGGAGCGTCCCGTCCATCAGCAGCAGCCCGACGGCCACGTCCGAGCGGAACCACTCGCTCAGACACGGGAAGCGGGCGAACTCCCGACCGCCACGCGGCAGCCGCTCGCCCGCCGACCGCAGGCGTTCGATCGTGTACGAGCGCAACTCCGCGAGCAGCTCGACCGTCTTCTCCAGCGTCTGCGCGTACTCGCCGGCCGTCTTGTCGGTGTACTGGAGCCGACTGCAAGCGGAGGGGAGGAGTGGGCAGAACAAAGGGGAACTCACTCTCCGCTCGGGTCGACCAACAGCTTCGTGTGGTCGTTGAAGAGGACGCCCACCGAGTCGTCGCACAGCGCGTAGAAGAGGCCGTCCTTCTCCGCGCAGTCCACCCACCCGATGCGGGGTGCTCGTCCCGCACGTCCACTGCAATCAATCGAGCGATCAGGGAAGCATTCGGGGGACACTCACGATCGTGAGTCGGCACCTGCTCGCGCTGTCGGCAGAAGAAGGACGCCGGCTGGTCGGCCGCGTTGTTCGGCTGCTCGACGATCGGCGTCTCGTCCTTCTCGTTCGCCTTCCGGTTGCTCACGATCATCGACGCGGCGTCCTGCACGACGGGCGGCTGCAGCGGGCGGGCGACGTCGTCGAGCCGAGTCGCCGGCTGAAAGCGAGCGGAACGGAGGCGAGTGAAGGGAGTGGACGGGGGAACAGACGTCGATCATGCCGCCCCGAGGGGTTCTCCTGGTTGAAGCGCGGCACGGACACGAGGCACGAGACGGGCAGCGCGTCGGGCAGGAAGCCGCGCGAGAAGACGGTCGGGCGGTCCGCCGGCCGCGGCGCCAACAGGGCGGCGATCAACTCGTGCGCGTGCCGCCCGATGCGCGGCGGGATCACGTACTCGTTCCGCCGAATCCTCGCGTTCGTTTGCTGCAGCGGGAGCGATCGAATCAGAGGAGGGAAGACCGGAGGAAACTCGCCTCCAAGGAGAGCGTCTCGAACGGCGGCCGCCCGACGAGCAGCGTGTGGAGGATGCAGCCGATCGCCCACACGTACACCCCGAACGAGTGGCCGGCCTTCAGCAGCGAGGAGTGAGCGGACGAAGGAGGGAACGAACCGATGGAGTTGGGCGTGCCGCAGAGCGTCCGCTGCTGCTGCCCGTCGCCGATCTTCAGTTGCAGGTGGTCGTCGAGGAAGAGGTCGCCCAGCTTCAGGTCCCGATGGATGATCTGCCGGTTGTGCAGGTGCTGGCAGCCGGCCACCAGCTGAAAGCGGCGAGTGAGGGGGCGGAGCGGAACGAAGGGACTCGCTTGGTGCGTGAAGTAGCGGGCTTCCGGCTCGGTGACCACTCGACGCCGCCGGTGGAACTCCAGCAGCGAGCGGGTGGCCGGCGGAAGGCGGCGGAGGGCGGCGAGAGTCCCCGGTTGTCGGCGGTTGTTCGGCGGATCGAGTGGGCGGCAGCGAAGAGAGGACGAGTGGCCGGCGGAAGGAGCGAGTGGGCGGTCGACTGCTCTCCGCTTCCCCGCACCGCTCGCCGTCGTCCATCCACGCACTCGCCGATCACTCCGGAAAGAACTCGCGAGAGCCGCCGCTCCTCTCCGCCCGCCACTCGCTTCTTCGGGCGGCCACTCGGCGGACTGCCGGCCGGAGGGCGCCGGCCACCGGAAAGTGGAGACTTCCGCCGCTCGCCCGTGGTCGATCCCCTGCCCTCACTTCTGATCGAAAGGCGGGGCGCCCACTCCGCGGGCGGGGGCGAGCGGCCATTCGACTCGCCGCTCGAACGGGGGTGGCAGGCGGCCGGCAGCGAGGGGTGATTGATGCTGACCTTTGTTTGATGGAGCAAATCGTCCGGTGCACGAACTGTGAGTCCGTTGCCGGAGAATCGAGCAGAAAGAGGCCGTTAATGAGTGTGGTCGGGGAGTTCTTTGGTCGTTTACGGTTTTCAGAAGAAGGTTGTCTGATGGCGAACAGCGTGGGGTGTTTTCTTTGTTTAACGAGTGTTTATTTGTTTGTTTACTGTTTAGGATCGAACAGCACGGGTTGCGAATTTTCTGATCAAATAAGACGCGCGTTGTGGATGGAATTCCGATGGAACATGTCATTTCGATATGTTTGTTCAAATAAAGAAAGTGTTTGACGGTATTTGACAGTACGTTCTTCACCGAACGTAATTTATGTTCTTTTTTATTACTCTAAACCTTTGCAGTAAGCGCACTGTAGATCCTCTCGGCTGCAGCCCCGGTCTGAGTGCTGCTAATCGTTTGCCTCCACGAGATGCAAACGGAGATCTCATATGTATTAAACGTGTAGAAAAGAATCACTACTTTAACTGCTCGTGTTTCGGACGCCGACTCGTTTTCATTCGTTTAGCACTTAAAAGAAAGTGGTTTATTCCGTGCCCGTTGCTTTGCAGGTGATTTTATTTTTGTTCAAACGGATTAGCGTTACCTTTAACCTCCGACTCGCTTCTCTTCTTTCGCGCCCCGGTCTAATCGAAGCATTTATTCCGTTGTTTTGCTCGTTTCTCCAAGCAGTCGACGAGGACACCCTCCGAGTCGACGGCGTTCATCAGCGACTAAGAGTGGGCGACTGGTTCGACAGTCGCTGTTGATGAGAAGGGGACGTGTTCTTCGATCTCGCTGCTCGTGTTCACCTCTTTCTTTTCAGGGCGGAAGCTGCAGGAAGCGCACTCCCGAAAGAACGGGGCGCGAAGACCGCCGACTGCCGCCCGGACGCCCGCCGCCCGTCGAGCGGCCCCCACGGCGTCCCCGTAGTCCACTGGGATGGGCGGCGGATTGCGGGGCGGGAGTCCCGTTGGCCGGCGGGATCAAAGCCGGCGATCGAGAGCGGGCGGTCGGCCGTGGAAGACGGCGGAGTGGGCGAATCGGCCGGCCAGTGGGCGAGTGGCGGGCGGATCCAACCGAACGGAGTGCCCGTGGACGAGGGTGTGAGTGGGCAGACAGACGAACGAACGACCGCCGCAGCCATCGTTCGTTAGCTGGTCGCAGTCAAGTGGTGGCTGGTCATTTCACGCGTTTGAAGATAGAGGACGAGTATTGACGAGCGGAATCTCGTCGTTTATTGTATTTCATCGTTCTTATTCCGCCCCAGCGGCGTCTGCGTTGGAAGCACGGCTGCTTTAACAAGAATGACTCCCCGCCGTCTTCGCTACGCTCTGTTATCCATCACTTCTTTCTGTCTCTCATCAATCGGAAAACCCTCTTATTCCGGCGACTTGAATGTGGCGCGCATTTCGATACCGCCTGTCGTTCTATTGTCGTTTGCCTCACATGCACTTTCCTTGCAATGTAGCTTTTCAAACGACCCGCTTCGTTCGGTGTCCGAATTCGTGCCCACCGCCCTCATCGCCCTAGTCCTCTCCACACCCTTTCCGCGCTTCCGTTCGCAGTTGTCCGCAGCTGGCAGCGCTGGAAGCCGACTCGTGCCCGTAGACGACCGCCTTCATCCGGCGGCCGGCGGGCATTCGGGGTGGGATTCCCGCTCGGAGTGGGCGCTCGTGGACGGGCGGGCGGGCGGCCGTCTGCCGCCAGTCGGCCGGCTGCTCTCCAGCACGGGCGACCTCCACACTCGCCGGAGGACGCCCTTCCCAGTGGAAAGGGCGGGGATCCCCGCGACGACTCGCGAGTTGCCCGCTTCGAATGGCGAGTGGTCGACGAGCGGCCGCCTCCACTCGTTTCCATGTTCTTTGATGGGCGTTGAGTACATAGATCGACTATTCATTTGGTTGGAGGTGAGTGGGAATTGATGTTCGTGTATTCCGTAGTTCGTTTGCACTGTGATCGCCTAACGGAAATAAAATCATTGGTCGTTGCTGGAAACGGAACGAACGATACACGCTGTGGGATAATTGGTGGGTTGATAAGAAGATGGGTTGGCTTTCAGCCGCGTTTGTTGTCACGTTTGAAACATCTTTATTTCATTAATCCGGGTTCTCGCAACTTTACGTTCGATAACTGGAATGAAGTTTGGGGTGGTAAATCACATAAAAGAGATGGGTGTTCATTGTTTCTTCCTTTGTTTTACAGAAAGCGCAAGAAAGTAAACGAACTTTTCACAATCGAATCGCACGTTTCTTGACATTCCGTCCAAAAGCAGTAAAAATCCGTACGCGATCGCTTCCACTCGCCTGAAAACACAAATAATATTCACGCAATCAACGTACGTCTATCCACGCACGAATGATCGCGAAAAGAGCCCACATTTTCGCCCGCAACACGCCGTAAAGCGGGCGAAATCGGCGGGCGGCGAGGCGGCGGCGTCCGGCGGCCGAACGCGAGCGGCTCGCAAGAGAGCGGGCGGGCGGGCGGGCGGGCGGAGAAAAAAGACGGCCGACGCGCCCGGCGCCGCCGAACGGACTGCAACGCCCACCCCCCAGTGGACGGGGCGATCGGAGGGGCCCGCCCACTCGCCTCCCGCCCACTCGAAGAGGGAAGGCGACCCCAACAGCCGGCCGTCCACTCGGCGCGCAGAGGAGCGGGCCGTGCGGGCGGGCGAGCGGAGTGGCCGAAGTCGCCGCTCGCCCCCTGTTTGTGTCGGGCGCCTCCACTCCTCACGGGCCGGAAGGAAGCGAGTGGGGGCGGCGGTCGGCGGGCGTCCCCTCGGCGCGTCCGTCCGCCGAGCCGACTGGTGGACTCCACGGGGCGCCCGCTCGTTCGTTCGGGGCACTCGCGAATTCGACGAGCAGACGGCGGGCGGCGAGAGCGGGCGGGCGGAAGCGGCCGGCGGTTCGTGGCCGTGGATTGGACGAGCGCCCAACGGCGGTCTCCCCGCTCCGACCGCTCGACTTCTCGCCCACTTCCACGCGGTTCTCCTCGCCGTCGGGCCGGTCGAGCGGCGTCTCCACCGCGAACGGGACACTCGCGAAACGAGCAGAACGATCGCCGCCACGAGAAAGAAGCGAGCATTCGGGGATCTCCGCGAGCACGACCACTCGGCGCTTCAATCTCGGCGGCCGCCCGCACGAACGGACAAGCGCCCGCAATCCACGTGCGCCCGCTGCGATCGTTCGGACCGCCGGCGAGTTTCCGGCGGTTCTTCGCGGCCACTCGCGCCGCCCGCCGCTCGTCCGCCCGCCGGTCGTGCTCGAGGAATGCGGGCGATCGGCCGGCCGGGGGGTTCTTCCCGCCGCTCACTCGACGAGCAGAAATCCCACCGGGAGTCCCCGCTCCCCGCCGCTCCTCGGCCGCTCCCGCCTTCTCTCCACCGCCCGCAGTCGACGAACTCCGCCCACTTCCGCGCGGCCGCTGCGACCGGACCGACGAGCACCTCGCCGTCTTCAACGGGGAGCTCGTGGTCGGCGGGCAACGGCGAGCAGTCCCGCGGGCGGGCAGTTCGACGGCCGCCCGACTGCTCGTCCACTCGCTCCACTCGGCGCTCTTCCGGCCGGCAGTCCGAGGAGCTCCCGCCTTCTCCCCGCCGCCTTCCTGTTCGTTCCGGTCGATCGATCACGCATGGGAGGCCGTCTTCTTTCTTCTTCCCCACTTCTCGCTCGTTTCGTTCGGGAGATCCCCGAGCGGGCGGCCGGCGGGGAGAACCGCGAGCGGGCGGCCGCCTTCGAGTCGCCGCGGGCCGCCCGAAGGAAGCCGGCGACCTCCCGCACCTCGTCGAGCCCGCACGGCGAGCGGCTCGCGGGAAGTCGGCGGGGAGGAGCGGGGAGTCGTGATGCCCATTGGATTGACCGAAGCTTGCTTGTTTGTGGTCGTGCGATCAACGGTCGTTGTTCTTGATTAACTTGGAGGTGGAGTGTGCTGATTGGCGAGGTAGAATACTCGTTCCATCTTCGAGTAATCTTCAGTTTGTTCTGCCCACTCGCCTCCTTTTCGCCGTCCCCGAGGGAAGCGACTGGCAGGTGCCCTCCTCTTGCCCGCTCGTTTTGGGCGGCGGCGGTCAAGTCGGGCGGCCGCTGTCGCCGCTCGCCGTTTTTTTTCCCGCTCGCCGCCCGCCGCTTTCTGCCGCCCGCCGCTTCCTGCTGCGTTTCGTTGCGCGTTCGGGCGCCCGACGGCCGGCAGTCGGCGGGCGAGTGGCGACTTTTCCTTTTTGCTGGTGGATGGAGGCGGATGAACGGTGTTTCGAGTGAAGGAAGGTTGGTTTATTTATGTTCTTGAATTTGATTTGCTGTCTGTCCGATGAGAAATGAAACGAAAGATGAAACGGTTAAGATAGTTTGCGGAGATTTCAAATAACGATGAGTCGCGTGCGATTGAGATTTTGCAAACTGCAAACAACAAAAAGAACGAATGACCCAGGATCGGAATGATCATTATTTCTACAGGCAGTGTTTTTCGTCTAAACCAATGCTGCAACCCACAAAAAAACCAGCAAGAAAATCTAATAAAAATGCCCGAAGTGCGGAATAAACGATGTTTCAGCCGTCAACGAAACACAAGATGAGGCCCGCCATATACTTTGCAGTTTGTCAACCAATCAGTACGTAATAAACACAAACAGAACGGAATTGTTTTACGGCATTGTTCATATACAAAAAAAAGAACTCCCATCTGCTTTCAAGCGTATCAATCATCACCTCCACTCCGCAGACGCCACACACAAAGAATGAGTGAAGCAACCCGAAAGCGAAGAACCCCGTTGAGCGGACTGGAGTGTGGGCGAGCCGACCGGCCGCCCGCTCTTCTCTGCGTTTCTCCGAGCCGCCCACCACTCGCTGCAACGGACGGCGCCCTCCTTACCTGCAGTTTCGAATGCGAAGGTTGAGTGAACTGCGCTGGAGTGGTGGGCTGAGATGGAGATCGAGTGATCATGTCTTTAGTTCTTCAATTTCAAGAATGTTAATGGACACAACAAATTGTGTACGATTTTACGATCATCGCGGAATAAAGCTATGTTGAATGTAATGCAGACTTCGCCGACGGACTGTGTTGTGATCTTAATTGCATTCAAGGATCGCGAAATGAAAGATTGAAGCGGAATAAAAACCGAGCTTTCCATAACATACCTGTCAAAAAAACTTACGATCAATCACTCCCGTCAGCAGCCATAAGAAATGCAACGAGATTCGGAATTGATCAAAAAAGAAAGACGCGCAACTTCTAACCGCGAATGATGCCCGTTGAAGTGAGCGCAGAGCAGACCGCCGATGAAAGTGGCTGCGGTCGACGAAGGCCTGCTAGGAATTCGACGTCCGGCCGATTTCCATGCAGCGCTAAGCAAATAGCCGCCACTCACTTGCAATCCGCTGGACGATCGTCGAGATTTGGAACCAAGAAAAGTCCAAGCTGCAAAGCGCCGTCATTGCTTTTAAGTGTCCGTGTTAATGGACGCTGCGGAATAAACGGTGAAATCCTTCCACAAGCAATGCACGTAAAAGAAGCTTCCCCGTTGCATGTTCCTCTTTCGACGTCCAGCCGAAGACTTGAGCAGGAGTCCGACGGGTGATCGCGCCCTCGAGTTCGTCCAACCACTCGACGGGCAGCGAGTGGCGGGAGGTGGACCACCGGATGGATTGATGGCCGCAGTGGTTGTCGTTTCTTTTGTAGATGGGCGACGATTGGTAAAAGACACTGCACAGTTGCGGAAGGCAAAACAGCGCCAACTGTGAGGAATTTTTGTGCCGAATAAAATAGAGAGCGGAATAACCCGAAATCCTTGACGTTCTATCAACAACAGAATAAAAGTAAGAAGCAATCGAAGCAGACGGAATAAGCCCACGCACTGCTCTCTGTTTCCATCGCATTCCTGGTCGACGGCAAAGTCCTGCACGACTGAAGAAAATGGCCAGAATCCCCAAGCATGCGTTCACACCCACGTGCATGCCGGCAAAACGCATTTACAAAAAGAAAGCGGAGAGCAAACGTTGTAACACAAAGGCGATTTGAACAGCTCGTTAATGAAAGCAAATCCGCTTGTTCGTACGAACGGGTCAAAAACTAAAACTAACAACGCACGATCCCGGAATAAAATTCAACGCAAAAACCGCTTATTCATCCCTAAACCAGAAAAAAACTTGCAAGGACACTCAAACGACAGAAAAGCCCTCATCGAACACGTCGAGCGAGCAAACAAATTGGAGCCACGCTCCCATCAAACGACTACACACTTGCTCGTCAGTGCAACTCCGTTTGTTTGCCGCATTTTCGTCATCCTCTTGTGACTCTCCGTTGCCTTTGCTAATCCGCTCGTCCTTCCACCCGCATTTTTCGATAAACTCGTGTCTTCGATCCGACGGTCACTCCTTCGCTCTCCCCCCGCCTGTTAACCGGACTCCACGGCCACCTGCTCGTAGGCAGCAGAAGGCGCAAGCCAATCGCCGAGTCCACTGGACTACGGCGGCCGACGGGCGGGTCGTCCACTCGGCGGGGATCCCGTCCGTCCGCCATTCGACTGGTGGGCGGCCGCTCGCTCTTGTGAGCAGTCGGGAATGAGCGGAAGAACCGCTCGTCCGTTCGATCCGATCGTTCGGTTCGTTGCAGGAGTGGCCGGCGGTCGGTCAGCTGGCGGCTTCTCGGCGGCCGCTCGGCGGAAGCGGGCGAGTGGGCGGCGGCCGTCGAACGAAGCCGAGTGGGCGGCGAGTGGACGAGCGCCCGCCGCCGTCGACCGCCGAAAGCCGCGGCGATCCCAACGGTCGGTCGCCGTCGAGAAGCCGGCCGATCGATCGAAACCGAACGCTCGTTCGATTGCGTGTTGGGGGGCGTTCTTCCCCGCAGCCCGCCGCTCCGTCCACTCCGCCCGCCCGCAGATTCGTGTGTTCGCCCCCGGATCGGCAGTCCCCAGTGGGCAGTCGAAAGGCCGCCTACCTTCCGCGTGTTGTGTCGCTCGCTTCCTGCCGCTCGACCGGCGCGATCTCCTGCTCGTGGGTCGCCTTGATCAAACTGCCCTCTTTTGTTGTGGGCGCCCGCCGGAGTGCTCGCGGTCCCCATTGCGCACTGCGGGAACACGCGGGCGGGCGGGGGCGGCCGGCTGGGCGGCGGGCAGGCGGGCGCGTTCATTCGTGTGGTTGCCGC
Source organism: Aphelenchoides fujianensis (assembly GCA_024699865.1). Classification (NCBI taxonomy): domain Eukaryota; kingdom Metazoa; phylum Nematoda; class Chromadorea; order Rhabditida; family Aphelenchoididae; genus Aphelenchoides; species Aphelenchoides fujianensis. Next base: position 980,774 of record JAMPIO010000015.1, on the reverse strand, counting down.
GTGTTTGGCGGTCGGCTTTCTTTCCTCTTGGGTTGTTCGGGAACGCGATCGGCGGCAAGATGGAGGATTTAGACGTCGAACACGGAATGTTGGAAACACGAAAGGCTTACAACAAACTGTTTGTCACGGTACTGCGCATATGCTTGTGTGATTTTTATCAGTTATTTGTAGGTCCAGGATCTTGTGCGTTACTCGCTGGATGGTCGGTATGCGTACGTTTTTCGCACAGAGAATCTGCATATTTGTGTGGTGGACCTTGTTCGCCACATCCAAATGTAAGCTTAGATCATCCATTTTGACAATTTAAGTGCGAGTTTGTAGCAATTTCCAGCCCAAAAAGTTCGTGCGCGTAAAAGTTCATGAGTTTCTGATCGTGAACGCGACTACGATAATCGCATTGGAAGACGACGCATTGATTTTGCTCCGACTGGAGCTAGAGGACAAGACATTCGAGTGGATTAAACTGGAGCAACGTAGTACACCGTGGACCTCTTACGTGATCACCGACATCCAAGGCACGAATGTCGAAGTTGAGCAATTAGTGCTTCAAGCTAAACTGACCATGGAACTTCGATTCGTTCGCCTGAACATCGATGAGTGTCGTGTGCAAGTGAATGGGAGTGGATGGGCTGAACCCTGGTATCGTAGCTACCAATTGAGCAAGGATGGCCGTGTGTTGTATGGTTTTTCGACCTATTCGAGCGAGCTGACAACTCTGCACATGCTCAATGTCGAAAGAAAGACCTGGACCACAAGCGCTCTTGCTGGCTACTTTGGCGCAGACGTAAGCTGCGTTTACACATCAATTGACTCATGGCTTCATTTTGCAGTTCGATCTCCAACTGTTTTCCTGTTCGCGCAAACACGCGTACGTTTGCGGTTACAACGGCCACTACAAACCAACCGTCTACCGCTGCAACTTAGAGAAACGTGTTTGGCAACCGCAGCCGCTTGCGATCTGCGGTATTCATAAAACCAGCATAGGCGCCGCCTTCGGCGGCTCCCTGCTTCCGTACGTCGTTGTTTAACTCTCGACACCGTGTAGCGAGTGTTTTTGATGCTTATTAAACAGTTTTTGAGCACTTAAACCGCAAAAGAAGTACAGAAGAATCGATCTACCGCACGGCGCAAAATGGTCTCGACAGGGTTCCACTAAAACGGCCGCAGCATCGCTCAAAATCGGCAGATTGGCTCAATTCTTGCTTTATTGAGTAGCTGAGTAAACAATCTACACGTTTGATGCGTTTTCATACGCCAACGGACTCGTTAAAAGCATGAAAAACCGACCAAACCGCAAAAAATTTTGACGCCAAAATTTTCGATCCCCCCGGTTCGATATTAACGGTTTTGATTTTGATCGATCTGTTCACACTATTCAATTACCCAGTGTCCAATGCATGTCGCTTAGTTTTTTGGGCTCGTGAATCTGCCCACTTTTGGAGATAATCGCGAAAAACCGACCTTAAAACCCGGTCGCGCGGGAACGGCGCTCCCTCGCTACAACGACATTTTTTCGAAAAACAATTTATTGGAGCGGGAAAACGACGTCGAGATCTACATTCGTGCCAAATCTCACGTCACCTGGAGCACGGGAAGTACTCGAAAAAGCGGGCCGAATATGGCCAAAAATCGCGTCATTTTGACCTTTTACTTCAAATATCTCGGGAATGCTTCCGAATTTCAAAAAACGGGTTTTCATTTTGTAATCAGCGTAGTTGACTTGGTATGTGTGAGTTTTGTGGGGTCATGAAACTCGTTTTGCGTGACTGACGGACATCACGCATTAGGGGGAGGGATCAGTCCAATCGTGGACAAAAAGACCGGCGAGGACAATCAGTTGCTAGTTCTTCGCTACAATCTATACGAAAAGAAACAGAACGTTTATCGCGTACTTTATAAGTGAGTCCCTTCCGTCGTCTCCAACCACCCACTTCGCTTGCAGCAAGCCCGACTCTCTCCTCCGCCTCGCCGTGGACGCCCTCCGCAAGAGCCGACTGGACGTGGACGGGCCGGCGGGCTTCCACGGGCTCATGAGCAGCGAGTGCGGCCGGAAGATCCTCCCCTCCGTCTACCCCAACATGACGCCCATCCGCCGCCTCTGATCGATCGAATAAACTTTTGCCTCGAACAAAAGCGAGGGCATCCAACGGGGAGCAGTAGGCGGGCTCGACGGCCGGGGATCCCCGCCGTCTTCTCTCGAATGAGTGGGCGGTCGGTCGGCCGGCCGGCAGTCGGGAGAGCGGCGAGCAGGACGGGCGATCGGCGGGCGGGAAGACGCGCCCGCCGACCGGCCGCCTCGATCGGCCGAGTGGATCCCGCGGAAGGCGGCCGTCCTCTCGGTTCGTCGCTCGAGGCGGCGGGCGGCGAGTGGGTGGGCGAGCGGCCGGTGGTGAGTGTTCACGAGTTGGAGGTGGTCGGTCGATCGGGCGGCTCCTCACCTCATCCATCACCCGAGGGATTCGCAGCGTTATTCCAGCCACCGAACGGCGTCCTCCCCTCCTTCCCGCCCATCTGCCCACCCGTCGCTCCTCTCCGCCGAATGCCCGCCTCGAATCGACGGGCGGGATCGCGCGACCTCCCGCCCGCTTTTTTCCGCTCGCGTCCACGACTTCGGCGCGTCTCTCCGCTCGTCCTCCTCGTCGCCGATCCCCTGAGTGCCGCCTCGAACGAGCGGGACGGCGCCGATCGCCCGCTTTTTTCCGCTCGTGTTCGGCGGGCTGGCGGTCGAGTGAGTGGGCGGCGGCCGCCGTTCGCCAACCGCTCCTCTCCAACGACCGCTAGGTTCGTTTTTCCCTCCGGCGTTTCTCCTTTTTTGTTTGAATCCACGGGATCGCGTGCGTGAACGTTTCGCCGACTGGCCGATCCTTTTCGTCGACCGGCGAGCACAATACTTGCACCACGTGTGGGGCATTTCATGTTCCTGACTTGCGTGCGTCGCATCTTTTTTGTTTCGCGTTCTTATCAGTCAATAAACGCTAATTTGCGCCGTTTGACGCTTTCGTTTTATCATCTTTGTCAGCGATAGAAGGGTAGTCGATCCGTTTTCTTGATTTTTTGCTCTGTTTCGTTCAAACTTATTTTTATTTTATATGAAGATTACGTTGATGCTTTTTTCGATCCAGTTCATAGCCACTCTCAAAAGCTACTCGTTTTCATTTGAATTTTCAGCTTGTATACGTACACGCTTCTGGCTTGATGGCCGGAGAAAAACGAAAGTTCCGCTACGTTGAAGGAGTTGATGGTTTTCAACTACCCGACAAATACGAGGAAGTGCAAACGCTTGCAGAAGGCGGACAAGCCGTCGTTTAGTAAGTTGTTCTTGTGTTAGTTTCTACATTTGTTTGCAGTGCCGCTCAACATGGCCAATGGGGCAATGTGGCCATCAAACGACACAAACGTCCGTTCGACAACGTCAAGACCGCAGAGAACGCTTATCGAGAGTTGATTCTCATGAAGTCGATATCTCACGATAAAGTAAGCAGCTGTTTCTTTAACTTTTCATTCTTTCGATTTAGTTCCTTGCCTTGGACGATGTGTTTACTCCAGCCGAAACCCTCGTTGATTTCAATGATTTCTACATGGTTGCGTCCTTGTCAGGTAGAACTTTGGAAGCGTCGTTGCAAACTCAAAGAAGCTTTGACATTGGTTACACAAAAAGTATCATGAGACAAATCTTGGATGCTGTCGCCTATCTGCACGAACACGACATTATTCATCGCGTACGTGCCACAAGCAACTACGAGTAAAAAACTATCTATAGGATTTGCATCCAAAAAACATCCTCGTAAATCCGGATGAGTATATCAAAATTATCGATTTCGGACTTTCAACCGAAGACGCGAGTGGATCGACAAACGTAAAGGACCTTACGAGTTACGTTACCGCGCAATGCTACCGTGCTCCCGAAGTGATTCGCGAAGAGAATTACACAAAAAGCGGTGAGTTGAGCAGAAGCAAGTAGACCTCCGTATTTGTAGTCGATGTCTGGGCGGCCGGCTGCATTTTATACGAAATCCTCAAAAGAGAACGTCTCTTTAAAGCCGGCACCGAAGCAGATGTTTTAAAGCAACAAGAAGAGCTTTTAGGTTGGTTGTCGCAGAAGAATCTTAACTGTTTTTTGGTTACAGGCGACGAGAAGCGGGCAAAAGTTACTGTTGAAGAGCGCTTGCCAGACGACAGTTTACTTTACGACGGCTATGGCTTAGATGAGGACGAAGATGGTTTGTACTTTTATTAAATGTTTGAAAGAATTTTTGCAAAGCATGTGTAAAGGGAATAAGGATTGCGCTCGGAATTTAAATTCTGGAACGAGCCGAGCGGGACGAGAAACGGGTTTATTTAGATAACCACGGAAGAAATACAAAAACGGTACTCACCGAAATAACCTCTGCGTGTGGACCGAATCCGTGGGCCGCTTTCGAGCGAGTAGAACACCGATGCCCGACCGACTAACGATTGGGGGAGGGGCCGGAGCGGGGATCGGGCAGAAGTGCGTGGCGGGACTTTGCAAAGAAGAAAGATAAACTTATAGACATGTTTTTTTCGTTTCGTATTGAGCAACGCGACAATTTCATTTTATGCGTTGTTTTCAGCACGAGACGCACGTGATTTGTTCCTGCGAATGATGTCCGTTGAGCTGGAAGATCGAATCTCTGCTTTGGACGCGATGGCTCATCCTTTTATTGGCCGGAAACTTGGTTCCGACTTGTATGTGCCGCAAAAGCTCTCGTACATGTTTGGTGATGTACCTATCGAACATACAAACGAGTGGAAAAAAGTGCTTTTCGATCATCTGAAAACAACGACGAATGGCTCGCTCGAGCGTAGGATCGATGGGAATCACCCGGCACCGCCCACGAGTGGCTGGATTTCTTCGTTTCGATCGAAATGTCGAGAAGGTCCGTTTAAAGATGCGTTTTGTAACAAGAGTTTCAACTACCACTCGTTTAGACTCTACGTCTTCTGATCAACACGCTCTTTCGTACACGCAGTGCGCTTTCCGTCCTTTCAACGAAGAGAAGCTCGTCGTCCGTGTGCTGTTGGCCGACTATCGCAAAGCAGTGGAAGAAATCAACCTGCCTTACAGCGAGCTCTCTCCACAAGAACGCTACGAAAAATACGTCGACCTCATCTACTTGACCGACTTGGATTTCAAAGAACGCTACGAGCATTACGCAGCAGATATCCAACAGTTGCAGCTAATGAAAGATGACTCTAGCTTGAATCTTCTTATCATTGATGACTCCGATCTGCGAGGCTGGTCGTGGTTTTGGGTGAACACGAAATACTATTTCTTTTTGTTTACAATTTTAATTTCAGGACCATCAAAAACGAGACGTACTTTGCCTGCACGCGCATAGGTTTGCGACTCGCGTGAACGATTTTATCGAAGCCCTCAATCATATCGGACTTGAAAACTACGAATTGCATTTCGCGCAGATGACTTTCTATACCTGTGGAGATTCCAGGAGTTCTGAGGTTGGCAGCAATTTTTTGTTTATTGCTTGTTTATTTTAGACATATCTGCAAGACATCATTGGTGTTTTTCAACAAACGGTCAGAAAGTTACCTCCTGTGTTGACGTTTGCTGTAATCGCTGACGTAAAATATGCGTGTAGAAACCACGCTAAAATTGCGGAATCGGGTATGTGAACTAATCTAGGCTGATATCGTGCTAATTTTCAAGCGTTGGATTGCAAATACAACTCAATTGACTGCACAATAGTTGTTTGTGAGTTCGGTATTAAGTGCATGCGTTTTCAAAAAAATTAGGTTCCAAAAATGCTCTGAAAATCCTCACAAAAGCGGAAGAAACAACTCAAAAGAATATTAGGAGTTTAAACAACGAGAATTGTTTGCTACCGATGTTCACCCTACGTAACCCGAGAAATATCGTGAATCCCGAACGAGCCGCCAAGGAACTGTTAAGAATCAATAAGCTGCGAGACCACGCCAAAAAGGTCACTAACAATGGGGTAGGTTTAACATTTAATGTTTTCCGTGTATGTGTTTGTTTAGACAACATCACCACGGATTCGTTTTTCGTCGAATAACCGCCGTCTATGGGTTTTCTATGACGACGGTTCTCTTTTGACGCTCGACAACTGTAACTCCACCCGCATGTTTGTATTGACCCGTCGCATGCGTTCTAATCTTTACCAAGTAGAAAGTTCCGCCCTAAAACGCGCCAATGCAAAGACGTAGAGGATTTTGTGGTGGTAAATCCCACGACGATTATTGTGCTCGAATGGGAGTACCTTGTACTCGTTCGCTTGTACCTTGCAGACGAGCAATACGAAGCCGTGTTGTTGGAAAAAAGCAGTGTGTTCGCCTATGTCTTTTCGGAAATCACTGGAACAAACGTGGATGTCCAGCAAGCGGTGCTCAACCAAGTCTACGCTCAAGAAATTCGATTTGTTTGTTTGGAAATTGACAACGCCCGTCTTCAATTGAATTGGAGTTATCGCGTTGGAATTGAACTCAAACGATTTTTCTACCACTTTGACCGATCTGGCGTTTTGTACGCCATGGGGGGCCCTTTTTCTATAGAACTCTTCGCTCTTGACTTATTGACAAAGATCTGCTATAAAGTAGACATTTTCGGCGACCGGCAAAAAATACCGACGTTTCCATCCCGGACATCTCTAGAATTAACGCACGTTTGCCATTGTTCACCGGTTTTGACTAAGGGTTCATGTTTAGAGAGGAAGAATTTGAACTCAAACTAAGAAGTGAGCTTGATCTGGTACGATTCGTAAAGCTCGACAGTAATTTTCCTCAATTCCAGTGGCAAGGCATTCGATTTTTTTGGTCACCGACGCACGTGTACATCTTTGCGTTTGAGATTGTTGATGGAACGCTGCAGTATCCCATCCACTGCTGCAGTTTAGAAGATTGGGAATGGAAAAGAATAGGCGTTGTGGAACAGCCAGTCATGCACATTTCTGCAAGAGTGAATGCGGAAACAGGAGAAGACGAAGAATTGCTGCTGGTTATGATCAAGGAAAATGAGGAATTCAACTATTTAAAACTACCTTTAAAGTAAGTTTATTGCGTCAAATGCCTTCGGTTATAAAGACGCCGAGCTCGGGTGCTCGGTAAACTTTACAGCACTCGTGTATATCGGAATGCAAAAATCATTACTTTTAGCGCCAGTTCTCCGGGCGTGGTCGAAACGTCTTTGCGTTTCGAAAGAAAGAACCCGCAGCAGAAGGAAGAAATGATTGTATCGAGTGACGCGTGGCCGCATTAGTCAAAAAAGTCGCGAAAGGAATGACGTCTGCCCGCAACTCATTGATTCGTTAGCGAAAGGGGCTATTTAGGTTGCGAAACGGTTCGAAAGGGTTACGAAATCATTGAAAAAGCGACCTTTCAGCACCTCTCCGGCGGCTATAAAAGAATGCCGATTCGAGCGTTCTCTTTACCGCGTTCTTTAACTCCCCTTCACCGTCTACCCTTCTTTTCCTCTTTATCCCGTCCTCTCTCCCTTCTTTTGAATCACCCGTACTTGTAAACTTGAGAAACTCGTTAATAAAATTCTTCACTCAATCATTCGGACTTCATTAAGTTGGAAACCGTTGCAACATCCGTAGCGTTTAATTCGGCGTTTTGCGCACGTGCTGAAGACGCAAACCAGAAAACGAGCGGACATGCATCGGTCTTCCGGTGGTTCGCCGCTCGCTTTTGTGTTGCAGATTGGCTAGATCAAATTATCGTTTTATGAGAAAAATTCCTTTGTAAAAAAGGTCGTCTCTTTTTATTTGTTCGTATGTATTTCACGTCCTCTCTTGGGAAATAAAACTCTACTTTAGTCGATGTTTGTTGTGTTTGTCCTTTGAATATAGTCGAATTTCCAGCAAAACAGGCCGGGACGAGACTCAATTTTTTGAAATCAATGCCTACTTGATCCGCAACGTTTGACCTGTCAATTGTCGCCGAGTGGCGTGCGCCGTCTTCGCGTACAACCACATAGAACGCTTTGAGGGCCGCCCGGCGAGGCCGTTGAACGGCGCGTCGTGTAAGAGATGTGCTCGTCTCTTGCACTTTCTCTTTCTCGCCGCCCTTCCCCGTTCAATTTGCACGTCTCGAAAGTATAAAAGCCGCCTGACCCGATGAATAAACGAAGTCAAGCCGCCATTTGTGAGCGAGCGAGCGGTCGGGCGGGGAGCGGCGAGGGGGAAGACCGGCGGGCAAAAAAACGAAAAGCTAAGAGTTTCGGGCACAAATAAAAAATCAACTGGAATGACGGTTGGAATTTATGGGCAACTCCAGTCGATCATTTAACTGTCGTGAGCGGGAGGCGCCGATCGAAGTCGAGCGGCCGCCCGTTGCCCCCGAATGCGCCCTCCGTTGTTGCCGTGTTGTTGAACGGAAAGACGAGCACACAAACGGGACGTCGAGGAGGAAGCGGGAATGGCCGGCGCCCCGATGGCCGAGTGGAGATTCGTGCGGAACTCGCCGCCCGCCCACTTGTTGCTGCCGCTGGAGGGCTGGCTGTCGGCGGTCTTCTCCGAGCGACCCGGCCGGCAGCAGCGAGTGGACTCGGGGCGGAGATCTTCGCTTCGATCGACGGCGGCGAGGAGGAGCGGCCGGCTTCTTCCCACTTCTTCCGCTCGCCCACTTCTTTCAAAACGGGCGGGTCGAGCGGTCGTTGCAGCAGTCGGCCTGCGGGCGGCGGGGTGCCCGCAAGCCGCCGAGTCCCCCCGACCGCTTTTCTTCTTTCGCTCCACTCGCGGCCTCCGAGCGGGCGGACTCGTGGGCGCCCTCTTCCCCCTCACTCCTCCCCGCGCCCTCCGCCCGCCGCCCGCCCTCTCGCGAGTGCGCGCGCCCGCCGACCGGCCGGCCGCCGCTTTCCGCCGCCACTCGCGCGACGCGGCGGGAAGCGGCGGGCGCGTTCGGGCGGGCCCCTCGCCGCTCTCCCCTCCGAATTCAACTCCGCTCGTTTGCAGGCGGCGGGCGGACCGAATTGAGCCGCCGATCGGAGGTGGCGGACGGCCGACCAGTGGACGCTTGGATGGAAGATCGAGGAGATAGACTATTCGAGTGGAGCGAGTGGATTCGGTGGAGAAAAGGGTAGGTTTGCTGATTTGCATTATTTTCTTTGTTGTGTGAGAGTTCAAGAAAATGGTGTTGCGGGGACGATATGAAAGAAAGAAGTCTTTGAAATCAATTGATCAAAGCGAACGGAATAAGCCTTCTCGACCTGTGTTCTTCTGAAGATCAAAAATCAAAAACGAGCAACGTTTTTGTTTAATCCGCATGAAGCGAGCAGCGACCATTCGTCGCTTGAGTTGGCAAAGACGACATAAAATGATTGAGCGAATGTGGCTTTTGTTGGGAGCAAATTGTCGTGATCGATTCTCCGGCAACTTCCTGTTTGAAAAAAGGGCCTCCAAGGACCAGCTACTCTGCTCGGAATTTCCCCTCTGCTTACGAACCAAATCCAGCGAAGAAAACCGGCTGCGCCGATGACTACGAGTTACACAAGATTTGGCTTTGCATCAGAGAACAACAAAAGCAATGCTTCGGCCAGCTCAAACTCGAGTCGGAATTGAAGTCTTGTTCAAGGACACCTCAAACGTGACCTTACTTTTTTCAATGAGCATTGCACAAGATGAAAAATTGCTTGGACGCTAGACAGAAACAACTAGAGCCCTGGCCGTGCTTTCTGCTCTGCTTGGAAAATCTTAACCGTCTGTTTTTAAACAACATGCTCCCTCCCATTTTCATTCAGAGGCCGGAATAAACGATGTTCAATGCGATCTATACAACAGCAAAGAAAAAGGGGGCGTGCGGTCAACGGAGGAAAGATCCGCCGATCACCCCACTCGTCAACACCAACCGCTTCCATTCGACCACCTTCCAACGACCAGTGGATCGACCACCAAACACTCGACCGACCCACTGGAAGACGACGACCGCCTTCTCTCCATCCAACCTGGACTCAACGACCGCCCCGTCCAACCCGTTGGCGGCCGAGTCGACCGAAAGCGGCGAGGAGAGCGGAGTGGCCGGGCGGCAGCAATCGGCGGCGAAAGTCCCCCGTCCATCCACTCCCCGCGTTCTCATCCTTCAAGACCGCTCGTCCTCGAGCATTCGATTGAGCAGAATCGTGATGCCCGTTCGAATCGAAAGCATTCCAAACACAAAGCAACGACTAAAGCGGGTCGTTGACGCGTGTTTCGATCACCACAAAAGGCGGGCCCGGCGGGCGTTTGATTCCCGTTGGAGGCGGCTGTTTGCACGCGCCGTCCGCTCTCTCCATCGTCTATTCGGCCGCTTGGATCCTCCCGCTGCTCTCCGCTCAACATCACGACGATCGAGCGGACTCCCGCGTCCTGCCGGTCGGCTTGCCGCCGCCGCGCTCTCGACCGTCCGCTCGGCCGCCCGGCGGCTTCGAATCGTCCGGCTGCTCGTTCGACTGCGTACTGGGAGCAGTCGGGTGCGCCCGGTGATCCCCCTCATCCGATCGGAGGACTCCCTCCTGCTCGCCCGGAATTCACGAGCAGACGGGCAGCTCGCCGGCCGGCAGGTGGACGAGCGGCGAGTGGCCGGACGAGAGCAAGGGGCGAGTGGAGGGGGAGGGGCCGTTGGACGTGCAGAAAGCGGAATCTTCTTCGTTTCGCCGTTTCGGCAACAATCCAATCGACCTCCCCCCACTCGCTTCGACACGGACGGCCGGCCGAACGGAACTCGCGGCCGCCGCTCGACCGCCTTCTTCTCACTCCTCGACGAGAAGCTCCAACTCGTGCCCGACCGCCCGCCGGAGTGGTCGAGCGGTGGGCGACGGCGAAACTCCCCACCCACTGGGCGGATTGCTCCACCCAACTCGACGCCCCGCCGCCTTCCGAACGACCCGATCGGCGGCCGGGAAGCGGAGGACGCCGCTCGACGGGCGCCGTTCGGCCCGCGAAGGACGCGGACGAGCCGCCAGTCGCCCACGACGCGAACCGCTCGGTTGGACCGACCGGCGGAGGAAGGGCGGACTCCCGACAATCGAGGGGCTTCGTTTCCTGTCGACCGCTTCGGAATTCCGCACTCAGCCGTGCGGAGAAGAACACGCTTCAACCGGTGGATTGTCCGTTTGATCTCCGTAGTGTTCATCGCGTGTTTAGCTGCGAATAAATTGGATGCCCTACTCGACTACAAAGGAGTGGACGATCGCTTCAATCCGAACGGACGAGAGGGACAGTCGGTAGAAGGCAGTGGAGCCGGAAGAAGCAGAGCTCTTCTTTGCTCCCCGTTCCGCCCGCCTTCTTCCCGCTGGGTCGAACCCTCCACTCGGCGGGCGGGGGTGCTCGTGGCCGAGTGGCTTTTCGGTTGGACTTCGCGCGCCCGCCGTCTTCCGGTCGTCGAACGAAGGCGGCAGTTCGGGGAGGCCGCGGGGATTCCAGTGCACTCGCCGCCGCCCGCTCGCCGGCGAACTCGGCGGGTGGACCGCCAGCGAGACGGCGGGCGGCGCGTCAAGTCGGACGGCCGTCTTGACCGCCGCCGTTGCTCGCCGCTCGCCGCGTGGCCGCTTTCTGCTCTTGAAATCATGCTTTTTTTGATGATTTCCGTTGATTTCTGCTGTTTCTTGAACGAAAGGTTTGTTTGATGCATTCGGCGGCAATTATTCGAATTTATTGAGGCGTTTGGGTGGTTGGGTAGCGCTTCCGGCGAGTGTGTTTTGGAGCGGAATAATCGAGTGATCGTTTGTGGAGTGGCAGTCCGAAGAGAATTCGTGAGTTTTGCTGCCCATCCTTCCACTCACACCTGATGTTGCTCTTCTTTTAGCCGGCCAGCGGTGAATGCAGGCGGATGGACGGGGATTCGAGTGGATGGCGGTCGGTTTTATCTTTTTTGAGCTTGTTTTGCTTGCCGCTCCGTTTAGACGTGGAAAAAATGGAAATCGCTGAAACGAAGAATTGAAAATAATATTGCTGCAATACTTTGATACGCAAAGAACTTCACGGAATTTTATGATTTTTACGTGGGTCGATCGACGAAAAAGAACAGAGTGTGCAAGTAGAAGCTTTGAAAAAAAGCTAGCAGGCGATCACGAATTATTTCGACAAAAGCAAGCGAACATTCGACTCGGATTTGTGTTTAAAACGAAGCGAGAATTTATTGCAAACAATACTTTGGAGGAATTCCCTATCCAGGTGCCTTCGGAATAACCCACCAGTTCGCTCGAACACCAGCCGAAAGGAATGAACGTCTGTGCTCACGACAAAAGAAGCGACCAACCCATTGTGCGAATTGAAGTTGCGATACGTGACGAAAACGGCGGAATTAAATCTCTACAACGAACACCCTCACCAAATGAACCGAAATGTGGTGGTCAACCGGCCGGGGGTCAAACGAACTCGTTTTCCGTTCGCTTGCGGTCAACGCCAAGAGTAACCAATGGCCCAGCTGTCCATCTGCTTTCAACAAACGTGAAAACAGCCGCTCTTTATCGATTGAACTTAAAAAGGGCGTGCGGAATAAGCCATCAACTCAACGTTTTAGCGAACAACAATTTAAGACCCGTGCTTCCACCGTCAACGCTACAAACACACATCACACCGCGAACAAGACGTAATAAATTCAACCGCTCAGCCCTCGAACAGTCAGAAGAATCGAAAGCCGCCCATCTCGAACAGAAAGCAGAAGAAAGACCGCCGTGTTCGGGACGGACTGGAAAGAAGGAAGAACGAACAGCCTTCCCGTCGCGAGGGGTGCGTGGAGCGGCGGGCAACAAAAGGGCAGCAATGAAGCGGGGGGCAACGAAAGGAGGAGCCGCCACTGGCAAGATGAAACGGAGATGGTCGGAATTTGAGTTTAAAAGAGACTCCTCGTCGTTTTTTGAATGCGGGGATTGTACGAGAACGAAAGCTGGAAGCCGAGAACGATGCGCGTGGTCACGAGTCGACGCTCGCTTTCAGTTACTTTCTGCACTGCCTATTTGGGTGAAAGAACGTGAGCAGTGGCGCCTCGGAATTGGCCGTACAGCAACGCCCAAAAACAGCGAAGAAAGAAAAGAAGGTCCAGCCGGCTGCGAACGGATGGAGCGGGTCTTTCACTTCGGGAAACAATGACAAAGATGGCCGGAATAAAACCCGCTGGAAGCAAAGATACTCGTCGAATGAATTGAGGAGTGTGGTGAAGCTCATCGACAGCAATCTGAAGCACCCACTTCTTTGACTGTCCGCATCGTCTGCTTTTTCATTGAAGATATAAACGCAATAAAAGCAAAACCTTGTTTCCGTGCGATCAAGTATGTAATGAACGTCGTGCACTCCTCCACCTACCCAAAAGAAAGAGCGCCGAACTCCGCGTTGATGAGAACAACGAGCGACTCAATGCCGTCAGTGATGCTCGTTGTGACGAGAACAAAGCCAAACATCGCCGTTGCCGTGCTCAATAAACGTGAGCTTCGCGGCACCACTCGGCAGAGCGGCTGTGGTAAGGCGGAATTCCTTTTCAGGGTTAAACAAATTGTGATCAAAGACACAAATTCGAGAGAACGGTCACTTTTATGCAAAGATCGGCATCTCGCCCAGTTCCGTGTGGAAACTTCAAACAAGCGGGTAGAAACGCCATTTATGACCAGCTCGGCTCGGAATAAAAAGTCTTGGTGTGCACAACTCATTATTAAAAAAATCTTATGAGACGACGACGAATGGAGGAGCAAGCGGCGAACCAACTGATGGCCGCAAAGACCAACAGAAAAGCGCGCACAACGACGAGTTGCCAGAAACATTAACGCTTATTTTAAGTCAAAACAGCGCAACACGTGTACGGAATCTCGCGAAGTTAGTGGACAAACAAGACAGAAAGAAGATGGCGGCGGATGGGCGGGAACGAACGTGAATGTTGGGCCCGATTGAACGAGCTCTGATCGGAGAGTGCCCACTGCCAACGCTCGTCTCTGCAAGCGTGATCAATGACGCCCCTCCAGCAAGCAGTGAGTGGGAAGAACGAGCAGCAGTCGGGCACGCAACCAACGCCACCGTCAATTTCTGAAGCAAGCAATTGATGCGGCCGTGCTCACGGAATTGCCAGCAACATTAACGAAAACGGCTACAAAAAAGCGATACGGCAGTTCAAAGGAGAATTTTTTGAGAATTATTTCGGAATAAAGCGGCTGCTTGGCTCATTTCTAAAGAGGTTATCAGCTGGAACAAACGCAAAACAAGCGGCGAAAAGCTGGTCAGCAAACGAATGGACGTCAAAAGAATCGATCTCCGGACACTTTGATCCGCTTTCCAATGAACGATCCGCTGGCCCGTGGACAATCAAAGTGGAGTGCTCTCTTTAGGCATTGGTTGGCAGAGATGCAGAGAAACACGAAGGCGGTGCAGTTGAGCGATTTTGCTACTGCTTGCATCGGAATAACCGAATGAAACGAGCTCCAAACGATGAGAAGCTTCGTTTATAGCGGACGAATTGCACGGCAAAGAGAAGAAAGATCGCTTGCAGCTCGACAAGAGCAGGCGAAGAGTTGTTTGTACCCACACAAAGAAAGCTCTCCGGATTTTGGCGTTCTCTTGCACATAGAAAATTGGACGAAATGTGCGGAATAAACGGTTAAGAAGTTCACCGTAAACACAAAAAATACACCCCCAAAAGATCTCGCGAATGACTTCAATAAAGAAGCCTATGAAACGGAATAAAGCGTGAACTTCTTCGATCGGCAGCGCGTAAGAAATAACCAGCAGTCACCCATTGACGACCTACTTTTCGCTCCTACAAACAATCGACCGCTCGTTGTTCTCCTGTCCGACACAATCGATTGTCTGCGGAAACTAGTCCGATGGATGCGGACGCGTATCGATGTTTCTTTTGTGACCGATTATTTTGCGTCAAAAACGTTGTTCTCCCAAGCCTTCTTTCGCTCCTTGTTTCCACTCCTCCTTCCCGCCCACAGCCCCATTGCTCCCCTTACTGTTTCTCGCCGCTTTCTCCAATCTACTCGCGTGCCCGCCGCCAACGGTGAGTACCGCCGCTCTTCGCCCGCCTTCACTCCGGCCGCTCGTTTCAGGCGGTCCGGTTGGAGTCCCCTCCGCCAAATTGTCCACAGCCGCCTTCCACTCGCCGGACTCCGCGGCCGCCCGTCGAGCAGCCGACTGGAAGGTTTGGTCGGTGGCTCTTCCGACGAGTCGCCATCTTCCGCTTGTCCGCCGCTTCTTCTCTTGAACGGAAAGAATGGGCGGACGGCCCCCACAGACGAGCGGGCACTCGCTTCACATCGGCGTCCGACCACTCGCCCACTTCTCAGCCCGCGATCACGCTTTCCAATCACTCTATCCATTCGCTATTAAAGACGACGGTTAACCACCTGCTCGTGAACAACGAAGAGATTCTCGCATTGCTCCTGCTGGTTGCCCGGCCCTCCAAAACTCCTTTCTTCCTCCAATTTGCACCGACTGCTCACTGAAAGCGAGAATCTCCAATCGAACGACATCCCCGAATCTCTGCCCACAAACAGAAAGAAGCGGATGCGTGGAACACGAGTGGGGCTCGTCCGCTTAGTCGATGAAAGGGATGAAACGAGAGAGAACACCTGCAGGCAAGAGAAAGAAAGGCGCCGTTTCGTCCGATACACCCGCACGACGACCTCGAACGACGGCGTTGCAAAAAGGCGAGCGGGGGAGAACCGCCGCTCGATCAGGACGCCGTCTTGCGGTGGCTGAGCATCCGATCGACCGCCGTCTTCGCGTACGTGAGCCGCTCGCGGAGTTCGTGCGAGCAGCCCGCCTCGACGAGGGCGGTCGGCGCTGCGGGTCGCCGAACGTCGCCGCCCGCATGGACGGCGAGACGATCAGCTTCGTGTGGTCCTGCAAGCAACCCGGCAGTCCCGCGAATCGAACGGAAGGAACACCCCATTGGAGCGTCCCGTCCGTCAGCAGCCGCACGACGGCCACGTCCGAGCGGAACCACCCGCTCAGACACGGGAAGCGGGCGAACTCCTGACCGCCACGCGGCAGCCGCTCGTCCGCCGCCCGCAGGTGTTCGATCGTGTACGAGCGCCACTCCGCGAGCAGCTCGGCCTTTTTCTCCAGCGTCTGCGCGCACTCGGCGCTCGTCGCGTCGATGTACTGGAGCCGACTGCAAGTGGAGGGGAGGAGTGGGCAGAACAAATGGGAACTCACCCTCCGTTCGAATCAACCAACAGCTTCGTGTGGTCGTTGAACAGGACGCCCACCGAGTCCTCGCAGAGCTGATAGGCGAGGCCGCAATTCTCCGCGTAGTCCACCCACCGGGAGACCCAAAAGACGGGCGCCGAAGCGGGGAGCTCGTCCCGCACGTCCACTGCCATCAATCGAGCGATCAGGGAAGCATTCGGGGGACACTCACGATCGTGAGTCGGCAGAAGACGGGCGCCGGCTGGTTGGCCGCGTTGTTCAGGGGCTCGGCGATCGGCGTCTCGTCCTTCTCGTTCGCCTTCCGGCTGCTCACGATCATCGACGCGGCGTCCTGCACGACGGGCGGCTGCAGCGGGCGCGCGACGACGCCCAGACGGCAGAAAGCGAGCAGGACGGAGGCGAGTGAAGGGAGTGGAAGGGGGAACAGACGTCGATCATGCCGCCCGAGAGGTTCTCGTGGTTGAAGCGCGGCACGGACACGAGGCACGAGACGGGCAGCGCGTCGGGCAGGAAGCCGCGCGAGAAGACGGTCGGGCGGTCCTCCGGCCGCGGCGCCAACAGGGCGGCGATCAACTCGTGCGCGTGCTGCCCGATGCGCGGGGCGATCACGTACTCGTTTCGCCGAATCCTCTCGTTTGTTTGCTGCAGCGAGAGTGGTCGGAGTTGGAGGGAAGACCGCAGGAAACTCGCCTTCAAGAAGAGCGACTCAAACGGCGGCTTCCCGACGAGCAGCGTGTGGAGGACGCAGCCGATCGCCCACACGTCCACGCCGAACGAATGGCCAGCCTTGAGCAGCGGGGAGTGAGTGGACGAAGGAGGAAACAAAGCGATGCAGTTGGGCGTGCCGCCGAGCGTCTGCCGCTGCTGCCCCTCGCCGATCTTCAGCTGCAGGTGGTCGTCGAGGAAGAGGTTGCCCAGCTTCAGGTCCCGATGGACGATCTGCCGGCCGTGCAGGTGCTGGCAGCCGGCCACCAGCTGAAAGCGGCGAGTGAGCGTGACGGAGCGGAACGAAGGTGACTCGCTTGGTGCGTGAAGCAGCGGGCTTCCCCCTCGGTGACCACTCGACGCCGCCGGTGGAACTTCAGCAGCGAGCGGGCGGCCGGCGGCGGAGGGCGGCGAGAGTCCCCGGTTGTCGGCGGCTGTTCGGCGGGTCGAGTGGGCGGGCGCGAAGAGAGGACGAGTGGCCGGAGGAAGGAGCGAGTGGGCGGTCGACTGCTCTCCGCTTCCCCGCACCGCTCGCCGCCGTCCATCCACGCACTCGCCGATCACTCCGGAAAGAACCGCGAGAGCCGCCGCTCCTCTCCGCCCGCCACTCACTTCTTTGGGCGGCCACTCGGCGGACTGCCGGCCGGAGGGCGCCGGCCGCCGGAAAGCGGAGACTCCCGCCGCTCGCCCGTGGTCGATCCCCCGCCCTCACTTCTGATCGAAAGACCGAGGGAAATGAGGGACGGGGAGGGCGGGCGGCCATTCGACTCGCCGCTCGAACGGGAGTGGTGAGCGGCTGGCAGCGAGGGGTTGATTGATGCCGGCCTTTGTGTGATGGAGGTATGAATGACGTGGGTGTTTCGCTGCACGAGTCGGGAGCTCGCTTGCTGGAGGGACGATCAAAAAGGTAAGTCGTTGAGGAGGTTCTTTTGGCCCATGTGATGACAAAGTTGGCATTTTTTGTGTCGGGAGTGATTAATTATATTAACAATTATTCGGTCGAACTCTTTTTTTAGTTGTCGGTTTTATTCTTACAACTCAAACGCTTTGCAGACTTCAAAAACCACCGGACAGTTGCTCAACGTGTGCTTTTATTAGACATAAACAAGTACCTTCTGTTGGACTACTTGAGCTTTCTGGCGTCTGTTTTTATTTGTCGGGTAATCGAAAAGAAGAATATTCTGCTTCGTACTCATGATTTTCCTGTAGTTTACCCACTCAAAAAGCCTTGTTCGTATTGCTCGTCGAACGCTAGTCTCGTCCGTTTCTACCGCCGGTTGTTCACCTTGTTCAAACCGGAATATTCCGTTCGTTGTTGCGGTTTTTCCACGAGCAGTCGGCGAAAAAACCGGCAGGTAGACGGTGTTAAGTTTCGGACGGAGAATGGGCGGTTGGTCCGACTGTCGCTGTTTGACGAAAAAGGCGTCGTGTTCTCTGCTCTTGCTGTTTGTGTTCCCCGCTTTCTTTTCAGGTCGGAAGCAGCAGCGGGCGCACTCTCGGCAGAACGGGGCGCGAAGACCGCCGACTGCCGCCGGACGCCCGCCGCCCGTCGAGCGGCCCCCACGGCGTCCCCGTAGTCCAGTGGGATGGGCGGCGGATTGCGGGGCGGGAGTCCCGTTGGCCGGCGGGATCGAAGCGGGCGGTCGGTCGTGGAAGACGGCGGAGTGCGCGGATCGGCCGGCGAGTGGGCGAGTGGCGGGCGACTCCAACCGAAAGAAGCGCCCGTGGACGAGGGCGCGAGTGGACAGACGGGGTGCCGGGGCCTCTCTCTCGCCGCCCGACTTCCCAGCGGACGGGCGGAAAAAAGCGGATTTTCCGCATACGGCAACACGAATTCTTTCGATCAAAAGTCGTCTTGAACAAGAATAGCTCACCGCCGTTTTTGCGATGGTCCGTCTGCACCCGCTTTTTCTTTGATGTTCATTAATCAAAATACACGTTTTTATTCCGTCACCGACATTCTCTGGGCATCGTCTGTTTCTCACGGAAGCAAGTCGCAGATACTACCGATCTGCTCACGGAGCGCATCATTTGTTATCCCGCCTCGTGGCCACCGCATTCATCACGCCAGTCCTTCCTGCACTCCCTTTACGCTCCCGTTCAGGATTGCCCGCAGCAAGCAGCGCTGGACGCCAACTCATGCCCGTGGACGACCGCCTTCTTCCGGCGGCCGGCGGGCATTCGGGCGGCGATTCCCGCTCGAAGTGGGCGCTCGTGGAGGGGCGGGCGGGAGTGCCCGTCTGCCGCCAGTCGGCCGGCTGCTCTCCAGCACGGGCGACTTCCACACCCGCCGGAGGACTGCCCCCTCCCAGTGGAAGGGGCGGGGATCCTTGAGACGACTCGGCGAGTTGCCCGCTTCGAATGGCGAGTGGTCGTCGAGCGGCCGGATGCCTATGTCTCCACGTTCTTCGATGGGCGTTGAATGCATCCACTTCTTTTCTTCGGCTGACTGTGAGTGGGGATTGCTGTTTACTTATTCCGCGTATTCCATTTTCTCTTGGTGTGTACATTTTCAGTTTTTTTTGTAAACGGCAATCGGATCTATGCGGCTTCTTAAAGACGGAACGATCAGTAGGAGCAGCGTGATCGTCGGTGAGTTTGGTTTAAAGACGGTTTTGCTTTTAACAGTATTTTTTTGTAATTCTGTTTTGCCCTTTATTCCGCTAAACTTTCTGAATCTCAGTTGTTTGTCGAGCGGTAACCTAGGGTTTCAACGAACTAATAAAATCGAAGATCATCCGTAAAAAATTTGTTTATTTGTAGAAGCCGTCGGCAATAAAACTTTTGCTGGTTAGGACGAACGGATAGCCAAGATTTAATTCCTTATCGAATGTTATCGGACGACGCTGAACAGAGTATTCCGTTCCAGTCTATTTTTTACAATGCGGTTTTGTCAGTAATAGTTAAAGACTGCCGTAAGACAGCAACTAAACCAACGCCTGGCCATCAATTTGTTGATTCCTCGAACATTCGTTCTAATCAATCAAAATCGAATGCGCAGTCGCGGGAGAAACGGAGTAAATTTCACGCAATCATCGACCGTCAACCAACGCACGAATGATCGCGAAAAGAACCCACATTCTCGCCCGCAACACGCCGAAAAGCGGGCGAAATCGGCGGGCGGCGAGGCGGCGGCGTCCGGCGGCCGAACGCGAGCGGCGCGCAAGAGAGCGGGCGGGCGGGCGGGCGGAGAAAAAAGACGGCCGACGCGTCCGGCGCCACCGAACGGACTGCAACGCCCACCCCCCAGTGGACGGGGCGATCGGAGGGGCCCGCCCACTCGCCTCCCGCCCACTCGAAGAGGGAAGGCGACCCCAACAGCCGGCCGTCCACTCGGCGCGCAGAGGAGCGGGCCGTGCGGGCGGGCGAGCGGAGTGGCCGAAGTCGCCGCTCGCCGCCTGTTTGTGTCGGGCACCTCCACTCCCCGAGGGCCGGAAGGAAGCGAGTGGAGGCGGCGGTCGGCGGGCGTCCCCGCGGTGCGTCCATCCGCCGAGCCGACTGGGGACTCGAAGGGGGCGCCCGCTCGTTCGTTCGGGGCACTCGCGAATTCGACGAGCAGCCGGCGGAGCGGCGAGAGCGGGCGGGCGGAAGCGGCCGGCGGTTCGTGGCCGTGGAGTGGACGAGTGCCCAACAGCGGCCTCCCCGCTCTTTCCGCTCGACTTCTCGCCCACTTCCACGCGGTTCTCCTCGCCGTCCGGCCGCTCGAGCGGCGTCTCCACCGTGAACGGGACACTCGCGAAACGAGAAGAACGATCGCCGCCACGAGAAAGAAGTGAGCAGTCGGGGATCTCGGCAGCCGCCCGCACGAACGGCGGAGAGGACGCCGCCCGACCGCCCGGACGAGCGCCCGCAATCCACGTGCGCCCGCTGCGGTCGTTCGAACCGGCGGCGAGTTCCGGCGGCTCTTCGCGGCCACTCGCTCCGCCCGCCGCTCGTCCAACCGGCCGGTCGTGCTCGAGGAAGGCGGGCGATCGGCCGGGCGGGGGGTTCTTCCCTCCGTTCACTCGACGAGCAGAAATTCCACCGGAGTCCCCGCTGCCCGCCGCTCTTCGGCCGCTCACGCCTTCTCTCCACCGCCCGCAGTCCACGAACTGCGCCCACTTGCGCGCGGCCGCTGCGATCAGACCGACGGGCTCCTCGCCGCCTTCAACGGGGAGCTCGTGGCCGGCGGGCAACAGCGAGCAGTCCCGCCGGCGGGCGGCCCGACTGCTCGTCCGCTCGCTCCACTCGGCGCTCTTCCGTCCGGCCGCGTGTTCGCCGGCCGACCGCCGCCTTCCCGCTCGTTCCGGTCGATCGATCACGCGTGGACGTCTTCGAGCATTTCTTTGATCGCTTCGTTGCTTGTTTCGTACGGAGATCGCCGAGCGAGCGGCCGCCTTCGAGTCGCCGCGGGCCGCCCGAAGGAAGGCGGCGAGCTCCCGCACCTCGTCGAGCCCACACGTCCGCGAGTGTGAAGGCGACGGGAGGAGCGGGGGTTGTGGGGGACGGGTGGTGGTGCTTTGTTGCTTGTGTGATGAAAGCGGTGGAGGTTTTTGTCGGTTCATAGGGTCTAGTGAGGGCAGATAGGCGAGTGGAAACCCTTTGTGTTCTCGCTGCGTTTCCCCACTCGCCGTCTGCCCCGCCCCAGAGAAAGCGACCGCCAGACGGTCTCCCCTGCGTTCGCTCGTTTTGAGTGGCGGTGGTCAAGTCGGGCGGCCGCCGACGCCGCTTTTTTCTCCCGCCCGCCGCTTTCTGCTGCTTTTTGTCGCGCGTTCGGGCGCTGGACGGCCGGCAGTCGGCGGGCGAGTTCGTCTTTTTGGTGGTGGGTGGACGCAGATGGACGGGGATCCGGGTGGGTGCAGGTCGGTTTGATCTTTTTGCTTGTTAGACGTAAAACTCGCTAAACCGAATAAACATGGTTTTTACCGATAACAAAACAAAACGAGTATACCCTGCTTTTGCAATTAAGCAAGAGATACCTCGCAGATCTGAAATGGAGCGGAATAAACCCAGCGGCAACGCGCAAAAAACAACGAAAAGAGGAAAAAACGGCCATCAGCTTCCAAACGAACGAACCGATCGTCCACTCCATTCCACCGACGCCACCCACAAAGAAAGATCAAAGCAACCCAAAAGCAAAGAGCCCCCGTCGAGCGGACTGGAGTGTGGGCGAGCCGACCGGCCGTCGCTCGTCGCCCGCTTCTTGCGTTTCTTCGAGCCGCCCGCCTCTAGCAGCAACGAACGGCGTCCTCCTTCGCTGAAGCTTCGAACGCAACGGTTGAGTGAGCTGTGCTAGATCTGAACGGCGGCGGAAGAGCGGACACGTTTTCGTTTGTTAATCGCTAGAATGCTTATGGATCCACGAACGACGAGAACACCAAATGGAAGTGCGGAATAAAGTTGTAGTTAAATAAAACGCAGAGCTTGCCGACACACACGATCAGTTCATCAAGGTACATCACAGTCGAAAATGCACAGGCGACGGAATAAAAAGCGAGAAATTCGCTACAATCTGTACCGGAATAAGTGAACTCATTAACCTCCATCTGCGGCAAAAAAGTCGGCAGTTTCTGCAATGCTCGAAAAGAAAGAAAAACGAGCAACTCCTAGCCGCGAGTGATGCCCGTTGAAGGGAGCGCAGAGCAGACCGCCGATGAAAGCGGCTGCGGTCGGCGAAAACCTGCAAGAACTTCGACGACAGGCCAACTCCTGTGCGTAGAGCAACCACTCGTATGTAATCCACGGATGATCACTAAGATTTCGAATGCATCTTCACGTTCTCTCGCTGATTGCAACATCGGGCCGTAACAGACGGATTCGCTGACCATAAAACCGCGGTTTAAACATAAAAAGAAGCATACCGTTGAGCACAGCCACTAATTGCAACGCAGCACAGCTGCATTGTGTCGGAATAAAGGCGGTCATTCTCCCACGAACAGTGCCCGTGAAAGAAGCTTCCCCTGTTGCAATCCTCTGTCTTTCGACGTCCAGAGGAACCGCAAGCAAGTCTTTCGTGTGATCGCTCCCTCGAGTTCGTCCAACCACTCGACGGGTAGCGAGTGGCGAGAGGTGGACGGCCGACTGGATTGATGGCTGCCGTGGTCTTCTTTTTTGGATGCGTGTCGATTGTCCAAAGTGTATTGCAAACGTGTAAAAGCTGGAAAGAGGTCGGTTAGAAATTCGCAACACGACTGACAATCAACAAAATAATTACGACCGCTTTGATCGCACTGCAGAATAGAAAGTGATTTTGTCGTCGAAAACCGAAGACAAGCTTGCTTTCCTCTTGCAAACAATCGAATCACGTTCCTCTCAAAACGCGTCATCTTGAATGGAATTAATCGCTTGCCAACGCCTAACGAGCAACAAAGAAAAGTACGGTCATCTGCTTTCAAACGAATTGAACAGTGCCTCCATCGCGCCACCACCACACAAAGAATGATCGATGCCACCCGAAAGCGAAGCGCCCCGTCGACCGGAATGGAGTGTGGGCGAGCCGCCGGGCCGGTGCTCGCCGCCCGCTCTTCTCCGCGTTCCTCCGAGCCTGACATCACTCGCTGGAACGAACGGCGCCCTCCTTCTTGAGTGTGTTGGAGCGTTGTGCGAAATGAAGAGCAAAAAAGCACGTGTTCGTTCATCAATCGTTGGGATTTTTTGTTACAAAAGAAGCTGGCAAAAGGAATGTGAGTGTTCGGAATAAAACTGCTAGTTTACGTGAATGCAGAATTTTCCGAAAGGTAGGGCTTCAAACTTCATTGCATTCGTCACTCTTTCCTCCGAACGTCAAGGCGGAATAGAGGCCGAACACTTCGGTACAGTCCTCTCAGAAAAAATTAAACCATTGAACTCCTTTGCGCAACGACTATAAAACCGTTCCTTTCTCCAGTGATCAAAAATTCGAAAGGACGAGCAATAGCTAGCCGCAAGTGAACCCCGTTTGAGTGACTGCAGAGCAGAGGACGATGAATGCGGCTGCGGTCAACGAAGACCGGCAAGAAATTTGACGTCCCGCCGAGTTTCCGAACAGTGATCAGCGAATGGTCACTACTCGCTTGCGATCCGCTGGAAGAACGCCGGAATTTTGAAGGCCAGCCGACGTTCTCTGCATGCTCGTAACATCGAACTGCAGTCGTCGAAATTTACTGCCGAGAAACTCGCGGTTTAGACCCAAGGAAGAAGCCAGCTGTTGAGCGTAGCCACGAATCCTCAACACTCCTTCGCCTGGTGGCGGAATAAGCGCTTCACTTCTCCCACAAGTAGTGCACGTAAAAGAACTCCCACCGGTTGCAATTCCTGTCTTCCGACGTCCAGCTGAAGACCCGAGCAACCGTCCGACGGGTGATCGCGCCCTCGAGTTCATCCAACCACTCGACGGGCAGCGAGTGGCAAGAGGTGGACGGCCGGCTGCATTGATCGTCGCAGTAGTCGTTGCTTTATCGAGTTAAAATAAACGGAATAAAGCCGCAGCAAACACGCCGTTTACTTCACTAAAGCAAAGCAAACTGAAAAGACAGCTAACAATCTGAAAATAATCACAAGCATTTCAAATGGACAAACAAGTCAGATGCACGCCCATCAAGCAACTCAAGACTCTCTCCGCCTTCTCCGATCGACACATCTATTCGACCCAACGGCCACTCCCTCCGCTCTCATCCCGCCCGCCTACTCGCCGGACTCCTCTGCCCCTCTCTCGCCGGCAGCAAAAGGCGGGAGGCAAACGCCGCTTCCA
This sequence comes from Aphelenchoides fujianensis, assembly GCA_024699865.1. Classification (NCBI taxonomy): domain Eukaryota; kingdom Metazoa; phylum Nematoda; class Chromadorea; order Rhabditida; family Aphelenchoididae; genus Aphelenchoides; species Aphelenchoides fujianensis. The sequence goes on along the minus strand of JAMPIO010000015.1, from coordinate 956,249 downwards.
CTGGACTACGGCGGCCGACGGGCGGGTCGTCCACTCGGCGGAGATCCCCTCCTTCCGCCATTCGAGTGGTGGGCGGCCGCTCGTTCTGGTGGGCAGTCGGGAGTAAGCGGAAGAGCCGCCCGTCCGTTCGACTCGACCGCTCGGTGCGTTGCGGGAGTGGCGGCCGGTCGGTCGGCTGGCGGCTTCTCGGCGGGCCGCTCGACGGAAGCGGGCGAGTGGCGGCGGCCGTCGAAAGAAGCCGAGTGGGCGGCGCGTGGACGAGCGGCCGCCGCCGTCGACCGCCGAGAGCCGCGCCGATCCCAACGGTCGGGCGGCCGCGAAGAAGCCGGTCGATCGATCGAAACTGAACGCCCGCTCGATTGCGTGTTGTGGGGCGTTCTTCCCCGCAGTCCGCCGCTCCGTCCCCGCCGGCCGCCGCTCTGTCCACTCCGCCCGCCCGCTCTCCTCGCCGCCCACCTCGCTGGACTCGCCGCCCGCCTTCTGCCGACTCCTCCGTTCGGCCGAGTGAGCGGGCGGAGCGGTCGGGCGCGTGCTGGACGCGGCGGCGAGGAGCGGCGAGCAGCGGGCGGATCTCCCGCACCGAGCGGCCGGCGGTCTCGCGGGCAGTCGGGGCGGCGGACGCGGCGTTGTTTGCAAATGGATTCGGCTGTTGATCGGGGCAAGCGGAGCCTCCCGACCAGCCGCCCTCTTTCGGCACTCGTCTCGCCGACAGCCCGTCCACTCGTTTCTGCCCGCTGATTCGTGTGTTCTCGGCCGACCCGGCAGTCTCCAGTGGGCAGTCGAAAGGTCGCCCACCTTCCGCGTGGTGTGTCGCCCGCTCCCTCCCGCCCGACTGGGCGATCTCCTGCTCGTGGGCCGGCTTGATCAAATTGCCCTCTTTTGTTGCGCGCGCCCGCCGGAGTGCTCGCGGTCCACATTGCGCATTCGGAGAACACGCGGGCGGGCGGGCAGGCGGCGGACGCGGCGGGCAGGCGGACGCGTTCATTCGTGCGGCTGCCGCGTTTTCGGTCGCCGGCTTTCTTTCCGCTCGGGTCGCTGTGGAACGCGGTCGGCGGCGACATGGAGCACTTGGACGTCCATCAAATTCGATCGTCTAAGCGCGAGAGTGGCGGTGTTGAGGGATCGTCAGCGGATGCTTTGGAGTTGGTGGAGACGCAAAAAGAACCCTACAGCCAGCTATGCCTGAAGGTACCTGCTTGATTATGAGCATTTTTATGCTTTAATTGTAGAGCTACGACTGGGTGCGGTTTTCGCTCGACGGTCGATACGCGTATGCTTTCGTTGACTGGAAACAGCGAATTTGTGTCACAGATCTCATTAGAAACACTCAAATGTATGCATTTCTACGGTTTTGCGCTTCAATAACCGTGATTTTCAGTATTTTCAAGTCGGACGTCTCACTTGGCGTGGATGTTTGCGACTTTTTCGTTTTGAATCCATCCACAATTATTGCGCTCGAACACAACGGCAATTTGTGCTTGCTCCGTTTGTGTGTCAACGACCAGACGTTCACACAAATCGCTTTGGACCGCTTACCGGCCGGTGGGACCGCTTACGTGATCACGGCTATCGAAGGAATGCATGCCGAAGTTGAACGAGTGGTGCTTCAAAAACTGCTGAACAACAGCCTTCGATTTGTGCGGTTGAACATCCTTGAAGACCGCGTGGAAATGGACTGGGACGGGCCGTCTCCACACGAGCCGCTTTACTACGGCTTTGGCAAAGAAGGACGATCGTTGTACGGTCTTTCGAATTACACAAACGAATTGGACCGCTTGTACGAGCTCGACATTGGACAAAAGACGTGGACTACGGCCCTGCTGACTGGTGACTTTGTAGAAACCGTGAGTCGTGTTTATTCAGGAAAATCACATTACTTGTTTTTCAGCTGGATTTTCAACTGTCAGCTTGGTCAAACAAGCACGCGTATATCGCCGGATCCACTAAGAACACCAAACGCTCAGTTTACCGCTGCAGCCTGGAGAACCGTGTGTTGGAAAGACTGCCGCTTGCGGTCGCCGACATTGAGCAAATCTCTCCAATCATGAACGAGACTGGCGAGGACAATCAACTGTTGATCCTGGGCTACAACGAATGTAACGGAAGAAGAAGTCTTTGCCGTCTGCTCTTCAAGTGAGTTCCGTTATTTCTCTTTCAACCACTCAACCCCTTCAGCACGCCCGACTCGCTCCTCCGCCTTGCCGTCGACGCGCTCCGCAAGAGCCGGCTGGACGTGGACGGGCCGGCGGGCTTCCACGGCCTCATGAGCAGCGAGTGCGGCCGGAAAATCCTCCCCTCCGTCTACCCCGACATGACGCCCATCCCTCGCCTCTGATCGATCGAATAAATTCTTGCCGCGAACAAAAGCGAGGGCATCCAACGGGGAGCAGAAGGCGGGGTCGGCGGCCGGGGATCCCCGCCGTCCTCTCTCGAATGAGTGGGCGGTCGATCGGCCGGCCGGCAGTCGGGAGAGCGGCGAGCAGGACGGGCGAGCGGCGGGCGGAAAGACGCGCCCACCGACCGGCCGCTTCGATCGGCCGAGCGGATCCGCCGGAAAGCGGCCGTCCTCTCGGTTCGTCGCTCGAGGCGGCGGGCGGCGAGTGGGTGGGCGGCGTGCGGTTAGGGGGGACAGTTCACGAGACCCATTAGGGCGGCCGGTCGGGCGGTTTCTCCCCTCCCGCTCGTCCGCCCGCCCACTCGTGGACACTCGCCGTCGCTCCTCCCCGCGGAATGCCCGCCCCGAATCGACGGACGGGATCGCGCGACCTCCCGCCCGCTCTTCTCCGCTCGCGTCCACGACTTCGGCGCGTCCGTCCGCTCGTCCTCCTCGTCGCCGATCCCCTTGAGAGCGCCGATCGCCCGCCTTCTTCCGCTCGTGTTCGGCGGGCGGGAGTTCGAGTGAGCGGGCGGCCGCCTTTCGTGCCCGAATCGACCGCCCGCTCTCCACTCGCCGTCTTGATCGAAGCGGACGACCCGCCGCCCACTCGTCGACGAACGAGCGGGAGAGCGGGCGGATGGGCGACGAGAATTCGGGGGATGAAACGAAGGACGGCGAGTGGGAGGAGAAACTGGAAGGCGGGAACTCGACGGCGTTCGTGCGGCCGCCAGACGGGAGTTCCCGCCGCTCGTTGCGGGCGGCGAGCGGCGGAGGAAGGCGCGAGTGCGTGGGCGGGCGGCCGAAAGAAAGCGAGTGGAAGAGGACGTGCACAAGTGGATGGACGAACAAGACGACCGAGCTGCCGGGCACACGAGCGATCACGGGAGAGAGGTGTGGAAAGCAGGAGGATGGACGGCAGTTGTTCGCTGGGTCGTAAACCGCCGCTCGCTCTGCCTTGTCTCGGCAAGCGACACTCAAGAATCACTCGCCGACGAGTTCGCTTTCAGAGAACTCGCTTGGAAGACGGCCGGCGGGCGGTCGGGGCGGCCATTCGACTCGCGACTCCGGCCCCCTCTCAAAGGGGAAGCATGGGCGGTCGAACCGAAAGAACCGGCCGCCACTCCCTTCTTTCGGTCGGAGCGAGTGGACGGGGCGAGTCGGTTGTCGCCCCAGTCGACTGTTGGGCGTCCGAATGGGTGAGAAGCGGCAGGATCGATGAGAAATGAGTGAGCAGGCGACTTGTTTGTGTTTGTGCAGAGGAGGATGGAATTTCTCGTTTGCTTGCTTCGATGTGCACGGACTGGTCTTCTTGTTGCCGGTGTGAACAGGACAATAGTTTATTCCGCCTTCGGTATATTGCTCTCTTTAGATTGCACTCCTAATGGCATGCAAGACTCGTGTACCAATTTTTTCGTGAACGGAGAGGACAACCGTAGTTTTTGACGGGCGGCGATCACAGTTTAGTTTCTTGACCGCCCGCGCGACTCGTCACATTAATTTCTTCCTGCAGTTCGTTTCCGTGATTTTGTTGGGGTATTCCGCCGACGTCAATCCCGTGTTTCTTGTAACTGCAATAACCGCGCATTTTGTCTATGATCTTTGGGTGAGCGAAGTGGTGCCGCGAACTTTAATTGCTGCGAGTAGATGGCGTCATTTCTTCCTTCGTTTGATGCTTGCTCGGGAACGTTCATTCAAGGTCAGGAGCTCGAATCGTTGTAGGGTTTATTTCGACTGGCTTTGTTGCTGCTAGAAGTCTAAGCGAACAGTCAGCCCAGCACTCATTCTCTTCCGTTCCCGCCTTCTTTCATCTGCCTCTCATTGGCGAGTCGGAATATAACTCCGTTAACACGAACAGAAGGCTGCTGAAAGCGGCGTTGTTTCGTGCGGAGGCCGGCTTCTCGCTGATTATCGCTGGGCAGCAGCCGGCGACCTCTTCACAGTTGCCGTCTCGTTCGAAAGACGGCAATGGGTTGGACGGAGAAGAACGGGGTCTGCACTAGTCAATGTTGGTGATTATTGGTGGGAGTTTATTCCGTGATCATGTGGCGGCACTTGGTTGCACGCACTTGTTCTCTTGTAGTCGCAATAATTTCAAACAACCAACCTCTATCCATCCAATCCATCGCCTTCTCGACGGTCCATTCACACGACGTCCAATTCGACCAAAATCCACCAAAAATCGCTCCCATTTCGTCCATCCGCTCGCTCCAACTGCCTGAAATCCCGGCACAAATTCGCGTCCTCGCACGCCGCCCGTCGATCCACGAACGGCGGCGAAAAGAACTCACTTTTTAGGCCGAAAATCGCCGCCGATCGCCGCGAGTCGGCGGGCGGGCGGCGCGAAAAAACCGGCGGGCGGGCGGCGAGGCGGCGGGCGGCCGGCCGGCTTTCTCGCTCGCTTTTTCGTTCGCTTCCCGCCGGCCGCCGCGAGTGAGTGGGCGCGGAGAACTCGCCGCTCTGCCGGGCGGAGTGGCGGGCGGCCGGTCGCCCACGAATTCGGCCGCCCGCCCCAACGAACAGCCGGCAGCTCTCCGCTTCGATCGCGGGCATTCGGCGAGTGTGTCCGCAGGCGGCGGGGCGATCGGAAGGCGGCTGGGCGGGAGGAGCGGCGACTGGGCGGTTGGTGCTGCACGAGCGGCGTCCACTGCGCCCACTTCTCGATGGTGGACGACCGCGAGGCCGCCCGCCCGCCGATCCGTCCGCCTTCCGCCCACCGGGGGACTGCCGGCCGTTCGGTGCGGGCGGTCGACGGACGCGTCGAGCAGCGCAGGCTGTCACTTGGGAGGCGGCTTTCCGCCAATTCGTGCAATTCGGGAAACACTCGAGACAATTCCCTTGCATTTGCAGCCAACACCAGAGGTGCCATTCATTCCAGCCCCTACGCTCAATGGGATCATTTTAATCCTTTATTCAGTTGCTCTAGATTCAAGTTTGTGTTAAACTGGCTTTAAGTCGATCTCTCCATAGGCACACTGGGAACGGAGAACAACCGTTCGGGCGCAATGTCTTCTACCCGATTCTTTCGAAAAAAACTCGAAGAGGAACTCGCGGTACGGCCGAATGGACAAAATCATAATAAAAAAGTCGATCGTTTGATGAGAGGAGCTGATGGAAATAAGGATTAGAAATAAATAATTCAGATGAGAAACACCGATGTAAACAAATACCATACAAATTATAAACGGAACACCCATAAAGATGAATGCGCCGATCGTCTGGGCGGCGCACGACTTCAGCAACATCACTTGGAGACGGTACGTCTTCGGATGCAACGTGTTTTTTCTCTTGCGCAATACGATTGCTGAGTAAACGAGCAGAAAAATCATAAAATCAAATGCTAGACTTGCAAGAAGAAATATTGCAATTGTTCGAATTTTGGCACCTTCTTGACTCGTTGTATAACAAACGAAAGAACCTTCATTTTCGAACAAATACCGTAGAGTAGGGCTTGTCGATTCTAATGTTCGACGAATGTTTTCGTAGTCAGCGTCGGTTTGATAGAATACGATCTAAAAGCCGTTTAGGTCGGGATACTGAATTCGGTACCACTTACGACTCCCGTGCACTGAGCAAGACTAACTAAGATAATTTGCCAGTATGGAGTTGTGCGGTGATAAAGCCGGGCAACAGCCGACGATTCGCCCAGTGCTGCCATCTGCAGCGCAAATTAGTAAAAGAAATGCATAAAGGCACTTACCGAACGGTAAAACAAGCAAGCAACTAGAGCACACACCTTGGCGACGCCGCAGAACACAAGCAGACGCCACCACCAGCGAGTCCAGACCGCCGGCTCGTGGCGGAACAGAGAAGAAGCAAAGAAGAGGCAGTACGGAGGGACGATCGGTACGGGATGCGCCAAACAGAAAACGAAATCTAGCGCAAAATTCCAGACGACCTGGTTCAAAAGAAGCCACTGAAATTAAGTTTGTCGCTAGCGTTAAAGAAATTTTAAAACGAAGCGGTACCTTGTACGTAAGCATAGTTTTTGGAGTGGCCGTAAGAATGACAAAAGTCGAGACGCACGCTGTTAGAATGCAGGATGCGAGCATCACTTGCTGCGCAGTCGAATACATGTGAAGCTGATGCTCCGTGGGAATGCCCTCGACAACACCGCCATCCAACTCCGTAGCACACATTAAACACAAGGGATGGAATTTGGAGGCGAAGTTAGAAGAAACTCATGGAGAGCGGACGGTTCCAGTTAGATGTCAACAGGTGATTTCGTCCTTCGTTTAATTAAGAACCCGCCGATTGCACCTGCTTCTGCTTTGTGGTTCACAAACGTGACGCGCCTCATTGAAGCCACCTCCCGGCGTTTTAGTGGCTCGTACTAAAACCTAAATCAATGCGCAGTTTTCGAAGCGAGTTTCATGCGCCAAAAGCGGGCACAAGATGTTTTCAGGCGTCCACCGGAAGGTCGCCCCTTTCCAGCCGCTCCTCCCCGCAGCCCCCGTCTTCCCTGCCGGCCGCTGGAGGGCGACGAGCGGGACGACCACTCGCCGCTCGTCGGCAGCAACCGGACGCCCGCCGCTTCTTCGCCGCCGCCCTCCGCTTCGCCGCCGGCCGCTCCGTCCACGACCACTCGGCCGATCAGACGGCCGGCGGACACTCCGAAGAGACGAGCGGCACGCTCCCCGTCGACTTCCACCAGAGCGTCCCCCTGTTCTCCTCTACAGAAGGCGCCATTCACTCGAGCAACTCGCGGAACTCCCCCACCGACTGCGGCCATTCGGCGGTCGTTTCGCTCCGCTCGGCTCGCGTCGATTTCTTTCGTTCGTTTCGGCGGGTCCACTCGAACTCCCGCCTTCTGCTTTCGGCTCCTCGATCCACTCGCCGCCAGTGGGCGGGCGGTGGAGAAGCGGAGGGGAGGAGCGGCGAGTGTCCGCTTCTCTCGCTGCTCAACGGTTCGTGTTCCGGGCAGCGAGGAGTGAGGGGACGAGCGGGGAGTTCCGCCCGCTGCTTCCTCTCGTCCACTTCTCCGTTCGGCTCCGACGGACCGCGCTGCCGGCCGGCGGGGGCGACGAGCGGGAGGCGCCGATCGAAGTCGAGCGGCCGCCCGTTGCCCCCCGAATGCGCCCTCCGTTGCTGCCGTGTTGTTGAGCGGAAAGACGAGCACTCGGATCGAAGCCGTTCGAGGAGGAAGCGGGAGTGGCCGGCGCCCCGATGGCCGAGTGGAGATTCGCGCGGAACTCGCCGCCCGCCCACTTGTTGCTGCCGGTGGAGTGCTGCCGGTCGGCGGTCTTCTTCGAGCGGCCCGGCCGGCAGCAGCGAGTGGACTCGGGGCGGGGATCTCCGCTTCGATCGACGGCGGCGAGGAGGAGCGGCCGGTTTCTTCCCACTTATCCCGCCCGCCCACTTCTTTCGAGACGGGAGTGTCGAGCGGTCGCTGCAGCAGTCGGCGGGCGGCCGAGCCCGCCCGCCCGCTCTTCTTCTTTCGCTCCACTCGCGAACTCCGAGCGGACGGACTCGTGGGCGCCTTCTTCCCCCTCACTCCTCCCCCGATCGACACAAGCAGAGATCGTTCGTCAAGAGAAGACAGTCGGCAGAGGACGCCCTCCTCAACGTGAACGCAAGCCCGTCCTTCAACAAACGACACTCCACGGACGATCGACTCAAACAGAAGAGTTTCGGCCGAGAATTCGTGGAATTGGTGGGATTTCCGTGCAGACTGGCGGGCTGCACGGTCGTCTTCGGGCAGGAGAGCCGCGGGAGGAGTGGGTGGGCGGAAGCGCGGGATCGTAAGCAGGACGACCAAGGGTTTAAAAGCGGCGCGAGGCCGACCGTCAGCTCGATGAGCAGCGGGCAGAAGTCGCCAGGAGAGCGGCCACTCCGATTGGCAGCAGGATGGAGAACACGGGCGTCAGGGAAGTAGGGGAACTCACTTGAATGGCGAGCATTCGGGCCACCTGCCGCTGGAGACGCGGCGAGTCGGGCGCAACTCGAAGCCGTCGGCCCGCAGCTTCCGGTGGATCCGCCCGCCTGATAACGAAATCAGCCGGACGTCTTCCACGAGTGCTGCAGGCGGAGGGATCACTCGCGGCCGCTGGAAGAAGAAGGCGCTCTTCTGCAGCTCCCGCACCACCGGCGGCTCGTCCTGTCGATCCAACACGAGGACGCCGAGCCCGCAGTGGGCGCAAATCCACGCGAAGAAGCCGCCGATGTGGGCGGACGAGCGGCGCGACCTCCAGCAAACGACCGGCAGCCGGCAGACGAACTGCGGGCGCACAAGCAGAAGACGAACGCCCACTCGTGGCGGGCGGGCAGGAGCACGAACCGCGGCCTCCAACTCCCCACCGATGGAACGCCGAAGCGGTCGAGGGCGACCGCCCAGCCGAACCCCAGCGGTCGGGGCGGGAAGGGCCGCACGTACAAGCAGACGACCGGCGCGTTCGGCCCCAGCGACCAGCCGGCGGCCCCAATCGACCGTCCGGAGCCGCGAATCCAGCGAACGAGTGGACGAGAAGGCGGAAGAGTGTCCCCGCTTGTCGTCTTCCGAAAGGGAGCAAGACCGGCGAAAGACCACCCGCATTCCACCCGCCTGCTCTCGGCTCCTGCCCACTGCAATCACTTCCGACTGGAGAGCAGTGAACGTTGTGTCCGCTGGCCGTCTCCAGCGGTGTGTCCGTCTTGTGGACTCCGCTCGACCTCGCGACCATTGGCAGCCGCTTTCACTCGATTGCGGGACGAAGAGCCCCGTTCAGCGGCACTCGACACCAAAAACTGCCGTCTGGCCGGTCCGTGCTGTCCTCCTCTTCTTTCCGGTCGCCCATTTCGGGGCTGTTCTCGGCCAATCCAATCAATTCACCTTGTCCTCTTGCTCGTTGCTGCCCCTTTTGTTTCCCTGTTGCGTTGACTGGGGGGTGACTCGAACAAATGAGCGCGTCGAATGTGCGGCCTGTTGCTCGTCCTCGAGCATTGGAGTAAAGAGCGAGGGTCGAATGGAAAGCATTCCGGGCACAAGACAGCGACGACAGGGCAAGGCGGTGATCGTTGCTGCGTGTTTCGATCACCACAGAAGGCGGGCAATGCGGGCGTTTAATTCCCGTTGAAAGCGGCTGTTTGCACGCGCCGCCCGCTTTCTCCTTCGTCCATTCGAGCGCTTGGATTCTCCCGCTGCTCTCCGCTCAACCTCACGACGATCGAGCGGACTCCCGCGTCCTGCCGGTCGGCTCGGCGGCTTCGAGTCGTCCGTCTGCTCGTTCGACTCCGTACTGGAAGCCGTCGTGTGCTCCCGGTGATCCCCCCTCTTCTCCGAGCGGACGACTCCCTCCTGCTCGCCCGGAATTCACGAGCAGACAGGCAGCTCGCCGGCCGGCAGGTGGACGAGCGGCGAGTGGGCGGACGAGAGCGAGGGGGCGAGTGGAGGGGGAGGGACAGTTGGACGTGCAGAAAGCGGAATCTTCTTCGTTTCACCGCTTCGGCAGCAATCCACACGATTTCTGCCCGCTCGCCCGCTTGCAGCGCGTTCTTCGAAGCGGCCGGCCGGCCGAACGGAACTCGCGGCCGCCGACCGACCGCCTTCTTCTCACTCCTCAACGAGAAGCTCCAACTCGTGCCCGACCGCCCGCCGGAGTGGTCGAGCGGTGGGCGACGGCGGGACTCCCCACCCACCGGGCGGATTGCTCCACACGAATCGACGGGACGCCGCCTTCCGAACGACCGGATCGCCGGCCGGGAAGCGGAAGACGCCGCTCGACGGGCGCCGTTTGGCCCGCGGAGGACGCGGACGAGCCGCCAGTCGCCCACTCCGCGGACCGCTCGGTTGGACCGACCGGTTGATCGAAGGGCGGACTCCTGACAATCGAGGGGCGTCGTTTCCAGTCGACCGCTTTGAATTCTGCACTCAGCCTTGCGGAGGAGGCCACACTTCAACCAATGGATTGCCCGTTTGATCTCCGTTGTGTTCGTCGAGTGTTCAGCTGCGAATAGATCGGATGCCCTACTCGACTACAAATGAGTGAGCGGTCCCTTCAATCCGGACGAACGAGAGGGACAGTCGGTAGAAGACAGTGGAGGCGGAAGAACCGGGAGCTCTTCGTTGCTCCCCGTTCCGCCCGCCTTCTTTCCGCTGGATCGAACCCTCCACTCGGCGGGCGGGGGTACTCGTGGCCGAGTGGCTTTTCGGTTGGACTTCTCGCGCCCGCCGTCTTCCGGCCGTCGAACGAAGGCGGCAGTTCGTGGAGGCCGCGGGGATTCCAGTGCACTCGGCGCCGCCCGCTCGCCGACGAACTCGGCGGGTCGACCGCCAGCGAGACGGCGGGCGGCCGGCGGACTCGCGGCGAGTGGCGGCGGGCGGCGCGTCAAGTCGGACGGCCGTCTTGACCGCCGCCGCCGCCCCCCGCGTGGCCGCTTTCTGCTCGCGTTAGATTTGCCTCGAATCTCGTGAATTGTGGCCTATTTCTGCTGCTTCTTCGGCTTGAAGTTTCTTGGATGAATTCTGCAGCAGCGTTTCGAATTTATTGATGCGTTTAGGGCTACCGAGCATTCTCCGCGGAATAATCGAGTGATCGTTTGGGAAGCGGACAACGCGAAGGAAGTCGTGAGTTGTGCTGCCCGTCCATCCACTCACACAGCTGCCGTTCTTCTTTCAGCTTGCTCGTTGACGGAGGGCCGTGGATGGAGGAGGATTCGAGTGGATGGCGGTCGGTTTGCTCTTTTTGCATTTATTTTGTTTGCCGCTCCGTTTAGATGTGAAACGAAAAGAAATCGATGAAACAAAGAATTAGAATGAACTTGTTTAAAAAGCTCGAGAGCCCATGAACGAGTTCACGGAATTCTACGGTTTTTACGAAGCTTGACGAACGAAAAAAACTGAATGTGCGAGGAAAAGCGTTTTAATCAAAGCAAGCTGTCAGCCACGAATTATTTCATTGAAAGAAAGCGAACGGGCGACTGGTCTCTCTGTTGAGAAGGAAGTTAGAATTTTCTGCGAGCTCTGCAAAGTAATACGAACTCGAATGCCTCGACACGGAACACATGTTTGAAATAACTGAGCTGAACGGAATTAGAAACCTCTGCAACCAGCATTGGTTTCCCAGTGGACCTCGTTTAAGGTCTTCCGCCAAACAACGAAAGAAGTGCATTTGCCTTCGTGTCGAAATATCGTTGTTGCAACAACCACCGACCATCCGGCGTTTTTAGCTTTCAGCAGTCTTCTGTGAGAGCTAATCGTGTACTGCTGCCGACCGACGGCATCCTTCTTGCCATCGCCGTCTTCTTCGATTGGGCATCGCCTATTACTCGACTGCATTTAACAAAAGAAACCGTAACAAGCATGAGTGAACGTTATGACGAACAATTAAACGGCAAGGCGTACACACGTGGCCTGATCGACGGAATACCCCGCGAGCTTACTCAAGCGCCACTCAAAAGAGGAAATGAGTGTCTGTTTTAACGGTAAAAGAAGCGGCCACTCTAGTGCGCAGCTCACTCTTTAGAACAGGACAGGCTGTAGCGGAACTACACTTTTCAACGAGCACAGTCAGCGAACGAACCGAAAGGTTAGAGTCGGCCGACTGCGTGTCTAACGAATTCGTGTTCTGCTCGCTTGCGGCCAGCGCCAACAGCAAACCGTCCAACTGTTAGCTTTCTTTCAACAAAAAAACAACAGTTGTTTGCTCAACGACCACTCTGGTAGCTGAAGCGGAATAATGCGTCAACTCAAAGTCCAGAGCGAACAGCAATCGAAGGTCTTTGCTTCCATCGTCAACGCTAAGAACGCATTCTTGAATACGTCCCACGTGTTGGAATAAAAGCAACTGACTTGCCGTCGAGCAAGCAGAAGAATCGAATGCCGCACATCCCGAACAGAAAGCAGAAGACAGACCGCCGTGTTCGGTGCGGACTGGAAAGAAGGAAGAACGAACAGCCTTCTACCCACGAGTGGTGTGTGGAGCAGCGGGCAACAGAAGAACGAGAATGAAGCGAGAGGCAATGGAAGAAGAGTAAACGACGTGGTCTAATTCCTGAGTTAGCCGCCTTGGCAGCCGGAGGAGAGGAGTGGAGGAGGGAGAGGATTTTACGCCTCTCGGCGGGACGGTGGAGCGAGCGCCCCGACCGACCCCGAAGCCCTGCGGCTTCCCGCTTTTATCCGCGTCTTCCCGGCCGTTCGCCCCGCCTGCGGCGGGCGCTCGGCCGCGATCGGGGCGTGCGGATCGTTCCGATCCGCCCGCTGCCCCCGCTAATGGACGGCTAAGTGCATTCCTTCGCATCGCCGGGTGTCAAGAGTTCAATCCGTTCCGGTTCGGCCGCCGGAGCAGCCCGAAATGAGCAAAGAGCACACAAAAGTACCTCGTTCGTCCTCCGGACGAACGCCGTACTTTACTGAAGTCGCTGTAATGAGAACCGAGATCAACGGAATTCCCACCCGAAACGAACGGACTCATCGTCGCCTTTTGTATGCGGGGGCGAACGAGAACAGAAGCTGAGAACCGAGAACAAGGCGCGTGGACACGAGTCGACGCTCGCTTGCGATCACTCTTTGTACTGCCCAATCGAGTGCGGATGCGTGAGCATAAAAAGGCTTTAGAAGCCGCCGAACCTCAATAGCCGGAGGCGAAATAAAAGCAAGCCTGTTCTGTACGATCAAGAAACGAATGCCGTGCATTTTTCTTTGCATACAAAAGAAAGACCGCCGAACTACGCGCTGATGAGAACAACGAGCGACTCGAGGCCGTCGGGGATGCTCGTTGGGTTGAGGGCGAAGACGATCAGAAAGCGCGCGTTTCGCGATGTGTAGCCGCCAAGACGTCTGCGCTTATTCCAACCCAGCGGTTGACGGCGCTTCGCGCCGTCCCCAGCTGGGGGTGTTCTTAGACAGGTGCGTATCGAATGCTTCCATCGTTTTTTCAGTCCATTAAACGCTTGTTGCAGCGGGAAAACGCGGGTCGCGCTTCACAAACGTTTGGAGGCGACTGGAAGTCAGTAAATTGGCGATTCGTGAACAACAATTGCCTGGTCACTCCATTTTGCGCTTACGACCCCAAGAAAAACCAATTCGAACTGCGAAAGCCGTTCGCGAGTGCAATTTTTGAGCACGACGGCGCCCACAGCGCTATCCGCCACCCGCAAACAACGCCCATCAGTCGCCTTTTGATCCCAGCAAGCGGAAACAATAAATGCTTTTGACGGCGACCACAGGAAACGATCGCAAGACCGGAGTGAAGGACCCCACCACAAAACGGTTTATTACGCATCGCCAATCGACTTTGTAAAAAATTTGAAACGGTTGTAAGAAGGGCAATTACCTGCTGGACATTCCTGCCAAGTTTCAAAAGAATTCGTCAACTCACGTCCAAACCCGCCTGCTGTTTGCGCGATTTGGTGCATTGCGGTTGCACGACTGCGTGGGCCAAGTGGTCCAAGTCGGCGCGGCCGCATATACGCAGTCTTAAAGGCCGCCGTTTGCGCTTGCGAATGAGCCTACAGTCATGTTATGACGCCAGGAGTGCAATGAGAACGACAGATTTCAATTTTGCCGAAAGTTCCCAAACCGACACATGATTTTTCTTCGATTTATACGTTTCTGTGTTTTGTCCAATCACGATGAAACCGACTGCAAAAGATGCGCAAGACTTTTTTCTAGAAACCATTTGTCGGGCTTGTTGGACAAAATTCCAGGAGCCGATAACGACGCTTCCGAGTGTGGACCTTTTCGATTTTTGCTTGGAACTTTCGTATTTGGGCGATCACAACTTTCTTCAACGAGATTTCCTGATGATGCCGTCAACTGATAGAATGTTCCTCGTTCCAAGGCGCATCTTTTTGTCCACAGGGTGGGTGAATTTTGCCGTGAGCGAAAAACGGTACGTTGCAGAACGTCGCCACGGAACGTTGAACGTGCTCGCCGGCGGTCGAAAGGCATATTTTCGGACTGCGCACACACGAGTTACTCTAACCAGAAAAAAATTTCAGATCGATTAGAGCAAAGCGCAATTAGTTGAGGTGCGATTTGTGACGAACAGACTCACCGGTTTACGCCGTTTACGGGGGGAACTGCTAAAACGAGATCACGCTCGATGTGCGGAATCTCCCCAAAGTAAGCGGACGAGCAAGACAGAAAGAAGATGGCGGTGGACGGGCGAGAACCAACGTGAATGTTGGGGTCCATTCAACGGGCTCTAACCGGAGAGTGTCCAGCGCCAATGCTCGTCTCTGCAAGAGTAATCAATGACTCCCTTTCAGCAAGCAGTGGATGGGAAGAACGAGCAGCAATCGGGCACGCTTATAACTTTACCATCGATCTCTGAAGCGAGCATGGAGAGATGAATGAAAAGGTATTACGGAATTGCCACTGAGATGAACGAAAAGGCTACAAAAAAAGAGCGAACACAGCTGTCGAAACAATTCCCCGAACATGAAGAAAATGAGTTGTCAACGGAATAAAGCGGCTGCCCTGTCCACTCCCAACGACGTGATCAGCAAGAGCGAAACGATCGGCGAGAAGCCGGGCAGCAAACGAACGGGCGTCGAAAGAATTGACCTCCGGACACTCTCATCGGCATTCGAATAAACGACCCGCTTGCTGGTGGACAATCAAGGTGGAGTGCTCATTTTTAACATGGGTTCACAAGAAAGCAGAGAAACGACGAAAGGTGCAGCTAGAACTTCCTACGCTATCCTAAGTCGGAATAACCCAATAAAAAGAGGTCTAAACGACTAGAAGGTTTCTCCGTAGCCTACGATTTGCACGTGAAAAAGAGAAAGCTCACGCCTTGCAGGTCGACGGGCGAGCAAAGTTGTTTCTGCTAACCGCAAAAACGCTCTCCGGACGTTCTCTTGATCATGAAAATCATGAGAAGCAATGGCGGAATACATGCTCAATAAGTCGACCGTTGAAATAAAAAGAAGGAACCTAAATGAACTTACGAATGGTCCCAATGAAGAAGCCTACAAAACGGAATAAAACATTCACCTTTTCGATCGTCAGAGCAAAAGAAAGAACCAACGATCATCCACGTACCGCCATCTGTTCACTTCTCTCAGCGACCGACCACTCCTCGTCCTCCAGTGCGATGGCAATCGATCGTCTGCTGAAACGAGGCCACTGGGTGGACGGCTGCACTCCGGTGGTTCCGGTCCGGACGGCTCTCGTGCGGCACCCACTTGCTTCTTCGAACTCTCCAATCGTTCTTGCGGCCTCCTCCCTTCTCCTCCGCTTCTTCCCGCATTGCTCCCCCCGTCGTTCCCCCACGCCTTCACCGATCGACGCAAACGGTGAGTTCCGCCGCTCTCCGCCCGCCTTCACTCCAGCCGTTCTTCCGGCCGCCCGATTGGCGTCTCCTCCGCCAACTGGAAGGTTTGGTCGGTGGCTCTTCCGACGAGTGGCCATTTTCCGCTTGTCCGGCCGCTTCTTCTTCGTTTCGAGCGGAAAGAAGAGGGCGGACGGCCCCCACAGACAAGCGGGCACTCGCTTCACATGGCCGCTGGACGACTCGCCCACTTCTCAGCCTGCGATCACGCTTTCTGATCCCACCATTTATTCGCTCTTAACGACGACGGTTAACCACATGCTCGTGAACAACCAAGAGATTCTTGCATTGCTCCTGCTGGTTGCCCTCCAAAACTCACTTCCTCCTCCAGTTAGCGCCGACTGCTCACTGAAAGCGAGAATCTCCAATCGAACGACATCCACACGAACAGAAAGAAGCGGATGCGCGGAACACAAGTGGGACTCGTCCGCCCACTCGTTGAGAGGGATGAAGCGAAAGAGAACCACTGTACGCAAGAGAAGAAAGGCGTCGTTTTGTCCGATACACCCGCACGACGAACTCGAACGACGGCATTGCAAAAAAGCAAGCGGGGGAACAACGGCCGCTCGATCAGGACGCCGTCTTGCGGCGGCTGAGCAGCCGATCGACCGCCGTCTTCGCGTACTGCAACCGCTCGCGGAGCTCGTGCGAGCAGCCCGCCTCGACGAGGGCGGCCGGCGCTGCGGGTCGCCGAACGTCGCCGCCCGCATGGACGGCGAGACGATCAGCTGCGTGTGGTCCTGCAAGCAACCCAACAGTCCCGCGAATCGAACGGAAAGAACTCGCCGCAAAGAAGCAACTGGAGCGTCCCGTCCGTCAGCAGCCGCACGACGGCCACGTCCGAGCGGAACCACTCGCTCGGACGCGGGAAGCGGGCGAACTCCTGACCGCCACGCGGCAGCCGCTCGCCCGCCGCCCGCCGGTGTTCGATCGTGTACGAGCGCAACTCCACGAGCGGCTCGACCTTCTTCTCCACCGTCTGCGCGTACTCGGCGCCCGTCGCGTCGATGTACTGGAGCCGACTGCAAGCGGAGGGGAGGAGTGGGCACAACGAAGGGGAACTCGCTCTCCGCTCGGATCGACCAACAGCTTCGTGTGGTCGTTGAACAGGGCGCCCACCGAGTCGTCGCACAGCGCGTAGAAGAGGCCGTCCTTCTCCGCGTAGTCCACTCACCCGAGGCGGCGTGCTCGTCCCGCACGTCCACTGCAATCAATCGAACGATCAGGGAAGCATTCCGCGGACACGCTCGTAAAGCGGCACCTGCTCGTCCTGTCGGCAGAGAAGGACGCCGGCTGGTTGGCCGCGTTGTTCGGGTGCTCGACGATCGGCGTCTCGTCCTTCTCGTTCGCCTTCCGGTTGCTCACGATCATCGACGCGGCGTCCGGCACGACGAGCGGCTGCAGCGGGCGCGCGGCGTCGCCCAGACGAGTCCCCGGCCGAAAGCGAGCGGAACGGAGGCGAGTGAAAAGAGGCGAAGGAGAACAGACGTCGATCATGCCGCCCGAGAGGTTCTCCTGGTTGAAGCGCGGCACGGACACGAGGCACGAGACGGGCAGCGCGGCGGGCAGGAAGCGGCGCGAGAAGACGGTCGGGCGGTCCTCCGGCTGCGGCGCCAGCAGGGCGGCGATCAAATCGTGCGCGTGCCGCCCGATGCGCGTCGGGATCACGTACTCGTTCCACCGAATCTTCGCGTACGTTCGCTGCAGCGAGAGCGGTTGGAATCGGAGGAGGGAAGACTGGAGGAAACTCGCCTCCAAGGACAGCGTCGCGAACGGCGGCTTCTCGACGAGCAGCGTGCGGAGGATGCGGCCGATCGCCCACACGTCCACCCCGAACGAGTGGCCGCTCTTGAGCAGCGGGGAGTGAGTGGACGAAAGAGGGAACGAACCAATGGAGTTGGGCGTGTCGCAGAGCGTCCGCCGCTGCTGCCCGTCGCCGGTCTTCAGCTGCAGGTGGTCGTCGAGGAACAGATTGCCCTGCTTCAGATCCCGCTGGATGATCTGCCGGCCGTGCAGGTGCGGGCAGCCGGCCACGAGCTGAAAGCGGCGAGCGAGAGGACGAAGCGGAACGAAGGTGACTCGCTTGGTGCGTGAAGCAGCGGGCTTCCCCCTCGGTGACCACTCGACGCCGCCGGTGGAACTTCAGCAGCGAGCGGGCGGCCGGCGGCGGAGGGCGGCGAGAGTCCCCGGTTGTCGGCGGCTGTTCGGCGGGTCGAGTGGGCGGGCGCGAAGAGAGGACGAGTGGCCGGAGGGAGGAGCGAGTGGGCGGTCGACTGCTCTCCGCTTCCCCGCACCGCTCGCCGCCGTCCATCCACGCACTCGCCGATCACTCCGGAAAGAACCGCGAGAGCCGCCGCTCCTCTCCGCCCGCCACTCACTTCTTTGGGCGGCCACTCGGCGGACTGCCGGCCGGAGGGCGCCGGCCGCCGGAAAGCGGAGACTCCCGCCGCTCGCCCGTGGTCGATCCCCCGCCCTCACTTCTGATCGAAAGACCGAGGGAAATGAGGGACGGGGAGGGCGGGCGGCCATTCGACTCGCCGCTCGAACGGGAGTGGTGAGCGGCTGGCAGCGAGGGGTTGATTGATGCCGGCCTTTGTGTGATGGAGGTATGAATGACGTGGGTGTTTCGCTGCACGAGTCGGGAGCTCGCTTGCTGGAGGGACGATCAAAAAGGTAAGTCGTTGAGGAGGTTCTTTTGGCCCATGTGATGACAAAGTTGGCATTTTTTGTGTCGGGAGTGATTAATTATATTAACAATTATTCGGTCGAACTCTTTTTTTAGTTGTCGGTTTTATTCTTACAACTCAAACGCTTTGCAGACTTCAAAAACCACCGGACAGTTGCTCAACGTGTGCTTTTATTAGACATAAACAAGTACCTTCTGTTGGACTACTTGAGCTTTCTGGCGTCTGTTTTTATTTGTCGGGTAATCGAAAAGAAGAATATTCTGCTTCGTACTCATGATTTTCCTGTAGTTTACCCACTCAAAAAGCCTTGTTCGTATTGCTCGTCGAACGCTAGTCTCGTCCGTTTCTACCGCCGGTTGTTCACCTTGTTCAAACCGGAATATTCCGTTCGTTGTTGCGGTTTTTCCACGAGCAGTCGGCGAAAAAACCGGCAGGTAGACGGTGTTAAGTTTCGGACGGAGAATGGGCGGTTGGTCCGACTGTCGCTGTTTGACGAAAAAGGCGTCGTGTTCTCTGCTCTTGCTGTTTGTGTTCCCCGCTTTCTTTTCAGGTCGGAAGCAGCAGCGGGCGCACTCTCGGCAGAACGGGGCGCGAAGACCGCCGACTGCCGCCGGACGCCCGCCGCCCGTCGAGCGGCCCCCACGGCGTCCCCGTAGTCCAGTGGGATGGGCGGCGGATTGCGGGGCGGGAGTCCCGTTGGCCGGCGGGATCGAAGCGGGCGGTCGGTCGTGGAAGACGGCGGAGTGCGCGGATCGGCCGGCGAGTGGGCGAGTGGCGGGCGACTCCAACCGAAAGAAGCGCCCGTGGACGAGGGCGCGAGTGGACAGACGGGGTGCCGGGGCCTCTCTCTCGCCGCCCGACTTCCCAGCGGACGGGCGGAAAAAAGCGGATTTTCCGCATACGGCAACACGAATTCTTTCGATCAAAAGTCGTCTTGAACAAGAATAGCTCACCGCCGTTTTTGCGATGGTCCGTCTGCACCCGCTTTTTCTTTGATGTTCATTAATCAAAATACACGTTTTTATTCCGTCACCGACATTCTCTGGGCATCGTCTGTTTCTCACGGAAGCAAGTCGCAGATACTACCGATCTGCTCACGGAGCGCATCATTTGTTATCCCGCCTCGTGGCCACCGCATTCATCACGCCAGTCCTTCCTGCACTCCCTTTACGCTCCCGTTCAGGATTGCCCGCAGCAAGCAGCGCTGGACGCCAACTCATGCCCGTGGACGACCGCCTTCTTCCGGCGGCCGGCGGGCATTCGGGCGGCGATTCCCGCTCGAAGTGGGCGCTCGTGGAGGGGCGGGCGGGAGTGCCCGTCTGCCGCCAGTCGGCCGGCTGCTCTCCAGCACGGGCGACTTCCACACCCGCCGGAGGACTGCCCCCTCCCAGTGGAAGGGGCGGGGATCCTTGAGACGACTCGGCGAGTTGCCCGCTTCGAATGGCGAGTGGTCGTCGAGCGGCCGGATGCCTATGTCTCCACGTTCTTCGATGGGCGTTGAATGCATCCACTTCTTTTCTTCGGCTGACTGTGAGTGGGGATTGCTGTTTACTTATTCCGCGTATTCCATTTTCTCTTGGTGTGTACATTTTCAGTTTTTTTTGTAAACGGCAATCGGATCTATGCGGCTTCTTAAAGACGGAACGATCAGTAGGAGCAGCGTGATCGTCGGTGAGTTTGGTTTAAAGACGGTTTTGCTTTTAACAGTATTTTTTTGTAATTCTGTTTTGCCCTTTATTCCGCTAAACTTTCTGAATCTCAGTTGTTTGTCGAGCGGTAACCTAGGGTTTCAACGAACTAATAAAATCGAAGATCATCCGTAAAAAATTTGTTTATTTGTAGAAGCCGTCGGCAATAAAACTTTTGCTGGTTAGGACGAACGGATAGCCAAGATTTAATTCCTTATCGAATGTTATCGGACGACGCTGAACAGAGTATTCCGTTCCAGTCTATTTTTTACAATGCGGTTTTGTCAGTAATAGTTAAAGACTGCCGTAAGACAGCAACTAAACCAACGCCTGGCCATCAATTTGTTGATTCCTCGAACATTCGTTCTAATCAATCAAAATCGAATGCGCAGTCGCGGGAGAAACGGAGTAAATTTCACGCAATCATCGACCGTCAACCAACGCACGAATGATCGCGAAAAGAACCCACATTCTCGCCCGCAACACGCCGAAAAGCGGGCGAAATCGGCGGGCGGCGAGGCGGCGGCGTCCGGCGGCCGAACGCGAGCGGCGCGCAAGAGAGCGGGCGGGCGGGCGGGCGGAGAAAAAAGACGGCCGACGCGTCCGGCGCCACCGAACGGACTGCAACGCCCACCCCCCAGTGGACGGGGCGATCGGAGGGGCCCGCCCACTCGCCTCCCGCCCACTCGAAGAGGGAAGGCGACCCCAACAGCCGGCCGTCCACTCGGCGCGCAGAGGAGCGGGCCGTGCGGGCGGGCGAGCGGAGTGGCCGAAGTCGCCGCTCGCCGCCTGTTTGTGTCGGGCACCTCCACTCCCCGAGGGCCGGAAGGAAGCGAGTGGAGGCGGCGGTCGGCGGGCGTCCCCGCGGTGCGTCCATCCGCCGAGCCGACTGGGGACTCGAAGGGGGCGCCCGCTCGTTCGTTCGGGGCACTCGCGAATTCGACGAGCAGCCGGCGGAGCGGCGAGAGCGGGCGGGCGGAAGCGGCCGGCGGTTCGTGGCCGTGGAGTGGACGAGTGCCCAACAGCGGCCTCCCCGCTCTTTCCGCTCGACTTCTCGCCCACTTCCACGCGGTTCTCCTCGCCGTCCGGCCGCTCGAGCGGCGTCTCCACCGTGAACGGGACACTCGCGAAACGAGAAGAACGATCGCCGCCACGAGAAAGAAGTGAGCAGTCGGGGATCTCGGCAGCCGCCCGCACGAACGGCGGAGAGGACGCCGCCCGACCGCCCGGACGAGCGCCCGCAATCCACGTGCGCCCGCTGCGGTCGTTCGAACCGGCGGCGAGTTCCGGCGGCTCTTCGCGGCCACTCGCTCCGCCCGCCGCTCGTCCAACCGGCCGGTCGTGCTCGAGGAAGGCGGGCGATCGGCCGGGCGGGGGGTTCTTCCCTCCGTTCACTCGACGAGCAGAAATTCCACCGGAGTCCCCGCTGCCCGCCGCTCTTCGGCCGCTCACGCCTTCTCTCCACCGCCCGCAGTCCACGAACTGCGCCCACTTGCGCGCGGCCGCTGCGATCAGACCGACGGGCTCCTCGCCGCCTTCAACGGGGAGCTCGTGGCCGGCGGGCAACAGCGAGCAGTCCCGCCGGCGGGCGGCCCGACTGCTCGTCCGCTCGCTCCACTCGGCGCTCTTCCGTCCGGCCGCGTGTTCGCCGGCCGACCGCCGCCTTCCCGCTCGTTCCGGTCGATCGATCACGCGTGGACGTCTTCGAGCATTTCTTTGATCGCTTCGTTGCTTGTTTCGTACGGAGATCGCCGAGCGAGCGGCCGCCTTCGAGTCGCCGCGGGCCGCCCGAAGGAAGGCGGCGAGCTCCCGCACCTCGTCGAGCCCACACGTCCGCGAGTGTGAAGGCGACGGGAGGAGCGGGGGTTGTGGGGGACGGGTGGTGGTGCTTTGTTGCTTGTGTGATGAAAGCGGTGGAGGTTTTTGTCGGTTCATAGGGTCTAGTGAGGGCAGATAGGCGAGTGGAAACCCTTTGTGTTCTCGCTGCGTTTCCCCACTCGCCGTCTGCCCCGCCCCAGAGAAAGCGACCGCCAGACGGTCTCCCCTGCGTTCGCTCGTTTTGAGTGGCGGTGGTCAAGTCGGGCGGCCGCCGACGCCGCTTTTTTCTCCCGCCCGCCGCTTTCTGCTGCTTTTTGTCGCGCGTTCGGGCGCTGGACGGCCGGCAGTCGGCGGGCGAGTTCGTCTTTTTGGTGGTGGGTGGACGCAGATGGACGGGGATCCGGGTGGGTGCAGGTCGGTTTGATCTTTTTGCTTGTTAGACGTAAAACTCGCTAAACCGAATAAACATGGTTTTTACCGATAACAAAACAAAACGAGTATACCCTGCTTTTGCAATTAAGCAAGAGATACCTCGCAGATCTGAAATGGAGCGGAATAAACCCAGCGGCAACGCGCAAAAAACAACGAAAAGAGGAAAAAACGGCCATCAGCTTCCAAACGAACGAACCGATCGTCCACTCCATTCCACCGACGCCACCCACAAAGAAAGATCAAAGCAACCCAAAAGCAAAGAGCCCCCGTCGAGCGGACTGGAGTGTGGGCGAGCCGACCGGCCGTCGCTCGTCGCCCGCTTCTTGCGTTTCTTCGAGCCGCCCGCCTCTAGCAGCAACGAACGGCGTCCTCCTTCGCTGAAGCTTCGAACGCAACGGTTGAGTGAGCTGTGCTAGATCTGAACGGCGGCGGAAGAGCGGACACGTTTTCGTTTGTTAATCGCTAGAATGCTTATGGATCCACGAACGACGAGAACACCAAATGGAAGTGCGGAATAAAGTTGTAGTTAAATAAAACGCAGAGCTTGCCGACACACACGATCAGTTCATCAAGGTACATCACAGTCGAAAATGCACAGGCGACGGAATAAAAAGCGAGAAATTCGCTACAATCTGTACCGGAATAAGTGAACTCATTAACCTCCATCTGCGGCAAAAAAGTCGGCAGTTTCTGCAATGCTCGAAAAGAAAGAAAAACGAGCAACTCCTAGCCGCGAGTGATGCCCGTTGAAGGGAGCGCAGAGCAGACCGCCGATGAAAGCGGCTGCGGTCGGCGAAAACCTGCAAGAACTTCGACGACAGGCCAACTCCTGTGCGTAGAGCAACCACTCGTATGTAATCCACGGATGATCACTAAGATTTCGAATGCATCTTCACGTTCTCTCGCTGATTGCAACATCGGGCCGTAACAGACGGATTCGCTGACCATAAAACCGCGGTTTAAACATAAAAAGAAGCATACCGTTGAGCACAGCCACTAATTGCAACGCAGCACAGCTGCATTGTGTCGGAATAAAGGCGGTCATTCTCCCACGAACAGTGCCCGTGAAAGAAGCTTCCCCTGTTGCAATCCTCTGTCTTTCGACGTCCAGAGGAACCGCAAGCAAGTCTTTCGTGTGATCGCTCCCTCGAGTTCGTCCAACCACTCGACGGGTAGCGAGTGGCGAGAGGTGGACGGCCGACTGGATTGATGGCTGCCGTGGTCTTCTTTTTTGGATGCGTGTCGATTGTCCAAAGTGTATTGCAAA
The DNA here is from genome assembly GCA_024699865.1 of Aphelenchoides fujianensis. Classification (NCBI taxonomy): domain Eukaryota; kingdom Metazoa; phylum Nematoda; class Chromadorea; order Rhabditida; family Aphelenchoididae; genus Aphelenchoides; species Aphelenchoides fujianensis. The sequence continues at coordinate 932,730 of JAMPIO010000015.1, read as the reverse complement.
CGTGTAAAAGCTGGAAAGAGGTCGGTTAGAAATTCGCAACACGACTGACAATCAACAAAATAATTACGACCGCTTTGATCGCACTGCAGAATAGAAAGTGATTTTGTCGTCGAAAACCGAAGACAAGCTTGCTTTCCTCTTGCAAACAATCGAATCACGTTCCTCTCAAAACGCGTCATCTTGAATGGAATTAATCGCTTGCCAACGCCTAACGAGCAACAAAGAAAAGTACGGTCATCTGCTTTCAAACGAATTGAACAGTGCCTCCATCGCGCCACCACCACACAAAGAATGATCGATGCCACCCGAAAGCGAAGCGCCCCGTCGACCGGAATGGAGTGTGGGCGAGCCGCCGGGCCGGTGCTCGCCGCCCGCTCTTCTCCGCGTTCCTCCGAGCCTGACATCACTCGCTGGAACGAACGGCGCCCTCCTTCTTGAGTGTGTTGGAGCGTTGTGCGAAATGAAGAGCAAAAAAGCACGTGTTCGTTCATCAATCGTTGGGATTTTTTGTTACAAAAGAAGCTGGCAAAAGGAATGTGAGTGTTCGGAATAAAACTGCTAGTTTACGTGAATGCAGAATTTTCCGAAAGGTAGGGCTTCAAACTTCATTGCATTCGTCACTCTTTCCTCCGAACGTCAAGGCGGAATAGAGGCCGAACACTTCGGTACAGTCCTCTCAGAAAAAATTAAACCATTGAACTCCTTTGCGCAACGACTATAAAACCGTTCCTTTCTCCAGTGATCAAAAATTCGAAAGGACGAGCAATAGCTAGCCGCAAGTGAACCCCGTTTGAGTGACTGCAGAGCAGAGGACGATGAATGCGGCTGCGGTCAACGAAGACCGGCAAGAAATTTGACGTCCCGCCGAGTTTCCGAACAGTGATCAGCGAATGGTCACTACTCGCTTGCGATCCGCTGGAAGAACGCCGGAATTTTGAAGGCCAGCCGACGTTCTCTGCATGCTCGTAACATCGAACTGCAGTCGTCGAAATTTACTGCCGAGAAACTCGCGGTTTAGACCCAAGGAAGAAGCCAGCTGTTGAGCGTAGCCACGAATCCTCAACACTCCTTCGCCTGGTGGCGGAATAAGCGCTTCACTTCTCCCACAAGTAGTGCACGTAAAAGAACTCCCACCGGTTGCAATTCCTGTCTTCCGACGTCCAGCTGAAGACCCGAGCAACCGTCCGACGGGTGATCGCGCCCTCGAGTTCATCCAACCACTCGACGGGCAGCGAGTGGCAAGAGGTGGACGGCCGGCTGCATTGATCGTCGCAGTAGTCGTTGCTTTATCGAGTTAAAATAAACGGAATAAAGCCGCAGCAAACACGCCGTTTACTTCACTAAAGCAAAGCAAACTGAAAAGACAGCTAACAATCTGAAAATAATCACAAGCATTTCAAATGGACAAACAAGTCAGATGCACGCCCATCAAGCAACTCAAGACTCTCTCCGCCTTCTCCGATCGACACATCTATTCGACCCAACGGCCACTCCCTCCGCTCTCATCCCGCCCGCCTACTCGCCGGACTCCTCTGCCCCTCTCTCGCCGGCAGCAAAAGGCGGGAGGCAAACGCCGCTTCCACTGGACTACGGCGGCCGACGGGCGGGTCGTCCACTCGGCGGAGATCCCCTCCTTCCGCCATTCGAGTGGTGGGCGGCCGCTCGTTCTGGTGGGCAGTCGGGAGTAAGCGGAAGAGCCGCCCGTCCGTTCGACTCGACCGCTCGGTGCGTTGCGGGAGTGGCGGCCGGTCGGTCGGCTGGCGGCTTCTCGGCGGGCCGCTCGACGGAAGCGGGCGAGTGGCGGCGGCCGTCGAAAGAAGCCGAGTGGGCGGCGCGTGGACGAGCGGCCGCCGCCGTCGACCGCCGAGAGCCGCGCCGATCCCAACGGTCGGGCGGCCGCGAAGAAGCCGGTCGATCGATCGAAACTGAACGCCCGCTCGATTGCGTGTTGTGGGGCGTTCTTCCCCGCAGTCCGCCGCTCCGTCCCCGCCGGCCGCCGCTCTGTCCACTCCGCCCGCCCGCTCTCCTCGCCGCCCACCTCGCTGGACTCGCCGCCCGCCTTCTGCCGACTCCTCCGTTCGGCCGAGTGAGCGGGCGGAGCGGTCGGGCGCGTGCTGGACGCGGCGGCGAGGAGCGGCGAGCAGCGGGCGGATCTCCCGCACCGAGCGGCCGGCGGTCTCGCGGGCAGTCGGGGCGGCGGACGCGGCGTTGTTTGCAAATGGATTCGGCTGTTGATCGGGGCAAGCGGAGCCTCCCGACCAGCCGCCCTCTTTCGGCACTCGTCTCGCCGACAGCCCGTCCACTCGTTTCTGCCCGCTGATTCGTGTGTTCTCGGCCGACCCGGCAGTCTCCAGTGGGCAGTCGAAAGGTCGCCCACCTTCCGCGTGGTGTGTCGCCCGCTCCCTCCCGCCCGACTGGGCGATCTCCTGCTCGTGGGCCGGCTTGATCAAATTGCCCTCTTTTGTTGCGCGCGCCCGCCGGAGTGCTCGCGGTCCACATTGCGCATTCGGAGAACACGCGGGCGGGCGGGCAGGCGGCGGACGCGGCGGGCAGGCGGACGCGTTCATTCGTGCGGCTGCCGCGTTTTCGGTCGCCGGCTTTCTTTCCGCTCGGGTCGCTGTGGAACGCGGTCGGCGGCGACATGGAGCACTTGGACGTCCATCAAATTCGATCGTCTAAGCGCGAGAGTGGCGGTGTTGAGGGATCGTCAGCGGATGCTTTGGAGTTGGTGGAGACGCAAAAAGAACCCTACAGCCAGCTATGCCTGAAGGTACCTGCTTGATTATGAGCATTTTTATGCTTTAATTGTAGAGCTACGACTGGGTGCGGTTTTCGCTCGACGGTCGATACGCGTATGCTTTCGTTGACTGGAAACAGCGAATTTGTGTCACAGATCTCATTAGAAACACTCAAATGTATGCATTTCTACGGTTTTGCGCTTCAATAACCGTGATTTTCAGTATTTTCAAGTCGGACGTCTCACTTGGCGTGGATGTTTGCGACTTTTTCGTTTTGAATCCATCCACAATTATTGCGCTCGAACACAACGGCAATTTGTGCTTGCTCCGTTTGTGTGTCAACGACCAGACGTTCACACAAATCGCTTTGGACCGCTTACCGGCCGGTGGGACCGCTTACGTGATCACGGCTATCGAAGGAATGCATGCCGAAGTTGAACGAGTGGTGCTTCAAAAACTGCTGAACAACAGCCTTCGATTTGTGCGGTTGAACATCCTTGAAGACCGCGTGGAAATGGACTGGGACGGGCCGTCTCCACACGAGCCGCTTTACTACGGCTTTGGCAAAGAAGGACGATCGTTGTACGGTCTTTCGAATTACACAAACGAATTGGACCGCTTGTACGAGCTCGACATTGGACAAAAGACGTGGACTACGGCCCTGCTGACTGGTGACTTTGTAGAAACCGTGAGTCGTGTTTATTCAGGAAAATCACATTACTTGTTTTTCAGCTGGATTTTCAACTGTCAGCTTGGTCAAACAAGCACGCGTATATCGCCGGATCCACTAAGAACACCAAACGCTCAGTTTACCGCTGCAGCCTGGAGAACCGTGTGTTGGAAAGACTGCCGCTTGCGGTCGCCGACATTGAGCAAATCTCTCCAATCATGAACGAGACTGGCGAGGACAATCAACTGTTGATCCTGGGCTACAACGAATGTAACGGAAGAAGAAGTCTTTGCCGTCTGCTCTTCAAGTGAGTTCCGTTATTTCTCTTTCAACCACTCAACCCCTTCAGCACGCCCGACTCGCTCCTCCGCCTTGCCGTCGACGCGCTCCGCAAGAGCCGGCTGGACGTGGACGGGCCGGCGGGCTTCCACGGCCTCATGAGCAGCGAGTGCGGCCGGAAAATCCTCCCCTCCGTCTACCCCAACATGACGCCCATCCCCCGCCTCTGATCGCTCGAATAAACTGTTGACTCGAACAAAAGCGAGGGCATCCAACGGGGAGTAGAAGGCGGGCTCGACGGCCGGAGATCCCCGCCGTCCTCTCTCGAATGAGTGGGCGGTCGAGCGGCCGGCCGGCAGTCGGCGAGAGCGGCGAGCAGGACGGGCGGGCGGGAAGACGCGCCGACCGACCGGCCGCTTCGATGGGCCGAGTGGATCCCCCGGAAGGCGGCCGTCCTCTCGCTTCGTCACTCGAGCCGGCGAGTGGGTGGGTGGACGAGCGGCCGATCGGGAGTGTTCACGAGTCCCATTGGGGAGATCGGCCGGTCGGGCGGCTGCTCATCTACCGCTCGTCCTCTCGCCAGTTGATGGGGATTGGCGGCGTTCTGCCGTCCCAACCGGGCGCCCTCCGCCCCTCCCGCCCGCCCACTCGCGGACACTCGCCGTCGCCTCTCTCCGCCGACTGCCCGCCGCGAATCGACGGGCGGGATCGCGCGACCTCCCGCCCGCTCTTCTCCGCTCGCGTCCACGACTGCGACGCGTCTCTCCGCTCGTCCTTCTCGTCGCCGATCCCCTTGAGAGCGCCGATCGGCCGCTTTCTTCCGCTCGTGTTCGGCGGGCTGGACGGCGAGTGAGTGGGCGGCCGCCTCTCGTGTCCGAATCGACCGCCCGCTCTCCACTCGCCGTCTCGATCGAAGCGGACGTCCCGCCGCCCACTCGGCGACGAACGAGCGGGAGAGCGGGCGGATGGGCGACGAGACTCCGCGGGATAAAACGAAGGACGGCGAGTGGGCGGAGAAGCCGGAAGGCGGGAACTCGACGGCGTCCTTGCGGCCGCCAGACCGGAGTTCCGGCCGCTCGTTGCGGGCGGCGAGCGGCGGAAGAAGGCGCGAGTGCGTGGGCGGGCGGCCCGAAAAAAGCGGGTGCAAGGGGAAATGCACGAGTGAATGAACGAACAAGACGGCCGAAATGCCGGGCAGACGGACGACCACGCGGGAGAGGTGTGAAACGCAGGATGAACGGCGGTTGTTCGCTGGCTCGTAAACCGCCGCTCGCTCTGCCTTGTCTCGGCAAGCGACACTCAAGAATCACTCGCCGACAAGTTTGCTTTCAGAGCACTCGGTTGGAAGACGGCCGGCGAGCGCTCGGGGTGGCCATTCGACTCGCGACTCCCGCCCCCTCTCGAAGGGGAAGGATGGGCGGTCGAACGGAAAGAACCGGCCGCCACTCCCCTCTTTCGGTCGGAGCGAGTGGACGGGACGAGACGGTCGTTGCCTCAGTCGATTGTTGGACGTTCTCGGTGTGGACAGCGGCAGGATCTACGAGAAGTGGTGGGGCGGCCGGCTTGTTCGAGTTTGTGCAAAGAAGCGTGGAATCTCTTGCTTGCTTCTTTGTGCACGGGCTGGTCTTTCTTGTTGCTGGTAAGAACGGAGGAAGAGTTTATTTCGTCTTTTGCCATATGAACTGGCAGTTGTTTGCGTGGGTGGCGTTTGGAGCCGAGTTTCCTGGTCTCGAACACGAGGGGTCGCATTTACACATTGTTTCGTTGCTGGTTGTTTCGGTTCTTTACGTGTTTTATTCCGTTCCGCTCTATGGTGGTTTTTTTGTTTGCTGTACCTGCAGAACCGCGTTACGTCGATTGTCGGATGAAGGCAAACGGGCGCACGACTTCGTTTGCAACGAGTACACGGCATCAATTCGTTCTTTTTTTGCTGTTTTTCGAAAGTTTTGATCCACGTGCAAGCAGTCGAATCGTTAGTGAAATTTAATCCGTCTCGTCTGCGGGGACTCGAATCTCCCGCTCGTCGACAAAAGGGCAATACCGCTCATTCGAACAGAAGGATGGTGAAAGCAGCATTTTTTCGTGCAGAGGCCGACTTTTTGCCGCTGCTTGCTGGAAGGCAACGGGCGGCTTTCTTTTACTTGCCGTCCGGTACGAACGACGGCAATCGCCTGGACGTAGAAGAATGGGTCAGGCTGTCGTTTTCAATGGAAGGCGGCTGCTGGCGTTATTTTATAATCCGACTGGCCGTCCGTTATATACTTTTTGTCAGTCAAAATGTTTCAATAGATTATGCATTTTTTTCATTGCTAATGTTTTACAACAATGGGGAAAATTCCGCTGAGACATTCGAAGCAGACCGGTTTTTGTTTATTGTTTCCATTCCTTTACATCATCACGTATCAGGAAAAGCTATTCAAAGACTAAACCGACCGCTCTCCATAAAATCGATTGACTCCTCGTCCGTCCGTTCCCTAGGCGTCCAATTCGACCAAAATCCACCGAAAATCGCCCCAATTTCGTCCATCCACTCGCTCCAACTGCCTGAAATCCAGCCATAAATTCGCGTCTTCACCCGCCGTCCGTCGATTCACGAACGACGGCGAAAAAAAACTCATTTTTTGGGCCGAAAACCGCCGCCGATCGCCGCGAGTCGGCGGGCGGCCGGCTTTCTCGCTCGCTTTTTCGTTCGCTTCCCGCCGGCCGCCGCGAGTGAGAGGGCGCGGAGAACTCGCCGCTCTGCCGGTCGTCCGTCCGCCCACCCGCCGCCCACGAATTCGGCCGCCCGCCCCGACGAACAGAAGGCCGCTTTTCTGTTCGATCGCGGGCATCCGGCGAGTGTCTTCGCAGTCGGCGGGGCGATCGGCAGGCCGCTGGGCGGGAGGAGCGGCGAGTGGAGAACACGAGCGACTGGGCGGTTGGTGGTGCACAAGTGGCGTCCACTGCGCCCTCTCGGTGGTGGATGAGCGCGAGGACGCCCGCCCGCAGTCCGCGGAGCCGATGGACCGTAGCGGCGGTCGAGCGAGCGGTCGAATGAAGGGCGGCTGCCCGCCGATTCTCCCGCCTTCCGCCCACTGGGGGGACTGCCGGCCGTTGGCTACGGGCGGGACGAGCAGCCGCTTCGTCTTCGAGTGAATCTTCCGCCTTCTTTCTCGCCGCAATCCTCCGTCCACTCCACTGCGCCACCGAGCCGCCGGCCACTCGCCGTCTTCCCCGACGGTCGTCGGAGGGCGACGAGCGGGACGGCCACTCGCCGCTCGTCGGCAGCAACCGGAAGCCCGCCGCTCCGTCTACGACCACTCGGCCGATCGGACGGCCGGCGGACACTCCGAAGGGGTGAGCGGCGTCTCCCCGTCGACTTCCACCATCGCGGCCCCCTGCTCTCCTCTGCAGAAGACGCCGTTCACTCGAGCAACTCGCGGAACTCCCCCACCAACTCGCGTCGATTTCGTTCGTTCGTTTCAGCTCGTCCACTCGAACTCCCGCCTTCTGCTTTCGGCTCTTCGATCCACTCGCCGCAAGTGGGCGGGCGGTGGAGAAAGCGGAGGGCAGGAGCGGCGAGTGTCCATTCCGAGCAGCAGCGAGGAGTGGGGAAACGAGAGGGGAGTTCCGCCCGCTGCTTCCTCTCGTCCACTCCTCCGTTCGGCCCCGACCGACCGCGCTGCCGGCCGGCGGGGCGACGAGCGGGAGGCGCCGATCGAATGCGAGCGGCCGCCCGTCGCTCCTCAAATGCGCCCTCCGTTGCTGCCCTGCGGTCATCGCTGCGTTCTCGTGCGTGTCAATCGAACGAATGCACGGGACTTCAGCTCGCATCAAACAGAGCTGCGATGCTCACAGCTCGTCCTCGAACATTCGATTGAGCAGAAGAGTGATGCCCGTTCGAATCGAAAGCATTCCGAGCACAAAGCAACGACTAAAGCGGGTCGTTGACGCGTGTTTCGATCACCACAGAAAGCGGGCGTTTGATTCCCGTTGGAAGCGGCTGTTTGCACGCGCCGTCCGCTCTCTCCCCGTCCATTCGGCCGCTTGGATTCTCCGGCTGCTCTTCGCTCAACATCACGACGATCGAGCGGCCTCCCGCGTCCTGCCGGTCGGCTCGCCCCCGCCGCGCTCTCGACCGTCCGCTCGGCCGCCCGCCGGCTTCGAGTCGTCCGGCTGCTCGTTCGACTGCGTACTGGAAGCAGTCGTGTGCGCCCGGTGCTCCCCTCATCCGATCGGACGACTCCCTCCCGCTCGCCCGGAATTCACGAACAGCGAGTGGAAGCGGCGGCCGTCGCTCTCGGCCGGCAGGTGGACGAGCGGTGAGTGGGCGGACGAGAGCAAGGGGAAGGAGAGGGGGAGGGGCCGTTGGACGTGCAGAAAGCGGGCGCTTCTTCGTTTCACCGCCTCGGCAACGATCCACACGATTTCTGCCCGCTCGCCCACTTGCAGCGCGCTCTTCGAAACGGCCAGCCGGCCGAACGGAACTCGCGGCCGCCGATCGACCGCCTTCTTCCCACTCCTCAACGAGAAGCTCCACCTCGTGCCCGACCGCCCGCCGGAGTGGTCGAGCGGTGGGCGACGGCGGGACTCCTCACCCACTGGGCGGATTGCTCCACACGAATCGACGTCACGCCGCCTTCCGAACGGCCCGATCGCGAGCCGGGAAGCGGAAGACGCCGCTCGACGGGCGCCGTTCGGCCCGCGGAGGACGCGGACGAGCCGCCAGTCGCCCACTACGCGAACCGCTCGGCTGGACCGACCGGCTGGATGGAGGGCGGACTCCCGACAATCGAGCGGCTTCGTTTCCAGTCGACCGCTTCAGAATTCTGCACTCAGCCATGCGGAGAAGGACACACTTCGACCAATGGATTGCCCGCTTGATCTCCGTTGTGTTCGTCGCGTGTTCAGCTGCGAACAAATCGGATGCCCCACTCGACTGCAAAGGAGTGAACAGTCGCTTCAATCCGAACGAACGAGAGGGGCAGTCGGTAGAAGGCAGGGGAGCCCAAAGAAGCAGAGCTCTTCTTTGCTCCCCCGCTGGGGAGAACCCTTCACTCGGCGAGCGGGGGTGCTCGTGGCCGAGTGGTTTTTCGGTTGGACTTCTCGTGCCCGCCGTCCTCCGGTCGTCGAGCGAAGGCGGCGGTTCGTGGAGGCCGCGGGGATTCCAGTGCACTCGCCGCCGCCCGCTCGCCGGCGAACTCGGCGGGTCGACCGCCAGCGAGACGGCGGGCGGCCGGCGGACTCGCGGCGAGTGGCGGCGGGCGGCGCGTCAAGTCGGACGGCCGTCTTGACCGCCGCCGCCGCTCGCCGCGTGGCCGCTTTCTGCTCTTGAAATTGAGATTTTTTCTGCTGATTTCCGTTGATTATTGCTGTTCGTCGGTTGGAAGGTTTGTTTCATGGATTCAACTGAAATTATTGGAATTTCTTGAGGCTTCTACGTCACATGGAATAACGAAGACCTTGCCGCGGAATAATCAAATGCTGGCTGTGGAGCGGCCGTGCGAAAGATTTCGTGAGTTTTGCGGCTCGTCCCCCCACTCCCTTCTGCCGCCGCTCTTCTTTCAGCTCGCTCGTCGGTGGACGAACGCGGAGGGACGGCGATTCGAGTGGATGGCGGTCGGTTTAATCTTTTGGCTTACTTTTGTTTGCCGCTCCGTTAAGACGTGGCACGAGAGGAAATCGCTGAAACAAAAATTGAAAGGAATCTTGCTGCGAGAATTCGAGAAAAATTGCGTGACGAACACGGCAACGGAATTATTTGATTTTTGCAATATCCGGACGACAAAGAACAATTGAATGTGCGAGTGGAAGCTTCGAAAGAATACGAACAATCGACCAAAAATTATTTCAACAAACAAAAGCGAACATCCGACTTGGCTCTTCGTTGAAGACAAAATCACTGGCGTCTGCAAACACGGCGAGTTTAACGAAACAACGCACGAGTTGCAGGATTCACGGAACGATCAGCTGCTAGACGGGAACAAATCGACATTGGAAACCTTCCTCCTCCGCCGTCGTCCGCCAAATACACACCGTTTTGCGGTCGTCCACACAAACAACGAAAAAACTGAATTCGCCGTCGTCTCAAAACATTCTCCTTGCAACAACCGCCGACCTGCCCGTCGTTTCCGACTTTCACCAGTCTCTTGTGAGAACCCATCGTCTACTGCTGCCAGCTAAAGGTCACTCTTCAGCAATCGCTGTCTTCTTTCATCCACCGTCGCCTTCTACTTGACTGCATTCAACTACCCACACCCAGGAGTGAAAGCAAATATTGAACGAACGACCGACAAGTCCAACAATTTGTGCCGGATTTCGACGAAATTACCAACACATCTGTTCGAACACCGGTGAAAGAGGAAGAAATTTGCGTCTGTATACGACGAGAGAAGCGGCAAATACGATGCGCAGTCCATTCCTACAAGTTGCGGTCACGGAATTGAATCTTCCCAACGTACATTCGCATCGAATGAACCGCAAGCTTGGAGTCGACCGGCAGCGCGTCAAACGAATCGTGTTCTGCTGGCTCGCGGCCGGCGCCAACAGCAACCGGCCGTCCTGCCGCCTGCCTTCTTTCAACACACGTGCAAACAAGCGCTGCTTACGAGACGATGAGCGATTGGCACGCATCGGAATAACCCGTCAATTTAAAACACAGCAAACAGCAATCGATAAGTTTCTGTTTCCACCGTCACCGCAAGAATTCCCCCTTTTAACGGAATAAAAGCAACCGCCTTGCTGCCGACCAGTCAGAAGAATAGAAAGCCGTCCATCCCGCACAGAAATCAGGAGGAAGACCGCCACGTTCGGGGCGGACTGGAAAGAAGGAAGAACAAACCGCTTTCCATCCACGAGTGGTGTGTGGAGCGGCGGGCAACACAAGAGCGGCAATCCAGTGAGGGGCACCGAAACAATCCAAAAGTATGTCCCAAGTACGGAATCGTGCTCTAAACGAACGAGCTTCTTGTCGTCTTTGAATGGGGGAATCGAACGAGAACGGAAGCTGGAAGTCGAAAACGAAGTGCGTGGACACGAGTTGACGCTCACTTTAGTGTACTCTTTGCCCTGCCTAAATCGAGTGATGATGGACTTCGAAATTGCCTCGGAATTGGCCATACGGCAATGTCCGAAAAAACGGCGAAAAACGAACGTTTATCTTTTCAAATCCGATCGAACGAGACCATCACTACAGTGGAAAAAGTGGGCGCGGAATAATACGAGCTGAAACGGAGATACTCGTCGAAAGAATTGAGGCGTACAGTGGAGCTCGCCGGCTGCAATCTGGAGCCCGCTCGTCTCATGGTTCATTTGCCTCACACAAGACTTGCTGCAACAAACGCAGACGGCTTCGTCTTCGTACGAAAGGTCAACCATGGAATTCAGTTCGGAATAAAGACAACGACTCGCTTCTGTACGACAATAAATGAATGTCATGCACTCGTCTTCGCATCCATAAGAAAGACCGCCGAACTCCGCGCTGATGAGAACAACGAGCGACTCGATGCCGTCAATAACGCTTGTTGGGACGAGCAAAGCCGAACATTAGCGATCCACTAGCACACTCGTCAAATGAACCGAAAGAGTGGAGTCGACCGGCTGCGCGTCAAACGAATGCGTGTTCTCGTTGCTTGCGGTCATCGCTAACAGCAACTGGTCGTCCAGCTATCCGTTTTCTTTCAGCAAACTGGCAGACAAGCGCTGTTTACGCAGCCAATTTTCGGTGCACTGTCCGGAATATACACTCAACTCAAGGCTCAAAGTAAACACCACCGCTCGTCGTCCGTTGTCTGCTTTTCTTGAACAAAGGGCAAACAAACGCTGTTTACTGAACGACCCCTAATCACAGAAGAAGAGCTCGGAATAAACCGTCAACTCGAAGTTCAGCGCGAACTGCAACCGAAAGTCTTCGCTTTCACTGTCGATGCTAGAAACACCAAGCGAGTCACTCGATTCGGAATAAAGCAACCAACCTGCCGCCGAGCAGTCAGAAGAATCAAATGCCGCCCGTCCCGAACAGAAAGCAGAAGGAAGACCGCCGTGTTCCGTGCGGACTGCAAAGAAGGAAAAACGAACCGCCTTCCGCTCGCGAGTGGTGTGTGGAGCGGTGAGCAACAGAAGAGCGGCATTAAAGCGAGGGGCAGCAAAAGAAGTCGCCGTCCGTGCAAATCACCAATGGATGTGCGGAATTGGTGCTCAAAATGAACGGACTTCTCGCCGCCTTTTGAATGCATCGGTCGAACGAAAACGGAAACTGAAAGCCGAAAAGGATGCGCGTGGACACGAATTGACGCTTGCTTTTCGGTCACTTTTTGCACTGCTGAAATCGAGTGATGATGCGTGCTGTAGTCTACTTTGGTGACAGAAACCCAAACGGAATAACCCACTGGTTGGATCATATGTCTTTGGCACCTCGACAGCTTTGATGTTCTGCATTTCAAGAACACGTGCATTTCAACAAACCGGAATAAAACCAACGACTTGTTTCTGTATAATCAAGAAATGAACGTCGTGCTCTCCTCCCCGCATCCAAAAGAAAGACCGCAGAACTCTACGCTGATGCGAAGGACGAGCGACTCGATGCCGTCAAGGATGCTCGTTGTGTCGAGGACAAAGCCAAACATCAACGATGCCGCTGCGATTAACGAACATGAGCTTGTGGGCGGTCAGAAGATTACTGCACGGACGGGATTCCGGAATTTTTATGCAAAACTAAACAAATCAACATCGAAATCAACGAGTAAACAAGCTACCTGCGTTAGGCGAAATCTCCGCGCAGTGAGTGAGTGAACGAAACAAAAAGAAGATGGCGATTGATGGGCGAAAACTAACGTGAATGTTGGGGTCGATTCAACGAGCTCTGTTCGGAGAGTGCCCACTGCCGATGCTCGTCGCTGCAAGAGTGAGCAATGCCGCCCTACCAGCAGGCAGTGAGTGGGAAGGACGAGCAGAATGAGAGCAAGCAGCCAGCGTCTCCGTCAACCTCTGAAGCAAGCCAATCGAGATTGACGAGTCTAAATTCTCGAAATTGACACTACCATGAACGCAAAAAAAAACTACCAAAGAAAGCAAATACGTCTGTTGAAACAAACCATTGCATCTAAAACAAGAAACGGCACGGGCGGAATAAACCAGTTGATCTGCCCACTTCTAACGACGTGATCAGCTGGAGCAAGAACGAAACGATCGGCGAGAAGCCGAGCAGTAAACAGACGGCCGTCAAAAGAATCGAGCTCCGGACACTCTGATGGACATTCAAATAGAAGACCCGCATGCTGGTGGACAAACGAGATGGATGGCTCTTTTAGGCTGGGTTGGCATAGAACCAATGAAGCAAAAAACGCTTTGACGGAATAATCGAACAAAAAGGAGCCAAACGACGAGAAGGTTCTTTACAGCCGACAATCCGCACGGAGAAAAGGAGGAAGCTCACGTTTTGCAGCTCGACAAGAGCCAGTAAGAAGTTGTTCTTGCATCTTGCAAGAAAAGCTCTCTAGAAATCTTTTTGAAACGGACCCAACCAAACAGACTACAGAATTAACGGCCGCAGATAACCATCAAAACTTAAAAATGAACTACAAACCTCAACGATTTTACAACTTTTGGTAGTCACAAGATACAACGCACTAAAGCGTTCACTTTTTCGATCAGCACAGCATAAGAAAGAATCGACAATCAATCATCCACCGTCTTCGGTCAACTTCTCCTAGCGATCGACCTTTCCTCGCTCTCCAGTCCGACGGCAATCGATCGTCTGCCGAAGCGAATCCAGTGGATAGACGGCTGCGATCCAGTGGTTCGGTCCGGACGGCCATTCGTGCGGCACCCACTCGCTTCTTCGAACTCTCCACTCGGTCTTGCCGCTGCCTTCCCTCTCCCAGCTCCCTCCCGCCTTGCTCCTCCCGTCGTTCCCGTACGCCGTCACCGATCGACGCCCACCGGTGAGTCCCGCCGCTCGCCTTCACTCCAGCCGCTCATTTCAAGCCGCCCGATTGATGTTCCCTCCGCCGAGTCGTCCACAACCGCCTTTCACTCGCCGAACTCCGCGGCCGCTCGTCGAGCAGCCGACTGGAGCGTTTGGGCGGTGGCTCTTCCGACGAGTGGCCATCTTCCGCTTGTCCGGCCGCTTCTTCGTCCTTTCGAGCGGAGAGATGGGCGGACGGCCCCCACAGACGAGCGGGCACTCGCCTCACATCGGCCGTCGACCACTCGCCCACTCCTCAGCCTGCGATCACGCTTTCCAACCACACCATTCATTCGCTATTAAAGACGACGGTTAACCACATGCTCGTGAACAACGAAGAGATTCTCGCATTGCTCCTGCTGGTTGCCCATCAAACTCACTTCCTCCACCAATTTGCACCGACTGCTCACTGAAAGCAAGAGTCTCTCCAATCGAAGGACATCCCAGGATCTCTGCCCACGAACAGAAAGAAGCGGATGCGTGGAACACAAGTGGGGCTCGCCTGCCCAGTCGATGAAAGGGATGAAGCGAGAGAGAACCTTGTAGGCAAAAGAAAGAAAGGCGCCGTTTCGTCCGACACACCCGCACGACGAACTCGAACGACGACGTTGCAAAAAAGGCGAGCGGGGGAGAACGGCCGCTCGATTAGGACTCCGTCTTGCGGCGGCTGAGCATCCGATCGACCACCGTCTTCGCGTACTCGAGCCGCTCGCGGAGCTCGTGCGCGCAGCCCGCCTCGACGAGGGCGGCCGGCGCTGCGGGTTGCCGAACGTCGCCGCCCGCATGGACGGCGAAACGATCAGCTTCGTGTGGTCCTGCAAGCAACCCAACAGTCCCACGAATCAAACGGAAGGAACTCGCCGCAAAGAAGTTCAACTGGAGCGTCCCGTCCGTCAGCAGCAGCACGAGGGCCACGTCCGAGCGGAACCACTCGCTCAGACACGGGAAGCGGGCGAACTCCTGGCCGCCCCGCAGCAGCCGCTCGCCCGCCGATCGCAGGCGTTCGATCACGTACGAGCGCCACTCCGCGAGCAGCTCGACCGTCTTCTCCAGCGTCTGCGCGTCCTCGGCGCCCGTCGCGTCCACGTTCTGGAGCCGACTGCAAGCGGAGGGGAGGAGCGGGCAGAACGAGGGGAACTCCTTCCCGCTCGGATCAACCAACAGCTTCGTGTGGTCGTTGAACAGGACGACCAACAAGTCGCCGCACAGCTGGCAAACAAGGCCGTCCTTCTCCGCGTAGTCCACCCACCGGGAGACTCAAAAGACGGTCGCCGATGCGGGTTGCTCGTCCCGCACGTCCACTGCAATCAATCGAGCGATCAGGGAAGCTTTCGGGGGACACTCACGATCGTCAGTCGGCACCTGCTCGCCCTGTCGGCAGAAGAAGGGCGTCGACTGGTTCGCCGCGTTGTTCAGATGCTCGACGATCGGCGTTTCGTCATTCTCGTTCGCCTTCCAGCTGCTCACGATCATCGACGCGGCGTCCTGCACGACGGGCGGCTGCAGCGGACGCGCGGCGTCGCCCAGGCGAGTCTCCGGCTGAAAGCGAGCGGAACGGAGGCGAGTGAAAAGAGGCGAAGGAGAACAGACGTCGATCATGCCGCCCGAAAGGTTCTCCTGGTTGAAGCGCGGCACGGACCCGAGGCACGAGACGGGCAGCGCGTCGGGCAGGAAGCCGCGCGAGAAGACGGCCGGGCGGCCCCCCGGCCGCGGCGCGAGCAGGGCGGCGATCAACTCGTGCGCGTGCCGCACGATGCGCGGCGGGATCACGAACTCGTTCCGCCGAATCCTCGCGAGAGCGGTCGGAGTTGGAGGGAAGACCGGAGGAACTCACCTGAAAGGACAGCGTCTCGAACGGCGGCTTCTCGACGAGCCGCGTGTGGAGGTGGCAACCGATCGCCCACTCGTCCACCCCGAACGAGTGGCCGGCCTTGAGCAGCGGCGAGTGAGTAGACGAAGGAGGGAACGAAACGATGTAGTTGGGCGTGCCGCAGAGTGCCTGCCTCTGCTGCCCGTCGCCGATCTTCAACTGCAGGCGGTCGCCGAGGAACAGGTTGCCCAGCTTCAGGTCCCGATGGATGAACTGCCGGGCGTGCAGGTGCTGGCAGCCGGCCACGAGCTGAAAGCGGCGTGTGAGCGGTGCGGAGTGGAACGAAGGGCGCTCTCTCGGTGCGTGAAGTAGCGGGCTTCCAGCTCGGTGACCACTCGACGCCGCCGGTGGAACTCCAGCAGCGAGCGGGCGGCCGGCGGAGGGCAGCGGAGGGCTGCGAGAGTCCCCGGTTGTCGGCGGCTGTTCGGCGGATCGAGTGGGCGGCAGCAAAGAGAGGACGAGTGGCCGGAGGAAGGAGCGAGTGGGCGGTCGACTGCTCTCCGCTTCCCGCACCGCTCGCCGTCGTCCATCCACGCACTCGCCGATCACTCCGGAAAGAAGCCGCGAGAGCCGCCGATCCTCTCCGCCCGCCACTCGCTTCTTCGGGCGGCCACTCGGCGGACTGCCGGCCGGAGGGCGCCGTCCAGCGGAAAGCGGAGACTCCCGCCGCTCGCCCGTGGTCGATGCCCTGCCCTCACTTCTGGTCGAAAGGCGGAGCGCCCACTCCGAGGGGAAGACGGGAGGGCGGGCGGCCATTTGACTCGCCGCTCGAGCGGGAGCGGCGGGCGGTCGGCAGCGAGGGGCTGACCGATGGTGACTTTTGTTTGATGGAGCGAGTTATGCGCTGCACGAGTCGATAGTTTACTTACTGGAGGGAAGCAGGAAGAAACTCGTCGGAATGGGTGTGGCGGGATTATTCTTCTGTCTGGTGGGAATTGTAAGCGTTAATTCATGCAGACAATTATTCTGTCCATTTCAATCGCTTGCATTTGGCTGTTTGTTCTTGTTTAACTTTTGTTTTTCAAACGATTCCGTGCCGTTCACGCTTGCTTTCCGACTATCGCTCTCGTCTATGGAAATTGACAGGGATCTTGTGTTGAACGGGTTATAAACGCTCACGTTTCAACTGCGCGTGCTTTCGGCCTCTATTCTTCTTCATTTGTTAAGCACTAGAAGCAAAGTAAGGAATATTCCGGCTTCGCGTCCATTGTTTTCCACCAGTCAGGTTTCACTTGCCAGACCAGCTTCAGCTCCGTTTTCACCTGCCATCAACTGTTCATCGCATTCGAATCACAGCAGTCCTTCAAATGAGTCAGTCTTTTCGACGGCATTAAACCAGCAGACCCGGCGTCTGGACGGCGTTCAGTCTCGAGCGGAGTGAGCGGTCGGTCGACTGCCGCTGTTCATGAGAAAACCGCCGTGTCCTTCGATCCTGCTGCCCATGCTCACTTTTTTCTTTTTAGGTCGGAAGCTCCAGAGGTCGTTCACCCGAAAGAAGGGGGCGCGAAAACCGCCGACTGCCGGCCGGACGCCCGCCTCCCGTCGAGCGGCCCCCACGGCGTCCGCGTAGTCCAGTGGGATGGGCGGCGGATTGCGGGGCGGGAGTCCCGTTGGCCGGCGGGATCGAAGCCGGCGGTCGAGAGCGGGCGGTCGGCCGTGGAAGACGGCGGAGTGCGCGGATCGGCCGGCGAGTGGGCAAGTGGCGGGAGGATTCAACCGAAAGAAGTGCCCGTGGATGAGGCAGGTGTGGACGGCGGGCGGACGGGGCGCTGCAGCCACTCGGTCGCCGCTCGGCTTTCCACCGGTTGGAGGGAAGAATCACGAATACTCCAGGAACTGCGGCTGCACTTTGCCACGTTATTGGTCTCGCTGGAAACGTCTTTGATTTCCGATGGCGGTTGGTGGTGGCACTTTTGCTGTACAGCTTGTTGATCAGGTTGTTTTCTTTTGTAGTCGTTCGATAAAAGGGCAGCAATCTACCCTTATTCCGCGAAGTCGGCTAGTATCAGCGGGCAACATAATGCCTGGTTGTATTGTCGACTTTTTCAAATGAAAAGAGAGAGAAACGCGTGGTTATCGCGGGCTTCTTTCTTTTGCTTTCATCACTCGCACATTCGTTTTGGGAGAGTCGAGTGATCGAGACGCCGCTTTCCTTCTTTCTACGTTGCTACTTGCTCACACTCATCGCTTGATCGAAATCGAATGGTGGCTATTCGCTTCATTTGTTCGAAGAAAACGGGTATTGGCCGGATTATTCAGCAGCCGCATACATGGTAGTCATTGAAAGTCATTGCTGGGCATTCTGTGACCCGATTGATAAACAATCATGCCATGGCTGTTTTAGATGAAAACGCACAAACGCAAAACAACAAACGTGCGACAGTTAAAGCTACTTGCCGTTCGCGACCCAGGCATGCAGCCGAAATCTCCATCGCCCGAGCCCTTGCCGCCCTCCGTTCACCCTGTCTTCCAGTGTGGCCCGTAAGCGGCAGTGCTAGACGGCGACTCGGGCCCGTGATCGACTGCCTTCTTTCGGCGGCCGGCGGGCATTCGGGGCAGAATTCCCGCTCGGAGTGGGCGCTCGTGGACGGGCGGGCGGGAGTGCCCGTCTGCCGCCGGTCGGCCGGCTGCTCTCCAGCACGGGTGACCTCCACACTCGCCGGAGGACTGCCCCCTCACAGTGGAAGGGGCGGGGATCCCCGAGACGACTCGCGAGTGGCCCGCTTCGAATGGTGAGTGGTCGTCGAGCGGACGACTGCACTTATCCCCATGTTCTTCAACGGGCGTTGGGTGACCCCACTTATTTTAGGTGGAGGTGAGTGCGGATTTTCGTTGCTTTATTCCGTACTTGTCTGCGTTGTCTATTCGGTTTTAAATTTTGTGTTGAGTAAAAAGATCAGAGCGGGTTGTTGCAAGCGTAAATTGTCAAAAATGTATCGTCAACACGTTTTAACAAGCGTACAGCCATGACTTCTTTCTTTTTCGGCTATTTTCACACGGCCGTTGAGCAATTATTCAGTGCAACATAATCGGAAATAAATGCGTATGTAATCCATTATACAAAACTCTACCAACAATAAATAGTAGAGTAAACCAACCGTTCGTCAACGAGTCGCAAGTTTCCGAAACATATGTCGATATCAATCAAATTCCGTCCGCAATCGCTATCAATTGCAGAGTAAAATTCTCGCAACCAACGGCCGTCGATCCGAGCACGAACGACCGCAAAAAGAACCCACTTTCTCGCCCGAAACTCGCCGAAAAGCGGGCGAAATCGGCGGGCGGCGAGGCGGCGGCGTCCGGCGGCCGGGCGCGAGCGGCGCGCAAGAGAGCGGGCGGGCGGGCGGGCGGAGAAAAAAGACAGCCGACGCGCCCGAAAACGCGCACTCACGGCGAGTGGACGAGGCGCTCGAAGGGGCCGCCCACTCGCCTCCCGCTCACGAGAAGAGGGAAGGCGACCCCAACAGCACGGCGGCCGGACGAGCGGAGTGGCCGAAGTCGCCGCCCATCCACACCGTCGGGCACCTCCGCTCCGCGAGGGCCGGAAGGAAGCGAGTGGAGGCGGCGGTCGGCGGGCGTCCCTCCGGCGCGTCCATCCGCCGAGCCGACTGGTGGACTCCAAGGGGCCGCCCGTTCGTTCGTTCGGGCCACTCGCGAATTCGACGAGCAGACGGCGGAGCGGCGAGAGCGGGCGGGCGGAAGCGGCCGGCGGTTCGTGGCCGTGGAGTGGACGAGTGCCCAACGGCGGCCTCCCCGCTCTTTCCGCTCGACTTCTCGCCCACTTCCACGCGGTTCTCCTCGCCGCCCGGCCGCTCGAACGGCGTCTCCACCGCGAACGGGGCACTCGCGAAACGAGCAGAACGATCGCCGCCACGAGAAAGAAGCGAGCATTCGGGGATCTCCGCGAGCACGACCACTCGGCGCTTCGATCTCGGCGTCCGCCCGACCGCCCGGACGAGCGCCCTCAATCCACGTGCGCCCGCTGCGGTCGTTCGAACCGCCGGCGAGTTTACGGCGGTTGTTCGCGGCCACTCGCTCCGCCCGCCGCTCGTCCAACCGGCCGGTCGGGCTCGAGGAAGGCGGGCGATCGGCCGGCCGGGGGGTTCTTCCCTCCGTTCACTCGACGAGCAGAAATCCCACCGGAGTCTCCGCTGCCCGCCGCCCCTCGGCCGCTTCCGCCTTCTCTCCACCGCCCGAAGTCCACCCACTTCCTCGAGGAGGACGAGCGGGCTCCTCGCCGCCTTCAACGGGGAGCTCGTGGCCGGCGGGCAACAGCGAGCAGTCCCGCGGGCGGGCAGTTCGACGGCCGCCCGACTGCTCGTCCACTCGACGCTCTTCCGTCCGCCCGCGTGTTCCCCGGCCGACCGCCGCCTTTCCGCCCGTTCCGGTCGGTCGATCACGCGTGAACGTCTTCGAGCATTTCTTTGATCGCTTTGTTGTTTGTTTCGTTCGGGAGATCCCCGAGCGGGCGGCCGGCGGGAAGAACCGCGAGCGAGCGGCCGCCTTCGAGTCGCCGCGGGCCGCCCGACGGGAAGCCGGCGACCTCCCGCACCTCGTCGAGCCGCACGGCGATCGGCTCGCGTGAAGACGACGGGGAGGAGTGGGAAGTCGTTTTTTTTCGTTGATCGTTTTTGTTGTTTGTGGTTGAGAAATGAAATCAATGGAGGTGACTGTTGATCGACTTGAAGTAGGAGAGAAAGTGAGCGGTGTGGAGGGCATCCTGTTTCATCTTTGAGCAATCTCCAGTGCGTTCTTCTGACTCGCCGCCTGCCCCACCCCAGAAAAAGCGACCGCCAGCCGCTCTCTTCACCCGCCCGCTCGTTTCGGCGGCGGCGGTCAAGTCGGGCGGCCGCCGTCGCCGCTCGCCGCTTTTTTCTCCCGCCCGCCGCTCGCCGCTTTCCGCTGCTTTTCGTCGCGCGTTCGGGTGTCCGTCGGTCGGCAGGCGAGTGGTGAGTTCTCTTTTTTGTTGGTGATGGGCGCGGTGGACAAGGGTTTTGAGTGGATGAAGATTGGTTTATTTTTGTCTTGTTTTGTTTGGAAAAGAAAGAAGCGGCCAACTAATCGACAACTTTTTGAATAACGAATAGTCAGACAATCTTTTGAAGCTGACAAAAGCTAGCAAACAAGAAGTGAAGAAGTAAGGAGACGGCGGCGGCTCAAGTCCACTAATGATCGAGAACGACGGTGCGAATTGATCTTTACTCACCAATTATTTGTGTCTGCATCAGTGCGCAATAAATTTGCCCTCATCTTCAAGAAAACAAAGACTGAGTTCACTACACTTTGTAATCGAGCAAACACCTCGCATTTTTCCAGTTTCGACGGGATTATTCGTTCATCAATGCCTCAAGAGCAACAAAAAACCACGGCTACCTACTATCGAACGAATCTTTCATTGTCTCTATTCCGCATCCGCCACCCACAAAGAAAGATCGAAACAACCCGAAAGCAAAGAGCCCCGTCGAGCGAACTGGGGTGGGGGCGAGCCGACCGGCCGCCGCTCGCCGCCCGCTCTTCTCCGTGTTCCTTCGACCGCCCACCACTCGATGCAACGAATGGCGCGCTGCTCATTGGCTGCTTTGAACCAGCGTGTGACGGCGCTTCGCGCCGTCCCCAGCTGGGGGAGTCGTTAGACTGGTGCGTATCGAATGCTTTTGTCGACTGTTTGAAAAATCGATTGCTCGTCTCTATGCGAGAACGCCGAGTTGCGCTTCACAAGCCAATGAGTTTGGTCAAGACTCGGCAAATTGGCAGTTTCTGGACAAAGACTGCCTACTTCATCCTGCTCATAAGGGTCCATGAAGAACGAAGGCGAACACTTGAAGTCGCTTGCAACGCGGGCTTGGAGTACGACGGCGCGCACAACGCTGTTCGCCACTCGCAAACAACGCCTAGCAGTCTGTATTGATCCCAGCAAACGGAAAAAGTGATTGCTGTTTGCGCCGCCTACAGAAACCGACCGCGAAGCTCGAGTGCAGAACCCCACCACAAAACGATTCATTACCCTTCGGCAACCGATTGTTTGAAAATCTGAAACGGTGGAAAGATGGGCGATACGTGCTTGACGTTTTTGCCAAGTTTCAGGAGAACCCGTCCACTCATCTCCAAACCCGCCCGCTTTTTGCGCGATTTGGTGCCTTGCGGTTGCACGAGTGCGGGGGCCAAGCCGTCCACGTCAACTCCGTCAAATGTACACAATCGTAAAGCCGGCATCCTGCGCTTTCGAACGAGCCCACATTCATGTCATGACGTCAAGAATGCAATAAGAACGACGGGGTTGAAATTCGCCCGAATTTTCAAATCGACACACAATTTCCTTTCCATGAGCCTGAGGTTCTGGCAACTTCTCTGAATTCAAACGCAAGCTTAAAAGATGCGCAAGACCTTTTTCTAGACAGTATTTTTTTCGTTTGTCAAATAAAATTCCCGGAAGCGAGAACGGCGCCTCCGAGTGTGAACCTCTTCGATTTTCCGCCCCAACCTTTCGACTTTGAATGTTCACAGCTTTTTTCAACGACATTTCCTGATGATGCCGTCAACTAATAAGATGTTCCTTGTTTCAAGGCGCATCTTTTCGTCCACGGGGCGGGTGAATTTGGCCGTGCGCGAAAAACGGTACGGCGCGGAACGTCGGCACGGAACGTCGAACGTGCTTGCCGGTGGTCGAAATGCACATTTTCGAACTTCGCGCATGCGAGTTACTCTAGCCAGAAAAAATTTCAGAACGATTGGACTAACGGTTAAAAAGTTGAGGGGGCGAGTTTGACGAACAAACGCACCGGTTAGCGCCGTTTACGGGGGGATAAAAGAGATGGGTGTTCATTGTTTCTTCCTTCGTTTTACAGCAAGCGCAAGAAAGTAAACGAACTTTTCACAATCGAATCGCACGTTTCTTGACAGTCCGTCCAAAAGCAGTAAAAATCCGCCCGCGATCGCTTCCACTCGCCTGAAAACACAAATAATATTCACGCAATCGACGTACGTCTATCCACGCACGAATGATCGCGAAAAGAACCCACATTCTCGCCCGAAACACGCCGAAAAGCGGGCGAAATCGGCGGGCGGCGAGGCGGCGGCGTCCGGCGGCCGGACGCGAGCGGCGCGCAAGAGAGCGGGCGGGCGGGCGGGCGGAGAAAAAAGACGGCCGACGCGCCCGGCGCCACCGAACGGACTGCAACGCCCACCCTCCAGTGGACGGGGCGATCGGAGGGGCCGCCCACTCGCCTCCCGGCCACTCGAAGAGGGAAGGCGACCCCAACAGCACGCGGCCGGGCGAGCGGAGTGGCCGAAGGCGCCGCTCGCCGCCTGTTTGTGTCGGGCACCTCCACTCCTCGAAGGCCGAAAGGAAGCGAGTGAAGGCGGCGGTCGGCGGGCGTCCCCTCGGCGCGTCCATTCGGCCGCTCGTCCGTTCGGGGCCCTCGCGAATTCGACGAGCAGACGGCGGAGCGGCGAGAGCGGTCGGGCGGAAGCGGCCGGCGGTTCGTGGCCGTGGAGTGGACGAGCGCCCAACGGCGGCCTCCCCGCTCGTCCCGCTCGACTTCTCGCCCACTTCCACGCGGTCCTCCTCGCCGTCTGGCTGCTCGATCGGCGTCTCCGCCGCGAACGGGACACTCGCGAAACGAGCAGAACGATCGCCGCCACGAGAAAGAAGCGAGCATTCGGGGATCTCCGCGAGCACGACCACTCGGCGCTTCGATCTCGGCGGCCGCCCGACCGCCCGGACGTGCGCCCTCAATCCACGTGCGCCCGCTGCGGTCGTTCGAACCGCCGGCGAGCTTCCGGCGGTTCTTCGCGGCCGCTCGCTCCTCCCGCCGCTCGTCCGCCCGGCCGGTCGTGCTCGAGGAATGCGGGCGATCGGTCGGCCGGGGGGTTCTTCCCTCCGTTCACTCGACGAGCAGAAATCCCGCCGGAGTCCCCGCTGGCCGCCGCTCCCGCCTTCTCTCCACCGCCCGAAGTCCACGAACTCCGCCCACTTCCGCGCGGCCGCTGTGGTCAGACCGACGGGCTCCTTGCCGCCTTCAACGGGGAGCTCGTGGCCGGCGGGCAACAGCGAGCAGTCCCGCGGGCGGGCGGGCGACTGCTCGTCCACTCGCTCCACTCGGCGCTCTTCCGTTCGGCCGCGTGTTCGCCGGCCGACCGCCGTCTTCCCGCTCGTTCCGGTCGGTCGATCACGCGTGAACGTCTTCGAGCATTTCTTTGATCGCTTTGTTGTTTGTTTCGTTCGGGAGATCCCCGAGCGGGCGGCCGGCGGGAAGAACCGCGAGCGAGCGGCCGCCTTCGAGTCGCCGCGGGCCGCCCGAAGGAAGCCGGCGACCTCCCGCAACTCGTCGAGCCGCACGGCGATCGCCTCGCGTAGAGCCGGCGGGGAGGAGCGTGGATTTGTGGAGGACTCTTTGATTGCTGTATTGTTTGTTTGTGGTTGTGCGATGAACGGTCGTTGTTTTTGATTAACTTGGAGGTGGAGTGTGCTGATTGGCGAGGTAGAATACTCGTTCCATCTTCGAGTAATCTTCAGTTTGTTCTGCCCACTCGCCTCCTTTTCGCCGTCCCCGAGGGAAGCGACCGGCAGGTGCTCTCCTCTTGCCCGCGCGTTTTGGGCAACGGCGGTCAAGTCGGGCGGCCGCCGTCGCCGCTCGGCGCTTTTTTCTCCCGCCCGACGCCCGCCGCTTTCTGCTGCTTTTCGTCGCGCATTCGAGCGCCCAACGGCCGGCGGGCGAGTAACTCCTTTTTGTGCGTGGATGGAAACGGATGGACAAGGCTTCAAGTGGATACAGGTCGGTTCGCTCTTTGCATTTCTATTTTTCGGCAAAGTTGGAAACTGCTTGAACAATTGAGCGGTTGAAATTATTAAATCATATTGGAACGGAGAGAACAAACCATAGCGCATCCCAATGTTTATGGACGAAATTACCTGTCTCTACGCATGTGTTTCTTCCACTTGAACACAAAACGCAACCCAAGCCACGCGCAAAGAGGATATGCGTGTTCTATTTGCGGAATAAAGCCTCACCCAACACCAACGAAACAAAAAAGTGTTCCCGGTGCTTCTTTCCAATCAACCATACAATCTTGTCTCAAAACTGCCAGAACTCACGGAATTACTCGACCGGCAACGCTCGAAAAACAACGAAGAAGAAGAGAACTACCACCTGCATCCGAAAGAATTGAGCGGTGCCTCAACCTCGCAAACGCCATCTAGAAAAAAGTATTGAAGCAACCCAAAACGAAGAGCTCCGTCGAACGCACTGGAGTGTGGGCGAGCCGACCGGCCGCCGCTCGCCGCCCGCTCTTCTCCGCGTTTCTCCGAGCCGCCCACCACTCGCTGCAACGAACGGCGCCCTCCTTCTCGGCAGCTTCAAGTGGACGCGGCTAAGCGGAACATCTGATTGGAGATAGATGTGGAACGGATACGTCTCCTGTTCGACGATTGTGTGGAGCAAGATCTAGCGGAATAAACCCGAACAGTATGGCAGTCTGATGATTATAAGAAGTGAAGTCAATGCTCTCCTGTAAAGCCAAAGTGGACCACTAAAGGCAGCATTTATTGAAAATAAGGAAATACGAGCAACTCCTACGCGCGACTGATGCCCTTGAAGTCAGTGCAAAGCAGACCGCGATGAAAGCGGCTGTCGTCGATGAAAAGCTGCAAGAAATACGACGGCTCGCCGAAGTTGCGTGCAGCGCTGAGTGAATGGCCGCTATTCGCTTCCAATTCGCTGAGCGAATGCGGCAACCCGCACTGTTCGACAGTAGAGTTCCACGGAATAATCCACCTATTCTCCTACGAGCAGTGTACGTGAAAGAAGCTCCCCCGTTGCAATCCCCTTTTTTCGATAACTAGCTGAAGACCCGAGCAATAGTCCGACGGGTGATCGCGCCCTTGAGTTCGTCCAACCACTCGCCGGGCAGCGAATGGCGAGAGGTGGACGGCCGGCTGGATTGATGGCCGCAGTGGTCATTTCTTCCGTAGGAAAGCAGCGGTGAGCATCGAAGACAGCTGCATCAATGAGAAGACGGAAGAACGCCAAGTGCGAGCGGTCGGCCCGTCCTAGCAGGTTCGATGAACGGAATAACGCAAAATTATTGACGGGCTTTGCAACACTAAGAACGCGTGCACGAATACGTCGCGGAATAAACCCGTGCCTTGATCGCTGCTCTGATGGTACTGAACATCAGCAACGAGAGCATGCACAATTAAAGAAGAAATGATCAGAAGACGCAAACTCGGATGTACGCCCCACATGCGTGTGGACGAAAAGACTTTGGAGGAAAAAACGGGAGATAAAAACCTTCCAAGCTTACGAACAAGGAACGGAATAATGTCTAGCGGAAGGCCCTTGTTCAGCAAGTAAAAAAGCAAAGATATCAACGACACTCAAACAACAAGAAAGAAGATCGGATCGACCACTTCGAACTAACAAACGAATAGAGTTCACGCTCCACCAATAACGACGCAAAACTCTGTGCTTTTTCGCTTACTTCGAGTGTTTAATGCTCAACTGCCCTTCTTCCGCTCTCAACCCGCCCGCCTGCTCGCCGAACTCCACGGCCGCCCATCCACCGGCAAAAGAAAGCGACAATAAACCGCCGAATCCATTGGACGGGCGGGTCGTCCACTCGGCGGGAACCGACTTCTTCCGCCATTCGAGTGGTGGGCGGCCGCTCGTTCTCGTGGGCAGTCGGGAGTGCGCGGAAGAGCCGCCCGTCCGTTCAATTCGACCGTTCGGTTCGTTGCGGGAGTGGTCGCCGGTCGGTCGGCGGGCGGCTTCTCGGCGGGCCGCTCGACGGAAGCGGGCGAGTGGCGGCGGCCGTCGAAAGAAGCCGCGTGGGCGGCGAGTGGACGAGCGGCCGCCGCCGTCGACCGCCGAGAGCCGCGGCGATCCCACGGTCGGTCGCCGCGAAGAAGCCGGCCGATCGATCGAACCGAACGCTCGTTCGATGTCGTGTTGTGGGGCGTTCTTTGCCGCAGTCCGTCGCTCCGTCCACTCCGCCCGTCCGCTTCCTCGTCGCCCTCCTCGCTGAACTCGCCTCCCGCCCGCCCTTTCGGCAGTCGGCGCGCGGATCCGCGGGACCACGGCGGCCGGGCGGCTCGTCGCCCCGCTCGCGTTCTCGCGTCCGTTCGGCCGCTCACTCGCCGCCCGCCCGCCCGCCTTCTTCTCCGTTCGGCCGAGTGGGCGGGCGGGGCGGTCGGGCGCGTGCTGGACGCGGCGGAGAGGAGCGGCGAGCAGCGAGCGGCCGGCCGTCTCGCGGGCAGTCGGGGCGGCGGGCGGCTCGAGTGCGCGCGGAGGGGCGGCGGAGTGCGCACTGCGGGAACACGCGGGCGGCGGCCGATCGGGGCAAGCGGAGCCCCCCGACCAGCCGCCCTCTTTGGGCACTCGTCTCCGCGCAGCCCGTCCACTCGTTTCTGCCCGCTGATTCGTGTGTTCGTGCCCGGATCGGCAGTCTCCAGTGGGCAGTCGAAACGTCGCCCACCTTCCGCGTGGTGTGTCGCCCGCTTCCTGCCGCCCGACCGATGGGATCTCCTGCTCGTAGGCCGCCTCGATCAAACTGCTCTCTCTTGTGTGCGCGCCCGCCGGAGTGCTCGCGGTCCCCATTGCGCGCCCTGAGAACACGCAGGCGGGTGGGCGGCGGACGCGGCGAGCAGGCGGGCGCGTTCATTCGTGCGGCTGCCGCGTGTTCGGCGGCGGGCTTTCTGTCCGCTCGGGTCGCTGTGGAACGCGATCAACGGCAAAATGGAGGATTTGAAGATCTACCAAACTCGGCCGTCTGTGCGCGAGGATGGCGGTGTTGAGGGATTGGTGGTCGATGCTGAAGAGTTGCTGGAGGGACGCAAAAAGCCATGCAACTCGCTATGTGTCAAGGTGAGTGTTTTCATTCACACTATTCTCACGTACTATAGGACTACCGCACTGTACGTTTGTCGAGCGACGGTCGACACGCGTACATTATTTTTAACTCGGTTTCGCACGTCTGTGTTGTTGATCTCATTCGCAACACCCAAATGTAGGTCCTATTTTTGACCCTGCTCGCATTTAAGAAGTTCCAGTGTTTTTAAGTCAAATGCGTCGTCTTGGGAGGGGGTTTGTGATTTTTTGATTGTGAATCCGAGCACAATCGTTGCATTTGATCTTTACGCCCTTGTATTGCTTCGTTTGCGTGCCGAAGATGAGACGTTTGAGGTCATTCACCTCGAGCATCGACCACTCGTTCGGACTGCCTACGTGATCACAACCATTGAAGAAGGGAATATCATTGGGCAAGCAGTATTCAATTGTGGCTACACACGCAATGTTCGATTTATGCGCTTGGACATGGACAGGGTTCAATTGAACGTTGAAACCCACAATCAGGTCGATGGTCTTCTGTGCAAATACCAGTTATCTGCGGATAGTCGCTTTTTGTACGGTCTGTCGCAACGTGGCGATGGGTTTGGTACACTGCACTCGTACGACATCGTGAAGAGAACGTGGAGCAAGACCAAACTGACTGGCAATCTCGGAAAGGTACGTTCTTAGGAATGGAATCCGCAAGAAACTTTCTTCTTTTCTTTTAGTTGAGTCCTCGCGCACTCGTGTGGTCACAAAAGCACGCGTACTGCTGCGGATCCGACATTGTTGAACGTCGACAGCTTTACTTTGTTCTTTGCTGTGATTTGGAGCGATGCGAATGGAAGAAGCTGTCGGTTGTGAGCAACGAGGCCATGCAAATATTTTCCATTGTGAACGCGAGCCCTGGCAAAGACGACGGACTAGTAGTTCTCATCCGCAAACAAAAGACAATCGAAGTCTACCGTCTTCTTTTCCAGTAAGTCCTCTTCTTGGCATTCAACTACTCACTTCCGTTCAGCACACCCGACTCGCTCCTCCGCCTCGCCGTGGACGCCCTCCGCAAGAGCCGGCTGGACGTGGACGGGCCGGCCGGCTTCGACGGGCTCATGAGCAGCGAGTGCGGCCGGAAGATCCTCCCCTCCGTCTACCCCAACATGACGCCCATCCGCCGCCTCTGATCGCTCGAATAAACTTCTGCCGCGAACAAAAGCGAGTGCATCCAACGGGGAGCAGAAGGCGGGCTCGACGGCCGGGGATCACTGGGCGGTCTTCTGTCGAACGAGTGGGCGGTCGATCGGCCGGCCGGCAGTCGGCGAGAGCGGCGAGCGGGAAGACGCGCCCACCGACCGGCCGAGTGGGTGGAAGGCGGCCGTCTTCTCGGTTTGTCGCTCGAGGCGGCGGGCGGCGAGTGGGTGAGCGGACGAGCGGCAGGTGGGGAGTGTTCACGAGCCGGGGGTGGACAGGCGGCTGTTCACCTCCCGCCACACCCGTCAGCTGGATCGAGGGATTCACGGCGTTCTGCCGGCCGATCCCGCCCGCCCACTCGTGGACACTCGCCGTCGCTCCTCTTCGCCGAATGCGCGCCCCGAATCGACGGGCGGGATCGCGCGACCTCCCGCCCGCTCTTCTCCGCTCGCGTCCACGACTGCGGCGCGTCTCCCCGCTCGTCCTCCTCCCCGCGAATGAGCGGGACGGCGCCGATCGCCCGCTTTCTTCCGCTCGTGTTCGGCGGGCTGGACGGCGAGTGAGTGGGCGGCCGCCTCTCGTGCCCGAATCGACCGCCCGCTCTCCACTCGCCGTCTTGATCGAAGCGGACGTCCCGCCGCCCACTCGACGACGAACGAGCGAGAGAGCGGGCGGATGGGCGACGAGAATCCGCGGGATGAAACGGAGGACGGCGAGTGGGCGGAGAAGCTGGAAGGAGGGAACTCGACGGCGTTCGGGCGGCCGCCAGACGGGAGTTTCGGCCGCTCGTTGCGGTTGGCGAGCGGCGGAGGAAGGCGCGAGTGGGTGGACGGGCGACCGGAAGAAAGCGAGTGGACAGCCGCCTCGCCCACGTCTCCAAGGTCAACGTCCATTTATCGCGAGCACTCACTAGAGGAGAGGAGTGAGTGGGCGGTCGGGGCGGCCATTCCACTCGAAACTCCCGCCCCCTCTCGAAGGGGAGGGACGGGCGGTCGAACGGAAAGAACCGGCCGCCACTTCCCTCTTCGGTCGGAGCGATTGGTCGGGGCGAGTCGGTCGTTGTCCCAGTCGACTGTTGGACGTCCGGGTGGAAGCGAGATCTCCGGTGTGGGCAGCGGCAGGATCGATGGAAAGTGGGTGAGCAGTCGACTTGTTCGTGTTCGTGCAAAGAAGGTGGAGTTTCTTGCTTGTTTGTTTCGAAGTGCACGGGCTGTCTTCTTGTTGCCGGTCTGGAGACAGACGTAAGGTTTATTCCGTTCTCGTTTTCAGCCAACTTGCGGAGATCTTACTCGTACCGGAATGAACACTCTTGTACCAACGTTTTGTCATGAATGAACGGCAGCGGTTTTGTTGGGTGGTGATTGGAGCCGAGTTTCATCAGCGCAAGGGCGACTCGGCGCAATGGTTTCTTTTTGCAACCCGTTTCGTTGTTTGGCAAGAGCTTATTTCGCGGCGAGCTGTTTCAAACATTTTTCTTGCACCTATCACTGCGCATTGTGTTTCAGATCTTCGAGTGACAAGAGTGGAGCCGACGAGTTCATTTGCGGCAAGTAGATGCCATCAGTTTTCTCTTTCTTTGCTGCTCGTTTAGAAAGGTGGATTCACGAGCAGAAATCGAATTGTTTGTGGGGTTATTCCGTCTGCTCGTATGCGTGCATGTAGTAAGCGAGTGATCAAAAAATAGTTTTTATCTTCTGCACCGACCACTTCTTCCATCTGTCGCCCGTTGACGTGTGGTTGAAAACGCGGCTCATTCGACCAAAAGGGCGGTGAAAGCGGCATTTTTTTCGTGCGGAGGCCGACTTCTCGCCGATGCTCGCTGGCAGCTGGCGGCCTTCTCCGCCCATTTGCAGTCTCGTTCGAAAGACGGCAATCGGTTCGACGGAGATGAATGGAATCGCCTGCTTGTTTTCGACGTTTAAAGGTAGCAGATGGTACTTTATTCCGAGTAGTAAAGCGACTCTTCGCCGTTGTGCTACGGTTCTGTCGTGTGTAAGAGTTAGTAAAAACATTGAACAAGCGGCAAACGAGAGATTGATTGAATGTTGAACGAAAAGTAGCGAGTGGTTTATTTTAAGTTTGTCTTTGTTTCCTTTTTCTTTTTGCGCATGTCCGTTTGCAGCATTTCTGACCTTGCTTCAACTACCCAACAGTTTCTCACGCGAGCAGCAAGCAAATTAAAAAAAGTAACAAGCAATCTCTTTCAAATCGGTTATTTTCCCGCACTTCCATCCACTGGGCGTCCAATTCGACCAAAATCCACCAAAAATCGCTCCAATTTCGTCCATCTGTTCGCTTCAACTGCCTGAAATCCAGCCATAAATTCTCGTCCACACACGCCGTCCGTCGATGCCCGAACGACGGCAAAAAGAACTCACTTTTTGGGCCGAAAACCGCCGCCGGCCGCCGCGCGTCGGCGGGCGGGCGGCGCGAAAAAAAGCGGGCGGCCGGCCGGCTTTCTCGCTCGTTTTTTCGTTCGCTTCCCACCGGCCGCCGCGAGTGAGTGGGCGCGGAGAACTCGCCGCTCTGCCTGGCGGCCGTCCACCCGCCGCCCACAAATTCGGCCGCCCGCCCCAACGAACAGACGGCCGCTTTCCGCTTCGATCGGTGGGCATTCGGCGAGTGTGTCCGCAGTCGGCGGGCGATCAGAAGGCCGCTGGGCGGGAGGAGCGGCGAGTGGAGAACACGAGCGACTGGGCGGTTGGTGGTGCCCGAGCGGCGGCCACTGCGTCCACTTCTCGATGGTGGATGACCGCGAGGACGCCCGCCGGCCGCCCACTCGCGAGTTCGAGGGCGGCGGCGGGCGGTCGACTGGAGGGCGGCTTCCCGCCGATTCTCCCGCCCTCCGCCAACCGGGAGACTGCCGGCCGTTCGCTGCGGGCGGGACGAGCCGCCGCCTCGTCTTCGAGTGAGTCCTCCGCCTTCTTTCTCGCCGCAATCCTCCGCCCACTCCACTGCGCCATCAAGCCGCCGGCCACTCGCTGCTCATCGGCAGCAACAGGACGCCCACCGCTTCTTCGCCGCCGGCCGCTCCGTCCACGACCACTCGGCCGATCGGACGGCCGGCGGACACTCCGAAGAGACGAGCGGCACGTGCTCCCCGTCGACTTCCACCATCGCGCCGCCTGCTCTCCTCTACAGAAGGCGCCATTCACTCGAGCAACTCGCGGAACTCTCCCACCGACTGCGGCCATTCGGCGGTCGTTTCGCTCCGCTTGGCTCGCGGCCATTTCTTTCGTTTGTTTCGGCGCGTCCACTCGAACTCCCGCCTTCTGCTTTCGGCTCCTCGATCCACTCGCCGCCAGTGGGCGGGCGGTGGAGAAAGCGGAGGGGAGGAGCGGCGAGTGTCCGCTTCTCTCCGCTCTCAACGGTTCGTGTTCCGGGCAGCGAGGAGTGGGGGGACGAGTGGGGAGTTCCGCCCGCTGCTTCCTCTCGTCCACTCCTCCGTTCGGCCCGACCGACCGCGCTGCCGGCCGGCGGGGCGACGAGCGGGAGGCGCCGATCGAAGTCGAGCGGCCGCCCGTTGCGCCCGAATGCGCCCTCCGTTCCTGCCGTGTGGTCATCGCTGCGTTCTCGTGCGTGTCAATCGAAAGAATGCTCGTGATTTCAGCTCGCAGCAAACAGAGCAGCGATGCCCACAGCTCGTCCTCAAGCATTCGACTGAGCAGAAGAGAAATGCCCGTCCGAACCGAAAGCATTCGAGCACGAAGCAACGACTAAAGCACATTGTGGACGCGTGTTTCGATCACCACAGAAGGCGGGCAATGCGGGCGTTTGATTCCCGTTGGAAGCGGCTGTTTGCACGCGCCGTCCGCTCTCTCTTTCGTCCATTCGACCGCTTGGATCCTCCCACTGCTCTCCGCTCAACATCACGACGGTCGAGCGGACTCCCGCGTTCTGCCGGTCGGCTCGCCCCCGCCGCGCTCTCGACCGTCCGCTCGGCCACCCGCCGGCATCGAGCCGTCCGTCTGCTCGTTCGACTGCGCACTGGAAGCAGTCGTGTGCGCCCGGTGATCCCCCTCATCCGATCGGACGACTCCCTCCTGCTCGCCCGGAATTCACGAGCGGCGAGTGGACGGACGAGAGCAAGAGGGCGAGTGGATGGGGAGGGGCCGTTGGACGTGCAGAAAGCGGAATCTTCTTCGTTCCGCCGCCTCGGCAACAATTCACACGATTTCTGCCCGCTCGCCCACTTGCAGCGCGCTCTTCGAAACGGCCGGCCGATCGATCGGAACTCGCGGCCGCCGATCGACCGCCTTCTTCTCACTCCTCAACGAGAAGCTCCAACTCGTGCCCGACCGCCCGCCGAAGTGGTCGAGCGGTGGGCGACGGCGAAACTCCGCGCCCACTGGGCGGATTGCTCCACACGAATCGACGCCACGCCGCCTTCCGACCGGCCGATCGCGAGCCGGGAAGCGGAAGACGCCGCTCGACGGGCGGCTTTCGGCCCGCGAAGGACGCGGACGAGCCGCCAGTCGCCCACGACGCGAACCGCTCGGTTGGACCGACCGGTGGATGGAGGGCGGACTCCCGACAATCGAGAGGCTTCGTTTCCAGTCGACCGCTTCGGAATTCTGCACTCAGCCATGCGGAGGAGAACCCACTCCAACGCATGGATTGCCCGTTTAATCTCCGTTGTGTTCACCGCTTGTTCAGCTGCGAATAAACCGGATGCCCTACTCGACTACAAACGAGTGAACGATCGCTCCAATCCGAACGAACGAGAGGGACAGTCGGTAGAAGGCGGTGGCGTCGGAAGACGCAGAGCTCTTCTTTGCTCTCCGTTCCGCCCGCCTTCTTCCCGCCGGGTCGAACCCTCCACTCGGCGGGCGGGGGTGCTCGTGGCCGAGTGGCTTTTCGGTTGGACTTCTCGCGCCCGCCGTCTTTCGGTCGTCGAACGAAAGCGGCAGTTCGTGGAGGCCGCGGGGATTCCAGTGCACTCGCCGCCGCCCGCTTGCCGACGAACTCGGCGGGTCGACCGCCAGCGAGACGGCGGGCGGCCGGCGGACTCGCGGCGAGTGGCGGCGGGCGGCGCGTCAAGTCGGACGGCCGTCTTGACCGCCGCCGCCGCCCGCTGCGTGGCCGCTTTCTGCTCTTGAAATTGGGATTTCTTTTGCTAATTTCCGTTGATTCCTGCTGTTTGTTGGCCGAAAGGTTTGTTTGATTAATTCAGCAGGAATTATTGGAATATTGAGACATATAGGAACCTCGTGAATGTCGGCATCAAATTAGCGGAATAATCGAGCGATTTTTCGTGGAGCGGCCATCCGGAGAGAATTTGTGAGTTCTGCTGCCCGCCCTCTACTTACTCCTGCCGCCTCTCCTTTTTGAGCTCGTTCGCTGGTGGAGGACGCCGATGGACGGGGATTCGAGTGGATGGCGGTTGGTTTAAACGTTTCGCATTTCTTTTGGTTGCCGCCAACTTTAGACGTGGAACGAATGAAGTTGCTGAAACAAAAGAATTAGACCAATCTTGTTGCATTAACCCGCTACGCGATGAAAGATTGGCATCCTTCACGAAATTTTTAAATGTCTGCGAGCTTGATCGACGAAAAAAAACCGAATGTGCGAGTAGAAACGTCCGCAGGAATAAGAGCGGCCGACCACAAATCATTTCACCAAAAATAAGCGGATATTCGACCGGTCTCTCCATTAAAAACGCAAGCACGATCTCTACAAACCATGCCGGAAATTCTTAGGTAACGTTTTCTACGAAATAACCAGGTGCTAAACGAAAATTCA
The DNA here is from genome assembly GCA_024699865.1 of Aphelenchoides fujianensis. Taxonomy (NCBI): domain Eukaryota; kingdom Metazoa; phylum Nematoda; class Chromadorea; order Rhabditida; family Aphelenchoididae; genus Aphelenchoides; species Aphelenchoides fujianensis. The sequence continues at coordinate 898,475 of JAMPIO010000015.1, read as the reverse complement.
CTCGATATTAGAAACCTTCATTTCCTTACGCTGTCTGCTTCTTAAATTCCGTCTTGCCATCATCTCCCCAACCAACAAAAAAAGAGAATTCGTCATCGTCCAGAACATTGCTATTGCCACAACCGCCGACCTTCTGTCGCATTCGACTCCCAACAGTTTTTGGTGAGAGCTCATCGTCAACTGCTGCCAGCCGACGGGCATCCTTCTCGCTATCGCCGTTTTTTCCATCGATTATCGCTTATTTGGGCTGCGTTCAATTGAAGACACTGAAAAAAAACAAAGGAAACGCGATGTTGAACAACTGATACTTGAATCCGAGAATCGGAAGTCAAGATCACGAAATTTGATCTTCCCAACGACGTCACTTTTCGAATGAACTGAAAGGTTGGAGTCGGTCGGCTGCAAGTCAAACGAATTCGTGCTCTGCTTTTTTGCGGCCAGCGCCAACAGCAACCGATCGTCCAACTGTCTGTTTTCTCTCAACAAACGGGCAGACAGCTGTTTATCAATGGCACATACCACACATGTTCACGGAACTAACAATCAACTCAAAGCCCATAGCGAACAGTAATCCAAGGCCCTTGCTTCCAACGTCAACGCTAACACCACAGCAAACAACGACAACGCGCCGGAATAAAAGCAACACCCCGGCCGTCGAACAGTCAGAAGAATCGAATGCCGCCCCTCCCGACCAGAAAGCAGAAGAAAGACCGCCGTGTTCGGTGCGGACTGGAAAGAAGGACGAACGAACACCCTTCCACTCACGAGTGGTGTGTGGAGCGGCGGGCAACAGGGGGCGGCGATGAATCGATGAGCAACGAAGCCGTCAATTGGAAGTGAAAGGCGACAGAATTTGAGCTCGAAACGAACGAACTTCTTGTCGCCTTTTGAATGCGAGGGTCGAACGAGAATGGCAGTGGGAACCCGAGAACAAAGCTCGTGAATACGAATAGACGCTAGCTTTAGGGCACTCTTTGCACTGCCTGAATCGGCGAGAATGCGTGAGCATGAGACGTTTATAACATCAGCCATACGGCAAATCGAGAAACCGCGAGAAAATTAACGACCGTCCATCTGCTTGCGAATCAAGCGGGGTTTTTATTGCAAAGATTTTGCGCGCAGCATCCGCGGAATAAAACAACGTGAACGCAACTATACTCGTCGAATGAAGCGAGGCGCGCATACGAGCTCACCGATTGCAATCTGAAGGCACTCACTTTTCCCTGTTTCTTCCACGTGGCTTGTTACAGCAAACGGCAACGACCTGATATTTACACGAAAATTCTTATAACCAATACTAGGCTATAAGCGAGTAAGCTGCTATTTGTCCTTTTACACGGTGACCAACACGCCTAAAAGCACATCAGAAAAGGCGGTCGCGGAATAACTCCGCTGATTGCAATCAAACACGTGTCTTCGGCACGCCGCTGTGCTTTGATGCTCCATTCTGATACAATCGCTTGATTGCTTTTGGGTCGGAATAAAAACAACGATTTTTTTCTGTACGATCAAGAAATGAATGCCGTGCACTCCTTGCCGCATCAAAAGAAAGACCGCCGAACCCCGCGCTGGTGCGAACGAGCGACTCGATACCGTCGATGATGCTCGTTGTGTTGGGAGCGAAGCCGAAGATCCATAATGTCGCTGCGATCAACAAGTGTGAGCTAGCGAGCTATCCCAAGACGAAACCTGCGTACTCGCGGAATTTCTGACCAGGGCTAAACGAATCGTCATCAAAGACCACTAATCGAACCAAGCGAACGACGACTAAAGCGAAAAAAGTGCTAGCACGCGATTGAAGTGAAAGTATTCCAGTGTTCGACGGAATAAGGAAGATGTCGCACAGGACATCAATTGTTCGAACCAAAGGATGAAAAACTGCAGGGATGGCTAAGAACGAATAAACCGACGACCGCAAAAACCAGCAGAAAGCGCGTGCATGGCGACGAACAGTAGGCGAGACCTCTTCGCCTATCTCCTTCTGCGCAGAATCTCGCCGCAGTGAGTGTACAAACAAGACAGAAAGAAGACGGCGGTGAATGGGCGAGAACGAACGTGAATGTCGGGGTCGATTCAACGAGCTCTGACCGAAGAGTGCCCACTGCCAATGCTCGTCTCTGCAAGAGTGATCAATGACGCCCCTCAGCAAGTAGTGAGTGGGAAGAACGAGCAGCATTCGGGCACGCAGTCATCGGCCCAGTCAATCTCTGAGGCAAGCAAATCGAGATTGACGAGTCTAAATTCTCGGAATTGACACTACCATGAACGGAAACAGCGACAAAAGAAGAGCGAATAAATGATTGAAACACATCACCGCAGCAACAGCCAAAAGGAATTTGGACGGAATAAAGCGCCTGCTCTGCCCACTTTTAACGACGTGATTGGCTGGAGCAAGAGCGAAACGGTCAGCGAGAAGCCGGGCAGCAAACGAACGGCGTCAAAAGATTGATCCCCGGACACTCCTAACTGGCCTTCGAATAAACGACTCGCTTGCTCGTGGACAATCAAGGTGGACTGCTCTTTTTGGCCATTAGTTGACAAGGAAGCAGAGAAGCGAGACGCTGCATTTGCAATTGACACACCGACGGTACGGAAGAATCGAACGAAAAGAGCTCCAAACGACTAAAAGATTTCTTCACCGCCGACGATTCGCATGGCAGAAAAAAAGAAAGCTCACGCCTTGCAGCTGACGAAAATGAACGAGAAGCTGTTTCTGCACACTACAAATTACTCCAGGCGTTCTATTGACCTTGGAAAGCGTGTAACGCATCTACGCGGAATATAATAATGAAGATGTCCATCTTCGAAACACGGAAGAGAAAAACGAACTTAAACGATCTCAAGAACTTCAAGGTTGTTTTTGAACGAAATAAAGCGTCCACAGCGTTGATGGACGATGCGTAAGGAAGGATCAAGGGCCACCTATCTACCGCCTCCTGTTCAATTCTCCAATCGATCGACCACTTCTTGTCCTCCAGTTCAACGGCAATCGATCGCCTGCCGAAGCGAATCCAATTGATAGAAGGCTGCGCTTCGGTGGTTCCGGTCCGGACGGCTCTCGTGCGACACCCACTCGCTTCTTCGAACTCCCCACTCGTTCTTGCCGCCGCCTTTCCTCTCCCCGCTCCCTTTCGCATTGCTCCTCCCGTCGTTTCCCCACGCCTTCCCCGCTCGACGTCCAACGGTGAGTCCCGCCGCTCTCCGTCCGCCTTCACTCCGGACGCTCTTTCAGGCCGTCCGATTGGCGTCCCCCTCGCCGAGTCCTTGAAAGCCGCCTTCCACTCGCCGGACTCCGCGACCGCCCGTCGAGCAGCCGACTGGAAGGTTTGGTCGGTGGCTCTTCCGACGAGTGCCCGTCTCCCGTTTGTCCGGCCGTTTCTTCTTTCGAGCGGAAAGAAGTGGGCAGATGGCAGCTGCACTCGCTCCTCGCCGACGAGACCACGACGGGCACTCGCTTCACATTGGCGTTCGACGCCTCGCCCACTTCTTTGCCTGCGATCACGCTTTCCAATCACACGATTCATTCGCTATTAAAGACGACGGTTAACCACCTGCTCGTGAACAACGAAGAGATTCTCGCATTGCTCCTGCTGGTTGCCCATCAACCTCACTTCCTCCTCCAATGTGCACCGACTGCTCACTGAAAGAGAGGCTCTCCAATCGAACGACATCCCCAAATCTCTGCCCACGAACAGAAAGAAGCGGATGCGTGGAACACAAGTGGGGCTCGTCCGCCCAGTCGTTGAGGGGGATGAAGCGAGAGAGAACCACTGTACGCAAGAGAAGAAAGGCGCCGTTTCGTCCGATACACCCGCACGACGAACTCGAACGACGGCGTTGCAAAAAAGGCGAGCGGGGGAAAACAGCCGCTCGATCAGGACTCCGTCTTGCGGCGGCTGAGCATCCGATCGACCCCCGTCTTCGCGTACTCGAGCCGCTCGCGGAGTTCGTGCGAGCAGCCCGCCTCGACGAGGGCGGCCGGCGCTGCGGGTCGCCGCCCGCATGGACGGCGAGACGATCAGCTTCGTGTGGTCCGCCAAGCAACCCGGCAGTCCCACGAATCGAACGGAAGGAACTCGCCGCGAAGAAGTTCATCTGGAGCATCCCGTCCGTCAGCAGCAGCACGACGACCACGTCCGAGCGGAACCACGCGCTCGGACACGGGAAGCGGGCGAACTCCTGGCCGCCCCGCAGCAGCCGCTCGCCCGCCGACCGCAGGCGTTCGATCACGTACGAGCGCAACTCCGCGAGCAGCTCGACCTTCTTCTCCAGCGTCTGCGCGTACTCGGCGCCCGTCTCGTCGATGTACACGAGCCGACTGCAAGCGGAGGGGAGTAGTGGGCAGGACGGAGGGGAACTCACTCTCCGCTCGGATCAACCGACAGCTTCGTGTGGTCGTTGAACAGGACACCCACCGAGTCGTCGCACAGCTGGTGGTAGAGGCCGTTCTTCTCCGCGTATTCCACTCACCCGATGCGGAGTGCTCGTCCCGCACGTCCACGGCAATCAATCGATCGATCAGGGAAGCATTCGGGGGACACTCCCGATCGTCACTCGGCACCTGCTCGCCCTGTCGGCAGGCGAAGGGCGCCAGCTGGTTGGCCGCGTTGTTCGGGTGCTCGACGATCGGCGTCTCGTTCCTCTCGTTCGCCTTCCGGCTGCTCACGATCATCGACGCGGCGTCCTGCACGACGGGCGGCTGCAGCGGGCGCGCGACGTCGCCCAGACGAGTCTCCGGCTGAAAGCGAGCAGAACGGAGGCGAGTGAAGGGAGTGGAGGGGGGAGCAGACGTCGATCATGCCGCCCGAGAGGTTCTCCTGGTTGAAGCGCGGCACGGACACGAGGCACGAGACGGGCAGCGCGTCGGGCAGGAAGCCGCGCGAGAAGACGGTCGGGCGGTCCTCCGGCCGCGGCGCCAACAGGGCGGCGATCAACTCGTGCGCGTGCCGCCCGATGCGCGTCGGGATCACGTTCGCGTTCCGCCGAATCCTCGCGTACGTTTGCTGCAGCGAGAGCGGTTGGAATCGGAGGGAAGACGGGAGGAAACTCGCCTCCAAAGACAGCGTCTCGAACGGCGGCTTCCCGACGAGCAGCGTGTGGAGGATGCAGCCGATCGCCCACACGTCCACCCCGAACGAGTGGCCGGCCTTGAGCAGCGGGAGTGAGTGGACGAAGGAGGGAACGAACCGAAGGAGTTGGGCGTGCCGCAGAGCGTCCGCCGCTGCTGCCCGTCGCCGATCTTCAGCTGCAGGTGGTCGTTGAGGAAGAGGTTGCCCTGCTTCAGGTCCCAGTGGATGATCTGCCGGCCGTGCAGGTGCTGGCAGCCGGCCACGAGCTGGAAGCGGCGAGTGAGGGGACGAAGAGGAACGAAGGGGACTCGCTTGGTGCGTGAAGTAGCGGGCTTCCGGCTCGGTGACCACTCGACGCCGCCCGTGGAACTCCAGCAGCGAGCGGGCGGCCGGCGGAAGGCGGCGGAAGGCGGCGAGAGTCCCCGGTTGTGGGCGGCTGTTCGGCGGGTCGAGTGGGCGGCGGCGAAGAGCGGACGAGTGGCTGGAGGAAGGAGCGAGTGGGCGGTCGACTGCTCTCCGCTTCCCCGCACCGCTCGCCGCCGTCCATCCACGCACTCGCCGATCACTTCGGAAAGAAGCCGCGAGAGCCGCCGCTCCTCTCCGCCCGCCACTCGCTTCTTCGGGCGGCCACTCGGCGGACTGCCGGCCGGAGGGCGCCGGCCACCGGAAAGCGGAGACTCCCGCCCTCGTTCGTGGTCGATCCCTTGCTCTCATTTCTGATTGAAAGGCGCAGCGGAAAGCCAGTCGACCACCGGGCGATGAGGGCGGGCGGCCATTCGACTCGCCGCTCGAACGGGAGTGACGGGCGGCCGGCAACGAGGGGTTGATTGATGCTGGTCTTTTGTGTGATCGAGCGTGTCGTTCGTTGAACGTTTCGGAAGTCCGCTTGGTGGAGGAACGAGCAGAAAAGAGGTCGTTGAGAGGAGTGTGGTAGAGTTGTTTTTTGTAGTATGGGCACGTTGGAGGGCACAAAATTGTCAAACATCGAGAAATTAGTGGTCAATTATGCTTCGTCAGCGCTGACTTATTGAAGCAATTATTCCTTCATGCGCATTTTCAGGCGTCCATTCTTTTTTATTCGTCGTGCATTCTGATGAAAGCGGTGGGTTATTCCGTCCAGAAAGCCTTCTTCTTCTTCTGATTCACCACTTGATTTCACGAACCCTCGTCGCCGTCGAATTCCACTCATCTTCGCGGCTGCCGTAAACTGTTCGTCTTGCTCGAATCGGTGCAGTCTTTCATTGAATCGGTCGTTCCTACAAGCAGTCGGCCAAGAAACCCACTGAATGGACGACCTTGAAGACCGGCCGGAAAGACCCCGTGTTCGACTGCCGCTATTGTTGAGAACGCCGCCGTGTTCACTTCTTTCTTTTCAGGTTGGATGCTCCAGAGGGCGCACTCCCGAGAGAACGGGGCGCGAAGACCGCCGACTGCTGGCCGGACGCCCGCCGCCCGTCGAGCGGCCCCCACGGCGTCCCCGTAGTCCAGTGGGATGGGCGGCGGATTGCGGGGCGGGAGTCCCGTTGGCCGGCGGGATCGAAGCGGGCGGTCGGCCGTGGAAGACGGCGGAGTGGGCGGATCGGCCGGCGGGTAGACGATTGGCGGGCGGGTTCAACCGAAGGAAGGGCCCGTGGACGGGTCGGAGTGGGAAATGGACGTTGCGAACATTCGCTTTCCGTGCGGCTTCCCAGCGGTTGGTCGGGAGAATCGCCGATTGTTTTCGGACCACAGCTGTTGTTTGCGTCGTTGGGGCTTGCGGAAGAGGTGTTTAATTCCGAGGAGCCTTCGCCCTTGAAGAGTTTTTTTGTTTACAGCTAGTCGAATAAGTAGCTTGTTTCCTTCTTTTGATTGGCCGTCCACTCAATTGCTCGTCGGCTGGTCGCAGTCGAGTGTTGGCTGGTCGTTTTGTTTGTTCGAAAAAGACGGGCGTTGACAAAGAAATTCCGCCAATTCTTTTTGTGCGTTATTATTCTTATTCCGTTCGACGCGACCCGTAGTTGACGGTAAGAATTGTTTTCGAAAAGAAGCGCCGGGCAATATCTGCGTTAGGCCCGCTCACAGTCAATTCTTTTCCCATGCTCACTGATCAAATGACTGCGTTCTTATTCCGCGATCGTAATGAACGTCTTTCTGGCCGCACTTTCGCTCACTGAATCCATTACTTTAATCCTTTTCGCCCTTCCTTTACATTCTCGTTCAAAATTGCTCGCAGCCGGCAGCGCTGGGCGGCGACTTGTGCCCGTGGACGACCGCCTTCTTTCGGCGGCCGACGGGCATCGGGGCGGGCTTCCCGCTCGCTGTGGGCGCTCGTGGACGGGCGGGCGGGGGTGTTCGTCTGCCGCCAGCCGGCCGGCTGCTCTCCAGCACGGGCGACCTCCCCACTCGCCGGAGGACTGCCCCCTCCCAGTGGAAGGGGCGGGGATCCCCGAGACGACTCGTGAGTTGCCCGCTTCGAATGGCGAGTGGTCAACGAGCGGCCGCCTCCACTCGTTTCCACGTTCTTCGATGGGCGTTGAGTACGTAGATCGACTTTTCATTTGGTTGGAGGTAAATGGGAATTGATGTTCGTTTATTCCGTAGTTCGTTTGCACTGTGATCGCCTAACAGAAATAAAATCAATGGTCGTTGCTGGAAACGGAACGAACGATACACGCTGTGGGATAATTGGTGGGTTGATAAGAAGATGGGTTGGCTTTCAGCCGCGTTTGTTCTCACGTTTGAAACATCTTTATTTCATTAATCCGGGTTCTCGCAACTTTACGTTCGATAACTGGAATGAAGTTTGGGGTGGTAAATCACATAAAAGAGATGGGTGTTCATTGTTTCTTCTTTTGTTTTACAGCAAGCGCAAGAAAGTAAACGAACTTTTCACAATCGAATCGCACGTTTCTTGACAGTCCGTCCAAAAGCAGTAAAAATCCGTACGCGATCGCTTCCACTCGCCTGAAAACACAAATAATATTCACGCAATCGACGGCCGTTAATCAGCACGCAAAAATCAACGTAAGAACTCACTTTCTCGCCCGAAACCCGCCGAAAAACGGGCGAAATCGGCGGGCGGCGAGGCGGCGGCGTCCGGCGGCCGGGCGCGAGCGGCGCGCAAGAGAGCGGTCGGGCGGGCGGGCGGAGAAAAAAGACGGCCGACGCGCCCGGCGCCACCGAACGGACTGCAACGCCTACCCCCCAGTGGACGCGGCGATCGGAGGGGCCGCCCACTCGCCTCCCGGCCACTCGAAGAGGGAAGGCGACTCCAACAGCCCGCGGCCGGGCGAGCGGAGTGGCCGAAGTCGCCGCTCGCCCCCTGTTTGTGCCGGGCACCTCCACTCCTCGGGGGCCGGAAGGAAGCGAGTGGAGGCGGCGGTCGGCGGGCGTCCCCTCGGCGCGTCCATCCGCCGAGCCGACTGGTGGACTCCAAGAGGGCGCCCGCTCGTTCGTTGGGGGCACACGCGAATTCGATGAGCAGCCGGCGGAGCGGCGAGAGCGGGCGGGCGGAAGCGGCGGCAGGTGGGTCGGCTGCTTCCCGACTGCCCAACGGCGGCCGCCCCGACGCGAATCGAGCGACGTCTCCACCGCGAACGGGACACTCGCGAAACGAGCAGAACGATCGCCGCCACGCGAAAGAAGCGAGCCGTCGGGGATCTCCGCGAGCACGACCACTCGGCGCTTCGATCTTCGCGGCCGCCCGACCGCCCGGACGAGCGCCCTCAATCCACGTGCGCCCGCTGCGGTCGTTCGAGCCGCCGGCGAGTTTCCGGCGCTTCTTCGCGGCCACTCGCTCCGCCCGCCGCTCGTCCGGCCGCCGGTCGTGCTCGAGGAAGGCGGGCGATCGGCCGGCCGGGGGGTTCTTCTCTCCGTTCACTCGACGAGCAGAAATCCCACCGGAGTCACCGCTGCCCGCCGCTCCTCGGCCGCTCCCGCCTTCTCTCCACCGCCCGACGTCCACCCACTTCCTCGAGGAGGACGAGTGGGCCCTTTGCCGCCTTCAACGCGCAGCCGCTCGATCCACGGGCAACAGCGAGCAGTCCCGCGGGCGGGCCGCCCGACTGCTCGTCCACTCGCTCCACTCGGCGCTCTTCCGGCCGGCCGCGTGTTCCCCGACCGCTCGCCGCCTTCCCGCTCGTTCCGGTCGGTCGATCACGCGTGGACGTCTTCGAGCATTTCTTTGATTGCTTTGTTGTCCGTTTCGTTCGGGAGATCCCCGAGCGGGCGGCCGCCTTCGAGTCGCCGCGGACCGCCCGAAGGAAGCCGGCGACTTCCCGCACCTCGTCGAGCCCGCACGGCGAGCGGCTCGCGTGAAGCCGGCGGGGAGGAGCGGGGAGTCGTGAAGGAATTTTTCGATCGCTATGTTGTTTGTGGGAGTTCAGTGAAGGCTGCTGTCAATCCATTTGGAATAGGAGCGGAAGATGGGCAAGCAGGAGAGCATCCTGCTCCATTTTCGAACAATCCCTAGTGCTTTCTTCCTACTCCCCACCGCTGCCGCCTGCAAAAAGATCGATCGTCAGGCGGCCTCCCCGCGGCCTCTTCGTCTCGGCGGCGGCGGTCAAGTCGGGCGGCCGCCGTCGCCGCTCGCCGCTTTTTCTTCCGCCCGCCGCTCGCCGTTTTCTGCTGCTTTTCATCGCGCGTTCGGGCGACCGGCAGTCGGCGGGCGAGTTTTCTTGTCGTTTATGAATGAACGCGAATGGACGAGAATGTCAGTAGTTTGAGGTTGGTTTGCGTGTTTTCTTTGTTTAGAATTGAAAGAAGAGAAAACGGATTCAATAAGTGACGGTTATTATCATTAACAAACAGTCGTGTGAAAGAGTGAGTCGGGGAAACTCGTGGAATGAAAATAAACGATCAAAGTAAAACAATTCGACGAATCAATGTGAACGATGGGCAACATGAGTACATAAAATCGTAACGTCATATCCGCCTCAGCTGCGGAATAAGAAGTCGCCCATTGAGTAAAAGAAACAGAGACGAATTCGCTTTCTTGTTCGCAGTCAACCGAGCAATAAACATGGAAATTACACACAAGAAAACGGAATTAACCGCTTGGCAATCCCCAACCAACAACAGAAAAGAACGTGCACCTGCTTTCGAACGAACTGAGCGGTGTCTATTCTGTAGACGAAAATTACAAAGAAAGATCGAAGCAACTCGAAAGCGAACATCCCCGTCGAGCAGACGGGCGTGTGGGCGAGCCGACCGGCCGCCGCTCGCCGCCCGCTCTTCTCCGCGTTCTCCGAGCCGCCCACCACTCGCTGCAACGAAAGGCGCCTTCCTCCTCGGCAGCTTAGAGGGCAGCCAGTGAGTGAACGGGAGTGTAGTGGTTGGCGAAGCTGGAGAGCGAGCGGGCACTTTTTATTCGTCCATCGCAAGAACGCTTGTGGACTTGACAAAGAACAAAAATGAGTGATGATATAGGGCGCTACAGAATAAACTGTTGCTAAAACGAATTAGATGCCAGGCGGCAGGCCTGCAATCTTTTTTAGAATCATGCCTTACGCTTGGTATTGGGAAACGGAATAAAACGGGCCTATCGGGTACGCTCGTCGTCAGAAGAAATGAAGCATATGCTCTTCCGTCCGCAGCCAAACGAAAACCCACTGGAGGCTGATCAATTGAAATAGGAATGACGAGCAACTCCTAGCCGCGAGCGATGTCCGTTGAAGCGAGTGCAGAGCAGACGGCCGATGAAAGCGGCTGCGGTCGACGAAAAGCTGCAAGAAATTCGACGTCCGGCCGAATTTCCCTGCATCGCTAGGCGAATAGCCACTACTCGCTTGTAATCCGCTGGACGATTGTCGGGATTTTGGATTCATCAACTAATTCAAACGATCATTGAAGCTCGCGTCGGAATAAACGCCCCAGTTTGCCCACCAGCAGTGCACGTATTTCCCCGTTGCAATCCACCTTCTTTCGACGTCAGCCAAAAACCCGAGCAACAGTGCGACGAGTGATCGCGCCCTAGCGTTCGCTTAGCCGCTCGCCGGGCAGTGAGTGGCGAGAGGTGGACGGCGGGCTGGATTGATGGCCGCAGTGATCGTTTTGGTCGTGCATGGGCGGCAATCATCGAAAGAAAAGTGCAGAAATCCAGTTCGCTTACTTGTTTTACCTGTCGCGAACACGTGTTCGGAATTTCGGCTCTGTAACCCACAAAACAACAAAAAGCGAAAAAACCGCCATCAGCTTTCAAACGAACTGAGTCTTGTCTCCATTCGACAGTCGCCGCCCACAAAGAAAGGATCGAAGCAACCCGAAAACAAAGGGCCTCGCCGAGCGGACGGGAGTGTGAACGAGCCGACCGGCCACCGCTCGCCGCCCGCTTTTCTCCGCGTTCCTCCGAGCCGCCCACCACTCGCTGCAGCGAACAGTGCTCTCGTTGCCAGCAGCTTCGAATGCTACGATTGAGTGAACTGAACAGAAGTGCTGAGCGGACGTGGAGAGCGGGCGGTGCACGTCTTGTGGTAACATAGATGGAGAATGCTTGCGATCGTCTAAGAGCTGTTGCTGCGGAATAAAACCGTTAATTGAATAAAAAGCAGAGCTCGCCGACGGGTAGGGATTTGATAATTTGTATCCGTTGCGATCAACTAATGGGAGAAACGGAATTAAAAACCGTGTTCTTTGGTGTCAATTTCGCAAAAGTGAAGCGCTTACAGTGCGCGACAACCAGAAAAACGTACTAAGTCTGAATGCACAATGAGAAGAAAGACGAGCAACTCCTCGCCGCGAGTGATGCCCGTAGAAGCCAGTGCAAAGCAGACCGCCGATGAAAGCGGCTGCGAACGATGAAGGCCTGCAAGAAAGTCGACGTCCGGCCGAATGTCCGTGCAGCATCGCGTGAATGGCGACCACTCACACTCCAGAAAACCCAAAATCTGGTACGGAATAACCATCTCGGTTCTTCTACAAGCCTTGCCCGTGATAGAAGCTCTCCTTTGACAACCTTGTGTTTCGACGCCCAGCCGAAGACCCGAGCAACAGCTCGACGGGTGATCGCGCCCTCGAGTTCGTCCAACTATTCGACGGGCAATGAGTGGCGAATGGCGGACGGCCGACTGGATTGATGGCCGCAGTGATCGTTTCTTTTGTGGATGAGCAGTGATGATCGAAAGAAGACTGCGCAGTTGCAGAAATTGGGAGAACGCCAAGGTAAGCGGTCAGCAACTGTTCAAGACGCTCACGGAGCCCGGAATAAGGCGATATTATTGACCTTCATGTTGCAGAGACGAAAACCCGCCTGTAAACGAGAGCGCGGAATAAATATCTGCACTGATGGCTGCTCCCAACGCATTTATAGTTGGCAACACGACGTTACGTAACTGAAAAAAGCCATAACAACTCTCAAGCTCGCGTTTACGTCCAACCTAACGACCGACTTAACCTGTTCGAAAGAGGAGATCATAGTCAACGGGATATTGCCAGTGCACGACCTTCCCTTCGTTCAGTCCTTCTTCCGCCATTCGAGTGGTGGGCGGCCGCTCGCTCTTGTGAGCAGTCGGAAGTGAGCGGAAGAACCGCTCGTCCGTTCGATTCGACCGTTCGGTTCGTTGCGGGAGTGGCCGCCGGTCGGTCGGCTGGCGGCTTCTCGGCGGGCCGCTCGACGGAAGCGGGCCAGTGGCGGCGGCCGTCGAAAGAAGCCGCGTGGGCGGCGAGTGGACGAGCGGCCGCCGCCGTCGACCGCCGAGAGCCGCGGCGATCCCGACGGTCGGTCGCCGCGAAGAAGCCGGCTGCGTGTTGGGGGCGTTCTTCCCCGCCGGCCGCCGCTCCGTCCACTCCGCCCGCCCGCTTCCTCGCCGCCCTCCTCGCTGGACTCGCCGCTCGGCCGCCCGCTCGGCAGTCGGCGCGCGGATCCACTGGACCACGGCGGCCGGGCGGCTCGTCGCCCCGCTCGTCTTCCCCCGTCCGTTCGGCCGCCCACTCGCCGCCCGCCTTCTTCTCCGTTCGGCCGAGTGGGCGGGCGGGGCGGTCGAGCGCGTGCTGGACGCGGCGGAGAGGAGCGGCGAGCAGCGGGCGGATCTCCCGCACCGAGCGGCCGGCGGTCTCGCGGGCAGTCGGGGCGGCGGGCGGCTCAAGTGCGCGCGGAGGGGCGGCGGACGCGGCGGCCGGCTGGGCGGCGGGCAGGCGGGCGCGTTCATTCGTGCTGCTGCCGCGTGTTCGGCGGCCGGTTTTCTTTCCGCTCAAGTCGCTGAAAACGCGGTCGACGGCGAAATGGAGGACTCGGGTGTTTATCAAATTCGGCCGTCTACGCGCGAGATTAACGATGCTGACGAACCGTCGGTTGATGCTTACGCGTTGTTGGAGGAACGGAAGAAACCGTACGGTCAGTTCTGCATCGAGGTGCTGCTCATTGTTTTGCTCGTCTCTATTTATTGTTTGCAGAAGAAGAGCATTGTGCGCTTCATGAGCGACGGCCGCTACGCATACATCATTTTCAACGAAAGTCCGCGCGTATGTGTTGTCGATTTAGTCCGTAATACTCAACTGTGAGTCGTTAACTTTTTGTTTGTCTTTAAATATGAATACGTTACAGTGTTTTTAAATTAAGTACGTCGTTTTGGCTGCGAGTTTGGGATTTTGTAATTGTTAATCCAACTGTAATAATTGCCCATGAAGGCAGCGTTTTGGCGTTGCTTCGTTTGTGCGCCGAAGATGGGACGGTCGAGCGGATCAAACTCGAGCACCGCCCTTACCTTTGGCCTGCTTACGCGTTTACGGCCATCGAAGGATCACATGTTGACGTCAAACAAACAGTTCTCAATTGGGATTATCCGCACACTGTTGCATTTGTGCGCTTAAACGTAGACAAAGCTCGATTATACGTGGAAGGTGCTGTTCAAACGCAAGATGGTCCGTGCAAGTACCATTTAAGCACGGAAGAGCATTCCCTGTACGCATTGTCGCGTCGGGACAATGAATTACGTGCATTGCACTCTTAGGACCTTGAGAAGAAAGCCTGGAACGAGATAAAATTGAGTGGCGATCTCGGAGAGGTGCGTTCTTCGAAGTGGAAACCACTATACCCTTCCTTTTCATGTTTAGTTCATTCCTTCCACTCTTGTGTGGTCGCAAAAACACGCCTATTTTTGCGCACTGAATGCAATCGGCATTTACACATTCGTCTTTCGATGCGACTTAGGGCGCCGCGAATTGCAGCAGCTGCCGATTTTGAGTGAGAGTTTACTTCAAATCTCTCCGGTCTTGCATGCGGAAAGCGGCAACGATGAGGGCTTGCTGGTCATGAGAAAAAACGGCAGTAATAAAAACACGCATATTTATCGCCTGCTCTTCCAGTAAGTCCTTTCCTCAGCATTTAACCACTCACTCACATCCTTCAGCACGCCCGACTCGCTCCTCCGCCTCGCCGTGGACGTTCTCCGCAGGAGCCGGCTGGACGTGGACGGGCCGGCGGGCTTCCACGGGCTCATGAGCAGCGAGTGCGGGCGGAAGATCCTCCCCCTCCGTCTACCCCAACATGACGCCCATCCTCCGCCTCTGATCCTTCGAATAAACTCTTGCCTCGAACAAAAGCGAGGGCATCCAACGGGGGGCAGAAGGCGGGCTCGACGGCCGGGGATCCCGCGGGGTCTTCTCTCGAACGAGTGGGCGGTCGGCCGGCCGGCCGGCAGTCGGGAGAGCGGCGGGCGGGACGGGCGATCGGCGGGCGGGACGGGCGATCGGCGGGCGGGAAGACGCGCCCACCGACCGGCCGCTTCGATCGGCCGCGTGGATCCGCCGGAAGGCGGCCGTCCTCTCGGTTCGTCGCTCGAGACGGCGGGCGGCGAGTGGGTGGGCAGACGAGCGGTCGGTGGGGAGTGTTCACGAGTCCCATTGGGGTGGACGGTCGGGCGGCTTCTCATCTCGTCCATCACTCAAGGGATTCGCGGCGCTCTCCTGACCCATCGACAGCGCCCGCCCGCTCCTCCCCGCCCACTCGTGGACACCTGCCATCGCTCATCTCCGCCGAATGCCCGCCCCGAATCGTCGGGCGGGATCGCGCGACCTTCCGCCCGCTCTTCTCCGCTCGCGTCCACGACTTCGGCGCGTCTCTCCGCTCATCCTCCTCGTCGCCGATCGCCCGCTTTCTTCCGCTCGTGTTTGGCGGGCTGGCGGTCGAGTGAGTGGGCGGCCGCCTCTCGTGCCCGAATCGACCGCCCGCTCTCCACTCGCCGTCCGGATCGAAGCGGACGTCCCTCCAGCGGGAGAGCGGACGGATGGGCGACGAGAATTCGGGGGATGAAACGAAGGACGGCGAGTGGGCGGAGAAACTGGAAGGAGGGAACTCGACGGCGTTCGTGCGGCCGCCGGACGGGAGTCCGGCCACTCGTTGCGGGCGGCGAGCGGCGGAGGAAGGCGCGAGCGAGTGGGCGGGCGACCGGAAGAAAGCGAGTGGACAGCCGCCTCGCCCACGTCTCCAAGGTCAACGTCCATTTATCGCGAGCACTCACTAGAGGAGAGGAGTGAGTGGGCGGTCGGGCGGCCGATCGACTCGCGACTCCCGCCCCCTCTCGAAGGGGAAGGACGGGCGGTCGAACGGAAAGAACCGGCCGTCACTCCTCTCTTTCGGTTGGAGCGAGTGGACGGGGCGAGTTGGTCGATGCTCCAGTCGACTGTTGGACGTCCGAATGGGTGGGCAGCGGCAGGATCGATGAGAAGTGGGTGAACGGCCGACTTATTTGTGTTCGTGCAAAGAAGGTGGAGTTTCTTGCTTGTTTGTTTCGAAGTGCACGGGCTGTCTTCTTGTTGCCGGTCTGGAGACAGACGTAAGGTTTATTCCGTTCTCGTTTTCAGCCAACTTGCGGAGATCTTACTCGTACCGGAATGAACACTCTTGTACCAACGTTTTGTCATGAATGAACGGCAGCGGTTTTGTTGGGTGGTGATTGGAGCCGAGTTTCATCAGCGCAAGGGCGACTCGGCGCAATGGTTTCTTTTTGCAACCCGTTTCGTTGTTTGGCAAGAGCTTATTTCGCGGCGAGCTGTTTCAAACATTTTTCTTGCACCTATCACTGCGCATTGTGTTTCAGATCTTCGAGTGACAAGAGTGGAGCCGACGAGTTCATTTGCGGCAAGTAGATGCCATCAGTTTTCTCTTTCTTTGCTGCTCGTTTAGAAAGGTGGATTCACGAGCAGAAATCGAATTGTTTGTGGGGTTATTCCGTCTGCTCGTATGCGTGCATGTAGTAAGCGAGTGATCAAAAAATAGTTTTTATCTTCTGCACCGACCACTTCTTCCATCTGTCGCCCGTTGACGTGTGGTTGAAAACGCGGCTCATTCGACCAAAAGGGCGGTGAAAGCGGCATTTTTTTCGTGCGGAGGCCGACTTCTCGCCGATGCTCGCTGGCAGCTGGCGGCCTTCTCCGCCCATTTGCAGTCTCGTTCGAAAGACGGCAATCGGTTCGACGGAGATGAATGGAATCGCCTGCTTGTTTTCGACGTTTAAAGGTAGCAGATGGTACTTTATTCCGAGTAGTAAAGCGACTCTTCGCCGTTGTGCTACGGTTCTGTCGTGTGTAAGAGTTAGTAAAAACATTGAACAAGCGGCAAACGAGAGATTGATTGAATGTTGAACGAAAAGTAGCGAGTGGTTTATTTTAAGTTTGTCTTTGTTTCCTTTTTCTTTTTGCGCATGTCCGTTTGCAGCATTTCTGACCTTGCTTCAACTACCCAACAGTTTCTCACGCGAGCAGCAAGCAAATTAAAAAAAGTAACAAGCAATCTCTTTCAAATCGGTTATTTTCCCGCACTTCCATCCACTGGGCGTCCAATTCGACCAAAATCCACCAAAAATCGCTCCAATTTCGTCCATCTGTTCGCTTCAACTGCCTGAAATCCAGCCATAAATTCTCGTCCACACACGCCGTCCGTCGATGCCCGAACGACGGCAAAAAGAACTCACTTTTTGGGCCGAAAACCGCCGCCGGCCGCCGCGCGTCGGCGGGCGGGCGGCGCGAAAAAAAGCGGGCGGCCGGCCGGCTTTCTCGCTCGTTTTTTCGTTCGCTTCCCACCGGCCGCCGCGAGTGAGTGGGCGCGGAGAACTCGCCGCTCTGCCTGGCGGCCGTCCACCCGCCGCCCACAAATTCGGCCGCCCGCCCCAACGAACAGACGGCCGCTCTCCGCTTCGATCGGCGGGCATTCGGCGAGTGTGTTCGCAGTCGGCGGGGCGATCGGAAGGCGGCGGGGCGGGAGGAGCGGCGAGTGGAGAACGCGAGCGACTGGGCGGTTGGTGGTGCACGAGCGGCGTCCACTGCGCCCACTTCTCGATGGTGGATGGCCGCGAGGACACCCGCCCGCCGCCCACTCGCGAGTTCGAGGGCGCGTGCGGGCGGTCGACTGGAGGGCGGCTTCCCGCCGATTCTCCCGCCTTCCGCCAACCGGGAGACTGCCGGCCGTTGGCTGCGGGCGGGACGAGCCGCCGCTTCGTCTTCGAGTGAGTCCTCCGCCTTCCTTTCTCGCCCAATCCTCCGCCCACTCCACTGCGCCACCGAGCCGCCGGCCACTCGCCGTCCTTTCCGCGGGCCCCGTCTTCACTGCCGGCCGTCGGAGGGCGACGAGCGGGACGGCCACCTGCCTGCTCGTCGGCAGCCGCTCCGTTCACGACCACTCGGCCGATCGGAGGCCGGCGGGCACTCCGAAGAGACGAGCGGCACGTGCTCCCAGTCGACTTCCACCAGAGCGTCGCCCTGCTCTCCTCTCCGGAAGGCGCCATTCACTCGAGCAACTCGCGGAACTCCCTCACCGACTCGCGGCGATTTCTTTCGTTCGTTTCGGCTCGTCCACTCGAACTCCCGCCTTCTGCTTTCGGCTCCTCGATCCACTCGCCGCCAGCGGGCTCGAGCGGTGGAGAGGGCGGAGGGGAGGAGCGGCGAGTGTCCGCTTCTCTCGTCTAGTGGGGGGACGAGCGGGAAGTTCCGCCCGCTGCTTCCTCTCGTCCACTCCTCCGTTCGGCCCCAACCGACCGCGCTGCCGGCCGGCGGGACGACGAGCGGAAGGCGCCGATCGACGGCGAGCGGCCGCCCGTCACCCCCCGAATGCGCCCTCCGTTGCTGCCGCGTAGTCATCGCTGCGTTCTCGTGCGTGTCAATCGAACGAATGATCGTGACTTCAGCTCGCATCAAACAGAGCCGCGATGTCCACAGCTCGTCCTCAAGCCTTCGATTGAGCAGAAGAGTGATGCCCGTTCGAATCGACAGCATTCGGAGCACGAAGCAACGACTACAGCGAATTGTGGACGCGTGTTTCGATCACCACAGAAGGCGGGCGTTTGATTCCCGTTGGAAGCGGCTGTTTACACGCGCCGTCCGCTCTCTCCCCGTCCATTCGACCGCTTGGATCCTCCCGCTGCTCTCCGCTCAACATCACGACGATCGAGCGGACTCCCGCGTCCTGCCGGTCGGCTCGCCCCCACCGCGCTCTCGACCGTCCGCTCGGCCGCCCGCCGGTTTCGAGTCGTCCGTCTGCTCGTTCGACTGCGTACTGGAAGCAGTCGTGTGCGCCCGGTGATCCCCCTCATCCGATCGGACGACTCCTTCCTGCTCGCCCGCAATTCACGAGCGGCGAGTGGAAGCGGCGGCCGTCGCTCTCGGCCGGCAGGTGGACGAGCGGTGAGTGGGCGGACGAGAGCAGGGGGAAGGAGAGGGGGAGGGGCCGTTGGACGTGCAGAAAGCGGGCGCTTCTTCGTTTCACCGCCTCGGCAACGATCCACACGATTTCTGCCCGCTCGCCCACTTGCAGCGCGCTCTTCGAAACGGCCAGCCGGCCGAACGGAACTCGCGGCCGCCGATCGACCGCCTTCTTCCCACTCCTCAACGAGAAGCTCCACCTCGTGCCCGACCGCCCGCCGGAGTGGTCGAGCGGTGGGCGACGGCGGGACTCCTCACCCACTGGGCGGATTGCTCCACACGAATCGACGTCACGCCGCCTTCCGAACGGCCCGATCGCGAGCCGGGAAGCGGAAGACGCCGCTCGACGGGCGCCGTTCGGCCCGCGGAGGACGCGGACGAGCCGCCAGTCGCCCACTACGCGAACCGCTCGGCTGGACCGACCGGCTGGATGGAGGGCGGACTCCCGACAATCGAGCGGCTTCGTTTCCAGTCGACCGCTTCAGAATTCTGCACTCAGCCATGCGGAGAAGGACACACTTCGACCAATGGATTGCCCGCTTGATCTCCGTTGTGTTCGTCGCGTGTTCAGCTGCGAACAAATCGGATGCCCCACTCGACTGCAAAGGAGTGAACAGTCGCTTCAATCCGAACGAACGAGAGGGGCAGTCGGTAGAAGGCAGGGGAGCCCAAAGAAGCAGAGCTCTTCTTTGCTCCCCGCTGGGGAGAACCCTTCACTCGGCGAGCGGGGGTGCTCGTGGCCGAGTGGTTTTTCGGTTGGACTTCTCGTGCCCGCCGTCCTCCGGTCGTCGAGCGAAGGCGGCGGTTCGTGGAGGCCGCGGGGATTCCAGTGCACTCGCCGCCGCCCGCTCGCCGGCGAACTCGGCGGGTCGACCGCCAGCGAGACGGCGGGCGGCCGGCGGACTCGCGGCGAGTGGCGGCGGGCGGCGCGTCAAGTCGGACGGCCGTCTTGACCGCCGCCGCCGCTCGCCGCGTGGCCGCTTTCTGCTCTTGAAATTGAGATTTTTTCTGCTGATTTCCGTTGATTATTGCTGTTCGTCGGTTGGAAGGTTTGTTTCATGGATTCAACTGAAATTATTGGAATTTCTTGAGGCTTCTACGTCACATGGAATAACGAAGACCTTGCCGCGGAATAATCAAATGCTGGCTGTGGAGCGGCCGTGCGAAAGATTTCGTGAGTTTTGCGGCTCGTCCCCCCACTCCCTTCTGCCGCCGCTCTTCTTTCAGCTCGCTCGTCGGTGGACGAACGCGGAGGGACGGCGATTCGAGTGGATGGCGGTCGGTTTAATCTTTTGGCTTACTTTTGTTTGCCGCTCCGTTAAGACGTGGCACGAGAGGAAATCGCTGAAACAAAAATTGAAAGGAATCTTGCTGCGAGAATTCGAGAAAAATTGCGTGACGAACACGGCAACGGAATTATTTGATTTTTGCAATATCCGGACGACAAAGAACAATTGAATGTGCGAGTGGAAGCTTCGAAAGAATACGAACAATCGACCAAAAATTATTTCAACAAACAAAAGCGAACATCCGACTTGGCTCTTCGTTGAAGACAAAATCACTGGCGTCTGCAAACACGGCGAGTTTAACGAAACAACGCACGAGTTGCAGGATTCACGGAACGATCAGCTGCTAGACGGGAACAAATCGACATTGGAAACCTTCCTCCTCCGCCGTCGTCCGCCAAATACACACCGTTTTGCGGTCGTCCACACAAACAACGAAAAAACTGAATTCGCCGTCGTCTCAAAACATTCTCCTTGCAACAACCGCCGACCTGCCCGTCGTTTCCGACTTTCACCAGTCTCTTGTGAGAACCCATCGTCTACTGCTGCCAGCTAAAGGTCACTCTTCAGCAATCGCTGTCTTCTTTCATCCACCGTCGCCTTCTACTTGACTGCATTCAACTACCCACACCCAGGAGTGAAAGCAAATATTGAACGAACGACCGACAAGTCCAACAATTTGTGCCGGATTTCGACGAAATTACCAACACATCTGTTCGAACACCGGTGAAAGAGGAAGAAATTTGCGTCTGTATACGACGAGAGAAGCGGCAAATACGATGCGCAGTCCATTCCTACAAGTTGCGGTCACGGAATTGAATCTTCCCAACGTACATTCGCATCGAATGAACCGCAAGCTTGGAGTCGACCGGCAGCGCGTCAAACGAATCGTGTTCTGCTGGCTCGCGGCCGGCGCCAACAGCAACCGGCCGTCCTGCCGCCTGCCTTCTTTCAACACACGTGCAAACAAGCGCTGCTTACGAGACGATGAGCGATTGGCACGCATCGGAATAACCCGTCAATTTAAAACACAGCAAACAGCAATCGATAAGTTTCTGTTTCCACCGTCACCGCAAGAATTCCCCCTTTTAACGGAATAAAAGCAACCGCCTTGCTGCCGACCAGTCAGAAGAATAGAAAGCCGTCCATCCCGCACAGAAATCAGGAGGAAGACCGCCACGTTCGGGGCGGACTGGAAAGAAGGAAGAACAAACCGCTTTCCATCCACGAGTGGTGTGTGGAGCGGCGGGCAACACAAGAGCGGCAATCCAGTGAGGGGCACCGAAACAATCCAAAAGTATGTCCCAAGTACGGAATCGTGCTCTAAACGAACGAGCTTCTTGTCGTCTTTGAATGGGGGAATCGAACGAGAACGGAAGCTGGAAGTCGAAAACGAAGTGCGTGGACACGAGTTGACGCTCACTTTAGTGTACTCTTTGCCCTGCCTAAATCGAGTGATGATGGACTTCGAAATTGCCTCGGAATTGGCCATACGGCAATGTCCGAAAAAACGGCGAAAAACGAACGTTTATCTTTTCAAATCCGATCGAACGAGACCATCACTACAGTGGAAAAAGTGGGCGCGGAATAATACGAGCTGAAACGGAGATACTCGTCGAAAGAATTGAGGCGTACAGTGGAGCTCGCCGGCTGCAATCTGGAGCCCGCTCGTCTCATGGTTCATTTGCCTCACACAAGACTTGCTGCAACAAACGCAGACGGCTTCGTCTTCGTACGAAAGGTCAACCATGGAATTCAGTTCGGAATAAAGACAACGACTCGCTTCTGTACGACAATAAATGAATGTCATGCACTCGTCTTCGCATCCATAAGAAAGACCGCCGAACTCCGCGCTGATGAGAACAACGAGCGACTCGATGCCGTCAATAACGCTTGTTGGGACGAGCAAAGCCGAACATTAGCGATCCACTAGCACACTCGTCAAATGAACCGAAAGAGTGGAGTCGACCGGCTGCGCGTCAAACGAATGCGTGTTCTCGTTGCTTGCGGTCATCGCTAACAGCAACTGGTCGTCCAGCTATCCGTTTTCTTTCAGCAAACTGGCAGACAAGCGCTGTTTACGCAGCCAATTTTCGGTGCACTGTCCGGAATATACACTCAACTCAAGGCTCAAAGTAAACACCACCGCTCGTCGTCCGTTGTCTGCTTTTCTTGAACAAAGGGCAAACAAACGCTGTTTACTGAACGACCCCTAATCACAGAAGAAGAGCTCGGAATAAACCGTCAACTCGAAGTTCAGCGCGAACTGCAACCGAAAGTCTTCGCTTTCACTGTCGATGCTAGAAACACCAAGCGAGTCACTCGATTCGGAATAAAGCAACCAACCTGCCGCCGAGCAGTCAGAAGAATCAAATGCCGCCCGTCCCGAACAGAAAGCAGAAGGAAGACCGCCGTGTTCCGTGCGGACTGCAAAGAAGGAAAAACGAACCGCCTTCCGCTCGCGAGTGGTGTGTGGAGCGGTGAGCAACAGAAGAGCGGCATTAAAGCGAGGGGCAGCAAAAGAAGTCGCCGTCCGTGCAAATCACCAATGGATGTGCGGAATTGGTGCTCAAAATGAACGGACTTCTCGCCGCCTTTTGAATGCATCGGTCGAACGAAAACGGAAACTGAAAGCCGAAAAGGATGCGCGTGGACACGAATTGACGCTTGCTTTTCGGTCACTTTTTGCACTGCTGAAATCGAGTGATGATGCGTGCTGTAGTCTACTTTGGTGACAGAAACCCAAACGGAATAACCCACTGGTTGGATCATATGTCTTTGGCACCTCGACAGCTTTGATGTTCTGCATTTCAAGAACACGTGCATTTCAACAAACCGGAATAAAACCAACGACTTGTTTCTGTATAATCAAGAAATGAACGTCGTGCTCTCCTCCCCGCATCCAAAAGAAAGACCGCAGAACTCTACGCTGATGCGAAGGACGAGCGACTCGATGCCGTCAAGGATGCTCGTTGTGTCGAGGACAAAGCCAAACATCAACGATGCCGCTGCGATTAACGAACATGAGCTTGTGGGCGGTCAGAAGATTACTGCACGGACGGGATTCCGGAATTTTTATGCAAAACTAAACAAATCAACATCGAAATCAACGAGTAAACAAGCTACCTGCGTTAGGCGAAATCTCCGCGCAGTGAGTGAGTGAACGAAACAAAAAGAAGATGGCGATTGATGGGCGAAAACTAACGTGAATGTTGGGGTCGATTCAACGAGCTCTGTTCGGAGAGTGCCCACTGCCGATGCTCGTCGCTGCAAGAGTGAGCAATGCCGCCCTACCAGCAGGCAGTGAGTGGGAAGGACGAGCAGAATGAGAGCAAGCAGCCAGCGTCTCCGTCAACCTCTGAAGCAAGCCAATCGAGATTGACGAGTCTAAATTCTCGAAATTGACACTACCATGAACGCAAAAAAAAACTACCAAAGAAAGCAAATACGTCTGTTGAAACAAACCATTGCATCTAAAACAAGAAACGGCACGGGCGGAATAAACCAGTTGATCTGCCCACTTCTAACGACGTGATCAGCTGGAGCAAGAACGAAACGATCGGCGAGAAGCCGAGCAGTAAACAGACGGCCGTCAAAAGAATCGAGCTCCGGACACTCTGATGGACATTCAAATAGAAGACCCGCATGCTGGTGGACAAACGAGATGGATGGCTCTTTTAGGCTGGGTTGGCATAGAACCAATGAAGCAAAAAACGCTTTGACGGAATAATCGAACAAAAAGGAGCCAAACGACGAGAAGGTTCTTTACAGCCGACAATCCGCACGGAGAAAAGGAGGAAGCTCACGTTTTGCAGCTCGACAAGAGCCAGTAAGAAGTTGTTCTTGCATCTTGCAAGAAAAGCTCTCTAGAAATCTTTTTGAAACGGACCCAACCAAACAGACTACAGAATTAACGGCCGCAGATAACCATCAAAACTTAAAAATGAACTACAAACCTCAACGATTTTACAACTTTTGGTAGTCACAAGATACAACGCACTAAAGCGTTCACTTTTTCGATCAGCACAGCATAAGAAAGAATCGACAATCAATCATCCACCGTCTTCGGTCAACTTCTCCTAGCGATCGACCTTTCCTCGCTCTCCAGTCCGACGGCAATCGATCGTCTGCCGAAGCGAATCCAGTGGATAGACGGCTGCGATCCAGTGGTTCGGTCCGGACGGCCATTCGTGCGGCACCCACTCGCTTCTTCGAACTCTCCACTCGGTCTTGCCGCTGCCTTCCCTCTCCCAGCTCCCTCCCGCCTTGCTCCTCCCGTCGTTCCCGTACGCCGTCACCGATCGACGCCCACCGGTGAGTCCCGCCGCTCGCCTTCACTCCAGCCGCTCATTTCAAGCCGCCCGATTGATGTTCCCTCCGCCGAGTCGTCCACAACCGCCTTTCACTCGCCGAACTCCGCGGCCGCTCGTCGAGCAGCCGACTGGAGCGTTTGGGCGGTGGCTCTTCCGACGAGTGGCCATCTTCCGCTTGTCCGGCCGCTTCTTCGTCCTTTCGAGCGGAGAGAATGGGCGGACGGCCCCCACAGACGAGCGGGCACTCGCCTCACATCGGCCGTCGACCACTCGCCCACTCCTCAGCCTGCGATCACGCTTTCCAACCACACCATTCATTCGCTATTAAAGACGACGGTTAACCACATGCTCGTGAACAACGAAGAGATTCTCGCATTGCTCCTGCTGGTTGCCCATCAAACTCACTTCCTCCACCAATTTGCACCGACTGCTCACTGAAAGCAAGAGTCTCTCCAATCGAAGGACATCCCAGGATCTCTGCCCACGAACAGAAAGAAGCGGATGCGTGGAACACAAGTGGGGCTCGCCTGCCCAGTCGTTGAGAGGGATGAAGCGAGAGAGAACCTTGTAGGCAAAAGAAAGAAAAGCGCCGTTTCGTCCGACACACCCGCACGACGAACTCGAACGACGACGTTGCAAAAAAGGCGAGCGGGGGAGAACGGCCGCTCGATCAGGACTCCGTCTTGCGGCGGCCGAGCATCGGATCGACCGCCGTCTTCGCGTACGTGAGCCGCTCGCGGAGTTCGAGCGAGCAGCCCGACGCGACGAGGGCGGCCGGCGCTGCGGGTCGCCGAACGTCGCCGCCCGCATGGACGGCGAGACGATCAGCTGCGTGTGGTCCTGCAAGCAACCCGACAGTCCCGCGAATCGAACGGAAGGAACTCGCCGCGAAGAAGATCAACTGGAGCCTTCCGTCCGTCAGCAGCAGCACGACGGCCACTTCCGAGCGGAACCACTCGCTCAGACACGGGAAGCGGGCGAACTCCTGACCGCCACGCGGCAGCCGCTCGCCCGCCGACCGCAGGCGTTCGATCACGTACGAGCGCAACTCCGCGAGCAGCCCGACCTTCTTCTCCAGCGTCTGCGCGTCCTCGGCGCCCGTCGCGTCGATGTACTGGAGCCGACTGCAAGCGGAGGGGAGGAGTGGGCAGAACAAGAGGAGAACTCACTCTTCGCTCGGATCAACCAACAGCTTCGTGTGGTCGTTGAACAGGACGACCAACAAGTCGCCGCACAGCTGGCAAACAAGGCCGTCCTTCTCCGCGTAGTCCACCCACTCGAGGCGGGGTGCTCGTCCCGCACGTCCACTGCAATCGATCGAACGATCAGGGAAGCATTCGGGGGACACTCACGATCGTCAGTCGGCCCTGCTCGGCCTGTCGGCAGAAGAAGGGCGCCAGCTGGTTGGCCGCGTTGTTCGGGTGCTCGACGATCGGCGTCTCGTCCTTCTCGTTCGCCTTCCGGCTGCTCACGATCATCGACGCGGCGTCCTGCACGACGGGCGGCTGCAGCGGGCGCGAGACGTCGCCCAGCCGGGTCTCCGGCTGAAAGCGAGCAGAACGGGGCGAGTGGAGGGAGTGGAAGGCGAAGAGACGTCGATCATGCCGCCCGAAAGGTTCTCCTGCTTGAAGCGCGGTACGGACACGAGGCACGAGACGGGCAGCGCGTCGGGCAGGAAGCCGCGCGAGAAGACTGTCGGGCGGTCCTCCGGCCGCGGCGCCAACAGGGCGGCGATCAACTCGTGCGCGTGCTGCCCGATGCGCGTCGGGATCACGTACTCGTTCCGCCGAATCCTCGCGTTCGTTTGCTGCAGCGAGGGCGGTTGAAATCGGAGAGAAGACGGGAGGAAACTCGCCTCCAAGGAGAGCGTCTCGAACGGCGGCTTCCCGACGAGCAGCGTGCGGAGGATGCAGCCGATCGCCCACACGTCCACCCCGAACGAGTGGCCGGCCTTCAGCAGCGAGGAGTGAGCGGACGAAGGAGGGAACGAACCGATGGAGTTGGGCGTGCCGCAGCGCGTCCGCCTCTGCTGCCCGTCGCCAACCCTCGGCTGCACGTGGTCGTCGAGGAAGAGGTTGCCCGGCTTCAGGTCCCGATGGATGATCTGCCGGCCGTGCAGGTGCTGGCAGCCGGCCACGAGCTGAAAGCGGCGAGTGAGGGGACGAATCGGAACGAAAGGCGCTCGTTTGGTGCGTGAAATAGCGGGCTTCCTGCTCGGTGACCACTCGACGCCGCCGGTGGAACTCCAGCAGCGAGCGGCGGGCGGGGCGATGCGGAGAGCGGCGAGAGTCCCCGGTTGTCGGCGGCTGTTCGGCGGATTGAGTGGGCGACAGCGAAGAGCGGACGAGTGGCCGGAGGAAGGAGCGAGTGGGCGGTCGACTGCTCTCCGCTTCCCCGCACCGCTCGCCGCCGTCCATCCGCGAACTCGCCGATCACTCCGGAAAGAAGCCGCGAGAGCCGCCGCTCCGCTCCGCCCGCCACTCGCTTTTTCGGGCGGCCACTCGGCGGACTGCCGGCCGGAGGGCGCCGCCCACTGGAAAGCGGAGACTCCCGCCCCTCGCCCCTGGTCGATCCCCCGCCCTCACTCTGATCGAAAGGCGGAGCGCTCACTCCGATGGGAAGACGGGAGGGCGGGCGGCCATTCGGCTCGCCGCTCGAACGGGAACGGCGGGCGGCCGGCGGCAAGGGGTTGAATGGTGATAACTTTTAC
The DNA here is from genome assembly GCA_024699865.1 of Aphelenchoides fujianensis. Lineage (NCBI taxonomy): Eukaryota > Metazoa > Nematoda > Chromadorea > Rhabditida > Aphelenchoididae > Aphelenchoides > Aphelenchoides fujianensis. The sequence goes on along the minus strand of JAMPIO010000015.1, from coordinate 871,489 downwards.
TTAATGGAGCGAGTGGATGGAGCGAGTCGTCCGCTGCATGAGTCGGATGTCCGCTTGCAGATTAGACGAGCATGAAGGAGGGGTAGTATGGCCGGAGCATTCTTTGGCCGTTTGAGGACGTTGGCAAATATCTCGTCTTTACTGCGTGTTTTTCGGGCTCTCAATCTTCTTGCTTCGTTGTGACTGGGAGAAGAGCTATCGGGTGATTCCGACCGACGGAATGTTTTTTTGTACCAAATCGTTCGATCCCACGAATTCCCGTTGCCGCGCAACTTCCTGCCACGTTCACTTCAGCCGGCGCCTTCATCGGGTTAGAGTCGAAGCCCTCTCCTAGTGGTTTTGGTTGTTCCTTCGAACAGTCTGCCAGTAGAGCCGCCGAGTGAACAGCGTTCAGTTTCGTTCGGAAGCGGGCGGTCGGTTTGACAGCCGCTGTTGATGCAAAGGCCGCCGTGTTTTTCCAACTTTCTGCTCATGTTCACCTCTTTCTTTTCAGGTTGGACGCTGCAGGAGGCGCACTCCCGAGAGAACGGGGCGCGAAGACCGCCGACTGCCGGCCGGACGCCCGCCGCCCGTCGAGCGGCCCCCACGGCGTCCGCGTAGTCCAGTGGGATGGGCGGCGGATTGCGGGGCGGGAGTGCCGTTGGCCGGCGGGATCGAAGCCGGCGGTCGAGAGCGGGCGGTCGGCCGTGGAAGACGGCGGAGTAGGCGAGTGGCGCGCGGATCTTACCGAAAGAAGTGCCCGTGGACGAGGGCGTGACTGGGCGGGCGGGAGTGCCCGTCTGCCGCCAGTCGGCCGGCTGCTCTCCAGCACGGGCGACCTCCACACTCGCCGGAGGACTGCCCCCTCCCGGTGGAAGGCGGCGGGGACGCCCGAGACGACTCGCGAGTTGCCCGCTTCGAATGGCGAGTGGTCGGTGAGGGTCCGGTTGCACTCGTCTTTACGTATTTCGATGGCTGTTGAGTACGTAGATCGACTTTTCATTTGGTTGGAGGTAAATGGGAATTGATGTTCGTTTATTCCGTAGTTCGTTTGCACTGTGATCGCCTAACAGAAATAAAATCAATGGTCGTTGCTGGAAACGGAACGAACGATACACGCTGTGGGATAATTGGTGGGTTGATAAGAAGATGGGTTGGCTTTCAGCCGCGTTTGTTCTCACGTTTGAAACATCTTTATTTCATTAATCCGGGTTCTCGCAACTTTACGTTCGATAACTGGAATGAAGTTTGGGGTGGTAAATCACATAAAAGAGATGGGTGTTCATTGTTTCTTCTTTTGTTTTACAGCAAGCGCAAGAAAGTAAACGAACTTTTCACAATCGAATCGCACGTTTCTTGACAGTCCGTCCAAAAGCAGTAAAAATCCGTACGCGATCGCTTCCACTCGCCTGAAAACACAAATAATATTCACGCAATCGACGGCCGTTAATCAGCACGCAAAAATCAACGTAAGAACTCACTTTCTCGCCCGAAACCCGCCGAAAAACGGGCGAAATCGGCGGGCGGCGAGGCGGCGGCGTCCGGCGGCCGGACGCGAGCGGCGCGCAAGAGAGCGGGCGGGCGGCGGGTGGAGAAAAAAGACGGCCGACGCGCCCGGCGCCACCGAACGGACTGCAACGCCTACCCCCCAGTGGACGCGGCGACGGAGGGGACGCCCACTCGCCACTCGGCCACGAGAAGAGGGAAGGCGACCCCAACAGCACGCGGCAGGGCGAGCGGAGTGGCCGAAGTCGCCGCCCGCCGCGTGTTTGTGTCGGGCACCTCCACTCCGCGAGGGCCGGAAGGAAGCGAGTGGAGGCGGCGGTCGGCGGGCGTCCCCTCGGCGCGTCCATCCGCCGAGCCGACTGGTGGACTCCAAGCGGCCGCCCGCTCGTTCGTTCGGGGCACTCGCGAATTCGACGAGCAGACGGCGGAGCGGCGAGAGCGGGCGGGCGGAAGCGGCCGGCGGTTCGTGGCCGTGGAGTGGACGAGCGCCCAACGGCGGCCTCCCCGCTCCGTCCGCTCGACTTCTCGCCCACTTCCACGCGGTTCTCCTCGCCGTCCGGCCGCTCGATCGGCGTCTCCACCGCGAACGGGACACTCGCGAAACGAGCAGAACGATCGTCGCCACGAGAAAAAAGCGAGCATTCGGGGATCTTCGCGAGCACGACCACTCGGCGCTTCGATCTCGGCGGCCGCCCGACCGCCCGGACGAGCGCCCTCAATCCACGTGCGCCCGCTGCGGTCGTTCGAGCCGCCGGCGAGTTTCCGGCGCTTCTTCGCGGCCACTCGCTCCGCCCGCCGCTCGTCCAACCGGCCGGTCGGGCTCGAGGAATGCGGGCGATCGGCCGGCCGGGGGGTTCTTCCCTCCGTTCACTCGACGAGCAGAAATCCCGCCGGAGTCCCCGCCGCCTGCCGCCCCTCGGCCGCTCCCGCCTTCTTTCCACCGCCCGAAGTCCACGAACTCCGTCCACTTCCGCGCAGCCGCTGCGATCAGAGTGACGGGCTCCTCGCCGCCTTCAACGGGGAGCTCGTGGCCGGCGGGCAACGGCGAGCAGTCCCGCGGGCGGGCAGTTCGACGGCCGCCCGACTGTTCGTCCACTCGCTCCATTCGGCGCTCTTCCGGCCGGCAGTGCGGGGAGCTCCCGCCTCCTCGCCGCCGCCTTCCCGCTCGTTCCGGTCGATCGATCACGCGTGGACGTCTGCGAGCATTTCTTTGATCGCTTTGTCGTTTGTTTCGTTCGGGAGGTCCCCGAGCGGGCGGCCGGCGGGGAGAACCGCGAGCGAGTGGCCGCCTTCGAGTCGCCGCGGGCCGCCCGAAGAAAGCCGGCGATCTCCCGCACCTCGTCGAGCCGCACGGCGAACGGCTCGCGTGAAGCCGGCGGGGAGGAGCGGGGAGTCGTGGATTTGATTGCTTGTTTGTGGTTGTGCAATGAGGGCAGTGAAGGTCACTGTTGATTCATTAGAGATTGAGTGGGAGAATCGGCGAGGTGGAAAACTCTTTTCGTTCCATCTTCGAGCAATTTCCAATGCATTCTCTGCGCTCGCCGCCTTCCCGCGGCCTTCCTCCCGCCCGCTCGTTTGCGCGGCGGCGGTCAAGTCGGGCGGCCGCCGTCGCCGCTCGCCGGTTTTTTCTCCCGCCCGTCGCCCGCCGCTTTCTGCTGCTTTTCGTCGCGCGTTCGAGCGCCCGACGGCCGGCAAGTGGGGAGTTCTTTATTTTCGTTGATGGACAGATGCGAATGGACAGGCATCGAGTGGATGGAGGTTGGTTACTTTTTCGCATTTGTTTCGAACGTCGTTTGGATTGCAAGTGAAACAAAAACAAAGCACTAAAATAATTAAACATGAGTGTCGAATAACGAACGATGGTGGATAATGGAGTCCGTTTGCAAACGTGTGAACGCAGAAAACACAGATCTTGAGGAAAAGACCAACTCAAAGAAAGCCGATTTGCTCGGAATTAAAAACCGTTCATGCGTCAACGACATCAAAATGAGTTAACCACGTTTCTTTGCAGGCAATCAAGAAATAACTCAAACGGTATGCAAACCTCTCGAGTTATTCTCCGTCCAGCAACGCCTCACCAAGAACAAAAGAAGAAATAAATGACCACTTGCTCCCGAACAAATCGTTTAATCCCTCTATTCCCCAAACACCCTCCACAAAGAAAAATCGAAGCGACCCGAAAGTGAGGAACTCCGTCGAGCGGACTGGAGTATGGGCGACCCGACCGGTGGCCGCTCGCCGTCCGCTTTTCTCCGCGTTCTTTCGAGCCGCCCATCACTCGCTGCAACGAACGGCGCCTTCCTTCGGCAGCTTGAGTGCAACGATCGAATAACTGTGCTGGAGAGGTAAGCGGAGGTGGAAGGCGTGAGCACGGCTGCCGTAATGCACCGTGACAGTGCATGTGGACATAACGAAAGAATGCTCTAAACAAGTTGCACGGACAAGCGGAATACAAGTTGAGATGCTCGACACAACAGTCAAAATTAAAGAAATTATGAATTCTTCAAAACATCGAAAAATGATAGCCGTGTTCGCAATGATCAAAAAAAAGACGAGCAACTCCAAGCGGCGGGTGACGCCCCGTTAAAGCGAGTGCGGAGAAGACGGCCGATGAAAGCGGCTATGGTCCACAAAGAGCTGCAAGAAATTCGGCGTCCAGTTGAATGGCCGTGGAGCGCTAAGCGAATAGCCGCGGCTTGTTTGCAATCCGCTGGACGGTCGCCAAGGAACTCGAATGCGGAAAGACCCTGAAACCGTAAGCGCACTAGAAGATTCTTCGCATCTTCATGACGCAATGAAGCGAGGTTCGTTGAAGAGCGAGTGCTCATCATACAAGGTGAAAAAAAAGACGAATAACACAAACAACAAACAAACTGACGGGTTTGAAGATAAACAAAAGCGCGTGGCAACAATGACTAATCTATGAAATTACGCTGTCGCATGAGTGTTTGAGAATGGTGGACGGAATGGGGCTAAAATAAGTGAACAGAAAAACAAAAATGGCGGTGGATAGTCGAGAACAAAAGTGCAAAGTTGGCGTCGAGTCTCAACGTTCCCTTGTCCGTTGCTAAACGAAAGCGGAGCGCGGAATTTACTAACCAAGAAACCGCTATTTGAACCCAAGAAAAAGGAAGTTGTCAAACGCAGCCACGAATCCCAAAACTCCGCTACACGTCAACACCGACGGAATAATCCCCGTGCTCCCACGATCAGAGCAAATGAAAGAAGCTTCCCACATGTCTCCTCCGTTCGACGTCCAACTGATGCCCGAGCAACAGTCTGACGGGTGATTGCGTCCTCGAGTTCGTCCAACCACTCGCCGGGCAGTGAGTGGCGAGAGGTGGACGGCCGACTGGATTGATGGCTGCAGTGGTTCTTATTGTCTTCAAATAAACGGAATAAAGTCGAAGCAAGCAGGCTATTCATTTCATCAAAGCGTAAGAAACTGCAGACACAGCTAACATAATAGATGATATCAGCATTTAAAATGAACGAAAATATTAGATGCACACCCATCAAGCGGCGACTCAAGACTCCCCTCGCTTTTTTCACTCGAGTCGATTGTTCAATTCCACCGGCCCTCACTCCACTCTCCTCTCGTCCGCCTGATCACCGGACCCCCCGGCCGCCTGCTCGCCGGCATCAAAAAGCGGCAGTCACTAGTCACTCGCCGCATCCACTGGGCTCGGCGGCCGGCGGGCGGGTCGTCCACTCGGCGGGGATCCTCTTCTTCCGCCATTCGAATGGTGGGCGGCCGCTCGCTCTCGTGGGCAGTCGGGAGTGAGCGGAAGAGCCGCCCGTCCGTTCGATTCGACCGTTCGGTTCGTGCGGGAGTGGCCGCCGGTCGGTCGGCTGGCGGCTTCTCGGCGGGCCGCTCGACGGAAGCGGGCGAGTGGCGGCGGCCGTCGAAAGAAGCCGAGTGGGCGGCGAGTGGACGAGCGGCCGCCGCCGTCGAGCGCCGCGGCGATCCCAACGGTCGGGCGCCGCGAAGAAGCCGGCCGATCGATCGAACCGAACGCTCGTTCGATTGCGTGTTGGGGGGCGTTCTTCCCCGCAGTCCGCCGCTCCGTCCACTCCGCCCGCCCGCTTCCTCGCCGCCCCACTCGCTGGACTCGCCGCCCGGCCGCCCGCTCGGCAGTCGGCGCGCGGATCCACGGGACCACGGCGGCCGGGCGGCTCGTCGCTCCGCTCGTGTTCTCCCGTCCGTTCGGCCGCCCACTCGCCGCCCGCCTTCTTCTCCGTTCGGCCGAGTGGGCGGGCGGGGCGGTCGGGCGCGTGCTGGACGCGGCGGCGGGGAGCGGCGAGCAGCGGGCGGATCTCCCGCACCGAGCGGCCGGCGGTCTCGCGGGCAGTCGGGGCGGCGGGCGGCTCGAGTGCGCGCGGAGGGGCGACGGAGTGCGCACTGCGGGAACACGCGGGCGGTCGATCGGGGCAAGCGGAGCCCCCGACCAGCCGCCCTCCTCGAGCACTCGTCCCCCGACAGCCCGTCCACTCGTTTCGGCCCGCTGATTCGTGTGTTCGCGCCCGGATCGGCAGTCTCCAGTGGGCAGTCGAAAGCTCGCCCATCTTTCGCGTGTTGTGTCACCCGCTCCCCGCCGCCCGACCGGCGGGATCTCCTGCTCGTGGGCCGCCTTGATCGAGGTGCCCTCTTTTGTTGTGCCCGCCCGCCGGAGTGCTCGCGGTCCCCATTGCGCACTCTGAGAACGCACGGGCGGGCGGGCGGCTGGGCGGCGGGCGGGCGGCCGCGTTCATTCGTGCGGCTGCCGCGTGCTGGGAGGCGGGCTTTCTTTCCGCTCGGGTTGCTGGGGAAAGCGGTCGGCGGCGAAATGGAGCAGTCGGGCATCCAGCGGGTGCGTTCGAACGTGATGGACAAAGCGTTGATGGTCGGATCGTCGATCGTAAAGCAAGACTTGCCGGAAGCACGGGAAAAGCCGTACAGTCGGTTCTCCGTCAAGGTACGGCTCCTTTTGCTTACCTTAATGTTGTTTGTTCTTTGTAGCGGTGGAACAATGCGCGTTTTTCCAAACGACGGCCGCTACGCGTATGTGTTCGAAGATGCCCCGCGTATTTGCGTTACTGACCTCGTCCGAGATTCTCAGATGTGAGTTCCAATTCTGTTCGTCATCGCGTGAATGTGTTTTTGCAGCGTGTTCAGTCACGCCGGATCTTACCGCATGCACGTCGTGGACTTTGCGATCGTCACTCCGACCGCGATTGTTGTACTCGATGTTGACGGCCTGTTTTTACTACGCTTGTGCATTGAAAGCAAAACTTTTGAGTGGAACGTACTCGAGAAACAAAGAACGCGGGGAGTTGCTTATGTGATCACGGCCATCAAAGGAACGGGTGTCGTAGTCGAACGAGCGGTGCTCCAACGGTCGGAGACTCGTCGGCTTCGATTTGTTCGCCTTAACATCGACAAGGCTCGTCTACAAACGGACTGGACCCAGGAATTGGAACAGGAGTCGCTTTCTTACGGCTTCGGCAGAAACGGACAGATGCTGTACGGACATTCGATCCGTTCGAATAAGCCGACAACTCTGCACGTGCTCAATGTCGAAACACGGGCGTGGAGCACGGCAGGTTTGCACGGCTACACGGCGAATGTACGTTACTTGCTACAAAACGGCCTTTAATCCCGAAACTTCAGTTGTACAGTTACGAGATTACTTGGTCTCCGAAGAACGCGTATTTGTGGGGATGTGACGTAGTCAACAAGCATCAACAGTACTCCATTTTTCGCTGCCACCTAGAACGCCTTGAATGGGAAAAGATGCCGTGGACGATCGATGACGTCAACTACATCTCACCAATCCGAAATGCGGGAATTGACGACGACGACGGATTTTTGGCTCTCGCTAGCAAAAAAGACATGATTGAAGTCTACCGCGTGGTCTTCAAGTGAGTTCCTTCCGCCGCGTTCAACCGCTCATCCCTTTCAGCACGCCCGACTCGCTCCTCCGCCTCGCTGTGGACGCACTCCAAAAGTCCCGAATCGACCCCCAAGGACCGACGGGCTTCCACGGGCTAATGAGCAGCGAGTGCGGCCGGAAGATCCTCCCCTCCGTCTACCCCAACATGACGCCCATCCCCCGCCTCTGATCGCTCGAATAAACTCCTGCCTCGAACAAAAACGAGGGCATCCGACGGGGAGCAGAAAGCGGGCTCGACGGCCGGGGAGCGTTGGGCGGTCTTCTCTCGAATGAGTGGGCGGGCGATCGGCCGGCCGGCAGTCGGGCGATCGGCCGAGTGGATTCCCCGGAAGGCGGCCGTCCTCTCGGTTCGTCGCTCGAGGCGGCGGGCGGCGAGTGAGTGGGCGGTCGAGCGGCCGGTGGGGGGTGTTCACGAGGCATTGGGGCGGCTGGCCGAGCGGCTTTTGTCCTCCCGCTGACCCGTCCGCCCACTCGTGGACACTCGCCGTCGCTCCTCCCCGCCGAATGCCCGCCCCGAATCGACGGACGGGATCGCGCGGCCTCCCGCCCGCTCTTCTCCGCTCGCGTCCACGACTTCGGCGCGTCTCTCCGCTCGTCCTTCTCGTCGCCGATCCCCTTGAGAGCGCCGATCGCCCGCTTTCTTCCGCTCGTGTTCGGCGGGCTGGAGTTCGAGTGAGCGGGCGGCCGCCTCTCGTGCCCGAATCGACCGCCCGCTCTCCACTCGCCGTCTTGATCGAAGCGGACGTCCCGCCGCCCACTCGGCGACGAACGAGCGGGAGGGCGGGCGGATGGGCGACGAGAAGCGGCGGGATGAAACGGAGGACGGCGAGTGGGAGGAGAAACCGGAAGGAGGGAACTCGACGGCGGGCGGGCGGCCGTCGGACGGGAGTTCCGGCCGCTCGTTGGGGGCGGCGAGCGGCGGAGGAGGGCGCGAGTGCGTGGGCGGGCGGTCGAAAGAAAGCGAGTGGAGGGCGGCATGCACGAGTGAATAGACGAACAAGACGACCGAGCTGCCGGGCACACGAGCGATCACGGGAGAGAGGTGTGAACAGCAGCGGGATGAACGGCCGTTGTTCGCCAGGTCGTAAACCGCTACTCGCTCTGCTTTGTCTTGGCAAGCGGCACTCAAGAATCACTCGCCGACGAGGTTGCTTTCGGAGCACTCGCTTGGAAGCCGGCCGACGAGCGGTTGGGGCGGCCATTCGACTCGCGGCTCCCGCCCCCTCTCGAAGGGAAGGATGGGCGGTCGAACGGAAAGAACCGGCCGCCACTCGCCTCTTTCGGTCGGAAGTGAGTGGACGCGGCGAGTCGGTCGTCGCCCCAGTCGATTGATGGACGTCCGAGTGGGTGGGCAGCGGCAGGATGGATGAGAAGTGGGTGAGCAGCCGAGTTGTTCGTGTTGGTGCAAAAAAGCATTGAATTTCTTTTTTGATTCGATGTCCAGGGGCTGGTCTCCTTGTTGCCTGTGGGAACAGAACGAAGCTTCATTCCGGCATTCCTGCTACTCTGTCGGTCTCGTCCTTCTCGTAACGGCTTGAAAGCGCTTGCACTATTTTTTAGTGAACGCGGAGGACCGCAGTGGTTATCGTTGAGTGCCGATCGGAGCCGATTTTCGGTCGAAAGAGTATCTCGCCGCATTTATATACTTTTGACGCTTGCTTTCGTTGTTTTCATGCGATAAAACGCAGTGTGAACATGTCATAGTTCTCCAGATCGTGCATTCGATTTTCCTGTTTGGAAGAGCGGAGTGCGCGACATGATTTTATTTGTTTTTGCAAGTAGACGGCATCGCTTTTCTTCTAGTTTGCTGCTCGTCGAAACGGTTGTTTTACGTGGACGAGTTGGAATCGTTCCCGTAGTTTATTCCGCACGATCATCAGATTGCTCAAACTTTTTAACAAACGATCGCTGGGAACACTCACTTCTGCCTCCGCTTCGCTTTTTCCGCTTGCCGCTAGCAGACGAGTGGGGGCAAAACTCGGCTCATTCGAGCAGAAGAGCGGTGGAAGCCATGTTCTTTCGTGCGGAGGCCGGCTTTTCGCCGATACTCGCTGGACGGCAGCCGGCGGCGTCCTCCCACTTGCCGTCTCGTTCCAACGACGGCAGTCGGTTGGACGGAGAAAAACGAGATCGGCTAGTTTACGATGTGCGGGGGTTGTTGGCGGGCTTTTATTCCGGCTCTATTTAAAAGACGTCATTGACGCTGGTGTTCTTATTTGTTTTTGCTTTTTGGCTCAAATTATTTAGTTTTTCGTTTCTTGCACAGTTCTTTCGAGTATCTAACGAGCAGCAAACAAATAGAAGGAACTAAATTAACTGTTGCCCAGCGAATCAATCGTTTTCGCCTTTCCATCCACCCGGCGTACCATTCAACCAAAATTCACCGAAAATCGCTCCAATTTCGTGCATCCACTCGCTCCAACTGCCTGAAATCCAGCCATAAATTCCCGTCTTCACACGCCGCCCGTCGATCCACGAGCAACGGCGAAAAAAACTCACTTTTGGGCCGAAAATCGCCGCCGATCGCCGCGAGTCGGCGGGTGGCCGGCGCGAAAAACAAGCGGGCGGGCGGCGAGGCGGCGGGCGGCCGGCTTTCTCGCTCGTTTTTTCGTTTGCTTCCCGCCGGCCGCCGCGAGTGAGTGGGCGCGGAGAACTCGCCGCTCTGCCGGGCGGCCGGTCCGTCCACCCGCCGCCCACGAATTCGGCCGCCCGCCCCGACCGGCCGACTCGCCGCTCTCCGCTTCGATCGCGGGCATTCGGCGAGCGAGCGGGCGGTCGGCGGCCCTCCGCTCGACCCGCCGCTCACTCCCGCTGGCGGTCGCCCGCCGGCCGCCCGCTCGCGAGTTCGAGGGCGCTTGCGGGCGGTCGACTGGAGGGCGGCTTCCCGCCGATTCTCCCGCCTTCCGCCAACCGGGGGGACTGCCGGCCGTTTGCTGCGGGCGGGACGAGCCGCCGCTTCGTCTTCGAGTGAGTCCTCCGCCTTCTTTCTCGCCGCAATCCTCCGCCCACTCCACTGCGCCATTGAGCCGCCGGCCAAGAGTGCGCGGCGATCGGCGCCTCCCGCCCGCTCACCGTCTTCACTGCCCCGTGTTGAGAGGGACGGCCACTCGCTGCTCGTCGGCAGCAACCGGACGCCCGCCGCTTCTTCGCCGCCGCCCGCCGCTTCGCCGCCAGCCGCTCCGTCCACGACCACTCGGCCGATCGGACGGCCGGCGGACACTCCGAAGAGACGAGCGGCACGTGCTCCCCGTCGACTTCCACCATCGCGCCCACTGCTCTCCTCTGCAGAAGGCGCCATTCACTCGAGCAACTCGCGGAACTCCCCCACCGACTGCGGCCATTCGACGGTCGTTTCGGCTCGTCCCTCGAACTCCCGCCTTCTGCTTTCGGCTCCTCGATCCACTCGCCGCCCGTGGCCGGGCGGTGGAGAAAGCGGAGGGGGGAGCGGCGAGTGTCCGCTTCTCTCCTCCCTCAACGGTTCGTGTTCCGGGCAGCAAGAAGTGGGGGGACGAGCGGTGAGTTCCGCCCGCCCCTTCCTCTCGTCCACTCCTCCGTTCGGCGCCGACCGCCCGCGCTGCCGGCCGGCGGGGCGACGAGCGGGAAGCGCCGATCGAAGTCGAGCGGCCGCCCGGTGCCCGCCGAATGCGCCCTCCGTTGCTGCCGTTTTGTTGGACGGAAAGACGAGCACACGAACGGGACTTCAGCTCGCATCAAACAGAGCTGCGATGCCCACAGCTCGTCCTCGAACATTCGATTGAGCAGGATCCTGATGCCCGTTCGAATCGAAAGCATTCCGAGCACAAAGCAACGACTAAAGCGGGTCGTCAACGCGTGTTTCGATCACCACAGAAAGCGGGCAATGCGGGCGTTTGATTCCCGTTGGAAGCGGCTGTTTGCACGCGCCGTCCGCTCTCTCCTTCGTCCATTCGGCCGCTTGGATTCTCCCGCTGCTCTTCGCTCAACATCACGACGATCGAGCGGACTCCCGCGTCCTGCCGGTCGGTTCGCCCCCGCCGCGCTCTCGACCGTCCGCTCGGCCGCCCGGCGGCTTCGAGGCGTTCGGCTGTTCGTTCGACTGCGTACGGGAAGCAGTCGTGTGCGCCCGGTGATCCTCCTCATCCGCTCGGACGACTCCCTCCTGCTTGCCCGCAATTCACGAGCAGACGGGCAGCTCGCCGGCCGGCAGGTGGACGAGCGGTGAGTGGACGGACGAGAGCAGGGGACGGGGAGGGGCCGTTGGACGTGCAGAAAGCGGGCGCTTCTTCGTTTCACCGCCTCGGCAACGATCCACACGATTTCTGCCCGCTCGCCCACTTGCAGCGCGCTCTTCGAAACGGCCAGCCGGCCGAACGGAACTCGCGGCCGCCGCTCGACCGCCTTCTTCTCACTCCTCAACGAGAAGCTCCAACTCGCGCCCGACCGCCCGCCGGAGTGGTCGAGCGGTGGGCGACGGCGAAACTCCTCACCCACTGGGCGGATTGCTCCACACGAATCGACGCCGCCTTCCGAACGACCCGATCGGCGGCCGGGAAGCGGACGACGCCGCTCGACGGGCGCCGTTCGGCCCGCGGAGGACGCGGACGAGCCGCCAGTCGCCCACTACGCGACCCGCTCGGTTGGACCGACCGGTTGGGGAAGGGCGGACTCCCGACAATCGAGAGGCCTCGTTTCCAGTCGACCGCTTCGGAGTTCTGCACTCAGCCATGCGGAGAAGGCCGCACTTCAACCAATGGACTGCCCGTTTGATCTCCGCTGTGTTCACCGCGTGTTCAGCTGCGAATAAATCGGATGCCCTACTCGACTGCAGACGAGTGAACGATCGCTTCAATCCGAACGAACGAGAGGGACAGTCGGTAGAAGGCAGTGGAGCCGGAAGAAGCAGAGCTCTTCTCCGCTTCCCGCTGGGTCGAACCCCTTGCACGGCGGGCGGGGGTGCTCGTGGCCGAGTGGCTTTTCGGTTGGACTTCTCGCGCCCGCCGTCTTCCGGTCGTCGAACGAAGGCGGCAGTTCGTGGAGGCCGGGGATTCCAGTGCACTCGCCGCCGCCCGCTCGCCGGCGAACTCGGCGGGTCGACCGCCAGCGAGACGGCGGGCGGCCGGCGGACTCGCGGCGAGTGGCGGCGGGCGGCGCGTCAAGTCGGACGGCCGTCTTGACCGCCGCCGCCGTCCGCCGCGTGGCCGCTTTCCGCCCTTGAAATCAGCTTTCTTTTGTCGATTTCCGTTGCTTTCTGCCCCCGATTGGGCAAAAGGTGTGTTTGATGGATATAGAGGGCAATTATTCGAATTAATTAAGGCTACCAAGAAAGAGACCAATAAGCTTCGACTGCGAACGGAATAATTTAGTAATCGTTTGTGGAAGAGTGTCTGAAGAGAATTTGTGAGTTCTGCTGCCCGTCGTTCCACTCCTGCTGCCGCTCTTCTTTCAGCCCGTCGTCGGTGGATCGACGCGGATGGACGGGAATTCGAGCGGATGGCGGTCGGTTTATGCTTTTTCAAATTTGTTTGGTCGTCGCTCCGTTTAGACGTGGAACGAAAAAAAGCTGAAACATATAATTAGACGAAGGTTGCTGTAAGAATTTGAGAAAAGCCGCAACCATGAACTTCACGGAATTTCAAGAATTGAACGTAGCATGAACGGCGAAGAAGAACTGAATATGCAAGTAGAAACGTCGAAGAAAGGCGAGCGGTCAAATATGAATGATTTCGATAAAAGACAACAAACATTGGAGTCGGCTCGCCGCTGAAGATGACGTCTGAATTTTCTACAAACTCTGCGAACCTCAGACAATCGACATTTGAAGACGGAATAATGAGCAGCTGAAGAAAAATTAAGTCGACACTCGAAATCTTCGTTTTCCCGTAGTCGTTTGCCCCGTGGCTTCCGCTCTGCTGTATCCCGGTCAATCAAGCAAAGCAGGGTGACGGTCGTCGTCTCGGAACATGCCGCTTGCAACAAACACAACCCTGCCACCGCCTCCTTCTTCCGACAACCATCTGTAAGAGCTCCTCGCCTACTGCAGCCAGCCGACGGCCATCTTTCAGGCTCTCACCGCTTTCTTACATCGACCATAATCTTCTGCTATGCTGCACTCAAGTGAAAATTCCGATGAACATGCTACCGACTGGGCAGCGAGTACAAGTAACACGCTGAGTGCTTCGCCACCGTTAGAAATGCGCCCTCGAGAGCCTTGAAGGGTGTCACGGAATAGATAGCTTGCAATTGACGATCGTCTATTAATGTTGAAAACAACGAAAACTAACGGCCATTTGTCCACGTACGAATGAACCCGGAACGGAATTAAAACCAGCTCGCCAACATCAAAGCGAACAGCTCGACCACATTAACGCTCACTTCAAGAACCAACTGAGAAGCTGCGGCAACGAATCGCTTGCAACTTACTGAAAATCAGATAACAGCGGAATAATTCGCAAACTTTTCGAATACCAATCGAAAGAAAATTGCACACCTGTGTTCACAACAATAAAAAGGGCCGGTCCAGTGATCAGATCGTACTTTCAATGATGAACGGAATTTGATATTCCCAACGAACACACTTTTCGACTGAACCGAAAGGTTGGAGCCGACCGGCTGCGCGTCAAACGAATTCGTGTTCTGTCTGCTTGCGGCCGGCGCCAACAGCAACCGATCGTTCATCTGTTTGCATATTTGCAAGAAACGTGAAAACGCATTAAGCACCAACGGCGAGCGGAATAAACCGTAAACTCGAAGCCCAGAGCAAGCAGCAACCAACGGTCCTTGCCAACACCATTAACGCTATATGATCGTCCATTTTCATCCCGGCCGGAATAAAACCAAGCAACCTGCCGTGGAGCAGTTAGGAGAATCAAATGCCGCCCATCCCGAACAGAAACCAGAAGAAGAACTGCCGTGTTTGGTACGGACTGGAAAGAATGAACAACGAACCGCCGTCCACTCACGAGTGGTGGGTGGAACACCGGGCAACAGAAATACGGCAATGGAGCGAGGGGCAGCAAAACGAGTCGGCACTAGAGATGCAAAATGGTTCATGCGGAATTAGTGTTCAATCGGACGAACTCCTTGTCGTCTTTGAATGCGGGGGTGAACAAGAACGAAAGCTGAAAGCCGAGAACAAATCTCTGAACACGAATCGACCCACGCTTCACGTTACAGCGTGAATTCACGGAATTGAGTGTTGATGCATAAGCATGAGTCGGCTTTAGAAGTAGCCGTACGAAAACGACCGAAAAAAGGACGAGAAAGAAAGGAACGTTCATTTGGTTACGAAGTGATCGAACGAAGCTTTCATTATACAAAAACACCTCAAAGCATGCACGGAATAAAACAATCTGGTAGCGAAGATACTTGTCGACTGAATGGGGCGTGTAGTAGAGCTCACTGACTCGCTTGAAAACCGGTCGAAAGAAAAGAAATCGGCGTTTGCGTTCTCGGCGAAAGAAGCGGCCAATTCATTGTGCAGATCGGGTTTGCAACGCCAGCGGAATTGGATCTTCCCAACGGACACACTCATCGAATGAATCGAATGGTTGAGGTCGACCGGCCGCGCATCAAACGAATTCGTGTTCTGCTTGCTAGCCGCCGGCCCCCACAGCAACTGATCGTCCGGCTGGCTGCCTTCTTCCAACAAACGTACAAACAGCTGCTGTTTATCCTGTACTCTGACAGCTGGGGTCCGGAATAAACTATCAACTCAAAGCCCAGAGCAAACAACAACCGAAGGTCCTTGCTTCCACCGCTAACGTCAAAACCAGATAATTCAGCGCATAGACCGGAATAAAAGCAATCAACCTGCCGTCGAGCAGTCAGAAGAACCGAATGCCGACCACCCCGAACAGAAACCCGAAGAAAGACCACCGTGTTCGGTGCGGACTGGGAAGAAAGAAGAATGATGAGCATTTCCCTCACTGTTGTGTGAAGAGGCGGGCAACAAAAGGGCGGCAAGGAAGCGAGGGGCAACGAAGGAGTCGGCGCGGAAAGAAGATGGCGGCGGATGGGCGAGAACGAACGTGAATGTTGGGCGCCGATTCAACGAGCTCTGATCGGAGAGTGCCCACTGCCGATGCTCCTCTCTGCAAGAGTGATCAATGACGCCCTTCCAGCAAGCAGTGAAGGAGAAGAACGAGCAGTTGTCGGGCACGCAGCCAACGTCTCGGTCAATTGAAGCAAGCATGGGGAAATTGACGAACTAATTCCACTGATCAGCAGCACGGAATAAAACGGCAGCACTGCCCACTTTCAATGACGTGATCAGCTGGAGCAAGAGCGAATCGATCGGCGAGAAGCCGGACAGCAAGCGAATGAGCGTCGAAAGAATCGATCTCTGGGCACACTGATCGGCATTCGAATGAAAACCCGCTTGCTCGTCGACAAGCAAGATGGAGCGCTCCTTTTGGGGATCGTTGGCAAGGAAGCAAAGCAACGAATACTGTGCAGTTATTACGAATCGACCACATGACACTGGAGCCGGAATAATCGAGGGAAAATAGATCCAAACGACAAGAAAATGATTTCCTAGCCGACGATTCGAGCGTCAGAAAACAGGAAACTCACGTCTTGCGGCTCAACAAAAGCAACGATGAGTTTGTGTTAGCTGCAAGAAAAGTTCTGCAAACGTTCATTTGTTTGTAAAAGGAGCAACCGACGCGTGCAATATACGCGGTCATGGACGGAATAAAACTTGAATTTCTGCGATGTTCACGTTTTGAGAAAAATTCAATATACATTCATTCACGCCTTCTATTCACTTCCCCAAACGATCGACCACTCCTCGTCCCCCAGTCCGACGGCAATCGATCGTCTGCTGAAGCGGGTGCAATGGATGGATGGACGGCTGCGCTCCGGTGTTTCCGGTCCGGAAGGCTCTCGTGCGGCACCCATTCGCTTCTTCGAACTCTCCGCTCGTTCTTGCCTTCGCCTCCCCTCTCCCCCGCTCCCTCTCGCATTGCTCCTTCCGTCGTCCCCCCACACCTTCCCCGATCGACGCCCAACAGTGAGTCCCGACGCTCTTCGCCCGCCTTCACGCCGGCCGCTCGTTTCAGGCCGCCCGGTTGGCGTCCCCTCCGCCGAGTCCTCAACAGCCGTCTTCCGCTTGTCCGGCCGCTTCTTCTCTTGAACGGAAAGAATGGGCGGACGGCCCCCACAGACGAGCGGGCACTCGCTTCACATTGGCGTTCGACCACTCGCCCACTCCTCAGCCTGCGATCACGCTTTCCAATCACTCTGTTCATTCGCTATTAAAGACGACGGTTAACCACATGCTCGTGAACAACCAAGAGATTCTCGCATTGCTCCTGCTGGTTGCCCTGTCCTCCGGAACCCACTTCCTCCTCCAATTTGCACCGACTGCTCACTGAAAGCGAGAACCTCCAACCGAATGACATCCCCAAATCTCTGCCCACGAACAGAAAGAAGCGGATGCGTGTAACACAAGTGGGGCTCGTCCGTCCAGTCGTTGAGGGGGATGAAGCGAGAGAGAACCCCTGTAGGCAAGAGAAAGAAGGGCGCCGTTTCGTCCGATACACTCGCACGACGAACTCGAATGACGGCGTTGCAAAAAAGGCGAGCGGGAGAAAACGGCCGCTCGATCAGGACTCCGTCTTGCGGCGGCTGAGCATCCGATCGACCCGTCTTCGCGTACTGCAGCCGCTCGTGGAGTTCGTGCGAGCAGCCCGCCTCGACGAGGGCGGCCGGCGCTGCGGGTCGCCGAACGTCGCCGCCCGCATGGACGGCGAGACGATCAGCTGCGTGTGGTCCTGCAAGCAACCCGGCAGTCCCACGAATCGAACGGAAGGAACCCGCCGCGAAGAAGTTCAACTGGAGCGTCCCGTCCGTCAGCAGCAGCACGACGGCGACGTCCGAGCGGAACCACTCGCTCAGACACGGGAAGCGGGCGAACTCCTGACCGCCACGCAGCAGCCGCTCGCCCGCCGACCGCCGGGGTTCGATCATGTACGAGCGCCACTCCGCGAGCAGCTCGACCTTCTTCTCCAGCGTCGGCGCGTACTCGGCGCCCGTCGCCTCGATGTACTGGAGCCGACTGCAAGCGGAGGGGAGGAGTGGGCAGAACACAGGGGAACTCACTCTCCGCTCGGACCAACCAACAGCTTCGTGTGGTCGTTGAACAGGACGCCCACCGAGTCGTCGCACAGCGCGTAGAAGAAGCCGTTCTTCTCCGCGTATTCCACCCACCCGATGCGGGCTGCTCGTCCCGGACGTCCACTGCAATCAATCGAGCGATCAGGGAAGCATTCGGGGGACACTCACGATCGTCACTCGGCACCTGCTCGCCCTGTCGGCAGAAGAAGACGCCAGCTGGTTGGCCGCGTTGTTCAGCTGCTCGACGATCGGCGTCTCGTCCTTCTCGTTCGCCTTCCGGCTGCTCGCGATCATCGACGCGGCGTCCTGCACGACGGGCGGCTGCAGCGGGCGCCCAGACGAGTCTCCGGCTGAAAGCGAGCAGAACGGCGGCGACTGAAGGGAGTGGAAGGGGGAACAACCGTCGATCATGCCGCCCAAGAGGTTCTCCTGATTGAAGCGCGGCACGGACACGAGGCACGAGACGGGCAGCGCGGCCGGCAGGAAGCCGCGCGAGAAGACGGCCGGGCGGTCCTCCGGTCGCGTCGCCAACGGGGCGGCGATCAACACGTGCGCGTGCTGCCCGATGCGCGTCGGGATCACGTACTTGTTCCGCCGAATCCTCGCGTACGTTTGCTGCAGCGAGAGCGGTTGGAATCGGAGGAGGGAAGACCGGAGGAAACTCGCCTCCAAGGAGAGCGTCTCGAACGGCGGCCGCCCGACGAGCAGCGTGCGGAGGATGCCGCCGATCGCCCACAAGTCCACCCCGAACGAGTGGCCGGCCTTGAGCAGCGGGAGTGAGTGGACGAAGGATGGAACGAAGCGATGGAGTTGGGCGTGCCGCAGAGCGTCTGCCGCTGCCGCCCGTCGCCGATCTTCAGCTGCACGTGGTCGTCGAGGAACAGGAGCTTCAGGTCCCGATGGATGATCTGCCGGTCGTGCAGGTGCTGGCAGCCGGTCACCCGCTGAAAGCGGCGAGTGAGGGGACAAAACAGAACTCGCTTGGTGCGTGAAGTAGCGGGCTTCCGGCTCGGTGGCCACTCGACGCCGCCGGTGGAACTCCAGCAGCGAGCGGGCGGCCGGCGGAAGGCGGCGGAGGGCGGCGAGAGTCCCCGGTTGTCGGCGGCTGTTCGGCGGGTCGAGTGGGCGGCAGCGAAGAGCGGACGAGTGGCCGGAGGAAGAAGCGAGTGGGCGGTCGACTGCTCTCCGCTTCCCCGCACCGCTCGCCTTCGTCCATCCACGCACTCGCCGATCACTCTGGAAAGAACTCGCGAGAGCCGCCGATCCTCTCCGCCCGCCACTCGCTTCTTCGGGCGGCCACTCGGCGGACTGCCGGCCGGAGGGCGCCGGCCACCGGAAAGCGGAGACTCCCGCCCCTCGTTCGTGGTCGATCCCTTGCTCTCATTTCTGATTGAAAGGCGCAGCGGAAAGCCAGTCGACCACCGGGCGATGAGGGCGGGCGGCCATTCGACTCGCCGCTCGAACGGGAGTGACGGGCGGCCGGCAACGAGGGGTTGATTGATGCTGGTCTTTTGTGTGATCGAGCGTGTCGTTCGTTGAACGTTTCGGAAGTCCGCTTGGTGGAGGAACGAGCAGAAAAGAGGTCGTTGAGAGGAGTGTGGTAGAGTTGTTTTTTGTAGTATGGGCACGTTGGAGGGCACAAAATTGTCAAACATCGAGAAATTAGTGGTCAATTATGCTTCGTCAGCGCTGACTTATTGAAGCAATTATTCCTTCATGCGCATTTTCAGGCGTCCATTCTTTTTTATTCGTCGTGCATTCTGATGAAAGCGGTGGGTTATTCCGTCCAGAAAGCCTTCTTCTTCTTCTGATTCACCACTTGATTTCACGAACCCTCGTCGCCGTCGAATTCCACTCATCTTCGCGGCTGCCGTAAACTGTTCGTCTTGCTCGAATCGGTGCAGTCTTTCATTGAATCGGTCGTTCCTACAAGCAGTCGGCCAAGAAACCCACTGAATGGACGACCTTGAAGACCGGCCGGAAAGACCCCGTGTTCGACTGCCGCTATTGTTGAGAACGCCGCCGTGTTCACTTCTTTCTTTTCAGGTTGGATGCTCCAGAGGGCGCACTCCCGAGAGAACGGGGCGCGAAGACCGCCGACTGCTGGCCGGACGCCCGCCGCCCGTCGAGCGGCCCCCACGGCGTCCCCGTAGTCCAGTGGGATGGGCGGCGGATTGCGGGGCGGGAGTCCCGTTGGCCGGCGGGATCGAAGCGGGCGGTCGGCCGTGGAAGACGGCGGAGTGGGCGGATCGGCCGGCGGGTAGACGATTGGCGGGCGGGTTCAACCGAAGGAAGGGCCCGTGGACGGGTCGGAGTGGGAAATGGACGTTGCGAACATTCGCTTTCCGTGCGGCTTCCCAGCGGTTGGTCGGGAGAATCGCCGATTGTTTTCGGACCACAGCTGTTGTTTGCGTCGTTGGGGCTTGCGGAAGAGGTGTTTAATTCCGAGGAGCCTTCGCCCTTGAAGAGTTTTTTTGTTTACAGCTAGTCGAATAAGTAGCTTGTTTCCTTCTTTTGATTGGCCGTCCACTCAATTGCTCGTCGGCTGGTCGCAGTCGAGTGTTGGCTGGTCGTTTTGTTTGTTCGAAAAAGACGGGCGTTGACAAAGAAATTCCGCCAATTCTTTTTGTGCGTTATTATTCTTATTCCGTTCGACGCGACCCGTAGTTGACGGTAAGAATTGTTTTCGAAAAGAAGCGCCGGGCAATATCTGCGTTAGGCCCGCTCACAGTCAATTCTTTTCCCATGCTCACTGATCAAATGACTGCGTTCTTATTCCGCGATCGTAATGAACGTCTTTCTGGCCGCACTTTCGCTCACTGAATCCATTACTTTAATCCTTTTCGCCCTTCCTTTACATTCTCGTTCAAAATTGCTCGCAGCCGGCAGCGCTGGGCGGCGACTTGTGCCCGTGGACGACCGCCTTCTTTCGGCGGCCGACGGGCATCGGGGCGGGCTTCCCGCTCGCTGTGGGCGCTCGTGGACGGGCGGGCGGGGGTGTTCGTCTGCCGCCAGCCGGCCGGCTGCTCTCCAGCACGGGCGACCTCCCCACTCGCCGGAGGACTGCCCCCTCCCAGTGGAAGGGGCGGGGATCCCCGAGACGACTCGTGAGTTGCCCGCTTCGAATGGCGAGTGGTCAACGAGCGGCCGCCTCCACTCGTTTCCACGTTCTTCGATGGGCGTTGAGTACGTAGATCGACTTTTCATTTGGTTGGAGGTAAATGGGAATTGATGTTCGTTTATTCCGTAGTTCGTTTGCACTGTGATCGCCTAACAGAAATAAAATCAATGGTCGTTGCTGGAAACGGAACGAACGATACACGCTGTGGGATAATTGGTGGGTTGATAAGAAGATGGGTTGGCTTTCAGCCGCGTTTGTTCTCACGTTTGAAACATCTTTATTTCATTAATCCGGGTTCTCGCAACTTTACGTTCGATAACTGGAATGAAGTTTGGGGTGGTAAATCACATAAAAGAGATGGGTGTTCATTGTTTCTTCTTTTGTTTTACAGCAAGCGCAAGAAAGTAAACGAACTTTTCACAATCGAATCGCACGTTTCTTGACAGTCCGTCCAAAAGCAGTAAAAATCCGTACGCGATCGCTTCCACTCGCCTGAAAACACAAATAATATTCACGCAATCGACGGCCGTTAATCAGCACGCAAAAATCAACGTAAGAACTCACTTTCTCGCCCGAAACCCGCCGAAAAACGGGCGAAATCGGCGGGCGGCGAGGCGGCGGCGTCCGGCGGCCGGACGCGAGCGGCGCGCAAGAGAGCGGGCGGGCGGCGGGTGGAGAAAAAAGACGGCCGACGCGCCCGGCGCCACCGAACGGACTGCAACGCCTACCCCCCAGTGGACGCGGCGACGGAGGGGACGCCCACTCGCCACTCGGCCACGAGAAGAGGGAAGGCGACCCCAACAGCACGCGGCAGGGCGAGCGGAGTGGCAGAAGTCGCCGCCCGCCGCGTGTTTGTGTCGGGCACCTCCACTCCGCGAGGGCCGGAAGGAAGCGAGTGGAGGCGGCGGTCGGCGGGCGTCCCCTCGGCGCGTCCATCCGCCGAGCCGACTGGTGGACTCCAAGCGGCCGCCCGCTCGTTCGTTCGGGGCACTCGTGAATTCGACGAGCAGACGGCGGAGCGGCGAGAGCGGGCGGGCGGAAGCGGCCGGCGGTTCGTGGCCGTCGAGTGGACGAGTGCCCAACGGCGGCCTCCGCGCTCTTTCCGCTCGACTTCTCGCCCACTTCCACGCGGTTTACCTCGCCGTCCGGCCGCTCGAGCGGCATCTCCACCGCGAACGGGACACTCGCGAAACGAGCAGAACGATCGCCGCCACGAGGAAGAAGTGAGCATTCGG
Organism: Aphelenchoides fujianensis; assembly: GCA_024699865.1. NCBI lineage: Eukaryota > Metazoa > Nematoda > Chromadorea > Rhabditida > Aphelenchoididae > Aphelenchoides > Aphelenchoides fujianensis. The sequence goes on along the minus strand of JAMPIO010000015.1, from coordinate 849,620 downwards.
GGATCTCCGCGCGCACGACCACTCGGCGCTTCGATCTCGGCGGCCGCCCGCTCGAACGGCGGAGAGGACGCCGCCCGACCGCTCGGACGAGCGCCCGCTGCGGTCGTTCGAACAGCCGGCGAGTTTCCGGCGGTTCTTCGCGGCCACTCGCTCCCGCCGCCGCTCGTCCGGCCGGCCGGTCGACTTCGAGGAAGGCGGGCGATCGGCCGGCCGGGGGGTTCTTCCCTCCGTTCACTCGACGAGCAGAAATCCCGCCGGAGTCCCCGCCGCCTGCCGCCCCTCGGCCGCTCCCGCCTTCTTTCCACCGCCCGAAGTCCACGAACTCCGTCCACTTCCGCGCAGCCGCTGCGATCAGAGTGACGGGCTCCTCGCCGCCTTCAACGGGGAGCTCGTGGCCGGCGGGCAACGGCGAGCAGTCCCGCGGGCGGGCAGTTCGACGGCCGCCCGACTGTTCGTCCACTCGCTCCATTCGGCGCTCTTCCGGCCGGCAGTGCGGGGAGCACCCGCCTTCTCGCCGCCGCCTTCCCGCTCGTTCCGGTCGGTCGATCACGCGTGGACGTCTTCGAGCATTTCTTTGATTGCTTTGTTGTCCGTTTCGTTCGGGAGATCCCCGAGCGGGCGGCCGCCTTCGAGTCGCCGCGGACCGCCCGAAGGAAGCCGGCGACTTCCCGCACCTCGTCGAGCCCGCACGGCGAGCGGCTCGCGTGAAGCCGGCGGGGAGGAGCGGGGAGTCGTGAAGGAATTTTTCGATCGCTATGTTGTTTGTGGGAGTTCAGTGAAGGCTGCTGTCAATCCATTTGGAATAGGAGCGGAAGATGGGCAAGCAGGAGAGCATCCTGCTCCATTTTCGAACAATCCCTAGTGCTTTCTTCCTACTCCCCACCGCTGCCGCCTGCAAAAAGATCGATCGTCAGGCGGCCTCCCCGCGGCCTCTTCGTCTCGGCGGCGGCGGTCAAGTCGGGCGGCCGCCGTCGCCGCTCGCCGCTTTTTTCTCCCGCCCGCCGCCCGCCGCTTTCTGCTGCTTTTTGTCGCGCGTTCGGGCGCCCGACGGCCGGCACGCGGCGGGCGAGTTTTCTTGCTTTTTGTTGATGGTTGGACGCGATGAACGAAGATTTGAGATGATGGAAGTTGGTTTATTATTTTCGTATTTCTTTTAATGCTTGCGTTACAAAAGAAAGAAAAAACTACGGAGTTGCAATAATCACGGATATTTCGACAACAACTGTTAGTGTGCGGAATTGTGTATGTGATGGGAGATTGCTAAATAAATTTAACGGGCGTGTAGAAGGTAACCAAGCGCTCGTGCACAAATGAATACAAGTATTGATTTGTTCCAAAAGTTTTGTCCGCCGGAGATCGACCGAGTCATAATGAGCGCAAAAGTTCTCGGCCGTGGCGACGGAATGCCACCGGCTGATTTCCGCGAACGAAATTGCGCTTCTTGCAATTTCTACGGAAGTCATCGGTTAAAATTCGAGATTGGTTGTCGTAAATGACTGCTGGACACAAGGAGAAGGATTTTAACCCAAGAATTCTACGAAAAAGACCTGAAGTTGACCTAAACTGGAGCATTTCTGTCCGGGCAGCAAGCGGGGAACTTCGACCACGCAGGCGCCGGCCGAGTACTTTTGCGCCAGGCTCGACTCCGCCCACCGCTGGCGGACAAAACTTTTGGAACAAACCAATAGCGGCAGCGAAAAGTTATCAAAAAGCAACAATCCTCATTCGATTCGCAGTGCGGTATAAAAGATCGTTTTTGTCGTCAATAAAACAAAACCAGATTACCGAATTTCTTTACAGTCAATCAAAAACTCACTGCTAGCGCTCCGCATAAAATCGGAATAAGCCGCACGGCAACTCGCACAGAACAACAAAAGAAGAAAAGAACGCCCTTCGTTGCTCCCCACCGAATCGAGCGATCCCTCCATTCCGCAGTCACCAGCCGCAAGAATGATCGAAGCCACCCGAAAGCGAAGAGCCCCGTCAAGCGGACGGGAGTGTGGGCGAGCCGACCGGCCGCCGCTCGCCGCCCGCTCTTCTCCGCGTTCCTCCGAGCCGCCCACCCCTCGCTGCAACGAACGACGCCCTTTTCTTCTGCAGGTTTGAACGCCACAATAGAATGAAATGGGCTGGAGTGGTGGACGGGGTTGGAGAGCGGGCGCGTCTTCCGTTCATTAATCTAAGAATTTTGTCGGCAAAGCTCCTGAGGCTGGTAGACACTGGCGGAATAAAACGCGAATTATTCGCCAGACGATCAAAAAATGAATCAATGCATCACCGTCCGCAGCCAAAACATAGACCAATAGTGTTTGCAGCAGTCGAAAAGAAGAAACTACGAGCAGCTCCTAGCCGCGTGTGATGCCCGTTGAAGCGAGTGCAGAGCAGATCGTCGATGAAAGCGGTTGCGGTCGACGAAGACCTGCAAAAAATTCGACGTCCGGCCGGACTTTCGAGCAAATGGCCACCACTCGCTTGCAATCCGCTGTACGATCGTTAGGATTTCACATGTGGGAAACCGCAGAACACGTAAACGAATTAGCTTTCTCAAACCCTTGTACTAAAACAATCGCAATCTCTTTGCGGCGAGTGAACGAACAAAACAGAAAGAAGACGGCGGTGAATGGGCGAAAATGATCGTACATGTTAGCGTCAATTCTACAGCATTTACGCAAAACAGGCGGAATAAACGTTCCAGTTCTCCCACGTGCTCGAGCAAGAAGCTTCCCACATGTCTCTTTTGTCGACGTCCAGCCCAACATCCGAGCAGCGGTCCGACGGGTGGTCGCACCCTTGAGTTCGTCTAAAGACCCGCCGGGAAGTGAGTGACGGGAGGTGGACGGCCGACTGGATTGATGGCCGCTGTGGTCGTTTATTTCGTGGACGAGCGGCAATCATCAATTAAAAGTGGGGAGCTGCGACAATAAAAGAGCCAAGCAAAAAGCGGCGGCGTATTTCGTTCTAAAGCGGAGACCGGAATAAAACAAGCTTAATTTTTCTGCAGTTGCAAACAGAATACAAAAGAAACGCTACGCGGAATATATTGTTTGCACTGGTCGCTGCTCCCCCCTGCATTTGAAGTCGGCAACGACGCCAGGCGCAATGAATAGAAAAAAGTGATCAAAAGACGCAAACTAGGATTCACTTCTCATTTTCCGGTCGACGAAACGACTTGGAGGAAAACCTACGGAAAACAACAGCTTTTCGCGCTCAAAAGCAAGCAACAAATATTGAGGTGTCCAGAAATTTTCCGAACGAAGCTCGGCCGAGCGGTCTGGTGGTCGAAAAAATGAAAGCGTTTGCTCGCCTCATTTCGAGCGATGTCAACCAGACCGCTCGGCCGAGCTCCGTTCGGAAACTTTCTGGACACCTCAATAGAAGCCGACGCAAAAACGCTCGTTCATCAAGTGAAAAGCAAGGCTCACGTCGACACTCAAACGACGACCAAAGACTGAACTGACCGCTTCAAACCGACAAACAAATAGAGTTTACGCCTCATCCATAACACAACTACCCAATGCTCTCCGCCTTCTCCGATCAACTCGTGTTCGAACCCAAGCCATTTCTTCCGCTCTCCTCCCGCCCGCCTACTCGCCGGACTCTTCGCCCGCCCACTCGCCGGCAGCAGAAGGCGACAGTCAATCGCCGCCTCCACTGGACTACGGCGGCCGACGGGCGGGTCGTCCACTCGGCGGGGATCCCCTTCAGCCGCCATTCGAGTGGTGGGCGGCCGCTCGCTCTTGTGGGCAGTCGGGAGCGAACGTAAGGCCTGCCCGTCCGTTCGATTCGACCGTTCGGTTCGTTGCGGGAGTGGCCGCCGGTCGGTCGGCTGGCGGCTTCTCGGCGGGCCGCTCGACGGGAGCGGGCGAGTGGCGGCGGCCGTCGAAAGGCGCCGAGTGGGCGGCGAGTGGACGAGCGGCCGCCGCCGTCGACCGCCGAGAGCCGCGGCGATCCCGACGGTCGGGCGCCGCGAAGAAGCCGCCCGATCGATCGAAACCGAGCGTTCGTTCGATTGCGTGTCGGGGGGCGTTCTTCCCCGCAGTCCGCCGCTCCATCCATTCCGCCCGCCCGCTTCCTCGCCGCCCTCCTCGCTGCATTCGCCGCCCGGCCGCCCGCTCGGCAGTCGGCGCGCGGATCCACGGGACCACGGCGGCCGGGCGGCTCGTCGCCCCGCTCGTGTTCTCCCGTCCGTTCGGCCGCCCACCCGCCGCCCGCCTTCTCCTCCGTTCGGCCGAGTGGACGGGCGAGGCGGTCGGGCGCGTGCGGGACGCGGCGGAGAGGAGCGGCGAGCAGCGGGCGGATCTCCCGCACCGAGCGGCCGGCGGTCTCGCGGGCAGTCGGGGCGGCGGGCGGCTCGAGTGGGCGCAGAGGGGCGGCGGAGTGCGCACTGCGGGAACACGCGGGCGGCGGTCGATCGGGGCAAGCGAAGCCCCCCGACCAGCTGCCCTCCTTCGGCACTCGTCTCCCCGACAGCCCGTCCACTCGTTTCTCCCCACTGATTCGTGTGTTCGCCCCCCGATCGGCAGTCTCCAGTGGGCAGTCCAAAGGCCGCCTTCCTTCCGCGTGGTGTGTCGCCCGCTCCCTGCCGTCCGACCGACGGGATCTCCTGCTCGTGGTCCGCCCTGATCAAGTTGCTCTTTTTTGTTGTGCCCGCCCGCCGGAGTGCTCGCGATCCCCATTGCGCACTGCGGGAACACGCGGGCGGCGAACGCGGCGGCCGGCTGGTCGGGGGGCAGACGGGCGCGCTCATTCGTGCTGCTGTTGTTTGGGAGCTGGGCTTGCTTTCTTTCGAGCTGTTGCTGTAGGTTGCGAAAGCGAGATGTTCAGCGAAAAGCGAGCCCGCACGTATTTCCTGGGCGTTCACCAAGCTCTTCCAACTGAATGGGACGAAGCTGTGGCCGCTTTCCACTTGCGGTCAGCCGCTCAAAAGGGCGAACCGGTGCCAAAAGATTTTTACAATCGATTTCGTCTAGAGGTTTGCGCTTTATTTTTTATTCGTTTTTATCACAGTCCTATAGCACCACTGCGTTACGCGTTGTTCTAACGACGGTCGTTACGTGTACTTGCTTTGCGCCGAACGGGGACGGATGTGTGTCGTAGATCTTGTTCGCAACACTCAAATGCAAGTCTCGACTTTATCGCGTTTCACTTAGCAGTAATTCTATTCAGCGTTTTGATATCCAGAGGCTCTGCTCTGGCGAGTATTGAGGACATGGTAGTCGTGAGTCCGACTGTCATTCTCGTCCTCACGCCGAGCACGCTGTGTTTGCTTCGGTTGTGCCCCGAAAAGAAGACCTTCAAATGGATGAAGCTGGAACAGCGATCGGAACGATGGACCACTTACGCCGTTAGAGAGATGAAAGGAGCGGATGGAAACGTCGAAAATGCCGTGCTTAATTCGCACCATTCGCTCCAAATACGCTTTGTTCGTTTGGACGTCCACAAAGGCCGCCTGGACACGGACTGGATCGAACAAATGGAAGACGTCTATCGCGTCTATCACTTGAACGAGAACGCGCGTTCGTTGTACGGGATTCCAGTTTTTGTTAAGCCATTCGATACTTTGCACGTGTTTGACGTTGAGAAAAAGAACTGGACGACAAACAAGTAGACTGGAGATGCTGCAAAGGTATATTGCTCAAAATGTCATTCGCATTGATCTTTTTGCCTCTAGTCTTACAACATTGACGTGGCTTGGTCGAACCATTATGCGTACATTTTTCGCTTGGAAGATCCTAAAAAACGAAAATTCTCCCTTCACCGCTGCAATTTGGAGCGGCTTGTGTGGGAGAAGCTTCCGTTCGTAGTCGAGAACATTGATCGTATCTCTTTAATTGTCACTCCGGGTGCTGCAGAAGACACCGGCCTTTTGGTGATACGCAAAAAAGAAGACAGTTCTGAAAGGAAGATCTACCGTCTGCTTTTCAAGTGAGTTCATCCCATTAGTTGTATTCCTCATTTTTCCAGCACGTCTGAACCGCTGGTCCAACTTGCCGTTGATGCTCTCCGCAAAAGACGCTTGGACGTCGAAGGAAAAGAGGGATTTCACGGGATCATGAACCGCAAGCCTTGCAAACACATCCTTCCTTCAACGTACCCTGACATGACGCCCATCCCTCGTATCTATTCAGAGATGACGCCCTTTACCCGCAATTAATTGTCGTATTATCTTTTTCGAATAAACTGTTGACTTCCGTTGCGTCCTCGAACAAAAGCGAGTGCATCCGACGGAGAGCAGAAAGCGGGCTTGACGGCCGTGGATCCCGACCACACCGTCCTCTCTCGAATGAGTGGGCGGTCAATCGGGCGGCAGTCGGGGGAGCGGCGAGCAGGACGGGCGATCGGCGGGCGGGAAGACGCGTCCGCCGACCGGCCGCTTCGATCGGCCGAGTGGCTCCCCCGGAAGGCGGCCGTCCTCTCGGTTCGTCGCTCAAGGCGGCGGGCGGCGAGTGGGCGAGCGGGGCGGCCGGTGGGGAGTGTTCGCGAGTCGCTCCTTTGCGCTCGCTTCGATCGGTTAATCAAACAGAATCTTCCTTAACTCATGTTTTGAGCGTTGCAAAGCGGCCGAAAAGCCTGAATGATAAACCTAGAATTTAATGACCAATGAAAAATAAACAATACAAGACTAGGTAAGTGATTACAAAGGAAAAGGATTGATCAATTAAATCAAATGTTGCCGCGTTCAGCGTTCGATCCTTTTGTTACGACAGTTGCGCGCGATCGGAGCGGTTAAGATTCGGTGAAGCTGGCCGGCTGCGTATCGGCGTAGCGCCAAAAGACGAGGGCGCTCTAAAACGACGTGTTTTGTAAAAGTATGCCTTGATTTGACCGTACCACAATCGAAATGGCGGCCAGGGGGAAGAACATCGAACGCCAGTCTTCTCGGTTCTCTGGCGCATCGACGAGCAAGTCAAAGAAAGTCGGCACCAAGAACAAACACAAGCACTTGATGAACTGGATAACCGCAAACACGAAGTGCGAGTATTGGCTAAAAAGAAATGGGTGGTGGGTGAAAGGTGGGTCTGAGGAAAGTCGAAAGGCAGTCTTGGTTGTCGGAGGTGATTCCGTGTTTTATCGATTGGGACGTTTGTATTCAACCTTCTTCTTTGTTGATCTGTTTCGTCCATTCGAAGCTGCCGATGAATCTCGGTCGAACTCGGAACACTTACCGCGAAACCAAAGTCGCGCACTGCAAAACAAACGTCATTATTAAACGAGCCGCCTACAGGATGAAAGCAAACCTTATAGAAACCACCGCAATTAGCAGCAAAAAACGCGTTGATTAAAATGATGACGATGATCGACAGCGTGGGCATCAACGGAATGAACGCTAGGAACAGGTAGAGAACGGCGGGTCCAGCCATAACGATCGTGTTGAAAATGATGACCTTTGTAGTTTCCGTCAAGCTCCTGCAATCCATTGACAAAAGCAGTTAATAATATCACGTGGAGAATACGTGATTTTGTCACTAAGAACGGCAAACACAAGTTTCAGCGCGATGTACACGAACGTGCCGATCATCGCATAGATTCCGGCATCACGGACGGTTAAGCCCAGCACAAAGTGAATATAGATGGCTGCAAATAGTATGAATAAACTGATAGAATTCATAAATTATAAGGTGTCGATCTTAAAGCGATTTCGCCACACAATGGCTTGCTCCTTCTTCTTTTTTCACTTACGCAAGTACATGTGCAAAAAGAAGGCCGTAAAAAAATAGCCGAAGGCACAAAACCACGACGACCAGACGGTCTTGTTTTGCAGGATCCTCTTGTACGGAACGTTGCCTCTAATCTGAACACATAAATGGCAGCTTGTTAACTTCATTGCACTAAACGCACCTCCATGTGAGCATCGGCTTTGTTGTAGTCGATCATTTCCATCTCGGAATGCGAGACACAGCGATGCAAGTCGGGCGAGTCGTTGTAGAAGATGAGCCACAAGCCGAACACAACGATGCCCGCAGCGGCGTGCAAGTAGAAAACGGACGGCCAGCCGAGAGATGAAGTGCACAACTAAACACAGCTTTATCTGATGCACCAATGAATCAGTAGCGAACGAATGCGGAGGAGGTGTTGGTGATCAAGAGTGAAATCTGCATGTAGCACGTAAGGACGGAGATAAAAATCGCGTGTTCTCGCAGCGACGCCCACTGCGAAGTCAACACTCCTATCAGGACTGAAAAACATCGACTGTTGAAGCACATTGCGTATCAAAACAAACAAACCAAAACCAGCGGCGTAGGCGACGCCCCGCAACCGGATAGAAGAAGTGAGTTGATAATAAAAAGCGGCAGAACTCACTTGCAGCAAACACATCGCTGTGAACGGCCAAACTCCCAAGGAGGCGATCAGCGGGATCAGCGCAGTCGAAACGGCGGACGTGATGCCGGCACCCGAAAACACAAAACGAGCGCTGAAACGGCCGTAAAGCCACGAGAACGGGAAGGTGGCGACCAGCGTGCCGATGGACGTCGCCCACGTGAACAATGCCTTCTCGTTTTGCGAGTAGTTGTACGTGGGGATATTGTGGTTAATCTAACAATCAACTAATCACTGCTTCAAGCGTTGTTCTTGCTTACGACAACGTTCGCAGGCGGCGACATGCAATAGAGGCTGATTTTCGTCTGAAATTCATTGGTCTTCTCTTCACCAAGCAGTGAGAACTTACGGCAAATGTGTTCGAAGAGATGGAGGTCAGGCAGATTAGGGAAATTAACAGCACACCGTAGCGGAATTTGTTGGGCAAACACGAGCAGCAGGTGACGTCTTCGTGCGCAATCGCTTCCTGCATTTGGATCGGCTCGATCGTCCGTCCGTTTGGATCGTCCTCTCCGTTACGGTTGTGCATTGATCCAGGCGGCGTCTCGATAGACGATGGTGCGCAGAACGATGCTAAAACAGTAGATGAAAAGGAACAAAAATTAATGCAAAAAGCGACGTTGCGAATCTTCACGCAAATCGCAGTGATAGAGTTAAACAACTAGCCCAAAGCAATAAATCTTTTCCTACAAATGAAAAGAAAATCAAATGAACCTTAAATACAATCCTCTAACGACAACAAACTAAGAAAAAATAGGAAAGATCCTACTCTTTTAACACAAGCAAGAAAACGGAAGAATTTCTGCGAACCAAAAAGAATTCTCGACAGCGGCGGCGCGACCGTTAATCACAATCGTAAATTTGTTGCAAGGAAACGATTCACTCGCGCAACCAAACCTTCTTTTCAGTTGTAAAAAATTACGCGACGAACCACTATTGCTTTTTCCGCTCGAGTGTTCGGCGAAAAAGTGAACGTTCCGTTCGTTTAAGAGTTGTGTGCATGAACGGTGACACGTAGAAAAAAATAACGACAAAGCAGGACGCAGAAGTCAAACTGTGAAAGAAAGAAACGGTTTATTCGCGTCCCAAGCACATCAACGAACAGAAAAAAGAACACGACTATCGGATCTGTGGCGTCGACCACAATGCAACGGGGAAATGAGCGAAACGATCGCGGAAGTCCCACACACCCAAACGGAACGTTGGCGACGAGCGGCTCGATGAACTCGAATGCGGGGGCGGGCGGCGTAAGAGGAGCGAGTCGACGGGCGGGCCGAAGAGGAGTGACTCGGCGGGCAAGCCGCGAAAAAAAAGCGGATGTAGCGGACGGTCGACTGAAAGGCGCCTTCCGCCAACTGGGAAACTGCCGGCTGTTGGTTGCGGGCGGGACGAGCCGCCGCTTCGTCTTCGAGTGAGTCCTCCGCCTTCTTTCTCGCCGCAATCCTCCGCCCACTCCACTGCGCCACCGAGCCGCCGGCCACGAGTGCGCGGCGATCGGCGCCTCTCCGCGACCCCCGTTTTCACTGCCGGCCGTCGGAGGGCGACGAGCGGGACGGCCACTCACTGCTCGTCGGCGGCAACCGGACGCCCGGCCGCTCCGTCCACGACCACTCGGCCGATCGGACGGCCGGCGGGCACTCCGAAGAGACGAGCGCCACGTGCTCCCCGTCGACTTCCCCCAGCGCGCCCCCTGCTCTCCTCTGCAGAAGGCGCCATTCACTCGAGCAACTCGCGGAACTCCCCCACCGACTGCGGCCATTCGGCGGTCGTTTCGCTCCGCTCGGCTCGCGGCGATTTCTTTCGTTCGTTTGGGCGCGTCCACTCGAACTCCCGCTTCTGCTTTCGGCTCTTCGATCCACTCGCCGCCCGGGGGCTCGAGCGGTGGAGAAGGCGGAGGGGAGGAGCGGCGAGTGTCCGCTTCTCTCCGCTCTCAACGGTTCGTGTTCCGGGCAGCGAGGAGTGGGGGGACGAGGGGGAGTTCCGCCCGCTGCTTCCTCTCGTCCACTCCTCCGTTCGGCCCCGACCGACCGCGCTGCCGACCGGCGGGCGACGAGCGGGAGGCGCCGATCGAAGGCGAGCGGCCGCCCGTCGCCCCCCGAATGAGCCCTCCGTTGCTGCCGTGTTGTTGAACGGAAAGACGAGCACACAAACGGGACGTCGAAGAGGAAGCGGGAATGGCCGGCGCCCCGATGGCCGAGTGGATTCGCGCGGAACTCGCCGCCCGCCTACTTGTTGATGCCGGTGGAGTGCTGGCGGTCGGCGGACTTCTCCGAGCGAGCCGGCCGGCAGCAGCGAGTGGACTCGGGGCGGGGATCTCCGCTTCGATCGACGGCGGCAAGGAGGAGCGGCCGGCTTTTCTCGCCCGCCCGCTTCTTTCGAGACGGGAGTGTCGAGCGGTCGCTGCAGCAGTCGGCGGTGTGCCCGCGAGCCGCCGAGTCCGTCCGCCCGCTCTTTCTTTTTCGCACCACTCGCGGACTCCCAGCGGGCGGACTTGTGGGCGCCCTCTTCCCCCTCGCTCCTCGCTGCGCTCTCCGCCCGCCGCCCGCCCTCTTGCGAGTGCGCGCGCCCACCGACCGGCCGGCCGGCGCTTTCCGCCGCCACTCACGCGACGCGGCGGGCAGCGGCGGGCGCGTTCGGGCGGCCTCCTCGCCGCTCTCCCCTCCGAATTCAACTCCGCTCGTTTGCAGGCGGCGGACGGACCGAATGCAGCCGCCGATCGGACGTGCTAGACGGCCGGCTGGTGGAATCTTGGATGGAACTTCGAGGAAACGGGCGATCCGAGTGGATTGGGTAGAGAAAGCGGTTGGTTTGCATCTTTCGAATTGTTTTTTGCGTTGCATGCGAGTTTAGAAAGCAGAAACGAAGAGTAAAAATTCGTTTAAAACGAAGAAAACAAATCACATGGTAGCAGACAAACCATCACGGAATATAATTCGTTTTTTCGAAATTATGGCGTTAAAAATGGCAAATTGCTGTAAACGAATGTTCGTTGCTAACCCAATTTATTATTCAAAATGTCGGAATTTTAGCCTTTTTGCGTTGATCAAATACAAAAATCTTCGGTCCTGCGCTCGTTCAACAAGATCGAAAGGAAAGTTAGAATGACTACTCATCTTGCACTGTCCGTAGCCGCAGATTTGCACGGAATAAAGCAACCACTTCAATAACAAAGAGTAATCCATGAAAGTAAAAAGGTGTCCGCAACGCGAGAATATACTTTATGCTCTAAATTGATGAAAGGTAATGACTCAGCACACTTCAAGCAAGATAAAAATAACAGCGAAAACATTAAGTTTGACGGTAGAAAATTAAAAACTCCGGGTGATGATCGCTTGATCGGAATAAACCCGTTTTTAAACACAGCTAACGACAGAACTGACGCTGTAGTCGAGAGCCACTCATTCATCCGCAATAAATTCATCTCTTCGTCTTTCCCAAAATAAAGGCCTTCAATTCGTTCCCGTTCGAATAAAACCGTGAACTTCGGTGGCTCGTCCGGCATGCGGTCGGAGTTCCCGTCGGGTTGGCGCCGCGTGCTAGTTCGACCCCTGTCCTGCTCGACGATCGAAGCGAGGGGAGGCCATCGGAAATCCCGCCCTGTTTATGAATCGAATGCAACAAAAAACGGAGCGGACTGCTCCGATTGCTTTAAGGTTTGGCTTCGCGTTAGCGAAGAACAAGAAGAATCGTATATTACTTTTTCCTGAAGTACGGAATAAATGTCTTCCTCAACGCCTGCTCAAACGTGATCTTGCCTTCTTCTATGAGCATTGCAAAAAACGAAAAACTGATTGGTCAGTTGACAGAAACACTTTCAGCTCTGGCCCTGCTTTCTGCTTAGAAAATCTTAACCGCTTGTTTTTAAACAACATGTTTCCCCTCATTTTTCATTCAGAGCTCGGAATAAACGATGCTCAATGCGATCAATCCGACAGCAAAGAAAAAGCAGACGCTCGATCAACGCCCGAAAAAACCGCCGATCACCCAACTCGTCAACAGAAACCGCTTCTATTCGACCCCGTTCCAACGACCAACCGATCAACCACCAAACAGCCGACCCAACCGGCCGCCTCCTCTTCCCCATTCGATCCGCACTGGACGACCGCCCCGTCCAACGCGTTGGCGGCCGAGTCGACCGAAAGCGGCCGTGAGAGCGTAGTGGCCGAAGGGCGGCAATCGAGGACCAAAGACCCTCGCCCATCCACCCCCGCGTTCCTTTCCTTCAAGACCGCTTCTCGCCGCCACTCAATCCTCCGCGCTCTCCACTGCGCCACCGAGCGACCGGCCGCAAGACTCTCGCCTTCTGGCGAGTGGACGGACGAGAGAGCCCGCCGGCAGACGGCAAGAATGCCGACAGTGGGAGACGCCGATCGAAGTCGAGCTGCCGCCCGTTGCCCCCCCGAATGCGCCCTCCGTTGCTGCCGTGTGGTCATCGCTGCGTTCTCGTGCGTGTCAATCGAATGAATGCTCGTGACTTCAGCTCGCATCAAACAGCGCTGCGATGCTCACAGCTCGTCTTCGAGCATTCGATTGAGCAGAAGAGTGAGGCCCGTTCAAATCGAAAGCATTCCGAGCACGAAGCAACGACTGAAGCGGGTCGTTGACGTGTGTTTCGATCACCACAGAAGGCGGGCAATGCGGGCGTTTGATTCCCGTTGGAAGCGGCTGTTTGCACGCGCCGTCTGCTCTCTCCTTCGTCCATTCGGCCGCTTGGATTCTCCGGCTGCTCTCCGCTCAACATCACGACGATCGAGCGGACTCCCGCGTCCTGCCGGTCGGTTCGCCCCCCGCCGCGCTCTCGACCGTCCGCTCGGCCGCCCGGCGGCTTCGAGGCGTTCGGCTGTTCGTTCGACTGCGTACGGGAAGCAGTCGTGTGCGCCCGGTGATCCTCCTCATCCGCTCGGACGACTCCCTCCTGCTTGCCCGCAATTCACGAGCAGACGGGCAGCTCGCCGGCCGGCAGGTGGACGAGCGGTGAGTGGACGGACGAGAGCAAGGGGACGGGGAGGGGCCGTTGGACGTGCAGAAAGCGGGCGCTTCTTCGTTTCACCGCCTCGGCAACGATCCACACGATTTCTGCCCGCTCGCCCACTTGCAGCGCGCTCTTCGAAACGGCCAGCCGGCCGAACGGAACTCGCGGCCGCCGCTCGACCGCCTTCTTCTCACTCCTCAACGAGAAGCTCCAACTCGCGCCCGACCGCCCGCCGGAGTGGTCGAGCGGTGGGCGACGGCGAAACTCCTCACCCACTGGGCGGATTGCTCCACACGAATCGACGCCGCCTTCCGAACGACCCGATCGGCGGCCGGGAAGCGGACGACGCCGCTCGACGGGCGCCGTTCGGCCCGCGGAGGACGCGGACGAGCCGCCAGTCGCCCACTACGCGACCCGCTCGGTTGGACCGACCGGTTGGGGAAGGGCGGACTCCCGACAATCGAGAGGCCTCGTTTCCAGTCGACCGCTTCGGAGTTCTGCACTCAGCCATGCGGAGAAGGCCGCACTTCAACCAATGGACTGCCCGTTTGATCTCCGCTGTGTTCACCGCGTGTTCAGCTGCGAATAAATCGGATGCCCTACTCGACTGCAGACGAGTGAACGATCGCTTCAATCCGAACGAACGAGAGGGACAGTCGGTAGAAGGCAGTGGAGCCGGAAGAAGCAGAGCTCTTCTCCGCTTCCCGCTGGGTCGAACCCCTTGCACGGCGGGCGGGGGTGCTCGTGGCCGAGTGGCTTTTCGGTTGGACTTCTCGCGCCCGCCGTCTTCCGGTCGTCGAACGAAGGCGGCAGTTCGTGGAGGCCGGGGATTCCAGTGCACTCGCCGCCGCCCGCTCGCCGGCGAACTCGGCGGGTCGACCGCCAGCGAGACGGCGGGCGGCCGGCGGACTCGCGGCGAGTGGCGGCGGGCGGCGCGTCAAGTCGGACGGCCGTCTTGACCGCCGCCGCCGTCCGCCGCGTGGCCGCTTTCCGCCCTTGAAATCAGCTTTCTTTTGTCGATTTCCGTTGCTTTCTGCCCCCGATTGGGCAAAAGGTGTGTTTGATGGATATAGAGGGCAATTATTCGAATTAATTAAGGCTACCAAGAAAGAGACCAATAAGCTTCGACTGCGAACGGAATAATTTAGTAATCGTTTGTGGAAGAGTGTCTGAAGAGAATTTGTGAGTTCTGCTGCCCGTCGTTCCACTCCTGCTGCCGCTCTTCTTTCAGCCCGTCGTCGGTGGATCGACGCGGATGGACGGGAATTCGAGCGGATGGCGGTCGGTTTATGCTTTTTCAAATTTGTTTGGTCGTCGCTCCGTTTAGACGTGGAACGAAAAAAAGCTGAAACATATAATTAGACGAAGGTTGCTGTAAGAATTTGAGAAAAGCCGCAACCATGAACTTCACGGAATTTCAAGAATTGAACGTAGCATGAACGGCGAAGAAGAACTGAATATGCAAGTAGAAACGTCGAAGAAAGGCGAGCGGTCAAATATGAATGATTTCGATAAAAGACAACAAACATTGGAGTCGGCTCGCCGCTGAAGATGACGTCTGAATTTTCTACAAACTCTGCGAACCTCAGACAATCGACATTTGAAGACGGAATAATGAGCAGCTGAAGAAAAATTAAGTCGACACTCGAAATCTTCGTTTTCCCGTAGTCGTTTGCCCCGTGGCTTCCGCTCTGCTGTATCCCGGTCAATCAAGCAAAGCAGGGTGACGGTCGTCGTCTCGGAACATGCCGCTTGCAACAAACACAACCCTGCCACCGCCTCCTTCTTCCGACAACCATCTGTAAGAGCTCCTCGCCTACTGCAGCCAGCCGACGGCCATCTTTCAGGCTCTCACCGCTTTCTTACATCGACCATAATCTTCTGCTATGCTGCACTCAAGTGAAAATTCCGATGAACATGCTACCGACTGGGCAGCGAGTACAAGTAACACGCTGAGTGCTTCGCCACCGTTAGAAATGCGCCCTCGAGAGCCTTGAAGGGTGTCACGGAATAGATAGCTTGCAATTGACGATCGTCTATTAATGTTGAAAACAACGAAAACTAACGGCCATTTGTCCACGTACGAATGAACCCGGAACGGAATTAAAACCAGCTCGCCAACATCAAAGCGAACAGCTCGACCACATTAACGCTCACTTCAAGAACCAACTGAGAAGCTGCGGCAACGAATCGCTTGCAACTTACTGAAAATCAGATAACAGCGGAATAATTCGCAAACTTTTCGAATACCAATCGAAAGAAAATTGCACACCTGTGTTCACAACAATAAAAAGGGCCGGTCCAGTGATCAGATCGTACTTTCAATGATGAACGGAATTTGATATTCCCAACGAACACACTTTTCGACTGAACCGAAAGGTTGGAGCCGACCGGCTGCGCGTCAAACGAATTCGTGTTCTGTCTGCTTGCGGCCGGCGCCAACAGCAACCGATCGTTCATCTGTTTGCATATTTGCAAGAAACGTGAAAACGCATTAAGCACCAACGGCGAGCGGAATAAACCGTAAACTCGAAGCCCAGAGCAAGCAGCAACCAACGGTCCTTGCCAACACCATTAACGCTATATGATCGTCCATTTTCATCCCGGCCGGAATAAAACCAAGCAACCTGCCGTGGAGCAGTTAGGAGAATCAAATGCCGCCCATCCCGAACAGAAACCAGAAGAAGAACTGCCGTGTTTGGTACGGACTGGAAAGAATGAACAACGAACCGCCGTCCACTCACGAGTGGTGGGTGGAACACCGGGCAACAGAAATACGGCAATGGAGCGAGGGGCAGCAAAACGAGTCGGCACTAGAGATGCAAAATGGTTCATGCGGAATTAGTGTTCAATCGGACGAACTCCTTGTCGTCTTTGAATGCGGGGGTCGAACAAGAACGAAAGCTGAAAGCCGAGAACAAATCTCTGAACACGAATCGACCCACGCTTCACGTTACAGCGTGAATTCACGGAATTGAGTGTTGATGCATAAGCATGAGTCGGCTTTAGAAGTAGCCGTACGAAAACGACCGAAAAAAGGACGAGAAAGAAAGGAACGTTCATTTGGTTACGAAGTGATCGAACGAAGCTTTCATTATACAAAAACACCTCAAAGCATGCACGGAATAAAACAATCTGGTAGCGAAGATACTTGTCGACTGAATGGGGCGTGTAGTAGAGCTCACTGACTCGCTTGAAAACCGGTCGAAAGAAAAGAAATCGGCGTTTGCGTTCTCGGCGAAAGAAGCGGCCAATTCATTGTGCAGATCGGGTTTGCAACGCCAGCGGAATTGGATCTTCCCAACGGACACACTCATCGAATGAATCGAATGGTTGAGGTCGACCGGCCGCGCATCAAACGAATTCGTGTTCTGCTTGCTAGCCGCCGGCCCCCACAGCAACTGATCGTCCGGCTGGCTGCCTTCTTCCAACAAACGTACAAACAGCTGCTGTTTATCCTGTACTCTGACAGCTGGGGTCCGGAATAAACTATCAACTCAAAGCCCAGAGCAAACAACAACCGAAGGTCCTTGCTTCCACCGCTAACGTCAAAACCAGATAATTCAGCGCATAGACCGGAATAAAAGCAATCAACCTGCCGTCGAGCAGTCAGAAGAATCGAATGCCGCCCATCCCGAACTGAAACCAGAAGAAAGACCGCCGTGTTCGGTGCGGACTGGAAAGAAGGAAGAACGAACAGTCTTCCAATCACGAGTGGTGTGTGGAGCGGCGGGCAACACAAGTGCGGCAATGAAGCGAGAGCCAACGGAAGAAGTCGCTGCTCGGAAGGTAGAAAGAGCGTTATCGGACTCCTCGTCACCTTTTGGATGCGGGGGTCGAACGAGAACGAAAGCTGGAAGCCGAAAACGAAGCGCGCGGACACAAATCGACACTCGCTTTCCGTCACTCTTTGCCCGGCTTAAATCGAGTGCTGAATCGTGCTGCAGTTTACATAAGGTACACAAACCCCAACGGAATACTCGCTGGCGGAAATCAAATACGTGTTTTCGGCACCCCGCAACACATTAACGTTTATCGCTGCCAATTTTTCGCCTTCAAATCGGAATAAAATCAACAACTCGTTTTGGTCGGATCAAGAAAGAAATGTCGTGCACTCCTCGACGCATCCAAAAGATAGACCCCCAAACTCCGCGCTATTGAGAACGACGAGCGACTCGATGCCATCAGTGATGCTCGTTGTGCCCAGAGCAAAGCCGACCATTGACAATGCCGCTGCGGTCAACAAACGTGAGCTTGCGGGCAGCGAACGTGCATGCTGTGGCACATTGGCTCGGAATTTCCGCTCTGAGCTAAAACGAATCGTCAATGAAAACCACCGGACGACTTGAGCGAACGACAACGTTGAAACCAAAAAAAAACCCGCGCGGATAAATGAAGAAAGTGTGGTATCTGGGCGGAATAAAAAAAACTTTGAAGACTAGCGGTTGCTTAAATGAAAGTTGAAAGAGCGCTGGGAAACAATAGGTAGCAAAGAACCAATGGCCGCAAAGACCAACAGAAAACACGTGCACGGCGATGAGTAGCCGATCTATTCTTCTCTTTCAACCCCCCGCGCTCGAAGTCTGGGCGGAATTTCGCCGCAGTGTTTGAATAAACAAAACAAAAAGAAGATGGCGGGGGATGGGCGAGAACGACCGTGAATGTTGGGGTCGATTCAACGAGCTCTGATCGAAGAGTGCTCACTGCCAATGCTCGTCTCTGCACGAGTGATTGATGACGCCCCTCAAGCAAGTAATGAATGGAAAGGTCTACCAACAGCTCTGTTTCGAAAGACGGTTTGCTATTGCTATTATGAAAACCGATTAGTGACTTATACACGCGCGCTTCTTCGGAATCGCCCCCAACATGAACGAAATAAGCTGCAAAAGAATATCAAATAGGCCAGTTGAAACAAAACACCACTTCTCGCGAATTGAGAACGTCAAGGCGGAATAAAGCGATCGCTCAGCCACTTCACCCGACGTGATCAGCTGGAGCAAGAGCGAAACAATCAGCAAGGAGCCGGGGAGCAAATGAACGGACGTCAAAAGAATCGATCTCAGGTCACTGATCGGCGTTCGAATAAACGACCCGATTGCGCGTGGACAATCAAAACTAAGGGCTCTCTTTGGTAGCGGTTGGCACAGAAACAGTGCAACAAAGACGGTGCAGTCAACAAAGTTAAACGGGCAAACGTGAACGAAATAATGGAATGAAAAGGGATCTAATCGACGAGAAGATTTCTTCATAGCCAACGATTCGGACGGCAAAAAAACCATGCTTTGCAGATCGACAGGGCGAGTTGTTTTTGTCCACTACGAGAAAAGCTTTCCAAACGTTCTTTTGCTCGTGAACACAAACAACATCACTTTCGAAGTACGAGCGGAATAAACCGTATACTTCTTCAATCAACAAATTATTAAAAAGATTCATTAAGCACCTATCAACCGTCTTATGTCGACTTCTCCCAGCAATCGACCACTTCTCGTACTCCATTCCGACAGCATTCGATCGTCTGCCGCAGCGAGTTCGATGGATGGCTGACGCTTTCGGTGATTCCGGCCCGGACGGCTCTCGTGCGGCACCCCCTCGCTTCTTCGAACTCTGCACTCGGTCTTGCCGCTGCCTTCCCTCTCCCAGCTCCCTCCCGCCTTGCTCCTCCCGTCGTTCCCGTACGCCGTCACCGATCGACGCCCACCGGTGAGTCCCGCCGCTCTCCGCCCGCCTCCACTCCAGCCGCTCGTTTCAGGCCGCCCGGTTGGCGTCCGCTCCGCCGAGTCCTTAACAGCCGCCTTCCACTTGCCGGACTCCACGGCCGCCCGTCGAGCAGCCGACTGGGGGGTTTGGTCGGTGGCTCTTCCGACGAGTGCCCATCTTCCGCTTGTCCGGTCGCTTCCTCGTCCTTTCGAGGGAAAGAGTAGGCGGACGGCCCCCACAGACGAGCGGGCACTCGCTTCACATTGGCGTTCGACCACTCGCCCACTCCTCAGCCTGCGATCACGCTTTCCAATCACTCTGTTCATTCGCTATTAAAGACGACGGTTAACCACATGCTCGTGAACAACCAAGAGATTCTCGCATTGCTCCTGCTGGTTGCCCTGTCCTCCGGAACCCACTTCCTCCTCCAATTTGCACCGACTGCTCACTGAAAGCGAGAACCTCCAACCGAATGACATCCCCAAATCTCTGCCCACGAACAGAAAGAAGCGGATGCGTGTAACACAAGTGGGGCTCGTCCGTCCAGTCGTTGAAAGGAATGAAGCGAAAGAGAACAGCTGTAGGCAACAGAAAGAAAGGCGCCGTTTCGTCCGATACACCCGCACGACGACCTCGAACGACGGTGTTGCAAAAAGGCGAGCGGGGGAAAACAGCCGCTCGATCAGGACTCCGTCTCGCGGCGGCTGAGCATCCGATCGACCGCCGTCTTCGCGTACTTGAGCCGCTCGCGGAGTTCGTGCGAGCAGCCCGCCTCGACAAGGGCGGCCGGCGCTGCGGGTCGCCGAACGTCGCCGCCCGCATGGACGGCGAGACGATCAGCTTCGTGTGGTCCTGCAAGCAACCCGACAGTCCAACGAATCGAACGGAAGGAACTCGCCTCGAAGAAATTCAACTGGAGCGTTCCGTCCGTCAGCAGCAGCACGACGGCCACGTCCGAGCGGAACCACTCGCTCAGGCATGGGAAGCGGGCGAACTCCTGACCGCCCCGCGGCAGCCGCTCGCCCGCCGGCCGCCGGTGTTCGATCGTGTACGAGCGCCACTCCGCGAGCAGCTCGACCTTCTTCTCCAGCGTCTGCGCGTACTCGGCGCCCGTCGCATCGACAAGCGGAGGGGCCGAGTGGGCAGAACAAAGGGGAACTCACTCGCCGCTCGGATCGACCAACAGCTTCGTGTGGTCGTTGAACAGGACGCCCACCGAGTCGTCGCACAACTGGTAGACGAGGCCGTCCTTCTCCGCGTGGTCCACCCACCCGCTGCGGGGTGCTCGTCCCGCACGTCCACTGCAATCAATCGATCGATCGGGGAAGCATTCGGGGGACAATCACGATCGTCAATCGGCACCTGCCCGCCCGGTCGGCAGAAGAAGGGCGCCAGCTGGTTGGCCGCGTTGTTCAGGTGCTCGACGCTCGGCGTCTCGTCCTTCTCGCCCGCCTTCCCGCTGCTCACGATCATCGACGCGGCGTCCTGCACGACGGGCGGCTGCAGCGGGCGCTCGACGTCGCCCAGACGAGTCTCCGGCTGAAAGCGAGCAGAACGGAGGCGAGTGGAGGGAGTGGAGGGGGAACAGCCGTCGATCATGCCGCCCGAGAGGTTCTCCTGATTGAAGCGCGGCACGGACACGAGGCACGAGACGGGCAGCGCGGCGGGCAGGAAGCCGCGCGAGACGACGGTCGGGCGGTCCTCCGGCTGCGGCGCCAGCAGGGCGGCGATCAACTCGTGCGCATGCCGCCCGATGCGCGTCGGGATCACGTACTCGTTCGCCCGAATCCTCGCGTACGTTTGCTGCAGCGAAGGCGGTTGGAATCAGAGGGAAGTCGGGAGGAAACTCGCCTCCAAGGACAGCGTCTCGAACGGCGGCTTCTCGACGAGCAGCGTGCGGAGGATGCAGCCGATCGCCCACACGTCCACCCCAAACGAGTGGCCGGCCTTGAGCAGCATCTTCGGCGCTGAAGCGGGAGTGAGTGGACGAAGGAGGGAACGAACCGATGGAGTTGGGCGTGCCGCAGGGCGTCCGCCGCTGCTGCCCGTCGCCGATCTTCAGCTGCAGGTGGTCGTCGAGGAACAGATTGCCCAGCTTCCGATCTCGATGGATGATCTGCCGGCCGTGCAGGTGCTGGCAGCCGGCCACCAGCTGAAAGCGGCGAGTGAGGGGACGAAGCGGAACGAAGAGGACTCGTTTGATGCGTGAAGTAGCCGGCTTCCGGCTCGGTGACCACTCGACGCCGCCGCTGGAACTCCAGCAGCGAGCGGGCGGCCGGCGCTCTCTTGATCGGCGGACGGGGCGACTGCGGAGGGCGGCGAGAGTCCCCGGTTGTCGGCGGCTGTTCGGCGGATCGAGTGGGCGGCAGCGCGGAGAGGACGATTGGCCGGAGGAAGGAGCGAGTGGGCGGTCGACTGCTCTCCGCTTCCCCGCACCGCCCGCCGCCGTCCATCCACGCACTCGCCGATCATTCCGGAAAGAAGTCGCGAGAGCCGCCGATCCTCTCCGCCCGCCACTCGCCGCTTCGGGCGGCCACTCGGCGGACTGCCGGCCGGAGGGCGCCGGCCACCGGAAAGCGGAGACTCCCGCCGCTCGCCTGTGGTCGATCCGACGCCCTCGCTTCTGATCGAAAGGCGGAGCGGCCACTCCGAGCGGAAGACGGGAGGGCGGGAGGCCAATCGACTCGCCGCTCGAAACGGGAGTGGCGGGCGGCCGGCAGCGAGCGTTATATTGATGCTGAATTTTGTCTGATGGAGCGAGCCGTTAGCTGCACGAGTGGCGAGTGTTAGTATGTTGGAGGAGCGAGCAGAGAGGATGCCGTTGAAATGGGTGTGGCCGGCAGGTTTCGCTGTCGTTTAAGGAGCATTGGATTGCGGACGAATCGTTGCTGCTAAATAAAGAAAAGTTGTTTTTTGTTTATGTGGTCAATTTCTTGGTTGTTTGCTGTTTTAGATAAAAGTTATTGAATGGTTCCTTTTCTAGTTCAACGAAGACGAGCATTTGGGGAAAATTCCGTGGATTGGGCAATTGCAGGGTTGGTGAGTGATCAAAACCATGCGTGTAATTGTTGCTCGTCGTTTGATACTACTCGGCATGAACGGGCGGCTTCTGTTCGAGACTGAGAGAAGGTTATTTGTTTTCTCTAGCCGAAAATTCGTGCATCGATTTTTTATTGTCGGACACGCGTAAAGAAGAAATGAATGTGTTATTCCGCGACGGCTTCTTTAGTACCGTCGGCCAGACTCGATCCCATGAGTTCACGTCGCGCGTCGAACCGCGACCTTGTTCTTTCTTGCCGCGAACTGTTCATCATACTCGAATAGAAGCTGTATTTCACTCGGTTTGATAGTTCTTTCGAGCAGTCGACTACGAGACCCGCTGAGTGGACGGCATTCAATTCCGTTCGAGATGGCCGTTGGTTCGACTGCGGCTGTTGACGAGAAGGCCGCCGTGTTCTTCGATCTCGCTGCTCGTGTTCACCGCTTTCTTTTCAGGTTGGAAGTTGCAGGGAGTGCCCTCCCGAAAGAAGGGGGCGCGAAGACCGCCGACTGCCGCCCGGACGCCCGTCGCCCGTTGAGCGGCCCCCACGGCGTCCCCGTAGTCCAGTGGGATGGGCGGCGGATTGCGGGGCGGGAGTGCCGTTGGCCGGCGGGATCGAAGCCGGCGGTCGAGAGCGGGCGGTCGGCCGTGGAAGACGGCGGAGTAGGCGAGTGGCGCGCGGATCTTACCGAAAGAAGTGCCCGTGGACGAGGGCGTGACTGGGCGGGCGGGAGTGCCCGTCTGCCGCCAGTCGGCCGGCTGCTCTCCAGCACGGGCGACCTCCACACTCGCCGGAGGACTGCCCCCTCCCGGTGGAAGGCGGCGGGGACGCCCGAGACGACTCGCGAGTTGCCCGCTTCGAATGGCGAGTGGTCAACGAGCGGCCGCCTCCACTCGTTTCCACGTTCTTCGATGGGCGTTGAGTACGTAGATCGACTTTTCATTTGGTTGGAGGTAAATGGGAATTGATGTTCGTTTATTCCGTAGTTCGTTTACACTGTGATCGCCTAACAGAAATAAAATCAATGGTCGTTGCTGGAAACGGAACGAACGATACACGCTGTGGGATAATTGGTGGGTTGATAAGAAGATGGGTTGGCTTTCAGCCGCGTTTGTTCTCACGTTTGAAACATCTTTATTTCATTAATCCGGGTTCTCGCAACTTTACGTTCGATAACTGGAATGAAGTTTGGGGTGGTAAATCACATAAAAGAGATGGGTGTTCATTGTTTCTTCTTTTGTTTTACAGCAAGCGCAAGAAAGTAAACGAACTTTTCACAATCGAATCGCACGTTTCTTGACAGTCCGTCCAAAAGCAGTAAAAATCCGTACGCGATCGCTTCCACTCGCCTGAAAACACAAATAATATTCACGCAATCGACGGCCGTTAATCAGCACGCAAAAATCAACGTAAGAACTCACTTTCTCGCCCGAAACCCGCCGAAAAACGGGCGAAATCGGCGGGCGGCGAGGCGGCGGCGTCCGGCGGCCGGACGCGAGCGGCGCGCAAGAGAGCGGGCGGGCGGCGGGTGGAGAAAAAAGACGGCCGACGCGCCCGGCGCCACCGAACGGACTGCAACGCCTACCCCCCAGTGGACGCGGCGACGGAGGGGACGCCCACTCGCCACTCGGCCACGAGAAGAGGGAAGGCGACCCCAACAGCACGCGGCAGGGCGAGCGGAGTGGCAGAAGTCGCCGCCCGCCGCGTGTTTGTGTCGGGCACCTCCACTCCGCGAGGGCCGGAAGGAAGCGAGTGGAGGCGGCGGTCGGCGGGCGTCCCCTCGGCGCGTCCATCCGCCGAGCCGACTGGTGGACTCCAAGCGGCCGCCCGCTCGTTCGTTCGGGGCACTCGTGAATTCGACGAGCAGACGGCGGAGCGGCGAGAGCGGGCGGGCGGAAGCGGCCGGCGGTTCGTGGCCGTCGAGTGGACGAGTGCCCAACGGCGGCCTCCGCGCTCTTTCCGCTCGACTTCTCGCCCACTTCCACGCGGTTTACCTCGCCGTCCGGCCGCTCGAGCGGCATCTCCACCGCGAACGGGACACTCGCGAAACGAGCAGAACGATCGCCGCCACGAGGAAGAAGTGAGCATTCGGGGATCTCCGCGCGCACGACCACTCGGCGCTTCGATCTCGGCGGCCGCCCGCTCGAACGGCGGAGAGGACGCCGCCCGACCGCTCGGACGAGCGCCCGCTGCGGTCGTTCGAACAGCCGGCGAGTTTCCGGCGGTTCTTCGCGGCCACTCGCTCCCGCCGCCGCTCGTCCGGCCGGCCGGTCGACTTCGAGGAAGGCGGGCGATCGGCCGGCCGGGGGGTTCTTCCCTCCGTTCACTCGACGAGCAGAAATCCCGCCGGAGTCCCCGCCGCCTGCCGCCCCTCGGCCGCTCCCGCCTTCTTTCCACCGCCCGAAGTCCACGAACTCCGTCCACTTCCGCGCAGCCGCTGCGATCAGAGTGACGGGCTCCTCGCCGCCTTCAACGGGGAGCTCGTGGCCGGCGGGCAACGGCGAGCAGTCCCGCGGGCGGGCAGTTCGACGGCCGCCCGACTGTTCGTCCACTCGCTCCATTCGGCGCTCTTCCGGCCGGCAGTGCGGGGAGCACCCGCCTTCTCGCCGCCGCCTTCCCGCTCGTTCCGGTCGGTCGATCACGCGTGGACGTCTTCGAGCATTTCTTTGATTGCTTTGTTGTCCGTTTCGTTCGGGAGATCCCCGAGCGGGCGGCCGCCTTCGAGTCGCCGCGGACCGCCCGAAGGAAGCCGGCGACTTCCCGCACCTCGTCGAGCCCGCACGGCGAGCGGCTCGCGTGAAGCCGGCGGGGAGGAGCGGGGAGTCGTGAAGGAATTTTTCGATCGCTATGTTGTTTGTGGGAGTTCAGTGAAGGCTGCTGTCAATCCATTTGGAATAGGAGCGGAAGATGGGCAAGCAGGAGAGCATCCTGCTCCATTTTCGAACAATCCCTAGTGCTTTCTTCCTACTCCCCACCGCTGCCGCCTGCAAAAAGATCGATCGTCAGGCGGCCTCCCCGCGGCCTCTTCGTCTCGGCGGCGGCGGTCAAGTCGGGCGGCCGCCGTCGCCGCTCGCCGCTTTTTTCTCCCGCCCGCCGCCCGCCGCTTTCTGCTGCTTTTTGTCGCGCGTTCGGGCGCCCGACGGCCGGCACGCGGCGGGCGAGTTTTCTTGCTTTTTGTTGATGGTTGGACGCGATGAACGAAGATTTGAGATGATGGAAGTTGGTTTATTATTTTCGTATTTCTTTTAATGCTTGCGTTACAAAAGAAAGAAAAAACTACGGAGTTGCAATAATCACGGATATTTCGACAACAACTGTTAGTGTGCGGAATTGTGTATGTGATGGGAGATTGCTAAATAAATTTAACGGGCGTGTAGAAGGTAACCAAGCGCTCGTGCACAAATGAATACAAGTATTGATTTGTTCCAAAAGTTTTGTCCGCCGGAGATCGACCGAGTCATAATGAGCGCAAAAGTTCTCGGCCGTGGCGACGGAATGCCACCGGCTGATTTCCGCGAACGAAATTGCGCTTCTTGCAATTTCTACGGAAGTCATCGGTTAAAATTCGAGATTGGTTGTCGTAAATGACTGCTGGACACAAGGAGAAGGATTTTAACCCAAGAATTCTACGAAAAAGACCTGAAGTTGACCTAAACTGGAGCATTTCTGTCCGGGCAGCAAGCGGGGAACTTCGACCACGCAGGCGCCGGCCGAGTACTTTTGCGCCAGGCTCGACTCCGCCCACCGCTGGCGGACAAAACTTTTGGAACAAACCAATAGCGGCAGCGAAAAGTTATCAAAAAGCAACAATCCTCATTCGATTCGCAGTGCGGTATAAAAGATCGTTTTTGTCGTCAATAAAACAAAACCAGATTACCGAATTTCTTTACAGTCAATCAAAAACTCACTGCTAGCGCTCCGCATAAAATCGGAATAAGCCGCACGGCAACTCGCACAGAACAACAAAAGAAGAAAAGAACGCCCTTCGTTGCTCCCCACCGAATCGAGCGATCCCTCCATTCCGCAGTCACCAGCCGCAAGAATGATCGAAGCCACCCGAAAGCGAACATCCCCGTCGAGCGGACTGGAGTGAGGGCCAGCCGACTGGCCGCCGCTCGTCGCCCGCTCTTCTCCGCGTTCCTCCGAGCCGCCCACCACTCGCTGCAACGAACGGCGCCTCTCCACGGCAGCTTCGAATGCGACGAGTGAGTGCACTGAGATGCAGCGGTGGGGGAAGTGGAGAGCGAGCAGGTATGTATTCCGCTCGACAGGCAATTGGTGGAAGAGCACGCGGAATAAACCCGCGAGTCGAATGCAATGCAGAGCTCGCTGACAAGGCAAACTACGATTTTCATCCAGTATTTCACTTAAAACTAAATCCAGCGCGGAATAAAAACCACCCCGTCTACGCTAATCGAAAAAGAAAGAACTAGTAACTCCTAGCCGCGAGTGATGCCCGTTGAAGCGAGTAGAGAACAGATCGCCGGTGAACGCGGCTGCGGGCGACGAAAACCTGCAAGAGATTCGATGTTGGGCGTCGCATTTTCGTGCTGCGCTAGGCGAATAGCCGCCACTCGCTAGCAATTCTCTTTCTTTCGACCTCCAGCTGAAGACCTGTACAACTGTCCGACGAGTGAAACAGCCGAATGTCAGCGGTTAGCTTCCAAGGGGACAACACCAAACTAATGCAGAATAAAAACCGCTCGCCATCAACGAACGAAACAGAAGACGAGTTTGCTTCACTTTTTTGCTGTTGATCGAGCATGCAACGTTAAAGCGACGAGGAGTTCGCGGAATTCCCCGTCCAGCAACTACCAAAGAACAACAACTGAAGAAAAGAACGATTACCTGTTTTCGAACGAATCGACCAGTGCCTCTACTCCGCAGACGCCATCCACAAAGCAAGATCGAAGCAACTCGATAGCGAAGAGCGCCGTCGAGCGGACTGGAGTTCGGGCGAGCCGACCGACCGCCGCTTGTCGCCCGCTCTTCTCCGCGTTTCTTCGAGCCGCTCACCACTCTCTGCAACGAACGACGCCCTTCGTTCGGCAGCTTCGAATGCGACAAGTGAGTGGCCGACGCTGGAGTGGTGGATGGGAATGGAAATCGGACACTTTTTCGTGCATCGATCTTGAGAATGCTGAGAGACTCGGCAAACTAATATTCCGAATCCGACTTGATTTTCTGTGAAATAAAGGCGTTAATTGAATCAAAGACTGTGCTTGCTGACGTTTCCCTTTTCACAATGTACGGTTTCTCGTGGTGGACGGAATAAAAGTAAGCTGTTCCGTAAGCTCATCGGCGAAGGAAGTAAAATGTGCCTGCAGACCAGCGAATATAAAAATAAGACCTTTAACTTCTGCTGCGATCAAAACGAAGAGAAGACAGCAACTCCTAGTCGCGAGTGATGTCCGCTGAATTGAGTGCAGAGCAGACCGCCCATGAAAGCGGCTGCGGACGACAAACGCCTGCAAGACTCTGACGTCCTGCCGAAACGCCGTTCAGCGCTGAGCAAAGAGCCGCCACTTGCTTGCAATCGGCTGGACGGTCTACTAATCTTCGAAACCTCCCCTACATGGCTCGAGCCGGAATAACCATCCTGTTCTTCCACAAGAAATGCACGTAAAAGAAGCTTCCCCCGTTGCAACCCCCTTCTTTCGACGTCCAGCTGAAGCCCCGAGCTACACTCCGACGGGTGATCGCGCCCTCGAGTTCGTCCAACCACTCGCCGGGCAGTAAGTGGCAAGAGGGGACGGCCGGCTGGATTGATGGCCGCATGGTCGGTTATTTCGCAGAGGAGCCACGACCATTGAAAAAGTTATGCAGCACTGCAGAAGGTCAAACGCCATTTGTAAGATTATCGTTCTCCGAATCGAACGCGGAATTAGCAGAGATTACCGCCGTTTTTGCATAAAAATCAAAAAGAAGATTGAAAACTGCAGCGGAATAACCCTTGACTGGTTCATGTTTTCATTGCATTTGAAGCCAGCAATGTGGACGTTTCACAGCTAATTAACGATCCGTAGAAACAAGCTAGCATTCCCTTCTGACCTGCCGACAGACTAAACGAGCTTGCAGAAAGAAGACAATAGGTAGCGGATAGCAAATTTTGCAATACGAAGTGATTTGAAACGAGCGTCGAAACGAACAAGCCCGCTTGTTTGTGCTAGCGCGGAGTCAAGTAAATAAAATCGGAATAAAATGCTGTATGAGACTGCTCGTTCATCAAGTAAAACGCACAGACTGTCACCGGAACTCAAAAATCGAGAATGATCATTCGATGTTGTAATCACGGCTCGTCAAACAACTCCCCACTCCCGCGATTGTGCTCGTCCCTATGCTGCAACCTTTCATCCCTACGAGCTTGTCCCGCTTTTCCTTGCTGCTAAACACCATCTTTCTGCCGGCGTATTCGATCGAATCGTGTGTTCGCTCCCGACGGCCACTCCCTCCGCTCTCCTACCGCTGGTCTGCTCGACGGACTCCACGCTAGCCCGCTTGCCGGCATTAGAAGGCGGCAGTCAATTGCCGAATCCACTGGACTACGGCGGCCGACGGGCGGGTTGTCCACTTGGCGGGGATCCCCTTCTTCCGCCATTCGAGTGGTGAGCGGCCGCTCGTTCTCGTGAGCAGTCGGGAGTGAGCGAAAGAACCGCCCGTCCGTTCGATTCGACCGTTCGGTTCGTTGCGGGAGTGGCGGCCGGTCGGTCGGCTGGCGGCTTCTCGGCGGGCCGCTCGACGGAAGCGGGCGAGTGGCGGCGGCCGTCGAAAGAAGCCGAGTGGACGGCGAGTGGACGAGCGGCCGCCGCCGTCGACCGCCGAGAGCAGCGGCGATCCCAACGGCCGGGCGCCGCAAAGAAGCCGGCCGATCGATCGAACCGAACGCTCGTTCGATTGCGTGTTGGGGGGCGTTCTTCCCCGCCGGCCGCCGCTTCGTCCACTCCGCCCGCCCGCTTCCTCGCCGCCCTCCTCGCTGGACTCGCCGCCCGTCCGCCCGCTCGGCAGTCGGCGCGCGGATCCACGGGACCGCGGCGGCCCACTCGCCGGCCGCCCGCCTTCTTCTCCATTCAACCGAGTGCGCGGCGGGGCGGTCGGGCGCGTGCTGGACGCGGCGGAGAGGAGCGGCGAGCAGCGGGCGGATCTCCCGCACCGAGCGGCCGGCGGTCTCGCGGGCAGTCGGGGCGGCGGGCGGCTCGAGTGCGCGCGGAAGGGCGGCGGAGTGCGCACTGCGGGAACACGCGGGCGGTCGATCGGAGCAAGCGGAGCCCTCCGACCAGCCGCCCTCCTTGGGCACTCGTCTCCCCGACAGCCCGTCCACTCGTTTCTGCCCGCTGATTCGTGTGTTCGCGCCCCGACCGGTAGTCTCCTGGGCCGTCGAAAGGTCGCCTACCTTCCGCGTGGTGTGTCGCCCGCTCCCTGCCGCCCGACCGGCGGGATCTCCTGCTCGTGGGTCGACTCGATCAAGCGGCCCTCTTTTGTTGTGCCCGCCCGCCGAAGTGCTCGCGGTCCCCATTGCGCACTGCGGGGAACACGCGGGCGGGCGGGCGGGCGGCGGCCGGCTGGGCGGCTGGGCGGGCGCGTTCATTCGTGCTGTCTGCTGCTCGTTGGGCGACCGGCTTTCTTTCGCTCCGGTCGCCGTGGAACGCGGTCGGCGGCGAAATGGAACAGTCGAGCGTCTACCAAGTTCGTCCGTCGTTGAAGGACAAGACGATTACTTTGAAAAAGCCGCTTGTTGATCCGACGCTACCGTTGGAAAAGCGAAAGGAACCGCAGAATCAGTTTTGTTTGCCGGTAAACCGTCTTATTCTTTGTTCTTTTTATCCCGCCCTTCAGGATCGGTACCGGCACGTTGTGCGTTTCTCCAGTGACGGCCGCTACGCGTACATCATTTTTTACGAGAATTCGCACATTTGGGTCCTTGATTTTGTCCGCAACGCTAAAATGTAAGCTTAAATTTAACGTTTACTTAAATGTGATTGCGACTTTGTAGGATTTTCCAGTCCACAGACTCTGCGCGCTTGCGTGTTCACGATTTTGTAATCGTGAATCGAACCACGTTTATTGCCATGTCTTCTTCTGTTTTGGGGCTGCTTCGGTTGAACCTCAAAGACGAGACATTCGAGTGGACTGAACTCGTACAAGGAAATCATCCGTGGATCTCTTACGTGATTACTGGCATCGACGGAAGGGACGTCGAAGTTGAACGAGCGGTGCTTCAAGCCCCACGTACTATGGAGCTTCGATTCGTTCGCCTAAACATTGACATCAACAGTCTGGAAGTAGACTGGAGTGAGCGACCGCCGAACATGTGGCTCATTTACGGCTTCGGCAGAAACGGGCAGTCGCTATACGGTCTTTCAATCTACCCGAGTGAATTGGACACTCTCCACGTGATGGACATCGAGAAGAAAACGTGGACCACGGCGAGTTTAAGCAGCCGCACGAAAAAGGTGCACTGTTTGCTATAAGACATGATAATTCTTTAACTTAGTTTTTCAATTTTAAATCGGCTTGGTGTAAAAACAATGCGTACTGCTGGAGTTGGAGTCACGATGAAGAGAAACATCGAACTTCTATCTTTCGCTGCAACTTGGACCACCTTGAGTGGGAGAAGGTGCCGTGGACGATCGGCAGCATCCACCAGCTTTCTGCAATCACGGATGCTGAAAAGGGGGAAGAAGGTGGTTTGTTAGTCGTTAAAACGGAGCAGAGCCGGCATGAACTGAAAATATACCGCCTGCTGTTCGAGTGAGTCTTTTCAATCCTTTCAACCACTCACCGCCTTCAGCACGCCCGACTCGCTCCTTCGTCTCGCGGTGGACGCACTCCGCAGGAGCCGGCTGGACGTGGACGGACCGGCGGGCTTCCACGGGCTCATGAGCAGCGAGTGCGGCCGGATGATCCTCCCCTCCGTCTACCCCAACATGACGCCCATCCGCCGCCTCTGATCGCTCGAATAAACTCCTGCCTCGAACAAAAACGAGGGCATCCAACGGGGAGCAGAAGGCGGGCTCGACGGCCGGAGATCCCCGCCGTCCTCTCTCGAATGAGTGGGCGGTCGACCGGCCGGCCGGCAGTCGGGAGGGCGGCGAGCAGGACGGGCGATCGGCGGGCGGGAAGACGCGCCCACCGACCGGCCGCTTCGTTCGGCCGAGTGGGCTCCCGGAAGGCGGCCGTCCTCTCGGTTCGTCGCTCGAGGCGGCGGGCGGCGAATGGGCGGACGAGCAGCCGGTGGGGAGTGTTCACGAGTCGCTCCAATGAGAGCTTCTCACCTCCCGCTCGTCCTCCCGCCCACTCTCTCCGGCCGGACTGCAGGATCCGCACAGATCATTGGTGGCGTCCGCCCGCTCCCGCCGGCCCACTCATGGACACTCGCTGTCGCTCCTCCGCCGAATGCCCGCCTCGAATCGACGGGCGGGATCGCGCGACCTCCTGCCCGCTCTTCTCCGCTCGCGTCCACGACTGCGGCGCGTCCCGCCGCTCGTCCTCCTCGTCGCCGCTCCCCTTGAGAGCGCCGATCGCCCGCTTTCTTCCGTTCGTGTTCGGCGGGCTGGACGGCGAGTGAGTGGGCGGCCGCTTCTCGTGCCCGAATCGACCGCCCGCTCTCCACTCGCCGTCTTGATCGAAGAGGACGTCCCGCCGCCCACTCGCCGACGAACGAGCGGGAGAGCGGGCGGATGGGCGACGAGAATTCGGGGGATGAAACGGCGGACGGCGAGTGGGCGGAGAAACCGGAAGGAGGGAACTCGACGGCGTTCGGGCGGCCGCCAGACGGGAGTTCCGGCCGCTCGTTGGGGGCGGCGAGCGGCGGAGGAAGGCGCGAGTGCGTGGGCGGGCGGCCGAAAGAAAGCGAGTGGACAGCCGCCTCGCCCACGTCTCCAAGGTCGACGTCCATTTATCGCGGGCACTCACCAGAGGAGGGGAGTGAGTGGGCGGTCGGGGCGGCTATTCGACTCGCAACTCCCGCCCCCTCTCGAAGGGGAAGGATGGGCGGTCGAACGGAAAGAACCGGCCGCCACTCTCCTCTTTCGCTCGAAGCGAGTGGACGGGGCGAGTCGGTCGTTGCCCCAGTCGACTGTTGGACGTCCGGATGGGTGGGCAGCGGCAGGATCGATGAGAAGGGGGTGAGCAGCCGAATTGTTTCGTGTTCGTAGAAGGAAGGGTGGAATTTCTTCTTTGCTTGCTTCGATGTGCACGGGCTGGTCTTCTTGTTGTTGCCGTTGTGAAGAGAGCAGGACTTTATTCCGTCTTCGCTGTTTACGTTCGTTATGCAGTTCCACTTGTAACGGCATGCGGACACTCCTACCAGCTTTTGTCGTGAATAAGGAGGACGGCAGGAGTTTCTGTTGGGCGGCGATCGGAGCCGAGTTTTTGACCGCAAGTGCAACTCGTCGCAGTCATTCCTTTTTGTTGTTTTTTTCGGTTAGTGTGGTCGGTTATTTCGCGCAGCTTCAATTGCAGATGAATGTTCATGCACCTGCAGTAAATGCGCGACTCGTTCTCGATTTTAATGGAGCGAGTGGGTCGCATGAGTTCATTTGCGGTAAGTAGACATCATCTAGTCTTTTTGCTTGCTGCTCTTTCGAAGGGGTTGATTCACCGAGGGAGGCTTTAAATCGTTGGAATGATTATTCCGTGCTCCCCTACCTTTTGGCACCGGCCGCTCGTCGACGAATGGGGCAAAACTCTGCGCAATTAAGCAGATGGACGGTAAAAGCGGCGTTGTTTCGTCCGGTGGCCGATTTCTCGCCGATGCTCGCTGGACGGCAGGCGGCGGCCTGCTCCTTTCACCCGCCGTCTCGTTCGAAAGACGGCCATCGGTTAGACGGAGAAAAGCATGCCGGTAGGTAACTTTCGACGCACGACGTTGCTGGCTGCAATTTATTCCGCGCGGAGCCATTCAAAGTGGAGTGCGGGATGCAATCGTTCAGCAGCATGCACATGAATTTATAAGACGATGCGGGAATAGCGGCCACGAGATTTATCAGATGTTGATCGAAGTGAAGCAAGTGGGTTATTCCGGGCACAGTTTGAGTCGGAAATCGGGTTTCACTCGTTCCAACCCTCTACTAGTCAATCGAACTTTCGTTTCGTTTACTGTTTTTTAATTAACGACTGTTTTCAGTGGTGGTCGATTGTTCTGTTTTCCTGATTGTTAACGGCGCGTAAGTTGCTTTTATTGCTAATTTCTAATGGCAACCAAATAATTTTATTCATTTTGTTCAATTCATTACTCAGCCTATCTTCCGTTTGGTTAAAGCGACATCAGCAATGGGAAAAGAATAAACCAACAGCTCTTCATCGTTCCAGACACCTGCTCGCTCTTCCATCCACTCGGCGTCCAATTCCACCAAAATCCACCGAAAGTCGCTCCACTTTCGTCTATCCACTCGCTCCAACTGCCTGAAATCCAGCCATAAATTCGCGTCCTCACACGCCGCCCGTCGATCCACGAACGACGGCGAAAAGAACTCACTTTTTGGGCCGAAAAGCGCCGCCGATCGCCGCGCGTCGGCGGGCGGCGCGAAAAACCGGCGGGCGGGCGGCGAGGCGGCGAGGCGGCGGGCGGCGAGGCGGCGAGGCGGCGGGCGGCCGGCTTTCTCGCTCGCTTTTTCGTTCGCTTCCCGCCGGCCGCCGCGAATGAGTGGGCGCGGAGAACTCGCCGCTCTGCCTGCCGGAGTGGAGGGCGGCCGGTCGCCCACGAATTCGGCCGCCCGCCCCAACGAACAAACGGCCGCTCTCCGCTTCGGTCGGCGGGCATTCGGCGAGTGTGTCCGCAGTCGGCGGGCGATCGGAAGGCCGCTGGGCGGGAGGAGCGGCGAGTGGAGAACGCGAGCGACTGGGCGGTTGGTGGTGCACGAGTGGCGTCCACTGCCCCACTTCTCGATGGTGGACGACCGCGAGGACGCCCGCCCGCACACCCGGCCGCCCGCCACCGCCGCCCGCTTTCGTTCGTCCCGTCGCTCACTCCTTCTGGCGGTCGCCCGCCGGCCGCCCACTCGCGAGTTCGAGGGCGCGTGCGGGCGGTCGACTGGAGGACGGCTTCCCGCCGATTCTCCCGCCCTCCGCCAACCGGGAGACTGCCGGCCGTTCGCTGCGGGCGGGACAAGCCGCCGCTTCGTCTTCGAGTGAGTCCTCCGCCTTCTTTCTCGCCGCAATCCTCCGCCCACTCCACTGCGTCACCGAGCCGCCGGCCACGAGTGCGCGGCGATCGGCGCCTCCTTGCGGCCGCCGTCTTCGCTGCCGACCGTCGGAGGGCGACGAGCGCGACGGCCACTCGCTGCTCGTCGGCAGCAACCGGACGCCCGCCGCTTCTTCGCCGCCGCCCTCCGCTTCGCCGCCCGCCGCTCCGCCCACGACCACTCGACCGATCGGACGGCCGGCGGACACTCCGAAGCGACGAGCGGCACGTGCTCCCCGTCGACTTCCACCATCGCGCCCCCCTGCTCTCCTCTACAGAAGGCGCCATTCACTCGAGCAACTCGCGGAACTCCCCCACCGACTGCGGCCATTCGGCGGTCGTTTCGGCTCGTCCACTCGAACTCCCGCTTTCTGCTTTCGGCTCCTCGATCCACTCGCCGCCCGTGGGCTCGAGCGGTGAAGAAAGCGAGGGGGAGGAGCGGCGAGTGTCCGCTTCTCTCGTCTAGTGGGGGGACGAGAGGAGAGTTCCGCCCGCTGCTTCCTCTCGTCCACTCCTCCGTTCGGCCGCCAACCGACCGCGCTGCCGGCCGGCGGGGCGACGAGCGGGAGGCGCCGATCGACGGCGAGCGGCCGCCCGTCACCCCCCGAATGCGCCCTCCGTTGCTGCCGTGTGGTCATCGCTGCGTTCTCGTGCGTGTCAATCGAATGAATGCTCGTGACTTCAGCTCGCATCAAACAGAGCGGCCATGCTCACAGCTCGTCCTCGAGCATTCGGTTGAGCAGAAGAGTGATGCCCGTTCGAATCGAAGGCATTTCGAGCACGAAGAAACGACTAAAGTGCATCGTGGACGCGTGTTTCGATCACCGCAGAAGGCGGGCAATGGGGGCGTTTGATTCCCGTTGGAGACGGCCGTTTGCACGCGCCGTCCGCTTTCTCCTTCGTCCGTTCGACCGCTTGGATCCTCCCGCTGCTCTCCGCTCAACATCACGACGATCGAGCGGACTCCCGCGTCCTGCCGGTCGGTTCGCCCCCGCCGCGCTCTCGACCGTCCGCTCGGCCGCCCGCCGGCTTCGAGTCGTCCGTCTGCTCGTTCGACTGCGTACTGGAAGCAGTCGTGTGCGCCCAGTGATTCCCCTCATCCGATCGGACGACTCCCTCCTGCTCGCCCGGATATCACGAGCTGCGAGTGGAAGCGGCGGCCGTCGCTCCCGGCCGGCAGGTGGACGAGCGGTGAGTGGATGGACGAGAGCGAGGGGGCGAGTGGAGGTGGAGGGGCCGTTGGACGTGCAGAAAGCGGAATCTTCTTCGTTTCACCGCCTCGGCAACGATCCACACGATTTCTGCCCGCTCGCCCACTTGCAGCGCGCTCTTCGAAGTGGCCGGGCGGCCGAACGGAACTCGCGGCCGCCGATCGACCGCCTTCTTCTCACTCCGCAACGAGCAGCTCCAACTCGTGCCCGACCGCCCGCCGGAGTGGTCGAGCGGTGGGCGACGGCGAAACTCCTCGCCCACTGGGCGGATTGCTCCACACAACTCGACGCCCCGCCGCCTTACGAACGACCCGATCGCGAGCCGGGAAGCGGAAGACGCCGCTCGACGGGCGCCGTTCGGCCCGCGGAGGACGCGGACGAGCCGCCAGTCGCCCACTGCGCGAACCGCTCGGTTGGACCGACCGGTGGATGGAGGGCGGACTCCCGCCAATCGTGGGGCTTCGTTTCCAGTCGACCGCTTCGGAATTCTCCACTCAGCCAAGCGGAGAAGGACACACTTCGACCAATGGATTGCCCGCTTGATCTCCGTTGTGTTCGTCGCTTGTTCAGCTGCGAACAACTCGACTGCAAACGGGTGAACGGTCGCTTCAATCCGAACGAACGAGAGGGACGGTCGGTAGAAGGCAGTGGAGCCGGAAGATTGGGAGCTCTTCTTTGCTCCCTGTTCCGCCCGCCTTCTTCCCGCTGGGTCGAACCCTCCACTCGGCGGGCGGGGGTGCTCGTGGCCGAGTGGCTTTTCGGTTGGACTTCTCGCGCCCGCCGTCTTCCGGTCGTCGAACGAAGACGGCAGTTCGTGGAGGCCGCGGGGATTCCAATGCACTCGCCGCCGCCCGCTCGCCGACGAACTCGGCGGGTCGACCGCCAGCGAGACGGCGGGCGGCCGGCGGACTCACGGCGAGTGGCGGCGGGCGGCGCGTCAAGTCGGACGGCCGTCTTGACCGCCGTCGCCGCCCGCCGCGTGGCCGCTTTCTGCTCGCTCGAAATTGGGATTTCTTCTGCTGATTTCCTTCGATTCCTTCTGCTTGTTGAGCAAAAGGTTTGTATGATGCTTTCAAAGACAATTCTGGAATTAATGGATTTGTTGAAGAGTTTTTTCTCCGCTCAGTTACTGCGGAATAATCGAGTGATCGTTTGTGGAGCGGCTGTTCGAAAGAAATCGTGAGTTCTGCTGCCCGTCCATCCATTAACTTCTGCCGTCGCTCTGCTTCAGCCCGGTCGTCGGCGAATGGAGGCGGATGGACGAGGATTCGAGTGGATGGCGGTCGGTTTTATATTTTTCGGATTTGTATTGGTTGCCGCTCAGTTTAGACGTGAAACAAAAGAAAATAATTGAAACAGAATTAAAGCGACTCTAGTTGCGAGAATTTGAGACGATGCGAATCTACGGTTCGGCTACGGAATTCCTTAATTTTTACGAAACTTCATTGGCAACGGAGAACTGAACGTGCAAGTAGAAACGCTCAAAAGCAGGCGGACAGTTGCCTACGAATGATTGCAGCAAAAAAGCGAACATTCGACCCGAGTGGCCGTTAAAACCAAGAGCTTCTGCCAACTTGTCGAACGCCGATTGAATAAAACAACATTCTCGGAATAAGCGGCAGCCTAATAAAAACCAAATGGATGTTTACATAAAACCTTCCTTTTGTGCGCCTGTCTGCCCTTGAATTCTGCTTGCAATCACCCGCCCAACTAATGAAAGAAGTGCACATGCCGTCGTTTCGAAACTTTCTTTCCGCAGCAACCACCGACCTTCCGCCGTCTTCGACATCAAGCAAACTCCTGTGAGAGCTCATGGTCTACTGCGAGCCACCGACGGGCATCCTGTTCGCCATTGCCGTTTTCTTCCATCGAATATCGTCTTCTACTCGACTACCTTCAACCGAAAATTAGAATAAACATGAGTAGACGTAAACGTCACAAATCAGACGACAAGTGGGATAAACTAAAAGAAGATGATTGGAATAACTCGCCGGCTTCCTCGAACACCAGTCGAACGAAAAGATATAAGCGTTTGTGTTCACAACAAAAGTAGCGGCCAAGCCATTGTGCAGATCACACGTTCAAAATTATAAACGTACAGGAATTTGATCTCTTCAGCGAACACACTGATCGAACGAACCGAAAGGTCGGAGTCGGCCGCCTGCGCATCAAACGAATTCGTGTTCTGCTTGTTTGCGACCAGCGCCAACAGCAACCGACCGTCTAGCTGTCCGTTTTTTCTTAACAAACAAGCAATCAACCGCTGTTTAGTCAAAAAAAACTACAACATCATCCCTCGAAATAAACCATCGACTTAAAGCCTAGAGCAAACAGCAATCGGAAGTCCTTCCTTCCATCGTTAACGCTAGAAGCAAATACCGCGCTAAACTTTTAGCGCAAATAAAATCAACCAACCTGCCGTCGAGCATTCAGAAGAATCGAATGCCGCCCCTCCCGAACAGAAACCAGAAGAAAGACCGCCGCGTTCGGTGCGGACTTGAAAGAAGGACGAACGAACCGCCTGCCAGCCACAAGTGGTGGGTGGAGCGGCGGGAACAGGAGGACGGCAATCTATGCAACGGGTCGAACAAGAACGGACGCTGGAAGGCGTGAACGAAGCGCGGGTACATGAATCGATGCTTGCTTCCAGTTTCTCGCTGCACGCCCTAAATTGTGTGATTATGCGTTACACGAGAAGGCTTTGTAATTGGTCGTGCGGCAACACTCGAAAATCGCAAAAAGCAAGTTGTCCGGAATAAAACAGACTAAAAGCGAAGATACTCATCGAATGAATTGAGGCGTGTGGTGGAGCTCCCCGGCCGCCTTTAATGATTTTTCCAAGAACGCCTTAAAAGAAGTATTGGCGACTTTATTCGCTTCGCCAGAAGAAATCGAATCGAAATCATCTGCAACCTTGCTTGAACATCAGTCGAACGTGAAGAAATGGGCGTTAGTGTTCAAAACGTAATAAGCAAACGGATCGTTGTGCAGATCGCCCTTCCGAGCAATTGAGACCAGTCACGACGGAATTTAATCTACCCAACGACCCACTCATCGAATGAACCGAAAGGTTGGAGTCCGCCGGCTGCGTGTCTAGCGAATTCGTGTTCTGCTTGCTTACGGCCAGCGCCGACAGCAACCGATCGTCCAGCCGTCCGTCTTCTTCCAACAAACGTGCAAACAGGCGCTTTTACGTGGACGCAAAAATTTGAAGCCCGGAATAAACCACCAACTCAAAGGCCAGAGCGAACTGCAATCGAATGTCCTCACTTCCATCGTCAACGCTAGAAATCATCACCGCATACACACCTGCCGGAATAAAAGCAACCGCCCTGCCGTCGAGCAGACTGAAGAATCGACGGCCGCCCACCCCGAACAGAAACCAGAAGAAAGACCCCCGTGTTCCGTGCGGACTGGAAAGAAGGAAGAACGAACAGCCTTCCACTCACGAGTGGTGTTTGGAGCGGCGGGCAACAGAAGAGCGGCAATGAAACGAGGGGCAACGAAAGAAGTGGCCGTTCGGAAGGTAGAAGACGCGTGAGCGGACTTCTCGTCGCCTTTCAAATGCGGGGGTCGAACGAGAACGGAAGCTGGAAGCTGAAAACGAAGCGCGTGGACACGACACGACGCTCGCTTTCGGTTGATCTTCGTACTGCCCAAATCAAGTGATGATGCAATAGCTTCGACAATTTACCAGCGGATGTCGTCCGACGTGCTCATAGAATTGGAAGAGGCGGAATAAAAACAATGCCTTGCTTCTGTACGATCAGGAAATGGATGCCGAACATTTCTCCCACCATCCAAAAGAAAGACCGCCGAGCTCCGCCCTGATGAAAACAACGAGCGACTCGCTGCCGTCAATGATGCTCGTTGTGTCGAGTGCAAAGCCGGACATTAACCATGCCGTTGCGATCAACGAACGGAACCTTGCGGTCCGCCAAAGGTGCATGCAGTTGTACATTGGATCGAAATTTCTGTCCAGAGCTAAACAAATCGTCATCAAAGACCACCGAACGACCCAAGCGAACGGCAACTTTTGAAACCAATAAATCCTCCAACACATGGCTGAATTGAAACGACTAAGAGATGACTCACCTGAAATAAAGAAGGTGCGTTGAAGACGAGCAATGATTAAAAAGAAAAATGAGATTGGAACGGAATGCCAGATAGCGAAGAAACCGACGGTGGCAAAGGCCAACAGAAAGCGCGGGCATTGCGAGCAGTAGCCGACAAAACTGTTTTACTTGTTTGCAGTGCAAAAAACGGAGCGGCTCCGAAATCTCCCCCGCAGTGAATGCACCAACAAAACAGAAAGAAGATGGCGGTGGATGGGCAAGCGAACGTGAACGTTGGAGCCGACTCAACGAGCTCTGATCGGAGAGTGCCGACTGCCAATGCTTGTCTCTGCAAGCGTGATCAATGACGCCCCTCCAGCAAGCAGTGAAGGGGAAGAACGAGCAGCAGTCGGGCACGCAGTCAACGCCCCTGTCAAACATTTGAAACGACTGATCGGGTCAACGGAATAACCACCAACATGGACGAAAAAAACTACAAAAAGATCATATACGGCAGGTAAAACAAACCACATCTTTAAACACGACGGAACATATTCGGAATAAAGCGGGCTCTGCCCACTTCCAAGGACGTAATCATCTGGAGCAAGAGCGAACGATCGGCGAGAAGCCAGGCAGCAAACGAACGGGCGTCAAAAGAATTGATTTCCGGACACTCTGACCGGCATTCAAATCAACAACCCACTTGCTCGTGGACAATCAAGATGGAGTGGTCATTTCGGGTGTTCGTTGGCAGAGAAGCAAAGAAACGAGACCTTACAGTTACTAGATTCAGCAGTAGTAAGGCTGTCGGAATAAACGAACAAAAAAGCGATCCAAACATCTCCGGAGTTCTTCACTGCCAAAGATTCGCACGGCGACGGGGAGAAAGCTCACGCCTCACAGCACGACAAGAGCGAGCGAAGAATAGTTTCTTTAGTTACAAGACAAGATCGCCGACGTTGTCTGCCTGGAACGACCGAATCCACACTGCACGGAATAAACGCAAAAGTCCACCTTTCTTCAAAACAATTAATAAAAAAACAACCTAAACGGGATTACGAATCAGAAAGCGCGGGAACGAGCGGTATAAATCTTTCACTTTTGCGAGCAGCAGAGCAGGAGAAAGAATCAGCCAACACCCATCGAGCGCCTTCTGTTCACTCCTTCTAACGATCGACCACTCCTCGTTCTCCAGTCCGACGGCAATCGATTGCCTGCTGAAGCGAGTCCAAGAAACGGGCGCATTCCGGTCGTTCAGTGCGAGCGAGCATTCAGCGGCAAGAGACGCCCATCTCAGAAGTCCGCACTCGTTCGCTCGTTCCACTCCCTCTTCTTGCCCTCTTCCCATCTATCCCCGTCGTTCCTCACCCTTCTCCAATCGACTGATGTGATCGAGGGCAACGGTGATTCTCGCCGCCCTCCACCCGCCTTCACCGCCGGCCGCTCTTTCAGGCCGTCGGATTGGCGTCCCCTCCGCCGAGTTCTCGCCAGCCGCCTTCCACTCGCCGGACTCCGCGGACGCCCGTTGAGCAGCCGACTGGAGGGTTCGGTCGGTGGCTCTTCCGACGAGTGCCCATCTTCCGCTTGTCCGGCCGCTTCTTTTCTAGCGGAAAGATTGGGCGGACGGCCCCCACAGACGAGCGGGCACTCGCTTCACATTGGCGTTCGACGACTCGCCCACTCCTCTGCCTGCGATCACGTTTTCCGATCACAATATTCATTCGCTGTTAAAGACAACGGTTAACCACCTGCTCGTGAACAACGAAGAGATTCTCGCATTGCTCCTGCTGGTTGCCCATCAAACTCACTTCCTCCTCCAATTTGCACCGACTGCTCACTGAAAGCAAGAATCTCCAATCGAACGACATCCCCAAAGCTCTGCCCACGAACAGAAAGAAGCCGATGCGGGGAACACAAGTTAGGCTCGTCCGCCCAGTCGATGAGAGGGATGAAGCGAAAGAGAACACCTGTAGGCAAAAGAAAGAAAGGCGCCGTTTCGTCCGACACACCCGCACGACGAACGCGAAGGGCGGCGTTGCAAAAAGGCGAGCGGGGAGAACGGCCGCTCGATCAGGACGCCGTCTTGCGGCGGCCGAGCATCGGATCGACCGCCGTCTTCGCGTACGTGAGCCGCTCGCGGAGTTCGAGCGAGCAGCCCGACTCGACGAGGGCGGCCGGCGCTGCGGGTCGCCGAACGTCGCCGCCCGCATGGACGGCGAGACGATCAGCTGCGTGTGGTCCTGCAAGCAACCCGACAGTCCCACGAATCGAACGGAAGGAACTCGCCCCGAAGAAGTTCAACTGGAGCGTCCCGTCCGTCAGCAGCAGCACGACGGCCACGTCCGAGCGGAACCACTCGCTCAGACACGGGAAGCGGGCGAACTCCTGACCGCCACGCTGCAGCCGCTCGCCCGCCGCCCGCAGGTGTTCGATCATGGACGAGCGCAACTCCGCGAGCAGCTCGACCGTCTTCTGCAGCGTCTGCGCGTCCTCGGCGCCCGTCCCGTCGATGTGCTGAAGCCGACTGCAAGCGGAAGGGAGGAGTGGGCAGAACAAAGGGGAACTCACTCGCCGCTCGGATCGACCAACAGCTTCGTGTGGTCGTCGAACAGGACGTCCACCGAGTTGTCGCACAGCGCGTAGACGAGGCCGCCCTTCTCCGCGTAGTCCACCCACTCGATGCGGAGTGCTCGTCCTGCACGTCCACTGCAATCAATCGAGCGATCAGGGAAGCATTCGGGAGACACTCACGCTCGTCAGTCGGCATCAGCCCGCCCTGTCGGCAGAAAGAAGGGCGCCAGCTGGTTGGCCGCGTTGTTCGGGTGCTCGACGATCGGCGTCTCGTCCCTCTCGTTTGCCTTCCTGTTGCTCACGATCATCGACGCGGCGTTCCGCACGACGGGCGGCTGCAGCGGGCGCGTGCGGTCACCCAGACGAGTCTCCGGCTGGAAGCGAGCAGAACGAAGGCGAGTGGAGGGAGTGGAAGGAGGAACAGACGTCGACCATGCCGCCCGAGAGGTTCTCGTGGTTGAAGCGCGGCACGGACACAAGACGGGCAGCGCGTCGGGCAGGAAGCCGCGCGAGAAGACGGTCGGGCGGTCCTCCGGCAGCGGCGCCAACAGGGCGGCGATCAACTCGTGCGCGTGCCGCCCGATGCGCGTCGGGATCACGTACTCGTTCCGCCGGGCCCTCGCGTACGTTTGCTGCAACGAGAG
Source organism: Aphelenchoides fujianensis (assembly GCA_024699865.1). Classification (NCBI taxonomy): domain Eukaryota; kingdom Metazoa; phylum Nematoda; class Chromadorea; order Rhabditida; family Aphelenchoididae; genus Aphelenchoides; species Aphelenchoides fujianensis. The sequence goes on along the minus strand of JAMPIO010000015.1, from coordinate 806,929 downwards.
CGGTCGGAATCGGAGGGAAGACCGGAGGAAATTCCCCTCCAAGGACAGCGTCTCGAACGGCGGCCGCCCGACGAGCAGCGTGTGGAGGATGCCGCCGATCGCCCACACGTCCACCCCGAACGAGTGGCCGGCCTTGAGCAGCATCTCCGGCACTAAAGCGAGGAGTGAGTGGACGGAGGAGGGAACGAACCGATGGAGTTGGGCGTGCCGCATAGCGTCCGCCTCTGCCGCCCGTCGCCGATCTTCAGCTGCTTGTGGTCGTCGAGGAACAGGTGGCCCAGCTTCAGGTCCCGATGGATGATCTGCCGGCCGTGCAGGTGTTGGCAGCCGGCCACGAGCTGAAAGCGGCGAGTGAGGGGACGAAGCGGAACGACGGGCGCTCGCTTGGTGCGTGAAGTAGCGGGCTTCCGGCTCGGTGACCGCTCGACGCCGCCGGTGGAACTCCAGCAGCGAGCGGTGGGCGGCCGGCGGAAGGCGGCGGAGGGTTGCGAGAGTCCCCGGTTGTCGGCGGCTGTTTGGCGGGTCGAGTGGGCGGCAGCGAAGAGAGGACGAGTGGCCGGCGGAAGGAGCGAGTGGGCGGTCGACTGCTCTCCGCTTCCCCGCACCGCTCGCCGTCGTTCATCCACGCACTCGCCGATCACTCCGGAAAGAACGCGCGAGCGCCGCCGCTCCTCACCGCCCGCCACTCGCTTCTTCGGGCGGCCACTCGGCGGTCTGCCGGCCGGAGGGCGCTGGCGACCGCAAAGCGGAGACTCCCGCCGCTCGCTCATGGTAGATCCCCTGCCCTCACTTCTGATCGAACGGCGGAGTGGCCATTCCGAGAGGGGAGGGCGGGCGGCAGCAAGGGGTTGATTGATGCCGATTTTTGTCTGGTGGAGCCAGTCGTCCGTTGCAGGAGTCAGGGGTCCGCTTGCTGGAGAAGCGAACAGAAAGACGGCTGTCGAGATGGATGAGATTGCCGCACACTTCAGTGTTTATTCTGCTTCACATGCTTGTCTGCAACGGATTGCTATCGAGTTTACCTTTTTTTCATGTTTGTTTGCAAATATTTTGGTGTTAATTACGATCGCAAATTGAGTGACTGACTTGTTACTCCTTGCTTGTTATCATTTAAGTTTAACGATCCCTATCTGTTGAACGTGTGTGAGCAGCCGACCACTTTTGCTGTTCGTGTTTGCAGGCCATTCCTTGTTTTCACTCGTCGGTCATTCGGCAGAATGCGGTGTTATTCCGTCCAGAACGCCTTCCTCTGCGTCATGTTCAACACTCACTTGTTGTCGAAAATTACCGTCTTTTTCAGGCTTCGTCCCCTTTTGCCGCAGGCTGCTCGTCACGCTCGACCAGAGCCGTGGTTTACTCGAATCAACGATTTCTAAGTAGTCGGCGGGGAGACCCGCCGAGCGTACGGCGTTCAGTTTCGGCCGGCAGTGGGCGGTCGGTTCGACTGCCGCTGTTAAAGAGAAGGCGGCCGCGTTCTTCGCTCTTGCTGCTCGTTTTCACTCCTTCCTTTTCAGGTTGGACGCTCCAGAGGGCGCCTTCCCGAAAGAACGGGGCGCGAAGACCGCCGACTGCCGGCCGGACGCTCGCCGCCCGTCGAGCGGCCCCCACGGCGTCCCCGTAGTCCAGTGGGATGGGCGGCGGATTGCGGGGCGGGAGTCCAGTTGGCCGGGCGGGATCGAAGCCGGCGGTCGAGAGCGGGCGGTCGGCCGTGTAAGACGGCGGAGTGGGCGGATCGGCAGGCGAGTGGGCGAGTGGCGGGCGCATCTAACCGAAAGAAGTGCCCTGGACGAGGGCGCGAGTAGAAAGCGATCGTCGGGGCCACTTGCTTACCGCTCTGCTTTCCCGGGGTGGTACGGAAGCATCCCGGTTTTCTCTGGACCGCATCCGCATTTTTGCTGCGTCGTTGGTGCTTGCGGCGTGGTTTTATTTTGCGATGATCGCCAATAAGTTTTCAGCATTTTCAATGGGATCATGTTTCTTCAGGTTGGTGTTAGTTGACTGTGATTGGATACATGTGCTGTTGTTTTCTGGCAGCAGGGAAAATTATTCCGTCCAAACGTGCTTCTTTTGTTACGAAGCGTCGTCCACTCACTCGCTCGTAGGTAGATCGCAGTCGAATGATGGTTGTTGACTTCATTAGTTCGAAAAAAGGTGTAGATGGGGGAATTGGATTTGTTCTTTTTATTCAGGGCTTTATGTTGAAATCCTTTAAGGTTAAAGCTTGTTCTAGGAAAACAACTCGGCCTCATTGATAGGACGATCACGCACAATCCCTTTTTTGCTGTCTGTCAAATGGAAAACGCGCTTTTATTCCGAGCGGCCTTGAACGTCTTTGACGTATGTTTTGATGCAGTGTCATCGTTAAGTATTATCAGTGATCCAAAAGCATAAGCCGTTCGCTGCTCTGCCCCGTGGCCACCACACTCTCTGCACGAGCCTGCCCGACCTCCCTTTATGCTCCCGTTCGGCGTTGCCCGCAGCCGGCAGCACTGGACGGCGACTCGTGCCCGTGGCCGCCGGCCTTCTTTCGGCGGCCGGCGGGCATTCGGGACGGGATTCCCGCTCGAAGTGGGCGCTCGTGGACGGGCGGGCGGGAGCGCCCGTCTGCCGCCAGTCGGCCGGCTGCTCTCCAGCACGGGCGACCTCCACACTCGCTGGAGGACTGCTCCCTCCCAGTGGAAGGCGGCGGGGATCCCCGAGACGACTCGCGAGTTGCCCGCTTCGAATGGCCCATGGTCGTCGGGTGGCCGACTGCACTCGTCTTTCACGTTCATTGATGGTCGTTGAGTGGTAACACTTTTTTCTTGGGAAGAAGTGGCCGTCGATTGCTGGGTGTCTATTCCGTACGACGAAAACTGGGTGACCGTTTTTATTCCGGAATAAACGGCTATCGGCATTATGCGGAGTGCTGGTGAAAAAAAACACAATGATTAGCCGAGTTTCGTCTGAAAACCTTTATAAACGGAGAATTAAACAATTCCTTCTATGGCAAGCGTGTGTCCAATTCATTCTTTCGTTAATATTGCATTACTTTCGTCCGTTGCATTATTTTCCTTTATTCCAAAGCAAGAACACGAAAGTAAACCTACCTTTCGCCATTAAATCGCCAATTCGCCTGAACAACCGTCCCCATCCACCCGAAATCACGCCTGCTTGCCTGAAAATGCAGCGTAAAATCCACAAAATCGCCGGCCGTCAATACACGCACGAATAACCGCAAAAACCCACTTTCTTGCCCGAAACACGCGGAAAAGCGGGCGAAATCGGCGGGCGGCGAGGCGGCGGCGTCCGGCGGCCGGACGCGAGCGGCGCGCAAGAGAGCGGGCGGGCGGGCGGGCGGGCGAAGAAAAAAGACGGCCGACGCGCCCGGCGCCCCCGAACGGACTGCAACGCCCACCCCCCAGTGGACGGGGCGATCGGAGGGGCCGCCCACTCGCCTCCCGGCCACGAGAAGAGGGAAGGCGACCCCAACTGCACGGCGGCCGGGCGAGCGGAGTGGCCGAAGTCGCCGCCCATCCACTCCGCGAGACGAGCTGCCCACTGGGTGCTGCGACATTTGCGGCCGGAGACTTGCGGCGCGACAGTTGCGGCCGACAGATGCGGCCGACATTTGCGTCCGACATTTGCGGCCGACACTTGCGGCTCGACACTTGCGGCCGACATTTGCGGCCCAAATAGTAGACAAGGATACAAAGTAAAACTCTGAAAAAACGAGTTTTATAGCAGCACACACCCCTTTTGCTCCTTTATACTACCCTGTTTAATTGATTTGAAGCTTGAATTGAGGTAACACTTTATCTACACCACTAATACCTGATTTAGACGAATGGCTAATTTGGGCCGCAAGTTTCGGCCGCAAATGTCGGCCGCAACTGTCGGCCGCATCTGTCGGCCGCAAATGTGGGGGCGCAAGTGTCGGCCGCAAGTGTCGGGCCGCAAATGGCCGGCCGCAACTGTCGTATAACCGCCCACTGGCCGGAAGGAAGCGAGTGGAGGCGGCGGTCGGCGGGCGTCCCCTCGGCGCGTCCACCCGCCGAGCCGACTGGTGGACTCCGAGGGGCCGCCCGCTCGTTCGTTCGGGGCACTCGCGAACTCGACGAGCAGCCGGCGGAGCGGCGAGAGCGGGCGGGCGGAAGCGGCCGGCGGTTCGTGGCCGTCGAGTGGCCGAGTGCCCAACGGCGGCCTCCCCGCTCTTTCCGCTCGACTTCTCGCCCACTTCCACGCGGTTCTCCTCGCCGTCGGGCCGCTCGAGCGGCGTCTCCACCGCGAACGGGACACTCGCGAAACGAGAAGAACGATCGCCGCCACGAGAAAGAAGCGAGCATTCGGGGATCCCCGCGAGCACGACCACTCGGCGCCGCGATCTCGGCGGCCGCCCGACCGCCCGGACGAGCGCCCTCAATCCACGTGCGCCCGCTGCGGTCGGTCGAGCCGCCGGCGAGTTTCCGGCGGTTCTTCGCGGCCACTCGCTCCTCCCGCCGCTCGTCCGGCCGCCGGTCGTGCTCGAGGAAGGCGGGCGATCGGCCGGCCGGGGGGTTCTTCTCTCCGTTCACTCGACGAGCAGAAATCCCGCCGAAGTCCCCGCTGCCCGCCACCTCTCGGCCGCTCCCGCCTTCTCTCCACCGCCCGACGTCCACGAACTCCGCCCACTTGCGCGCGGCCGCCGCGATCCGCCCGCCGGGCTCCTCGCCGCCTTCAACGGGGAGCTCGTGGCCGGCGGGCAACAGCGAGTAGTCCCGCGGGCGGGCAGTTCGACGGCCGCCCGACTGCTCGTCCGCTCGCTCCACTCGGCGCTCTTCCGGCCGGCCGCGTGTTCGCCGGCCGACTGCCGCCTTCTCGTTCGTTCCGGTCGGTCGATCACGCGTGGACGTCTTCGAGCATTTCTTTGATCGCTTTGTTGTTTGTTTCGTTTGGGAGATCCCCGAGCGGGCGGCCGCCTTCGAGTCGCCGCGGACCGCCCGAAGGAAGCCGGCGACTTCCCGCACCTCGTCGAGCCCGCACGGCGAGCGGCTCGCGTGAAGCCGGCGGGGAGGAACGGCGAGTGGTGGAGAGCGCCCTGGGGTTTTGTTGCTTGCTTGCTTTGTTTTATGGTTGGGCAATTAAAGGAGGTCATTTTCTGTTTACTTGCGTGGTGTCGAAGTGGAGTGTTCCTCGTCCATCTTTGAGTACTCTCCAGTGCTTTTCCTTCGCTCGCCGCTTTCTCACCGCCCAGAGAAAGAGACCGCCAGACGGCCTCCTCGACGCCTGCTCGTTTTGGGCGGCGGCGGTCAAGTCGGGCGGCCGCCGTCGCCGCTCGCCGCTTTTTTGTCCCGCCCGCCGCTTTCTGCTGTTTTTCGTCGCGCATTCGGGCACTCGACGGCCGGCAGTCGGTGGGGGAGTGACTCCGTTTTGTTGGGCGATGGACGCGGTGGACGGCGATTCGAGTGGATGAAGGTTGGTTTATTTGTGTTAGTTGTCGTTTGTAAAAAGTGAAATAACTCACTAATTGTAAGCGGCGGAAATAAACGAAGAAAAAGAAGTACAAGTGCATCCGACGAATACGAGAGTTCGACGGAATTTAACGGTTACGCTTGAAAGTATGTGCGATTCAAAACATGTGACAAACGGACATGCGGAATTAACCGCCTAGCTACTTCCATGCACAACAAACGAAGAAAAGACGGCTACCTCCTTCGGAATAAATCAAGCGGTGCCTCCATTTCGCCGACTCCACCCGCAAAGAACGATCGAAGCAACCCCCAAGGCGAAGAGCCCGTCGAGCAGACTGGAGTGTGGGCGAGTCGACTGACCGCCGCTCGCCGCCCGCTCATTTCCGCGTTCCTCCGAGGCGCCCACCACTCGCTGCAACGAACGTCGCTCTCCTCTTCTGCAGCTTCGAATGCAAGAATTGGGTGAACTGTGCTGGAGTGGTAGGCGGCGGTAGAGAGCTGGCGGGCATGTCTTGCGTTCATTGATCCGGGTGGTTGCGCATACAACACGCTCGAACAAGGCGACAGATTCCGCTGCGGAATAAAACCGACTATTCGGTATGCTCGTTGTGAGAAAAAAGCCCATGCACGCTTCTGCACATCCAAAAAGAGGAGCATTCGACTCTTCAAAGACGAAAAGCGGAAAAGACGAGCAACTCTAGACCGCGAGTGATGTCCGTTGAAGCAAGTGCAGAGCAGACCGCTGATGAAAGCGGCTGTGGTCGACGAACACCAGCAAGAAATTCGACGTCCGGCCGAATTGCCGTGCAGCGCTGAGCGAATAGCGACCACTTGCTTGCAACCCGCTGGACGAGCGCCGGGATCTCGAATAGGGAAAGGCCGCCAAACAGATAAACGAATTAGACGATACTTTGGCGTTTGTCACAAAAAGGTTCTTTAGAGTAGAGCGGGTGCCGGAAACGCAAGTTTAAGGCAACACATGGAGGAACTGACGGCAAACGAAACGACGACCGCAACGCTATGCAAAACGCGTGCGGTTCGCGGAATAAACGATCCATTCCTCCCACGAGCGCTGCTCGTGAACAAGTGAAAGAAGCTCCCGTTGTTGCAATCTTTTTTCTTTCGACGTCCAGCTAAAGAGGCGAGCAACAGTCTGACAGGTGAACGCGCCCTTGAGTTCGTCCAACCACTCGCCTGGCAGTGAGTGTCGAGAGGTGGACGGGCTACTGGACTGCTGGCCGCAACGTTGTTTTTTGTGGATGGGCGATGAAGATCTTAAGTTAGAGAGGACAAAAAAGCGCCATGCGTGAGCGGTCATTCTCGAGCCGAGATACTGATCAGCGGAATACGGGTCATTAAAAAAAGGCTTGCGGAACGCGGAATAAAGAGCACGCTTGTCAGCTTATTTCAACCATCCAAACGTAAAGCTCGTAGACATCTTCGGAATTTCTTGTCCGCTAACCCACAAAAACCAACAATCAAAAAAGAACGGTTCTTTGCTTCAATCGAATAGGACGATGCTTCCTTTCCGATGACGCCGTCCACAAAGACGATCGAAGCAACCGAATACAAGGACTCCCGTCGAGCGGACTGGAGTTTGCGCGAGCCGACCGGCCGCCGCTCGCCGCCCGCTTTTTTGCGCGTTCCTTCGAGCCGCCACCACTTGCTGCAACGAACGGCGCCTTCCTCTGCTGCAGCTTCGAATGCAACAGTTGAGTGAAGTGTGCTGGAGTGGTGGGCGGAGCTGGCGGCCGGCGGTCGGGTTGTTTGGTCATTAATCGTGAGAATGCTAGCGATAACCCGGATCAAGTGTCTCGACGCCTGCGGAATAACACCGCCCGTCGAATCAAATTCAAACCTTGCCGACAAGCAGAATCTCAATCTTCGTTGCATTCGGCCGGTTCCAGACTAGAATCCGCTGCGGAATAAAATCGAGTTGCTCGATACGTTCATTACTAAAATGTAAAGTTGATGCCTTTTTTGTGAATCCAAAAGGAAAAGAACTATTTGTTCCTGTACCATCAAACGGAGAAAGACGTTTAACTCTTGCCGCGAGTGATGCTCGTTGAAGCGAGCGCAGAGCATGCCGCCGATGAAAGCGGCTGCGGTCGACGGAAATCAGCAAGAAATTCGACGTCCGGCCGAGTTTCCGTGCAGCGCAAAGCGAATAGCGACCACTCACTTGCAATTCGAAAGACGTCCGCGGCCACACTCAAGTGCAAACTGTGCGGTCTTCACGGAATAAACACCTCACAATCAGTTCTCCCACGAGCAGTGCGCGTGAAAGAAGCTGCCCTGTTGCAATCCGCCGTCTTTCGACGTCCAGCTGGACCCGCGCAACAGTCCGACGGGTGATCGCGCCCTCGAGTTCGTCCAACCACTCGACGGGCAGTGAGTGGCGAGCGGCCGATTGGATAGACCAGCAGAGTCGCGGCCTTCGGCCACGATCCGCTCTGATAGGTGTTCCGTTGAGCTTGGAGACAAAATTCGAACGTTCACGGCACAGCACGTTCGGTCGCTCCGCAAGAACCCGGACTTGCAAAATCGCTTTTCCGCTCAACTCCCGCTCCCTGGCGACCTTTGACCCCTCGCTGCTCGCTGATTGCGCAACCCGCACTCCCGCCCGCGCGCAGCGATTTTTCGGATTTTCAAATCGAAATAACTCACGAACGGATAAAGATGGGGGAAAACAAATTACATATTTGGAATCAGCGTCAAAAACTCTACAAAATGGCTCGTGAACTTTTCAAATTGCACCATTTTGCGTGACCGACCGACGGACATAGCGGATTGAGTTTTTGGATGGCCGCAATGGTTTTTGGTGTCGTGGATGAGCGGAGAAGAAGCAGAGCTGCAGAAGACAGGAAAGCGACATTCGGAAGCGGTCAAACTCGATTTTAAATGCCGGCATGATGGAACGGTACAAGCGAGCTTATTTGCGTTCTTGCAACAACACGCGGCAAACCGCCAGATAACTGCGGCGGAATAAACGCTTGCTTGGTCAATGCTTTCATCAAATTTGAAGCGGGCAACCCCGGTAAACACACCAAAACGGTTCAACCGACGACTCCCGGTCGGGCGCGTGCTGGACGCGGCGGAGATGGCGGCGAACAGCGGGCGGATCTCCCGCACCGAGCGGCCGGCGGTCTCGCGGGCAGTCGGGGCGGCGGGCGGCTCGAGTGCGCGCGGAGGGGCGGCGGAGTGCGCACTGCGGGAACACGCAGGCGGGCGGCGGGCAAGCGGGCACCCGACCAGCCGCCCTCCTCGGGCTCTCGTCTCCCCGACAGCCCGTCCACTCGTTTCTGCCCGCTGATTCGTGTGTTCGCGCTCGGCTCGGCAGTCTCCAGTGGGCAGTCGAAAGTTCGCCCACCTTCCGCGTGATTGTCGCCCGCTTCTTGCCGCCCGACCGACGGGATCTCCTGTTCGTGGGCCGACTTGATCAAGCTGCCCTCTTTTGTTGTGCCCGTCCGCCGGAGTGCTCGCGGTCCCCCTTGCGCACTCTGAGAACACGCGGGCGGGCGGGCGGCCGGCTGGGCGGCGGGCGCGTTCATTTGTGCGGCTGCCGCATGTTCGACGGCCGGCTTTCTTCCCACTCGGGTCGCTGTGGAAGGCGGTTGAGTGCAGAATGGAACTTCCGCAAGTCTATCAGCTTCCTTCGGCTCACAGGCCCGAAGCGGATTTTGTCGAATCTCCTGCCGCTGCTGCCGAGTTGCTGGAAGAGCGAAAAGCGCCTTACAGCCATTTGTGTACAAAGGTGATTCATTTTCCGTTGCTGTTTATTTCATTGTGTGTTGCAGACCGACGGTTTTGTACGATTTTCGGGCGACGGACGATACGCGTACATGATCTTCAACGAGAATGCGCGCATTTGTATTGTCGATTTTGTCCGCAATACTCAGATGTAGCTCTTTATGCGCTTGTGCCTGTTTTATCACAAAATTTTAGCCTTCTCAAGCCTAATGGCGTCGATCATTTGGCGGTGGTTGACGACTTTGTGGTCGTTAATCCAACTACTATAATCGCATTTGATTCTGACGTTATTGCGTTGTTTCGTTTGTGCGTCGAGGACGAGTCGTTCCAGCGATTCGAATTTGAGAAAACTCATCAGCCGTGGTTTGCTTGCGTGATTACAGCCATTGAAGGATCGAACGTCGACGTAAAACAAGCTGTGTTTGATTGCGGCCGTTCACGCAACGTTCAATTCGTTGGGTTGAACGTGGACGATGTTTGCTTGGAGGACGACGGTCAAGTCGCGGCTCCTTTTTGTTTCTACCACTTGACTGTGGACGGCCGCTTTTTGTACGGACTATCGGAGTTGGGCGATGGATTTAGCACCCTGCACACTTACGACATAAAAAAGAAAAGCTGGAACGAGATTAAACTGACAGGAGATTGCGAGGAGGTGCGTTGTTAATAATGTGAACCGCAGTAAACGTCCTTACTTTCAGATAATTCCCGACAAATTTTTTTGGACGCAGAAGTACGCGTATCTTTGGGGACAAAATGCAGACGACGTCAGCACGTTTGTCTTTCGGTGCAACTTGGAGAAACGCAAATGGGAGAAGCTGCCGATCATCACCAACGATTCGATTCAAATCGTTCCTATCGTGAATGCGAACACCTGCAAAGATGATCAACTTTTAATCCTCGGCGGCAAAGATATTGCGGTTGAAATCTACCGTATGCTTTTCAAGTAAGTCCTCCTCCTTGAGTAAAACCACTCGCTTACATTTCAGCACGCCCGACTCGCTCCTCCGCCTCGCTGTGGACGCTCTCCGCAAGTCCCGAATCGATTTCAAAGAACCGCAAGGATTCCACGGGCTCATGAGCAGCGAGTGCGGCCGGAAGATCCTCCCCTCCGTCTACCCCAACATGACGCCCATCCCCCGCCTCTGATCGCTCGAATAAACTCTTGTCGCGATAAAAAGCGAGGGCATCCGACGGGGAGCAGAAGGCGGGCTCGACGGCCGGGGATCCCCGCCGTCCTCTCTCGAATGAGTGGGCGGTCGATCGGCCGGCCGGCAGTCGGCGAGAGCGGCGAGCAGGACGGGCGATCGGCGGGCGGGAAGACGCGCCCGCCGACCGGCCGCTCCGATCGGCCGAGTGGACCCCGCGGAAGACGGCCGTCCTCTCGGTTCGTCGCTCAAGGCGGCGGGCGGCGAGTGGACGGACGCGCGGCCGGTTTCTCACCTCCCGCTCGTCCTGTCGCCCACTCCCGCCGGCCCATCGGCGGCGCCCGCCCATCGCCCCCGCCCACTCGTGGCCACTCGCCGTCGCTCCACTCCGCCGACTGCCCGCCTCGAATCGACGAACGGGAGCGCGCGACCTCCCGCCCGCTCTTCTCCGCTCGCGTCCACGACTGCGGCGCGTCTCCCCGCTCGTCCTCCTCCCCGCGAATGAGCGGGACGGCGCCGATCGCCCGCTTTCTTCCGCTCGTGTTCGGCGGGCTGGACGGCGAGTGAGTGGGCGGCCGCCTCTCGTGCCCGAATCGACCGCCCGCTCTCCACTCGCCGTCTTGATCGAAGCGGACGTCCCGCCGCCCACTCGACGACGAACGAGCGAGAGAGCGGGCGGATGGGCGACGAGAATCCGCGGGATGAAACGGAGGACGGCGAGTGGGCGGAGAAGCTGGAAGGAGGGAACTCGACGGCGTTCGGGCGGCCGCCAGACGGGAGTTTCGGCCGCTCGTTGCGGTTGGCGAGCGGCGGAGGAAGGCGCGAGTGGGTGGACGGGCGACCGGAAGAAAGCGAGTGGACAGCCGCCTCGCCCACGTCTCCAAGGTCAACGTCCATTTATCGCGAGCACTCACTAGAGGAGAGGAGTGAGTGGGCGGTCGGGGCGGCCATTCCACTCGAAACTCCCGCCCCCTCTCGAAGGGGAGGGACGGGCGGTCGAACGGAAAGAACCGGCCGCCACTTCCCTCTTCGGTCGGAGCGATTGGTCGGGGCGAGTCGGTCGTTGTCCCAGTCGACTGTTGGACGTCCGGGTGGAAGCGAGATCTCCGGTGTGGGCAGCGGCAGGATCGATGGAAAGTGGGTGAGCAGTCGACTTGTTCGTGTTCGTGCAAAGAAGGTGGAGTTTCTTGCTTGTTTGTTTCGAAGTGCACGGGCTGTCTTCTTGTTGCCGGTCTGGAGACAGACGTAAGGTTTATTCCGTTCTCGTTTTCAGCCAACTTGCGGAGATCTTACTCGTACCGGAATGAACACTCTTGTACCAACGTTTTGTCATGAATGAACGGCAGCGGTTTTGTTGGGTGGTGATTGGAGCCGAGTTTCATCAGCGCAAGGGCGACTCGGCGCAATGGTTTCTTTTTGCAACCCGTTTCGTTGTTTGGCAAGAGCTTATTTCGCGGCGAGCTGTTTCAAACATTTTTCTTGCACCTATCACTGCGCATTGTGTTTCAGATCTTCGAGTGACAAGAGTGGAGCCGACGAGTTCATTTGCGGCAAGTAGATGCCATCAGTTTTCTCTTTCTTTGCTGCTCGTTTAGAAAGGTGGATTCACGAGCAGAAATCGAATTGTTTGTGGGGTTATTCCGTCTGCTCGTATGCGTGCATGTAGTAAGCGAGTGATCAAAAAATAGTTTTTATCTTCTGCACCGACCACTTCTTCCATCTGTCGCCCGTTGACGTGTGGTTGAAAACGCGGCTCATTCGACCAAAAGGGCGGTGAAAGCGGCATTTTTTTCGTGCGGAGGCCGACTTCTCGCCGATGCTCGCTGGCAGCTGGCGGCCTTCTCCGCCCATTTGCAGTCTCGTTCGAAAGACGGCAATCGGTTCGACGGAGATGAATGGAATCGCCTGCTTGTTTTCGACGTTTAAAGGTAGCAGATGGTACTTTATTCCGAGTAGTAAAGCGACTCTTCGCCGTTGTGCTACGGTTCTGTCGTGTGTAAGAGTTAGTAAAAACATTGAACAAGCGGCAAACGAGAGATTGATTGAATGTTGAACGAAAAGTAGCGAGTGGTTTATTTTAAGTTTGTCTTTGTTTCCTTTTTCTTTTTGCGCATGTCCGTTTGCAGCATTTCTGACCTTGCTTCAACTACCCAACAGTTTCTCACGCGAGCAGCAAGCAAATTAAAAAAAGTAACAAGCAATCTCTTTCAAATCGGTTATTTTCCCGCACTTCCATCCACTGGGCGTCCAATTCGACCAAAATCCACCAAAAATCGCTCCAATTTCGTCCATCTGTTCGCTTCAACTGCCTGAAATCCAGCCATAAATTCTCGTCCACACACGCCGTCCGTCGATGCCCGAACGACGGCAAAAAGAACTCACTTTTTGGGCCGAAAACCGCCGCCGGCCGCCGCGCGTCGGCGGGCGGGCGGCGCGAAAAAAAGCGGGCGGCCGGCCGGCTTTCTCGCTCGTTTTTTCGTTCGCTTCCCACCGGCCGCCGCGAGTGAGTGGGCGCGGAGAACTCGCCGCTCTGCCTGGCGGCCGTCCACCCGCCGCCCACAAATTCGGCCGCCCGCCCCAACGAACAGACGGCCGCTCTCCGCTTCGATCGGCGGGCATTCGGCGAGTGTGTCCGCAGTCGGCGGGCGATCGGAAGGCCGCTGGGCGGGAGGAGCGGCGAGTGGAGAACACGAGTGACTGGGCGGTTGGTGGTGCACGAGTAGCGTCCACTGCGCCCACTTCTCGATGGTGGACGAGCGCTCGCCGCCCCGCACTCCCGGCCGTCCGCCACCGCCGAGTGCTCGCCGTCCGGCCAGCCGCCCACTCGCGAGTTCGAGGCCGGCGGCGGGCGGTCGGCTGGAGGACGGCCTCCCGCCGCTTCTCCCGCCTTCCGCCAACTGGGGGACTGCCAGCCGTTGGTTGCGGGCGGGACGAGCCGCCGCTTTGTCTTTGAGTGAGTCCTTCGCCTCCTTTCTCGCCGCAATCCTCCGCCCACTCCACTACGCCACCGAGCCGCCGGCCACGAGTGCGCGGCGATCGGCACCTCCCGCCCACTCGCCGTCTTCCCTGCCGGCCGTTGGAAAGCGACGAGCGGGACGGCCACTCACTGCTCGTCGGCGGCAACCGGACGCCCGGCCGCTCCGTCCACGACCACTCGGCCCACCGGACGGCCGGCGGACACTCCGGTGTGCGAGAGCGCTGATCGAGAGCCGCTCGCAAGCCTTCGCCCCGCCCCTTCTCCTTGCAAGCCATTTGTCCGGTCGTATTTAAGACGACGAAAGGATGCAATAAGCAAGCTGGAAGAACGGAATGTTGAACGTCGGCTTGTGGGCTGGAGGGGAAGAATGGAAAGTGGGTCCGAGTGGGAGGTCGAATGAAAAAACAACGGAGTCTAATCTTTAGCTAAAGCGTAATTATTTTTTGTTCTCGCGTTACTCATAATGAACAAACATTCAATCTGACCAATGAAAGTGCTGTGGAAGTGATGCGGCTCGACGAACAGGATCGTTTTTTACGGAGCAATAAAGAGCCGCCTGCTTTCCGCCGGGCGGATGTTTGTGCAGGAAAATCGACGGCTGTGCAGGCCTGCACATAAGTCGTTACGGAAAAGAACTCCTGCAAAAATCCGGTTGCCCCCCCCCCCCAACCGGAATTTTGCAGGAGTTTTCAAAATGCGTTACCAAATCCTGCATTCTGCAAAATTTCGCTACGAAATCCTGCATTGCCAACTTTTGGCAGCGAAAATCCGCAGACTGCAGATTTTCGCAGCGAAATTCCGCATCGTCAAGTTTTGGCTACGGAATCCTGCAGAATGCGGATTTTCGCTGCCAAATTCTGCATTGTCGAGTTTTGGCTACGGATTTCTGCATTCTGCAGATTTTCGCTGCCAAATTCCGCATCGTCAACTTTTCGCAGCGAAAATCCGCATTGCTCACTTTTTGTTACAGATTTTTCGCAAATGCTCGTTTTTTGCAGCGAATATTCGACATTGCCGATATTTCGTTACCGATTTTTGGCAGTGACGAAAATGCGTAACGGAATTTTTGCAAACGTTCGATTTGCGTTACCGATTTTTTGAAGATGCAGAATTCGTGCTTCAAGTTCTTTCAGAACGAAAAAAGCGATGAAGTGTAGACCAAAAAGGTGAAGAAAAGTGTTGTAAAAGTGTACGGAAGAGCCTTTTAATCAAGTGAATCGAAGTTTGGGATGAAGAGGAGTGTATTTTTAACGTGATTTGAACGGAAAGTTGCCACATTTCAAAGGGCGAACGTATGTTTGAAGGGGCGGCAGGTCATTTTGGCGGTTGCGTGAGTGCAAAAATGGGAATTTTGCGACAAATTTGATTGGTGCGTGGGAGATGCAAAAATCCCTAACACGATTTCTGCAACTGCCAAATTTTTGCAACACAAATTCTTCATCTTCAAAAAATCGGTAACGCAAATCGGACATTGCTCATTTTTCGCTACAAAAATCTGCAATCTGCGGAATTTGGCAGCGAAAATCTGCAGAATGCAGAAATCCGTAGCCAAATCTTGACAATGCGGAATTTGGCAGCGAAAATCTGCATTCTGCAGAATTCTGTAGCCAAAACTTGACAATGCGGAATTTGGCAGCGAAATTCCGCAAAATGCAGAATTTGGTAACCAAATAGAGAACTCCTGCAAAATTCCGGTTGGGGGGGGGGCAACCGGATTTTTGCAGGAGTTCTTTTCCGTAACGACTTACATGGTAGAAGCAAAAGCTGTTAGAAACGTACCTTTGCTTGCAATTTCTTGCGCGCGGATGAAACGACCAGACGATAAACGAAATATTCTTCCCAAACGGCACTTGCTCCGCTTTACGACCGCCCGTGTGAATCACTTCTCTCACAAGTCCATTCGGAACGGAGAGCTCGTTCGCAAGTGTTGGGCGCACCTTCTAGCAGTCACCAAAAACGAATGATTACGAGGTGTGGCCGCTGAATGCGGAAATCGTTCCGTTCTTACCAGGCAGTGTTATGGGTTCGATTTTATTGGCCCTAGTGCTTTTACGATGTTCTTTAGTCGCATAGCAATAAATCGTTTGTTATTCCACGGTTAGTGATCATTTCATCGTGCAGCGGCCGGGGCAGCGAGCCCGACTTGCAGCACAAGACTCATGATCAGTTTTTTGAGGAAGCAGCCACTCTTTTTTGTCACAGCTCGCAGCAGCAATCAAATTCTTCACTCCTGTTTATTGTCAGGTAGCAGAAGTAAAAAACAGACTCTCGTGAGTTTGTCGTGTAAAATCCGTGTAATAGGCCGAGGTAAAAAACGTATTCGTCCATGAATGATTTAAAGTTTTTAGATCGCATATGCAATTAATGTTGAAAGGAGACGCATTGCGAAAAGACATCGTCTCTCTGACCGGCAAAGGCCTTCGTGGATGGCAACTTCCAAAGAACTACGAAGAAGTTCGGCCGCTGGGTGTCGGCGGGCAAGCCGCCGTTCTGTAAGTGATCTTCAAACACCCTAATTTGCACGAGTTTGCAGCACTGCCCGCGTGGGTCAATGGAGCAACGTAGCCATCAAACGACACCAACAGCCGTTCAAAGACGTGATTACCGCAAAAAACGCTTGTCGAGAGTTTTTCCTCATTAACTCGATAACCCACGAAAACGTAGTTTGTTTTTTTTTGATTAGTAGCTTCTTGTTTTAGATTGCAAGGCTACACGACGCGTTTATCCCTGCTGAAACATTCGATGATTTTGACGATTTTTACATGAGCGCATTGCTGTCGGGCACAACGCTGGACGTATTGCTGCAAAGTAGAAAATCTTTTAAACACATCGACACAGTATGGATCATGATGCAGACTCTGAATGCGCTTGCCTACTTGCACAAACACGACATCATTCACCGAGTACTTGCAGATCAAAAATTGTGGTTGACAGAAGTTGTTTAGGATTTGCACACGGGAAATATCGTTGCTGATTCGTCTCTTCAAATCAAACTCATCGACTTTGGGCTCTCGACCGAAGATGCAAATGACTCAGCAAGCGTGAAAGAACTCACGGATTACGTGATCACGCTACCTTATCGCGCGCCCGAAGTGATTCGCTCGGAGCGCTACACGAAAAGCGGTAAGCAGACAATGTCCAACTGAACTTGGTTTTTGTAGTGGACGTTTGGGCGGCAGGCTGCATTTTGTACGAAATCTTTAAAGGCAAACGTCTTTTTAACGGTGAAAACGAAATGCACGTGGAGATGCAACAAGAGGAGCTTTTTGGTTGGTTGTCGCGGAAGAAAGTCAAATTAATGTGTAACAGGCGACGAAAACCGGGCAAAAATCGCTGTTGAAAATCTTCTCTCAGACGACGGCTTTGAAAGCATCGATTGGGGTAAGTACTCACTTTGTTGTAAAGTGACTATTCTTTATCTTTCCGTTTAAAGGACCGTCGCACGCCACCGATGACACGGCTATAACGATGTTTCAAGCGACTACACGTGGGTCCTCCTAACACTTCTTTTTTACTCTTTTCAGTCATGGAAATTCGTGATTTGTTTCTTCGAATGATGTCCTTTGACCCAAAGAATCGAATTCGGGCTGCTGACGCGTACATTCATCCGTTTATCGGTGGACCAGCATTGTCTCACAATTACGTGCCTCAAAAGCTCTCCTACGTTTTCGGCGATGCGCTCATCGATCATCCAAATGAATGGAAAAAGTTGCTTTTTGATTTCTTGAAACCACGGGCGGGAAAAATGCTCGACGACTGGATTCTTGACGTTTTTCCTTCTCAGCCTACAAGTGCGTGGATTCCCTCTTTTATTTTAAAATGCCAAAAAGGTTTGTTCAAGATGCGTCTTTGCGCATCATTTTGTTGTTTAGATTGCAATACGGCTGAAAATAGGTCGCATGTTCTCTCTTACACGCAGTGTTCCTTTCGTCCGTTCAACGAAGAGAAGCTCGTCGTTCGCGTGCTTCTGGCTGACTACCGAAGAGCAGTAGACGAAATGAAGCAGTTTCCAGCCGACGCATTTGGTTATGTGCCTGATCGCTACGACAAGTACGTCGATCGGATCTACTCGACCGATCTGGAGTTCGAAAAACGCTACGAGCAGTACGCAACAGACATTCAGAGGTTACAAGAAGAATACCCCGGCTTCTCTCTTCTCATCATTGACGATTCCGACCTTCGAAGTTGGTCGTGGCGATGTGTGAGTAGTTAAACGGATTTCTGGGCTTTAATTCTCTTTAGAAAACTTACAAATATTGGGACGGTTTTCCCCAAAAATACGTGAGACAATTTGCTAGTCGTTTGGACTGTTTCACCAAGAAGCTTGAACTTGTTGGCATTAGGAACTACGAATTGCACTTTTCGCAGCTGACGTTTTACCGCGATGCTCGATTTTCGACTGCTGCGGTTTGTTACCACTTCCAACGCGGATGAATGCCAAGACTGCTTTTTAGGATGCCGTGCAAGAGCTAGTTGGTATCTTCGAACAAAACGTTTCGAATCTGCCTTCATCGTTGACGTTTGCCGTGATCGCAGACGTGAAATATGCTTGCAGGAATCATGCAACAATTGCGGACTCAGGTGAGTACATTTACGTGTCTGAATTAACACGTGTCGTTAAAGTATCGGATTGCAAACGTAACTCAGTTGACAGCACAATTATCGTTTGTGAGTTTGCTTTAATCTCAAGTGCACCTGAATGTGATTTAGGTTCAAACGATGCATTAAAAAGCTCAGAAGAAACGGATGAGAGCAGTGAAAAGGTTCTAGATGACAAACTAAAAAAGGCAGTGGGGCCGTTGATTCAAATAGAGCAGTGAGCGTTTACCTTATTTGATGATTAATTTTACATTGTTTACAGAAAAGAACAGCAAGGACCGACTAACGTGAACCCCGGCCGATTGTTCTTTATGGATAAAACGACGGCATTAACGAACACGGACAGGCTCCTCAATGAACCGACAACTACAAACGAAAGGCGAGGACGTATGAAAGAATTGTGTAAAATTTATGAGCCCAAGGTGAGTAGCCGCCAGCCTTCATTACGTACTCTGCGTTTGTTTAGGCAATTTCGCTGATACGAATGTCATCGAAAAATCGTTTCATCTACATCTTGAACGAAAACGGCTGCTTTTCTGTTTCCGATGTAATCGAGAACACGCACGTGTTCGTGTTTTCTCTTCACTGTGATTTAATAACACAACTGTTCCAGAGAGTTTGGTCCGAAAGATCGCATCTGCAAGAGTGTCGAGGACTTTGTGGCTCTGAATTTCGACACGATTCTGGTGCTTGAATGGGACTCTTTGGCCCTGGTTCGCTTGTGTCCGGCAGACAACTCCTACGATTCGATAGTGTTGGAAAAAAGCGGCGCATTCGCTTACGTGTTTACGGAAATCAGTGGCACGAAGGCGGACGTCGAGCAAGCGGTGCTCAACCAAGACTACACAGAAGACATTCGTTTTGCTCGTCTGGACATTAAAGACAATGGACGGCCTCGTTTTCTGCTGGACGAGACTTACCATCTTCAACCCACTCAACAACGATGTTTTTTCCATTTCGGTAAATACGGGCAGTTGTATGGAATCCCGCGACATGTCCCGCAGCGTTTTTGGATTTTCGACGTTTCAAAGAGAATGTGGACTCTGAATATGATTGAAAGCGACGCTCAAGACACTCCCACCTTTCCGCAAGGGAACTCTTTGGAAAAAACGCATGTTGAACTCGAACATTTCATTGCTAAAAGATCTTTCAGTGACGAGCACGAAAGCTTCCAAACCCGCAAAGAAGTTGAATTAGATACCGTAGGTTTTAGAGAGCATATTAAGATTGGATTGTTTACGATTAAAGTTGCGTGGGATCCGGACTTTCTGGTCGTCTAGGTACATGTACAGCTACGGGTTCCAAATCGTCGATGGATCGCTGCAATATCCCATTTACCGCTGCAGTCTGAAGGAGCCGCGATGGGAAAGAACGGCAGTTGTAGCGACGCCAATTGAGCACATTTTTGTGTTGGAGCGGTCGAAAACAGGAGACGACGAAGTATTGGTGGTTATTAACAGGAACGGCGACGACCTTGGTGTGGAGAAAGTATCTTGCGAGTGAGTCTGTTAAATTAGATGTAGTAGTCCGAGGTTTAGAGGCTCAAATTCGCGTGCACTAACAACTGCAGGCGCTTGTGCGGACGAGAACTTCATGCCCAGCTCGCTTGTGCCCGATCCATCGGCTCTTGTAACTATTTTAACGGCTCATTTACAAAAGGAAAATGCGTACAGGCGCGAACTAGCAGCATTCGGGCCAGCAAAAGTCAAGGAAGAGCTGGCAGCGCTGGAAGCTATGATTGGGTCACTCGGAAAACTGCGCTCGTGTTTTGGTGCTACCAGCCAAAATGCTCACGTGAACGTCGAGGATATGAGTATGGAGCAACCGTCTAATTCGTCGACCGAGCCGCTTTATCAGGAAACCAAGTCGGTCGGAGGTTCATGCGTTCTGGCCATGGAAATCGGTAAGAAAGTGTGTTGAGCTAGCTTCTTTTCATATGTTTGCTATCCATCAGGTGTTGGTTTACCTGAATATCTTCTTGAAACGGCGGAGCTGACTTTGCTGCAAGCAGCCATGCGCGCTTCCGAACTGCAGCAGACGGAAGAGGCGATGCTTGAAGACACAATCAAAATGACCGACTTGGAGCACACGGAAAAAGAAATCGAACGTCAAGTACGAGTCAATTTCATTACTTCCCCAAAGACTGGGATCATTTGCAGGTCGCTGAAGAATCTTTTTTGGAGTTTCTGCAGCGGAAGGTCGAACAGTGCCAATTACAGTTCGCGCGCCCGCAAATCGACCGTTCAAAAGCAAAACGCACCGTCTCTTTGTCCGACTTGCCGTCCAGCCCCTCTACTGACGAGTGGCCAGAAAGCGGGTCGTTGGAGATGAGCTACTGCAACGGTAATGACGTTATCATTATCGTTATTTAATTTGTTTGGTTTTGAACTTCAGCGTCGACACCAAACATCAATGCCTCTTTCGATAGTTTGACTAAGCCCTCAGTTTTAAAAAAAAGCTTGCCAGCGGAGGAGAGAGCGAGCACTTCAAAAAAGGAAGAAAAGGCTGCTCTTCCGGCGCAAGGCCTCTACGAGGAGCTTCTGGCAGCAACAATCGGTGTGCTTGTGGTACTCTCCTTTACTTTTGAGTACTTGCAGCGTACGGCGCCGCAAACGGAGACGCCCTTCTTGTTTCAACTATGGTTTACTCGCAGCAGGATTTTGTGTATTCGACAAAAACGCCGCCGTCCGAATGACTTTTTGTTCAAGTTTATCTTTTTGGTCGTTTAACGAGCAGTATCTAAAAGTAATCCTCTCCGTTCTTTCTAGCGGCAATTTCTACGGTAATCTAAAAATAACTTAATTCAGGCACCTCTTTTCTCGGCCACCTCTAATGCACGTCTAATAAACTATCACATTAATTTTCTGTTACTGACTAGCAAACACTAGAAAAGGAAGAAGACACTGGTCAAAGTCGAGAAACCGATTGTTGCCCCCGAATAAACCCTTCGTTGCTGCCGTGTTGTTGAACGGAACAAACCACCCAAGACGAACACATCAACAGGATTTTAGTCCGCCCACAGCTCGTCCTCAAGCAGTTGGAGCAGAATCCTGATGCCCGTTCGAATCGAAAGCATTCCGAGCGCGAAGCAACGACTAAAGCGAATTGTGGACGCGTGTTTCGATCACCACAGAAGGCGGCAATGCGGGCGTTTGATTCCCGTTGGAGGCGGCTGTTTGCACGCGCCGTCCGCTCTCGCCTTCGTCCATTCGGCCGCTTGGATTCTCCCGCTGCTCTCCGCTCAACATCCCGACGATCGAGCGGCCTCCCGCGTCCTGCCGGTCGGTTCTCCCCCGCCGCGCTCTCGACCGTCCGCTCGGCCGCCCGCCGGCTTCAAGTCGTCCGTCTGCTCGTTCGACTGCGTACGGGAAGCAGTCGTGTGCGCTCGGTGATCCTCCTCATCCGATCGGACGGCTCCCTCCTGCTCGCCCGGAATTCACGAGCTGCGAGTGGAAGCGGCGGCCGTCGCTCTCGGCCGGCAGGTGGACGAGCGGCGAGTGGACGGACGAGAGCGAGTGGAGGGGGAGGGGCCGTTGGACGTGCAGAAAGCGGAGTCTTCTTGGTTTCACCGCCTCGGCAACAATCCACACGATTTCTGCCCGCTCGCCCACTTGCAGCGCGCTCTTCGAAACGGCCGGCCGACCGAACGGAACTCGCGGCCGCCGATCGACCGCCGTCTTCTCGCTCCTCAACGAGAAGCTCCAACTCGTGCCCGACCGCCCGCCGTAGTGGTTGAGCGGTGGGCGACGGCGGGACTCCGCACCCACTGGGCGGATTGCTCCACACAACTCGACGAGACGCCGCCTTCCGAACGGCCTGATCGCGAGCCGGGAAGCGGAAGACGCCGCTCGACGGGCGCCGTTCGGCCCGCGGAGGACGCGGACGAGCCGCCAGTCGCCCACTACGCGAACCGCTCGGTTGGACCGACCGGTTGGGGGAAGGGCGGACTCCCGACAAGCGAGAGGCTTCGTTTCCAGTCGACCGCTTCAGAATTCTGCACTCAGCCTTGCGGAGGAGGCCACACTTCGACCAATGGATTGCCCGCTTGATCTCCGTTGTGTTCGTCGTGTGTTCAGCTGCGAGTAAATCGGATGCCCTACTCGACTACAAATCGAGTGAACGGGCGCTTCAATCCGAACGAACGAGAGGGACAGTCGGTAGAAGGCAGTGGAGCCGGAAGAAGCGGGAGCTCTTCTTTGCTCCCCGTTCCGCCCGCCTTTTTCCCACTGGGTCGAACCCTCCACTCGGCGGGCGGGGGTGCTCGTGGCCGAGTGGCTTTTCGGTCGGACTTCTCGCGCCCGCCGTCTTCCGGTCGCCGAACGAAGGCGGCAGTTCGTGGAGGCCGCGGGGATTCCAGTGCACTCGCCGCCGCCCGCTCGCCCACGAACTCGGCGGGGCAACCGCCAGCGAGACGGCGGGGGGCCGGCGGACTCGCGGCGAGTGGCGGCGGGCGGCGCGTCAAGTCGGACGGCCGTCTTGACCGCCGCCGCCGCCCCCCGCGTGGCCGTTTTCCACTCTTGAAATTGTGATTTCTTCTGCTGATTTCTGTTGATTTCTGCCTTTTTTGAGCGTAAGGTTTGTGTAGTGGATTCAGCGGCAATTATTCGAATTATATGATGCGTGTACGAGATCAAAACTCGTTCATTCCAATTCTCGACCGGAATAATCCAACGGGCGTTTGTCCAACAGCCGGCTGAATAGAAGTCGTGAGTTCTGCTGTTCGTCCCTGCACTGACTCCGCCTGCCGCTCTGCTTTCAGCCCACTCGTCGCTGGAGCAGGCAAGTGGATGGAGATTCAAGTGGATAGCAGTCGGTTTAATCTTTTTTGATTGTATCTTGCTGCTCCGTTTAGACGTAGAACGAAAAGAAATCGTTGAAACAATATTGCTGCAAGAAGAAACATCACGAATCAACGGAATTCTTGATATTTACGACACTCGATCGACAAAGAACGCAATGTGCGAATAAAAGCGTTTGAAATAAGGCAAGCAGCCACCCACGAATTTTCCTTTCAAAGAATGTGAACATACTATTCGACCATTCGCTGAACATAAACTACAATCTTTTCCAAACACGGCAAATAACACATTTCTTGAAAGTCTCGGAATAAACCGCAAGCATGCTTCAACACCAGTCGAAAGAGAGGAAATGCGCGCCTGTGTTACGACAAAAACGGCCAATCCATTTTGCAAATCCCACGTTCAACACACTTGTCACGTTCATACCCGACGGAATTAAATTTGACCAACGACCACACTCATCGAACGAACCGGAAGATTAGAGTCGACCGGCTGCGTGTCAAACGAAGTCGTGTTTTCCTTGCTTGCGGCCGGCGCCAACAGCAATCGATCGTCCAGCGGTCTGTTTTGTTTCAACAAACGCGCAAACAAGTGGTGTTACGACAAAACGTTTTGGAGAAGGGGACGGAATGAACTATCAACTCAGCCCAGAGCCAACAGCAATCGAAAGTCCTTGCTTACACTGTCAACGATGACGAACACACCACCACACACCGGAATAAAGACGATCGACCTGCCGTGGAGCAGTCAGAAGAATAAAATGCCGCTCACCCCGAACAAAAAGCAGAAGAAAGACCGTAGTGTTTGGTGCGGACTGGAAAGAAGGAAGAATGAACCGCCTTCCAGTCACGAGTGGTGTTTGGAGCGGCGGGCAACAGAAGAGCGGCAATGAAACGAGGGGCAACGAAAGAAGTCGTCGCTGCTCGGAAGGTAGAAGGAGCGTGAGCAGACTCCTCGTCGCCTTTTGAATGGAAGGTCGAAGGATAACGGAAGCTGGTGGCCGAGAACGGAGCGCGTGGACAAAATCGAAGGTCGCTTTAGGGCACTCATTGCCCCACCTAGATCGAGTGGTGATGCGTGAGCACGAAACAGCTTCAAAATTGGCCGCACTGCAGCGCCCAAAAACGAGCGAACAAACAGTCCATCTGCTTTTAGTTCAATCAAGAACTTTGTTCCACAGATATCATTTTGACAAACGCACAACGCCGCGGAATTGACCCGCTGGTTGAAATCAAACACGTTTCTTTGACACGCCGCAACGTGTTGACCTTTCGCACTCCACATAGCGGCATTCAAGCCGGAATAAAAGCAACGACATGTTTCCGTACGTTCACAAAATGAATGTCGAGCATTCCTCAGCCCATCCAAAAGTAAAAACGCCAAACTCCGCGCTGATGAGAACAACGAGCGATACGATGCCGTGTGTGATGCTCGTTGTCGGGACAATACCGAACATTGGTGATGCCGCTGCGATCATCGAGCGTGAGCTTGCGAGCGGTCTCCAGCCGAAAGAGAAGAAATGGACGTCGGTGTTCACGAATAAAGAAGCGGCATATCCATTTGCTAATCGCATCTTTCGCACGCTCATAAATTTGAACTTCCCGACGAACACCCGCATCGATTGAACCGAAAGGTTGGAGTCGACCGGCTGCGCGTCCAACGAATTCGTGTTCTGCTTGCTTGCGGCCAGCGCCAACAGTAACCGATCGTTCAACAGCCCGTCTTCTTTCAATAAACGGGCAAACAGCCGTTGTTTACCGTCTGAATGTGATGAATTCGAGCGCGGAATAAACCATCACCCCAAAGCCCAACGCAAACAGCAAACAAAGGCCGTTTGCTTCTTTCGGCAACGCCAAAAATCTCTTCTTGAACACAAGTGTCCCGGAATAAAGCAACCGCTCTGCCGTTGAGCACTCAGAAGAATGGAATGCCGCCCACACCGAACCGAAAGCAGACGGAAGACAGCCGTGTTCGGTGCGGACTGGAAAGAAGGAGGAACGAACAGCATTCCACTCACGAGTGGTGTGTGGAGCAGCGTGCAACAAAAGAGCGGTGAAGCGAGGGGCAACAAAGGAAGGCGCCGCTGCTCGAAAGATAGACGGGGCTTGAGCGAACTTCCCGTCGCCTGTTGAATGCGGAGTCGAAGGAGAACGGAAACTGGAAGGCGAGAACGAAGCGCGAGGACACGAGTATTGAGCATTTTTAGTCGACTGACATTACCAAGTATTCGAATGACGAAACGGCGGAATAAAATAAAAGTTATCGAAAAAAGAGCTACAGCTGGGAAAGATGGTTAGAACGGTCAGCAGCCTGCCGTGCTGAGGGAAAATACTAGAACGGAATAAACCTACTGGTTGAGACCAAACACAATTTTTCAGCACTGCGATGCTTTGACGTTCTGTACAACAATTCTTCAACGTCATAACAGCGAAATAAAAACAACAACCCGTTTCTGTACGATCAACTCGGGATTTCCGTCCACTCCTCCCCGCATGCAAAAAAATCGCCGAACTCCGCGCTGATGAGAACGACGAGCGACTCGACGCCATTAGTGATGTTCGTTGTGTCGAGCGCACAGCCCGAAATCATTTATGCCGCTGGAATCAACAAACGTGACCTTGCGGGCGCCGCGTAGCGATTTCGGTGAGCCCCTGCTTCGGAAATTCTGATCAGAGCTTAACGACTGGTCATCGCTGACCACTGAATTACTCGAACGAATGGCAATTTCCGAAGCGAGAGAAACTCGCATGACGGAAAAGCAAAAAGAAAGCAAGAGGAACCCGGACGGAATAAAATATTGGAGCTACAACTAGCCATCGTTCAAACAAAAGTTGTCATGTACGAAGGAAACAGACGGCAAACAAACCGGACCACAAGACCAGCAGAAAGTGTGTGCATGGCGATTAATGGTAGAAAGATTCTTAACTTTCCGTAATGGATGGCGGAATCTCCCGCAGTGAGCGGCCGAGCGAAACAGAAAGAAGATGGCGGTAGATGGGCAGGAACGAACGGGAAAGTTGGGGCCGCTTCAACGAGCTCTGATCGGAGAGTGCCCACTGCCAATGCTCGTCTCTGCAAGAGTGATCACTGACGCCCCTCCAGCAAGCAGTAAACGGGAAGAACGAACAGCAGTCGGGCACATCGTCGACGCCTCCGTAAATCTTTGAAACAGGAATTTCGTCATCGGAGAATTGGATTTCCCGGAATAACCGGAAAGCGAACGCGGTAATTGAAACCAACCACCGCTTCTATGCAAACACAAGCCGCGCTGGCCGGAATAAAACGGCTGCTTTGCCGACTTTTAACGACGTGATCAGGTGGAGCAAGAGCGAAACGATCGGCGAGAAGCCGGGCAGCAAACGAACGAGCGTCAAAAGAATTGATCTCCGGACACTGCGATCGGCATTCGAATAAATGACACGCTTGCTCGCGAACGATCAAAATGAAGTGCTCTTTTTGGGCATCGGTTGGCAAAAAAAGCAGAGAAACGTAGGCGGTGCATTTGCAATTGACAAACCGACGGGACGGAATAATCGAACGAAAAGTGATCCTAACGGCAAGAAGATTTTTGTAGCCGACAATTCGCATCGAAAAAAGGAAAACTCACGCCTTGCAGCTCAAAAAAGGCATGCGAGGAGTTGTTTCCTTACTAAAACAAAAGCTCTACGGACGTTGTCTTGGCCATAAAACAGACTGAACTACGTCACTGCAATGTGCGGAATAAATGGCTAAGAATTCTATTGTCAAAACATCAGAGCGAAGTACAAACCAAAACAATCTCATGAAATTCTGGGATGGTAAAGTCGACGCCGCGGAATAAAACCTCCACTTCTTCGAACGGCAGCACATAAGACAGCATTAACAACCACTTGTTCACCGCCTTCTGTTCGTTTCTCCAGCGATCAACCACTTCTCGTTCTCCAGTCCGACGGCAATCGATCGTCTGCCGAAGCGCGTCCAATGGATGGACGGTGCATTCCTGTCCGGCCGACACTTTCGCAGCAACCACGTTTTTCTCGCGAATTCGTATTCCTCTTCCCGCCCTCCTTCCATCTCTCCCGGCGTTCTAACCGTCGCCTCTCGCCGCCTCCTTCAATCGACTTGCGTGCACGAAGCCCAACGGTGAGTCCCGCCGCTCTCCGCCCGTCTTCACTCCGGTCGCTCGTTTCAGGCCGCCCGGTTGGCGTCCCCTCCGCCAAGTCCTCGACAGCCACCTTTCACTTGCCGGACACCCCGCCCCCCCGTCGAGAAACCGACTGGAGGGTTTAGTCGGTGGCTCTTCCAACAAGTGCCCATCTTCCGCTTGTCCGGCCGCTTCTCCTTCTTTCGAGCGGAAAGAATGAGCGGACAGCCCCCGCAGACGAGCGGGCACTCGCTTCACATTGGCCGTCGACGACTCGCCCACTTCTCAGCCGGCGATCACGCTTTCTAACCACACTATTCACTCGCTATTAAAGACGACGGTTAACCACATGCTCGGGAACAACGAAGAGATTCTCGCATTGCTCCTGCTGGTTGCCCGGCCCTCCACAACTCCTTTCTTCTTCCAATTTGCACCGACTGCTAACTGAAAGGAAGAGTCTACAATCGAATGACTTCTGCAAATCTCTGCCCACGAACAGAAAGAAGCGGATGCGTGGAACACAAGTGGCTCTCGTCCGCCCAGTCGATGAGAGGGATGAAGCGAGAGAGGACACCTGCAGGCAAAAGAAAGAAAGGCGCCGTGTCGTCCGATACACCCGCACGACGAACTCGAACGACGGCGTTGCAAAAAGGCGAGCGGGGAGAACGGCCGCTCGATCAGGACTCCGTCTTGCGGCGGCTGAGCATCCGATCGACCGTCGTCTTCGTGTAAATCAGCCGCTCGCGGATTCCGTGCGAGCAGCCCCCCTCGACGAGGGCGGCCGGCGCTGCGGGTCGCCGAACGTCGCCGCCCGCATGGACGGCGAGACGAACGGCTTCGTGTGGTCCTGCAAGCAACCCACTGATTGATATAACGGCTCGAAGAAGTTCAACTGGAGCGTCCCGTCCGTCAGCAGCAGCCCGATGGCCACGTCCGAGCGGAACCACTCGCTCACGCACGGGAAGCGGGCGAACTCCCGACCGCCACGCGGCAGCCGCTCGCCCGCCGACCGCAGGCGTTCGATCGTGTACGAGCGCAACTCCGCGAGCAGCTCGACCTTCTTCTCCAGCGTCTGCGCGTACTCGGCGCCCGTCTCGTCGACGTACTGGAGCCGACTGCAAGCGGAGGGGATGAGTGGGCAGAACAAAGGGGGACTCACTCTCCGGTCGGATCAACCAACAGCTTCGTGTGGTCGTTGAACAGGACGCCCACGGAGTCGTCGCACAGCTGGTAGGGGAGGCCGTCCTTCTCCGCGTAGTCCACCCACCGGGAGGCCCAAAAGACGGGCGCCGAGGCGGGGTGCTCGTCCCGCACGTCCACTGCAATCAAACGATCGATCAGGGAAGCATTGTGGGGAAACTCCCGGCCGTAAGGCGGCACCTGCTCGCCCTGTCGGCAGAAGAAGGGCGCCGGCTGGTTGGCCGCGTTGTTCAGGTGCTCGACGATCGGCGTCTCGTCCTTCTCGTTCGCCTTCCGGTTGCTCACGATCATCGACGCGGCGTCCTGCACGACGGGCGGCTGCAGCGGAGGCGCGACGTCGCCCAATCGAGTCGCCGGCCGAAAGCGAGCAGAACGGAGGCGAGTGAAGGGAGTGGACGGGGGAACGGACGTCGATCATGCCGCCCGAGCGGTTCTCCTGGTTGAAGCGCGGCACGAACACGAGGCACAAGACGGGCAGCGCGGCGGGCAGGAAGCCGCGCGAGAAGACGGTCGGGCGGTCCTCCGGCCGGGGCGCCAACAGGGCGGCGGGATCTCGAACTCGTTCCTCCGAATCCCCGCGTACGTTTGCTGCAGCGAGAGCCGTTGGAATCGAAAAAGGGAAGACGGGAGGAAACCCACCTCCAAGGACAGCGCTTCGAACGGCGGCTTCCCGACGAGCAGCGCGTGGAGGATGCAGCCGATCGCCCACACGTCCACCCCGAACGAGTGGCCGGCCTTGAGCAGCGGGTAGTGAACGAACGAAGGAGGGAACGAACCGATGGAGTTGGGGTGCGGCAGAGCGTCTGCCGCTGCTGCCCGTCGCCGATCTTCAGCTGCAGGCGGTCGTCGAGAAACAGATTGCCCAGCTTTAGCTCCCGATGGACGATCTGCCGGCCGTGCAGGTGCTGGCAGCCGGCCACGAGCTGGAAGCGGCGAGTGAGTGGGCGGAGGGGACAAAGCGGAACTCGCTTGGTGCGTGAAGTAGCGGGCTTCCGGCTCGGCGACCACTCGACGCCGCCGGTGGAATTCCAGCAGCGAGAGCGAGCGGAAGGCGGCGGAGGGCGGCGAGAGTCCCCGGTTGTCGGCGGCTGTTCGGCGGCTCGAGTGGGCGGCAGCGAAGAGAGGACGAGTGGCCGGAGGAAGGAGCAAGTAGGCGGTCGACTGCTCTCCGCTTCCCTGCACCGCTCTCCGCCGTCCATCCACGCACTCGCCGATCACTGCGGAAAGAACCCGCGAGAGCCGCCGCTTCTCTCCGCCCGCCACTCGCTTCTTCGGGCGGCCACTCGGCGGACTGCCGGCCGGAGGGCGTCGGCCACCGGAAAGCGGAGACTCCCGCCGCTCGCCCCTGGTCGATCCATTGCCTTCACTTCTGATCGAAAAGCAGAGATCTGCCAAGTGGACGGCGTTCAGTTTCGACCGGGAGGGGTGGGTTGGTTCGATTGCCGCTGTTGTTGAGAAGGCGGCCGTGTTCTTCGCTCTTGCTGCTCGCGTTCACCGCTTTCTTTTCAGGTTGGAAGCTGCAGGCGGTGCACGCCCGAAAGAACGGGGCGCGAAGACCGCCGACTGCCGGCCGGACGCCCGCCGCCCGTCGAGCGGCCCCCACGGCGTCCTCGTAGTCCAGTGGGATGGGCGGCGGATTGCGGGGCGGGAGTGCCGTTGGCCGGCGGGATCGAAGCCGGCGGGCGAGAGCGGGCGGTCGGCCGTGGAAGACGGCGGAGTGGGCGGATCGGCCGGCGAGTGGGCGAGTGGCGGGCGGTCTCAACCGAAAGGAGTGCCCGCGGACGAGCGGGTGGGCGACGGGTGGACGAGGCGCCGCGACCACTCGTTCGCCGCCCGGCTTCCCGCTGGTCGCGCGGAAGAATCCAGAACTCGCCGCCGCGGCAGATCTGTTTTTTGCCGCGTTGTTGCTGGATGCGGAACGGGTTTTATTCCATCGACGAATTCTCGGTCGTGGGTGGTTTGTATACTGCTTATTCCAACGGTCGTTTGTATCTTTTTTCAAAACGTCTGCTTGCAATAGTCCGATTCTTTGGCAGATAACGTCGATGAAGCAAGAACACTTGCAAACCATTGCCTGATGTTGATTTTTCGTTGCTATCGATTGAAAAACGCGATCTTATTCCGCGCTCCCCAGCCGCACGAATATTGCTGCGTTTTTTGCACGACAAGCACGCACAAACCGCCATCCATTACTTAAACACCACGGATGTTCGCTGCTCAGACTCATGTCCACCGGACTATTTACTCTTCTCCACAATCCTTTCACGCTCTCACTTAATGTTGCCCGCAATCGACAGTGCTGTATGACGACCCGTGCGCGTGACCGACCGCCTCCTTTCGGCGGGCATTCGGGGCGGGATTCCCGCTCGAAGTGGGCGCTCGTGGACGGGCGGGCGGGAGTGCCCGTCTGCCGCCAGTCGGCCGGCTGCTCTCCAGCACGGGCGACCTCCACACTCACTGGAGGACTGCCCCCTCGCAGTGGAAGGCGGCGGGGACCCCGAGAAGACTCGCGAGTTGCCGCTTCGAATGGCCAGTGGTCGTCGAAGGGCCGGCTGCACTCGTCTACACTTTCTTTGATAGGTGTTAGGTCGAGCCACCTTCTTCATTCGACAGTAGTTGAGTGCTGATGGTTTGTTGTATTATTCCGATCCGCCTCGGACCATTGCGGTTTCTACTCACGGAAAGAATGACCAGAGCAGCGAGTACAGCAGTTGCAATGATTCAGCGACATGTTTACTTTCAACATCGCTCTTCCGTTATTGCTGGCGTGATTTTTATTCCGTCCGCAAATTATGAATGAGTGCCCGCTTTTTCATTGCACAAAGAGCCAATAATGTAACGTGCGACACTTTTAAACGAGCAACTAGCCATCATTTCGAGAAGTCCCGATTGGATTATTGATTTTATCGCATTTAACATTGTTCAACTATTTTATTGCGTTTATAACAGGCAAAAAATGCTTACCGCTCAACACCCAATTGCAAACTCCTTTAGCTCCGTCAAAACAAAGCCGAAATCGGTCTACCATCGATTCTAATCGTTTATAAAAGCGGAATAAAATTCAGGCAATCGACGTACGTCTATCCACGCACGACTGATCGCGAAAAGAACCCACATTCTCGCCCGAAACACGCCGAAAAGCGGGCGAAATCGGCGGGCGGCGAGGCGGCGGCGTCCGGCGGCCGGACGCGAGCGGCGCGCAAGAGAGCGGGCGGGCGGGCGGGCGGAGAAAAAAGACGGCCGACGCGCCCGGCGCCACCGAACGGACTGCAACGCCCACCCCCAGTGGACGGGGCGATCGGAGGTGCCGACCACTAGCCGCCCGGCCGCGAGAAGAGGGAAGGCGACCCCAACAGCACGGCGGCCGGGCGAGCGGAGTGGCCGAAGTCGCCGCTCGCCGCCTGTTTGTGTCGGGCACCTCCACTCCGCGAGGGCCGGAAGGAAGCGAGTGGAGGCGGCGGTCGGCGGGCGGCCCCTCGGCGCGTCCATCCGCCGAGCCGACCGGTGGACTCCGAGGGGCCGCCCGCTCGTTCGTTCGGGGCACTCGCGAATTCGACGAACAGACGGCGGAGCGGCGAGAGCGGGCGGGCGGAAGCGGCCGGCGGTTCGTGGCCGTGGAGTGGACGAGCGCCCAACGGCGGCCTCCCCGCTCCTTCCGCTCGACTTCTCGCCCACTTCCACGCGGTTCTCCTCGCCGTCCGGCCGCTCGAGCGGCGTCTTCACCGCGAACGGGACACTCGCGAAACGAGCAGAACGATCGCCGCCACGAGAAAGAAGCGAGCATTCGGGGATCTCCGCGAGCACGACCACTCGGCGCTTCGCTCTCGGCGGCCGCCCGACCGCCCGGACGAGCGCCTTCAATCCACGTGCGCCCACTGCGGTCGTTCGAACGGCCGGCGAGTTTCCGGCGCTTCTTCGCGGCCACTCGCTCCTCCCGCCGCTCGTCCGCCCGGCCGGTCGTGCTCGAGGAAGGCGGGCGATCGGCCGGCCGGGGGGTTCTTTCCTCCGTTCACTCGACGAGCAGAAATCCCACCGCGAGTCCCCGCTGCCCGCCGCTCCCCGGCCGCTCCCGCCTTTTCTCCACCGCCCGACATCCACGAACTGCGCCCACTTCCGCGCGGCCGCTGCGATCAGACCGACGGGTTGCTCGCCGCCTTCAACGGGGAGCTCGTGGCCGGCGGGCAACAGCGAGCAGTCCGGCGGGCGGGCAGTTCGACGGCCGCCCGACTGCTCGTCCGCTCGCTCCACTCGGCGCTCTTCCGGCCGGCCGCGTGTTCGCCGGCCGACTGCCGCCTTCTCGTTCGTTCCGGTCGGTCGATCACGCGTGGACGTCTTCGAGCATTTCTTTGATCGCTTTGTTGTTTGTTTCGTTTGGGAGAACCGCGAGCGAGCGGGCGGCTTCGAGTCGCCGCGGACCGCCCGAAGTAAGCCGGCGACCTCCCGCACCTCGTCGAGCCGCACGGCGATCGGCTCGCGTGAGGCTGGCGGGGAGGAGCGGAAAGTCGTGGAGGACTTGTTTGTTTGTGGTTGGGTGATGAAAGCGGAGGAGGTCACTGTTGATCTACCGGGTGGAGTGGGGAGATCGGCGAGGTGGAAAGCTTCCCCGTTCCATCTTCGAGTAGTCTCCAGTCCGTTCTGTCCACCTTCCGCCTCCCCGACCGCTAAAAAGATCGCCAGACGGCCTTCCCGTCCGCCCGCTCGTTTCGGCGGCGGCGGTCAAGTCGGGCGGCCGCCGTCGCCGCTCGCCGCTTTTTTCTCCCGCCCGCCGCTTTCTGCTGCTTTCGTCGTGCGTTCGGGCACCCGACGGCCGGCAGTCGGCGGGCGTGTTCCGAGTTTTGCTGTTTTTAGCTGGTGGATAGATGCTAGTTGCGATAACTGCGAATGAAGAAGGAATGAATGAACGTAAGTGAATTTGAGAAATCCCATCAACGAAAAGTACGAACGGTCCAAAAACGAAATAATTTCGACCTCCGCACGCTGTTTTTTGCTTATACGAATGCTGCAACACAAGTCGCAAAGACCAACACATTATCGTTGTGATGGTCCGTGCGGAATAAGAAACGGCGCTCGTTGCCAACAATGCAAACAGCGAATTTCACTTATGTCTTGCAATCGAGCAAACACATGACGGATTCTTATTGATTTACGGAACACACCGTACGGCAACCTTCAACAACGAAGAAACAAGAACAAGAATGTTCCTCTGCTTCCCAACGAATCGAGCGGTGCCTCCATTCCGCAGCCACCGCCCACAAAGAAGAATCGAAGCAACCCGAAAGCGAAGAGCCCCGTCGAGCGGACCGGAGTGTGGGCGAGCCGACCGGCCGCTGCTCGCCGCCCGCTCTTCTCCGCCTTTCTTCGAGCCGCCCACCACTCGCTGCAACAAACGGCGCCCTTATCCTCTGCAGCTTCGAATGCAACTATTAAGTGAACTTTGCTGGTGTGGTGGGCGAAGGTGGAGAGCGCGCAGGCCCGTGCTTTGACTACCAATTGTAAGAAGGCTTGGGAAAATAACGCAAAAACTGGTCATACAGATGTCCAACCCGGAATAAAAATGGCGTCGTTTAATACGTTCAAACAAAACAGAACGAAGCACCTGTACGCAGTCCAAAGAAAAAATACAGATTTTGCGTTAATTGCAAAGACGGAAGAGGACGCAAGTCCTAGCCGCGAGTGATGGCCGTTATTATGAGTGCAAAGTAGACCGCCGATGAAAGCGGTTGCAGTCGACGAAAATCTCCAAGAAACTCGACGTCCAGCTAAATTTTTGAGCGGCGCCAAACGAATGGCCGCCACTCGCTTGCAATCCGCTGGACGAACGCGGCAACAAATGTCATTTCCGCCACGCAGCGGAATAAACGCCTCACTTCTCCCACAAGTAGTGTACGTGAAAGAAGCTCCCCGTTGCGACTTTCTTCTCTCGATGTCCGATCGAATCCCCGACCGACAGTCCGAGGGGTGATCGCGCCCTCGAGTTCCTTCAACCACTCGACGGGCAGCGAGTGGAGAGATGTGGACGACCGCAGTGGTCGTTTTTCGGGAAATGGGCGGTAATGAGTAAAAAAAATTGCAGAGCTGAGATGACCAAAGCGGACAAAATGCGGAGTATAGCCTGCTCACGAATGTTCTTGCATTGACAAACAAGAACACATCACAGTAGAGGCCCACGGAATAAACCTTCGCACGACTCCCTGTTTTCATCATTCAACGTCGCAACGGGCCGTCCACAACCGAAAGAAAGTGATCAAATACGGCAAGCTCGCCTTGACGTCCCACTTACTTGCCAGACGGCAAACCGTTGTGGAAAAAAATAAACGGCGGATAGCAAACGTTTGCAAAAGGAAGGTGCTCAAAAATGTTCATTGAAAAGAGTAAGGCCATGTTTTGTGGTAGCGATCAAAAAAGCGCCAAGTGACACGCATACCACAAGCAAACCACACGGAATAAACTGCTGCGCAGTTTCGTTCGTTCATCAAGAGAAAGCAGAAACTCACAACAACACTCAAAAAAAGAGAAGACCAAATCCAACACGTCAAATGGACAGATAAGTTGCATTCACACTCCACCAACTACGACTACGCACTCACCCGCACGTGCTCGTTGCATTCCCGTCACTTTCACGCAATTTTCCGCTCCCCCCAGTTACTTCTCTCGTCGTTCCTTTCGCCTTCTGCGGTCAACTCGTGTGATTAATCCCGACGGCCATTCTCTGCGCTTTCCTTCCGCCTGCTCGCCGCACTTCACGACGTCCTACTCGTCGACAGCAGAAGGCAGCAGTCAAACGCCACTTCCACCGGACTACAGCGGTCGACGGGTGGCGGTCGTCCACTCGGCGGGGATCCCCGTCTTCCGCCATTCGAGTGGTGGGCGGCCGCTCGCTCTCGTGGGCAGTCGGGAGCGAGCGGATGACCCGCCCGTCCGTTCGATTCGACCGTTCGGTTCGTTGCGGGAGTGGCCGCCGGTCGGTCGGCTGGCGGCTTCTCGGCGGGCCGCTCGACGGAAGCGGGCGAGTGGCGGCGGTCGTCGAAAGAAGCCGAGTGGGCGGCGCGTGGACGAGCGGCCGCCGCCGTCGACCGCCGAGAGCCGCGGCGATCCCAACGGTCGGGCGCCGCGAAGAAGCCGGTCGATCGATCGAAACTGAACGCCCGCTCGATTGCGTGTTGGGGGGCGTTCTTCCCCGCAGTCCGCCGCCCCGTCCACTCCGCCCGCCCGCTTCCCCGCCGCTCCCCTCGCTGGACTCGCCGCCCGGCCGGCCGCGCGGCAGTCGGCGCGCGTGCTGGACGCGGCGGAGATGGCGGCGAACAGCGGGCGGATCTCCCGCACCGAGCGGCCGGCGGTCTCGCGGGCAGTCGGGGCGGCGGGCGGCTCGAGTGCGCGCGGAGGGGCGGCGGAATGCGCGCTGCGGGAACACGCGGGCGGTCGATCGGAGCAAGCGGAGCCTCTCGACCAGCCGTCCTCGTTGGGCACTCGTCTTCTCGACAGCCCGTCCACTCGTTTCTGCCCGCTGATTTGTGTGTTCGCGCCCGGATCGGCAGTCTCCAGTGGGCAGTCGAAAGTTCGCCCACCTTCCGCGTGGTGTGTCGCCCGCTTCCTGCCGCCCGACCGGCGGGATCTCCTGCTCGTGGGTCGATTTGATCAAGCTGCCCTTTTTTGTTGTGCGCGCCCGCCGGAGTGCTCGCGGTCCCCGTTGCGCACTGCGGGAACACGCGGGCGGGCAGGCGGGCGCGTTCATTCGGACTGCTGCCGCCTAGTCGTGCGGTCGATTTTCTGTCCGTGTTAGCAATGGGGTCCAAAAGCAGTATGACCGCATCAGCCAACGAGGAGGCCTTTTTGGGCGTCTACCGAAAACGTCCGTCGTTGTTTGGAAAGAAGGCAACTGATCGCGGTACGTCTGTCATTACGCGCAATTCGGTAAACGAAGACAAAGACGTCTACTGTGAATTCTATTATAAGGTAAACTTTTGCCTATTGCTTTTTACCCTGTTGTTTAGGACGACTACAGCGTGAAGTTGTCGGGCGACATGCGATACGCGTACCTCTTCTTGAGGCGTGGTCTGCGGATTTGTATCGTTGACCTGGTGCGCGACACTCAGACGTACGTGGTGATCTTTGCTTTTCATTCCTTACTGGTGATTTTTAGCGTTTTTGAAGCCGCCATATCACATCCCTTTTACGTCGAGGACTTTGTCGTCGTGAATTCCAATACAATCATTGTGTCAGCGTATAACGCCTTGTTTTTGCTTCGGTTGTGCCCCAAAAGACAGACGTTTAAACGAATTGAATTGGGCGAACGACTGGATCTACCGACAACTTACGTGATCACAGCCATTGAAGGAGCGCATGCTGAGGTCGAACGGACGGTGTTCCAACAACTGTGCAACCCGGAGCTTACATTGGTCCGTTTGAACACCAATGAAGGTAGTCTGCAAGTGGACGGGAAAGTGCCAGCGCCAAATGGACCGCTGTCTTACGGTTTTGGCAAAGACGGGCAGGTGTTGTACGGGCTTTCGGTTTATCCGACTAAAATGGACCGCTTGCACGAGCTTGACATTGAAACGAAGACGTGGACTACGACTTCGCTGATTGCGAACTTCGACAAAGACGTGAGGCATCTGCGATGAAAATTTATCTGATTACTCGTTCTTGCAGTTTCCTCCTCAACTGGCGGCATGGTCAAGCAAACACGCCTACGTTTGCGGGTCCAACGAGGCTTCCGAATGGATCGTCTACCGCTGCAACCTGGAGGGTCGCGTTTGGGAGAAGCTGCAGCGTTCAATCGGGCGCAGCTCTCCACTTATGGGCAAAGAGACCAGCAAAGATGATCAGCTGTTAATCCTTAGCATCATTGGCTGCAATCAGGGAGTACACTTTTATCGCCTACTCCTCAAGTGAGTCCCCTCCACCGACCATTCATTCCATTCCAGCACGCCCGACTCGCTCCTCCGCCTCGCCGTGGACGCCCTCCGCAAGAGCCGGCTGGACGTGGACGGGCCGGCCGGCTTCCATGGGGTCATGAGCAGCGAGTGCGGCCGGAAGATCCTCCCCGCCGTCTACCCCAACATGACGCCCATCCGCCGCCTCTGATCGCTCGAATAAACTTCTGCCGCGAACAAAAGCGAGGGCATCCGACAGGGAGCAGAAGGGGGCTCGACGGCCGGAGATCCCCGCCGTCCTCTCTCGAATGAGTGGGCGGTCGATCGGCCGGCCGGCAGTCGGCGAGAGCGGCGAGCAGGACGGGCCATCGGCGGGCGGGAAGACGCGCCCACCGACCGGCCGCTTCGATCGGCCGAGTGGATCCCGCGGAAGGCGGCCGTCCTCTCGGTTCGTCGCTCGAGTCGGCAGGCGGCGAGTGAGTGGGGCGGCCGGTGGGGAGTGTTCACGAAGGGGCGGCCGGCCGGCTTCTCCCTTCCCGCTCGTCCTACCGCTCACTCGTGCACACTCGTCGTCGCTCCTCTCCGCCGAATGCCCGCCTCGAATCGACGGACGGGATCGCGCGACCTCCCGCCCGCTCTTCTCCGCTCGCGTCCACGACTTCGGCGCGTCTCTCCGCTCGTCCTCCTCCCCGCGAATGAGCGGGACGGCGCCGATCGCCCGCTTTCTTCCGCTGGTGTTCGGCGGGCTGGACGGCGAGTGAGTGGGCGGCCGCCTCTCGTGCCCGAATCGACCGCCCGCTCTCTACTCGCCGTCTTGATCGAAGCGGACGTCCCGCCGCCCACTCGCCGACGAACAAGCGGGAGTGCGGGCGGATGGGCGACGAGAACTCGGTGGATGAAACGAAGGACGGCGTGTGGGAGGAGAAACCGGAAGG
This sequence comes from Aphelenchoides fujianensis, assembly GCA_024699865.1. NCBI lineage: Eukaryota > Metazoa > Nematoda > Chromadorea > Rhabditida > Aphelenchoididae > Aphelenchoides > Aphelenchoides fujianensis. The sequence continues at coordinate 769,099 of JAMPIO010000015.1, read as the reverse complement.
AGGGAACTCGACGGCGTTCGGGCGGCCGCCAGACGGGAGTTCCGGCCGCTCGTTGCGGGCGGCGAGCGGCGGAGGAAGGCGCGAGTGCGTGGGCGGGCGGATGAAAGAAAGCGGGTGGAGAGGGAATAGACGGGTGAATGGACGAACAAGACGGCCGAAATGTCTGGCAGACGGGTGATTGCAAGAGAAGAGTGGCGTTCTTCGGCGGCTGCAAACGACGGACAAATCTTTATTGCTGAGACGGCTTTCACGTTCGTAAATTAACCGTCCGAACGTCGTTCCTCTCCACAACAACCGTAATCGAGCCGTTTGCTCTGCAATCCCAACGGGAGCACTCGGTTCGGCGAACAAACAAGAGGCCACTCGCGCGCCCCACCCGCTCGCCCCACCGGCCGGCGGCTTTCGAGAACTCGGCGGACGGCCGGCCGGCGGGCGGAGGGCGCGAGTCGAACGAGTGGATGATCACCAAAGCGCCCACTCCCCTCTCATTCGATGGAGTGAGCGGCGGCGCGTTTGACACTTCTCCGTTGCGGCAGCAGGTGGGGGAGAAGCGAGTGGGCACAGCCGAAACAAACGAAACAATTGAATGGTTTCTTCGACGTGAATTAAGGAGGGTTTGCAGAAAGAACAAAAAACTATAAAGTCAACAGTTTTATTTGAAAGAAAGCAACGATCAAACGCGGGAGATGGGCACCATGTTCGGATAGACCGACGGAAGGATCTTCTTGCCGCATTCGCTGCTCATGAGCCCGTGAAAGCCGGCCGGTCCGTTCACGTCCAGGCGGCTCCGGCGGAGGGCGTCGACCGCGAGGCGGAGGAGCGAGTCAGGCATTCTGAAAACAAACTGGTGATGGAACGCCAACAAAACCACCCACCGATAGACAATACGAATGACCTCTTCTTCACCGCACTGTTTCTCGTTCAGAAACAGCACTTTTTCGTCCTTCCCAGTGTCCACGTTTTGGATAGGAATAAGTCGGTGGAAGTTTTGCGAGCCCATTGCCAGTTTCTCCCATTGCAACCGCTCCAAGTTGCAACGATAGACGGCGTACTGAATGCAGTGTTCAAAAAAAGAAACAGTAAGGTATGCATGTTCACGCGACAACACGCAATCAATCTTTCGACCCTGAAATCGAAAGATTTACCTCAACGTTTATTTGTTCCAGAAACTTGCCTTCTTAAAATCCACTTTGCCGGTCATCTTCCGTTTGCTCCAAGCCTTATTCGCAATGTCGAGCACGTGGAGCGTGAGGTAAGCAGACGAAGCACAGGCGAACAGCGAGCGCCCGTCCGCGCTCAAACCGTATGTGGAATAAAAGCGATTCGGGGAGTCCTCGTCCCCCTGCGCGCGCAAGCGACCATCGTCGACGTTCAAGCGGACGAAGCGGATGTGTTTTGAGGCGCGAGAGGACACCCACGGCTTCACATCCACGTTCGTTCCGGTGATCTCCGTGAACACATAGGTCGGTTCATTCCTCGCGTAGTCCAATCTGATGATTTCGTAGCTCTCTTCTTCAACACACAGTCGAATCAAAGACAGGAACGACTGGGTAACTACGATGATCTTGATTGGATTGACTACCACAAGGTCGTCCACCCTCCCGCAATTGCCCGACTTCGGTCTGAACACTCTAAAACCGCACGGGTAAACTGAATTTACCAAAAGAAAGACTTACTTTTGCGTGTCGCGCAGTAGATCAAGGACGACAAGGCGATAACCATTGACACCCCAGCTGTACGCGTAGCGCCCGTCCGGCGACAAACGTACCGCACGAGTGACTTGAAAAAGAGATGTAAAATTTCCAAGCAAAAACTCACGCAAAATAGACTCCGCAAGCTTGTGCGCCCGCAAACCGTGGTCGGGGAATAAGGCTTTGCTTTTCTTTTCGTGGATTTCATTGAGCATTTTGTCGATCCATTCCTCTACAGAGGCGAGGTTTGTGGCCTGAAGACTTCCGCTCGCGTCCTCGTCGTTCGCATGCGTTCTCTTTCGACCAGCCATTCCAACGACCTGCAAGAAGAGTGATCGTTACAGACAAAAGACAATCGAACAGCTGTAAAGTCGCGAACACAAGAAGCAAAAATTTAATTGCAGACCGCGCCGGCCTGTACTTTGATTCTGCAGCTCGATCCTCACGCACCTCGACAGAAAACAAACCCAAAATATAAACGAGTTAACCACGGATTGTGAAATCATCCCAGTTTTCAGAAAGCAACCAACAAAGGTCCCTCTTTGCGAATGCAGAAATGTGTGGTAGGCGGGCAGCGAGCATTGGTTTGGTCGGCTTTTGCGAGCAGTCGTGGACGCCCAAGTTTCCACCAAACGCAATCAACGACTCCTCGCAAACATGGCTGCATTTTTTACGACCCCCCAGCGAGGGCGCACAGAAAGAAAGCTTACGGGTCGATTCGACCGCCGCCCCTCCCGCTCTCCCGACTCGCCGCTCTGCCACGTGGATCCCCTAGTACAAAATGGAAGGCGGGCGAGAGAGGCCGGGCGGAGTGGTGGGCGGAGAGCAGAGCGGGCGATCGGCCGTGCACCCGCCGCCCGCGAATTCGGATGCCCGCCCCAACGAACAAACGGCCGCTCTCCGCTTCGATCGCGGGCATTCGGCGAGTGTGTCCGCAGTCGGCGGGGCGATCGGAAGGCCGCTGGGCGGGAGGAGCGGCGAGTGGAGAACACGAGCGACTGGGCGGTTGGTGATGCACGAGGGGCGTTCACTGCGCCCACTTCTCGATGGTGGATGAGCGCGAGGACGGCCGCCGGCCGCCCACACGCGAGATCAAGGGCGCGTGCGGGCGGTCGACTGGAGGGCGGCCACCCGCCGATTCTCCCGCCTTCCGCTGCCTTCTGCCGGCCGTTGGCTGCGGGTGGGACGAGCCGCCGCTTCGTCTTCGAGTGAGTCCTCCGCCTTCTTTCTCGCCGCAATCCTCCGCCCACTCCACTGCGCCACCGAGCCGCCGGCCACAAGTGCGCGGCGATCGGCGCCTCCCCGTGGCCGCCGTCTTCACCGCCGGCCGTCGACGGGCGACGAGCGGGACGGCCACTCGCTGCTCGTCGGCGGCAACTGGACGCCCGCCGCTCTTCGCCGCCGGCCGCTCCGTCCACGACCACTCGGCCGATCGGACGGCCGGCGGACACTCCGAAGAGACGAGCGGCACGTGCTCCCAGTCGACTTCCACCAGAGCGTTCCCCTGCTCTCCTCTACAGAAGGCGCCATTCATTCGAGCAACTCGCGGAACTCCCCCACCGACTGCGGCCATTCGGCGGTCGTTTCGCTCCGCTCGGCTCGCGGCGATTTCTTTCGTTCGTTTCGGCGCGTCCACACGAACTCCCGCCTTCTGCTTTCGGCCGCTCGATCCACTCGCCGCCCGTGGGCTCGTGCGGTGGAGAAAGCGGAGGGGAGGAGCGGCGAGTGTCCGTTCCGGGCAGCAAGGAGTGGGGGGACGAGCGGGGAGTTCCGCCCGCAGCTTTCTCTCGTCCACTCCTCCGTTCGGCCCCCGACCGCGCTGCCGGCCGGCGGGGGCGACGAGCGGGAGGCGCCGATCGAAGGCGAGCGGCCGACCGTTGCCCCCCGAATGCGCTCTCCGTTGCTGCCGTGCGAGTCATCGCTGCGTTCTCGTGCGTGTCAATCGAAAGAATGCTCGTGACTTCAGCTCGCATCAAACAGAGCTGCGATGCCCACAGCTCGTCCTCAAGCATTCGATTGAGCAGAAGAGTGATGCCCGTTCGAATCGAAAGCATTTCGAGCACGAAGCAACGACTAAAGCGGGTCGTTGACTCGTGTTTCGATCACCACAGAAGGCGGGCGCTGCGGCCGTTCGATTCCCGTTGGAGGCGGCTGTTTGCACGCGCCGTCCGCTTTCTCCTTCGTCCGTTCGACCGCTTGGATCCTCTCGCTGCTCTCCGCTCAACATCACGACGATCGAGCGGACTCCCGCGTCCTGCCGGTCGGCTCGCCCCCGCCGCGCTCTCGACCGTCCGCTCGGCCGTCCGCCGGCTTCGAGTCGTCCGGCTGCTCGTTCGACTGCGTGCTGGAAGCGGTCGTGTGCGCCCGGTGATCCCCCTCATCCGAGCGGACGACTCCCTCCTGCCCGCCCGGAATTCACGAGCCGACGGGCAGCTCGCCGGCCGGCAGGTGGACGAGCGGCGAGTGGACGGACGAGAGCAGCGGGCGAGTGGAGGGGGAGGGGCCGTTGGACGTGCAGAAAGCGGGCGCTTCTTCGTTTTACCGCCTCGGCAACAACCCACACGATTTCTGCCCGCTCGCCCACTTGCAGCGCGCTCTTCGAAACGGCCGGCCGGCCGACCGGAACGCGCGGCCGCCGATCGACCGCCTTCTTCTCACTCCTCAACGAGAAGCTCCAACTCGTGCCCGACCGCCCGCCGGAGTGGTCGAGCGGTGGGCGACGGCGAAACTCCTCGCCCACTGGGCGGATTGCCGCCACACGAATCGACGCCACGCCGCCTTCCGAACGACCCGATCGGCGGCCGGGAAGCGGAAGACGCCGCTCGACGGGCGGCTTTCGGCCCGCGGAGGACGCGGACGAGCCGCCAGTCGCCCACTCCGCGAACCGCTCGGTTGGACCGACCGGTGGGGGAAGGGCGGACTCCCGACAATCGAGCGGCTTCGTTTCCAGTCGAGCGCTTCAGAATTCTGCACTCAGCCATGCGGGGAAGGACGCACTTCAACCGATGGATTGCCCGTTTGATCTCCGTTGTGTTCGTCGCGTGTTCAGCTGCGAACAACTCGACTGCAAACGAGTGAACGATCTCTTCAATCCGAACGAACGAGAGGGACAGTCGGTAGAAGGCAGTGGAGCCGGAAGAAGCAGAGCTCTTCTTTGCTCTCCGTTCCGCCCGCCTTCTTCCCGCTGGGTCGAACCCTCCACTCGGCGGGCGGGGGTGCTCGTGGCCGAGTGGCTTTCCGGTTGGACTTCTCGCGCCCGCCGTTTTCCGGTCGTCGAACGAAGGCGGCAGTTCGTGGAGGCCGCGGGGATTCCAGTGCACTCGCCGCCGCCCGCTCGCCGGCGAACTCGGCGGGTCGACCGCCAGCGAGACGGCGGGCGGCCGGCGGACTCGCGGCGATTGGCGGCGGGCGGCGCGTCAAGTCGAACGGCCGTCTTGACCGCCGCCGCCGCTCGCCGCGTGGCCGCTTTCCACTCTAAAATTAAGCTTGCTTTTTGCGAATTTTCGTTGATTCCTGCTGGTTGTTGGGTGAAAGGTCTGTTTGATAAATCAGCTGCAATTATTCGATTTATTTGATGCGTTTAGATGCTCAAAACCGTCGTTCTCAGCTGGCTGCGCACGGAATAATCCACCAGTCGTTTGTGGAACGGCTGGCAGAAAGAAGTTGTGAGTTCTGCTGCCCGTTCTTTCGCTCACTCCCGCCGCCGCTCTTCTTTCAGCTAGCTCCGCGGTGGACGGACGCCGCTGGACGGGGGTGCGAGGGGATGACGGTCGGTTTAATTTTTTTTGGAATTGTTTGGTTGCTGCTCCGTATAGATTTGGAACGAAAGAAATCGCCGAAACGAAGAATTAGAAAATCTTGCTGCAATCATTAGAGCAAAGTGACCAGAACAATTCGCAACGGAATTTTCATGTTTCTACGAAGCTTGACGGACGAAGAAGAACCGAATGTGTGAGTAGAAGCGTGCGAAAGAACCCAAGATCGTCTGCAAATGGTGAGGTGAAATTAAATCGCATTCTCATCGTTCACGCGGAATAACCCACAAATTTGCTCAAACACCAGCCGAGAGAGCAACAGCGCCTGTACTCACGACGAAAGAAGCGATCAGTCCGTTGTGCAGGTCTTATCATCATGCAAGTCGGACAAGTCGTGCGGAATAAGATCTTCTTAACGAACATCCCCATCAAATGAACCGAAAAGTTGAAGTCGACCGGCCGCGTGTCAAACGAATTCTCGTGTGCTTGCTTGCAGCCGGCGCCAACAGCAAGCGAGCGTCCCGTTGTCTGTCTTCTTTCAGCACACGACAAAACGACGGTTCACTTAACAAGACCGGTCGAAAACGTGGACGGAATAAACCACCGACTCAAAGCCTAAAGCAGACATCAATCGAAGGCTCTTGCTTCCATCGTCAACGCTAGTCTTCACGCGATCACACGCAACGGAATAAAAGCAGCCACCCTGCCTTCGAGCAGTCAGAAGAACCGAATGCCGCCCACCTTGAACAGAAACAGAAGGAAGACCGCCGTGGTCGGTGCGGACTGCAAAGGAGGGAGAACAAACTGCCTTCCACTTACCAGTGGGGTGTGGAGCGGCGGGCAACAAAAGAGCGGCCATGAAGCGATGGGCAGCGAAAGAAGTCGTCGCTGCTCGGAAGGTAGAAGGAGCGTGAGCAGACTCCTCGTCGCCTTTTGAATGGAAGGTCGAAGGATAACGGAAGCTGGTGGCCGAGAACGGAGCGCGTGGACAAAATCGAAGGTCGCTTTAGGGCACTCATTGCCCCACCTAGATCGAGTGGTGATGCGTGAGCACGAAACAGCTTCAAAATTGGCCGCACTGCAGCGCCCAAAAACGAGCGAACAAACAGTCCATCTGCTTTTAGTTCAATCAAGAACTTTGTTCCACAGATATCATTTTGACAAACGCACAACGCCGCGGAATTGACCCGCTGGTTGAAATCAAACACGTTTCTTTGACACGCCGCAACGTGTTGACCTTTCGCACTCCACATAGCGGCATTCAAGCCGGAATAAAAGCAACGACATGTTTCCGTACGTTCACAAAATGAATGTCGAGCATTCCTCAGCCCATCCAAAAGTAAAAACGCCAAACTCCGCGCTGATGAGAACAACGAGCGATACGATGCCGTGTGTGATGCTCGTTGTCGGGACAATACCGAACATTGGTGATGCCGCTGCGATCATCGAGCGTGAGCTTGCGAGCGGTCTCCAGCCGAAAGAGAAGAAATGGACGTCGGTGTTCACGAATAAAGAAGCGGCATATCCATTTGCTAATCGCATCTTTCGCACGCTCATAAATTTGAACTTCCCGACGAACACCCGCATCGATTGAACCGAAAGGTTGGAGTCGACCGGCTGCGCGTCCAACGAATTCGTGTTCTGCTTGCTTGCGGCCAGCGCCAACAGTAACCGATCGTTCAACAGCCCGTCTTCTTTCAATAAACGGGCAAACAGCCGTTGTTTACCGTCTGAATGTGATGAATTCGAGCGCGGAATAAACCATCACCCCAAAGCCCAACGCAAACAGCAAACAAAGGCCGTTTGCTTCTTTCGGCAACGCCAAAAATCTCTTCTTGAACACAAGTGTCCCGGAATAAAGCAACCGCTCTGCCGTTGAGCACTCAGAAGAATGGAATGCCGCCCACACCGAACCGAAAGCAGACGGAAGACAGCCGTGTTCGGTGCGGACTGGAAAGAAGGAGGAACGAACAGCATTCCACTCACGAGTGGTGTGTGGAGCAGCGTGCAACAAAAGAGCGGTGAAGCGAGGGGCAACAAAGGAAGGCGCCGCTGCTCGAAAGATAGACGGGGCTTGAGCGAACTTCCCGTCGCCTGTTGAATGCGGAGTCGAAGGAGAACGGAAACTGGAAGGCGAGAACGAAGCGCGAGGACACGAGTATTGAGCATTTTTAGTCGACTGACATTACCAAGTATTCGAATGACGAAACGGCGGAATAAAATAAAAGTTATCGAAAAAAGAGCTACAGCTGGGAAAGATGGTTAGAACGGTCAGCAGCCTGCCGTGCTGAGGGAAAATACTAGAACGGAATAAACCTACTGGTTGAGACCAAACACAATTTTTCAGCACTGCGATGCTTTGACGTTCTGTACAACAATTCTTCAACGTCATAACAGCGAAATAAAAACAACAACCCGTTTCTGTACGATCAACTCGGGATTTCCGTCCACTCCTCCCCCGCATGCAAAAAAATCGCCGAACTCCGCGCTGATGAGAACGACGAGCGACTCGACGCCATTAGTGATGTTCGTTGTGTCGAGCGCACAGCCCGAAATCATTTATGCCGCTGGAATCAACAAACGTGACCTTGCGGGCGCCGCGTAGCGATTTCGGTGAGCCCCTGCTTCGGAAATTCTGATCAGAGCTTAACGACTGGTCATCGCTGACCACTGAATTACTCGAACGAATGGCAATTTCCGAAGCGAGAGAAACTCGCATGACGGAAAAGCAAAAAGAAAGCAAGAGGAACCCGGACGGAATAAAATATTGGAGCTACAACTAGCCATCGTTCAAACAAAAGTTGTCATGTACGAAGGAAACAGACGGCAAACAAACCGGACCACAAGACCAGCAGAAAGTGTGTGCATGGCGATTAATGGTAGAAAGATTCTTAACTTTCCGTAATGGATGGCGGAATCTCCCGCAGTGAGCGGCCGAGCGAAACAGAAAGAAGATGGCGGTAGATGGGCAGGAACGAACGGGAAAGTTGGGGCCGCTTCAACGAGCTCTGATCGGAGAGTGCCCACTGCCAATGCTCGTCTCTGCAAGAGTGATCACTGACGCCCCTCCAGCAAGCAGTAAACGGGAAGAACGAACAGCAGTCGGGCACATCGTCGACGCCTCCGTAAATCTTTGAAACAGGAATTTCGTCATCGGAGAATTGGATTTCCCGGAATAACCGGAAAGCGAACGCGGTAATTGAAACCAACCACCGCTTCTATGCAAACACAAGCCGCGCTGGCCGGAATAAAACGGCTGCTTTGCCGACTTTTAACGACGTGATCAGGTGGAGCAAGAGCGAAACGATCGGCGAGAAGCCGGGCAGCAAACGAACGAGCGTCAAAAGAATTGATCTCCGGACACTGCGATCGGCATTCGAATAAATGACACGCTTGCTCGCGAACGATCAAAATGAAGTGCTCTTTTTGGGCATCGGTTGGCAAAAAAAGCAGAGAAACGTAGGCGGTGCATTTGCAATTGACAAACCGACGGGACGGAATAATCGAACGAAAAGTGATCCTAACGGCAAGAAGATTTTTGTAGCCGACAATTCGCATCGAAAAAAGGAAAACTCACGCCTTGCAGCTCAAAAAAGGCATGCGAGGAGTTGTTTCCTTACTAAAACAAAAGCTCTACGGACGTTGTCTTGGCCATAAAACAGACTGAACTACGTCACTGCAATGTGCGGAATAAATGGCTAAGAATTCTATTGTCAAAACATCAGAGCGAAGTACAAACCAAAACAATCTCATGAAATTCTGGGATGGTAAAGTCGACGCCGCGGAATAAAACCTCCACTTCTTCGAACGGCAGCACATAAGACAGCATTAACAACCACTTGTTCACCGCCTTCTGTTCGTTTCTCCAGCGATCAACCACTTCTCGTTCTCCAGTCCGACGGCAATCGATCGTCTGCCGAAGCGCGTCCAATGGATGGACGGTGCATTCCTGTCCGGCCGACACTTTCGCAGCAACCACGTTTTTCTCGCGAATTCGTATTCCTCTTCCCGCCCTCCTTCCATCTCTCCCGGCGTTCTAACCGTCGCCTCTCGCCGCCTCCTTCAATCGACTTGCGTGCACGAAGCCCAACGGTGAGTCCCGCCGCTCTCCGCCCGTCTTCACTCCGGTCGCTCGTTTCAGGCCGCCCGGTTGGCGTCCCCTCCGCCAAGTCCTCGACAGCCACCTTTCACTTGCCGGACACCCCGCCCCCCCGTCGAGAAACCGACTGGAGGGTTTAGTCGGTGGCTCTTCCAACAAGTGCCCATCTTCCGCTTGTCCGGCCGCTTCTCCTTCTTTCGAGCGGAAAGAATGAGCGGACAGCCCCCGCAGACGAGCGGGCACTCGCTTCACATTGGCCGTCGACGACTCGCCCACTTCTCAGCCGGCGATCACGCTTTCTAACCACACTATTCACTCGCTATTAAAGACGACGGTTAACCACATGCTCGGGAACAACGAAGAGATTCTCGCATTGCTCCTGCTGGTTGCCCGGCCCTCCACAACTCCTTTCTTCTTCCAATTTGCACCGACTGCTAACTGAAAGGAAGAGTCTACAATCGAATGACTTCTGCAAATCTCTGCCCACGAACAGAAAGAAGCGGATGCGTGGAACACAAGTGGCTCTCGTCCGCCCAGTCGATGAGAGGGATGAAGCGAGAGAGGACACCTGCAGGCAAAAGAAAGAAAGGCGCCGTGTCGTCCGATACACCCGCACGACGAACTCGAACGACGGCGTTGCAAAAAGGCGAGCGGGGAGAACGGCCGCTCGATCAGGACTCCGTCTTGCTGCGGCTGAGCATCCGATCGACCGCCGTCTTCGCGCACTTGAGCCGCTCGCGGATCTCGTGGGAGCAGCCCGACTCGACGAGGGCGGCCGGCGCTGCGGGTCGCCGAACGTCCCCGCCCGCATGGACGGCGAGACGATCAGCTTCGTGTGGTCCTGCAAGCAACCCACTGATTGATCCAACGTTTCGAAGTTCAACTGGAGCGTCCCGTCCGTCAGCAGCAGCACGATGGCCACGTCCGAGCGGAACCACTCGCTCAGACACGGGAAGCGGGCGAACTCCTGACCGCCCCGCGGCAGCCGCTCGCCCGCCGACCGCAGGTGTTCGATCATGTACGATCGCAACTCCGCGAGCAGCTCGACCTTTTTCTCCCGCGTCTTCGCGTACTCGGCGCCCGTCGCGTCGACAAGCGAAGGGGAGGAGTGGGCAGAACAAAGGGGAACTCACTCTCCGTTTGGATCAACCAACAGCTTCTTGTGCTCGTTCAACAAGACGCCCACCGAGTCGTCGCACAGCTGGTAGGCGAAGCCGTACTTCTCCGCGTAGTCCACCCACCCGAGGCGGGGTGCTCGTCCCGCACGTCCACTGCAATCAATCGACCGATCAGGGAAGCATTCGGGGGACACTCACGATGGCGAGTCGGCACCTGCTCGCCCTGTTGGCAGAAGACGGGCGCCAGCTGGTTGGCCGCGTTGTTCGGGTGCTCGACGGTCGGCGTCTCGTCCTTCTCGTTCGCCTTCCGGCTGCTCACGATCATCGACGCGGCGTCCTGCACGACGGGCGGCTGCAGCGGGCGCGCCACGGCGCCCAGCCGAGTCACCGGCAGAAAGCGAGCAGAACGGAGGCGGGCGAAGGGAGTGGAAGAGGAACAGACGTCGATCATGCCGCCCGAGAGGTTCTCCTGGTTGAAGCGCGGCACGAACACGAGGCACGAGACGGGCAGCGCGGCGGGCAGGAAGCCGCGCGAGAAGACGGTCGGGCGGTCCTCCGGCCGCGGCGCCAACAGGGCGGCGATCAACTCGTGCGCGTGCCGCCCGATGCGCGTCGGGATCGCGTACTCGTTCCGCCGAATCCTCGCGTACGTTTGCTGCAGCGAGAGCGGTCGGAATCGGAGGGAAGACGGGAGAAATCCACCTCCAAGGACACCGCCTCGAACGGCGGCTTCCCGACGAGGAGCGTGTGGAGAAGGCAGCCGATCGCCCACAGGTCCACCCCGAACGAGTGGCCGCTTCGAGCAGCGGGAGTGAGTGGACGAAGGAGGGAACGAACCGACGGAGTTGGGCGTGCCGCAGAACGTCTGCCGCTGCTGCCCGTCGCCGATCTTCAGCTGCAGGTGGTCGTCGAGGAACAGGTTGCCCAGCTTCAGATCCCGATGGACGATCTGCCGGCCGTGCAGGTGCCGGCAGCCGGCCACCAGCTGCAAGCGGCGAGTGAGAGGGCGGAGCGGAACGAAGGGCGCCCGCTTGGTGCGTGAAGTAGCGGGCTTCCGGCTCGGTGACCACTCGACGCCGCCGGTGGAACTCCAGCAGCAAGCGGCCGGCCGGCGTTCTCTCGATCGAAGGACGGGGCGACTGCAGAGGGCGGCGAGAGTCCCCGGTTGTCGGCGGCTGTTCGGCGGATCGAGTGGGCGGCAGCGAAGAGCGGACGAGTGGCGGGAGGAAGGAGCGAGTGGGCGGTCGACTGCTCTCCGCTTCCCCGCACCGCTCGCCGTCGTCCATCCACGCACTCGCCGATCACTCCGGAAAGAACTCGCGAGAGCCGCCGCCCCTCTCCGCCCGCCACTCGCTTCTTCGGGCGGCCACTCGGCGGACGGCCGGCCGGAGGGCGCCGGCCACCGGAAAGCGGAGACTCCCGCCGCCCGCCCGTGGTCGATTCCCTCCCCTCGCTTCTGGTCGAAAGGCAGAGGGCCCACCCCGAGGGAAGACGGGAGGGCGGCCGTTCGACTCGCCGCTCGAACGGGAGTGGCGGGCGGCCGTCAGCGAGGGGTCGATTGGAGCTGACTGTTGTCTAATTAATCGATTCATATGTTGCACGAGTTAAAATCGCTTGCTGAAGGGACACGGAGGAAGGAGGTCGTTGAGTCGAGTGAGATCGATGGGCAGTTTGGCCGTTGGAAGAGGTTGGATTGCAGAAGAACGGCTAGCGATGTGTTGGATTGCCGTCAATTCTTCCCGTTTTGTCATCAACACTCACGCCAGTGATTATTCCGACATCAGACGTTCTTTAACGTGCGTTCTCGTGTTAGTTTATGCGCAAAGCATCACGCACACCTGCAGCACAGGAGATTTGCGGTTGCTTTTGCCGGACACAAACGAATATCTTCTGTCGGACGCGTGAGACGAGATCACCGGTTTCACTGCTCGTGCTGTCTGGCGTTCCTTCGTTTTAAATCGCCGTACACTTAAAAGAAAACGTGTCGATTATTCCGCCAAACGCTGCATCATCTTCATTCTCGATTGCATGAAGTCTCGCTGCCCGCTAGTTCTTGGCTTTGTTCTCTTCTGCCGCCGACTGTTCGCCAAGCTCGCATGGAGCAATCCTTGCATCGTTTCGGTCACTTCTACGAGCATTCGGCAAGACCCGCCGAGTGGACGGCGTTCGGTTTCGATCGGGAGTGGGCGGTTGGTTCGACTGCCGCTGTTGACGAGAAGGCCGCCGTGTTCTTCGATCTTGCTGCTCGTGTTAGCTTCTCTCTTTTCAGCTTGGAAGCTGCAGGGGGCGTCCTCCCGAACGAACGGGGCGCGAAGACCGCCGACTGCCGGCCGGACGCCCGCCGCCCGTCGAGCGGCCCCCACGGCGTCCCCGTAGTTTAGTGGGATGGGCGGCGGATTGCGGGGCGGGAGTCCCGTTGGCCGGCGGGATCGAAGCCGGCGCTCGAGAGGGGGCGCTCGGCCGGGGAAGACGGCGGAGTGGGCGGATCGGCCGGCGAGTGGGCGAGTGGCGGGCGGACGAAGGTCCTGCCCACGCGGAAGAAGCGCGAATTCTCTGCGGACGACAGGTTTTTTTGCGTTGTGGGACTCGCAAAAGCGGTGTTTTATTCCGGAAGCACTATCACGTCCGTTTTCTTTGTGTTTCACTGCCTGGGTGTTCAATTTGCAAAGAGGCGAATAATGGTGTCGACAAATTGCTTTCAATTGACGGTCCACTCATTTTCTCGTCGGCTGGTCGCTTAATTCGTTCGAAGTTGACGGGCGTTGACCGCAGAAATTCCGTTGATTTTTTAATTGTATTTCACCGAAATTATTCCGGACGTGCCTCAATATTTGCGCTCTTTCTTTGCACAACCATCATTCTCAAAGCAAGGTCACTATTCCAACAGCACGCGTCGTCCGCCGCCGCAACTGTCGCCCACGAAGTTCATCGCTCGTGTTCTCTTCGCCTTCCCTCCAGACACTCGTTCGCCGTTGCTGACCGCCGACAGCGCTGGACGGCGACTTATGCCCGTGGACGACTGCCTTCTTTCGGCGGCCGGCGGGCATTCGGGGCGGGATTCCCGCTCGGAGTGGGCGCTCGTGGACGGGCGGGCGGGAGGGGCCGTCTGCCGCCAGTCGGCCGGCTGCTCTCCAGCACGGGCGAACTCCACACTCGCTGGAGGACTGCCTCCTCCCAGTGGAAGGGGCGGGGATCCCCGTGACGACTCGCGAGTTGCCCGCTTCGAATGGCGAGGGGTCATCGGGGGCCTACTGCATTTGTCTCCACGTTCTTTGATGTGCTTTGAGCAGATCCCCTTTTTTCTTTTGGCGAACGGTGGGTGGAGATTGTTGTTGGTTTATTCCGCGCGTGCCTGTTCGAAAGTCGGGAATATTGAGTTTTTAGTAAACGGCAACAAGTTCGAGACGGATTGTTGGGAACGAAACGGGATGCAAAGCAGCCGAATCGTCGGGAAAGTTGTTTCAATTTCAGTTTTATCGAGTGCATTTGTTCTGTTTTCAGGTATACACTTTACTCCGTGCCCAAAGACACTACTCGAGCCGAAACAATTGCAAAAGGTGTCATGAATTCCTTAAAGCAAGCGGTTACAACCTGTTTCATTGTCGCCTGTTTTCGAATGGCGTAACCAATTATTCCCTTGCAACTGTTTGTTAAAGACGATTGTGTGCCAGTTTTTCATTCGTTGATAACATTCGTTTGTTTATTTCAAGAACGATCCTTGTCCTAAACAAAAACGAGAATATTGCAATAGAGTAAACCGACCCTTCGTGATCAAATCGCTTATTTTTTCGACCAACCGTTCAACCCGTCTGCAATTGCTCCCGCCTGCCTCAAATGCGAAATAAAATTCCCGCAATCAACGCCCATCAACCAACGCACAAACGATCGCAAAAAAACCCGCTTCCTCGCCCGAAACACGCCGAAAAGCGGGCGAAATCGGCGGGCGACGAGGCGGCGGCGTCCGACGGCCGGGTGCGAGCGGCGCGCAAGAGAGCGGGCGGGCGGGCGGGCGGAGAAAAAAGACGGCCGACGCGCCCGGCGCCACCGAACGGACTGCAACGCCCACCCCCAGTGGACGGGGCGATCGGAGGTGCCGACCACTAGCCGCCCGGCCGCGAGAAGAGGGAAGGCGACCCCAACAGCACGGCGGCCGGGCGAGCGGAGTGGCCGAAGTCGCCGCTCGCCGCCTGTTTGTGTCGGGCACCTCCACTCCGCGAGGGCCGGAAGGAAGCGAGTGGAGGCGGCGGTCGGCGGGCGGCCCCTCGGCGCGTCCATCCGCCGAGCCGACCGGTGGACTCCGAGGGGCCGCCCGCTCGTTCGTTCGGGGCACTCGCGAATTCGACGAACAGACGGCGGAGCGGCGAGAGCGGGCGGGCGGAAGCGGCCGGCGGTTCGTGGCCGTGGAGTGGACGAGCGCCCAACGGCGGCCTCCCCGCTCCTTCCGCTCGACTTCTCGCCCACTTCCACGCGGTTCTCCTCGCCGTCCGGCCGCTCGAGCGGCGTCTTCACCGCGAACGGGACACTCGCGAAACGAGCAGAACGATCGCCGCCACGAGAAAGAAGCGAGCATTCGGGGATCTCCGCGAGCACGACCACTCGGCGCCGCGATCTCGGCGGCCGCCCGCTCGAACGGCGGAGAGGACGCCGCCCGACCGCTCGGACGAGCGCCCGCTGCGGTCGTTCGAACAGCCGGCGAGTTTCCGGCGGTTCTTCGCGGCCACTCGCTCCTCCCGCCGCTCGTCCGGCCGGCCGGTCGTCCTCGAGGAAGGCGGGCGATCGGCCGCCGGGGGGTTCTTCCTTCCGTTCGGGACAGAAATCCCACCGGAGTCCCCACTGCCCGCCGCTCCTCGGCCGCTCCCGCCTTCTCTCCGCCGCCCGAAGTCCACGAACTGCGCCCACTTCCGCGCGGCCGCTGCGATCAGACCGACGGGCTCCTCGCCGCCTTCAACGGGCAGCTCGTGGCCGGCGGGCAACGGCGAGCAGTCCCGCGGGCGGGCAGTTCGACGGCCGCCCGACGGCTCGTCCACTCGCTCCACTCGACGCTCTTCCGTCCGCCCGCGTGTTCCCCGGCCGACCGCCGCCTTCCCGCTCGTTTCGGTCGGTCGATCACGCGTGGACGTCTTCGAGCATTTCTTTGATCGCTTTGTTGTTTGTTTCGTGCGGGAGATCCCCGAGCGGGCGACCGGCGGGGAAAACCGCGAGCGGGCGGCCGCCGTCGAGTCGCCGCGGGCCGCCCGAAGGAAGTCGGCGACCTCCCGCACCTCGTCGAGCCGCACGGCGATCGGCTCGCGGGAAGCCGGTGGGGAGCAGCAGGGAGTTGTGGACTGCTTTGTTGTTTGGGGTTGTTTGATGAGAGCAATAGATATTGCTGTGGAGGGAGGTGGACGATCGGCGAGGAGGAGAGCCCCGGTAATCGAGTAGTGCGCTCTCACGCGCCGCCTTCCCTTCGGCCGCTAAAAAGAGAATCACCAAGCGGCCTCCCACCGCCCGCCTCGTGTTCGGCGGCGGCGGTCAAGTCGGGCGGCCGCCTTCGCCGCTCGCCGCTTTCTGCCGCTTTTCGTCGCACGTTCGGGCGCCCGGCGGCTGGCAATCGGCGGGCGGGTGGCGAGTTCTCTCGTTTCTTGTGGGTGGATGTGCGCGGATGAATCGAACTTTGAGTGGATGCGGGTTGGTTTCTTTTTTATATTTCCTTTGGCCTTCTTCTCTTTGGTAATTAAGGAAATGTCTAATCGAAAGAAATTATCGACGACAGCGTTAAATAAAAGAAAAAGAAGAACGCGGAATTTCCCTCCCACCAACGCCTGAAGAACAAAGAAAGAAGAAAAGTGCCACCTGCTCCCAAACAAACCGAGTGTTGCCTCCATCCCACTGACGCTACCTTCAAAGAAAGATCGCAGCAACGCGAAGGCAAAGAGCTCCGTCGAGCAGACTGGAGTGTGGGCGAGCCGACCGGCCGCCGCTCGCCGCCCGCTCTCCTCCGCGTTTCTCCGAGCCGCCCACCACTCGCTGCAACGAACGAGGCCCTCCTTTGCTGCTTCGAATGCAATGATTGAGTAAGAAGTGCTGGATTGCTGGGTGGAGATGGAGGGCGAACGAAAATTGTTCGTTCATCTATTGCGGGTGGCTTTAAAGGGCATGCAGGATCGAATGAATAACGAAAACAAAGAAAACCGGTAATCAGACGCAATGCAGAGCTCGTTGGAGCGTGTCTTCCATGATCACGGCGTTCACCAAAAGACACGCAGGTGCGTCTCGGAATAAAACCGATTGTTCGGTACTGTCACTTCCAAAAGAAGCAAATGACAATTTGTTACAGCGTCACCAAACGAAAGACGACTCAATCGGACTTGATAGAAAAAATCAAAACGAGCAACTCCCAGCCGCGAGTGGTGCCCGTTGAAGTGAGTGCAAAGCAGACCGGCGATGAAAGCGGCTGCGGTCTAGGAAACGCTACAAATAATCGGACGCCCGGCCGGGTTCCGTGCAGCACTAAGCGAATGCCCGCCATTCGCTTGCAATTTGCTGGACGATTGAATGGGATTTCGAATGCTGAAAACCTCCGCCGTGAACGAATGAAAGATTTTACGACCGTTTCACAAGCAAGTAAATGATGTTTTTTTGGAGATTACCCAAAGATTCACGGTGCGGTGGACGCGGAATAAACGATTTAGTTCTTCCACAAGCAATGTACGAAGAAGCAGTTTCCTCAGTTGCAACCTCCTTTTTTCGACGTCCAGCCGAAGCCCCGAGCAACAGCCCGGCGGCTGATTGCGCCCTCGAGTTCGTCCGACCACTCGACGGGCAGCGAGTGGCGAGAGGTGGACGGCCGGCTGAATTGATGGCCGCAGTAGTCGTTTCTTTCGTGGACGAGTGGCGATCGCTGAAAGAGGACTGCAAAAGTGCAGAAAGCAGAAGAGCGTCAATTGTGATCGGCCAACCTCAAAAGTCGATTGGACTTCAATGCGGAATAAAGGGAAACTATTGACGTTATTGCAACAAAAAGTAATCTCAACCAAGGAAATAAAGCGAGCAGAATAAACGTTTGCATTGCTGCTGTTTTCGCAATTAAAGTTGGCAGCAAGGCCCTGCACGACTGAAAGAAAGAAGTGCGCAGAAGCTGCGAGCTCGCGTCCACGCCCCACCTCTCGTACGACGTAACGAATTTGTAGAAAGAAGAAAAAACGGTATGAAAAACCCAATAACCAACGACCAGCGGAATAAAATTCAAAAAGCAAGACCATTCTTTCAACAAGCTAAAAGCAGAAACTCACAACGACACTCAAAAGGCAAAAAACTAATCACTCATTTAGATTAGACAAAAGAGTTGGGTTGGATTGATTTCCCGTCAAACGACTCCTCACTCGTTCGTTCGTCCTTGTTCTTTCGCGGCACTCTCGTCATTCTCACGTGATTGTCCCCTCTATCCTGCTGCTCTCCGCGTCATTCTTCGCCGCCTTCTTCGATCGACTCGTGTGTTCGTCCTAGACGGCCACTCCTTCCGCTCTCCTCCCGCCCGCCTGCTCGCCGACAGCAGAAGGTGGCAATCAATCGCCGTTTCCACTGGACTACGGCGGCCGACGGGCGGGTCGTTCACTCGTCGGGGATCCCCCTCTTCCGCCATTCGAGTGGTGGGCGGCCGCTCGTTCTCGTGGGCAGTCGGGAGTGGGCAGAAAAGCCGCCCGTCCGTTCGATTCGACCGTTCGGTTCGTTGCGGGAGCGGCGGCCGGTCGGTCGGCTGGCGGCTTCTCGGCGGGCCGCTCGACGGAAGCGGGCGAGTGGCGGCGGCCGTCGGAAGACGCCGAGTGGGCGGCGAGTGGACGAGCGGCCGCCGCCGTCGACCGCCGAGAGCGGCGGCGATCCCAACGGTCGGGCGCCGCGAAGAAGCCGCCCGATCGATCGAACCGAACGTTCGTTCGATTGCGTGTTGTGGGGCGTTCTTCCCCGCAGTCCGCCGCCCCGTCCACTCCGCCCAGCCGCTTCCTCGCCGCCCTCCTCGCTGGACTCGCCGCCCGGCCGCCCGCTCGGCAGGCGGCGCGCGGATCCACGCGGACCACGGCGGTCGGGCGGCTCGTCGCCCCGCTCGTGTTCTCCCGTCCGTTTTGCCGCTCACTCGCCGCCCGCCTTCTTCTCCGTTCGGCCGAGTGGACGGAAGCGGCGGTCGGGCGCGTGCTGGACGCGGCGGAGAGAAGCGGCGAGCAGCGGGCGCATCTCCCGCACCGGGCGGCCGGCGATCTCGCGGACAGTCGGGGCGGCGGGCGGCTCGAGTGCGCGCGGACAGGCGGCGGAGTGCGCACTGCGGCAACACGCGGGCGGACGAGCGGGGGCAAGCGGAGCTCCCCGACCAGCCGCCCTCCTCGGGAACTCGTCCTCCCGACCGCCCGTCCACTCGTTTCTGCCCGCTGATTCGTGTGTTCGCGCCCGGATCGGCAGTCTCCAGTGGGCAGTCGAAAGTTCGCCTCCCTTCCGCGTGGTGTGTCGCCCGCTCCCTGCCGCCCGACCGGCGGGATCTCCTGCTCGTGGGCCGACCTGATCAAGCCGCCCTCTTTTTTGTGCCCGCCCGCCGGAGTGCTCGCGGTCCTCATTGCGCCTTCTGAGAACACGCGGGCGGGCGGCGGACGCGGCGGGCGGCTGGGCGGCGGGCAGGCGGGCGCGTTCATTCGTGCGGCTGCCCCGTGTTCGACGGCCGGCTTGCTTTCCACTTGGGTCGCTGAGGAACGCGCTCGGCGGCGAAATGGAGCAGTCGGGCGTCTATCAAGTGCGTTCGACTGCAACGAAGAAATTGATCGTTCTTGAAGCTCGTGCCAATGATCGCGGGTCATTGTGGCAGCAACTGAAGTCCTACAATGAGTTCTGCACGAAAGTACACTTTTTTCTACTAACGATATTCATTCTTTATGTTTTAGTACTCCAGTCGCGTGCATTTCTCGCATGACGGTCGTTGCGCGTATGTGTTCGAAGCATGGAAACACTCCATTTGTGTGGTTGACCTCGTACGAAATCGTCAAACGTTTGTTTCTTTTTAACAGAGAAAAAACATTTCGTTCTAGCGTCTTCCGCGATCCAAGTTATTCTTGGATGGATGATTGGGATTATCACGCGTGGGACTTCTGCGTCGTGAATGCAACCACGATCCTCGAATACTCGCCCAACGGCTTGTCGTTACTCCGCTTGCGCATCGAAAACAACACGTTCATTCGCGTTAAATTGGAAGAGCCGCTGGATCATTGGACGGCTTACGTAGTTACGGCCGTTGAAGGGTCAAATGCGGATATTAAACAAGCGCTGTTTCAACCGTGGATAACCAAACGACTTCGACTGATTCGGTTGAACATCGACGGGAACCGCTTGGAAGTTAACGCCAACAAAGAGGTGTCCAACCACTCGCTTTATTACGGTTTTGGAAAAAATGGGCAGTCGCTGTACGGGCTTTCGAGTGAGCTCAAGACATTTGACCGCTTGCACGAGTTTGAACTCGAGAAAAACACGTGGTCCTTACCGTATTTGATCAGTGGCATTGGCGAACACGTAAGCCGTATTTATCCGGCCATGGTTGGGCAATTGTTTTGCAGTTCTCTTATCAACGACCGTCATGGTCGCGCAAACACGCATACGTCTGCGGTTTCTACACGTTTTCCGAGCGCTTCATCTACCGTTGCAACTTTGAGATGCGGAGTTGGGAAAAGCTGCCAATCGTAATCGACGACATCTTTCAAATAACTCCTATAGTGGACGAAGAGACCGGCAAGGACAAGCAGCTACTGCTCGTGGGTCATAATGAGTACGAAGAGAGTCGTAGCGTTTATCGCCTGCTCTTCTAGTGAGTCCTCTTTTTTGCCTTCGTTTACTCATTTCGCTTGCAGCACGCCCGACTCGCTCCTCCGCCTAGCGGTCGACGCCCTCCGCAAGAGCCGGCTGGACGTGGATGGACCGGCGGGCTTCCCCGGGCTCATGAGCAGCGAGTGCGGCCGGAAAATCCTCCCCTCCGTCTACCCCAACATGACGCCCATCCCCCGCCTCTGTTCCTTCGAATAAACTCCTGCCACAAACAAAAGCGAGGGCATCCGAGGGGGAGCAGAAGGCGGTCGATCGGCCGGCCGGCAGTCGGCGAGAGCGGCGAGGAGAACGGGCGATCGGCGGGCGGGAAGACGCGCCCACCGACCGGCCGCTTCGTTCGGCCGAGTGGGCTCCCGGAAGGCGGCCGTCCTCTCGGTTCGTCGCTCGAGGCGGCGGGCGGCGAATGGGCGGACGAGCAGCCGGTGGGGAGTGTTCACGAGTCGCTCCAATGAGAGCTTCTCACCTCCCGCTCGTCCTCCCGCCCACTCTCTCCGGCCGGACTGCAGGATCCGCACAGATCATTGGTGGCGTCCGCCCGCTCCCGCCGGCCCACTCATGGACACTCGCCGTCGCTCCTCTCCGCCGAATGACCGCCTCGAATCGACCGGCGGGATCGCGCGACCTCCCGCCCGCCCTTCTTCGCTCGCGTCCACGACTTCGGCGGGTCCCTCCGCTTGTCCTCCTCCCCGCGAATGAGAGGGACGGCGCCGATCGCCCGCTTTCTTCCGCTCGTGTTCGGCGGGCTGGACGGCGAGTGAGTGGGCGGCCGCCTCTCGTGCCCGAATCGACCGCCCGCTCTCCACTCGCCGTCTTGATCGAAGCGGACGTCCCGCCGCCCACTCGTCGACGAACGAGCGGGAGAGCGGGCGGATGGGCGACGAGAATTCGGAGGATAAAACGAAGGACGGCGAGTGGGCGGAGAAACCGGAAGGAGGAACTCGACGGCGTTCGGGCGGCCGCCAGACGGGAGTTCCGGCCGCTCGTTGCGGGCGACGAGCGGCGGAGGAAGGAGCGAGTGCGTGGGCGGGCGGCCGAAAGAAAGCGAGTGGACAGCCGCCTCGCTCACGTCTCCAAGGTCAACGTCCACTTATCGCGAGCACTCGCTAGAGGAGGCGAGTGAGTGGGCGGTCGGGGCGGCTATTCGACTCGCGACTCCCGCCCCCTCTCGAAGCGGAAGGATGGGCGGTCGAACGGAAAGAACCGGCCGCCACTCTCCTCTTTCGCTCGAAGCGAGTGGACGGGGCGAGTTGGCCGTCGCCCCAGTCGACTGTTGGGCGTCCGAACGGATGGGCAGCGGCATGATCGACGAGAAGCGGGTGAGCAGGCGACTTGTTCTGTTCGTGCAAAGAAGGATGGAATTTCTTGCTTGCTTGCTTTGATGTGCACTGGCTGGTTTTTGTGTTGCCGGTGGGTAGAGAACAAGAGTTTATTCCGCTTGTTGATGCACATCCATCATGATCCCTCTCGTAACGGGATGAAAACGTTCGTACCGGCTTTTGTCATGAATGGGGAGGACGGCAGCAGTATTTGTTGAAAGGAGCGGAGTTTTTTGACTGCAAGTGCAAGTGGTCTCATTCATTTCTTTCTGCAAGTCGTTTTTACTTTTGGTAGGTTATTCCGTACGCGTTGATGGTAACATCGTTCATTCTTCCACCTGCAATAACTGCGCATTTTGTTCCGATCTTCGCGTGAGCGGAGTGGAGCACATGTCTTCGTTTGCGACGAGTTGAACGGCATTACTTGGTCTTCTTTTGTTCGTTGTTCGTCCGGGAATGCTTATTTACGGGCAAGGTTCATTACATAAAGGGTTTATTCCGGCACATATGCGATCCCATCTAAGTAATGAATGATTCTTAAAGATGATCATTGCTTTCTGCTAATCCTTCATTTCTTTCACTTGCCGCTTGTTGACGAGCGGGCGTCAAACTCAGTTCATTCGAGCAGGCGGACGGTAGAAGTGGCGTCCTTTCGTGCGAATCCGACTTCTCGCCGATGCTCGCTGGACAACAGCCGTCGGCCTCCTCCTTTCGCCGGCCGTCTCTTTCA
This sequence comes from Aphelenchoides fujianensis, assembly GCA_024699865.1. NCBI lineage: Eukaryota > Metazoa > Nematoda > Chromadorea > Rhabditida > Aphelenchoididae > Aphelenchoides > Aphelenchoides fujianensis. The sequence continues at coordinate 746,556 of JAMPIO010000015.1, read as the reverse complement.
ACGACGGCGACCGGTTGAACGGACAAGAAGAGTGCAGACTGCTTGTTTCCGATGATCGGTCGTTGTTGGGAGTTTTATTCCGTTGTTGATGAGTACTTGTAAGGGATAATAATCATTCGGTCGTGCGTAATAACTAATGAAAGCAATTGACGGTGGAAAGGTAACCCCTGAACGAGTGTTTTTTGAAGAGAAAGCCGTTGGTTTATTCCGTGTTCGTTCATGATTGAGTAGAGGCAAATAAATTTGCGTACAGCTTTCTCTACTCTATTGGCTGTTTGTTTCGCTCTTAGTCTCTTCAATCGACCGCCACTTATTTCTTCAGTCCAAAGTCTTTCGCTTCTAATGCAAGCAGCAATACATTTACAAACAGGTAAACCAGCCGCTCTTCGGTCGCCTTCTCGCACTACCATTCACTCGGCGTCCAAATTGAGCAAAATCCACCAAAAATCGTTGAAACTGCGATCATCCACTCGTTCCAACTGCCTGAAATCCAGCCATAAATTCGCGTCCTCACACGCCGCCCGTCGATCCACGAACGACGGCGAAAAGAACTCACTTTTTGGGCCGAAAAGCGCCGCCGATCGCCGCGAGTCGGCGGGCGGGCGGCGCGAAAAACCGGCGGGCGGGCGGCGAGGCGGCGGGCGGCCGGCTTTCTCGCTCGCTTTTTCGTTCGCTTCCCGCCGGCCGCCGCGAGTGAGTGGGCGCGGAGAACTCGCCGCTCTGTCGGGCGGCCGGTCGGCCGTACACCCACCGACTGCTCCAACGAACAAACGGCCGCTCTCCGCTTCGATCGCGGGCATTCGGCGAGTGTGTCCGCAGTCGGCGGGCGATCGGAAGGCCGCTGGGCGGGAGGAGCGGCGAGTGGAGAACGCGGGCGGCTGGGCGGTTGGTGGGCACGAGTGGCGTCCACTGCCGAACTGCAAGACTGCTTCCATAAATGACATCCCAACGCCGATCTCGTCTTTCTCATGCAACAAAAGAGTTTATTGGAAGAATGCCACAACAATCTGATGGAATCAGTCGCTTCACTCCCAGATTCGATCGGCAAAGTGGTCGAAGGCGCGACGAGGAAGGACAGGGCGACTGCTGATCAGCGCCAAGTGCCGCAAGCTGTCCGGTCGTCTAGAATAAGAACAAGGAATGAATGACTCTGTGAACGACTACTAACCTCAATGAAAAACGTCGAATAATCAGTTGGTTTTCGTGTTTACTTCGCGACCATCGTCGGTCGTTAAGAAGCTGATGATCAGTGCAAAGGCTGGCTTTTACTTGAGGCATCGCACGTTGCGACAATGGTGACTGCATCACGACGTTCCACCGGAGAGAACGAAGGTCGAGAACAGCAGTCAGGAGTCGCTGCGGAGATTTGCTGTAGCAGATGAATGCAAAGTGCAGGTTGTGTTCTCCTCCCACACTCATGTGCTGAAAGGTCTGAAATGAAACATCCAGCTCGATTATAAAACTTCCCGACACGTACCCATTGCCTTGTGTCCGCCATCTCGGCCGGCCAAGTCAACGGCAGACTCTGCGTTCTCTGTTTGTCAGTGCCGCGACAATACACGAAATCACAGACGTTTTCTTTGCAAGAAAACCAGAACTTCCCGTCCCAAAAGTGAATTCTGCTCATCGCAGCGATCGCAATGTCCGTGCTTTCGATCGCGTGCACGAGTCGCAAATTGGCGTCCGAGCAGTTCAATTCGTAAACAGCCGCCCCGCCGGGTTTCTTGTTGATCAGAAGCAAGGAGTCGTTCAGCATGTGCACATCTTGCACACGCACATCTCCCAATTCTTGGGAACGCCGATAAAACGGCGTGTACGTGAAGCCATCCGCATTCAATCGGATGGTGTTCCAGCGAGTGACCAGTTCAAAGTCAATCACGTCTAAAGCACACATTTCGATTGGCGAACATGCAAGGCTCGGCGTTACTCGGAAGGTTCTCCAAGCCACAGAACACAAGGACTGTGTTTTGATTCAAAATCTCGGTCGCGACAACTTCCTGGTCTAAATCGAGCGAAGAAATGGGCCGGTAGCGACTGAAAAAAGAAGAATCGCTAGATTGACCGACGTTTACTAACCGTTGGGTTTCTCGAAACAAATCCAAAACAAAAAGTTCGTTACGATATTGTGGGGTCAATTCCATAAGATAAACAAAACGGTCGTCAAACATTTTGATCGTGGATTCACTAAAAACTGGAAGTGCTAGAAAGCGACTGGGCTGCCCAAGCGAATCGTTCATTTCGGTAGTGGAAAAAACAAGTGGATAGAGTGTCCGCTTGGATGCCGCGTTCGACTGGTTGATGGCGCCCAACTCGCGTGTACTGCCGACCCGCCGACCCGCTCGTTCGTTCACTCGTGGATGACCGCGAGGAATTCCGACCAAGGTCCGCGGAGCCGGCGGACCGCAGCGGCGATCGAGCGGGCGGGAGATGACCGTCGTCCGAGCGGAAAGAAGCGGCCGGAGCGGGCGGTCGACTGGAGGGCGGCTTTCCGCCGATTCTCCCGCCTTCCGCCAACTAGGGGGACTGCCGGCTGTTGGTTGCGGGCGGGACGAGCCGCCGCTTCGTCTTCGAGTGAGTCCTCCGCCTTCTTTCTCGCCGCAATCCTCCGCCCACTCCACTGCGCCTCCGAGCCGCCGGCCACGAGTGCGCGGCGATCGGCGCCTCCGCCCCGCGGCCCCCGTCTTCGCTGCCGGCCGTCGGAGGGCGACGAGCGGGACGGCCACTCGCTGCTCGTCGGCGGCAACCGGACGCCCGCCGCTTCTTCGCCGCCGCCCTCCGCTTCGCCGCCGGCCGCTCCGCCCACGACCACCCGGCCGATCGGACGGCCGGCGGACACTCCGAAGAAACGAGCGGCACGTGCTCCCCGTCGACTTCCACCATCGCGCCACCCTGCTCTCCTCTGCAGAAGGCGCCCTTCACTCGAGCAACTCGCGGAACTCCCCCACCGACTCGCGGCGATTTCTTTCGTTCGTTTCGGCGCGTCCACTCGAACTCCCGCCTTCTGCTTTCGGCTCCTCGATCCACTCGCCGCCAGTGGGCGGGCGGTGGAGAAAGCGGAGGGGAGGAGCGGCGAGTGTCCGCTTCTCTCGCCGCTCAACGGTTCGTGTTCCGGGCAGCAAGGAGTGGGGGGACGAGCGGGGAGTTTCGCCCGCTGCTTCCTCTCGTCCACTCCTCCGTTCGGCCGACCGACCGCGCTGCCGGCCGGCGGGGCGACGAGCGGGAGGCGCCGATCGAAGGCGAGCGGCCGCCCGTCGCCCCCGAACGCGCCCTCCGTTGCTGCCGTGTTGTTGAACGGAAAGACGAGCACTCGGATCGAAGCCGTTCGAGTAGGAAGCGGGAGTGGCCGGCGCCCCGATGGCCGAGTGGAGATTCGCGCGGAACTCGCCGCCCGCCCGCTTGTTGCTGCCGGTGGAGTGCTCGTGGTCGGCGGTCTTCTCCGAGCGACCCGGCCGGCAGCAGCGAGTGGACTCGCGGCGGGGATCTCCGCTTCGATCGACGGGGGCGAGGAGGAGCGGCCGGCTTCTTCCCACTTCTCCCGCTCGTCCCTCCCGCTGTTCTTCTTTTGCTCCACTCGCAAACCCCGAGCGGGGGGACTCGTGGGCGCCCTCTTCCCCTTCGCTCCTCCACCCGACTGACACAAGCGGTTTGTTTTCAGCCAATCAGACACCAGAGATCGTTCGTTGAGAGAAGACAGTCGGCAGAGAACGCACTCCTAAACGTGAACGCAAGCCTGTCCTCCAACGAACGGCCCTCCACGCAAGGTCGACTAAAACAGAAGAGTTTCGGCGAGGATTCGAGCAATCGGTGGGCTGTCCAGGCAGACTGGCGGGCTGCATGGCCGCCTTCGGGCAGCAGAGCGGCGAGACGAGTGGGCGGAAGCGCGGGATCGTAAGCAAGACGACCGGCGGGTTCAAGAGCGGCGGGCAGAAGTCGGCAGGAGGGCGGCCACTCCGATCGGCAGCAGGACGGAAAACACGGGCGTCCGGAAAGGAGGGGTTCTCACTTGAACGGGGAGCATTCGGGCCGCCTGCCGCTGGAGGCGCGGCCAGGCGGGCGCCAACTCGAAGCCGTCGGCCCGCTGCTGCCGGTGGATCCGCCCGCCCGAGAACGACACCAACTGGACGTCTTCCACGAGTGCTGCAGACGGAGGGATCACTCGCGGCCGCTGGGAGAAGGCGGACGCTCTTCTGCAGCCTCCGCCCCACCTGTGGCTCGTCGGGTCGGTCGAACACGAGGCCGCCGAGCCCGCAGTGGGCGCGAATCCACGCGAAGAAGCCGCCGATGGGGGCGGCCGAGCGGCGCGACCTCCAGCAAACGACGGGCAGCCGGCGGACGAACTGCGGGCGCACGAGCAGAAGACGAGCGCCCACTCGTCGCGGGCGGGCAGGAGCTCGAGCCGCGGCTTCCAACTCCCCACCGACCGAACGCCGAAGCGGACGAAGGCGGCCGCCGAGTGGACGCCGTCGATCGCGCAGCCGAACCCCAGCGGTTGGGGCGGAAGGGGCCGCACGCACGAGAAGACGACCGGCGCGTTCAGCCCCAGCGACCAGCCGGCGGCCCCAATCGACCGACCGGAGCCGCGAATCCAGCGAACGAGTGGACGAAAAGGCGGAAGAGTGTCCCCGCTTGTCGCCTTCCGAGAGGGCGCGAGGGCGTCGAAAGTGTTGAAGTATTGCTCGTTGCTGCCCCTTTTGTTTCCCTGTTGCGTTGACTTGCGGGGGACTCGAACGAATGAGCGCATCGAATGTGCGGCCTGTTGCTCGTCCTCGAGCGTTGGAGTGAAGCTGAGCGAGGATCGAATCGAAAGCATTTCGAGCACGAAGCAACGACTAAAGCGAATTGTGGACGCGTGTTTCGATCACCACAGAAGGCGGGCGTTTGATTCCCGTTGGAAGCGGCTGTTTGCAGGCGCCGTCTGCTCTCTCCTTCGTCCATTCGGCCGCTTGGATCCTCCCGCTGCTCTTCGCTCAACATCACGACGATCGAGCGGCCTCCCGCGTCCTGCCGGTCGGCTCACCCCCGCCGCGCTCTCGACCGTCCGCTCGGCCGCCCGCCGGTTTCGAGTCGTCCGGCTGCTCGTTCGACTGCGTGCTGGAAGCAGTCGTGCGCCCGGTGATCCCCCCACTCTCCGATCGGACGACTCCCTCCTGCTCGCCCGGAATCCACGAGCTGCGAGTGCAAGCGGCGGCCGTCGCTCTCGGCCGGCAGGTGGACGAGCGGCGAGTGAAGGGGGAGGGTCCGTTGGACGTGCAGAAAGCGGAGTCTTTTTCGTTTCGCCGCCTCGGCAACAATTCACACGATTTCTGCCCGCTCGCCCACTTGCAGCGCGCTCTTCGAAACGGCCGGCCGGCCGAACGGAACTCGCGGCCGCCGCTCGACCGCCGTCTTCTCACTCCTCAACGAGAAGCTCCACCTCGTGCCCGAACGCCCGCCGGAGTGATCGAGCGGGGGGCGACGGCGGGACTCCCCACCCACTGGGCAGATTGCTCCACGCAACTCACCGCCACGCCGCCCTCCGAACGACCGGATCGCCGGCCGGGAAGCGGAGGACGCCGCTCGACGGGCGGCGTGCGGCCCGCGGAGGACGCGGACGAGCCGCCAGTCGCCCACTACGCGAACCGCTCGGTTGGACCGACCGGTTGGCGGAAGGGCGGACTCCCGACAATTGAGCGGCTTCGTTTCCAGTCGACCGCTTCGGAATTCTGCCTTCAGCCATGCGGGGAAGGACACACTTCAACCGATGGATTGCCCGTTTGATCTCCGTTGTGTTCGTCGCGTGTTCAGCTGCGAATGAATCGGATGCCCTACTCGACTACAAATCGCTGAACGATCGCTTCAATCCGAACGAACGAGAGGGACAGTCGGTAGAAGGCAGTGGAGCCGGAAGAAGCAGAGCTCGTCTTTTCTCCCCGTTCCACCCGCCTTCTTCCCGCTGGGTCGAACCCTCCACTCGGCGGGCGGGGGTGCTCGTGGCCGAGTGGCTTTTCGGTTGGACTTCCCGCGCCCGCCGTCTGCCGGTCGTCGAACGAAGGCGGCAGTTCGTGGAGTCCGCGGGGATTCCAGTGCACTCGCCGCCGCCCGCTCGCCCACGAACTCGGCGGGTCGACCGCCAGCGAGACGGGCGGGCGACCGGCGGACTCGCGGCGAGTGGCGGCGGGCGGCGCGTCAAGTCGGACGGCCGTCTTGACCGCCGCCGCTCGCCGCGTGGCCGCTTTCTGCTCTGGGAATTGGGATTTCTTTCGTTGATTTCCGTCGATTTCTGCTAATGTTTGGGCGAAAGGTTTGGTAAATAGATTTAGCGGCACTTATCCGAATTTATTGAGACATTCAGGAATACTACAACTACATACTTCCCTCGGAATAATCGAGTAACCGTTTGTGGAGTGGCAGTCCGAATAAAAGTCGTGAGTTCTGCTGCTTGTCCCTCCGCTCACTCCTGCCGCCGCTCTTCTTTTAGCCGCTCGTCGGTGGATGCATGCGGATGGGCGAAGATTTGAGTGAATAGAGGTCGGTTTGATCTTTTTTGATTTCGTTTTGGTACCGCTCCGTTTAGGCGTTGACAAAAGAAATTATCAAACAAAGAATTAGACGAACCCAGTGGCAACAATTTAAAGGACGGTAACTACCAACCAGAACTGCGGAATTTTCACATTTTTACGAAACTCAAACGACAAAGAAGAACTGAATGTGCGAGTAGAAGTGTCTAAAGAAAGGCGAGCAGCCACCAACGAACTATTTCAATAAAAGAAAGCGAACCTTGGACACGACTCTCTGTTCAAGATAAAATGAACTTCTTGCAAAACCAAAGTAGGAGGACGTTCTATGGACAGGTGCACGGAATAATCAGTTGCAAACGAAAATTTAGTCGACATGTGAAACTTTCGTTTTCTGTCGTCGTCTACTCTGTGGATGCGCTTTGCGGTCTTCCGTTCACCCAACGCAAGAAGCGATTGCCTGTTGCCTCAAAACATTTTATTGCCCAACCGCCGACATTCCGCCGTTTTTGTGTTTAGACAAATTTCTGTGAGAGTCTCCCCGCTAGTGCTGCCAGCGACGGGCATTCAATTCCGACGAAAAAAGCGGCTAATCGAGTGTGCAAAACTTTTATTTCCAAGCAGTGGCAGTCGATATTACGGAATCAGAGCTTCCCAACGAACACTCCCATCGAACGAACCGAAAGGTTGAAGTCGACCGGCTGCGTGTCAAAAGCATTCGTATTCTGCTCGCTTACGCGCAGCGCCAAAAGCAACCGATCGTCCAGCCGCCTGTCTTCTTTCAACCAACGGGCAGAGGTCCTTCTTTTTCGACGATTTTACGGAATAAACCACCGACTCAAAACCCAGAGCAAACAGCAACCAAAGTCCTCGCTTCCACCATCAACGCTACGAAATCACAATAAACCGCAAGTGGCGGAATAAAAGCAACCGCCCTGCCGTCGAGCAGTCAGAAGAATCGAATGCCGCCCACCCCGAACAGAAAGCAGAAAAAAGACCGCCGTGTTCAGTGCAGACTGGAAAGAAGGAAGAACGAACGGCCTTCACTCACGAGTGGTGTGAGGAGCGGCAAGCAACAGAAGAGCGGCAACGGAAGGAGGAGCAACAAAACAAGCTTTCACCAAACAGAGGCCACTACGGAATCCAAACTCGAGACGAACGACTTCCTCGTCGCCTTTTAAATGCGGGGGTCGAGCGGGAACGGAAGCTGGAAGCCGAAACGAACTGCGTAGACATGAATCTATGCTCGCTCTCAGTCACTCTTTGCACCGCTTTAATTGAGTGCAATTGCGTGAGCATGAAGCGGCTACAGAATTCGCCGTGCAGCAACTCCTAAAAAGCCGAAAACGAACAAACGTTCATCTGCTTGCAAATCGATCGAGCGATGCCTTTATCTCACATCACTTTGCAAAAAGAAGCCGAGGCGGAATAAAACAAGCTGGAAGTGGAGATACTCGTCGAATGAATTGAAGCGCGTAGTGGAACTCACCGACTCGCTTGAAAACCGGCGGAAGAGAAAAATCGATACCCTTCTGTGATCTTCCCAACTGTTACTCACCGAGTGAAACGAAAGGTTGAGTCGACCGGCTGCGCGTCAAACGAATTCGTATTCTGCTTTCTTGCGACCGGCGCCAACAGCAACCGATCGTCCAGCTGTCTGTCTTCAACTTACGTGCCCACAGCTGCTGCTTACTCAACACTGTGTTGGAAGACGACACGGAATAAGCCATCATCAACTCACATTCCAGAGCAACCAGCAATCGAAGGTTCTTGCTTTCACCATCAACGCTAAAAATTGGACACTTTCCTAAACGGACCGGAATAAAAGCAACCGACCTGCCGTCGAGCAATCAGAAGAATCATATGCCGTCCATCCTGAACAAAAACCAAAAGAAAAACCGCCGTGTTCGGTGCGGACTGGAAAGAAGGAAGAACGAGCAGCCTTCCAGTCACGAGTGGTGTGTGGAGGTGCGGGCAAAGAAAGCGACGATGGGGCGAGACGCAACAAAAACAACCGTTCAACAACCGAAGAATCAATACGGAATTTGTATTCGAAACGAAGGAACTCCTCGTCGCCGATTGAATGCCGATGTCGATCAAGAAGAGGAGCTAGAAACCGAGAACGAAGCGCGTGGACTCGAATCGATGCTCGTTTTTGATCAGTCATTGCACTGCGTACATCGAGTGATAATGTGGGAGCATGAGACAATCTCAAAATTCGCCGTCCGGCAACGCCCAAAGGACAGCGCAGAAGCAACGAACGTCCAGTTGCGTGGCGATCGAATCTGGCGAGGTATTCTTTGCACGAAAACACCTGTGATCTTGCACGGAATAAAACAAATTAAAGCCGAAGATACTCATCGAATACATCGAGGCGTGTAGTAGAGCTCACCGACTCGTTTGAACACCAGCCGAAAAAGAAGAAACGGGTGTTCACAACGAAAGAAACGGGCAATCTGTTGATCAGATCGCACCTCCAACAGTGACGTAATTTGATCTTTCCAACGAACCCACTCACTGACTGAACCGAAAGCATGAAGACGACCGGCTGCGCGTCAAACGAATTCGTATTCTGCTTGCTTGCGGCCAGCGCCAACAGCAACCGATCGTCCCGCCGTCTGTCTTCTTTCAACCAACGGGCAAACAAGCGCTGTTTTTGGAAAGATGCTTCGCGGAATAAACACCCAACTCAAAACCGAGCGCAAACAGTGATCGAAGTTCTTTGCTTCGAGCGTCAACGCTAGCAAACTCGATTGCTCTTTCACGAGTCGGAATAAAAGCAACCCACCTGCCGTAGAGCAGTCAGAAGAATCGAGTGCCGCCCCTCCCGCACAGGAACTAGAAAAAAGACCGCCGTGTTCTGTGCGGACTGGAAAAAAGAAGAACGGGCCGCCTTCAACTCGCGAGTGGTGTGTGGAGCGGCGAGCAACAAGAGCGCAATGAAGCGAGGGGCAACGGGAGAATTCGCGTGAGCATGCAAAATGTCAACGGAATTCCTGCTTGAAACGAACGAAATCCTCGCCGCCTTTGAATGCGGAGATCGAAGGAGAACGGAAGCTAAAAGCCGAAAACGAAGCGCGTAGACACGAATCGACGCTCGCTTAAGGGAACTTTTTGCCCTTCTAAAATCGCTTGATCTTCCATTAGTAGAAGACGGAATTACCTAGCCGTAAGGCAACACCCGAAGAACAGCAAAAAGGAAACCAACTTCCAGCTGCTTGCGGACCAATCAAAAACGGCTATTGTTTCAGATCCATGCCTGCATTGAAAAATAAGCAGAATAAAACATTTCAAGCGCAGAAGTACTCGTCATAAGCATTAAGGTGTGTAGTGCAGCACGCCGACTCGCTTGAACACCAACCGAAAAATAAGAAATGCGCATCTGTGTTAACGACGAAAGGAACGACCAATCCATTTCGCAGCTCGCACCTTCAACTAGCGCGAGGCATGTTCACGGAATTTGCTTTTTTCAACGAACACACTCATCGAATGAACCGAAAGGTTGGAGTCGATCGACTGCGAGTCAAACGAATTTGTGTTCTGCTTGCTTCCGGCCAGCGCCAACAGCAACCGACCATCCAGCTGTCTGTCTTCTTTCAACAAACCTGCAAACAACCGCTGTTTATCATGTACCCTTACAACTGGGACCCGGAATAAACCATCCACTAAAAGCCCAATGCAAACAACAAACGAAGGTCCTGGCTTCCACCGTCAGCTCTGAAAGAACTCCAAAAGTTCGAATTCGCGGAATAAAAGCAACCGCCCTGCCGTCGAGCAGTCAGAAGAATCGAGTGCCGCCCCTCCCGCACAGGAACTAGAAAAAAGACCGCCGTGTTCTGTGCGGACTGGGAAGAAGGAAGAACGAACCGCCTTTCAGTCGCGAGTGGTGTGTGGAGCTGCGGGCAACAAACGGTGGCAATGAAGCGGGGGAAACTTACGCATTGGCCGCTGCTCGGAAGGTAGAAGGAGCGTGAGCGGACTCCTCGCCGCCTTTTGAATGCGAAGATCGAGCGAGAACGGAAGGAGGAAGCAGAGAGCGAAGCGCGTGGACACGAATCGACGCTCACTTTGGGGCCCTCTTTCCACTGTCTAAACCGAGCGATAATGCGGGAGCATGAGCAGGCTTTTGAATTAGCCGTGCGGCAACGCAGGAAAAAAACGAACGTCCGGCTGTTTGCGAACCGATCGAGCGGGCTTTCATAGCAAGAAAACACACTGGAAAACTTGCTCGGAATAAAACGAGCTGAAAGCAAAGATACTCGTCAAATGAATTGAAACGGGTAGTGGAGCTCGCCGGTTGCAATAAGAAGCATGCACTTCTCGTGTTTTTTTTATCTTGTACCACATGATTTACGTTAAATGTACGCAATCGACGTACAGGACACTTGTAAGTCATTTCAACGGAATAAATCCGCCCGTTGAGTTCGAACCCGTCTCTTCGGCAGCCAGCAGCGCTTTGACGCACCGCGCAACGTGGTTATTTGCTGCCCTCCAAACGGAATAAAAACAACGCCTTTTCCGTGTAATCAAGAATGAATATGGTGTCCTCCACCCAGCATCCAACAGAAACAGCCCCGAACTCCGCGCTGATGAGAACAACGAGCGACTCGATGGCGTCAACGATGCTCGTTGTGTCGAGAGCAAAGTCGTACAACAACCATGCCTCCGCGCTCAACGAGCTGAGCGTGCGGGCAGCCAGCAGGCATATCTACGGCACATTTGCGCTCAATTTTGTCCGGAGCTTAACGCTTGTCATCAAAGTTTATCAACGACCTGGCCAAACGACGACTTTTGAAACTGAAAGAACCCATATCGTTAAAGACACGCGTAGAGCGGAATCTCCCCGCAGTCTGTGGACAGAAGAGACAGTAAGAAGATGGCGGTGGATGAATGAGAACGAGCGGGAATCTTGGGGTCGATTCAGGGAGTTCTGATCGGAGAGTGCCCACTGCCAATGCTCGTCTCTGCCAGAGTGATCAATGACACCCCTTCAGCAAGCAGTGAATGGGAAGAACGAGCAGCATTCGGGCATGCAGATATCGCCTGCGTCCACCTCTAAAGCCAGCAGAACCCAATCGAAAAGCGGGTTTCGGAATCTCCACTAACATAAACGAACAAGGCTACAAAAGAAGAGCAAGCACGTCAGTTGAAACTATCACGCAGTCAAGAAATAGTGGGATCTCGTCGGAATAAAGCGTCTGCTTTTCCGCTTTGAACGACTTGATCAGCTGGAGCAAAGACGAAAATATCGGCGAGACGCCGTGCAGCAAACGAACGGGCGTCAAAAGAATTGATTCCTGGACACTCTGGTCGGCGTTCGAATAAACGACCCGCTTGCTCGTAGACAGTCAAAATGGAGTGCTCTCTTTCGGCATCGGCTGGCAAAGAAGCGAATAAACGAAAACGTGCAGTTCTGATTTGACAACAACGTTGTTCGGCCGGAATAATCGAATAAAAAGAAACCTCAACGACAAGAAGGTGCCTCGGTGTTGACAATTCTCACAGCAAAGGACAGAAAACTCACGCCGTGCAGCTCGACAGGTGCAAGCAGTTGGTTATGTTTACTACAAGAAAAACTTTTCTGACGTTCTAGCAACTGAAAAGATCACACACCTCCTTGCGGAATAGACGGGTATTAAGTCCGCCGTCGAAAGACGAAAAAAAGAGAACGTAAATGATTTAAAAGACGCCAGCGCGCTCTAAGAATCGGAATAAACCATCAACTTCTTCGATCTGCAACGCATAGGAAAGAATGCACAGTCACCCATTCACCGCTTTCTGTTTTCTTCTCCAAGCGATCGACCACTCCTCGTCCTCCAGTCCGACGGCAATCGATCGTCAGCTGAAACAAGACCAATGGATGGACGGCTGCGCTCCGGTAGTTCCGGTCTTGACGGCTCTCGTGCGGCACCCACTCGCTTCTTCGAACTCTCCAATCGTTCTTGCGGCCTCCTCCCTTCTCCTCCGCTTCTTCCCGCATTGCTCCCCCCGTCGTTCCCCCACGCCTTCACCGATCGACGCAAACGGTGAGTTCCGCCGCTCTCCGCCCGCCTTCACTCCAGCCGTTCTTCAGGCCGCCCGATTGGCGTCTCCTCCGCCAACTGGAAGGTTTGGTCGGTGGCTCTTCCGACGAGTGGCCATCTTCCGCTTGTCCGGCCGCTTCTTCTTTCGAGCGGAAAGAATGGGGCGGACGGCCCCCACAGACGGGCGGGCACTCGCTTCACATTGGCGTTCGACCACTCGCCCACTCCTCAGCCTGCAATCACGCTTTCCAATCACACTATTCATTCGCTATTAAAGACGACGGTTAACCACATGCTCGTGAACAACCAAGAGATTCTCGCATTGCTCCTGCTGGTTGCCCTCCAAAACTCACTTCCTCCTCCAGTTAGCGCCGACTGCTCACTGAAAGCGAGAATCTCCAATCGAACGACATCCACACGAACAGAAAGAAGCGGATGCGCGGAACACAAGTGGGACTCGTCCGCCCACTCGTTGAGAGGGATGAAGCGGGAGAAAACCCCTGTAGGCAAGAGAAAGAAAGGCCCGTTTCGTCCGATACACCCGCACGACGAACTCGAACGACGGCGTTGCAAAAAAGACGAGCGGGGGAAAACAGCCGCTCGATCAGGACTCCGTCTTGCGGCGGCTGAGCATCCGATCGACCGTCGTCTTCGCGTACTTGAGCCGCTCGCGGAGTTCGTGCGAGCAGCCCGCCTCGACAAGGGCGGCCGGCGCTGCGGGTCGCCGAACGTCGCCGCCCGCATGGACGGCGAGACGATCAGCTTCGTGTGGTCCTGCAAGCAACCCGACAGTCCAACGAATCGAACGGAAGGAACACCCCATTGGAGCGTCCCGTCCGTCAGCAGCCGCACGACGGCCACGTTCGAGCGGAACCACTCGCAGAGGCGCGGGAAGCGAACGAACTCCCGACCGCCACGCGGCAGCCGCTCGCCCGCCGACCGCAGGCGTTCGATCATGTACGAGCGCCACTCCGCGAGCAGCTCGACCTTCTTCTCCAGCGTCTGCGCGTACTCGGCGCCCCTCGCGTCGATGGACTGGAGCCGACTGCAGGCGGAGGGGAGGAGTGGGCAGAACAAAGGGGAACTCACTCTCCGTTTGGATCAACCAACAGCTTCTTGTGCTCGTTCAACAAGACGCCCACCGAGTCGTCGCACAGCTGGTAGGCGAGGCCGCCCTTCTCCGCGTAGCCCACCCACCCGATGCGGGGTGCTCGTCCCGCACGTCAACTGCAATCAATCGAGCAATCAGGGAAGCATTCGGGGGACACTCACGATCGTTACTTGGCACCTGCTCGCCCTGTCGGCAGAAGAAGGGCGCCAGCTGGTTGGCCGCGTTGTTCGGGTGCTCGACGATCGGCGTCTCGTCCTTCTCGCTCGCCTTCCAGCTGCTCACTACCATCGCCGCGGCGTCCTGCGCGACGGGCGGCTGCAGCGGGCGCGCGACGTCGCCCAGCCGAGTCTCCGGCTAAAAGCGAGCAGAACGGGGGCGAGTGAAGGGAGTGGAAGGGGGAACAGACGTCGATCATGCCGCCCGAGAGGTTCTCGTGGTTGAAGCGCGGCACGGACACGAGGCACGAGACGGGCAGCGCGTCGGGCAGGAAGCCGCGCGAGAAGACGGTCGGGCGGTCCTCCGGCTGCGGCGCAAACAGGGCGGCGATCAACTCGTGCGCGTGCCGCCCGATGCGCGTCGGGATCACGTTCGCGTTCCGCCGAATCCTCGCGTACGTTTGCTGCAGCGAGAGCGGTCGGAATCGGAGGGAAGACCGGAGGAAACTCGCCTCCAAGCAGAGCGTCTCGAACGGCGGCTTCCCGACGAGCAGCGTGTGGAGGACGCAGCCGACCGCCCACACGTCCACCCCGAACGAGTGGCCGGCCTTGAGCAGCGGGTAGTGAACGAACGAAGGAGGGAACGAACCGAAGGAGTTGGGCGTGCCGCAGAGCTTCCGCCGCTGCTACCCGTCGCCCATCTTCAGCTGCAGGTGGTCGTCGAGGAACAGGTTGCCCAGCTTCAGGTCCCGATGGACGATCTGCCGGGCGTGCAGGTGCTGGCAGCCGGCCACGAGCTGAAAACGACGAGTGAGCGGGACGGAGCGGAACGAAGGGCGCTCGTTTGACGCGTGAAGTAGCGGGCTTCCGGCTCGGTGACCACTCGACGCCGTCGGTGGAACTCCAGCAGCGAGCGGCGGGCGGCCGGCGTTCTCCCGATCGGCGGACCGGGGACTGCGGAGGGCTGCGAGAGTCCCCGCTTGTCGGCGGCTATTCGGCGTGTCGAGTGGGCGGCAGCGAAGAGGGGACGAGTGGCCGGAGGATGGAACGAGTGGGCGGTCGACTGCTCTCCGCTTCCCCGCACCGCTCGCCGTCGTCCATCCACGCACTCGCCGATCACTCCGAAAAGAACTCGGGAGAGCCGCCGCCCCTCTCCGCCCGCCACTCGCTTCTTCGGGCGGCCACTCGGCGGACGGCCGGCCGGAGGGCGCCGGCCACCGGAAAGCGGAGACTCCCGCCGCCCGCCCGTGGTCGATTCCCTCCCCTCGCTTCTGGTCGAAAGGCAGAGGGCCCACCCCGAGGGAAGACGGGAGGGCGGCCGTTCGACTCGCCGCTCGAACGGGAGTGGCGGGCGGCCGTCAGCGAGGGGTCGATTGGAGCTGACTGTTGTCTAATTAATCGATTCATATGTTGCACGAGTTAAAATCGCTTGCTGAAGGGACACGGAGGAAGGAGGTCGTTGAGTCGAGTGAGATCGATGGGCAGTTTGGCCGTTGGAAGAGGTTGGATTGCAGAAGAACGGCTAGCGATGTGTTGGATTGCCGTCAATTCTTCCCGTTTTGTCATCAACACTCACGCCAGTGATTATTCCGACATCAGACGTTCTTTAACGTGCGTTCTCGTGTTAGTTTATGCGCAAAGCATCACGCACACCTGCAGCACAGGAGATTTGCGGTTGCTTTTGCCGGACACAAACGAATATCTTCTGTCGGACGCGTGAGACGAGATCACCGGTTTCACTGCTCGTGCTGTCTGGCGTTCCTTCGTTTTAAATCGCCGTACACTTAAAAGAAAACGTGTCGATTATTCCGCCAAACGCTGCATCATCTTCATTCTCGATTGCATGAAGTCTCGCTGCCCGCTAGTTCTTGGCTTTGTTCTCTTCTGCCGCCGACTGTTCGCCAAGCTCGCATGGAGCAATCCTTGCATCGTTTCGGTCACTTCTACGAGCATTCGGCAAGACCCGCCGAGTGGACGGCGTTCAGTTTCGATCGGGAGTGGGCGGTTGGTTCGCCAGCCGCAGTCGACGAGAAAGCTGCCGGGTTCTTCGACCTTGCTGCTCGTGTTCACTTCTTTCTTTTCAGGTTGGAAGCTCCAGGAGGCGCCCTCCCGAAAGAACGAGGCGCGAAGACCGCCGCCTGCCGGCCGGACGCCCGCCGCCCGTCGAGCGGCCCCCACGGCGTCCCCGTAGTCCAGTGGGATGGGTCGCGGATTGCGAGGCGGGAGTCCCGTTGGCCGGCGGGATCGAAACCGGCGGTCGAGAGGGGGCGGGCGGCCGTGGAAGACGGCAGAGTGCGCGGATCGGCCGGCGAGTGGCGGGTGGCTCCAACCGAAAAGAGGGCGCGTGGACGAGGGTGCGAGTGGGCGGCGGGCGGACAGGGCGCCGCAGCCATTCGTCCGCCACCCGGTTTCTCACCGGTCGAACAAGGAATTTCGCATTCTCTCCAGAGCACGGCAGTTGATTCGCCTGGATGGGGTTCGTGCGACGAAGTGTTTTATTCGTGAAAATGACGCCGCAAACCTTCATTGGTTGACGGTTTTCGCTGTTGTCCTTTAATCGTTTCTGGTTGGAGCTTGCTCACTGCGAACTGTTTTTTCTGTTGCTGGCGTTCGATAAAAGGGTAAATTATTCCGTCGACTATTAAATCCGCTGTTCGACCCCCGAGTCCTCCCGGCACTCCCTCCACGCCTCCGTTCGAGGTTGGCTGCAGCATTCACCGCTAGACGGCCACTCCTCCGCGTGGACGACCGCCTCGTTTCGGCGACCGGCGGGCATTCGGGGCGGGATTACCGCTCGGAGTGGGCGCTCGTGGACGGGCGGGCGGGAGTGCCCGTCTGCCGCCAGTCGGCCGGCTGCTCTCCGGCACGGGCGACCTCCACACTTGCCGAAGGACTGCCCTCTCCCAGTGGAAGGGGCGAGAGACCCCGAGACGACACGCGAGTTGCCCGCTTCAAATGGGGAGTGGTCGTCGAGCGGCCAAATTCACTTATCTTCACGTTCTTTGATGGACGGTGAGTGAATCCACTTTTTTTACGGCTGGAGGGTGAGTGTAGATTGCTGTTGATTTATTCCGGAATTACGTACCGCTTTGGACGTGATATTGTTTGTTTAAAGTATTATTCCTTGTTAGAGTCTTTAATTGTGCGTCTTCCGAACGGTCGCATTATCTTTCTTAACGCGAAACCAGCAAACTCACAAATTAAACCGACCTACCGTCATCAAATCGCAAACTTGCTCGAACAACCGTACGACTCGTGCACAAATCTGTCCACAAAACTGCTTCTAATTGCCTGAAATGCAAAGTAAAATTCACGCAACCAACAGCCGTCAATCCACGCACAAATGATCGGCAAAAAGAACCCGCTTCCTCGCCCGAAACACGCCGAAAAGCGGGCGAAATCGGCGGGCGACGAGGCGGCGGCGTCCGACGGCCGGGTGCGAGCGGCGCGCAAGAGAGCGGGCGGGCGGGCGGGCGGAGAAAAAAGACGGCCGACGCGCCCGGCGCCACCGAACGGACTGCAACGCCCACCCCCAGTGGACGGGGCGATCGGAGGTGCCGACCACTAGCCGCCCGGCCGCGAGAAGAGGGAAGGCGACCCCAACAGCACGCCGCCTGTTTGTGTCGAGCACCTCCACTCCGCGAGGGCCGGAAGGAAGCGAGTGGAGGCGGCGGTCGGCGGGCGTCCTCTCGGCGCGTCCATCCGCCGAGCCGACTGGTGGACTCCGAGGGGGCGCCCGCTCGTTCGTTCGGGGCACTCGCGAATTCGACGAGCAGACGGCGGAGCGGCGAGAGCGGGCGGGCGGAAGCGGCCGGCGGTTCGTGGCCGTGGAGTGGACGAGTGCCCGACGGCGGCCGCCCCGCTCCGCCCGCTCGACTTCTCGCCCACTTCCACGCGGTTCACCTCGCCGTCCGGCCGCTCGATCGGCCTCTCCACCGCGAACGGGACACTCGCGGAACGAGCAGAACGATCGCCGCCACGAGAAAGAAGCGAGCATTCGGGAATCTCCGCGAGCGCGACCACTCGGCGCTTCGATTTCGGCGGCCGCCCGCCCGAACGGCGGAGAGGACGCCGCCCGGACGAGCGCCCTCAATCCACGTGCGCCCGCAGCGGTCGTTCGAACCGCCGGCGAGTTTCCGGCGTTTCTTCGCGGCCACTCGCCCCGCCCGCCGCTCGTCCGGCCGGCCGGTCGTGCTCGAGGAATGCGGGCGATCGGCCGGCCGGAGGGTTCTTCCCTCCGTCCACTCGACGAGCAGAAATCCCACCGGGGTCCCCGCTGCCCGCCGCTTCTCGGCCGCTCCCGCCTTCTCTCCACTGCCCGCAGTCCCCCACTTCCTCAAGGAGGACGAGCGGGCTCCTCGCCGCCTTCAACGGGGAGCTCGTGGCCGGCGGGCAACAGCGAGCAGTCCCGCGGGCAGGCAGTTCGACGGCCGCCCGACTGCTCGTCCACTCGCTCCACTCGGCGCTCTTCCGGCCGGCAGTACGGGAAGCTCCCGCCTTCTCTCCGCCGCCTTCCCGCTCGTTCCGGTCGGTCGATCACGCGTGGACGTCTTCCAGCATTTTTTTTGATCGCTTTGTTGTTCGTTTCGTTCGGGAGATCTTCGAGCGGGCGGTCGGCGGGGAGAACCGCGAGCGAGCGGCCGCCTTCGAGTCGCCGAGGAACGCCCGAAGGAAGCCGGCGACCTCCCGCACCTCGTCGAACCGCACGGCCATCGGCTCGCGTGAGGCCGCAGGGGAGGAGCGGGGAGTCGTGGAGGACGGTGGATGTTTATTGATTGTTGCTTTGTTGCCTGTGGTTGTGTGATGAACGGGGTTGTTTGATCCACAGGGGGAAGAGGGAGAGCTCTTGGTTTGTCCCTTGAGCAGTCTCTAGTGCATTGTTCTCGCTCGCTACCTCCCCGCCGCCCCCAAACGCAAGAAAGAGAAGCGACCGCCAGTCGGCCTCCTCGCCGCCCGCTCGTGTTCGTGTCGCGAACACGCGAGGACGAAAAGGACGGGAACAAACGGCAACCTTGCGGAGAGCTCTGCCCGCCTTCCAGTGGTCGTACGACCTCGAAGCCCACAGATATCCAGCACTCGATCATCCCTGTTGCTCATTTCTCGCCTCATTCCCGTTCGTTCCGCTTCTTTCTTTAATCCATCCAACCCTTAGAGATTCCTTTGTTCTTCCTCTTTGTACCCGCCGATCGCCGCCTGCCCCGCTCGGCTCGCTTTCCTCTCTTCCTTTCGAGGGGTTCAAGAGAAGCAGGTGCCCGTCTCGGAGCACACCCGCCGCCTCCCCCGAGTTGCGGATCGCCTTCTTGGACCACGATCACGGCGGCGAACTTCTCGTCCTTCCCCTCGTACACTCGACCGAGCGGACGGCAGTGCGGCGGTCGGTTTCTCTTCTCCCTGCCTACTATTTCTCTCCACTCTCGCCGTTGTTTACCCCGAGCGAGCCGCCAACGCGCCGTACGCCCGCCCGGCCGGTTCGCGTATAAAAGGCCGTCCTGCCGCCCATTCGGGGCTTCGCTCCCTTCCGCCCTTTCGGGGGCTTCCTTCTCTTCTCCCGTCCGCCCTCCCACCGACCCCTTCGAGCGGCCCGTTCGCTGTTTGTTTCGTGCGAGTGGACAATAAACTCTTCTATTCTACGCTCGTGGTCGGCCGATCGCACTCTAGAGGAATCTCCTTCCTTCCCCTATCCTTTGGCCATCGAAACGAGCGCCGAAAGGCCCGTCTTCGACATTCGGCGGCGGCGGTCAAGTCGGGCGGCCGCCGTTGCCGCTTTTTTCCCCGCCCGCCGCCCGCCGCTTTCTGCTGCTTTTTTTCGCGCGTTCGGGCGCCCGACAACCGGCAGTTGGCGGGAGAGCGACTATGTGGTTGGCGGATGGATGCGAGTTGCCGGAGATTTAGATAAACGAAGGTTGGTTTATTATTTTCTGCAATTTGTTTGGTGGTCGGCGCGTAAGAGGCGGGACAAAAGAACCAAGCGGTTGAAATAATCGACGGATCTTTGAAAAACGAATTAGCCGGCTGCAGTTGAATCTGTTCACCAAACGAGAGCAATGAAAAGAAACGTGTGGAAAACAGGCTTTTTAAATTGGTTACAACGTAATGGAGGAACAAGCACTAAGAACCATTTGTCTAATCATCTTTTAAGCGACATTTTAAGCCATTTTGCGAAATGAAAAACGTATTCCATCGCCAAGAAAACAACGAGTTCGTCTAACTGCTTTGCGTTTTATCATCTCACCATTTGAAGCGCATTCGCGGAATTCGCCGTCCAACAACGCCCGAAGACCACGATAGAAAAAGAACGGTTATCTGTTTCCGAACAAATCATTGGTGATTCCATTCCGCAAACACCACCCACAAAGAAAGTCGAAGCACCCCGAAAGAAAGAGCCCCGCTGAGCGAACGGGAGTGTGGGCGAGCTGACCGGCCGCCGCTCGCCGCCCGCTCTCCTCCGCGTTCCTCCGAGCCACCCACCACTCGCTGCAACGAACGACGCCCTCCCCCTCTGCAGCTTCAGATGCAACGATCGAGTGAACTGTGGTGAAGTGCTGAGCGGACATGGAGCGGGCGGGCATGTCCACCTTTTATTAATCGTGGTAATGTTTGTGGACTAAACTAAAAAAGCAGGAAATGATAAAATGGAGGAATGGGAATAAAGCCGTTAGTTAAATACAATGCAGAACTCGCCGTTGATCTCATTTACACGCGTGTGCCACAAGGACCACCCCATCGCGGAATAAAAACCGGATTGTTCGTTACGCTCGCTGTCATAAGAAGTCAAATCAAAGCACTCTACTGCGCAGCCAAAAGAAAAACCACTGGTTGCGGCAGTGATGGAAAAAACGAGCAACTCCTAGCCGCGAGTGTTGTCCGTAGAAGCGAGTGCAGAGCACACCGTCGATGAAAGCGGCTGCGGCCGACGAAAACCTGCAAGAAACTCGGCTGTCATCGGAACTGCCGTACAGCGCTAAGCGAACGGCCGCCACTCGCTTGCAATCCGCTAAAGTGACGCGGCCACACTCATGCGTTGATTCAGACCGCTTCCATGGAATAACCGCTCCACTCCCCTCTCGAGCAATGAACGTAAATGAAACCTCCCCGTCGCAATCTTCTTTCTTTCGACGTTCAGCTGAAGACCCGAGCAACAGTCCGACGGGTGATCGCGCCGTCGAGTTCGTCCCACCACTCGCCGGGCAGCGAGTGGCGAGAGGTGGGCGGCCGGCTGGATTGATGGCCGCAGTTATCGATTTTTTCGTGGATGAGCGGCAATCGCAAATAGCTGAAGTGTTACAGTAGCAAGAACGCCGACTACGCGCGTTTGGCACCGTCTGATTGAACCCAGCGAGATGCGGAATAAAACGGGAAGTTTGACGCTCTTGTAGCGTAAAATACACCCTGTTGACGAACAGTTGGCGGAATAAACCTCCGCTTTGGTTGCTCTTCTCATCGCATCTGAAATCGGCAACAACCGCGCGCACAACTAAAATTAGTGATCAGAAACGGCAAGCTCGTGTTAACATTTACCTGCCGGCCGAAAAACAATTAGCAGGAAGGAAGTAACGAGGGGCAGAGGTTGCGAAACGAAAGTGGCTTGAAGTGCTCGTTGAAGAGAGCAAATCCGCCTGTTTTGTGCTAGCGGGTCAGAGGACAATCAGCGAACACGAGAACGGAATGAAATCCAGTACACAACCGCTCGTTTATCAAGTAAAAAACAGAAACTCACAATGATGCTGAACGACAAACAGATCACACCGATCACTTCAATTGAACCAACCCAATGTATTCAAACTCCGTCGACAACTCGCACTCGCCCGCTCGTTCAGTCGTTCCGTTCCCAGCATCCTCAATTGTTCGAACGTTTTCCCGCTGCTGCTCCTCTCGTGCTTCCGCCTTCTTCGATCAACTGGTGTGTTTAATCCCAATGGCCATTCCCTCCGCTCTCCACCCACCCGTCTGCTCGCCGGCAGCAGAAGGCGGCAGTCGATCGGCGAATCCACTGGACTACGGCGGCCGACGGGCGGGTCGTCCACTCGGCGGGGACCCCTTTCTTCCGCCATTCGAGTGGTGGACGGCCGCTCGTTCTCGTGGGCAGTCGGGTGTGAGCGGAAGAGCCGTCCGTCCGTTCGATTCGACCGTTCGATTCGTTGCGGGAGTGGCCGCCGGTCGGTCGGCTGGCGGCTTCTCGGCGGGCCGCTCGACGGAAGCGGGCGAGTGGCGGCGGCCGTCGGAAGACGCCGAGTGGGCGGCGAGTGGACGAGCGGCCGCCGCCGTCGACCGCCGAGAGCCGCGGCGATCCCGACGGTCGGCCGCCGTCGAGAAGCCGGCCGATCGATCGAAACCGAACGCTCGTTCGATTGCGTGTTGGGGGGCGTTCTTCCCCGCCGGCCGCCGCTCCGTCCACTCCGCCCGCCCGCTTCCTCGCCGCCCTCCTCGCTGGACTCGCCGCCCGGCCGCCCGCTCGGCAGTCGGCGCGCGGATCCACGGGACCACGGCGGCCGGGCGGCTCGTCGGCCCCTCGTGTTCTCCCGTCCGTTCTGCCGCCCACTCGCCGCCCGCCTTCTTCTCCGTTCGGCCGAGTGGGCGGGCGGGCGGTCGGGCGCGTGCCGGACGCGGCGGAGAGGAGCGGCGGCAGCGGGCGGATCTCCCGCACCGAGCGGCCGGCGGTCTCGCGGGCGGTCGGGGCGGCGGGCGGCTCGAGTGCGCGCGGACGGGCGGCGGAGTGCGCACTGCGGCAACACGCGGGCGGACGAGCGGGGGCAAGCGGAGCTCCCCGACCAGCCGCCCTCCTCGGGAACTCGTCCTCCCGACCGCCCGTCCACTCGTTTCTGCCCGCTGATTCGTGTGTTCGCGCCCGGATCGGCAGTCTCCAGTGGGCAGTCGAAAGTTCGCCTCCCTTCCGCGTGGTGTGTCGCCCGCTCCCTGCCGCCCGACCGGCGGGATCTCCTGCTCGTGGGCCGCCTTGATCAAGCTGCCCGCTTTTGTTGTGCCCGCCCGCCGGAGTGCTCGCGGTCCCCATTGCGCACTGCGGGAACACGCGGGCGGGCGGGCGGAGGCGGCGGCCGGCTGGGCGGCTGGGCGGCGAGCAGGCGGGCGCGTTCATTCGTGCGACTGCCGCGTGTTCGGCGGCCGGCTTTCTTTTCGCTCGGGTCGCTGTGGAAAGCGGTCGGCGTCGAAATGGAGCGCTCTGGCGTCCACCAACTGTGTTCAAAGGTTCGCCAGAACGGTGGTGTTGATGAATCATTGGTGGACGCTCATGAATCGCTGGAGAAACGAAAGGAGCCTTACAGCGAGTTTTGTCTCTTGGTAATGCTGATTTTGCGTTATCTTTCCTTTAAGTGCGGTTTGCAGGACGGGAGTATTGTGCGCTATTCAAGCGACGGGCGGCACGCGTACATCATTTGCGAAGGGATTCAGCGCATTTGTGTTGTGGATTTGGTTCGCAACACTCAAATGTAGGCTTTGGTTTTGCTTAGGTTCCCAACCTGCCTTGTTTAAGTGTTTTCAAGCCTACCGAAGACTTTGGGTGGGATATTCAGGATTTTGTGGTTGTGAATCTGTCTACAATCATCGCCTTAAACTATGAAGACTTGGCTTACGACACCTTAGATTACGACGGCTTGCTGTTTATTCGCTTATGTCCAAAAAACCAGACATTTGAACCAACAAGAATGGACGTGCGACCGAATAGTGCAACCACTTACGTGATCACGGCCATCGGAGGAGCGAATGTCGAAGTCGAACGTGCGGTGATCTTCCAAGGAGATCGGCACGAGCAGCTTCGATTTGTTCGCGTGAACATCGATGAAGGCAGTTTGCATGTGGATTGGAACGAGCAGCTGCCCTATTACTCGCTCTCTTGCGGTTTCGGAAAAGACGGACACATGCTATACGGTCTGTCGCGGCACTCACATAAACTGAACCGCTTGTACGAGTTTGACATAGAAAAGAAGAAATGGTCCACTGCCGAGCTGACTGGTGAATTCAATGCACACGTGAGTTGTGTTTAACAAGAGAAGATCGCATAACAATTTTTCAGCTATACTTCGAAGTGCCGTTTTGGTCGCGCAAACACGCGTACGTCTGCGAATGGAACGAGGGTCACGGAAGTTTCCTCTACCGTTGCAACTTGGAGAAACGTGTATGGGAGAAGCTGCCGCTTGCAATTGACAACATCGAGCAAATCACTCCAATCGCAGGCAAGGAAACCGGCGAGGATAACCAACTGCTGATCGTCGGCAAAGACGAGTGCGATGAAGAACGTAGCATTTACCGCGTGCTCCTTGAGTGGGTCGACACTCCGCCGTTTCAACTCTTGATTTCGCTTTCAGCACGCCCGACTCGCTCCTCCGCCTCGCCGTTGACGCCCTCCGCAAGAGCCGGCTGGACGTGGACGGACCGGCGGGCTTCCACGGGCTCATGAGCAGCGAGTGCGGCCGGAAGATTCTTCCCTCCGTCTACCCCAACATGACGCCCATTCTCCGCCTCTGATCGCTCGAATAAACTCCTGCCTCGAACAAAAGCGAGGGCATCCAACGGGGAGCAGAAGGCGGGCTCGACGGCCGGGGATCACTGGGCGGTCTTCACTCGAATGAGTGGGCGGTCGATCGGCCGGCAGTCGGGAGAGCGGCGAGCAGGACGGGCGATCGGCGGGCGGGAAGACGCGCCCCCGACCGGCCGCTTCGATCGGCCGAGTGAATCCCCCGGAAGGCGGCGAGGGGATGGCGGATGACTGTCGGTGACGAGTGTTCGCGAGTCGTTCTCTCTTCTGGAAGGAGAGCGGGGGCTTTTCGCCTTTTGCTCGCTCCCGCCGGTCGCTCTCGCTCACTTGCTTCTCGCCTCAATGCGGCCACTTAGATGCGCCCTCTGGTGCACGCAAGACGGATATCACAGTCCGGGGAGCTGTTGGAGGCAAAAACCAAACGGTTGTTCGCCTGCTGGACGAAAGAAGTGGCCGTTGGAGTGAGATCGTGCAGTGGGCTCTCTGTTCTTCGATTGGGCGCTTCATGAGCGGCCGGGAGCACTCGTTGGCTTGAACAGGAAAAACCCGAAGAATTAGAATGGCGACGTGTTTATTGAGCGGAAAAGAACAAACGAAGAGGGAGTGCGCGGGGAGAAAGCTGCCGCTTTCGTCGGGGTCACGTTCCGGGCGCTCGTACGACAGGGTTGCTGGCCGACTGGTTGGCGCTCGGAGCGGTGAGACGACCAAGACGAACATGAACGGCGGCGGTCGACTTGGAAGGCTAGTTCTGGGCTCAAAGACGGTCGCTAGATTCTCGTTGGTGATGCCAACGCACAAACGCTTCGTTTGACGGACATGTGGTCTGGAGGTTTTGTTGAGGGTGAAAGAAGAGTGTTGGCATTGTTTTATCGTTGGTTGTTCGCCGTCCTAGGGGTTAATTCCGTCCCAGTCGTCTACGACAACGCGAGTTACGCAAAAGCCGATGTTTCTTGGTGATTTCTTCTGGATGAATGGCACCTTGACCGTTAAGTTTATTCCGCTGCTTCCGGAAGTTTCCATCGATTACTATCCTCAGAGGAGAACAGAAGGTTTCTTAGTGTTCATCGGTAGTTTCATGTTTACTTCTGCGACGATGTTGGTGCTCGTGGACGTAAAAATTCCGCAGAACTGTTGTCGAGCGTCGAGTGTTTTCATCGTCCGCTTAGCGGTAAATCCGTTCATTTTTTGTTGCCACTTGCTTGCAAACGGTGGATTCTTTTTGAACCGGGCTGTCGGAAGACGGGATTGATTCCGCTTTCGGCGCTATGATATGGGCACGTTGGTAAAAAGCTGATCGGCACATTCTCACTTTTGCTTGAGTTCATGCTTTGTACATCTGGTTTCGACGCGGGACAGCAATCGAATGGTCGGCTCAAGAAGACGACCTTAAAAACGGTTGTATCCTTATTGCTTTTCGGGCGAACTCTAGCAGATGCTCGTTTATTTCGTCGAACATGGTAGTGATGTTCCAAAACCAAAACGTTTTGGTTTTGGTCTTGTTTTGGTCGTTTGCGAAAATCGAGTTTTGGTCTTGGTTTTGGTTTTGGTCATCTTCGAAAGTTTTGGTTTTGGACCAAAACTGACCCGCCCGACCAAAACCAAAACAAAACTGCTAAAGACCCCCTAAAATGAGGCTCGAAGTGCGTGCAAGCAGCAAAAAGTTCCCACTCGCTGCCGTTTGTGGCCTCGTTAGGTGATCCTTTTGCTTGTATTTCTCGTTCTGCCACCTTACGGAAGGTTAAACGATCCGGTGTTGATCACAAAGGAGCGTGGCTAATTAACAGTCAGTCGATCGAAACGAATTTCTTTTGGAGTTGTGGGCGACGACCTCCGACACTTGGCCGCATCCGAAGCGAACACTCACTTTAATTTCGGCGGTAAAGCAGCCATAGTGCGGCATTTGAAAACAGGCCTAAAATATAACCCACTTGTTTGTTGCTAAGGCGATTGTAAGCTCTGAACGCATTGTATCGAAAAAGGCATCACACATACGACGTCAAATAATCGTTCTTACGCAGAGACCTTTTTATCAACCATTCTGAAACACTTACAAACACAAAAAGACGTTTAAAATTTACACCTTTCCAGGTTTCCAAAAAATTTGAGAAGTTTTGGTTTTGGTTTTGGTTTTGACCAAAACTCGCCCAAAAAGTTTTGGTCTTGGTTTTGGTCCAAAACTGAGGCAACCGAAAAGTTTTGGTTTTGGTTTTGAACCAAAACTGAAAGTCCAGTTTTGTTTTGGTTTTGGTTTTGGTCGAAAATCGAGTTTTGGAACATCACTAGAACATGGTACGCAGTCGCTCGCATGTCGACTACGACTTCTTCGTTGTCGTTTGAATTCCGTCCTGTTTTTCAACGCCTACTAATTTTTGATCTTACTGCCCCGATTAATCAAAATAGTTTCACGAATTTTCTCGGCGGGCTGCTTTCATTCGGCCGAATTGATGGTTGCTGATCACGGATTTCTTATTCCGCAATGGGCCGCCGTTATTGCTCTGTTGTAACGAATACGGAAAACGTTGGAATAAGTCCACTTTTTACGTTCATCGACCACCGTGCTCTTCGTTTCAGGGTTGTGCTCGACAAGACGACGGGTGGTTGAGTCGAAGCTGGTGCATTGGCTGAAGTCGCTGGACCGTTCCCACATTTAGGCGTTTTTATTCCGCCAAGGAATCGTACAATGGAATCATAGCGTAGCGTGAAAGACGAGCCTTTAGTTAAAAGTACACCGCTAACCACAAGCCTTTCGATTTGATGACTGTCGGTCTTTTGTTTGGGTTGTTTCAAACGGAGATCCATTTTTCTTTTCGACAGGTAGTTCGTCTGCTTTATAAGCTTTAATCTCAAACAGAAGGTCAAGCTAACGGAGCCTTAATTCCGTCACGCCATATAATTTCCGGCACTGTTCGAGTGACCCGTTTCTCGCCTTGCATGTTCTTTTATTCCGCTGCCAGCAAACGAATGTATTTCCTCGTTCTGTTCACGTGTGTATGTGTTACCGGCATTTTGGGAAATCCGGCGTTTCCGACAATGCCTAGGCATTTCCGACAATGCCGGTAACAATCGCCGTGTCTGCGGCAGCTTTTCTCTCAAGTTCGAGTCCGGTTGCTTGAAACGAAAGCAGAAAGAGAATCAAAAGCACAATTAGGCATGAATAGAAGGGCGTTTTTTTATTCACAGTTGTTGCGGTGTAGTTGTTAGTGTTTTTATTCCGGTGGAAGTTTGATCACGGAAAATGCTCGTCATATTTAGTTCGGTCCCACGCCCCTACTAGAAGGCGAGAGTGACGGACGACCAGAAGGCCGTTTGACGTTGCCGGCAGGTCATTCGGGCGTTCCATTCGAACGATGCGAGCGTTCATGCCCAAGATACCGTTTTGAGTGACGTCATGCCGCTGTTTTATTTGTTTTGCTTTTGTATGTATTTATTTTTTAATGTGCTGATGAACCGTGTTTTGTTCCGGTTATTCCGATCCCTCCCTGGGTCATCATTGTTGAATCGCCGGATTCCTTCGACCGTGATGTTCGTTTAATGCAACACGGGAGCAAAGTTCAAGTCACCTAAGGCGGTTTCAAAGGAGCCACACATGAACAGAGAGAAGCATGCCGCATTACAAGTTACTTTCTTTCTGTTGCAATAAGATTCCGATCCATGCTTGAAATGTGAGCACGTTGTCTACGCTGTCGAATGCTTTCGCAAAAATGAGCGGCCACTTCCGTTCAGTTCACCGCTTCGCGTTTTTTTTTTCTTGAAATCTGCGATCGAATGCCCGTTGTTCAGCTACCAGAGGAGATTTTAGCGGGGTAACTCATGCTTCTTACCGTTATTCCGCGTTTTTCACACGATACTGAGCGCACTTTCTGTACTTCATGTGTTCGCCCATCGCTGTTTACTCGCGGCACTTCGCGATGTCGTTGGCCATAATTGACGAACAGAATTTGCGGGTGTCGCGCTGTCCTTCGTTGAACGGAATTGAAACGGTAGGCTATTTGCGTAGATGTAAGTAATTACGAGTTGTATCGCATCAGCTTGCTCAAAACATTTCTTTTGTCTCGATGTCTCCTACACCTGGTCAACCGATGCGCGTACTAGTGGAGAGTCTTCTAATTACTTGCGAGTTATCAGAGAAGTTGGCCGTTCGATTCTTTCAGACGAAGAATTTCGTTTGTACGTTTATTCCGTCGTTGTTGTAAATTATGAATTTTTAATAACGTTCCTTATATTGAGCCTTGAATTCTTTTAACGATCTTCGTCCCTCAACTTGTCCTTTCTAATTCGTTTCCACACGTTTCAGTTAATTTCTAAAGCGAGCAAAAACAAATTCAAAAACGGGTAAACCAACTGGTTTCGTCGTTCGATGTCGTCGAATTCCGTCCAGAGGAGGTAATGATCCTTTAGTTTGAGCTTTAGCAACCACGTTGAACACTGGTCAATGTCCATTAAACTTCTCATCAACAGCTGCAACGTGCGCCTGAAATTATAGAAAACGAATATTCGACGGCAAACGGCGGGTAAAAACACGGAAAATTCTGTACAATCCAAGGATCCACGGGGAACTGCAGAAAGAACTCACTCTTAATCGAACGTCGACGGAGATTGACGAGAATCAGCGGAAAGCAGCAGAAATTTCGAGCGAAAGCGGCGGATCGACAGCGTCCCCCGACCGGCCGCCCCACTTGCCGACTCACCGCTGCCGCGTCGCGTCTCGCGATGTCGAGCGGGCAGACGCAAAGGGTAGAAGAAAAGAATGAGCGGTCAGTGGACAGAAAAGCGAGTGGTCAGCGGCCCCCGCTCGCTCTTTTCTGCCTCTTGCCGTGGCCGCCCGCCGCCCGGCGAGGGTCTCGTTTGGTCGTGAGCACGTGACCAAACGCGCATTCGGCTTTTCCGCGTGGTTTGCGCGGAAAAATCGATCGATTGGATTGATTCGCGGCGAGAACCGTCAAGTAATTTTTGCTGTGTCTTAGTTCGCGAAGATTTCATCGATAATTCCCGCAGATCATTTCATTCTTCAGAATGCCGGACGACTCGAACGCTGGCTGCGAAGCGGACGGAACGCGGGAGTCACTTTGGGGAGGGAATCCACGGCGGCCTGTAGGTTTTCGAATCGATTAGTTTGGTTAACGGCGAAACGTTGCAGAAAATTGTGGGCGTTGTCCTCTTCATCGCGATTCTTGTGGTCTTCTTCGTGAATGTGCAAACTTGGACCCAACCGCTGACTCCGATGAACGCCACGAATGCGACTGCATTCAACGTGAGTCCATTTTTATTCACCTATCGCTGCTACCTTGTCCTTGTTTAGAAGCAAATGTACCCCTCGCCCACCCTCCTGTTCTACGGCGAGCGCGACGCATAGGAAGACGACTTCTTCTACTCGCTGCTTCCACTTTTCGTCCTGCTCTCGGCATTCGCTGGTCTCTGCTTCCAGTGCTGGCCGCTGATGATTCCGCTCGCCGTCTACGCCGGTTTGTTCCATCATCCTGCTCTGCTCTTCGATTGCATTGCGGTTTAGGATTGTTTGTGTTCGCCACTCCGTTCCTCTTCCTCGCAGCGCTCGCCAAACTCGTGCACGTGTGGAAGAATCCGGAGGAAATGGGCGACCAATGGGACCTTCGACTGTCTGAACTGATCTCTGCGTCCTACCCGATCGTTGGCGGCTTTGTCGGCGGGATGCTGTCGGTAATGAGCCGCGGTCAAAAGAAGGACGAAGCAAAAGCCACAGTCACGGACCAGCAATTGCTGAAGTAGACTGTCTTCGACTAGTTAGATTGAACTTGTGCTCTTATTAGTTCACTCCATGGCTGTAATTCTTTCATGCTTTGTTCCTTCATCTACCTCATGCATTATTTCAATAAACAAACCATCAGTCGAGAGAATCCTCAACAAAAATTCGCGATACGAACGACAGCGATTCAAAGAAAGGGGAAGAAGAAAGAAACTCGACGTTGTTCTTGCGACCGGTCGCTCGATCCGGCCGGTGGAACTCCATTCCGAAGCGATAGGTGTACCATGTGCGCCACCGTGTGCACGAGCAAGCGGCCAAAGGATGGGCGTGCATCGAACGCTCAACGGTCGGCAGACGAGTCAGCGAGACACACTCGTTCGTGTCTTAACACCTCCCTTCTGCACCCAACAAAAAGGCGGCGCCATCAAACCGATCGCTGTGTTCCAATCGATTTATTCGGTTGCTGCACACACAAGTAGCTTAAAAAGTCCTGCCAGAAAGCCCAATCGTACGAGAGAACAACCGCTGCGATCCGACGTTTTCTACGCGGCTTTTGCGAAGAAACCCGAAGAGGAACTCGCGATACGGTCGAATCGTCAGAATCATGATGAAAAAGTCGACCGTTTGATGAGCGGAAGTGATGGAAAAAGCGGCCAAAAACAAGTAGTTGAAACGAGAGCTGCCCCAATACGCGACCACTGCGCCGAGCATGAAAGGAACGACCATCGTGATCCATCCGCCGACAATCTGGGCGGCACACGACGTCAACAGCATGACTTGAAGACGGTACGTCATCGCGTGCAGAGTGTTCTTTCTTTCCCGCAACACAAAGGCTGAGTAGACGAAGAGACAAGCCCCAAGGCTAACGCCTAATAGTCTCAGGAGAAACATCAGAAGAATACTGGTTTTTGTGTCCCCTGCTCGTCGTAAGACAAACAAAAGAAGGTTCTTTTTCGAACAAAAATCGTAGATCGGGGCGGGTGGAATTTAATGTCCGCTTCCTGTCCTCGTAGTCGGCGTCAATTTGATAGATTTTGAGCTAAAAAACGATCGATATGCTTGATAGTCGGTAGAGTACTCACCACTGTCGCGCACTCGGCGAGACCAACAGCGGCGATTTGCCAGTACGGAGAAGCGCGGCGGTAGAGACGCGCGACGGTCGACGTCTCGCCCATCGAAGTCATCTGCTCGACGAATAGCGGTGAGAAATGAAAGAAGACGCGTACCGATCGGTAGAAGAGGCACACCAGTCCGGCACACGCCTTGGCAACGGCGCAAACCACAAACAACGGCCACGACCAGCGAGTCACGGCCGCCGACTCGTGGCGAAAGAGGGGCGATGCGTAGAACAGACAGAACGGCGGCACAATCAGGACGGGATGCGCCAAGCAGACGGAGAAGTCCAGAGCGAACATCCAGCCGACTTGATTCAACAGAAGCCGCTTAAAACGCGTTCAATTTGTTGTAGTCAAAAAAGATACCTTGTACGTGGCCATCGTCTTCGGGGAGGCTTTCAGAATGACGAAAGCCGACAGGCTCGCAGTCAACAAGCAGCAACCGAGCATCACGTGCTGTGCAATCGAATACACGCAAAGTTGATGCTCCGAGGGGACGTCTTCGGGCGACACGCGTTCGAACTCGGCAGCGCACATTGCAGAAGACGAGTGGAAGGAGCCGAGAAGTAATCCGAGGTTGAAAGCAGGCGTCCAGTCAGATGCGGACAGCTGATTTCGTTCGTCATTCGGTTCTTGGTTTCGTCAGCGGTCGAGCGCGAAGAGGTGCACGAACAGTTCGAGGCAAGCAATTTCGGGCCAGAGACCCCAACATGAAGCCGTCAGTTTCACCTGTTTCGCGGCCTCCCAGTGAAACTGCCGCGAATCGAGGAGTTTCCGATCGTAACGCTTTCGAATAACCGATTAAAATCCCTCGCTCCTTCCTTCCCGACCGTGGTCCAGCAACGAGCAAAACAAGCGGTTTATTCGCGTCGACGAGCACAACAACAAACAGAAGAGAAGAAGACGACTGTGCGATCCGTGGCGTCGATCTGAAAGCATCAATCAGATGAGAGGAGATCGATTAGAGCGCTCACCAAAACGGGACGTTGGCGACGGGCGGCTCGACGAGCTCGAGGGCGCCGCCCGGCTGCTGCTGGACGGCGGCGATTTCGCGCTGCCGCTCCAGAAGGCGCGCCTCCTCAGCGAGTCGCTTCATGGCGCGGTCGTCCTCGTGGCGCTTCGCGTAGACGGCGCGGACGAGAGCGAGGCACTGGTTGAGGCCTTGGTTCAGGTAGAGGGCCCGTCCGACCATGTGCGCGCCCATCAAACAGACGATCATCGAGCAGAGGCCGTAGAGCGAGAGGTCGAACGCCCGTTGGGTCCACTTGCGGAGAGCCACGGCGTCGCGCACGGGCGGGAAGGCGAACACGAGCGCCACGCCGCCGCCCACGACGAGCACGAAGCCGAGCGAGAGCGCGAGCAGAAAGACCGACGCGCGCTCCATTCCGGCGGGTGGAAATGAGAACAGCGGCAGTTGGGTGATTTGGCGGGTGTTCTCATGCAAATGCTGGTCGCCGGACGAGCTGCCGGCTGTGGCAAGACAGCGGTGCAATACGAGTTTTTCGGGCTACGAAGCACGAAGCGATTCAAACTGACGACAGCAATTTCACCTACCAGCCACCCGATCATTCCAACCCCTCATTCGGCTTTGAACTCAACACTGACCAGTCAAACTCGACCCTCAACGAAAGAAATGACGTTGGTCGAAGCAATCGATCGATTTGTTTTTTCATCACCGTCCGAATGCTCGCAAATTGATCGGAATTTGTCGCAATTATCAGCAGCTTGGAGACGCCCTCGCAAAGTAGACGGAAGCCGCCACCGCCCACTTCTGTCTGCTTATCGCACGCTCGTCATTCGTTGTTAAGATAAACGACGAGCATCGATCACTTAGAGGGCGTTCTTGTCGTCTTGTTGGCTACACGAGAAGCACAATGCTCGCTTCTTGCTTCCAATGTTGTTCGACATCGACCGGAGAAACAACAATTGCTTCAATGTTCTTTTGAAGGTTCCTCTCGCTAAAGGTGATTCGCTTTCTTCGTGTGTTTCCGAATTCCAATGGGCGTTTCCTCCATGCAGCGCGCGTCCGGTTGCACACCCTTACGACCAACTGCTCAAAATTTGTCGGAGATCGATCAACCAAATCAAAAGCGATAAGAACGACGGGAATAAAAGACCCCTAATGCAGCAGAAAGAAGGCTAGTCCAAAATGATCACCCGCTTCTTCTTCGTTCTTCTTGCCGTCGGCCATGCGACGGCGAAGAAGGTCCTCACTTTGCCGTTCGACTGTCAAGCGGAGGGCATGACTCGCTTGAACTTCACAATTGGAACTCCCGGTTGGTTCCTCTCGTCCCACTCACTCAGTTTCTCCTCGTTAGGTCAGCAAGTCACCTTTCTGCTGTTCGAACAGGAATCCCAGCGAGGAGCAGACGTGGTCGTGCACAGCGGCTACAACCCGGAGGGCGCCTTCTACCGAAAGTACGTCCTTCTCTGCCTTCCACTCATCCTTCTCTTGTTCAGCGACTCCTCCACATTCAAGGTGGTCGGCCCGCTCTACAACTACGTGGGGACACCGATCGGAGTGAACGCGACGGACGTCTTCTTGGTAAGCAGCACAGGATTGATCTCACTCCTATTTGTCTTCAGTTGGGCATCGAGAAGCTGCAACTCGAGCTGCCATTCCGCTACTACCTGAATCCTTTCTACGACAAGATCGACGACGGCTTCATTTACACGGATTCCTCGGCTTTCGGATTGAATCGAGCGTCAGACGGCTCGCTCAACTTCGTCCAGCAAATCCTGGAAATCGTTTGAGGAGAAGACCGTCGTGACCAGCTATGACGAGTAAGTACGAAGGAAAGAAGCGTAATTTAATGAATTGTTTAGTGTCACGGACAACTGGCCGCTCTACGCAACGGGCGTGCTCACGCTCGGCGACAAGCCGGCGGATCGTTGCGCAAACGATTGGGTGATCGTGCCGGAAGCCTCGTGGTTGCTCACCATGGAGCAGTGGACGATGCCCATTGACGAGTGAGATTGGAGATGAACAGTCTTAATGATTGCTCGTTGTTTAGTGTGACCTTCGGCACGCACACCTTCGACTCGCCCGGCAATCTTTAGTTCGTTTCTAAAAACAATTTGTCCACTTATTTTGTGTGTATAGCTTCCAACAAGACGAATGGTACTTCTCGATGCCCCAGCAGTACACCGAGTGGTTCATGCAAGCACTCGGCCTGCAGGACGCCGGCGATGTCCCCTGCGAGCTGGAGACGGACATCGTTTTTTCGGTGGGCGGCGGCGAGATCCATGTGACGCCCGACGAGTACATCGACCGCTCCCGTCAAGAAAATTCTCGTCGCTGTTCGCTCAACGTTTCGCCCGCCCAGTACAAGCAGTTCCGCCTGCCCCGCTCCGCCTTCCAACGCTACTGCCTGCTCCGCGACTACTCCAACTTCCAAATCGGATTCGCCACTCGATTGCCCCGCAGCTGAATGATGAGGAAATGAGTAGGCGAGTGAATAAAGTCTATGAGCAATAAATGAGTAGCGAGACAGACGAAAGAAATAAACGCGTTGTGGAGCCGCCTGCAAGCGGTGCGGGTGCGGCTCAGTGGTTTCCCCTCGCCCGCACTTCAAATGTGTTCTCGGTAGTATAGTGGTGAGTATCCGCGCCTGTCACGTGCGAGACCCGGGTTCGATTCCCGGCCGGGAAGTCACATTTTGCCCTCGCTGATGTTGCAAAGAGTTCATTCGAACCCCGCAATGATTCTTCCATCTATTCACTCCATTACTCGCTTTTATTCCTTCATAAATTAGTTAGATAGCTGAGGTTCGAAGACGAATAAAGTGAGCAAATACTGAAAGCACGAGAAACTCTAGAGAACTCGGCGGAATGATCAGAAAGTGGCGCCCATCGGGTTATTCGTCCACGGGTAGGTCATTGGACATCGATTGCAGGTGAGGAATTGGTGCTCCTTGGAGCCGAGGCCGGGCGTTTGGTACATGCACTTGTTCGGCTGGCGGCAAGTGGGCGCTGCCGACGGGGCGGCGTACGTGAACTGCGGACAGCGTCCTTTTTGCGCCAGCTGGTCCACCGATTGGGGCGCCCGCATCCACTCGACCACCTCCCGCATCGTCAGGAAGTAGACGTCCGGGTACTGGGTCATCAAGCCGAGGAAGCTGCAACCGACGGGTAAGTGAGTGAAGACATTGCTGGGCAGTGGATAAAACTGCTCTTTAGGTGGTAATCAGAACAAAACATCGAGCACGGCCGGTACTTAACTTCATCCCGTGCTTTTTGCTCTTCACTGGTGACTACCAACTAGAGAAATCAATGATCAAGCAATTAGAGACCGCTGTTCGATCGATCAAAGCGGCACTCACTTCTCCAAGGCGCGCATCCCGACTCCGCCGTGCGACTGCAGGAACTCTGCGTTCAAGTTCAGAATGTACGGGGCGCGGTTCTGCGTGTAGGCGCGATTGAAGTTGCGGAAGAGGAAGTAGAGGACGTGGTCGGCCGTCTCGTTGCCCACGAGCATGCCCTGGAGCATCGGCGAGCGGAGAAATTCGGTGGCGCCGTGGAAGACCTGCAACGAGAGCCGCTTGTCTTCTTTTCGTCCACCCACTCACGTTCATCGGAAGCGCCCACATGCCCGGAATGGAGACACGCGGGCAGTAGTCGTTCTCGCAGCGGTAAGGGACGGCAAAGTCGAGAGTGTGCGGCCAGTAGGGCGCCCCGTCGATGCCCGGATCCGCGCTGATCGTGTTGTCGTACAGGAAGCCGGAGCTTCTCGCCATCTGCAGCGAACAATGGGAAATGGTGGATGGAAGAGCGGTAAAAATTTGTTAGAGTCGATTCATGGTGTGAAAAGGCCGATGGCAACCCGATTTATGGGCTTCCATTAACCACCCACTAATCCCCGCGCTCACCAAAAACTGGACGTCGCCGCCGAGTCCCAACTGCGGCGCGCGCATCCCGACAATCTCCGCCTCCTTCACGTTCGCGAACTTGGCCATGATCTGCCGCTGCCCGTCCATCTCCGCCAACCACTCGGTCCAGTTGGCGCCCGAGAGAACGCGATGGCTGAAAGCAATCAATAACTTCAATCCGTAGATGTCTAGAGAACCTAATGGAATTGGAGGCCAACTCGTGGCCCTGTTCGGCGATCCACTGGACGGCGTCGTAGTTGGTCCACTCGTGCGAGACGAAGAAGGTCGCCTTGATCGGGCAGCCGTTCGGGTTGACGAGGCGGAAGTCTTGGAACAAGTGGCGGTAGTCGCGCATCGATTTGTCTAAAAGCAAAAGAGATCAACGCTCGATCGATCAAGAGAAACCGTTGACGGGGTCGTCGAACGTCAACACGACGATTTGCGGCAGTTCCTCGAGCGGAATGCCCGGTGGAGGTTCGCGGCCGTTTCGCGAGCAGAAGCAGTCGGGCAGTTGGCAGCGAGTCGGCTGTTCGGGCAGTGGGCAGCGGTCGGCGAACGTTGCTGGAGTGGGCGGCCTGTAGGTGGAAAAGCGGCGGCGTTCTGAAAACGATGAAGATTGTTAGCTACGGAAATCGGGTTCGTTTTCCACCGAAGGGGTTCTTTTTCCACCGAAAGGGTTCTTTCGAGAAAGTGGGTTCTTTTTCCACCGGACATCAGAGTCGGTACCCAATCACCTTACTCTTCCCGGCAACAAAGCTCGACGGAAAACGCACCCAATTTGGTGCAGTAGCCGTCCTCGTTCGTCTCTCCAGCCGCGCAAGCGCATCGCTGATCTCGGCACTCCGCGCCGCCTTCGCACTTGCCACCCGCCGTCCCCGCACACTCCTCGCCGATGGCGGACGAGTTGCCGTTCAGAACGCAAGAGTCGCGACGAACTCGGTGACCGGCGGCGCACACGCACTTCCGTTGCGTCTCGTCGCAAACCGAGCCGCCCACGCACAACTCGCTGCGATCGCACATGCGGCCGGGAGTCGCGAACTTCGCCGCCGGTTTCCCGTCTGAAACGAGCCAAACGGTTTGATCAAAAGTGGGAAAAGCAATTCATTCCTGCTGCCCTCAAGCACTTGGGCGGACAAGGAGAAAAACGAGAATCAACTTGCCTTTTACGAATGAAGCCAATCAATTAGCTTTTGTAAGGCAGGCATAAAGCAATATTCCTTTTTGAGCGGCAGCCTTCAGCCTCAAGCATATAATGCTCATAACTTTATTGTTAGAAGCGGATATCTGCGGCTGCAAGGAACAGAAGCAGGGGCGGGATAAATAAACGGAAGAAGGGGCGGACGGATTGTGAGTGCGGGGGCCAACACAAATTAGATTCAAGGAATTACAAGTGGAAGGAGTCACCAGTAAGCAGCGAACAAACGGAATCTACGGGACGGTGCAGCAGTTGTAGTCGGCGGAAGCGACGCCCGTCACGTAGCAGTAGGATTTTGGCGGGCAGTGGGGCTCGAGGCCGTTGCACACGCGCAGTCGGCCGCTCTCCTCGTCCCGCAGCGGCTCGTTGCCGGGCGGGCAGACGGCTTGGCGGTCGACGTCGCCCAACTCGACCTTCGTTTTGGCGTTCGGCCGCTTCAGGCGCGGCCCAACGATGCGGGGGACCGCCCGCGGGCTCAAGTGGTGGACGGCGGCGGCGGGCAGTTGGGCGAGTTGGTGTTGCAGGTGTTGGCGTTGGATCTGCTGGATTTGGCCCACTTGCAGGTGCAACGGCTGATTGAGAGCGGAGGCGTTGCGAGGAGCTGCGGGGTTGATCGGCGGGATTTGCACCTTGTTTTGCTGCTGCTGCTGCCGCCGCAGCTGCTCCGCCTCGACTTGCCGCAGGTGGTGCTGGAGTTGGGCTTGCTGGATGCGGATCAACTCCTCCACCGTTGGACCATCAGACGACGAGGAGGCAGCGGAGGAGGGAGAAGCGGATGCTGGAAGAAAGCCGAATCTATGCGAAGCTTTAAGCATTGAATGCATGTGGTTAACGCAGTTCTTTGCCTATGGCCAACAAACCACCCCGTTTGCCCTTCTTCTCGTACCAACCTTTGCCCACGAGCTGTTTGGCGAGGTTCGGCTTCGCGGTCGTGGGCTGCACGTTGAGCATCTTCGGCACGTGGATGCACTTGTCCTGGGCGCGCGTGTGGCCGGGCAGGCACTTGCACTCATTCCCGTCGCAGCTGCAAGCGATCGAGTAAAACAGATGGAGCTTCAAATCCGATGAGTCACAAGCGAGTAAGCAAGAGCTGTTCTTACGCATTGAAACAACTACAAGCCAACTCACAACGCGTTCTCGGGACACTTCAACGAAGACTCGCAGGACCACGCGGCGCCGCTGGCCGCCTTCTCCTTTTGGATGAGGTCATCCGACGTGCAG
This sequence comes from Aphelenchoides fujianensis, assembly GCA_024699865.1. Taxonomy (NCBI): domain Eukaryota; kingdom Metazoa; phylum Nematoda; class Chromadorea; order Rhabditida; family Aphelenchoididae; genus Aphelenchoides; species Aphelenchoides fujianensis. Next base: position 708,160 of record JAMPIO010000015.1, on the reverse strand, counting down.
ATGTAATTGCGGATGTGCGGCTTATTGCTGGGGCAGACACAACGCTAAACACAAAGGCGAATTGCTTTGGATGATTTGTCGCTCTTCTGCTTACTTCTTTCTGCTGGCAGACCGAACCGCCGGTGCAGATTTGTCCCTGCCGGCAGGAGTCCAACGGTCGCGCGTACACGAGTCCTGCAAACGAATCGAGTGATCAATGGAAACGATTGATGTGGGCAGAATGAGTTGTATCTAATGTTTCATATTCTTTACGTAGCGGATCTTTTCGCCCCGATCTCAACTTTCTTTGTGGTCGCCAAAAAGATTTGAGCTAGCGCGAGCACGATAGTTTATCAATCATGCCGAACCCTTCCCAACGCTCCCCAAGAGAAGAAGAACGAGCCATTGTAATGCGCGTAGTGGTGCCGCTGATGGTGGAAGCGAACGCACGGCTCCGAGTAGCCGGGGCCCATCGGAACGCACTGGTCGTTGATCAGCGTCGTGTGCAGCGGGCACTGGCACGTGTGATCGATGCAAATCGTTCCGCCCTGGCAGTGCAGCCCGCTCGACGAGCACTCATCTGCGAAACAAAAAACTGCAGTTGATAGCAGATTTTGGCACCGCACTGCACTGCACCGCAAATTGAGTTCGAATGCTTTCGTTAACCGACTAGCAAAAAAGCGCAAAGATTTTTGTTGGAGGAAGGGATCAATTCAAGTTGTAGTAAATAGGGTGTCAGTTCTTTTGCCCATAATATAGTACAATACACTTCACTCGGATAAGACGTTACATTAGCTGTTTGCCGCCCGAACACCTGCCCACGATTCAATCTTCAACTGTTTCCACCTCCGTCCCCAAATTCACCCCACTTCATTCCACTTCCTCGCTGCCATTCAACCCATTCGTCCCACCCGTTGGTTAACCTTTTCACTCCACTCATCCCCAACTAATCCAAAGAGAACTCACTCGGCCGAACGACCTCTTCGAGCACCGTTGGAACTTCCGGACCGCTCGTCGACGCGAACTGGCGCGCCTCACAGACGCCCTGTGCCGACGGCGACATTCCGGCCGGGCACAAGCAGAAGCCTTTAACACGAACGCGAGAATCAAGTGATGGATAGAAGGAAACGAACCTCCGATGCAAATCGATCCACCGGTGCACTTGTCCAGCGGTCCTGAAGCAGAACACTCACTTCCGTCGCTGAATTCCTCAAAGAAACGAACCGCAATTGTGGCCGGGCGCAACGGTGCGCGGCGTCAACAAGGACGGAGCGGCCGAAGTGGTGGGCGGCGCGGTCGTTTCGATCGCCGCCTGCAGCTTTTCGCTCACGATCGTCGGCGGTGGCGGGGCGGACGGCCGTGTGGGCGGTTGGGTCGCGTGCGTCGACTGGACGAATTGCTGCGCGTATTGCATTTGATGCGGGCGCTGCTGCAGCTGCTGTGGGCGTTGCTGCTGCATGTACGCGGCTGCAATGGAGCTGGTTGGCTGCCCGCCGTTCAAGTTCACGAGTTGGGGCTGGATTTGATGTTGCTGTTGCTGTTGGAGCATCAACTGATGGCCGTTGGGCTTCGGCTGTGCGCGCGGCGCAACGGTCGGCTTCGTGGGCGGCGGAGCAGTCGGGTACGAGGATTGCGGCCGGCGACACTCGCCCCCTTGGATCACCATCAGCGGGTCGGGGCACACGCACCTGCAAGCAAAAGAAGCATTCGTTCGCGCTCGAAAAAGAACGAGAAAAGAAGTTCGTGCCATTTAGTCTGTCGACTGCTTCCCCTCGCAACAGTCAATTTTGTGCACAATCGATGCGTTCATTTCACACTCCCTCTCGTTTCTCGTCTGTCACTCACCATCCGCGATAACAAATCGCTCCCCCGCTACAACGCTCGCCGGCGGCACACGAGCCGCCTGGTGGGATCGGGGCGGCGGCGGTTGGCGGCGGAGGCGCTGGAGTCGTCGGTTCTAAATCGCGGCCATCAACCACAAGAAGCAGCTTGTTCTTTCGTTGCTCATCGTCTCGTTGTTGATTAGAAGCGGGGATCGATGGTTAGCAGCGGTTATTCTTGAGGGGAGAACACACACGTCTTTTATTCAAAGCGGGGAAGCACACAGCAAGCAGCACACAGCATACAGGGGGCTAGACACACGATGAAAGAGGGAAGAAGCACTCGAAAAGCATGAAAATGGGTACACGCTAAAGAATTGCAGCCATTATGGCACTCGCAGCGAACCGCCGATCAAATCCACGTTTCATCCGTTGACTAGAAGAAAGAAAAATCAATCATTTCTGCTTGCTTGAACCCACTTCTCCGGATCGGCAGCCGTTTGTCTTCCTCCTTGCACGAAGTGTCGTCCACGGAGTCGATGCACACGCACGAGCCGTGCAAACAAACGAAATTCCGCTTGCACTGGGCCGAAAACTCGCATCGAGCGGCGGCCGGCAGGTCGGTTGGCATCGTCGGGCGGTCGGTCGTGCGGGGCGGCTTGCGTGGTTCCGTGAACTCGCAGACCGAACGGCCGTTGCGCAAAACGATCGTCTTCTTCCGATCGATGCACGTGCAGCGGCCCTGATGGCATTCGGCGTCTGCAACAAAGAAGCAATCGATTGGATCGATCGATAGAGAACTCACCAAACGAACATCGCCGCAAGTGATCGCAGAAGGCGCCCGGAATCACGATCTGCTCGACCTCCGCCGAAGCGGGCGGTGCGGGAGCGGCGGTCGTCGTCGTGGTCGGCGGCGGAAGCGGCGGCATCGTCGCGGGCGGCGAAGTGGGGAGCGGGAGCGGCGGCAGCGGAACGGGGAGCATCGGCGGCGGCACGGGCGAAATGGGCGGCAGTTCCTGGATACACACGCAACGACCTACAATCCACCGTTCTTTATTCAATCCTCCACCCAACAACCGACCGTCCATGCAGTTCAACGGCTCCATGCACTCGTTGTCCAACGCGCACGTCGTTGCGGTGGGCGACGTCTTGTTCCGCAGCGGGAGTTTGTTGCAAAAACAGCGCGAGTACATGCAGTAGGCGCCCGGCGGGCACTCGTGATTCGAGCGGCACGTGTGCTCCAGCCGGTAGATTCGAATATGATGGCTGAAGTTGCGCGCCCGATGCGGCGACTCGTCCGGAGGCGGGCGGTTCGGGCTGCAAGAATGCCTTGAACTCGCTCTTTCGCTTTCGCTACTCACCTCCTCCAATGCCCTGTCAGTTGTTGGCCCTCCTGCTCGTCCGCCTGCTCGTCGATGGACGGTCGATTCCTTCGGCCCGGGTGCATCATCGTCATCGATTGTTGTCGCTGCTGCTGTTGATGTTGGAGGAGAGCGGCGGCTGCGGACTGCGGCGGTCCGAAGCTGCTCGGATCGCCGTGCTGCACGACCGGTGGCAATTGAGCGCCGTGCGGGGGCATCATGTGCTGCGGGTGCATTTGAGGCGCTGGAGGCATCAACGGCGACGGCGGCATCGGAGCCGGCGGAGCGGTCGGGAGCTCGTGGTTTGTGGTCCGCGTTCCGCCCTGTGGGCTCGTCGCCGTCAACACGCCGCTCTTCTTGCGGCCCGCCGCGTTCGGCACGTTCACCGTTCGGTAGTCGTGGCGACAACGGCCGCGGAACGGCTCGTAGCGATTTAGGCACTTGCAGCGACCTGCAATCAATTCAATGGATTCTCCTGTACTTCGTCGTCGAACGCACCTTGAGAGCACCACGAATCGTTGGTGCAAATGTCGTTGTCCGCAGCCGAACAGGTCTCGCCGGGCGCCCGCACGCGATCGGCCGAGATGCACATCGAGTAGACTTCGATGTAGCCGACCCCGCAGTTGCAGAAGCCGAACGCCGAGCAGTAGGAGCCGTTCAGACACCTCGTCTGCGGATCGCACAAATCGCCCGGCAGAGCGGTGCGCAACGAAGGCGGTGGAACGCTGGAGTTCGTCGCGTTTCCGGCCGCTTCTTCGCTGCTGCCCGCTGGAGCGCAGCCGCCGTTCGTCGTCGGCGAAGCGGAAGTGCGTGAGTTCGGCGGACAGACGCACGCACCGACCTGAAAGCAAGCGAATGACTGAGGAGAGGAGCAATGGGAGCACTCACGTCCGTTCGACACTCCGAGTTCGAAACGCAAAACTCGCCGTCCATGCACGAGTCGCCCGGCTTGGCTTCCAGCACGCAGAAGCCCGCCCGTTCGGTTCGATCCTTCGTGCACGAACAGCGGCCGTTCACGCACTCGCCGCCGTTCGTGCAGATCTCCGCCGGCGTGCACGAATCGCCCAGCGCCACCTGCAAACAGCGACTTCATTGGGGGAAGCGGCTGGGTAGCTGAAGGTCTCTCAAATTTTACTAACAAGAATGAAGTATCGTCGCCGGTAAGACGCAAAGAAGAAATGCAAAGATCAGTCTTTTACACGAGACGATCGACTCGCTTTTCAACCAATGGTTTCGCTTCGAACACCGTCCTCCCCCGCCCGCTTCAACCAACCCTTCAAAGAACTCACCGGCTGAACGTCGGTTCGGCGTCGAATGCAGATGCCCATGAAGGGCAGGCGGTCAGGGGCGCACACGCAAATCAACCCCAAGCCGGCCTTGCGGCGGCAAACCGAGCCGTCAGCACACGAGTTGCGGTCCAACTCGCACGAATCGAACGGAAGCCGGTGACCGTCGCTGCCGACTCCGTTCTCCGCCGCCGGCATTCCGCGCCACGGCGCTCGCCGCACGGCGGCCGGCAGGTGGACGTGGGCGCGTCGGGCCTTCGACTTCGTGCACTTGTGCCCGTCGTTCCTCGTCCCTTCCGGGCACTTGCAGAAGCCGCGATGGCAGCGCGCGCCGTCGATGCAGATCGTGTTGCGCGTGCACGACTCGCCGGGCCGCGCCCGTTGGATGCGGCCGGCCGGAGCGGCGGGTCGCTGCGAGGCGGCCGGTCGCGCGTGATGCCGATGGAACGTCCGCTTGGCCGCCGCCGCAACTTCGAAGGCGGCCGCCGGATTGCGGGGCGGCGTGTGGACGGCGGCGCCCAGCTCGTTGCCGCCGCCCATCAACGAGCGCGGGTCGTCGACGACCGCACGTGGAGCGGGCAGGCAGAAGTTCTCCACCGGCACGAAGCCGGCTTTGCACTGAAAGAATTCATTGAGTGATGTTCACAATAGGAAACGAACCATGCAAAAGCCGTTGTCGCAATACGAATTTCGATGGCAGTTGGCCGACGAGAAGCAGAAGGCGCCTCGCGGCCTCCTCGACGGGATGCACTCGCCGGAGCCGCGCGCAACGGTCGTCTCCATTCCGATGGGGCACTCGCAGACGCCCGAATAGCTCCCGCAGATCGAGTTGAACGTGCAGATCTGAAAATCAGAGTGGTTGAGTGGTGATTCGAAAGGATCCCTCTCGTTGAACGCACCTGCATGCTGGAGCAATCCTCGCCCGGTCGAGCCGTGGGACGATCGGGGCAACGGTGGAAGCGGTGCCGATTCAACGGAACCACTTGTCCTTGACCGCACGAGCAGATCCCATTCGTGCAGATGCCGTTGTTGTCCACACACTGCTCGTTCATGTAGCAGGGCGATCCCAGCGGAACACGAGCGACTTGGCACTGCGATCCCCACGGCTGGTAGCCGGCGCGGCATTGGCACAAGCCGTTCATGCAGATCGAACCTTTAAAAAAGTGGTAAAAGTGGATTGGAGACTACAAGTAAAGGCTTACCGCCATAACAGAAGGATCCCGGCTGGCAGTAAGAACCGGGCATCCCGACGCCCTGCACGTACGGATTGCCGGCGGCCATGTAGGGCGGCTGGTAGGGTTGGTAGAAGCCGCCAATCCCGTTGCCCATCAGCTGCTGTTGCTGCGGCATTTGATCGACGTAGCCGCCGTCCGACGGGCCGCCTTGGGGCTGCGAGTCGGTGGACTCCGCGCCTCCGGCCGCCGCTGCCCCGCCGCTCTCCTGAGCCTGGCAGGTGCCGTCGTTGTCCGTGTAGCCGTCCTGGCACTGGCACAGGCCCCGCACACAGCGGGCGTTGCTCCCGCACATCCCGCCGTCGCACTTGTCGCCTGCTTGCGGCATCTTCATGAACTGGCCGCTCACCAGGGCCTGCAATCAACGGGTGTGTTGTGGAGCAAGAAGTCATTAGCGGCAATTAAAACGAGCAGTGAGCATTGTTTAGCTGTAAATCTTGATGAAAGCAATCATTTAACGCAAATTTAAGTGTTACTTTAAAAGGCTTAAAAACCATGGGAAATCTCAGAGCAATTCCAGTCAATGCCCAGAACAAAGCGCTCACTTTCAAGGTCTCCAAATCCACGACGTTGATGGACATTTGCTTGGCGGTGAGGATCTGATTGAAGCGCCCCTCATCGGCTGCCCCACTGCCGTAGATGATCGTCTCTTTGTCGTTCTTGTGCGACGACATCTTCGTCTGGCCGGGGTACGTGAACTGCGGTTGCGAGTTGGGCGGTGTGTTCGGAGCGCAGTGGTTGTTCTCGTCGATGAACTCCTCCTTTCCGCACTGGCACACGCCATCGATGCAGGTGGCGCCTGCAAAAAAAAGCGGCTTTTCGTGGATAGGTTGCGAGGTGGTCGAAAACCGGGTGTTTGGCCGGTTACTCGAGGTGTTGATCTCTTCGTTTAAACCGCGCTGCTTGCTCGGTCGCTCACGTTTGAAGAAAACGTCCGTGAAATTTGACCAAAAAAGTAAATGAGCAGTGTTTGAAACGCAAGCAAAAGAATCGCTGCTTACCGCCATCACACGACTGTCCTGGCTGACAGGAGGCGCCGACCTCTGCGTTTCGGAGAATCTCCGCCGATGCGCACTCGTTCCCGACGTTCACGAGGCCGTACAAACACACGCAAATTCCGTAGAAGCAGTGGGATTCGCCTGCAAACCGTTCATTTCACAACACGAACGGAGGGTTGGACGAACCGATGCAATCCAATCCCTTCTGCGTGTCGCAACGACCGCCGGGCGGGACCTGAAGAGCGGGGAGGAATGAACGGAATCTCAAAGAAGTGAACGAACCTCGTGGATCGCCCGTCGACACATTCCGTTGACGATCGTTTCCGATTTGCGGCAACGACACACGCCCCGAATGCAATCGGTGCGGTAGGGGCACTCCAAATTCAACGTGCACATTGCTCCCGGGACGAGCGTCTTTAGGGCCGTTGTGTCGACGAGGTTGTCCATGGCGCGCGGCGAAAAGAAGGCCGCCTGCGAGTGGATGGTGGCCATGTCCGAGTCGTGGCCCGTGCGCAGGCACACGCCGCGGAAGAGCGACCAGCCGTCCGGGCACGTGCAGATGTTCGAGACGCACGTGCTCCCGTGCAAGCAGGTCGTATCGTCCGTGCACAACTGGCCCGGCTCCGACTGCGAGATGCGTTCGAGAGCCTTCAATCCGAAAAGGGTTGCTTCGATTGATCGGGGAGAACTCACCTGCAACGCCTCGCCCTCGCTGGTCACGCACTTGCCGTCCATGATGACCTCGTCGTCCGAACACGAGCAAATGCCGTCGCGACACAGCGACCCACCGCCGCATGCCTCGTTGTTGCCGCAGCGCTCGCCGGCCGCCGCAATCGTGATCGGCAGGCCGCTTTTCTTCAGCGAGCGCGGGGACATCGCGGCTTTTGGCGGGCGAGCGTAGGCGGCGGCCGCTTGTTGGAAGTGGACGGGCGCCGGCGGCAGGACGGCCGAATGGGTCGCGTTCACGACTCGCACGACGTTCACGTTCGTTCCGGCTGGTTGGGTGGAACGGAGGCACTTGCCGCCGCGTGCCGTAAAGCCCAACAGGCAAGTGCACTGGCCGTCTTTGCACACGCTCCCCGCACACACTTGACCGGAGCGGCAATCCGCTCCCGCTCCGACGATTTGCAGCAGGCAGCTCGTTGCGTTGCGCGCCGTTCCGTCCGCCTCCGGCGCACTCGCAGCGGCGGCTTTTCGTCGAGCATTTGGAGCCGCCGGCACACGACTCGCCGTGGGCGCAGCGGCCGCCGATCGACTGCCGACAGCGGTGCTGGACTTCCTTCGAGCCGTCGGCGCACACGCAGCGGCCGTTGCGGCAGGCGCCGCCGTTCGCGCACTTGTCCACGCCGGCGGCACAGCGCGCGTTCAGCGGCTTCATTTCCGTTCGGACGCACGTGTCGTTCTGCAACCCGAATTATGAGTTCTGTTGGATCATTTGGTTGTTTTCGAGTGACTCGTCCTCTTCTTCCCTTTTCACTTCAATGCCAACAAATCGAAGTTTTACCCGCTGTTTCAAAAGAGAACTCACCTTCACAACGAAGCCGGTCGGGCAGGCGCAGAACGAGCGAATGCATGATGTTCCTGCAAGAAAGCAAAAGTAAACGATTGGGAACAACTTTCAGATACACCAACCGTTGAGGCAAATGTCGCCGGGCATGCAGGACTCGCCGAACTGACGCACTTGCACGCTGGCGGCGTCGTTCAGCTCGCGTTTCGCCAGTTGGTGGTCGTCGCGCTGCGATGAGGAAACGATCGGATTCGAGGCGAAGGGAGCGAACGGCTCTTCGGCCGACGCGACGCCAATCGGGAACGAACGGGGCGATTCATCCGTTTCTCCGCTCTTCTGTTGTGTCGCTCGCTTGAAGCGAGACGGGGGCATCGAGTTGACGAGCGTGCGGAGGTCGGCAATCAGCTTCTGCTCGTCCACTTTGCTCCGCGCTCCCTTCCGGCCGGTCTCCGCGTCCTGCTCGCCGCTCCGCCCGTTCTCCACGACGTCCGCGAGCATCGCGAACACCTGCCGCTGGGCCAAGCGTTGCATCTCCTCTTCGGCGGCCGTCGCCATGCCCTCGAGTGCTCCGAGAGCCGTCTGCTCGGTGGGGGCGGCGTCTCGTTGCTGGCCGTCCGTCTGATTCTCGCCGGAGTTCGGGAGTTTGAGGCGGAGGATCACGTTGAAGATCCGCTCCAGGCTCTCGGCCGTCTCGCGGCTCAACAGCGACGACTCCACGGAAGTGAGGGCGGCGTCGATGGCGGCAAGCGTGTCCGCTTCCTCCGTCTCGACCGTCCCGCCGCCGCCGTCGTTCGGATCGCCGAATTGCGGGCGACTTTTGGCGGTCGTCGTCGTGGAAGTCGGGGATGAAGTGGAGGAGGCGGCCGACTCGAAAGCCGCCGCCGCCGTGGGGCAGTCGGTGCTCGTCGTGCCGTCCCAGGCGCACTTGCACGTCTGCTCCATGCAGAGGTAGCCGCGCGGACACTCCCGACTGTCCGCACACGCCTGCGGCCACGCGGGCGGCGTCGCCGTCGGCTCGTCGATCGAATTCGAGGGAACGCAGTCCTCGCCCGACTGCACCAGCGGCGGAACACAACGGCAAACGGACTCCCAGCAGTGGGCGCCGGGCGGGCAGCGGCGATGCACGTTCGCCACGTCGCAGATCGAGCCAAGCATTAGGGCGACTGCAAGCGGGGGGAACGAGTGAGTGAGTTAGTTGTGAGTATGGGATTGATTTCAAGCAGGGGGATTGAGTCGAGCAGATGGGGATTGGAGAAAAATGCAAACGATTAGAGTTCACTCCACAGCAAACACACAACTTCAATTAAAGTGAGGGAACTAACCAGCAACACACGTCTGGTCCATCGCCTTCGTCCCCAACGGGCACACGCACTGCCGATTCAAACAGCGAGCGAGGGGAACGCCGCTCCGCATTGCCGATCGTCGAAACAGCCGGTTTGGCCGGGAAAGATGACTGCAGAGAGAAATGATCAGATGTCTCCAAAAGAGAACGCACTCTTCTCGCACTTCGCGTTGATCGGAACGTGAGTGGCCAGGCACTGGCAGGTGGGCGGTTGGGTGTTCCCGTTGCAGTACGCGTCGCTCAAGCAGTCGGCGTTCAACGAGCACGCCGCTCCAACGCCCAGCCGACGGTTCGAAGTCAACTGGAAGGGGTTGGGCGGCGCCCGGGAAGTCGGCGGCGTCGTCGTCGATTGCGGCGGCTGGACGATCGCTTGTGGCGGCTGGTAAGCAGCCGGTTGGACTCCGCCGTTGTACGGGGCGTGCGGCTGCGGGTGGGCGGTGCCCGGAATCGAGACGGTCGGGTACACGAGCAGCCGCTTCTCGCCTCCGGCGCCGCTCATCGCCGTCGGCATTGCGGCGGCGTAGCGCGAGAACGGTTGGGATTCCGTGAACACTTCAACGAAAAGAATGAGGAGGATGCAGAAAGATCGGGAGAACCTTTGTTCGGCTTTGTGTAGAACGTGTTTAACGCTGCGAGTGTGGTGCGCACCTGAACGCACTGCCCGTTGTCGAGATCGGTGCCCGCCGGACACACGCACACGGGGATCTTCGGGTCGCAAACCGAACCCTTCGAGCAGACCTGCCCCTCGTTGCACAGCTCGCCCGGTCCTTCAACGAGAAGAAGGATGATGAGAAGCGATGGAATGGAGAACGTACCGACGAGTTTGCTCGGCAGCACGTACTCGACGCAACGCCCGTGATGTTCGATTGCCGGCGACATGCACTGGCACATTCCGTTGATGCAAACGCTCCCGTGATCACACGTGACCATGTTCCCGCACGCCGCGCCCAACGGAACTGAAGCAAACGAGTAATTGGTGGAATGCAAGGGGGAAAACCTCGAGGCAGCCGGTTCTTCGCGAACTTCGGATGAACGCATTGACCTAAAGCAGAAGAATGAAGGAAATGAGCGAGCAGCTCACCGTTGTATCCCTCCAGTTCGTTCGGGCACAAGCACAACCCAACGATCTTCATGCAGAAACTCCCGCCGGTGCATGCCTCGCCGCGGGCACACGATTCTCCTGCCAAGCGATTAATCAATTAAATTCCAACGAATACAAGCGAGTACCCGGTCCAGCGGTCACCAGAGCGGCGGAAGCCGTCGGTTCCGCTCGCAAACTCCCGCCGACCGGCAGCGAGCTCGTGGACGTCGGCAGGTCGGCCGGCCGCAAGCTCCCGTCGCCGTGCGAGGCGGTCGGCGTGCACGAGAGCGTCTCCAAATTGGCGACCGTTCCGCGCGGACACAAACAACGCCGCTCGTTGGGGTCACAAATCGTCGAGCCGATGCAGAGCTCGCCGTTCGCGCACGAGCCGTTCAGGATCGCTGGAAGGAAAGTGAATGAGGTGTGGCGTGTGCAGAAGGATGGTAAGCAACAAGTAAGAAACTTTAAGCATCAAAAAGACGACTACAATGTAGAGCGATCTTCACTTCAAGCTCATATTTCTTGCCCTAGCCCTCTCGTCAGCTTTCAACAAAACTCTGGACGTCTGCCTCCTTCTGGACTCACCAATGTTCAGTAGATCCTCTTTGCGGATGGCCTGTCCCTGGACGGGCGTCGCGGGTCCCATTCGGCAGGTTTGAGTCGTGAAGTCAAAGCTCATCCCGCTGGGGCAGAAGTTCTGTTGCCAGTAGCCCATTCCACTGCAAACCGTCGAGATATCAACAGAAATCAACCTCCAAATTACCTGATCCCAATCGGCATGCATCGCAGGTAGGCGGCCGCATTGGCCGCCGAGTAGTCGAGCAGCAGCACGTCCCGGTCGGGATTGCACGGCTGATTCGGGCCGCTCGTTTGAGCGAACTGCGCGGAGGCGAGTGCGGAGAACACGAGCGGCAGGAAGCCGCACAGTCCGCTTGTCGATCTCATATTTCTTTGCAGTCAAGAAGTGGCGATCGAAACGGACATGAGCTGCAGGACGGTAGTTGATTGAAGCAGCTGACTAAAGGCAGGATGAATCAACGGTGTAATATAGCAAAAGTAGTCGAAACACGCACGTGAAACTGCAACTCTGAGATACGAGAGATTTCTAATAAAATACAGAGCACGTGCACAAACGCTAAAGAATTAAAACCACGCGGACAGTTTCTACTAGGGTTGGCAGTCGGTCAGCTGGCCGGCCAGTTGACCCGGCCAGCTGACCGGCCAGCTGGCCGGCCAGGTAAAATCGACCGGCCAGGTGCCAAAAACCGGCCAGGTGGAAATCTTGCTAGAACCCCCGATTTTCGTGTTTTTACACCACAAATTACAGTTAAGAACAAAAAGAAAGTCGTTTCCGAACCCTTTTTACCTATTCAAGTGTCTTTCTCTTGAAAAACAACCCTGCCAAACGCTATTGGAGTGAAATTTCGTGCAAATTACTGCATTTCTCCACTGAAATGAAAGTTGAAGCAAAAATTCGGCCGTATAATTGATGCTGTGCAGATGGGGACATTATTTGATGCGTTTTGAAGCAAACTCATGAAAAAGATTTTTCTCGTCAAACTCACCTTGGTCTCCTGTGGCCGCGTCCAAAATAAGAGGTTGATGTAAGAAAAACTCGTGTTTAGTGTTTAAAAACGCATATAATCGCTTTGGTTGTTCATAATAATAGCACACAAATCTCATTATTGCTTTTTGGATGGTTTTTAACTACCCGAACACCCTGGATAAAATTTGTTTTACCTGGCCAATTTTTCTGGCCAGCTGGCCACCTGGCCGGGCAAATCTATCTGGCCGGCCAGTTGCCAACCCTAGTTTCTACCGTCGTAATCGGCGGTCATCTTGCCGAACGAGAAACCGGAGGAATTTGCGGCCGATCCTCATCGCACGTCACTTCAAAACCGCTCGCCAGTCGCCTTCACAAAACGCAGCGATCAGAGCGATCGGGATCCACTTGGAGCGACCGCAGCAATTGCTGAAGAGCCGCGCGTTCGTCGAATTTGGAGCGAAAATGAGAAGAAGAACGGTAAACGAAGTTGTAAGCGACGAACGATCAATCGAGGGGTTGCAAAGACGGAACGGTTGGAATGAAATAGGTTAACAGAAAGCGGAACAAATGAAACGGATAATCACCCGGTATAAACGGGGACACAAAAGCAACGATGTCTCGAATAACGAAGTCACCAAAAACCCCAACATTTACCCCTAACAAGTAACGCACTTCCCAATTCAAATCAAAACAACCCGGAGAATTCCAAGACGTTCAGGCTGCAAATCCCGAGTGGACGAGCCGATCGGAGCGGCGGGAGAGGCGGCCGAGTGGGTGGACGTGCGGGAATTTCGTACAAAAACACGCAACCGGCGCGACGAGTGGCCGCGCGGTTCCAAACGCTCCGGGCGGCCGCCTTCTTTGCTCGTTCGTCATCGAGCCGGCCGACTAATCGATTGGCTCAACGAACTCCCTCGCGCACTTCTCCTCCCCTTCGCCTTCTTCTCCGTCGTGCACGATCAGCGATGAGAAGTCAACAGTTCTTTGGGTTTCGTGTGTCTGCCGAGCGACCGGCCGAGTGTTCTCCTCGTCGTTTCGTTCGGTCGGCCGACTACGCGCAAGTGGCCGGCGGCCATCAGCGAGGCGATCGGCGAGGCGAGCGGGCGACTTTCGTTTCGTTCGCGCAAACCGCCGAACCTCTTGGCCCGTCGAGGAGGCGCGCGCCCGGGAGATTAAAATAACTCGAATGAAACTCCCGTCCGCCCCGCTTCGTTGCGCAACGATCAGCCGCTCGGCGGCTCACTCGTCGCGCGCATCGAGTGGCCACCCGACCGCCTCGTTTCGTTCCTGATCGCAACGAACGAAACGGAGAGCCGATTGGTAGCCGGCCGGCCGACTGACCGCCGTCTCCCGGCCGCTTCTCGAGTGGCCGAAACGAGCGGGCGGGCGGACGGCCGGCGAAGCGGATTGAAATGGAGACTTTGCAAACGGTGGCGGTCATTCGGTTTCTGCGATGGAATTTGACCGCGTTTAGGACACGGCGGATGAGAAATCAACGGAAAATTGCTGGACTCGGCGAAATGAATGAGGAATCCTGGAGTTCATTGAATCGATTCTTCGTTTGAACCATTCATTCATCAAGTGCTTGCCGGTCACTTGAAATTGAAGCGGAAGTGACTCATCAACTGACCAGTGAGGGACATCCGCGCACGATCCTCCGCACTCGTTTCGCTTCCGGAGTGTTTTCGAAACTCCCGACAAACAAACCGCTTGATCGCTTGCGGGTGGACCGGCAGTGAAGATCAACGGGACGAAATGCGCTCGTTTCTTGCGACTTGCGGCGGGTTACAGCGGGCGAATCAAGGCGATTCGAACGAAATCCGCTTACCAATGGGTTTAAAGCGGACACGCGCGAAACGAATGCGATTTGCGACGCGTAAATGCAGGGAGTTTGTGCAGTTGATGGCTTTCTTTCTTGCGAACCTACTGAACCGAATGCTCAAGACTCATTGCTTGAAACACGTGCAAAACGAGAACATTTATTGCGAGAGTCCATAATTTACGACAACGTTTAAAAAAGAGGTAATAGGTACAACAATAAGGCGAGATTGGATTGCACTACAAAAAAGTGGAAGATCAATCGATCGGTCGGCTCGAGCATCGCTCTTTTCGTTCGCGTTCTAACGACGACGCTTCCGCACGGGCGACGCGCCGACAGTCGATGTTTCGCGGCGCTAAACGAACGAAACGAATGAACGGAACAAATCCAATGAAAACAAACCTTGTTCCGCTGCTCCTGCTCGCGCGCCAGCTGCTCCTTCTCCAGTTTGTCGAGGTCGTCGTCGCTGGACTCGCTGCCGTCTTCGTCCGTTGGGTCGGGCGCCAGGCCGTTCGGATCCAACGCCACGTTGTACGTGCAGTCGGCCACTTTGAAGATGCCGATCCAGCGGTCCGCGTGCTCGAACATGTTGTTTCGCAGCGAGATGATGATGAACTGCGCGTTTTTCGTCCTCTCCTGCAATCGAACAGGCAAGCAATCAACGGATGAAACGAGTGGGGACGAACCTTGAGGAAAGTGGCGATGATCGAGACGTTCCTGTAGTCCAGGGCGGCGTCGATCTCGTCCATCACGTACAGCGGCGTGGGGCGGAAGTTGTGCAGGCCGAAGACGAGCGACAACGACGCGAGCGTCTTCTCGCCGCCCGACAGGTTCGTGATCTGCTTCCACGTCTTCTTCGGCGGACGGACCCTGCAAGCGAGAGGATGAGTGGAGGATGGGAAAAACGGAGAGCGTTTCGAGATTCTTGTTGATTTTATTGCTTTCAGTCGAAGGTTTTCGGTATTCGCAAAAGAGACTGACTTCGGCCATTTGCTCACTCACCGACCTTCCCCGAACAGCACCTTTCGATCCACTCCGCAGCATTAAATCGAACCATTCGATTGGACAAAACATCTTCACTCAACCCAACTCCCTTTCACTTCTTCCCAATCAAAAGAAAAAACTCACTGGAAAGCAACGCCGTCCTTGAACGGATCCAACGTGTCGACGGTCTCCAGTGCCGCATCGCCGCCCAGGGTGAGCATCTGGTAGATTTCCTGGGTGGCCACTCGGATCTTCTGGAAGCCGGCCATGAACTCGTCGCTCCGCTGGCGGCTCAGCCGGTCGTACACGCGCCGGTGGTCGTTCTTCTTCGTGATCAGCTCCTGCATTTGGGCCGTGACGAGATTCCTCTTGTCCATCTGCAAACGATCGATTAGCGAGGGCTGTGCGGAAGCAGTAGAGCAGGAAAAGAACGGCAGTCAAACGTCCACGAGCTTGTGTTCGTACTCAACAGCTTTGAGTAACGAATTTCGTTCCCGTGATCCAAAAGCAATCACCCGCTGAGAAGCATTCAACAAAAAAGCCCAGCCTTCTTCCCGACTAATCCCCCACCCAGCTCCTCGAACTCACCTTCTCGCCGAAGTCGTTGACCATTTGGAGGTTCATCGGCTGGCCGAACGCCTTTCTCTTCGCCTCCAGCTTCTTCAGCCGCTTGGCCAACTGCTCCTTGTTGAAGGCCTCGAGTTCGGCCGGCGAGTAGAGCGGTAGGGGCGCCGAGTCGAAGGGCGGATCGTACGTGACGTCGCCGCGATCGTTCGTGACGGCCGTCGTGTTCGGCAGGTCGCCCTCTTCGGCCAACTCGCCCAAATCGAACGCCTCGGCCGCCTCGGTGATGCGCCGCCGAATGGTCGCTCGCGTCTCGTTCGAGTCGGCCGCTTCGTCGGCGGGAGGCGGCGGGGTCGACGTGTCGATGCGGAGACCGGCGGTCGTCTCGGCCACTGCCGTTCGATCAGCGACCAGCGTCTCGTCGGTGAGCGTTCGATCCTCGGCCGCACCACTGGCTTCGGCGGGTGCATCGACCGTGGCATCGGCCGGCCCCTCGACCGAAGCATCGGCGGGAGCATCGGACGGCCCGTCCTCTCGACGCTTGTTCATCTCCGCCTCCAAGAACGGGACGATGTCCTGGCGAACTTGGAGCATCGTCAGTTTGCCCATCTGAAAGCGACGAACACGAGCATCGACTGAATGGACGAAACAAAGGGACGTACCGCTGCGGACACCTCGTTCAGCTTTCCCGACAATTCCGCCCGTTGGTTGACCGCCTCCTCGATGGCCGCTTTGTGTTCGCGGATCTCCCGCTGCAGGGCTTCGATTTGGGCGACGAGCTCCTCGATTTTCACGGTCTGGTTGCCGAGATCTTCGGTCAGTTGGACGAGCGACTGCTCCAGCTCGTTCTTCCGCTGGACGTTCTCCTGCTTGGCAGCTTCCTGCCGGTCGACGGATTTGCGGGCGGCGTCCAGCTCCCGCCGGGCGCCTTCGATCACGCGCTCCGTCCGCGTGATGCCGAGCTCGAGTTTGCGGCTGTTCGCGCCGCAGTTCGTGATCACGAGCTTCTCCTTGCTGAGCGACTCCTCCACCGCCTTCAGCTCGCCCTTCAACTTCTCTAGGGCCGACTGGGAGGCGCCCAGCAGTCGCTCTTCGACCGCGCGAATCTTCGCCTCCAGCTCGTCCTTCTTCTTGAGCACTTGGGCCGAGCGTTGGCCGATCGACTCCTTCTCTGGAACAAACGACGGGGATGAGGGCGGGGGTAGGTGGATGTACGGAGTTGTTCGACTGTCAGAGCAAAACCATTGACTCTCCGACGTTCGCAACAAAGAACAAATGGAGATGCCTCAACTAGTTGCCACAACTGGACTCACTTTGCTCGATCTGGTTCACGCGGTCCCGCAAGTCGCGAATGGCGTTCCCGTCCACGCCCGTCGCTTGAAGCGCCTGCTGGGCTCGTTTCAGCTGATTCTCGGCTTCCTTCTTCTGGTTTTGGACGACCTGAACTCAACGAAATCTATGAAAAAGAACGAAGAAAGAGGAGCAAACCATGAGGCGTTGCGAGCAGAATCGCTGCTTGTGCACCAGCTGGTCCAAATCCGCTTTGAGCGTCCGCAGTTCGTCGGTCTTCTGCAAACGAGTTCGATCAATGCAGTTGTTTGCAGATGAAAGAGCTTACGGCGTATAATTCGGAGCGGAGAGCTCAGCGCGTTTCCTCTCCAGCTGCGCCTTCATCTGCTTCAGCTCTTGGGGCGCAGTGCGTTGCGACGTGTCCACGCGGGTGGCTTTGCCCATCAGGCCGCTGGAACAAGAAGAATGAAGCGGAAGACTGGGGAGCGAATTGTACGTTCTCTTTTGACCCCAACGCTACCATTCTCCCTTTGCAATAGAGAAGCGCTTTTCAAGTCCCAACTCCTTCACGAGCAAACAGACAGCGCAGAGGAGAACACCCGCAATTCCCCGCCGAACGTACCGCTTCTCCCACCGCCCGCCGCCGGTCATCGTTCCGTTCATTTCGATCACGTGGCCGCGCAACGCGACGACTCGCCAGCGCTGATCGTCGAAGTTCGCGGTGTTGGTCGCCGTTTGGATCGAGTCGACGACGAGCGTCTCGTGGAGGGCCGACTAGAAGGCGGGTTTGAGCTTCTCGTCGGTCACTTGGATCAGGTCGATCAACCGCTGGCTTTCGGCGGGGCTAAACGATCGGAATTGATTGAAAGAAGTCCTCTTCCAAGCACTCACATCTCCGGCCGCTCGTTGATCTTCTTCCAGTGGTGCTGCTGCTTGTCCAGCGCGATGAAGGTCATGGGCGGGAGCTGTCGCTGTTTGAGCACTTGGATGCACTCCTGGGCGCACTCCACCGTCTCGACGACGACGTTGTTCAGCGCCGGGCAGCAGGTGGAGATGGCGACGTCGTAGCGCTCGTCGATGCCGCCGAGGTCGCCCAGCCGGCCGAGCAGACCGTCGAGTTTGCCGTTGGCGTGCTCCTGCGTGAGGGCCATCAGGGCGTTGGATTGAGTTCGATGGCCTTCGGCTTTGTTCCGATGCGATTGGAGTTCGGAATTGAGGCCGTTGAACTTCTGAACGAGGGCGTGCTCCCGCTCGCGGATCTCGCGCGCCTCCGCCTCGCCGTCGGCCAGCTGCGAGCGGAGGTCGGGGAGCTTCTGGCCGAGAGTCTCCAGCTCGCTAAACGAATAGAAGAATGGGAAAGAAGGAGGACGAAGACGAACTTTCGGGTTCCCTCGACGTCCTCGGCCACCTTCTCGGAGCGCGCCTTCGCTGCGTCGTAGCGCTGCTGGATGTTCGTCCCGGCGTTCTGCAGACGCTCCAACTTGTCCTTGATCGGCGCGATCTGAACTCGAGAGGAAGCGAATGAAACGAGCAGGAAACGAAGGAACGAACCTCGCTCAAGCACTTGTTCTCCTCGGCCTTCATCTCAGCGACCAGCGGCATGATTTCGCCAAGTTTGCGCCGATTCTCCGCGTTCTCCTCGCGCTCGCGCTTCCGCAACTCCCGCATTTCGACCTCGAGCTCGGCGATCTCCGTCTGCTTTTGCTCGATGGCCGCTTGGAGTTCGGCGAGCAGCTGTTGGGCGCGTTCGGGAGCGTTGCGGGCGGTTTCCAGCTGAAAAGCGGTGGGATTAATCGATGAACTTCGTGGAGGAGTCAGAGGGAGTTTTGATTAGATGGGCAAGCTCGCATTCACTCCCATTAATCAATGAAACGACCCGGAGCAAACGAAAAAAGCGAAGCAACACAATGAGAGGAAGACCCGCTCCTCTTCCTTGCCCGTCCACGCACCTTCTCGCGATCTCCTTCGATCTCCGCCTCCTTCGTCTGGATCTTCTGCTCAAGGGCGGCGATCCGCTGGGTCGTCTTGCGGAGCTCGTTCTCCAGCCGGCGGTCCTCCTGGTTCGCGTCTTCGATGTCCTGCTTCGCCCGATCGGACTTCCTGAACACAAGAGAACGATTGGGATGCTTCTCAAGGAAACAAATGGGACTCACTTCTGCATGTCCGCTTTCTGCTTGTTCGCCGCCTTCAGTTCGGCCTCGACCTTCGCCTGCTGCCGTTGGGTCTCGTTGATCACGGCCTCCTTCTGCTCGCAGAGGGCGTCCGCCTCCTTGTAGCGCCGGTCGAGGTTCGCTCTGCAATCGAGAGGAAGTCAAGAGAATTCGGTGGAGGGGACGAACCGTCGCAAACTGTACAGTTTGTGCATCGTTTTGGTGTGCGCGTTCTCGATTTTCATCATCGAGAGGACGGCGTAGACGGGTTCGATCAAACACTCGACGTCCATGTCGGCGACGTCCAGCCGCTTCTTGAGCAGGTCCTCCTCCTGGCCGTAGAACTCGAGCTTCTTCTTCAGACGCACGATCGGCTCCTTAAAGCGACTGCTGCCGATGATGTCCTCCAGGTACTCAAGCATCCCCTCCGTGCCCAGTCGCTCGTCGCCTTTCGGCTTCATCAACGCGATCTGCTCGACTTCGCCCTGCAAATGAGAAGTGAACGAGTGTGTGATGGAGGATTAGGTAGGCGGATGAACTTATGATCCCCTTTCGTCCACGTAAGAGCAAAAACTAGTGATCAATCGTCTTAAAGTACCGCCTTCCGCTCGCAAACTCCCTCCTCCTTTCCTCCCGCGACGAACCTGGAGGATGAGGAAGCGATTGTGATCCAAATCGACGCCGTTGGCCGTCAGCCGGGCGTGCACGTCGTCGGTCTTCGCCGGTCGTCCGTTAATGTGGTAGTTGGAGGCGCCGTTCTTCGTGGCGCTGCGCGAGACGGAGAACTCGGAGCCGGGCACGATCTCGAAGTCCTGCCCGGCGCCGCCGTTCTCCTCTCCTTCCTGAACACGAGAAATCAATTTAATGAAATAAAAAGAGAAGGGACTCACCCGATCGATGATCTTCGCAAAGAACACCTCCACCTTGCAGGAGGAGACGTCCGGATGGGCGGCCGAGGCGTGGATCAACGAGCTCACTTTCTTCGAGCGGATTCGCGTGGCGCGGAAGCCGAACACGAAGAGGAGCGAGTCAATGACGTTCGATTTTCCCGAGCCGTTCGGCCCCAAGATCGCCGTGAAGTTCTGCAACAAGCAAGAAAATGGAAATGGGACGGAAATGGACGAATCTTGTGAAAGGGACCCAGCACTCGGCGGCCGTAGTAGGACTTGAAGTTCTCCGTGACGATCTTCGTGATGATCAGCCGCTCGTCCGTGGGGTCGCTGCTCATCGCGGGCGTCGCCGGCGCCGCCACCTCCAGGTTCAGAAGATCTTCGCTGCGGTCGACGGCGGCGGGCTCCTCGAACGAGAGCTCGCGTTGGGCGGACGGCCGAGCGGACGGCGAGTGACTCGCTCCGTTCGCGCGGCGTTGCGGCGACGCCTCGCGGCTTTCGGCGCCCGAATCCGCCGCCGTTTCGGCCGTCTCGTCGGCGGCCGCCGGCTGCGGCTTCCGCTTGGCGGCCGCGCGTCGTCGTTCGCCAACCATCTTGCCGGCTTCGGAGGGGAGGGCTGGAACGAGAGAAATCAGTCGAAAGAAACCAATAAATTGCAAAGGAAAGACGCGTAGTATTCTCGCGAACTAAATTTGAACGCGAGTAATAAAAAAGCGGGATACGTTAAGGAAAACCCCTGTGGACGTTCCTGAAATCACGAGAAAAAAAAGAATTTGGGTAATCCAACAAATTCACCGCATTCTTCTACCGACAGGATCAAACGGACGAACAAATCGCGTGGAGATCATCGGGAAGCGAAAGAAAATGGCCGACTCGCAGGACGCGGCGCAAAAACAACGCCAAGCGGACCGCGCGACGCCGCCGAACGCGGCGAGTTTGGCGCCTCTTTTTCAAAGCGCTCTGGCATTCCGCCACTCGCCGCGTCCCCTGCGCGTGGTGCGCCGCCTCGTCGTTGATGCTGGGAGTAGATCGGAGCAAAGCAACCAAAGGATTCATTCGATCGTTTGCTTTCCGAATGGTGGATAAAGCGGCCGGTTGATCGAGTGATGCAGGATTTGAAGCAGCAAGCTTGGGCAAGCCGAGTGCACTTCTCCGAACACACGAGCACAAACTACAAAACCCATTCGCTTGGGCGTTCTGTTTTTATCATCTGACAAAGCGAACAGAACCCGACCGTCGACATTCTCCTGATTTTTTGCTGCATTCCTTCACACGTTCCATTTCCGAGATGTCCACAGCGACAGGCGAAACGGACTTGAATCGAATGCTGAGGACGTTGAAGCCAACAGTCTGTGAGGGATCCTTCGTGTTTGTTTCACTCCCGCCGTCGACCCACGAGTTTCCGCCGCACGAAGCGATGATCCGCGAGGACGAAGGTTCGTTCATTACTTTTGGGGGTTGTTGCAGGTTTGAATAAAAGAAGATTATTTGATTTTCGTTGCCGTACCGTCCTTTTATTAGCTTCTAATCGATGAATTGCTCCACGCAAACCTCGTTTTTACCGACGTATTTCGCTCGATTTCCATTGTTTTGTTCAGGAATCACGCTCGTAATGCGGAAAGAAGAAGCGGACAAAACGGGTCTCTCGTACACGTTCGTCGCCTCGTGGATCACACTCTCCGTCCATTCTTCGCTGGATGCCGTTGGGTTGACGGCCGCCTTGCCTTCTCTGCCGCCCTGACCAAACGGGGAGTGAGCTGCAACGTGCTCGCCGGCTTCTTCCACGACCACCTCCTCGTTCCGTCGAGTCACACCGAAGACGCGCTGGAGTGCTTGCGGGAGTTGGCCGTCGGGGAGGAGTGATGAGCTTCGATGATGCGAATTGATTCTTTTACGTCAATTAGATGTTTGGCCATGATTCTTAAAAGCATGGACTTCTTTTTGTATCATATTTTCCTAAGTAAACGCTTCTGTATTGATTGTGTAAAATGGAGATCGACTAGCATGCACAAAACAAACACTAACGGTAAATAACTGAGCGATTGGAGCAACGGCCCGTTGGATTTACTCTTCCTTCTCTGCGTTCGCCGATCCAGCGATCGATTCCTTTTCCACTTGCGGCAGGAGGCGGTCGGCTGCGAACCAGGCGGCCAGCGGAGCGATCCAGTAAACGACGAAGTGGGCCAAGTGGGGAACTTCGCCGCAATTGAACGTGCAGGCCTGCAAGTCCACTCATTCATCTCCCTTCCGTTGCCCCACTCACCCAAGCCACAATCGGATTGGCGTACATTCCAGTCAACGAGATGCCTGAAGAAAGGAATGAAGCAGTGGATTCGGCGGCGAAACGAACCGAAGACGGTGATCAGACCCGAAAGTGAGGCGCCGGCCAGCGAGAGGAGTCGCTCGTCCACGCGCGGCTCCATGAAGACCTCGGCGAACTTCGCCAACAGACAGCCGCCCGCTTCCACCAACGAGCCGTACAGGAGAGTCACCTGAAACGGAAGGATGTTTGAGAGAGAGGGTCATCAAGGTGGTTAGAAGAAAGCCTTCGGTGCATTCGCTCGTGCTGTTCAGCAGAAACTCTCGGAATTATGTCAAACGAAAGAAATTCGCTTGGGTAAAACAGCCACAAAACCTTTGCACTTGAAGAACTTACGGCTAAGTCCGACTCGCAGTCCTTTGAGGCGATGTGTCGATGGGCGGTGTGGATTTCGAGGCGCCAGAACAGGACGACCAGGAGGTACGAGGCGTAGGCGGCGGCGAACTGGACGCCAATGAACGCGGCCAATTTCCCGAACGGGATTTGTTTCTTGACGAACGAGACGATCTGAAAGGGAGGAATGAGCGAGTGATCATCACTTTGTGAAACAAACCAATGGGCAAGGATCCGCTCGAGCATCGCGCAGGACGAGGGCGTTAAGCAGCTCGATGAACGTGATCTCGACAAGCACGCCGCTCAGTCCGTAGTGCTCCAGAACGATGTTCACGTCGAACATCGGCGCGCACACTTGAATCGTGCCGATGAACTGTAAAGAAGAAGTAGTCAGTGGGGAGACGGGAGATCAAGACTAGTTAGATTTCGATCGGTTTTTAAGATTCTTCGAACGACCGCTATCATCTTTACCGAACGAATCCGCACACAACCCTCTTTTCATTCGCAAACCAGAAAGAACTCACTTCGTACGCGTACTCCACGTACTCGGCCGGCAACCGGACCACTTGCCGTCGGATCAACAGTCGCAGCAACTCGCAGAAGAGGTAGACGCATGTGTAGAAAATCAACGAAGCGATCCACACCCGCATTTTCGGTCGAGTTGAAGCGAAAGAAGCGAACTTGTGGGTTTGAACCGTCCGAACACGGCCGTCCGTTCGGCGAGAAATTCGTTCGGATCACGTACGAGCGGACGTCACTCGGGATCAAGCCGGCCGCTCGTCCGGCCGCCCGGCTGGCGGATCGAACGGGAGGCCGCCGAGGGAAAGCCGAAGGCCACGGGGATTCTCTCGCTCCCGCTCGCTGCTTCTTTGCTCTCGCCCGGCTTCCGCTCGATTTTTTGAGCCGCTCGTCACTCAAAAGCCGCCTGAAACATCCGCAGAGTTACTCGATCTTCTTTTTGCAAAGAAAAGCAAAGGAACGCGAACAAGCGAGATTAATTGGTCTGCTAGCGTTCAAAAGTAAACGAGCGAGAGTTTTTTGCTTGACCACTTAAAAATAGGGGCGACATTGGACACGAGGAAGAACTGGTCAGCCAAAAGACAATAATTTAGAGCCACAAGAGAAGCAATAATCATCGATTGATTGCCAGCATTCATGAATTTCGCGGATTCCCCGGCCGAAACAAAAACGTGTGGACAAGAGGAATCCCGCTCGTTTGCAAGTGGACGAGCGCGCTGCACCTGCGGGCGGGCCGTCGACCACGTTCGGGACGAAAGCGACGGGCGGAAGACCCAACAGGCGAAAGCGGAAAGGAGGGAGTGGCGGGGCGAAAAGGTGTGATTAAACGCCCGGCAGATGGAAAACAAAGACGCGTGCACGTCTTTTTACCGCTCGAACACTCCGGTGCGGTCCTTAAGCGAACGATCCGCTGATAAGAGCCCCTATGGGGGGAATATGAACGGGATTTCTTCGATGGAACGAGCAATTACTTTGCAGTTGTACTTGACCAATTGTTTAGTCAATTGCAGTGTATCTCAGTTTGTTTAGATAATGCATCAACCGCAGAAGCGATTGCATCAATTGCATGCAAGCAATGCAACAAATTCCCGATCAGATGACGAATCTCGACAGAAGCTTCAATCTCTGCACGTTTTGTTACGAAATACACAAATCTTGGTCGTCGCTGAGTAATCCGGAAACAAACGTCCGCAATTCGAGCGGTCGGGCGCGCGGCCAAAGGGCATCGGCGGAAGGCGCGCAACGCCCACGGACACACGTTCTTCGTTGTGTTTGTCTTTTGACTCCCGATTCTTCCGTGTGGCCGACAGGTCGCGGCAGATTAGGAGCTTACGACGAATTTTCTACTCGCGCAGGTGCATACGAACGGAAGAAGTCGATTTGTTTGCTTGTAGCGAACACTTGTGGCCGTTCGTTCGGGGTTGCTCATTCTGACGTCGCTTCTTTCCTTGCATTTAGAACATCTAAAGACGTCAAACGACAGCCTTACCTCCATTCTATCCCATAGTCCTCTGTTCTGCCGAGCTCTAAGTCGTTCTGAATGTTTCTGGACAAGACGACGAATAAAACGGACGAACACGTGTGTTCGAACTTCAAATTCCGGGCGATGCGAGTGCTGCTGCTGTGCACTGGACTCTCGTTTCGGCACTACGGAGCTCCTCTGCGGTGGTCGACCGGGCAGATCGTTCGTTTCTTCCTCGCGATCATCTACATCGTTGTTGGTAAGCGTCTTCTTTGGCTTCAGCAGACACACGCTGTTAATAATCATGCAGTTCCCGTTATCCCACTCGCTTTCAGTCTGCTACGTGTGGATCGTCTCGTATGTGGGCAATCCAAACTTCCCGTCCGGCTACAAAACAACGAACGATCGGGCACGAACGGCGTGGCTCGTCTGTTCAATCTTTATTTGTATTGTGTTCATGGTTCGTTCATCTTTAAAAACAGTTATATTTCACTACTTACTTTTCCTGCAGATCTTCTTCGTCTACTGGGAGTTGCGGGGCGCCAACGAGCGCGCTCTGGCCGCCAGCCTCCAGTTCGACTGCGATCTGAGCGAATTCCGCCGAACCGACTGGCCGCTCCGTTTTCTGTTCGCCATTTTCGTCACGCTCATCGCAATGCGTGTCTTTGATCTCATTTTGGGCGTCGCTTTGTTCCGGGCGGGCAAGACGCCCACCGACTACTGGGATTTTGCGATGTTCTCGGTGAGTTCGCGAGTGGTTTGCAAGTGAGACAGTTTGGAGGCTCTCGGCAGCTTATGGGCAACTCTAAATATTGCATTCTCACGTTTCAGCTCCCATTCGGCCGGGGGTTCGGTGCTGTGCTGACGGCCGCCATTGTGCTCCACGTTCATCTCATCCACCTAATCGTCTTCTTCTACTTCTCCATCTGCGCCTTCTCGCTTCGCTATCGCCTCACGTTCCTGAAGCGCGAATTCCAACAGATGGGAGAAACGTCCGCTCAGAACGGCGAGAAGCACGCGATCGTCGACGATCCGCTCGCTTTCTATCCGCACTACCGCCATCTTCTGCTCTCCGTTTCCGAAGTGGTCTCGCACTTTCAGGTGAGTTTTAATGGCAGGAACAGAGAGGTTTTGTGTGAATGTTTTGTCATCAGAGACCCGAGCAATCAATTAATTTACACTGCAAAGTAGAAGGCTTGTGTGCCGTAGCTTTCTTGCAATTAACAGCAGAAAACATTCACCGACTAATACCTAGCGGTTAACTCAAATTGTTACTTTTCTCTTTTACTCTAAATGCTTTCAGCCATTCCGCATCTGCGCGATCGGAACGATGGGCCTGATCACTTCGATCACCATGTGGTTCTTCGGCGCCAACTGGACCTCGAACAACTTCTTTGATTACATTCACTTGGCCGTCCAAATCGGGACCCAGTGCGGCTTGCTGTCGATCGTCATCTACGCGCCATCAGCAATGAAGAACGCAGTGAGTTGTTCGTTTGGTTCGGTACTGCCGATTGCCGGCAAGAAGAAGGAGGAGCTCGGAACTGTTTTCGATCGACTTTCTTTTGTTTATGTCGCTTCCAAACCGACCTGCTTCGTCCGCTATCGGCTCTTTCCGAGCAGACAGCTGTCAATCACTAGCGGAGGAAAAACGAGGTCACACACACGCCAGAGCGGGGCGACTAGCGGCCTTTCAATCCTTGCAGTGTGTCCGTTGTAGTCTAGTGGTTATGATTTTCGGCTCTCACCCGGAAGGCCGGGGTTCGATTCCCCGCACCGGAATTCACTTTTTGCTTTCAGTTGAGCAACGTCAAGGGAATCGTCCTGTTCAACGCCCGCATTTGGATGCCCCACGATTCGCAGTCAGTTCTTCGCTGAAGGTCACCCGCTAGTTGTTTCTTGTTTGCAGACGCTACGAATTTGCCCGCCTGTTTGTGGACATGGCCGAGTACGTGCAGGAGCAGATCTCGGTAAGTCCTCTGTGTTATTGAATTCTTAAACGATCCAATGGCTAACGGAAATCGGTTGAGATCCTCTGGGCAACCGATGAGAGAAATTTGCCGTTTTTTCCAAAGCGTGAGGAATTGGTCATGTTTTCGGCTTTCTACCCCTTCAAAATTCTTACCGGTCTCACAAGTCGCTTTATACTAAACTTGTAATTAACTACTCGCTTCCAAACATTAACCAAGCCCCTGTTGCTTAAATCTAAACTCTTTTAGGTGTGGGGCGTGACGGACATGGCGCGAAAGCCGGTGATCGTCACGGTACACTCGTTTCGTACATTTACTTCGTTTAACCGTCTTTTTAGATCGGATTTGTGGTCTTCTTGTTCGCCCTTTTGTTCTCGAAGATCATCTCGCCCGCGATGAAGGAGCTGACAGAGACAAAGGACGGAGTCGACGATTACGACTACGAGAACGGGTCGTTCTTGACCACGACGCCCAATCCATTTGATTTTCACGCCTGGCATTGATGTCTCGGATTTCGCTTTAATTAACGCCAGCTGCCGTCTAATCGAGCGGAGGATGCGGCGATCGATTTGTACCGCCGGCTACTCGCATTTTCGTTTGTTAGTCTCTTCCTTACTTGTTTCTCACTGGATAAATGAGATGACTCCTCGCCCCGAGTTGTAAGAAAAGACACAAAGGTTCCTCCATTAATCTTTGACACCGACGGAGATCGCCCGGCAATCACTGGGCGGAAGTAGTGGGCGTCTCCCGCACTTCCCGTGTTTTGACTCACTTCCGCCGTTGCATTTCTTTTTGACTCATGCTTCCCAGCGAAAGCAAACGTCGGGCGTTTGTGGTCGGCAGAGGGTGTGGCCTGGAGCGAAGATTCGTGCTCTAACGTGGACTCATCGCTGCTTTCTTTTTATTCGCTCGTCCATCAATTCGGCTCGTTCACGAGCCGTTCGTCTAGCCATCTATTCGCTTTCGGTTTCGCTTGGAGATTTCCGCTCGATCCATCCGATATTTTATTCGTCTGCTTCGGAGTCTGTCGTCGAACATAAAAATGAAGCAACGCACTTTTATGAGCCGCCGAGTCGAATAGCGAACGCGAGGAAGAAGGCCGTCGATCAGCACACCCTTCCGTTGATAATGAACGATTGACGGGAGGGACCCGCTCGGCCGTCATCTCACTCGTCTTCTTGCTACTCGCCCGCTGCCCACCGGTTAGATTCACGTGTTTACTCTTCGGATTTCCCGCGTTCCTGCTCCACAACCGGCGGCCGATGACACGAGTGAGTTTCGGGGATTAATCGAGTAGGTTGAGTGCACGAACCACTCCAGTCATCAATATTTACTAGACACGATTAGATCTCGCTTCAATTATTTTCTTTCAATCTGATAGTCGTTCGTTTCTTACAGCTACCCGACTTTCATCTACTCACAAACACCCACTAACTTTCCGGCCGACCGGCCAGCATGCCGGACGTCCAGTTCTTTCCGGACGTTCGCGAGAACCCGCCGGTGAACTCGAGGGAGTACAAGGTGGTTCGCTTAGCGCTCCTGCTCACCGGAATGTCTTTCCGGCAGTACGGCCGCTACTCCACCGAGTGGGACCGATTTCAGTTGATCCGATTGGGTTGCGCGATTGTCTACCTGCTTTTCGGTAAGCTTTGTTGGTATTTTATTAATGCAAAGGTTGCTTGCAGCTCTGTATATTTCGTTTCGAATCGTGGTTGTGATGCTGATGCATGACGAGAGCCCGGACGCGTCGGGGATGACGCAGCTGATCATGGGCGTTCTCTTGTACCTCAAAGCTTTCGTTTCTATGGTGAGTTCTCGATACTTATTGTTATTCTATTGCCCGGTATTTATCTCCTACTCGTTTCTCTTACATTCGCTTGCAGATCTTCCTCTTCTACTGGGAGCTCCGCTCGCGGAACCAGTACGCGATGGAGTTGACGTTGAACTTGCGCCCGGAGCAGATGTTCGCGCGGAAACGCAACGATTGGCCCAAATACTTGGCGTGGGTGGGCTTCGCTTTGATCATCGTGCTACGGCTGGCGAGCCGCTTGATTCTCGTGGTCGGGCACGCGACGGACAAACACCGCGGTCATCAGAGGCAGTTCGTCGACTACGAGCTCTATTCGGCGCCGTTCGGGAGGCAATTCGGGAGCGGCTGCACGATCGTCTTCGTCCTCCACTCGTTCTTGGTGGATTACACCGCCCTTTTCGTCTTTTTGATGACTTCGTTCTCGTTGCGTTACCGCGTCCTGTTCCTCAAATGCGAACTGGAGCAGTTGGGCGAAGGCGGCAAGTACGAGACAACCGTCGGCTTCTACGAGGGCTTCCGCAACTTGATGCTGGTCATTCAGAACGTTCTCAACCATTTCCAAGTGAGTTGTCTGTGGGCTTCTGAGCGAACGACAAGGGTTTGAATGTTTCCGAACACCGAATCGATTGCATTGTTTGTATCTGAATCGTTTCATCTAACTTCAACGACAAAACCTACTCACTTCCTCTGCTTTCAGTTTTATCGAGTAATCGAATTGATCTCGTCGGTCGGCATCCTTGGAATAGCGGTCATTTGCTTCACGTTGATCGGCCACAAAGAGTGGTACGATTTTCTGTTGCTAATCATGGAGGTCGCCATCCAAACGGTCGCCATCTTCCTCCTGATCTACCCGGCTTCCGCCATCTATAACACGGTAAGCACTCCAGATTGTCCAGTAAATACAAGTGTGTGCAGGTGAACAACGTGAAAGGGATCATTTACTTCAACACGAACCTGTGGAAGGACTACAACCAGCACATCTACGAGCTGTCCAAACTCTACACCGAGATGGCCGCCCTGACGTTGCAGGAGATCTCGGTGTGGGGCTTCTCGATGGCCAAAAAGAAGCCGTTGTGTGTGACGGTAAGCCGGCGAATGCGAACGAGAGGGTTTGCTTTGCGATGAAGTCGAACCGTAAGGAGGAGGGCACTTCTTTTCGCTCTCAAAAGCGAATGGAAACTCCTCCGCACTCTCGCTTCTCCCCCGACTTCCTCCCGTCTGCTTGCAGGGCTCCTTCATCGGGACGTTGTTCTTCGTTTTGTACACGAAAGTTCTCGCTCCGTCAATGTGATTTCTTTTACTCCGTTAAAATAAAATATTGCACAGCCACTCACTCATTTAATCGATCTTGTTTACGGCACGAACAAGACGGAAGCCAATGGGAGAGGCGGGAAGTTCGAAGGGAGCAAATGAAAAGACTGACGGCGGGAGAAAGAACAACGAGTTAAAGTCCATTAACAAAGCAGTCGAGCAAGGGTTCTCGACTTCAACACTCTTCGTTTCGTTCAACACAACCGGCGGCTTGGCTTTTGGCGGCCGGCCGGTCTTTCCGCTGCGCTTTCCGCCGGCCGATTCATCGGAAGCCGCCCGTTTTGCTGCGGGCGTCCGCTTCATTCGCATCCGGGCGATGTAATTTTGGATTTGCTTCAGCGACGGCAAATCGCGTTCGTCCAACGTCTCCTGCGAGTTTCAATGAGTTCAACGACGAGGTAATGAAAGGAACTCACACACAACTTGGCTCGAATTCGCTGCGCTCGCACTCCCGCCGCCTCCAACCGCTCAATCATCGCCTTCACCTCGGCGATCAACCGACTCCCGCCGACTGTCGAGCGCTCCGCTTTCGTCCTCGAGTGGACGTGCCCTCGACTGCCGCGTTCCACCCGAATCACGCGACCCACTAGCACGTAGACGACCCGCAAGCGCATTTGGCAGCTCCGAAACGCGCATCTGAACGCAATCCATCAATGAACGAAGTTGGAGATGAAGAATGATACTGAAGCGGGTTGAGTTTTTCGCTGGATTGCCCGAACGTTAAATTCCCAATAATTTTTATTATGGTAAAATTCGCGAAGCTTTCTTTCAGAAATCTTGATGTTCTTTTTGCGCTTTTTCCACCCGTCTACAAGTGCACTGACTACTATGAGTAAGGACTAGAATACAAATGGAATGAAGAAGAGGTCGGCCACGTGGCAAAGCCGAAGTGCACTCACTCACCGATAGACGTGGATTTCGTTGCCGTCTTTGTGCCGGTAACACGATTTGTAGATCTCAAACAAGCTAATGAATCAACAGTCATTTTTGATTAAAGCTAACCCATCGTTCCGCTTTGTTCTGCTCCTGCCACCACTCACGAAAGTCCTCCAACGAATTGAAGGTCGCCGTTTGCTCGTACGAGAGGCGACGGCGAAGGAAGCGATCGCTTGTTGTTTCCGTTGGCGTTTGTGTGGGTGGCTGTGGAACTCGACGCGGCTGCGAAACAACCGGCGGCTCGACGTTCGCGAACTTGTACCAGAACTCGCGCACTTCCCGCATGTCAATTCTTTGCGGAGTGGGCCGCAAGGTGAGCGAGCTGTCGGTCGTTGACATCACGGAAGAATGGACGAATAAGTGTTGAGAAGAATGCTCGCCAAATTCGACCTCTCACTCGATTCACGAAGCGACGAACCTCGCACTTCCGGCCTCCTGGCAACCGAATTCCAATGAACGCCGCAAAAAGTGCGCGGTATCCAACGGAAATGCCGCCATTCCGTGGGCATCAAACTACGTCGAGGATCATCGAATTTTAAACAGCTTCAACTGCTCTAGCGAACGGGAGAAGTGGCTAGAAGAAAAAACAAACGAACATGGTTGACAGAGTGAACTGATGTCTACTGTATGATCTTTCTCGTTTTGTTTTTAAAGTCAGCTCAAGAATTTCCGTGAGTCCTGTTTGATGAACTTTTTGTTCAACGACCAGCTCCTCAGTCTCTAACATGAGCAGAAATAGTCGGCTACAATCGGCAGGCGAGAGCAAGAGTGCAGGCAAACATTCAAACGAACAGAGAGTCCACTCGTCCACATTCGCTGCACAACTGCAAATTATTGGCCAGCAGCCGACTTCTTTCGAGCCCACGGTCATCAAACGACCCGAATCTTCGTTGCATTCTCGGTACTTGGACACGATGCCGACCGCTTGGCGACCTTTCGGCTCGTGACGTCCCCACTTGGCGGTGGCGCCATTGGACTGAGCGGGAAGAAACGAGAAGCACGCGGAGAATCGCGGGGATTTGTAGCACACGGTGACGCTTGGTTGTTTGTTTGTCGAGTACGAGTGCGGAAGACAAGTGGTTGGCGGGAAATGAAAGATCGGCAATGACTCGCCACTTGTGCTTTCGACACGTGACTGTCGGCTGTTGGCTGCTGGCTAGGGACCTCGTGATCCGCATTTCTGCCCGACCCGCTCGTGGAGAATTGATCAAGAGTATCTTTCAACGACCGACGTTGTGCTCATTGGGTCTTCGAGTTGAACCACCGATTATCGCGTACATTTTCTGATGCTTGCGTTCTTCTCTCCCGCCCTCTTCAAAGCAGTCGAGGGACGAAAACGATTTCAACAGTCGCTTCCTTATTGCCCCGTCTGCTTTCGTCTACAAAACACGAGCGCTGTCATTTCTGCTCGTCCGGACCAGGAATTAGTCGACGAAAGAAGTAGATTTCTTTTCGGACAGCGACGACAATCCCCTCTCGGTTATTGCCCTGTCCACCCACCTACCGTCCGCTTATTCATCCTGCTCTAATCAATGGCGTTCAGCTCCAACAAGTCCAATCGAATCGCCGGAATGTTCGCACTGACGGCCGAGGATTGCGCCGAGGCGGCCGAAATCCAAACCAATGGGTTCATGATCGCCTGCTGCTGTCTGCACGTGTGCTTTTCGGTCGTCTCTCTTCTGCTGCTCGTCTTCCTGTCCCGCTTGAAGGAGTTGCGGCGATTAGGCGCCGTTCTGAGCCCCAACCTTCGGGCGATCGTCCTCACCGGCGCGGTCATCTACGCGATGGGCGTCTTGGTACCGGCCGGCTTCTATTCGTGGATCATTGTAAGTCGATAGGGTTGAGTGGGGCGCAATGTTGCTCGCAGTCTTGTTTTCCTGAGTGTATGGCCAGGAAAATCGCTTTACCATCGTTGGCTTACACGAGTTCCTGAGGCACCAACTATTAAAGAGCAAAATTCATATTATTCATAACTTTCAAGCGCGCGCCAACCACACAATTACGCCAACTTCCTCATTCACGATCGATGTGACTTGCAGACGACGAAACTCTTCAATCGACCGGACTGCGCGTACGTGTGGCAAGCGACCACGTGCGTCTTCTTTCGCTCATTCCTCCACTACTCCATCTTCGGTCTGTCCATCTTCCACGTGGTGATTTCCGTCGAGCGGTTGGTGCTGATGTCCGCGAGCGCGCTGGGCAAAACAGCGACCTTCGGAAGTGCGTGTGCACTGTTAACCGTATGTTACCAGCTATTTAATCGGCTGACAACAATGCAGACTCCCATCGTTCACTCAAACTGCTGATTTCAGTTCGTTTGTCCCGTGTTCATCGTCTACCCCCTCTACCAGCACGAGGTCTCGTTTGCCGGACACTACAAACTGTAATACCGCTTTTCACATTTCATTCATTCATTAAATTCCCAGGTACTGCTTTCCGACACACGAAACGTTGGATCGAATCGTCACCGGCACCGTCGTGATGATGCTGCTGGATTTGTTGTCGTTGATTTGTGACTTCTGGATCTACCGCAGCAATCAGCGGAGTTTGGAGCGGTAAGCGGCGGGCAGTTATTGAATTCGAGTTACAGGGCTTCCATTAAAACCATTTAACTACTTCTTTAAGCCTCGTTTAATGCAATCCTTTCACTCTAATGTCTTCAGGAAGATCCGCACCTACTCGTCGCTAGACAAGGCCTTCCAGTTGCGTGAAATTCGGATGTCTATTCGGTTGATCTTCCCGCTTTGTGTCGTCCACACGTGCGCCTTCTTCCCGTACCTGTTGATCTACGCGATCAATCCGATCTTCGGGGGTCACACGCAGGTAAAAGTAGCGGAAATCGCGTTCTTGGTGCGTCCCATCGATTGGTTCTTTCGTTGATTCACCTCCGTTCAGGGCAAATCCATCTACAACACGGTGATCCTCTCGTGTTTGATCGTCCTGCTGCAACGGAAGTCGAACCAAGTGGCCGAGTGGTTCCAGCGGCCCGAACAGCTGGGCAGCGGCTACTTCGTTCAGCTGCGGGATCAGTGGAGGTTGCCCGCTTGATCGTTCGATCGATCAATCCCCTTCAATCCACCTTCATGTTTCGTTGGTTGCTCAAAGTAAACGTGCATAAGCTCATCAAAAAGAAAAATTGGGGCAATCAGCAAGTCGATAACTCGCCCTTTAACCTCCCTCGTCTCGGATACCCTCGTTTCGCTTAAAAACAACCGTTTATTCAATTAGAAACAACTGGAAACTTGAACAAAAGTTAACAAACATAACAAAATTAAAGCAAACAAGCACTCGATCACTCAACAATCGGGGAGCATCGAACACAAGCGGAAGAGGACGTAGTGCTCAATCAGACGTCAGCTCGCTTCGTTCCTCGGCTTCAGCGCCATTTGATCTCCCGCTCGCGGTCCTCGGCGATCGTCGCCTCGTGGTTCTCGCGGCCTGAACGAACGCACGAAAATAAAAAGAATGAAAACGGCCGGGAACTCACCGCACATCGCGCAGATCGCGTGCATCGAGCCGGTGGGGGCTTGGGCGTGATCCACGTGCGTCGCAAGGACGAGCGGGATCGGCTGCTGGACCTCCAGCTGCTGCTCGCGGTCCACGCGGTAGACGAGCAGGCGGCTGAAAGCATTCGATTGAGAAGAGAGCGGGGTCAAAGTGGGTAGCGAGCGGTGGAATCAATGAGAATTGTAGTTCCTTTGATTCAAAGCTGTCATCCAACTGTTTCGATATCCGTTGTTTCAATTCTTTCGACATCATGCCCCACTTCGAACCCAAAAGAAAGAAGAACTCACTCCAAATGAACGAGTCCGTTGGGCGCCGCGTAGACGAAGCCGTGGAAGTCGACGTGCAGGTCCACGAAGTAGTGCCTGAACGGGTGGAAGGCCTCGAAGTCGGCCAGCTCGCGCTCCGCCCGCACGAGGTCCTCCGCCGAGAAGCTCTGGATGTGGACGCCCGCCTCGACGTTGGCGGCCGCCTGCTGCAGGTGCGCGTAGCGGAGGGCGACCGTCGGCAACCAAACGAGCCAGCGGGACGCGCAGCGGGCGCAGCGGCTGTGCATCTGCTGCTCGTCCACGAGCACGCGCTCCATTTGGAGGAACTGCAGCAGTTGGACGTCCAGCGTCGAGCTCGAAGCGGGGATGTTGAGCACGCGGCCGGCGAACGGGAACTGAAAGCGAGAGCATAATGAATTTGAGTAATCGAATGAATCAAAGTGGTGAGAGGGTAGAGGAGTTGCTGCTTGTGTTTCGAAGAATACTGTTGCCTTTCGACCAAAATCAAGTGATCGAGTGACAAAAGGCGGCAAAGAACAACGAAAGAATTGAATCCAAACAGCGAACAGCCACTCAATCGTCAAAGAAATTCAACTCACGTTTTTGGCCGCCTTTCCGCACGTCAGCACGCGCATGTTCGTCTTGCGGAGGCACTCCTCTTGGATCTTCGTGGTCTCCCATCCCGAGTAGACCTCCAAGCCGCAGCGGCGGAGGAGAGCCGCCAGTTGGCCGCACATTTGGTCCGCCGCGTACGGCCGCTCGTCCGCCGTGATCGTGGGCTGCTCCTGAGCGCGCAGCTTCTCGTTACTCTCCTGCAAACACAGACGCGATAAGTGAGATAGAAAGGCGGAGGGATAGATGCGGGGAGTGGTCGAGAAATTTCGATTTTGCGAGAGAAAGCGAGTGCCGAAACACAAGAACGGTCCCCTTGGATCACATCACCGCTTTGCAACTCGACTGCCCATTCTAACATCAAACTCACGCGAATCAACCGGAGGACCTCCTCGTGCGAGAACTGCGATGAGCGGTTCTTCTTGCCGCCCGTCGGCGTGTCCGCCGTCACGTCCGCCGCCGCCGCACGGTTCAGCGGCCACTCGGTGGTCGGGAACAGCGCGAGCGTGTCTTCGCGGCTCATCCTGCAAATCACTCGACACTCAAAAGAAAGAAAGGGGTCACTCACACAGCGGAGATCTTCTGCTTGAGTTTCGCTTGAATGGAGAAGCAGAGAAATGAGTCCGTGGCCGCGTACTTCAGCTGCTTGCGGCGCAGCGGGCGGCTCGTCCACACGGAGAGCTGCTCGGTCTTCGGCGAAGTGAAGTGGAGCAGACGGAACGAAACCTCCGAGAGGTTCGTGCTCGTCGGCATGCCGTCTGCAACGATCACTGCAAATCAGTGCATGAAAGAAAGGACTGACCTTCGAACAGGCTCTCGTACAGCTCGTAGTTGTCCGCTTGCAGCTGCAATCCCAATGAATACTCAAGATCATTCAAATAAGAGCTTGCCTTGGTCAAGATCGTCTTCAAGCACACGAACTGGCTGCTCGCCGGAATGTCCGTCTCGGCCACGTACGGGAAGTTGAAGAGGAGCGCGTTCAAGTCGGAGATCACATCAAAGACTAAACAACATCATTAGACGAACGAATGAAAGAAAGAAGACGAACCGAAGAACACGTGGTCCGGGGCGAAGATCCGCGCGAACAGCGCCGTCCACTCCGCGCGGCCGAAGCCGTGGACCTTCGTGAGCGACGTGACGTCGATCAGCATCGTTTCCTTGATCGAGGAGATCTGCAGGAGACCCAGCCTGAAGGCGGCACACAAATTTCGAGGAAATCAACGAAGAACTCACGTGCCGACGTCGCCCGCATGCGACGCGTCCCACTCGCTGTCGAAGCCGAAGTTCTTGTCGCGCGTGGCGGCGAAGAACGGGAAGAGGACGCCGTCGAGCTCGTCCGGGTGGTCGATCAGCTTGAAGCAGTGCGGACCGATCGGCGTGGAGAGGACCGGAACGCCCGGCTTGTACTTCTCGTACTCGGCGGCCGCATTCGTGCGTCTGCAAACGAACAAGCGAGTGGACAAAGAAGCGAGGGAACTCACTGCTCGTCGATTTTGCGCCGAATCGCCGCCCACGTCTCCGGCGGCGTGTCCTCCAGCTCCTCGGGCAGTTGGCGGACGTCCGCGTAGACGGCGAAGAAGCGGGCGTGTTTCAGTTGGTTGCGGCGAAGGAAGAACTGGAGGACGGCGGCCTTCGATCGCTCGTCGTCCATCAGGTGGGCCACCTGCTGGTTGAACACCTCGTGGTCGTCCGTCGCCTCGCGCAAGTGCTCGCCGAAGACGTGCGCGAGGTGGCGCATTTTGCGGACGAAGATCGCGTTCGGCACGGCCGACTCGTCGAGGCCGGCCGCTTGGCGCAGTTTGAGCAGGAATTTTATCGCCTGCTTCTCGGGCACCTCGCGGATCATGCGGGCGGTCAGCTCGCGCTCGTCGGCCGGCGGGACCGGCGGGCTGACCGCGAACTCGGGCACGTAGAGCGGAACGGCGGCGTTCAGGTGGGCGACCATGCGAACCAAAGCCGCCGGACGGGGGCACTTCGCTTGCAGGTTGAGGATCGTGCCCACGTGCGACTGGTTGGTGGTGCTGGACTCAATCACGGCGAGCAGGATGATCTGAACGGAGCGAGCAATCAAACAAATGAATGGGAAGGAACGAACCTTCGGCACGTTGCACAGCTCGAGAACACTCGTGTGGAACGCCCACGGGAGCACGACGGCGAGCGAATCCTCCACTTTCGACTGCAATTCGGGGATGAACGAGCGAAAAAAAGCGGGAACTCACGTCCAGAAAGGCGGCGAACATTTGCTTCATGCGCTCGTTCGCAAAGAAGTGCGCCAGCTTGTCGTACCAGCGGAAGTTCGTGATCACCACGAAGAAGCTTTGCTGCAAGCCAACGGAACAAAATAAATGGAAAAAAGGAACTCACGATCATCTCGTCGCTCATCGCGTCCAGCGCCGCGTACTGCTTGTCCATGTGCTCCGGCGTCGCCTTCTCCACGTACTCGACGAACTCGCGGAAGATCGCCAGACGACGGCGCGCGGTCTCCATCGAGTGGTCGTTGGAGGGCATGTGCCAATGGAGGAGGTCGACGAGCGTGGGGTACAACTCGGCCCGCTGCCCGTGCGTCTTCATCCGAAAGAGCAGTTGGACCTTCTTCTGGAAGTCGTCCTTGCCCGGCGGCGGGCGCGACGCCTTCACGGTGTTGTTGTTCGCGTCCATTCCGATCGATCGAATCCCGAGTGAGCGAACGGAGAAGAGGCGGGCGGAGCGCCCGAACGTGC
Organism: Aphelenchoides fujianensis; assembly: GCA_024699865.1. NCBI lineage: Eukaryota > Metazoa > Nematoda > Chromadorea > Rhabditida > Aphelenchoididae > Aphelenchoides > Aphelenchoides fujianensis. The sequence goes on along the minus strand of JAMPIO010000015.1, from coordinate 670,545 downwards.
GCAGAAACTGGGAGCGGATTCTGGAAGCGAAAAAAGTGTATCGAACGGAGGATTGGGTGCAAAAAGGAGCGAAACGTGAACGACGGCAAACGAACGGAAATCAAGAGGAAAACACGACGGAAGAACGTGGAGATCGAAAGCGAACTGAGGAAATTTAAAAGCACATTTACCGCAACGTTCCTTTACTCATCTCCAGTCAATCCCAATGACTATTGGGACAAAAAACAATCGATTTCTGACCACAAAAGGAAACCAACACACAACCATCGATTTCGGAACACAATTCACACATTTTGCTGGGATTGACCTTCAAAAGCACCGTTCATCGTTCTTCTTGATCTTGCAATGCAGTAAATTGCAAAATTCAAGAACGAAAGCGAATTCATCGACCGAAATCCTCAAGATTCAAGCGGGAAGAAGCGGCGATCGGCGCGTCGCCTTGCGGAGAGCAAGGCGCGACACATTTGTCGGCCCGAACAAGCGCGTCAACACTTCCGTTCTGCCGCTTGTCGCTTTGCGTCGCCGGCTGGCGGCGTTTGCAGGAAAGAAGAAGTCAAATATGCTGGAACGAATCTGGCGTTCTTCGAATCGCGGTCACATAGCCCGTTCGTTAGCGACTCGAAACTACATGGTTGCTGGATGCAAACACACACCACACAACAACAATCACTCATTCTTACTCGGTTGCTCGCTTGGAGAACTCCAGACATTCCTTTTGTGGACGCTGTTTACAAACAGACGAGCAGAACTACCAGTCGACTCCTCCGCAATCCTTTCAGTTCGAAGACCAAGTGGAGAACTGGAGGGCTCATGTGTTTTGTGCCTTTGTCTGGTCAAGTTCCCACCGCACTTCCCGCTCGCCGAATGACGTCCGAACGGGCAGTTGGATCGTCGAGTCAGCAGAAAGAAAGGAATTCGTCGTGATTCGATTCCAATTCGGTCGCCCTTTACATTGAACGACGTACAATTGATGTGATTTACGGTTTGTCCCGTCCAACACGTTCGTTTTGGTCCCAACAAAGCGGTGCAATAGAATTACGCACGTGCTGCCGCTCGTTCTCGTCGGTTTGTTCCGCAAGTGGTCGCTGAGCATTGCGCTCGGATTGGCGGCTCCCACGAGTTCCCCGTGTGGACCGAACGAATCCGAAGAATCAACGAAAACCCCCGCACGGTCGGTGGTTCGAACCCTTCGGCTTCACGGTCGGTGTTGAAGTTTGCTCCCGGAATCCACCGTTTCGGACGCCGATTGTTGCGTCAAGGGTCCCCGTTCGGCTAATCCCTTCGTTTCCTCCGCCTTCTCACGTTCTCTGTGGCCGCAGTTCGTTCTCGTTGCTGCCCTTCATGTTCTCCTTCCTTCTTCAATACATTTCGTTTAGTTCTTCCCCGCTTGTTCCATGTGTATTTTGAACGCCTGTCTGCAGTCGAGGCGCGTTGCGGGCGTCTTTCCGCGTATTCCATCTTTAAAAGCGGGAGAAAGGTTGCGGTTTGCAGGCCACAAATGAAACTGCGATCATTTGGTCTGCAAAGGATCGAGCAGTTGAACTCTTCGTTAGTCGTGGGAACTTTAGAGAAGCAAGAGGGTGGCGAGTTGTTATTATGCGCGCAATTTGGGTCATGTTCACAATACTCGCGTTGTTTGTCTGACCGGCTAGCCGATCCTTTTGTACCTTTGGGCATCAAACGATCCATCGCGTTCCAGCTTCTTGATCTACAAACGCTCTTGTTGCTTCAGGTCGTCTACTACCGCTGGAATGTCGACTCCATCTGTTTACTCGCCGCAAGTTTGCGAAGCGGCCGCCGCCTTTCGTCGCGATCCCACGTTTGCTGCCCTCTTCGCCGTCGAGGTGGTCTTTTCGGCGCTGTCCGTCGGGACGGTCGGCTTCCTGCTCCGCTCGCCCCGCTTCCACAAGGAGACGTCGATTTTGAATCGAAACCTGAAGTTCCTGATCGCTATTGGTGCTCTCCTCTTTTTGTTCATCGGTTGCTTGATCTGCGTCGGGCTCTACGGCTACTTGTTCGTAAGTTTTTGAATTGAAGCGGGCAGGAGGAGTGAGACGGAAGACGGAACGGGACTGTAATTCGATTGTTGGACGGTACTGACAAGCGAAGAGTGCACCGCGTTTGCATTGAGTTAGTGTTCACGTGGTTACGCATTTTAGTACTTTCCATGCCAACATGCCAACAATCGCTTTTTTCATACATAATTGATTCCACTAGCTGCAGGTCCTCTACTTTATGCCGTTCCCGGACTGCGGGTTCGTGTGGAGCGCGTGGACTTGCTACCTGCTTCGTGCTCCCCTCCACTACACGATCGTCGGCTATTCCATCTGGCATACCGCGATTCTGTTGGAGCGCATCTACTCAACGTTCAGCACTTCCGACCGACTGGACGCGTTTGGCGTGATCAACGGAATTCTTTTGGTGCGTCCTTTCAATTTTCTTTGGATCCAATCAAATGCTTAAGATCCTTGTACCCGCCTTGTTGGTCCTGTTCATGTATTGGGACGAACCGTTGAGCGGGGAGCACCGGACGTACTGCTTGGCGGGATCTTCGGTTTCTTCCGGTCGCATTCTGATCGTCACTTACGCCCTTGCCGTCCTCGACATTCTTACGGCCGTTGCGGACTTTGTTTTGTTTGCGTACAACCGAAAACAAGTTGGATCGTGGGTTTTTATGAGTCCTTTACGTCTTTTATTCGTTTCCTTAAGGGATCGCTACCGTTTCGACGTGAACAAGAGCTTTCGGGTGCGCGAAATGCAAGTGAGCATTCGCGTCATCTTCCCAATGTGAGTTCAACTACGGAGTACCGGCTAAACGGAAGTAATGTGTCCGATGTTCAGCTCGATCATCCACGTGCTCGCCTTCCTGCCGTGGCCGATCCTCTACGCGATCGGCAAGTCGCTGGACGGCATTCAGACGGCAAAGTTCGTCGAATGGGCGTCCGTCGTAAGCGCTTCTCTGGATTTCTTCCACTCATTCGTGGAGTTCAGTTCCGCGCGATCTACGCAACAATCGTCCCGTTAGCTTTTTTTGTGCTCCAACGGCGTCGCACGGGTCAAGTGGACGAGTGGCGGCTGCACACCACCGAGTTCATGACCTCGCAGTACTTCGAACAACTTCGACGGCAATTCGAATAAACTACGGAGAAGAACTAGGTTTGCTATGTGTTGCTTGAAGCGATCATTCGTTACGCTTTGCCTACTCACTAATCGTAAAAAATGCGAACCGAATAGAGGACGAGTGTTTTCAAACTACAGGCCGGAAGTCGATGTCATTCCTTCCATTCTCGATTCAGGCCAAAAAGAAGCGAGTGCACTTTGGGGCCATCGGTCAACCGCCGGCCGAAAGCCGCTCGTTTGATGTTCGAATTCGAGCGAGCGGGCGGGCGGAAGAAGTGCGGACGGCTGCAATTAGGCGTGCGGGCGGATGCTCGCATTTCGCAACCGAATACCCGGAATATCGAAGTAATTATTGAGAGCATCGAATGGAGACGCCTCCGTATATGTCTCGTGAATGTCTCGTCTTCTGCCATCGAAATATCAAAACAATCAGAAACGATTAAGTGGGCGGCAGTCAACCGTAAGCACTATTCGTTAAAGGGCAAGCAACATACCGTCGCTTCATCCAGTCAATTCGAAGAAGCGCCCAGAATGTTTGAAACGGGTGCAACAGCACACATTAGATGAATTGTACATCAACTGGCGTTGACGGCAGCAGGTTCCAAACTTCGTTACGTTCACACGTCCTCGTTTTAGTTACCGTGCGAAAATTACGTACGGTTTCTTGCTGCACACGCAGGTTTTTCTGAACAATTTCCCGTTTATTAAAACGTTAAGAGGCCGCTCTGCCGTTTTTGGCTTTATCTATTGTACCGGTGCCTTCTTTTCATCATTACTCACTCTTTACCCGCTCGCTTACGTCAAGTCATTCGGGATTCCGTCGTTTGTGCACTTCGAATTGCACCGGTCGGGCCAAAAGTCATCGAAGCTTGTTCTTTGATTCGCGACATCTTTTTTAGTGAGTTTCGCTATAGCGAACGTCCTGATTCGACGTCCTTTTCTGCCGTCCTCCCATGTACTTTTACTTGCAGACAACGCCTTGTGTTCACCAACCGAAGGATGTGAGATGCTGATGCCGTACGAGATGAACGCGTGGCCGAACCGCACCGGCGAATACACGAATGCGGAGTGCGCGGCCGCTTTTGAACTGCGCTCCGATCGCTTCCTCACGGCTGCGCATTCCGTCCAGTTCATTCTCTCCGTCGCCTCGTGCATCACACTCTACGTGGTCGGGAACTCGTACCGGACGGACAAGCTGCTCGCCGTTTTGAGTCGAAACTACCGCGTGCTCGCCGTCGTCTCAACCGTTGCGTTCTACGGACTCGCCGCCTTCTGGTCTGCTGTTTACAACGGCTACGTTCTGGTAAGTCCTCTGCCTTTCGTTTTTAAACAAATCTACCGTTCTTTAGATGCTGCAGGCGATGAACATGCGAGCATGCGCGTACGTGTGGCCAACAGTCGACTGCTTCTTCTTCCGCGGCCTTCTGTTCTACTGTACGATTGGGTTTACCGTTCTGCACGCCACGACGTTGTTGGAACGGCTTTACGTCGCTTTTGTGGCACAACGCAACGACAAGTTCGATCGAATGGGTCGCTTCTGCCTTGTCGTTCTCGTGCGTGTTTTTACTTTAACCAGTTCACTTGCTGGTTCACTTGTAGTTCCTCGTTCCATCGATCTTGCTGGTCGTGATATACAAAGACGAACCGTTCCACAACACGCATCAAATCCACTGCATTGCCGGAACGAAAGCGTCGGCCAGTCGAGTGGTCACTGCGACCGTCGCGCTCGCAATGGTCGACATTTTTGTTGCTCTTGCAAACGTTCTCTTCTACCGTCACATCGGCCACCAGTTGAAGCGGTAAGCAGTGGTTAGATTAGTACTTATTTGATCAATTTGTTGCTTGCAGTCTGGAGAAAATCGGCTACGATTACCACTTGCAGAAGATCTTCTTGTTGAAGGAAATGTATGGCTAGAAGTTTCGAACCACGGGATTATGTCGTGTTTGCAGGAGAATCTCGAGGCGGTGTTGCTACCCGCTCTCGCTCGTCCACTCACTCACCATTCTTCCCTACTCGGCAGCAATGATCGTCGGTCGCAATCATGAGGGAATGCCGTTGGCTTATCGAATGGAGTTCGCGTACACGGTACAGAAATTTGCGGATAATCATGCACTTACGCCCCGCTTGCAGTTGCTCGCCGTCTACCTTCTTGTGATCCCCCTCACGATGTGTGTTCTGAGACGACGACGTCCAACGGAAGCCTACGAGTGGCTGAAGCCGCCCACCTGGACGACGCCCGACGTTTCCTTCTCGCCGATTCGCCGCTGGTTCGAAGAGCGATTGACTTGAGCGATGGAGTGAAAGGAACGATTGAATGAAGGCTGTGTTTTGTTTTTGAAGTTGCTTCCTTCCGGTTTGCTAGCTCGTGCTGTCGTAATCGACCTTATATTTTCTCTTTTGTTTAAGAGGTTGTTTACTCTGTGTTGTCAGAAGGAGACCGTCGCAAATGCCCTTTCGCTACAAGGAAAGCAATAGCTTGTGGTTTTGAGGGCCTGTACACAACTTTTATGTAATTTCACTTTAGACGCTCGTTCATTGTCTTTATGTTATCAGAAGCTCTCACACATTCCTCGTCTTCTGTCCAATTACATTCGTTTATGCAACGAGTCCTAACCAAACAAGAATTGAAAGTTCAAGAAATCATCCGCCTGAACATGTCAAAGTATTGCTCGGTCGCGTTCTCCCGGCTGATCCACTCGTCGGTCTGCTTTCGTTTCAGTCGGTGGTACGTGATCAGCGGGAGGAACTGAACGAAAGCGAGCATGAAGGTGCGGGCCTGAAACCAGCAAATTGATGGCCAAGTGGATTTTGTCTGAAACTCACGAGATTCGTCGTTTCTCTCGCAAGGACGTCCATTTCGACGGTCATTCCGGTGGAAACGGCGAGGTAGAGCAGGTAGTAGAGGAACTGGGCGATGAACGCCGCCGAGTGCGCGATGCTAAACGGTAGGATCAAACGAATCGAAATCTGCGACTCGCGCAGCTCGAACGATTGGTTCAGCGAGTAGCCCACTCCGATCTTCCTGCAAGCGAAGACTATTGATAGAATGAAGTAAATGCCGGTATTCGTTCAGTAAATCCACCCTTTCTTTCGTCGTTCCTGCTTTGATGCATTCACAGTTTGTTACTCTTGACTATCGATCGTATTCTTACGGTATTCGCCGTGGAATGTCAACTTTGTGTTTTGCTTCAAAACTATCTGCCCTTAATCGTGTCAGTTAGTGCACGGGTTCACGTGAGTGAACCGGCGGTCCGAAAGGTCGAAACAGACGTCGATTGGAGTCGGAAGTGCGGCCGCTTTCTCTTCCTTCCCGTCCTTTCGCCCGCTCGCCTTCAATTCGAGGCTCCAATTAGTGGGACGGACGTCAACGCCCGTCTTTCCGAGAACACCCGAGATCCCGCCCGCAACGAACCGTTGATATCGAGCAATTTGGTGCCGATTCCACAGCAACAACAGCGCGTCGCCACAAGTGATGAGAACGTCGATGAAGAGAAGGCGGCGGATGTTGCCGACGGACGCCGCTTTCTGTTCGGGCGTGTTGCTCAAGGCTCCCGAGCAGTACGCTTGTGCCGGTTGGGTGTTGTAGTAAGTGCGGAACATCGAGACATTCGGGTAGAAGATCTAAAGAAGAACGTGAAAGGATGCGTAGGTCGTGCAAAATAAAGACAAACGGGATGTGATTGAACGAAGTACGTTAGTCAAGATTTTCGGCCGGCTTCAAACCTTCTTTTCTGTTTTTAACCAACACAAAACCTTGCAAGCGAACTGACCAAAAAGACGAACAAAACGGCACCGAACCACATCCGATCGCGCCGCTTTCGGTTCACGAACGTCGCGTAGAACCGCTCGAAGAGGAGCGCCAAGTGGATCATCTGGTAGGCGAGGATGCAGGCCGATGCGAATTGCGAGTAGGCGACAAAACAAAACTAAACGGGCGAGGATCAGCTAGGAGATGGTGGGCAGCGAGGCTTTGCGGTACTCCTCCAACCCCGTTGTTTGTTTGAACTCACATTTCCGCTCCAAACGTACGAACAGGGATGCAAATTGAGAACGTAGATGATCTAAACAACACCATCATTGCTCATACGACTGCGAGCAAACAAACCACTCGGTAGGAGTAGAGGATCGAAGCGGTCGAAAACCCAACAAAGTAGTAGAGCGCTCCAGCACACGCAATGATCTGAACGCAAGAATTGAGTAAACAAAGAATGAATGAAGACAAAGCACGAACTGAAGCGCCCATTCCTCATCGCTTACCTTTAGATTTCCGTTGACTAACCGCAATCCTTTTCGAATGCTTTCCGATCGGGCGTACTTCCACAGGAGCCACAAGCCGAGCAAACTGACGGCCAGATGGAGGAGCGTTGCGGCGAGGATCTTTGGACTGCGATTCAAATCGTACGCCAATTGGCAGAACTCCGCGGTGGCGTTCGCTTCCATTGATTAAAAGAAACAAATAGGTAGCGTTTCTTTAGTTTCTTTCTACCAGCAAGCGGTGCGGAGATTCGAACACGCGAACGAATCTTCTTCGTTTTTCAGTTGTATTTTGTGTTGCCTGCCGTGAAGGTTGGTGGGTTGATGCGAAGTACAAACGAAGGAAGATGGCGGCTTTCGAGTCCAACAAGAGAATCGGATCGCCACCGGTGGTCCGCTACCATCATTTTGTGCTTTTGTGTCGATTCAACTGCCCACTGGTGAATGCCCGCAATAAAAACTTCTGTTCTCGAACCTTCTTTGTAGTTCGAGAGCGAATCCAACTGTTGCTTCCGCCTCGCCCGCCGACTTCATTCATTCGTTTTGAATTCGAGTTGATCCCGCGGGTGTTTCGGACCCGCTGGGCAATCAACAACCAGGCAGACAAAATGTTGAGATTCAGACGACCTTCTGTCAGAACAAACGGAAGTTTCTTTTTGAACTTTTTTGTGGTCATTGTTGCTGGACAAGCGGAAGATAAACGAGCTTTACTGAATTTAAAAAATGCCAGAAGATCAACCTCTCTGATGTTTGCTTTAAGCTGTTCTTTCCATCTACAAACCCCAACACTTGCACCCGCCATGACACGAACGAGTTACTAGGCGCAGGTGTCGAAAAATCGATGACCCCCGCGCGTGACCGCGTAGCGAGTGGACGGCTTGTTGTTGTTGCCGTCCACTGCTTTCCGCTTGCCGTTGTTCTTGTTAGATTTGACGCCAAAAGCTCGTAGTTGAAATGTAATTAGTGCTAAAGGTCGAAACTAATTGACTAGCCGAAAGAAGCCACGAATCTTGCCGAAACAACAAAGAAATCGAAGAAACCAGTGAGTTTTATCTTCTTTTACATTGGATTCTCGTCGATTTGAAGGCCGCAAACGATGGACGACTTCGTCCACATCCGTCACTCGCTCCTCTACGCCTTTCAGCGGGAGCTGTCCGTCGAGCAAACGCTGACGGAATTCCGCGCGGCCTTCCGGCGCGACGTCGTGGACGCGGCGACCGTTCGGTTTTGGTTCGACCGCTTCGTGCGCGAGGACTTCGACCTAAAGGATCCCAATCGGAAGACGTCCCAAGTGCCGGCCATCGATAACGACCGCCTGCTGCGGCTGCTGACCGAAGACGCCGCCCAGTCGAGTCGGCAGTTGGCGTCGCGCCTAGGCTGCTCGTCGCCCACCGCCGTGTTCGACCACCTGCACGCCATGGGGATGTGCTTCAAGTTCGGCAAGTGGACCCGAAAGGAACTGGACGCCGAAGAGCGCGCATTCCGCCTCGCCGTCTGCCGCTCGCTGTTCTACCGTTGGGAGCACGAGGAGGAGTTCGCGCACTCGATCGTCGCGATGGGCGAGCGCTGGATCCGCTGGAGTGGCGACGTGAAGCCGAAGCGCGGACGCGGGATCGGCGGCGCACCCGCAGCGAAACGGTCCCGCCGGGCGTCAGCCGCTTCGAACTCGCCGCACCTCCTGCTGCGCGTCTTCTGGGACGCCGACGGGCCGCTCTGGTTCGACCTCCTCGACCTCACCGTCGCGTTCGACTCCGCCGTCCTCGCCGCCAACCTCCACGAGCTTCGGGCCGCGGTCGCCCAGAAACGCGCCCACTGGCCGGCCGGCCGACCGCTCCGGCTGCTCCACAACTGCGCGCACGCGGAGGACGTGCAGCGAATCGACGCGATCGCCCACGAGTTCCGCTGGGAGGCCGTCCGCCTGCCGCCCGTCGCGCCCGACTTTTCGCCCTCCGACCGCCATCTGTTCGCCTCGTTCGCCGACCGCGTCCAGGCGGAGCAGTTCGCCGACAAAGCGGAAGTCTTCGCGTTCGTCCGCGCTTTCTTCGACCGCCCGCACGCGACCCAGCCGGCCGCCGACTTCTATCGCCACGCGATCGCCGACCTCCCGAATTTGTGGCGGAAGGTCGTGGACAAGGAGGGCGATTACATCGAGTAAGCGGTCCATTCGATTGATTCATGCCGTTTGTTTTCCTCGTTTGTATTCACTTATTGCTCATTTCAAGGCATTCGTTTATTTCAATAAATTTAATTACTTTGCACGCTGATCTCTAGGCTCTTGGTACGAAGATAAATCGCCGGATTGACCGCTCATGCGGGAATGCGAGATAGTTTATCGCGTGCAGATGAGTGTGGCTTGCGTTCTTAATCAGAAGCAGTCCATCCCGTTTTACTCCACCAGTTATAAACGAAATAATGCCCGTTTATCTCCGGCATTCAAGCGATCATCTTGTTGAAGTGCTGGAAGTAGATTTGACTCGCGTCCTCCTGCCGCATCCACTCGGCCGCCTCCTCGCCCTTCCGCCGGTGGAAGAGGCAGAGAGCGGCGAATTGGATGAAGATGTTGGCCGATCGGATCGCATTCAACGCCTCTTTCCAGTAGACGTCCGTCTGGTAGTCCATTCCCTCCAGCGAGAGAAAGTAAAAGATGTAGACGCCCAGATTGGCGCAGTACGCGTACGAGTGGGCAATTCCGAGCGGAAAGATCAAGTGGATTGAGACCTGAAGACAGACGGATAAGCAAACGGATAGAAATGGTCAGGTATTAAGTTTTAGATCGGGTCTAGTGTGTCGAATGCACGCGTTCCATCTGGCATTCACACAACCAATCCATCATCCCCTCCCGCTCACCTCGATCTCTCGCAATGCAAACGACCGACTCAACGCGTACACGTCCGAGATTCGCCTGCAACCTCAACGATAACTCGGCGGTAAGAAGACGACGCTCACCGTCGATATCGCTGGATTTGCCATCGATTGTAGAGCAGAAGCAAGAAATCGCAGCCGGTTACGATCACGTCGATGGAGAGCAAAACGATCAGAGTTCGGATGGCGATCGCCGAGAATTCGGGCTTGTCGTCGACCAAACTGCCGCAGAAGGCGCGGGTCGTGAGGTTGTCCGCCGAGTAGTACGACGAGAAGATCACCCAGTTTGGGTAGATTATCTAAAGACAGGCAATTGAAGAGAATTCAGTGAGGTGTCAACTGAATCAATTAACCGCTATCAACGGCAAGCAGTAAACGCACCATGTAAACAGCGGCCAGACAGCCGAAAACCGGCGGTATCTTGCGACGTCCGTTGATGAAAATCGCGTAGATCCGTTCGAACAGCAGGCAGATGTGCAGGGCCGAGTAGCCGACGACCGCACTGCCTTGGAAGAAGAAGTACGCAAAGAAGCAGGACTAAACACGAGTAGTTGGTTGTGGGGGTTCGCTTGGTTGCTTTCGGCACTCACCTCGCCGCTCCACACATACGAGCAAGGCGATCGGTTCATCAAGACGGTAATCTGAACGCAACGCAATGAATAACGGTGAAGGGCCAGCTGCTTACGAATCGGTAAAAGTAGACGACAAAGTTCGTGAACAATCCACTCACATAAGTGCCCGCTCCAACAGCAATTATGATCTAAAGAAACTGTACTGCATTAGCTGAACGAACGAAGAGAACCCACTTTCAAGTCCAGCCCAATGCAACTCATCGCTCGTCGAATTGACTTGGCTCGCATGTACACGGGCAGCAGGAGGGCGGTGAGCAAAACGAAAAGGAAGTTGGCGACGACCATCGCGACGACCTTTGGGTCGCGATTCGTGTGGTACGCCAACTGGCAGAGCTGCGAGTCGGCAGTCGGCGAAGCGATGGAATAAGCGGTCGCGTTCATTCCTCTGGGATCTGGAAGCAGTGCGGTGTGGTCGTGAGTGAGCGGAAAGCGAGCGGTGCGGAAAGGAAACACGGAAGGCAGCGGTCGGCAACAAAATGCACCGCACGTTCTTTGGGAACCGCTCGGGCCCTCTCGAACAAGTTCGTACACGCACGAGAATGGATCGCGTGCTCCGCGAGACAAAAAGCCGACCACAAGCTCTAATTCCAGCACACTCCTACATTATTTTCATTTCCGCCTGTGCCCACAATGAAGGTGAACGGTCTGCTTCACTTCTCGAATGAACACTTGCGTTCTTCTCGCAATCGTTTTGGAGTCGCCGTCGGGCAGGCGCATTCTCGGGATCGGGTCGACGAGAGCTCGCAACCTTCGCCGCTACAAACCGTTGGTATTGCGCGCCGTTTGGCGTACAAAGAAGCGGAGATCTCGTGGGAAAAAGGCGAGAAGAAGGCGGAGGAACGCCGCACTCTCCCATCAATCGTGTCTTTCTTCCAACGAGTACAATTCTACCGCGTTCTTCTGTCCGTTTGCTCGCAACAGGAAAAGGAAGTGGGTGAGCGGACAACAAATCGACAACGCGTGACTCACGGCCGTAGAGAGCAAGAGCGACCACGCAACGGTAATCCAATTCTCTATCGGCTAGACAGGCAGGCGAAGCAAAGGCAGTTCTAATGACCTTTACTTTTGAGAAACGGTAAGAGTTCAATCGAGAGAGTCGTAGAGTGAAAGTCGTTGTAGTTACAAAAAAAGGGCATTGATTGGTGTCGATCTTGTTTCGTCCACTTTAATCCAATTTGTGCCTTCTTGTACTTTTAAAGAGCTGCCAAATTTGTTGCCCCACTGGAAGTGTCATCAGTAGTGCAGGCCCAACAGTAAGAAGATTTGTGCGTCACGACGACCGCCTTACCGAGAATACAATCGGCGGAAGTCCTTCTCCAGAAGTCACACCTGCGATGTCATTTTTTGTCCCGCTGCTTCGCCTTCCGAACCGCAATTCTCTCGAAAGAACATCAGAAGCACGACTCATCGAATCCAACGGAATAAACAATTGGACAACCGGTAACAAGATAGAAACGAAAGGGCATTTGTTGAACGTGCCGTCAACAGCTCACTGCACACGGACCGCACGGTCAATTTGAGCGGCCGCAAACGAGCGAGTACTCCGCAAACAGCCTCGTTTACTCGCGATAAACAAGCGGGCCATCGCTCATGCATCGACGATCATCCGCGAAATGCCAACCGCTTGCCGAGGCAAAAGGGCGCCATCAACTCCGAGGACGACCGGCAGGAGTCAAACAGCAAAACGATTAACTCGAGGTTTTGCCCTTTGGTTCTGCACATACGCGCGTAAAGTCCTCTCACTCGAGCGTTCAATAGTCACAAAGAAGGTCGTCGTCATTACTACCGGTAGTCAAAGATTGCTCGGCTACAGCGCGCGGTATCTGCCCCTCAATTATGCCCGAAATAAACCGCAGAGTGAGGACGATGAGCCTTCCTAACCATCAGAACGAAGGGCAGCAGTCTAGAATGAAGATCGTTAAAAGTCGTAGACGAACCGCTGGTGTCTTTCTGTTCTTGCAACCCAGTTCTTTCGTTAATTTAATCCTTAATTTGTTCCGTGCTTTGCGTGCACTTTTGTCGCTTTGCGGTTTGATCTCGAGATCATTCACCTCTGCCTCAAACCGCCGTGGTTAATCCACTTGTTACCCCCGTCCGACTGACGAATTCCCACACTCTTGATTCGATTGCCTTCTCTTGCATTCTGGAGGGAATTCGATTAGCCCGGTGGCTGTCCGGCGGTTGGCTTTCGACTCACGCGGTCTTCAATTTGATTCGCGATATGAACCGCTGGATCAGACGTGTGTCATTTGCAAGTGGGATAGAGGAGAAAACGAAGTGCTGGGAGAAGAATAGCAGAATCACATGAGCAAAACGACTCATAATTGTGTAGCAAGCATTGGTTACGTGACAAACCCAGCATTTTGTTCGCTAGCTTGCTTCACTCTTCAAAGTACCTTGTTTCAATTACGGAAGCAAAAGAAATAATGGATCAACGTTGCTTTCAGACAGCAAACCGGATTGGAAAAGAAGTCGGCGTCTCGGCTGAAACAAGCCAGTACTTAAACGAATTCTTTCGTTCGTGACCTTCGCTCTCTTTCGCTTTCTTCTCGGAGCTCGTGTGGGCATTCTGGACAATTCTTTCAGCTCTAAACTCGTCGGTTAGCAACTCATCCGAAAGGCAGCGATGTCGCTTGCCGCCTCGGAATTTGCGGTCAACTTCACGGCGTGCTCGTCGGCGCGCGACCTCCACCGTCGGCTGCTCCCGCTCCAGGTCGTCAATTTGGTGCTGAACGTCGTCGCCGGCGCCTTGCTGGTCGTAATCCTTCGGAACAAGCGGATTCGTCGGTTGGGCGCGTTGGTCAACTGGAACCTGCGGGTAAGTCTCGGGTTTGAATACCGGATTGATCGCTTGGCCTTGCAGATCCTCTTCTTTTCGGCGGCATTCCTGTTCGCTTTTACGATTTTTGCTGCAATCGCTCCAAGCGTCTATCTGTTGGTGAGTTCTCAGTTCGCAGTTGGGCGGCGTTCGGTTGAGAATCGAAGAAGACAAGGAAGGCAGTAGGGAAATCGCTTCCGTCACATTCTTTCATTCCCTTCACTGTTCACTGCCATCCTCTTTCCGACTTTAATCGATTCGTCCGCTTAATCATCTTGTTGCAGGCCTTCACGCTTCGTGTCCACTCGAACGCCTGCGACTTCATTTGGGACGGACTGAATTGCTTTGGAATGCGGGCACCCGTCTTCGTCTCTTTCTTTGGGATCAATCTGCTCCACTTCGCGCTGTTCGTTGAGCGGCTCAAGTCGACCGTGATGCCAAACCGTTGGGGCGGCTGTTGGCTGGGCATTGGGTTGAGTTTCTTCGTCGTAAGCTGCCCGTTTTCCTTTCATTCATTTGTTCGAGCAGATTGTCGCCCCAATCATTCTGATGCTCTCCGCCTACCACAACGAAGACCTGCACGTGCCCCGTCTCTACTGCACGCTGGGCGGCGACTCGCCGATCAGTTCGGTCCACGAGGTCGTCAAAGTAATGGCCGTCTTCAACGTCTTCACTTCCGTCGGCGACTTTTGTTTGTTCCTGCGAAATCGACGGCAAATCAAATCGTGGGCACTTGGTTGAATCCGGATAGTCAGCGCGTGGTTGCAGGAAACTGAACGATTATCGCTCGTACACGCTTACCGCCGCCTTCCAGTTGCGCGAGAATCAGGCAAGTCACTTGATTCATTTGAGTTCGAATGACAGGACAAATTTGTTTACGGAAAAGCAAATAGATAATGGCTGCTAGCATTAAAGCTAGCTACCAATCTTTTCGACTTTCTTACCGCATTTCACAAAACACTTCCAACCAGGGCGCTTGCAGATCACGATGCAGCAGATCCTGCCGGCCGCCGTCATCCACTCGATCGCCTTCTTGTTTTACGTCTTGCTCGTCGTTCTCTACCGCATCTTCTTGGTCCAAATCGACGCAATGAGCTTGAAGTACGAGGCCAAGGAAGCGATGAACATGGTGAGTTCTCCTCGGTAAATGCACGTTTGATCGAATGGCTTCGCTCGCAATCTGGCGGCCACTTGATGCGGTCGCGTTAAAAAATGAACTGATTGCACTTTCTACTTTTCGTCCAGCGGCACACGTGAGAAAACATCATTCGGAGCACTCCAAAAGCAAACGAACGGGCTTTTAGGTCCAGAAGCGGCATTCTAATTCAATTTCGAATTGACACCTGTTGGGCGGCGGTCATGTCAAATACGGAGCGGGTGGATGGCCACTGGCTTTGAAGCTCTTCTTATCGCCTTTACTCGTTTGTACTCGCCCATAATTCCGAGTGCTTTGCGCGTCTTTGGGTTTTGCGAAGAAGGCGGCGGATACAAAACGCAGTTAGAAGAACGTCGCCAAAAAGGCGTCTGGCCGACGACCCGTCGATCGTCCTTTCTGTGAATCTTTTGCCAACTCTTAGACTTTTTTGAGCTTGGAATTACCGTCTTTACCGGAATACTAAACAACGGCTTTTGAGTAATGCGTTGGCGAGATCTCCGGTCTCATAGCGCTTGGACTGGTGTTTTTTCGCTTTTGAGAAAACGAGTGCATTGACGTTGTTGAACGGTCGTCCTCCCATTTGCAATTTATCTTTCATCTTCATTAACGCCTACATTTTTAGTGCAAGACGGTCTACGTGCTGATCGTCCTGCTGCTCGTCTACGTGGTTTGCGTCCGCCGTTCCGCCGACCGGCCGTTGGACTCGCAGGCGGACAGCGGCGGTCGGGAGCATTTTGCGCAATTCAACCGCGACCTGGAGCTCCGCTTTCGCATCGCCCAAAAGCGAGCGTCTCGCTCCTGACCGAACGGCGATGAACGAAACGGCGGGCGGCGAGGCGGAGATGTGCGCAGTGGCCGTCCAACTGCACACGCGAGTATTCTGGATTGGCTTCTTCCAATGGCTGCACATCTTTCTTCATTTGGGCTCTCTCCTGATGGTCGTCGTGCTCATGCGACACGAAGACGCGCGGCGATTCCGCCGGACGGTCCATCCGAATTTACGCGTGAGTGGGCCATGACGGCGAGAACAACCGTCTTGAATTTACTGAATAATCGGCGTGTTTCAGTTGATCGCTGACACAACGCTGGTGCTCTACTTCTTCACCGTCCTAACGTCGCTTTTGTTTTACGCTCACTTGAAGGTGCGTTCTCATGAAACAAATTCCGCAACTGAGAACAATCTTGACCTGTGTCTTGCTGTAACTCTGGTTCAGCGTTAAATGTGCAGCTACTCGTTCTTGAAACTCCCGCTAATGACTAGAAATTGCAGCTGTTTCCGAAATTCTACTCCGCACCGTGCGACTTCCGGTGGCGCCAAGCGGACTGCTTGCTCGGCCGCGCGGTCACATACGCCGCCTTCACGTCGCTCAATTTGGCCCACTGGCCGCTCTTCCTAGAGCGCTTCCGCGCCACGTTCTTCTACAAACGAAAAGAAGCCGACAGCTTTGACCAGTTCGGACGATTGATGGCCGCCTTTGTCGTGAGTTCCTTCCCGTTTGAAGCTTTAAACGTGCTAAAAAGGCAAGCAGTCTAACGTACTCGAAATAAACGCTCGAAAGCCCCATCTTTGACTGCCTACAGCGATCACCCACCTACTCTTTGTATTGCAGCTGTTGTTTCCGATCGTCCTCGGCTGGGTGGTGTTCAAGGACGACAACCTCACGGAACTCCGCCCGTACTGCACGCTGACCACCGACCAGTCGAAGACGAAACTGATGCTCATCACCCGGCTTCTCGCCGTTGCCGACCTCCTTACCGTTTTTGGTGACTGCGCGTTGTACGTGGTCAACAAGCGGCAGATCGCCAGGTAAGACCCATCTTTTCGTTCGTTACTGACTATTCTACGTTTAGGAAGGTGCATGCATTCGAGCTGCACGCAAGTTACCGATTGCGTGTGAACCAGATGGCGGTAATCCACTTAACTATCTAATTATTCACTCGATTACTTCTGTTCAGATCAAAGTCCTCTTTCCGGCAGCTCTGGTCCACTCGCTGAGTTACATCGCGTACGTCATGTTCGCTTCGACCATTCGAACGCACGTGCCCGAGTACGGCTGGGCGTCGGCCACGATCAAGATCGAAGTGATCAATTTGGTTCGTTTGTTTTTGAGTATTTCCGTTACTTCTTGCACACTTCCCACCGGTCGCTCTTTTACTGCTGCGTGTTCAGGGCAAATCTCTGTACCTGCTGCTGGTGCCCATTCTCCTCTACTCTTTCGGCTTTGGCGGACTGCCAGTCGACTCGACCGCGTGGACGAACAAGCGGGAAGACCACAGCGAGCTGTACTTCGTGCAGTTCAAGAAGCAACTTGAAGTACGCGCCAGCAGCGAGATGGAAAGGTACTGATTCGTGTTAGGGCTTGTTCATTTCTCCGTTTATTTGTTTTGGTTGAATAAAGATAGTAGAATCAACTGAGTCTAGGTCGGTTGAACTCAAGCAAGCAAGCGGAGGAACGATGCATTTTTGAAGTTCAAATGAATTTGCGGAGATGTCTCATGTGCTGATCTCCCGCCCTCCTCTTCTTTCTTTCTGTTCAAGTCATCAACTCAAACAAGTAGCCGGAAGAGCATCGCTGTACAATCAAGAAGCGTTCACTACATTCACCCGCCCTTACATCCAGCAGAGCAACGCTTCTCCGGAAGTCAAGCAGGGATGTTCGGGATCGAAAGCAGAATGTCGGGAGCAAAGAACAGGAGAAGCAAGCGGAAAACGAAAAGCAGAACGAGGGACCTGTTTGCTTATCGCCGTTTTGCATCAGTTTCGAGCCGCCGCCGTTCGCACAAACTCCACCCACCGCTCCGTTCGTCCGTCTACTTTGTTCCCTCCGTCTGGTTGATCACTCCGACTTGTGGGCGATCGATTGGAAACGACAGCGACCGTTGATTCCGACAAAAGGCGACTAATCGGCCGAAGCCGTCGACTTTCTTTCGGCTATAAAACGAGCGGGATGAGCAGAAAGTAGAAGCGGGATGGCTCAAGGGCTCGTGAGGATTGAACGTCGCGTTTTGTGGGTCAAGAAGTCGCCGTTTTGCTCGGGACTTGAACTCCGTCAGAGTTTCATTTCGACCGCGAGTTCATTTGTGAGCGGCAAGGAGAAATGCGGACTTCTCTTGATTTTCCCCCGCTTCAACCAGCTTTGATTCCCGTCTCGTCGTGCCGTTCCCTCCTGGCCGCCGCCTGCTAACGTTCGAAAGTGCACGATTTAAAGTCCTTTCGATAAACCCCACTTTGTTCCATAAAATAAGCCGCCGTTTCGCCGAAGTCCTCCCGCATTTGCCGAAACTGTTTGCTTTTCGATCCGGCCGCCCGCTCGTCCCCCCGCTCGTGCGAATTGCGGAAAGCAAACAGAACCAACTGGACGGCGCTGAAGCAGCGAGCGAGCGAAGACAACGAGGAGTTCACAAAGAAAAAAGTGGATGAGAGGCAGGAGAAAGCTGGAGGAGGCGTGTTGATATCAAACGCCGGACTGTTTGCTTTCAGTTTCTCGTTTCGGTTGATAAAATCGACGGGCGGGCGGTTCGCGGAACAATCGAAACGTGAGGCGAACTGCCGATCGCTCTTATCTCCGCCGTCTTGTGTTCGTTCTGCCGCGACTTCCCACCGACTCTTCCCACTCACTTCATTTCCTCTTCGTTTAGGAATTTCCTCCGATCCCCGCCGATCCGTCCAATTCGAAGCAAGATGCACTTCAAAGCCGTAAGTTTCTTTCCATTAGATCAAAGCTGAGTTAGTTCGATCAAACACACCAGTCCTTTCTTCTGTGTCCACTCACAAGCCACACTCTCGAGATTTCAGCTCGTCCAAAAGCAACGCGACTTCTTCGACTCGGGCGCCACCAACTCGGTGGAGTTCCGCAAGGAGCAGCTGAAGAAGCTGCGCGCGTTGATTGTCGCGAACAAGGAGAAGTACGTGGACGCGATCTTCGCCGACCTGAAGCGCCCGAAGCCCTTCTGCGAGGCCGAAGTCAACGGGGTCGTCGGTTCGTTTTCCTCTTTTGCTTGCTTCATTGAATGAGCGGGTCGTTTGCAGAGGAGATCGACTACTTCCTGAAGAACCTGGACGAGTGGGTCAAGCCGGAGAAGGCGAGTTCAACAGTTCGTTTGTTTTAATCGTCAAAGGATTGCAGAAAGCGGACGAGCCGTTTGGAACGGCGTCCGTCTACAAGCTCCCGCTCGGCGTCGTGTTGGTCATCTCGCCGTTCAAGTGAGTTCTCCTGGTTGTATGGGGTTCTTGTGGAAAAACATGGACCAGCGGACTTGAATCCTGCACACTCTAGAAAGCTTTCACGCATTATCTAACGACGAATTGCTTTCAATGGTTTGCACCAAAACACTATCGTCTGCACGTCACTAAACGACACACTTGATCACCAACTATTCAATTTACCACTATTTTCAGCTTCCCGATCGCCTTGGCTTTGCGCCCGCTCGCGGCCGCGATCGCCGCCGGGAACACAGTCGTGCTGAAGCCGTCCGAGAATTCGGAGAACGCGTCCACCGTCCTGGCCGACACTCTCGCCGAGTTCCCGCCGGTTTGTCCTTCCGTTCCGTCGTTCAACTCCTTTCTTTTTGTGCAGGAACTGATCGTGGTGGTCGAGGGCGACGCGCGAGTGTCGACGGCGTTGCTGGAGGAGCGCTACGATCACGTGTTCTACACGGGCAGTCCGGCCATTGGGCGCGTGATCATGACCGCTGCGGCCCAGCACTTGACGCCCGTCACTCGTGAGTTCTCCCATCGATCCCACTAAAATTTTTGATGTTTTCAGTGGAGTTGGGCGGCAAGTGGTGAGTTTTTTGACGAGTCAACAAGCGTGTTGTTGGCTTCCGCAAAAATTCGTCGCTGGTGTTCGTCTGCGTTGACTAACTCGTTCCGCACGACGCGCTCGCTCGATTTCACTCACTCGCTCGTCTGTCTGCGGGAGATTCCAATCGGCGGACAAAAGTCGAACGAAATTCGAGCGATCGGCCGCCGCGATTGCGATCGCCGCCGTTTGTCGGTCGATTTTATCTCTCGGTTGCCGAAAACAAATGCGAAAAACACCGAAATTCAAGAGGTGGCGCTTCACTTTAGACGAAAACAACCGAGCTTTGAGTTTGAAACGGAAATAACAGACGAATTGTAGTGCAAGCCCACAAGTTGCATGGTGACTAACAGGGTAGCAAAAAAGACTTGTGCTTCCGCACGGCTTTAACTCAGAGTTTGCACAAAAGAAACGCTCGCCATCAATCAGAATAGTTCACGAAAGTTCACACACAACACTGACAATGAGCTCAGCAGTGCGAGTAGAACCTAATGACTTGCATTTTGTCGGAAACAAATCGCACGCTGACCAAGACTACCAATCCTTAACAAACACACGTTTCAGCCCGTGCGTCATCCTGGACGACTCGCCGGACATCAAGAAGGTGGCCGAAGCGGTGGCCAAATCGAAGTGGCTGAACGCGGGCCAAGTGTGCCTGTCAGTCGACTACATCCTCGTGACTCCGGCGGTCAAGGACGCGTTCATCGCGGCGTTGAAGGCGGCGATTCCGGCCGTCTACGGCGAACACCCGAGCAAGTCGCCGCTCTACTCCCGCATGATCAACACCAATCATTTCAAGTGAGCATTCACTCTTGGGAGAATCTAACGACTTACTGAATTATTGCAGCCGTGTAATCAACATGATCAAGCACACGGACGGAAAGCTGCTGTACAAGTCGATTGACGCCAACTCGCACGACGAGAAGTTCATCGGGCCGCACGTGTTCGTCCCTTCATTCACCTTTAATCCCTTTAAAACACCCGCCTTTAGCTACGAGGTCACTCCGGACGACAAGCTGATGGACGACGAGATCTTCGGCCCGCTCGTCTCGATCCTGACGGTGGAGGACCTGGACGCGGCCATCAAGTTCATCAACAAAGGCGAGAAGCCGCTGGCCGCTTACGTGTGGACGACCGACGAGAAGAAGGTGGAGCGTTTCTTCCAGGAGGTCCACTCGGGCAACTCCGTCTCCAACGGTCTGATGACCAACTACTGGTGTACGCCCTTTCACTTCTCCTTCTCAATTCCTTCTTTTTGTTTCCAGCGATCCAAATCCCGTTCGGCGGTGTGGGCGAGAGCGGGATCGGTCGCTACCACGGGAAGTACGGCTTTGACACGTTCACGCACGAGAAGGGCGTCATTCGCACTCCGTTGTAGCCACCAGCTCGCTTGTAGTCGATCGATGGACGTCATTCCTTGCGTTTACTCCCGGCATTCGCCCCTCTTTTGTACTCAAAGCGCGTCACTAATACACAAGTTTATTTTTGGACCGTCGATTCCAGCTCATTCCAAGAAATATTAGTAGCGAGAAGATGGAAAACCTGTTAGTCTCTATTCTGTGAAGATTCATCAAACGCACGGATTCAAGAGCTACTTATTATCGTAAGAAACTAATAGACGCTGCGGCTATCTCCTAATCACTTACAGAACAATCAAATAAATAACACCGTTGCACAAGAGCTAATTGAAGAAGACACGGGAGAGCGGCGGCCTGTATTTGATGCCGCCGTTCGCATCGCCGTCGACCACGAGGCGCTCCGTTTCGCCGCTCGCGCCCGCCTCGTCGTCCGCCTGATTTTCGTCCACAAAGTCGTAGTTCTCTTCGAGGATTCGCGGCAATTCCGTTGATTCAAAAGAGGAAGCGGGAGGATGGAGCGTGGTCGGGATGACCGGGAGTTCGTGACCGTTGTGTTCGCTGGGTGGGAATTCAGCCGCTTTTGCGCGCCGCTTTGTGATCTTGCGCCCCAAATCGCTTCCATTTCGATCCAAAGCAACGACCGCCGACCGGTCGACCGCGGCGCCCACGATCTGCCGATTTGGGTGCTCGTCGGCCATCAGGTGGGCGAGGAGCTCGCGGTTCTGCAAACAGGCAACAGTCATTCCTTGCTCCCATCCCTCGATTCACCTCGTTGATGTCGTCGAAGTCGCTGTCTGCATCGGTGGTTGCAGAGGACGCGTCGCTCGTGCGGTACGTCCGCTGCCCGTAGGCCGGCCGTCGACGAGCCCAAAACTCGTGCGCCGGGTAGCCGTTCAGCTCGAGAATTACTGAAAAGAGTAAGGTAGAAATGTCTAGAATACGGAAGAGTAAGAGTGTCTAGCAACAATCCACTCGGTAGAAGCTCATGACCACCACTCTCTTCTACCCACTTACTCTGATGACTCAACCAAAAGAAGTGAGAGAGTTGGAAGAGGACGATGAGGATCACGACGAACACAAACGCTCCGACCAGCGGCAGGAAGACGATCGAGCAAAGCGGCCGACGGAGCAGCCACATCTTCCTCAAACGAATGAGTGAGTAAATGAGAGAAGACGTCCGTTCGTCTCTCGCACATGAGTCGTCTGAAAACAATCCCGAAAGGCGCCTTTCGCCGGCTAATCGGCCGCCTTCTGACGACAATGCGCGCTCGGATCCGCGGCGAAAGGCTCGAGTTCAACGAAGACATCCGAGCGGCTCACCAGAAGCCCCGAAGTTCTGATGCTCATCCACACGAGCGCGATGTTTTGCGAAGAGGTAGGTTTAATCAGCGAGATTCACCATTGCTCCGCCTCCCCGCCGGACATCCGCTCGGCGAAACGGAAATCCGATTCGCTCACCAGCGAACCAGCCGAGCAGCTTACCAAGCGATGCGGTTGCGAGATTTTCTTGACCGTCCGCTTTTCCAGGCTCGTTTCCGGTGCAAAAACGGGGATTAACGACAAGTTGGAGACGTGGCATGAGCAGCATAAAGAACCACTCAAGCACAAGACAGGAAATGAACGTTTACGGTGTTGGATTCGAAGGACAGCAACGAATCAATCTTGAGATCAAAAGAAAAGCTCAAAATAACCCCTCCAAGGCTTTGCTCTTCAAATCATCAGCTCTAATCAACTAATGAATGACAACCGTGCAAGCGAGGAACTCCAAGCAGATTAACGGCCACAAACCCCATCCCAAATTCGCACGCAAAGAACCACGAATTCATCTGTTTTGATGGATGGCATCACGCACTCCTCTGCGGTCATCCTCCACTCATTCCTCCATTCAATTGTTGCTCTTCTGCTCGCTTATTACTCAAACGGGGGATGTAAGTGAGTCGTTGAAGCGCACTCGCCGCAACGATCGCCATCAAGTTGCTCCGCGCGCTCGTTTGTTCGTCACAAGCGGCAAAAAGCGAGGAGGTGGTCGGCGGTGAGCGGCGCAAAGAAATTAGTCGTCGTTTGCCGTCCGTTTTTCCGCGGCGGAATTCAAGCGCAATAATCTTCCGTCGTTCGTTTCGATCACACGCAACTTTGGTGTTCGCCGATCACTCCCGGAACAGCAACACTTTAACACCCCAACCGGAGATCTTCCAGTCCTTCAGCGCTCATCGCTCTGGTTTATTCGCGAATGGAACTAAAAGTTTCGAGTGCTCTGAAGAAAAACAATGAAAAGAAACAGAAGTAGGTGGCAAAAGTCCAATAAATCTATCGGTTGTTGGCTGCGAACAAAGAAGAGGAAGGGAACATGTACATACAGAAGGTGGGAAGGAAGGGGCTGCCGAAAGGGAATCGTGGGCGAGAGATTGGGGGCAACGCGGGAGACCTTTAAGTGTGTGGGCGATCGAGTGATTCCGGCGGAGAGAGTGGTGGAGTGATGAGTGGGTTGGGGGCAATGAAGAATCACGAAAGAACGTTCATCCGCTCGGCGATCACTCGAGCAGGCCGTTTTCAATCAACTGCGCCTTCAGCGCGTCGAAGATGGCGAGCTGCTCGTCGGGCGGCAGCCAGAGGATCTGCTGGACGATTTTGTTCCAGTTCGGGTACCTGCAAGCAATCCATGACACAAGAAGGAGCAATGGAACGAACCGAATGAAGGAGTGCAGGTACGCGTACACGAAGAAGCCCATCAACAGTTGGCAGTCGAAGCGGTCCATCAGGCCGCCGTGGCCGGGGATGATGTCGCCAAAGTCCTGAACACGCGAACAAGCAATTAAAAATAGTAAAAAAGCAGACGCGTGCCTTGATCTTGAACGCCCGCTTGAAGCCCGAAGCGAAGAAGCCGCCGAACGGCGCGATCAACGACGCGAACAGCGCGAGGACCACCGAGTGGATCAAAAAAGGCTCCATTCGGACCACCGGCTCGCGGCCGAAGAGCTTGAAGGCGAACGCAAACTGCCGCGGCACCGCGTAGTCCCTGCAAACGGAGGAATGCAACGAAAGAACGATTGAATGGAACGTACGCCTTGTGGAAAGCCTGCGGGAACGTGCAGTTGAAGCCTTCCTCGTAGTACGACTCGATGGGGCACACGAAGAACGGCTTGTGCATCATGTACATGGCCAGCTAAAGCGAGCAATCGATGAGGAATTATTGATGGATAGAACTCACGATCAAAGCGAAGACGACGGTCGAGAACGCCCCGCCGATGAAGCCCTCCCACGTCTTCTTGGGCGACAGTTTGATGAGCGGCGTCTTGCCGAAGAAGAACCCGAACACGTAGGACATGATGTCGCAGCAGATGACCATTGAGACGGGCGCCAGGAACCAAATCAGGCCCTGCAGCAGGTTGTTCACCAGCAGGAACGACTGCGAGACGATCAGCAGCAGGACGACGTGCGTGAACGCGAACTGCAAGCGAGAGAAGACAAATGCAATCGAATAAATTGAAGGAACGAACCAGAGAGAACTGCCGCAAGTAGAGGCCCTTCTGCAGCGAGAGCACGAACCACAGGAAGCCGCCCAGGTAGAGCACGAACGAAATCAGCCGGTGATGCACGACCAGGGTGCGGAGGAATTCCTAAAGTGGGTGGATAAATTCAAAAGGAAATGAAGAGAATATTTGGGCAAAACTGGGGAGGAAGCAGCGATAAAACGTAATTTTCGTTGCAGTTTTTCGCATTTCGACCATTAACTTGCGCAAACGCAATAAAATCCCGATCTTCTGACAGTCGACGCCCCCGAACTCACGTCTTTGCGCAGCACGATGGACCAGTAGTCGATGAGGGACTCGCCGAAGAGGAAGTAGTCGGAAGTGATGAGGAAGTACCAAGAGAGGGCGCGGAACCACGGCAAATCGTACAGCCGGTAGACGAACAGGCCGATCTTGATGATTTCGTTGAAGCATTTTAGTTGGATGAGGAACACCTGCAATGAGCGAAGAAATTGGAGCAGGAGTTCTGATCGGTGTCGTTGCGAGCAGTGGACCTGCGGAACCGAATGGTCAAAAGCAAGGATTTCATGCTCTATTTTCTGTACTTTCGCGGCTTGCCACTCGAATTCTCATGCTTCAATTTTGGTTGATGAGTGGACGTCAAGAGCAAAAACACGCAAGCCATTTCAAGCAGTTTCAATTCCGAAACGACCGAAATCCCGGCTGTCCACTCGCCGCTGCAACAATCACGACCCAATTCAATGCAACAAACGAACGAACCAAGAACATCAGCCAGGTGGCGCCCTTGTAGACGAACATCGTGAAGCCGCCGATCATGAAGAACGTGAACACGCCGCGCACGATCCAATTTCTCCACCTGAATTCGACGAGCAGCAAGTAAATCGAGGGAAAGGGGACGTACCTCGGCGGGAGGCCGGATAGGCTGCTGTCCACGTACGAGCCCATGGAATCGGAGCCCTGCGGCAGGAGTTCCTTGATCTTGTCCAGTCTAAAGGCGGCATTCAATCAATAAAATGAAATAAAAGTGTCTAAAGCTTGCCTCGCTTCCACCGTGTCCATATCGTCGTCGTCGTCGTCCGAGCGGGGCGTCTTTGCGTCGTTCTCGGGCGCTCCGTCGCCGCCGTCGTGGATCTTCGCCTCGGCGGCGGAGGCGGGGAAGAGTTGGGGACGCCGCTGGCGGAGTTCCTCCGCCGGCGGGACGTGCACGTCGCTCATGCTGTCTGGACGGCGGCCGGAATTTCGATGCGGGCGGTCGCGAGCTGAAAGTGGGCGGTGAATCCAGTCAGTAAGATGGAAAATAATTCCGCACGCGAGGCGACCTTGCGAACTCGAAATGAAATGCGAATATAACGTGGCACCTCCCGTAATGCCGTCGAATGCACGAAAATCCGCGGAGTTACCGGCAAAAATTAAATAAATGCACAGCAGATTCTCTAAACACAACTGCCCTCCAATAGTCGCCCCAATCCAAACAAAAAAGAAATAAAGCGGTCGCCCAAATCCAAACAGCCGCGTGAGTGAATGGCCGCGAATAAAAACGAAGAGGCGGAAGCCGCGGGCCGTCCTGTCCGCCCAAATTAAAACCGAAACGACACGAAGCAGGCGGACAGTCGAGCGGTGAAGCAAACGGACGTTCCAAACTCAAGAAGTCGAAGTCGGCGACATCCGAATCGATAAAAAGAATTCGAGCAGAAGAAATGCGGGCGGCAAATTCGGCCGGGAATCTCGGCGACGCGAACGAAGCGAAAAAGAAGGCCGAGGATGTCCGCAACGAATGGAGTGAGCGGAGTGAGTGAGTGGTGGACGGCTCGTGTCCAGCGGCTTTCGTCGCGAAGACGGCGGAAAGCCGAGAGCGGGCCGAATCGTGTGCATTCGGCAGTAAAATGAGGCAATTTCGGCGTTCACTCGTGGGCTCTTGGACCGGAAAGAATCGGAGAACGGCGGTGGAGATTTTGGGATCAAAACTAGCGGGTCGGGCCAAAAGGTTTTAAGGAAATCGACAAAAGAACGGAACATCGACAGTTTCTGCTGGTTTTCGGCCGAATTTGTCTTCACACGCGTTCTCTTGCTAGACAGGCATCCGTACAACCTTCACCAGACTTTGTTGGAACGACCGGGCGTCAATCAACACCACAAACCGCCCAACGTCGCAGAGAACATGCAATCCTAAACAACAGGCAAGACAAACAAAGGGAATCCAATCATCGGCAAGTAATGTGAGCGGAAAGGAACAAACCAACGGGAACTCGGCTCCAAGAGCAAGGAAATCCTCTAAACAGTGAGAAAAGCTCCAACGCCTCCTGTTTGTTGACGAATCCGAGCGGTAAACAACCGCCGACATCCGATCGCCGAAAACAAGACGGGCGGGGGCGAGCGGTCGGCGGAGCGGGAGAGGCGACCCGCCGGCTTGTCGGCGTGTCGAGTGTTGCCCGTCAAAACAAACAAGCCGGCGAGCGGATGTTTGGGGAAGGGAATCATTGGGTTTCTTTCCGCACTCGTTGGCAATCCAATAACTGCAACGAGAGGACGGGATGCGAACAAACCGCTTGTTTATGCACAAATGCCGTCAGAGAGAGATACCAAGTAAATGGAAGAAGAGTGCGGGAAGTTGGACCTAACAGGAAAGTGCACGCGACCGTTCTCACGTTTCCATTGGGAGTCCAGAAATCTCGTGGATCACACGTGAGCGGATCTCCACGCAGCAAAAGGGATCTCATTACCGCGCACCGATCACAAGCGGCAGAACGCGAGCCACTCTTCCATCCGGAAACTCCCGCAGTTGGCGAGTCGCACCAAAACGAAGAGACCGCCGGCCGCCCGGAACTCCCCCTCGCGACCACTCCCAACGTAATGGTTATCAAAAACGAGGCGAGAGGCCCGATCGAACGCGAATCAAACCGGCGGAGCGCCAAGCGAGCGGCGAGCGTTGATCACGAGCCGCCGGCAAAAAACGCGTAGCGGAAGAGGCGCGTGCGTCACCCGCACGATCGAGCGTGCGGCGGCGGTGATTAAACGCGTGAATGTGTTTCGTTTTTGGTTCCAAGTGAGAAGCGAGGAGTGAAACAAATACACTCCAAGAGTTCGAATGGATGAGGAGAACCCCGATTTTTTGGTGGAAACCGTTTGCATCTTTTCATTCTCCACGTCCCACGCTTTCCGATTTGTTGTTGACGTTTCCGGGGGCAACGTGTAGTCAAAAATAAACACATCGGTTCGATGAGCCATGCGGAAACAAAAAAGAATGAGAATTGTGAGCGATTGCATCAAGCTGCAAGCAAGACCAAAACGAGACCAAGAACGCGGCGGAAAAGTGGCCATTTGCTGCACGCGCAAACGACCTGCCGAACATCAAGCATAAATAGCAGCAACGAACACCACGTCGCAAACGAGTAAGAAAAGTCCACGAGTTTCCGCTCGTTTGCTCGCCGCCGTTTGCCGCGCATCTTCCGAGTTCCTCCACTCGCTCGCTTCTTTCTGCAACGCGAGGCGACGACGAAAGCGAGCGGAATTGGCGTTTCGAGAACGGAAGAGTGAGCGCTGCAAGGACTCCACGCACTTTGTGATTGGAACAAAAATAAAACGAATGAAGCACGCATGGAATCGTCCACAGGGCACCGCTACACGCCACGGCGTTTCCAAACTCGTCGATGAGTTTTCTTTTGCTTCCCTCATCAAAAGTCCGTTGCTTTTTGGACAAAAAGTGCGATGTCCACACGCTGCCGACGGCGAGAACAAGCGGCTCCAACGAAATGCGGCCGCTGGCCACAAGGAGCACAAAAAGGTCGCCGTTTTCGTCGCCCCGAATCGAATTTTGTTTCTCGAACTTCTCGTGGGCTCCGCATGTTTGCGACGCGCTTCCCGCACTGCTCGTCCTTCCGCGGAGTCCAAATTGCCACGAATTTCTCGTGCGTTCCTTTCGTTGTTGACTCTTGCAGATTTCGGGTGCGTGAGCGGCGGCCTCGATCCGCGTGAATTTGTAAGCGAAAAAGTCGGTTTGCTACGAGCAAAACTTTGATTCACCGGTGTTTATTCGAAGCGTCAACGGCGTGAATTATGAATGCGCGTTCTCTACCGCTTTTCGTGCGCGTCGGTCTCGAACTTTCGGGCCGAAAGCAGCGGGCGGAAACACGACGGGAGGCCCGCCGCTTGGCCGGCCAGCGGAAATCTTCTTTTCGGCTTTCTCGCCGTCGCTCTCGCTCGCCCCCTTGCCGGCCGCTTTTTCTCGTGATGCACGTCGCCGAGAGGCCGCCGGCTTTTTCCGCTCGCCCGCCTGCCGGCCGGCCGCTCCACGAGTTTTCGTTCGAGGTCCGCAAGGAGCGAGCGAGCGGCAGACGGCGGGGGCTCGGCGTTTGCCGCTCTCGGGACTTCGTGCGGGAAAGAGCGGCGACGGCGGCGAGCAGTCGAGCGGCTCGGGCACTCGCGAGACTCTCGACGACGCGATGAGCCGCAAACCCGTCGCCCGGTTTTTCACTCGCGTTTTCGTTTCGCCGGTTTGACCGCGCCGGTGCAAACTTCATTTTTCTCATCCTTTCTTTCGCGCGTGCGTAATCCTTTCGATCGACCTGAAAACCATCAAAATCTCCACACTTTTTTGCGTTTTGCCGCCTCCTCGTGCGCTCCCGCGAGCGCGTGTTGTTTTCGTTTGCGACGAGCGGCGCCGAGCGCGTAAACAAGCGACTTTTTGCTCCCGCTCGCCACCCCGCCGGCCGCTCTCGCTCGCCACTCGGCGCACGTGAGTTCGCGCGTTGACGGCGGCTGGCCAAAACTAATCAAACAAATTGGGATCCTCGCTCGCCAACTGCTCTCTGGTGTCGACGATGGCGTCAATCCTCTTCTGGTGGGCCGTGAGCGATCATCACGCCGGACATCCTGTCGCTCACTTCTTCTGCTTGATCGTTGAGCTCTCTGGACTCTCGTTGCGCCGTAGCGGATGATCTACCCTCCAATTCGCCCAATTCAATTTTAATCGATAAACACGAACTCGATTGAAACATTTGCCTTTGATTTGACGAGCAGCTCTCCACCTCCTCCAAAATAGTTTTTCTCTAAGCCCAGCCTTTTGGGGGCCACCCGCACTGCCGACCGCTCGGCCGGCCGGTCGGTCGCGTGCCACACGCAACTCGTTTTGAAGTTTCGAGCCGCTTCTCGCGTGCACCGGTCGCTCCAC
Organism: Aphelenchoides fujianensis; assembly: GCA_024699865.1. Lineage (NCBI taxonomy): Eukaryota > Metazoa > Nematoda > Chromadorea > Rhabditida > Aphelenchoididae > Aphelenchoides > Aphelenchoides fujianensis. The sequence goes on along the minus strand of JAMPIO010000015.1, from coordinate 640,884 downwards.
CGGCCCAAATTCCTCCTGCTCTTTTCTACCTACTGCTTCCTCCCGCTTCAATTAATTTCATTCGATTGCCAGAAAGAGAAGAATGTCGCGATCAGCGCGTTTGGACGCCGCTTCGTTCTCCGCCACGCAGGTGGCCGACAAGCGAGCGCGACGCCGCCGCCGGCGCGCGTACGAGGACGAGGAGGACGACGACGGACGGGAGGAGGTGAGTTCCCGCCGATCTCTCAGTTCATTCTTCTTCGTCCGTTCAGGTCCTGCCCCGCTGGAAGATCATCGTCGTGTTTGCGGCGATCGGAATTTGCTTCGCGATGTTGTTCCCGAACCTCTTCGGTCCGCTCTTCGGCTCGTTCTTTGGGAGACGCGGCGCCGACACGGCGACGAATGGCGCCAACGGCCCACCGCACCACCCGTTCATGGACCGCGCCGGTGGACCGGCGGGCGGCGCCAAACCGCAGCGGCCGCCCGGCCCGCCGCGGCCGATCCCCGGCGGCCGCATGCCGCAGCCGGAAACTCCGCAGGGTGGCGGTCGAGGCGGAATGTTCAGCTGTAGGTCCCTCTTGTCGTCTTGCAGTGATCGCTTCCGATTAGTTGCAGGGATGTTGCCCGTGTACACGGTCGGAGTCATGGGCTTCCTCATCTACACGCTCTTCAAGGTTCCATCCATTCTTTTGACTGCTCTCCCTTCAATGAAGCTTGTTGTAGATGAACCGGCGAGGCAAAAAGAAGCAACGCCGCCGGGATCGCTACGAGGCGGACGAGCTGGACGACGTGGACGGCTCGGGCAGCGAGGACGACGACGAGAGCGATCGGGATGGATTGGGTACGTTCGAATCACATCTTTCTTTCATTCAATCATTGCATCCCCATCAATCTATCGTTTCTCATCCGCTCGTTGTAGGCCACCGGAATCTGCGCAACATCCAGTCGCGTCTCCGGGAAACCGAGAGCGCGATGACGAAAATCCTCGAGCAGCTGGAGGAAATCGCGCAGTCCGCACCGAACGGCGGCCTCGACGCGGCCGATCTGCTCGCCAAATACTCGCCGGAGCAGCTGCGCGAGACCGAACGCAATCTGCAGGAGTTGAACCGGCTGAACGAACTCCGGGCGCGGCAGCAGCGGGAGATCGCGCAGCAGATGAGCGACGAAGAGGAGCCCGAAGCCGAAGGAGAGGACGACGACGACGAGGAGGCCGAAGAGGAGCTCCCGGAGGTCGACCGGCAGCAATCGGCGCATTGCGACGAGCACGATGCGAAGAAGCTGCCCACCTACGCGCAAGTGCTGGCCAGCGATCCTCCGCCGCCGCCCCGCTTTGACGAGCGGCAGCCGAAAGCGAAAAAGAAGGAAAAAAAGACATCCGATGGCCCCCGAACATACGCCGAAGTTCTGATCAACGAGCCGACGAAAGTGTCCAAGAAAGACCGAGAAGCCGGCCGATGTCAAGACAACGACGAGGACTCCGAAGAAGACGAGCAGGACCCGACGTTCGGCCCACTCACCTACGCGCAGGTCGTCACGAAGGGCCCCACGCCGTGCGGAAGTCACGACCGCAACTACAAGTGCGATCAGGAAGACGGCATGGAGCAGGACGGGGACGATGAGGACGGGAACGACGACAACGGCCAGCCGCTCACCTACGCGCAGGTGTTGGCCAAAGACCCGCCGCCGCCCAAGTCGGACGACGACGACGAGGAGATGCGCGACGAAGAGGGCGGCGGAGCGGACGAGTCGCGGGATCCCGATGAGCCGATGACCTACGCACAGGCCGTGGCCAAAGAGGCGACTCCGCCGGCCGCCCCCGAAGAAGTGGGCGCCCTCTCGTACACGAACGCCGCGAATCCCGCCGCCACGGAGCGCGTTTTCCGCCGCGCCAAGCGAAAGCGGCCGTTCGGCGACGCCGCCGCCTCGCCGACCGCCCCCGACGATCAGGCGAAACTCGAAGAGCAGCGGCAGATCGTCGAACGTTTGGCCCAACAGCAGGCCGCGCCGCCTTCTCCTCCGGCCGTCGTCGTTGCTCCCGCCGATGTCCCGCCATTCGCCGGCCAGCAAAAGAAGGCGGAAGAAGCGGGCCCGAGCCAGGTGCGGCAGCGTTTGGGCCGCAAGTCCAACGACCAAGAGCCATCTTCGTCGTCCTCGTCGGCCAACCGTTCCAAACGCAACGGGAAGCCGAAGAAGAAAGGCGGCCGGGCGTCGAAGGACCACGAGTCGGATCGCGAGGACGAAACGGAAGAAGCAGGCGTACGCGACGAGATCCCGCCGATTCGCAACGAGCAGCCCGCAGAGGACGCCGCAGTGCACGTGGAGGACCCGTACAGCCCGCCGCCCGCTTGGAGTCCGCCGGCCGCCGTTCCGGAGTTCGGCCTCCCGCTGCCCGGCCTCCTGCCCGCCGGCTTCGAGGACGTGGTCGACCAAGGCGTGGACGCCAACTACGCGGAGCCGCCCCCACTTACGCACCACCACGCGGAGGACGACGAGTTCCCGTTCGACGACGACGACGACTACTTCGTGGAGCACGGCGAGCCCGTCGAGGATCCGTTGCCCGTGCAGGACGACGTGGACGAAGCGAAACGACGAGCGGCCGCCCAACAAACCGGACCGGTCGGCAGCTCGGCCGCTCTGCTCGCCCAACCGCCGGCCCCAACGGCGGAAGTGGACGACGAGGAGCCCGTTGCGGAAGAGCCGACCGGCGCCTCGTCCACCTCCACGAACTCCCAACCGAAGCAGTCGCGGCAACAGCGTTCGTCCGGAGCTCGACGGCGACGTGCGCGGCGAGAGAATTGAACGAACTGCTGATGATTGAACGGTTGCCTCTTGTCTGTGTTAGCATTTGCTCTTGCATTGTATCGCTCGTCTTCTTTCTTCCTTACAGCTCCAATCAGTCTTCTTTTGTGCGCAATTGAAAGCCTCGCTCTAGTTTGCATTGGTATTCGCCGGCTTTACTGCAATCTCGACGTGTTCTCGCTACCTATTTGTACAGAATGCACCAATTCTCTCGTCTTTGCAAAGCACTGACTTTCTTTCTTTTTTGTTGACTGCGGTCCTCGCCTTCTAAGGGTTGTCTGTGCACACGGTTTCTGTAGCTTCTAGAGGATCTTCAGGCTTCCTGCTCCCTTCCTCTCCCGCATTCTCCGCCGGCATCTCCGTTTCGTTCACTCGTGCTAAACCCGAAGCAATGATTTCCGTCTTCTCCTTCGATTCGAATGGTTCTTCTGTCCGATTGGTCTCGAATAAACTTTTTATTGTGGAAGGAGCGAGTACTGAGTCGTGAGCAGTGAGAAGAGCAAGTCGGAAGTTCTTTTCGCTTCGAACGCACTGCAAAATCATGAACGTGTTGCACGTCTCACCGAAGCAAATGGAAACACGAGAAGCAAATGGAAACACGAGAAGATTACGTACAACCATCCCACATCCTCGAGTGAATCAACGAACATCCGCGCACTCGTTCGGACATCGATGACATCACGCACTCGTTCTTCCCGTCCGCACGTACCACCGGCGAACAACAAGCCGGCCGGGCGGATGATCCCAGCGGCGGCGATTCGAACGTACAAAAAAGAAGCGAGTACAGTCACCGCTTCGTGGCGCGCGGAAAGTGAAAAGCCGCCGGTTGGTCAAGCCGGCAACCAAACGGGTTTGTTTCGTTTGATCCAACCAGCGATCACTCGATTGCAAAACGGTTGCTTGTCCGGGGAATGCCGGGCGGGTATAAAAGCCGAAGGGTGGCAGCGTGTTGGGCTTTTTGCCGCTTCTGTTAGGCTTTGCATTGGACTTCGTAGTGAACGTTTCTTCTTTCAACATGATTCTACTCGCATTTTGTAAGTGCTTCCACTGTTTGCAATCAACCACGCTCAATCGTTGATTGCAGTCCTCATTTCGCTGTGTTCCGTAGCGCACGCCCAACTGTTCGGCTGCGGAACGAATCTTTTGGGCGGCGGCCTCCTCGGCGGCGGGCTTCTCGGCGGAGGCAGCGGCTGCTACCCGAATCGCTGTTGCAATTACGGATCGTACGGCTCGAATTACGGCAACTATTACGGCATTCAACTCGGCTTTTAATCGTCGTTTATCGTATTTTTTCAGGCACTCTGTCTCCGTACACCTACCAACAGAACTACGGGGCTTTGGCGCGTCCGTACGGCTTCAGCCCCTACTCCTCGTCGCTCGGAAGTTACGGCGGGATCGGAGCGTTGAGCTTCAACCAGGACCCCACTTTCAACTCGCTGGGCTACAAGTTTGTTTCGGTCAGCACCTCGAATGATTTCCTTTGTTCAGCCTGCCGCCCTACGCCGCCCCGTTGACACCGCAGCAGTGCCGCGATCGTTCCGTCGAGTGCATCTCGATGGCACAAACGGGCCAGTGCGCGTCGAACCCGCAAATCCGCGCCACCTGTCCGCAGTCGTGTGCCGTGCCGCAGTGTCTGGACGGGCTCGGGCTGGGCGGTGCGGGCATCATGGACTCGCTGGGCTACGGCGGGACGACGGGAGGCGGCGGCTCGTACGCGGGGCTCGGCTACACCAGTGGTTTGTATTCGGGTACGTTCTTTCTTTTCGAAGGAAGGCGAACGAACACGAGTGGGGGGAAAGCAATTGAACCAAGAGGCGATTACTGAATTGTTGTTCGCAAATCTCTCCACTCATTCCGACTGCGCAGGTTCCGCTCTCCCTCCGCTCCCGCCGCTCCCATCTCTCCAGCCACTTCCATTCCCCCGGCCGTCCATCTTCGACTCGCCGATCGGCGGCTCGTTCGGGGCGCCAATCGTCTCGCCCATTGGAGCTCCGGGAATTGGAGGGATCGGAGGGATCGGAGGACTCGGAGGTATCGGCGGTCGCCGAGAACCGTTCCTTCTCGGGCCGGACGGCTCGCCATTCTTGGGCGACCTCATCAACCCGCCGCTTCTGCCCCGCCCGATGGAATCGATGTCGATTTTCGACGAAGGTTTGCATAGGAGCGAAGAGACGCGTTGATTAACCGGAGCTGCACAGCAATCCTTACTCCTAATTAACTCCTTACTAACGAGACTAACCCGATACGATAACAAGCTATTACTTGCGTCTACTAATTGCGTCGCCTCTCTTTCCATTCATTTTCACTCACATTCTGCTTGCAGGCAACATCTTCAACCAACCGTTCGGCAACTCGCCGTTCAACGTTCCCTTTCGCAAAAAGGCAGCGAACCACGCGGTCCGCTCGGTCATCCACCCGACCGACGGCTCCTTCCGGCAGCACGACTCCGTCCTCCCCGTTTCGTCTTCTCCCTCCTCTTCCGCGGGATCGTTCGCAACAGTCCTCAGCCTGGACCAATTGATCGACGAGATGAACAAGAAGACCGCTTGAAGCCGACGATTTGTGCATTCCGTTTGTTTGTACCCGTAGGCGTCGTTTTGTGTGAATGAATTAGTCGTCCACTAAGCACCCGTTCCTTACAGTTGCGATTGCTTGGAGATGTAAGCAACGGCGTCCAATTGTAGAACAAACCGCGGGCAGTCCTGCAAGACCCCTTCTTGCTTTACACCCACTAAACTTGCCGACCACTCGTTTTGCCGACCACCGGAATTAATCAAATTGCCGCATTCGAGGGCGTCGTTTCGGATTGACGGCCGTTCGGGGAGTTCCGACGGGCACTCACTCGATCAAACGGGCGGCGGGGGTCATTCGGCGGCCTTCTGCCAATCACCCGCCCCTCCCATTGGGCCGACCGTTCGATTCGGCCGGCAGCTGTTCGTTTCGCGGATTTCCGGCCGCCCGGTCGATCCGTTCGGCGCCGCCCGCTTCGCTTTTCGCCCCGCCGAATTGCCGCCACATTCCAGCGGCGCGTTTTTTGTTCGCCGCCTTTGTTTACGATCGCCTGCTTTTTGCTGCTCGTTCGATGCACTTGGATTCCTCTTTGATCTGCTGCTTCTTTTTGTCGTTAATAGCTGTTCGTGTTTGACAGCGTTCTTGTTTTGATCGCTTGTGTTCAACTGCGCTACGGCAACAACCGCTCGGATCGCTCGTCACACTTGGCTCGGTTGGCTTTGCGCTACGAAACGGCGACTTGTTCATGCATTCTTGAGGTCAAACTCCGACCAAATCGAAACGAAGGGCGCCAAAAGTCACTCGAATCCCACAAGCGGGATCCTTGTTCGCATTCCCCGGAATTCCGCGAATATTCTTCGTGTTTATCGGCGCCAAACCAACGAGATTAGCGGCGACGTCCTCGAAGCATCAAGGATTTCCGTTCGAGCGGCCACTTACACCCGCCGGCCGCCGTCTTCGCTCGCTTAACGACCCAATCATTCGGCCGCTCGGGCCGCTCGTCTCGTTTCGCTCGCGGGTCGACTTCAAATCCAATTTCCCGCCTTCGTTTGCGCGTCGACGACATCGGCGGTTCGAAATCAAAACACGCACGAAAGCGAGCGAGAGGCGTCATGTCCGCCGCCCTCTTTTCGCGGATGACTCTTCAGTTCACGCCGGCGGCCGTCCGGAGTGGCCAACCCGACATGGACGACACGTTCCTTTTGGCTTTGAAGAGCGTAGCGGCAGATGAAATGCCGGAACGAAGAATGAGTGATGAGAATCTGGCGCAAGGAACGACACGCGCGATGAAATCCTTGCATTCTTTTGCAAAACTTGCTTTGAATCCACGCGTACCGTTCGTAGGATTTATCCCTTGCAGTGCGCATCGCAAACGCCGATAAACGTTTGCATCTCGTGGCTCCATCGTCGACCACAACTTGCTCGTTTTACAGCCCATCCTCGTCCAACACCACTCTGCTCACATGGCCGCCACTTCGAGAATGCACGATCTTCTTCGCTGATCTCCGCCGTCAGTCGCAATGATTCCCGCGTTCATTCCATTGGGTTTTCTTCTCGTCCTCTTTTCGGCTTCTGGTGATGCGGTCAAGTGCGTGAGCTGCGTCGGTCGCGGGTGCATGCGGAAGGCGTGCGAGGGCGACATGTGTGTTTCCGCAAGTTTCCTTTCAATCGTTAGTGGGCATTAGTTGGAGTGGAGAGCTGTTCTGTTTAGCTCTTCGCTCTTTTTTATCACTCATTTTGATTTCAGTCCTTCTACGCAGCCAAATGGAACGACAATACGTGGACGAAAGCAAAGGCGGCGTTCGTTCCTCCTCACCCTTCTCTCGACTATTCTTTCGTTTAGCTACGGCTGCGTTTCCGGCAACATGACGACGACGAACTTCCACGACCACTGCGAGACGACCACCGACGAGTTCGGAAACGTAAGTTCCTCTCTGCTTCTCTTAGATCCTTTCGCTGCTTGCAGCTCGTCCAAACGTGCCTCTGCCAATCGCCGCTCTGCAACGGCGGGCGGGAGGCGAAGAAGCTGCCGAAAGAGGAGATGAAATTCGTCAAGTGCAACTGCGAAGGCCGCCATTGCAAGCAAGGGCCGACGTGTCGGGGGCGGTTCTGCACGTGAGTTCTCGCCGCCTGCAATTCCTCCGCAAAATCCCCTCAGCTACGTGATCAATCATCTGACGATGCACGCGGAGCGGGGCTGCTCGAACGTCTCCGTGCCGCTGCTCGCTCGTCGGGTGGGCGCCTCGTGCTCCACGCCGCCGCTCGTCGGCTCGCTGCACACGAACGTGGCGCGCACGGGCGACGACCTGCTGCACACGGAGAGCTGTTTGTGCCAAAGCGACTACTGCAATCGGGACCGGCCGCTCGTCGTCGTGCAGAAGGAGATGAAGTGCGGCGAAAAGATCCGCGGCACGTTCTACGGGCAGCGCGTGAGTTTTGTTTGGAGCAGCGATTCTTGCCGATGATTCCGTCAGGCTTTTGGTCATCTTTGGTTACAAAACTTGACGGGAAAATTTCATTCTGCTCCTTAAAAAAGAGATGCACGAGAAACCGCTGCTTCTACTCCTTTACACCACCATCCATCTTCACTCACCGTTCTTTCCGTTGCAGCTGGTCTCAACTCGGCACCGCGACTGCATGGGCGAGTTCTGCTTCCAGACGGACGTCAAATCGGAGCTCGGGGGGCAGCACTCGGAGTTCGCGGTCAGCGGCTGCATTTCGTTCGGCAACGAGTCCGTCCTCGCGGAGGAGTTCGAACCCACCGGTTGCGCGTACTTCGCGACGGAAAACCTCCGCGTTCGCAGCTGCTTCGACTCCACTGACGCGGCGGCCATCGAGCGGGCCCGCAACTCGCGTGTGGTTCGTACTTCGGCCGCCTCTTCTGATGAAATTCCACTAGCGATCCTCTTGCTTCTTTTAGCTACCAGTTTGTTAGATAACTTATTATAGTGCGTTTGAGCCGTGGAGTAGTGGAAATAAAACGAGGAAATACTATACTCTCAACAAGCCAAGGCTCAGTAAACAGAGAACAAAAACAAGCGGCCGCCTTTGGACTTCGCTGATCGAACTCGAAAGTCGAACTCGTTTCTCTCGCTTGTGGACTCCGCGGCGAGTTCAACGGTCGGCCGTCTCGTAAATCAGCGGACGGGCGGGAGTGTAACACCTGCCCGCCTTTTCCGCTCGCCGCTCCTCCTCGCCCGGTTTGTTTTGAGGAAACTCGACCGCTAATTACTGCGAAACGCGAGCGGTAGTCGACGTTTTCATCTCGCTCGTCCATTTCTCTACTGCTCGAACAAAAGCGATGAAGTCGATGTTTAGCGGTGAGTTCCGGTCAGTTGAAGAAGCAAATGGCATCCTTCGACGCTCACTTTCCACAGCAATCGAACGATCAGTTTGTTTTAGCAGTCGTTCTTTGCACCTTCTTCCTCTCCGTCGTTCAAGCCACGAATCAAACGGCAGAAATTTCGGAGCTTCTCGTCGATGGCGGCTATTGGGTCAATCCTTCGGACAAGGTGGGCATTCGTCTATTCCTTTCTCAACACATCAATTTGTTTAGTCCTTTGACGGCATCAAACGCGAACTGGACCTCCTGCCGCCCGCAATCGCAGCGGCCGTCCAGCAGAAGGCGGCCGGCCGAACCGCCGCCCCGAACGCGCAACTGGAGACCCAACAGTTCGTCTTCAACGTCGGCATCGTTGTGGAACAGAAAGTGAGTTCTGTTTGTTGTTTTCGTCTAATTTGTGGGTGTTTAGCCGCACAAAATCCTTCGCAAGATCGACTTCATCGACTGGGCCCACAATTCGTTCAACATGCGCGGACTGGCGTTGGGCAAGAAGTGAGTACTTTGGCTAGGGATTTTCTAGAGTTTTATTCAATCTATCCCATTTGCTCGTCATTCACTTCGCCTCTTGCAGGTACATCGGCGTCTCGTTCAACACGGCTGACGAGCAGAAGGGCCGCCTGTTCGTCTACTTCGTTGAGCCAAAGCGGCTGGAGAAAGCGGGAATCGCAGCCGAAGCCGCCGATCAGCGAACTCCGCTCGACGCGAAGATCTCCGAACTGTTCACTCAACTGAAGGCCGTCACCGACGACGACGAGTGAGCCGAGCGGGGAGCTGTGGCAAGCAGCCGTGTTGTTTCTTGTTTTGAGATGGCAACATGGAATAAAACTGACTGACTATTTACCGACGAATACCGGCTTTTATAAGAAGTGCAATGCCTGCCTGACGCAGGGAATGTCCACTCGTTGCCTGCAATCAACGGCGATCGATCGCGACGACTAATTCTTATCACCGCTGCCTACTTCCTTCTTCAGCAACTCGACCGCTCGCTCGCTCGCTGTCCAATTGGCATCACCAAAACGAAAATTCGTCGTCGACCACTCGGAATTTCGCCTCATTTCTTGCCGCTTATCACCGCCGGCGTGGCGACGTTTTGATCCAAACGTTTCTGCTCATTCCAACACTCGCTCGCGTTTAATTAAAAGCAGAAGACGGTCGTTAATTCGCGAATTGACGCCCACCAGCTCCGGCTTGCTTCTGCTTCTGTTTGTGTCCTTTTATTGCCCGTTCGATTGTCCAGCAAACAAGAGAAAGACGAACGAAAGAGTGAATAGAAACCACCGCATCGCTTCGGACCGCTCGTCTCCGCCTCGTCCGCAAATTCCCGCCCGCCTCTCGCCTCCCGCCGATCGGCCACCACTGCGCTCCGAATTGGCGAGTGCGAGAAGAAGAAAGGAGGGAGTGAGTGGGAAGAAAGAAGGCGAGGATGATCGATGTTTTATGGGCCCGCTCTCCCGCTTATTCACTTCGATTCTTCTTTTTATTGTTCTTTCGAGTGCTTGGAGACGATTTCCGCCGGTTCCCGCTTCTTTTCGTTCACGTGTTCGCTCGATCGTTCCGTTCTTGGCCACAAAAAACGACGATTGTAGCCGCCCTGAAGATGGAAAGCCGAACGGACTACTCGGCCACGCTGTTCGTCGACCACTTCGAGGTGTTCACGGAGGAAGTGAGTGCACAAAGCAACGAACCATTCGTTTAATCGAAGCTTTAGCTGCTGGAAACCTACCGGAACGGCAAACGCTTCGAGTTGGAGTCGCGAGTGGAGCGTTTCGTCCATCGCTACGCGTCGCCCGGCCGCCTCTTGCTTCCCATCCCCACCGATCGGCCGCTGCGAATCGAAGCGGAAGGCGAGTGGAGCAGCGGAGAACCAATTCGCTTGATTTCCGCTTCGAATTCGAGTGCTTCCGATGCGACGAACTCCGCTTCGTTGTCCACTGCTCCCGCGTCTTCTCCATCTGCTCCTTGTTCCTCTCGGTCATCGTTGTCTTCTACTTCTTTAAGTTCCCGCAAGAGCGACCGGCTGCCCCCGTGTGGCAGCCGCACGTCTCCGGCTTTTTCGCTCCATGGTACTTCGGTTCGCAGTCCATCGGTTTGCTCCTCTTTGACGACCTCTTCTTCTCGTTCTTTGTCGAATGGCTCTGGCAATGCAAACGAAGACTTCATCGAGCAATCGAGACGATCCTCGCCGCTTTCCACTTCCTTCTCGGCCGAGAAGCCGCCGGATCGCTCCGCTGGGCGGCCGGAAAGAACCGACGAACTTCGACTTTTATCTCCCGTCTCTTCCACTTTCATTCCAGCAATGGTATCTTTCGAGGCAAACATTCCGCCGTCTTCTCCCACCTCTGTTTGTTCCTCTCGCTCATCTCATCCCACAGGCTCTTCTACGTCCCCATGTTCTCGTTCTTTGACCTCCACTGCCTCGACAAAATCGACCTCATCCTCCTCGAAGACTTCAATTCCTCCTTCCACCGCACGCTCCACTCGAATCCCTGCTTTTCGCACTCAACCGAACAGCCAGCTGAACGACCAACCGCTTCCTCCGCACATCGATGCTTCGACTCCAAACAATGGCCTGCTGGAAGTGAGTGAATACCCCACGAGCCAACCGAATCCCTTCACTTTCTTGCAGGAAATCCGTGCGTTCCGTTTTCCGGTGGTTCGCCGCACTCAATCCACCGACCAGAAGCCGAAGGCCGTGGCGGAGAAGCGGCTCTCGAACCCGCTGCTCATGAGCGATTCGCTCCACGATCAACTCGACCAAATTCGTCGCCGCTTCGCGCTAGACTCCGACGAAGAGGAAGCGGTGGAAGATGCCCGCGCTTTCGACTTTGAGCTTTGATTATGAGGGCTTCTTTGAACGGAACGCCGCGAGATTCGCGTGTCGTGAACTGATTGGCTGGAATTGACGCAAAAGCGGAATAAACGATGGAAATTCGAGATAAACACTCGTCGTTCTTTCTTTCAATCCACGAGAATTAATCGATAGAGTAGTAGACGAATTTATTCACCTATCAGTCGCAAACAAAAACGAAAAGAAGAACGGAAAGTCGTGAATCCCGACCGGTCGGGCCGTCAGACTCCTCACAGCCACGAGCGGGCTTTCGGGAGACAGGGCAGGCGCGTGGCTGAAAGCAAGCACGGAGATCAACGGGAAGAACGGAATGTCCACTCACTGGCCACTTGTTTCTTCAGGTACGAGTTCTCCGGAGCGGCGGATTCGGCGGCGAACTTCCGCATTCCGTCGAGCGTCTTCAAGTGGGCCGCGCGGTCGGCTACGCGGATCGCCTTCGCGCCGCCGGCCGCCTGCGCCGGCGTCACGTTCACGTTGTAGAAGCCGGCGATCTGAAGCGACAGAATGAGAGGCAGGAGAGATCGGAACGAGTTAAAGTTTGAGAATAAATATTCTGATGATTTCGGTCAACTTCTTGGACGAGATGAAACGCATTTAGGGAATACGACGTCTGTACGTCCTTCTCCACCAATTCGGTGACAAAATTGAACCATTGAAATCAGAAACAAACGCAAAGAACGCTCACGAGCGAGAAAAATCACCCACCAAACGCCCGGCCGTGAATCCCGTTCTCGACATGACGGCAGCCGGAGAGGATCGATCGAGGTCGAAGGATGGGGACGGGCAGAAGCTTCTGAAATTCAATGAGAGATTGAAGGTAGATTGGAGATAAAGATCAACGCAAATCAACGCGAACAATCACGAAAGAAAAGAATAACAAGCTGGCCAAGCCGAGGGTCAACGGAATCCTTCGATTGTCGACGGAATCGATTGCTCGTGGGCGGGCGGAGTGTTCGGGGCGGCTTCCCGCTTGCGGTCACTCCGAGCACGGGCGGGCGGGGAGGAGGGGAAAGTTCGGGGAGACTCCAAGAGATCGTTTGGGCAAAAAGAGGATGAATGAAGTTTGTTGAACTCTGATCTTTTCGGTGTCTGTGGCCGCCCAAAATTGACCGAAATTCAGATGCTTTACTTCGAAACCGACCAAAATTACCGCAATTTTAATCGACCGCCGTTCGTCTTTTTATTCCTGCGGAAATTGGGTGAGTTGGTGGGATTGTTTGCCGCATCTGCGTTCTACTAAATCCATTTTTATTCTTCTGCTTGCCTGATTTGCACAAAATGGCCGTCTTTTTGCATCGCACATCCAAATCCGCCGTTCTTGCGATGAGCGGCAGCGGCGGGCCAAGAAAGGCGGGTTGAATTTGGCGCCGCCGACCCGAACGGATCGTCTGCCAATCCCCGGCGTCCGCTCGATCGGCCAGCCGCTCTCCGCGGCGGGCAGCCTGACACGGCGGTCCCCCGCCCGATTTCCGTCAAAAACAACAGGGAGTGCGCGGTGGAGGGAAACAAGCGTTCTTCACCGAACGTTGCCTTCTTTTTTGTTAACCGTCGGTCTATCCATCCACCGTTCCGTCGTCTTTTTAGTTACCAATCACCCGCGGGAATTTGTTTACGCCTCTGAATTTCAGCCGATTTCCACCGAATTCCCGCGAATATTCCGTGCTTTCCTCCACAAATCCCATCCATTCACTCATTCGCATTCTTTAGGATCTCTTCAACAACCCGCGTCGTAATGGAGAACGTCGAGGAGGAGTACGTGGAGGTGGACCTCAAGGAGCAGGGGCGGCAGATCGACGCCGCGATGGCGGACCTCCAGCGCCTGTTGGCGCGGCCCGGACACGATCGCGAGAAGATGCGGGCGGTGATCGCGTTCGCCGAGCAGCTGGTTCGTTCTTTCCATTCATTTCAATTGATCCTTTCGTTTGTTTGCTTGCAGCAAAAAGCGAAGAGCATCCAGGAGGTGCAGTATCGCCGCGTGATGGACGACTGCAAGCGGATGAAGGCGTGAGTCCCCCCGTTCGATCGTTCTTTCTTGCATTCCGCTCGTTTGCAGGCAGTTGGACCGCTGCGAGCAGCTGAAACGCGAGCGCGACGCCAAACGCCGCATGGCCGCCGACCTGCTGCGCCAAATCGCCGAGGCGGAGGCCGAGCGCGATCGCATGAACCGCCTGCTGGCCGCGTGAGTCCCTTCAATCACACTTCTGTTTATTTCCTTTGCTCCGTTCAGGCGCCGCGCCCAGCTGAGCCGCGCCAACAACCGCGCCGAAGTGTTGCTGGCGATCAAGGAGGCGCAAGCCGAAGCGATCGCGAGCGTCCCGCCGCACGACCGCCTGCCGCCCGTCCAGCCCGCCGCGTCGAGCGGCTCCGGCGGCTACTCGCCCGCCGCCAGCGATCAGTCGGCCGTCCGCAAGTCGAAGAAGACGACCGGCGGCAAGAAGCGAGCGGCTGCCGGCGAGTCCAACGGTCAAGCGGAAGCCTCGACGTCGGCCGCGTCGCCCGGCACCTCCGGATCGCACTGATCGTCGCTCGAAGGACGTCCATTCCCGATTCTCCCCTCTCCTCCCTCCGACTTGCGGGTCGTTCGTTGTTGCATTCAATCGTTGTTAGTTCCCCCTTTCAGTTGTTAGGAGTGTCAATCGATTGTTGTTGGATTCGTGCTCTTATTTTGTTCATTCCTTTGTCGCTTCCACTTCAACACTACGGGCTTCTCATTCGTTCGTTGTTCTCTCGCTTCCACACACCGACTGGTCGGTCGTCGTGCTCGCATCGCTCGTGTGTTGTTGTGCCAAGCGTTGATTGTGGTCGGGTATCTTGTTAGGAATAAACACGCTGGAATGTCCACTCAGTTCGGTTCAGAGGTTGAACGCGTGTGGGAGGTGCTGAAGGCCGAGTGGATTCAAACGAAGAGCAGCCGATTCGAAAAGAACAAATTTATTTTTAAAAAGTTGACAACAATTAAACGAGCAAACAGAGGATGAAAAGCATGGATAGAACGAGTGATCGGCCGCTTGCAAATCACTGCGATTTGATGCGGGAACTGCGGCGTGTTCGCATCGCGTGCGTGGAGTTCGTGGGCGGCGGTTGGAGACGAGCTTTCGGTTCAGCGGGCTTCTCTCGCACTTTCTTTCCGGCCGCCTCCTCTTCGACCGCTTCCTTCACGGTCCCCTCCTGCACGGACGCTTCCTTCGGCTCGGACTTGGTGGGAGATCCCGAGATTCCTGAACACAAAAAGCGAAATGAATGAGAGAAAGAATGTGGGACTTACCTCCGACTTCTTCGTCGACCGTCTCCACGTCCACGTCGTCGGTTTCGCCGGCCGCTCCGCCCTCTTTTTTCGCTTTCGGCTTCGACTCGCCGTCGATCGAGCGGTCGGCCGCGTCGGTCGGCTCTCCGCTCGTCTCGTCGGAGATTCGCGGCTTCTTCTTCGCCGACTCGCCGGCCTCCTCGTCGTCCTTCGATCCTTCAGCTTTGGCCGCCGCCTTTATGCGTTTGGGGCGCCTCTTTCGCTGGATCTCCGAGTTGCCTTTTTTGTAGCTGAGGGCCCTGATCGTCCGAATCCTGCGGTCCAGCCTGCCCGTTCCGTTCTCCGTCGTAAAGAAGCTCTTAATTCAACAATGAAACGATGTCATAAGCGAAAGGAACTCACGGAATCGATGCGAATCTTGAACAACTGCTCGCAGTGTCGGAGGAGCGCGAATTTCTCCGCGTTCACCGGAAAGTAGCGCCTGAAAGCCGGTGGATGAAGGTGGAAGGGTGGGGATAACGAACTCGTGGCAGTTCTTCATCAGGTAGTCCGCGCAGATGTCCGTGAACGCGCGCACAACCCGCGGGTATTGGACGAACTTCGCGCCGTGCCGCCGCATGCCCGTCACGAGGTCGTGTCTGCAACCGAATGGCGGTGATTCGGGAGGGAAGGTGGGGAATCGATCGAAATTTGTGCCCGCAAATGTCCGCAGTGGAAAGATTTCCTTCTGTTCAGTTATTCGCCACTTCCCCTTCCTTTTATTCCTTCCTGCAGACAAATTCAGTGCACTCACCCTCGCTTGTACGTTTGGATGTACGGAAGGTTGAACTGCAACGAGCAAACGGAATAATAAACTAGGGTTGGCAGCTGGCCGGCCGGCTGTCCAGCTGGCCGGCCAGATGCAAATTCGTTTCTGTGGAAACCCTCGTGGTTCAGCGGTTTGCGAAAAAGGCTGCCAACTAAATGTGTTGCCTTAGCCACTCGACCATGAAGACTTCCGCTGGAACGAATTTGCATCTGGCCGGCCAGCTGGACAGCCGGCCGGCCAGCTGCCAACCCTATAATAAACTGAACTAAAGGAAGAGCACGTACCTCGGCCAAAGCGGATGCCAGCACGGGCTGCTTCCTGGTGCCCTTCTCGCGGAAGACACACAGCTGGGCGAGGGCGATGTCCGTCGCGGTGTCCACTTCCTTCCGCCACAAGTTGCGCATCGATTGTTTCCGCAGCTGCAAACAAGGAGGAAGAGTATACGAATGGATTCCCCCTCCTTTTGAAACGAACCATTCCGAGTCGCTGCTCCACGATGTTGTCGATCTCGCTCTGGACCCAACGGCGGATGTTCGCTTCGGCGCGGTTCGCATCCCGGTCCTTCGCCCTCTTCGTGACTGCGATCATTCGCTCCACCTGAAAGCGAGTAAATGAAACGAATGATGGGTAGGAATCAAAAGGAATTCGAAGCGGATAGCTCGAGTACTCACCAATTGGCCGGCCGCCTTTAGAATGGACGTCCGTTCGGAGCTCTTCAGCTGCAACAATCAAGAAATTAATGCAATGTTCGAAAGGAACAAACCTCGAGTTCCTTCAAGTGGTCCGTGAACTCGGTGATCGCCTCTTCGGCCTGCGCGAGGTCCTCCGTCGTGATGCCCTGGGCTTCGGGCAGCGGCGGCTCGTCGTTGTCTGCCAGCTGAAGGGCGAATTCGAACGGGCGCGGGCCCAGCGAGATCTCCGGCTTCAGGACGGGCGCCTCCGAGGACTGCGAGTCCTGTTTCTCTGCGATCGAATAGAATCAATCGGGGAAAGAAGTAAGAAAAAAGGTGGATAGATGGGGTGCAATTGATTGATCGTTGGAACGACCACACGTTCTCCATCTCCTTCTTTTCAACCCCTTACACCGTTGATCAACCCGCATGGAAACGAACCTCGATCCACTTGGATGTCGCCGGTCTTCGGGTCGCGGACGACGAAAATCCGGCGGACGGTTTTCGGCGAAACGGCTGAAAAATCGACGGAAATCAACGAAAATCGGGGGAAATCGGGAACGAACGATTGAGGACGGGCGGCTTCTTCTTCGACACTCGCTGCTCGTCCGCCGCCTCCGCTTCGAGCTGCTGGGAAGCGGAGAGGACGACGGGCGGGTCGTCCACCGTGATGATTTCCTCGTCCGCTTCCATCGGCTCGGCCGTCGACTCGGGCGTTTGCTCGGGGTTCTGCGGCTGCTGGGGAACGTCGGGCGTCGCCTCGGGCGTCGAATCGATCGGGACTTCGGCCGGCGACTCGCCGGAAGCCGATTGGATTGTCGCAACGTCCGCCGTCTGCCGGAGATCGCGAATCGCGCGGTTCCTGCGCGGCAGAATCGACGGGTAGTGCCGAACGGGGCGAGCGGGCGGCGGCTGCGGGATTTCGCGACGTTTCTGGATGAAGAAACTGCCGCCGTTCACGGGCGGCGGACCGTTCGGCTGCGGGGTGTGGCGGCGAAGGAGGTCGTCGTAGCGCGCCGTCGCCGCCACCGACGTGCAGGCGGCCGTGAAGACGGAGAAGTCGACCCGCGGCAGCGATTTTCTTCGCCACGCGCGCCCGCTGCTCGTGGGCACGACTGCTCGTTGGGATCTCCGCTCGATCGCCTGCTTCTTCCGTCCGTCCCCGCTCCGAACGCTCGGCTTCTGCAAACGGAACGAGTGCACAAGAAGAAAGCGGGAAGAAACCAACCGAAATTCTCCGTCGGCGTCGAATTGTTGCTCGAAGTGCGGCGGAACATCGTCGAACTTTCGCCTGAGTGCACGAGAAGCCGAATCCAACAGGTTTTAGTCGAAAGAACGCCGAAGGAACGTCTGAAGAGAGGATTGGACGAGGCTTGACATCGTTTGGAGCGCGAGCGGAATTCCGCTCACTCGGCCGCGTCCCTCGGAGTTCCGCCATCGATTTTCGTCCGTTCGAACGGCAATTTTGGAGTTTGCGGTCGACGAATGATTGATGAGAAGATCTCGCTGAAACGATGCACACTGAGCGGGCGAGCAAGTGATTGGTGAACAGTAATTTCAAAAATTGAGGCAACACTCGTTGAACGTTTGGATGCTTGGAGGTCGGTCGGATTGGCGACGATTTTTAAGAAATCACGCTTCAATTGATTTGCTTGCCGTTGATTACTTTTGTTTAATGCACGAGCAGACGCAACGCAGAATCGAGGGCACGGAACAGAGAGTCCGTTGAGCAGAACGAGACGAACGGCGTTCAATTTCCGCCTGATTCTTGCAAAGCTACCCAATTTCCTCTTGTTACATTGGTTTCTTGCTCGCACAACTCCCTGGCTATCCAGTCGATCTTCAAAGCAACGTGAAACGGTTCGAACAAACAAAACGAAGTGATTTTTGACCCGCGCTCGAGACGTCGCACTTTTAACATTCGCGAGTGGCTTTCGACGGCCGAAGTTCAAGTGCGGGTCGTCGGGAAGTGATCTTCGAAGCGGGAAGTGCGGTTAGACGTGTGTTGACCACTGGCGGTCTTGTCCAGAGGTGCTTGGAGAACCCGCGAGGACACGTGTGGATCAACAAGGATTCTTTTTGAGCAAATGTAAGCAATCGGTCGGTAGATGCCTTCGACTGACGATTGTAGTCGTTTGCTTGCTTGTTCGCTCTGTTCAACAAACAATTGTTCAAAACCCTCGATTTTCACTCGTTCCTACGCCCCAACTGCAATCGCTAATGGCAAGCGATCGCTGCTTCTGCTGACTCCTGATTCTCGTTCACCCAGCGGCTTCCCACGTTTTTTCCGCAGCATAAAATTCAAATCACGGTCGAGTGTTGGCATTGGAAACGGGCGGGAGTGGACGTTTTGGCTGCCGATCGATCGACGCGACCTTTCCGCCCGCTTGTGCCCGCGGAGCGCGAGACCGCAAGCCCGCCACCGAAATGCGGGCCGGAGATCGCAATCAGCAGAAAACGGCGCGGAAGGTCGGGAGTCTCGGCGCGCTTCGAACCGCCGGAAGGGGCGGCCGGTGGGCGCCGCGCGACGACCGCAAGCCATCCGGTCGGTCGTCCTTCGACGCGCGCCGATCGTATCGTTTTTTTGTGAATTTTTGTCGCCGTCCATCGATCACTCGGCGGACGATCCGGCGAGAAGCCAACGGTTTTTCAAGGCGATCCCGCGCGCTTCTCGACTGTTTGCACAACACGACTCGATTGGGGGGCGATGGGCGGACTATGGGGGTCGACATCCAAAGTGCATTCGTTTTTGAAACGATCGAGCGGCCCCACTCCCAATGGTTGAAACCTGCTGCTCGTTTTGTTGGCTCCCCTTTTGCCCCATCAATTTCGACGCCCTCTTCCGCCGTCCGCTCCTCGATCGACCGCAATTGTTGCGTTTGGTTTACAGCGCGGCGTCGAGTTCGAACTTCGAAACGCCGACCGCGCCGCCCGCCGCCTTCCGCTCGCCGGCCGCAACGCAAGGCGAGAGGGCGGCCGGATTGATCGAGCGGGACGGCGCGCGTCGGGCCTCTCGCCGCTTGTTTCTCGCCAATCGCAACTGTTTTCTGCTTGGAGTCGAGCGAGAAACCGGGCGCGATCCTTTGCGTCGGCGGCGCTGGATTGCGAAAAGATCGTGGAGTACGGTAGGCGCCGAGCGCGCCACTCGTCTGCCCCGTCCTGCACGCGTTTGTAACAAAAATACGTGGCGAGTGCCGGACGTTGTTTGCGGCACTTCGAACGTTTCTTGATCACTCGAGCGTGGCGATTGGCGTCCGCAAGAAAAGGAAGTCGGGAGCGGTCGGCCAAACGGACTTTATTTCTCGGTTCTTTCGGCATCTCTTTGATTCGCCCGTTCCCTTGAACGTGATCAACAAATCGGCGAGAACTTCCACTCGGTCGAGGCGGGCGCCGAAAGGAACAATCGGCCGCCGCTTTCGGATCGAATTCGCCGCCGATTCCCAGCACCCGCCAATCGCGCGCCTGCTTCTCCCGCAATCGGAGGCGGCGGGGTCCAAAAGAAAGTCGGCGGCGAGGCGGCCACAAATCGCGCCGCCTGCCGTCGAATTTGTTTTTTATGGACTTCTCGTTCGATTCGCAGCGCCGTGCGGGCGGCCCAATCGCGAGCGGCGCGAAATGCGCGTCGACTTTGTTTTGGCCCGCACTCGTCGTCTCCTTCAATTTCGCGCACTTTCGGCAGCAAAACGAAGACGAGGGCGGCGAAACGGAAGCAATATCGCGGATTAGAGGCCAGAAAGGGGGCCTTGTGCTGGTCATTCGTGCACGGAAAAGTGACGACGACGACAGCAAACCGGCGAGAAATGGAAAGAGTAACGTCCAATGACTGGATGAAAAGACGTAGAATTCTTTCCTCGTTCCGACATCTTCGTCCGCTTGTTCATTTGCGCAATCAACACGTGCTCGCGTGGTCCAATCGATTTGACGGTTTTACAATCCGCTGCGATCCGCGCAGATTCGCGCCGATCACTCCGTCCGCTCCGCGCGATGGACTCGCTTGATCGTCGCGGTCATCCGTTCGCTCATTTCTCTTCCGTTGCGATCATTCCCACGCTTCTTCGATCATTCCCGGCGATGATTTACAAGCGGGGGAAAGCGGACGAATGGGCGTCGAACAGCACAGTTGTTTTCCCGTGGAACAAGGTGGTCCAATGAGCTTTGTGTTCGTTGCCTGACCGTCCATGCGATCTTTTGCTTCATTCTGTCCATTGCCTCCGCTTCAAACTTTTTGCATCCACGGATCGTTCGAAGGGAGTTCGCTTTTACTCGCGCGTCCCGCCGATCCGGTCGAGAGTTTTGATGAATCGCCAGCCCGCCGCGCACCCACCGGACCGAAGCGAGCGGGCGAGCGGCGAGGCGTGGATTGATGGCCGAAACGCGGACTTTTTGAATCGACGATCAATCCACCGAGAAGACGTTCGAGCTTCGAATTCAAACGAACCTCGAAGCTCTTCACAAGAACCGACTGTCTGGAGATCGTTTTCGCTTTCGCTAATCTGCCGGCCGTTCCGCTCTTCGTCGGTTGATCTCCTGCAGCTGTTGCTTTCTTTTGGGCAATCGGATGTGCGGCCATTTGTTCGCTAATTTCTTTCGCAAACACGCGGCCTCGATTGCGATCAGGGCGGCGACGGGCGAGCGGACGAGCCAAAGAAAAGCGGGAAGATGGCGGCGGCCAACACGCGCATCCTTCAATCTCCTTTTCACTGCAGTGTTCATGCCGATCCTTCTTTTGCAGTGATCACCACGAACACGCCCCCTTCCTTCTCCTCCCGATCACCAGCCTTCGACTCTCGTGCCGCTTGCGCAATCCGGGCGGCTTTTGTTCTTTCGGGCGTCCCGAGTCGTCTGTTCCGTTGGATCAGCGCGAGCGGGGGTCGAGATCGGCGATCGACGTCGAGAAAGGACGAGCCGCTTGATCGGAAACTTTTGATCCGCGCCATCTTTCCGCCGCCCTTCCGCCGCCCCTCCGCTCGGCCTCTCGACCGGCCGCAAAAGTCGTGAGCGAGAGCGGGCGCGTGTCGATTGCGCAACGACGGCGGGCGGCGACGATCAGCGAGCGTCGGGCCGGACTCTTCGGGATTTCTGTGCCGCGAGTCGACCGCAAAGCCGGAGGTTCGGTTTTCAGCAATTCCCTTCGAATTGCATGCAGAACCCGCCACCGGTCGGCCCCCTCTTTTCGTTGACCTCCGCGCTTTTCCAAACAAAAAAATGAGCGGAAGTGTCAAAGCGGAAGGCGAGTGCGCGGCGGCCGCGTGATCAAAGAAAACTTCCGCTCGCTCGCTTCTTTTGTAAGTCAATTAGGAGATCGCCGTCCGCACGGTCGATCAACACGCGCGGCCTCGATCCCACGCGAGATAAGCGGCCGGCTTGATTGATTGACCGCCCGCTTCTTTTTTGTGGGCGTACGGTCGACCGGAAAGCGAGGAGTTCGCTGCGTTGATCCTGCGCGTTTCCGTCGACTCGAACGGCGGACGAACCCAAAAGAAAACAATTCGCGTGTCGCGCACTCATTTTCGTCTCCTGCTCATCTCCGCCGTCTGCCGCGCGCGTGTTGTTCCGCTCGCGGCCGCCTCCTTTGAATTTCGATCAACGCGACTCGAAGGAGGCGGCGGAAGTCGAGCGAATTTGTCGCGCGTTTTGTCTCCCAAACGCATCAGACGCGCGGGCGAACGTGAACCTTTCGCTCCTTTTCGCTCGTCTTTTGTTTTCTCTCCGTTGATTCCAATCAATTCGCGCCGTCCGTCTTTTTGTTCGTCCTCGCCGTCCTCTTTATCACCAAACAAAAACAAAAAGGGGGCCGCGCGGCGAAATTCGGGAGCGCTCGACCCGCTCGAATGCTCGTCGAAAAAAACAAACGGTCGGGAGCGGCGGGCCGGCCGACTCGTTTCGGCGATCGTTTTGATCGTCGGGTTCGCAACTCGCTTCGATTCATTCGATCCCGTCGTTTCGTTCGTTGTCTCTTGACGATGAAGCTCGAGAAGAATTCGGGGCTGGACGCTCGAAACGAGTCGACGGCAGGCGGTTTGGAGACGCTTGTTTCTTCTCGGCTCTCCGTGCTTTTGGGCTCCAAACTCTCACTACTTCGCCCCCTCTCCACCCGTTATTGTTTTTAATTAACGCGAACCCATCGATCATTCCCCATAAGGCGAGAGGGAGCACGAGTCCTCGAATTCTCGTCCACATTTCTTCGAGTTTCCGCGAATTCCGCCGGGTTGCGCGCGTCCAAGACCCGAATTTCGTTCCGTTTTTACACAAAAGCAAACGAATCGCCGCGATTCGTTTCGAATTCCGCCCGGTTTCCGGCGTGAACCCGCTCGCTCGATCGGTAGAGGACTGGAGAACTCGTTCTAAACTGTGATTAGGAATCGTTTTATCATTTTAATTGATTGAATGTGTGAGTCGGCAAACCTTATTCGTTTGATCGTTGTGTAGAGCAACCGAGATCACTTGCTGCTAATGACTGCTCGATTTACTCTCGGTCAGTTGTTCTCCGCTCATCCATTCGCTTTCTCCCACCCAACTCTGACCGCAATTGCAAGCGGCAAGCGGCAACGAAGAAGATGGAGGGCACCGGCGGCAAAAAAAACAGGTGACGGCAGGCGTGCGTTCGGCCGAGTGGCCGCGTTCCCGGGCGGCCGCTTGACCTCGCGGCCCGCGCGTCGGACAAAACCGCCTGCCGCCCGCCTGCTTGTTCGTTCGGCCGAGTGGTCGGCCGGGGATCTGCGGGAGTGGCCGCTGCTTTCTTTCATTCTTGCGGATTCCCACTCACGTTTGGCTCTAATTTGAATGGAATCACGTGGTGATCACTAGCTTGCTCGTGAATTCATTCACTCACGAGTACTTTTTTTCACCGTAATTCCTCTTACCGCCTCTTTATTCCTCCGTTCTTATCTCGTTCCTTCCGCTGATCGCCGCCCGGGGGATCCCGCTCGTCGAACGGCGGGGTTTCCCACGATTTACACTCCGCTCGCGCCCGCCCATCGGCTGGCGACTCCTGACGTCGTCGTTCGTTCCGCTCGCTCGCTCGCTCGCTCGTGTATTGTAATCTTTTGGCTGCCTGACGAGCGGGCCGACGACTGTAAACGACAGGAAATTACAATAAACTCGTGGAAAGCAGCTCGTTTTAAAACTCTCCCCTTTCTTTCCGTTCGCTCGCCCGCTTGTTGATCAAGAAGCTGTTCGTTCGGGCGGACGGCCGGCCGGCGGCCTTCAAACGGCGGCTTCCGTCGTTCGGTGGTAAATTTTGTCCGCGGAATTCGGCAGTTCGCCGCCGACGCCGCCGTCGTGTTGATCGAATTCGATTGCGGTTGATTGAGTTCGACCGATGGAAAGGACGAGTGAACGGAAGGAAGCGGCGAGGGCGAAGTTCGCGGAAGACCGAAGAGGAAGGGCGGCGGCCAACTTCTCGGTACACAATCGATTCGTTCGATTACTTGTCTCGTTACTGTGATTCACTCACGGTCTTCCCCATTGCATCAGCTCGTCATAAAAGAACCTGTCCGGAGCGAAGCGAGACTCACGCGCTTCTCCTTCGTTCGTCAAAACTTGCTATCAGTCCGGTCGTTCGATTGGACCCTTCAAGTGGGAGGGCGGGTGTTGACGGTCGGTTGATTGCGGACCGCTCTCGACCGTCTTCGCTTTCATTCCGCTGAAGGCAATCGACAGTCGATTGATCGTCGCCCATCGACAGTCAGAACTCTATCGTTGGTTGATTGCACAATAGAAGGCGACCGATCGATCAACGAAGGGCGACGATCGATCAAAAAAGCGAATCGTTCCGTCGCCCGACCGCCGTCACGTTCGCCCCGTCCTTCCGCTCGCCTCCCGCCGCCCGCCCGCTCGTCTTCGCGTTCCGTTGTTTTCGATCGACCGGCCGGCCACCTTCGGCTCCCGCCGCCTTCGCCCTCCGGCCGCCATTCTCGCGGGTCGATGAGAAAAAAGAACGCACTTTCGCCTTCCCACCGCTTTTCGTCGCCGTCGCCCCCACCGTGCGCGGTTTCGCGAATCGACTGGAGCGGTCGGTCGGGAGGCTGCGGGCCCGGAAAATGAATTCGATCGATCGATTGACGGGAAGACGACCGGCCGGCGGCGCGCGGAATGCCCCGAGGCGTCGATCACATGACAACGACGCCGCCGAGAGGAGCGGCCCGCTTGTTCGGCGGTCGACAAACAGGCGAACGATACGATCGGAGCACGGATGCTTGCAATTGGAATGCACTTTGACGGCGAGCAAATCGAAACGGGAACACAGGGCGTGGGAGCGGACAAGCGGCTCTTCGTTTCAAACGGAGCTCTCCTTCGATCTCGTCCAGGAACTCGTCCCGCACTCGATCGACCCCCCACTTCCTTTTTTCCGCCCCTCTTTTGTGCGGTACCGTAGGCGGCGACCAATCGGGAGGTTGTCATGAGCGAGAGGGCCGCCGAAAAATTGGGCGGAGGGCGGTCGGGACGCGCGGCGAACGAAACGCAGAAGCCACAAACCGCCCGCTCGCCCGCCCTTCCGTTCGGTCGACGGGAAGCGACGAACAAAATGTGGTTTCGGTAGTCGTCTTCCTGTGGCTCTCCATGCTCTATTGTAACGAGGCTCTCCGTTCTTCCCTTTCCGACTTCCTCCTCGCCCGTTCAATCGGCACGTGGCAAGTGCGGGAAATCGCGGCGTAAACCCCGCAAGCTGCGAGCAAACTGCCGCTTTTGTAATTTCGTTTATTCTCGTCCTTCTTTCTCGTCCATTTTACAACAGCGGCGAGGGCGAACGGCGGGAGCGGAGAAGTCCGCGTCGTTGTAAGAAACACGCGAAACGGAAGTGTAAAACGCAAATTTTCGACGCGCTTTCGGGCGGGCGGGCAGGCAATTGGAGCACGTGCGAGTGGGTGAATCATGAAGAGGTCAACCGGAGGAGAGCTTACGGAAGGTCCTCGGCTGTGATCCTCGTCCAACGATTTCATTGATTGTTTCACGGTACGCGCGGATTGCATTGAGCCCTTGCGAGCATTAAATTCCACTTCTCATTTCACCGCTTTCATTTGTGGCCGCTCGCCTCCACAATCCTCGCTTTTGTCCACCCACAACGGCGGCGAGGTGGGTGGTCGAAGCCGCTAAGCAAAACGAAAAGGTCGCGGCCGATTGCAACAACATTCTGATCGACTGCCGCTTCTTTTTTGTCGCCAGGATCCGCACGGCGAGCGCCGCTCGGTTTTTCTACGCCGATCGCCGCCGCGTTCGAAAAAACAGCGGCGAGGCGGCGCGGTTTCA
This sequence comes from Aphelenchoides fujianensis, assembly GCA_024699865.1. Taxonomy (NCBI): domain Eukaryota; kingdom Metazoa; phylum Nematoda; class Chromadorea; order Rhabditida; family Aphelenchoididae; genus Aphelenchoides; species Aphelenchoides fujianensis. The sequence goes on along the minus strand of JAMPIO010000015.1, from coordinate 615,432 downwards.
ATCGCGCCGATCGGCCGCGGCGGCCACCGTTGCGCCGCCCAACCGACCGGCGGACGAGCGGAAAGCGGCCGCGGGATTTCCAAAGTCGAGCGGCGAGAAGGTGGCGGGGCGCACGAGAAAAAAACGCGAGAGGAGCGGTGGGCGGCGGAACGCGGCGATCTTTTTGAATTTCTCCCCGTTTAATCCCATCGACAGTCCGCCGCGTCAAGGTGCCCGAACGGGAGGGTTGGCCGAGAGTTGCTTCCATTCCGCTTTGGTTTGCGTTAGCAAGTCCACTTTGCTCTCGAGATCGATCGTTTGTGTACGGTAGTCGATCGGAGGTCAAAGAGCTTTCGGCCGAACAGGGCGCGTTGGGGGAAAGCGGTTTGTTTTGATTCGCTTTTCGGCCCGCCGCTTGGGGCGAGCGGATCGCTTGTTTCGATCCAATTTGCCGGTCTTCCCATCGTTTTCGGCTCGCCCGCCTCGCCGCCTCTTCTGCGAGACCCACGACTCGATTGGGGCGGAACGGAGGGCGGCTTTTCGGTTGTTTACGCGCCGAAATCTGCTCCGATTTTCCGCACTTTCTCCCGCTTTCTCTGTTCGGGTTCGTGCTCATCGGGCTTGATTTGCATCCCGCCATCGGCTCGACCACCCACCACTTCGTCCCACGATTGCATTCCGCGAGAAAAAACGTCCGGCGGATTGCCGTCCAGCCGCCGCCTCGTCTCGCTGATCGCCGCGCTTCCGCTCGCTCCCGCCGCTCGTCCAACACGCCGATTCTCCCGATTTTATCTCTGCGTTCCGCGGCCACCCGCAATCGCGACGTTCGGAGAGATGTTTTTACGGTCTTCGCCGCCCCCTCCGCCGACCTTCGAGCGAGGGAGGGCAGAGGGACCGTAACTCGTGTCCGTCGTCCTCCAAATGCGAGTGATCCGCGCGCTCGTCGATCAGAAGACTTGCGCCCTCTCGACCTGACCTCCGTCCGCACGCTCCAATTGGCCTCACAATAAAAACAATCCGCATCGCGATCGACGCTCGTGGTTGCTTATCGTAGTCGCGCGCTCACGTTATGCGAGTCGAAGGGACGACGTCGTTTCGCGCGATCTTTTTGTCCGTCCGGCTTGCGGTTGACCTTTTCGTTCGACCCGTTTGTTCGCACTTCTTTCGCGCTTTCTTTTATCGCGCTTTCGTTCGCCCGGCGGCGGTAGGCCGTGTCGATCTTTCGGCTTCCGCTCCTTCTTTTGTTTCGCCGTTCGACTTCCTTCTGTGCCAAAGATTCCCGACGCTCAACCGCCCGCCGCTTCCTCTGATTTCGATCACGATCGCTTTCGTCTTTTGATTCTTTTGTGCGCGCTTGTCGCCGCTCGATGAAGACGTGCCGCGCGAACAACGCGGATGACCGACGTGTGCGGCGGGGCGGCGGCTAATTTGCTCGGCCGCCGTTCGGGGCGGCCGACCGCGGCGAGCGGGGCGGTCGGGGGCTCGTCAAAAGGACGAGGCCAAACGCGGGCGTCGCTTTTGATCACCGACGCTCCCGAACACGTGCAATCGAGACCGCCGCGCTCGGAGATCGATTCCGCTAATCGCTGTTCGCCTTTTGTTTCCGATCGGCCGACCTCCCGCAATTCCATCGAGTCAAAACAAAAACGCAAACGGAAGACGGCGCAAGCATGAAATAAACACGCGGGCGGAGTGCGGGAGATTGCGACAACGAATGGGCGGAAGAACGCGGACAACCGTTTGGTCAACCGAGTATTTTGTTTTGACAGTGAAATCCGAACAATTCGACCCGCTCACCCTCGCCGCCCGCTCGTCGGCCTCCCGCTTGTGTTTGCGCCAAGGCCATCGTCCAATTGTTTTCGATCGCGGCGATCAACCGTTGCGCGTGTTCCGCTTCTCCGTTTACTGTACACTTCCGCCAGCTTCGTTCGGTTCGCTCCCGGTCGACAACAAGCGTGCTTTCGGGAGTGCGTGAGCGTGAGCAATCGATGAGTCATAGCTTTCTTTCGTTCGTTTTTCTGTCTGACATCACTTCCTCTCGCTCTCGCGCATTCCTTCGAGTAGAGTCCAAGATACCAACTCGCAGTCAACGTCTTCCCCTTTGCAGCGTGCCCGAAATGGCGTCCTGATCTCCGCGCCGCCCGTCCGCCACCTGCCGCCCCGCCGAACATTCCGCCGCTTCAGCCGAGGCCACACTCCCGGCCGCTCTCCAGCGCGAGGATGGAGATGGAAATCCATCAGATGCCGCCGAACCACCCGCTTCGACACGCCCACCTGCACCACCACCACTACCCCGCGGCGCCGATGTACGACGCCCAGCAGCCGCACTACCCGCACATCGTGGCCGCCGGGCAGCAGCCGGCGCACCACTCGCTTCTGCTCAACGATCTCTACCCGCCCGCCCACGCGATGCTCCCGCAGCCGCCCCAGCAGCCGCTACAGCACCCGGAGGTGAAGCTGGAGCCGCTGGAGATGCTCGGCCCGATGGACAGCGCCGCGAGCACGTCGCCCGGCCACTCGCTGCAGCCGCGCGGTTCGTCGCCCTCCAAGATGGGTGAGTTCTTCCCGTTAATTCACTCATCTCTCTTCCTCGTTGCAGCGAATGGTTCTCCGCAAGACGCCTCGCCGTCGCACGTTCTTCCGCCGCCCTCGTCCGTCGGCTACGACCTGCTGACGCCGATCGGCGTCTTCGACTCGAAAGCCCACCTGCTGCCCGCCGAGTTCCCGTCGCCGTTCGACTCGGCGGCCGTCGCCGCGGCGGTCGAGTTGGCGACCAGCGTGGCGGCGGCGAGTGTTCCGCCCGCTCCGACGACCAAGTCCGCGATCCGCACGCACGACCGCAAGCGCCCGTACCCGTGCACCCACTGCGACTCGAAGTTTGGATCGAAGATGGAGCTGGAGGAGCACACGAACTCCCACTCGGGCCTCAAGCCATTCGAGTGCGACATTTGCCAGTCGCGCTTCAACCGCCGCTCCACCCTGTGGAATCACAAGCGGATCCACTCGGACGCGAAGCCCTTCAGCTGTACCGTCTGCCACATGACCTGTACGTCCTTCTTGCTTCTTCCTCGCTCATCCCTCTCGTTTAGTCAAGTGGAAGAACTCGCTCAAGTGCCACAAGGAGATGCACCAGCGGAAGAACGAGACGGTCGGCCAGGTGGATCAAGACATCAAGAACCTCACCTATGCGACGGCCGCCAAGAAGCAGAAGGTTCGCTCCCTTTCGCTTTTCCTCCGATCATTCCTTCTGAATTGCAGGCCGAGAAGAACGGAGCCGAGTCGACGATCGCCGTGCAGCCCCACCTGCCGCAATCTGCAAAGAAGAAGGGCGGCGGCAAGAAGGCGACCAAAAAGCAGCAGCGGGAGTTGAGTTTGGCGCTCGCCGCGTCGGGACAAATCGGCGGCTTCTCCGTGAACCTCCTCGACAGGATGGACCATCTGGGCAGGGACGATCAAGCGGTTCCGGTTTGTTTCTTCTGTCTTCTTCTTCTTCATTCTTTTGTTCGTTCAGGGCGACGACGACCGAGGCGGCGAGACGACGGCCGCCGACCTCCTGCCGACCGCCGCGGCGTCCTTCGACTTCGCCCACTTGAATTCGAACCACCTGTTGATGCAGGCGATCTGCAACTCGAATCCCGCCGCTTCGACCGCCCAGTCGACGGCCGCTCCCGTTCGCCAGCTGACCGCCGACGAGACGGCCGCAATGGAGTTCGTGAGCGCGCAGTTGAGCCTCGAGCAGCAGCAGTCCCTCCGCCAACAGCAGCAGCAGCAAGCGGCCGCCGCCGCAGCGATGACGTCGCCCATCGGCGGCCACCAGTCGACCGCCCACCCGCAGCAGCCGCCCGCCGACTCGACCCCAGCGGCCACCTCGTTCTTCAGCCAACTCGACTCGTTCTGCCCCACGAGCGCCGCCGCCGCCGGCAGCATCGCCGACGCGCAACAGTCGCTTCGATTTCCGCAGTTCTTCGAGTCCGTCAACGTCTTCGACTTCCACCCGTTCACCGAGCGGAATCAGCAGTTGGTGAGTGAGGGGCGGGCTTTTTGGGTGTGTTCTGTCCCTGCCTGCCCTCTTTATTCTTCCGCTCCTTTCTTTTCAATTCATCTCGTTCGCTTCAGGTCCCGCCGTACAACATCGCCGCTGCGGCCACCTCCTCGTGCCCCACCGGCCTGGAGTCGATCCACGCCCCCGCCGTCCACCAGCAAAACCCGATGCTCTCGCAGCACCGCACCGACATGCTCGACATGCAGCATCTCTATCAACCATCCGTGAGCTTCTTTCCATCCATCTCCAGCTGACCCTCTTCGTTCAGTTCGATCCCGCGCTGTTCCTGAACCAATCCCAGCACCAGTCGATGGACTACATGCAATTCGACTGCATGCTGAACGGGGCGCCCGTCTACCCGCAGTTCGCCGCTCAGCAGATGGCCGGCCACCCGTCGATGGGCTTCGCGTCCGCCCCGCCGGCCGCCCAGCTCCCGCCCAACGCCTCCATGGAGCAGTTCAGTCAGGAGGAGCTGCAGAACATCGCCAAGATTCTCCCTTGTGACAAGTGGCCTTGATCCCCGCATGTTGAATTCGACGAAGTGGTTCTTTTTGTTGTTCGATTCATTGATCCTTTTGTTCATGACTTCTATCCGCTTTTTCCTTAATTCTTGTGTCCAGAACTCGCTAGTTCCCGCTTAGTTTCTCGGGCATTCCCACTCACCCACCCGCTTCAACCGGAGGCATCGGACGGTCGAACCCAACCGACGGGATCCCGTTCGCTTGATGCCTGTGCCATCGACCGTGTACATAGACGAGAATCGAAAGGTATTTCTTGAGTGTTCTCTTCGTTTCTCACCAATTCCTTGTGGTTCGTTCACTTGTTCCATTCGACTTCTTTCCGTCCCAATTTCTTGCCACTCCCCGCGGACATTCACCGTTGGTGCCTTTCGATTGACTTCTTTTCGTATTCTTCCTTCTCTTCCGCTCCTCTCGCTCGTCATATCGCCACAAATTCTCCATGGAAACAAACAAACTCAGGCAGCGACGTCGGCTTCTTTCGGGCATAATTAATGGGCACTTGGATAGCTTCGATTCTTTTCTTTCTTTTGACTCCCGCCCGCGTTCGTCCACCTCCTCTCGCAGATTCCCGTGTGGTTTTCATTTTGGATTTTCTATTTCGTTCCGCTCATAAACCGTTTAATAAGACCCGCATCGAAGGGAAAGCAGCGGACAGGTGCAGGAGAAGTGGGAGAAGGAAGCAAAACGTGAACACATGTGTCAAAAACGCCAAAAGCGGTAGCCAAGAAACCGTACACGATTCTAATGGGCAACAACGAGAACTGATCGCTTCAAGCAATAGAGAAGACCTTGTTCGCTAACGGCCGCTGAGCCAGCCGCCGGTCGAACGCCCGCTCGAAGTGGCCGTGCAGCGACTGGAAGTGGATGTTCGTGTTGGCGGCGGCCGAAGTGCGTGGGGCCACGGAGTACATCCGCTTCTTCGGCAGTCTGCTCCAGTAGGGAAGGATGATCGTCACTGCGGAGTACAAGCACGTGAGCTAAAGAAATCTAATGAATTCACTCCAACCACCTGTCGGTTACCGCGTAAGTGTACGTAACGAACGTCCACAACTCGGCCGGAGTGGAGGAGAAGCGAGGCCGAAGGAAGGAATGCATCGTCAAGTAGGTCATGTCCGTGAAGCAATGCGAGAGCATGAAAGGGACGTTTGTGCGGATCGTGAGCACGTTCTCTCGGATTTGATACACGCGCCCCAGCCGGTAGTTCGAGGGACTCCTCCGCTTCGCCCTGAAGCCACCACTCATCAACCAATTCATTTCGTTTGTTTCTTTACGCGTTCAATCGCCGCGTGTTCCAAACCATGATGTACAGATCGATGAGGAGGATCGGGATGTTGATGAGCATCAGCACGCGGAACATTAGCACCATCACGTTCGCGTCCGCTACCGCCGACAGGATGCAGATGTCGTGACGAGAGTCCCAGTCGAGGTCGCGCAGCAGAAAGTACGCAAGGGCGCCGCACAGACCGGCCTTAAGCGTTGATTAGACAAGGAATAAACAACTAAAGAGCTCACGAGCCCGCTCAAGATGAAAATCGAGACGGCGATCGAGTACTTGGACTTCTCGTACTGCCGAGCGGCCACCGTCGCGAAGAACCGCTCGATCGTGATCCCGGCGTGCAGGAGCGTGAACGACGGCAGCGAGACGAGCAGCGGAAGGCGCATCAAAATGCAGTTGAAGGCAACGAACTGGAGATCGCAGGCGTTCGAGTCCGCTGTCAGCTGGTGTCGTTTGATCTGCAACGCGCAATTGAGCGAATGAATGACTCGATGATTGGTTGGTCTAGTGGATGGGATTGGATCGTGAACAGCAATTTGCTGAGTGGATTTTGGGCTGCCGCTCCTCAACCGTCCTTTTGCCGCTTCCCTCTCGCACACCCGAAACGAACCTCGGTAACGATTTCAACGCAAATCACGGAGATGGCGTGCGTGACCGACACGATGGCCGTTGCACAGTAAAGAATCTAAACAACCCATATGAATTGATGACTCGTCTGGTCACTCACCTGAAGATTCCTGTGGATTGGGGCCAGCGACTGGCGGAAGCGAACCACGTACACGTAGACGAAGAGGCCGAAGGTGACCAAACTGATCGCCAGGTTCGACATACCCGCACCGCGCAGGGCGGCCGAGGTGTACAAGAGGCGAGTCGTCGGGCATTGCGCGTTGAGAGCCGTGGAATTCGGGGAGAAGAGCGAAGGAGCGGCCGGAAGGGTGGTTGTTGGCATTTCGGCAGCACGAATGAAGCCGGCACACGGAGGAACGGACGGAAGTCTGCAAGCAGATGGTTGTGAGTAATTGGAGGCAGTGGAACGAAAGAAGTGAGCCAAACACGAGCCGAATTTGGAGCGACTCCGCTCGCTCAATCAACGGAGTACAAATCGCGGGCAGAAAGGGAGGCAGGCGGGAGCAGACAGCAGGAAGCAGACGAATGTTTTCGCAAACAAGTAACTACGGCTTTTGTTAGTCGCAACTCGAAAGATACCGTCGACTTCTAGTCGTTTCTTTCTCATCGTTGATCTCTGCTTCTATCGACATCGAAGAAGCGAAGATCCCGCACACACCCCGCATTACTGCGGCGGTTTGAAGTCGACTACATTCGCTGAAAAAGTTGGTGCTGCCCACAACCCTTTACCGCATTCCCCTCGAGCCCACGCGCCCCACAACTCCATCCGGCAAACCACGAACTGCCGAAGATCTCAAGAAATTGCCCATAGAACCGGCCATCTTCAATCGAACACAAACGGTTGGAGGACGAATGAGCAAAAGAGGGAGGAGGAGGAAATCGCAGTCGAATTTCCGATTCCAGCACCTTCTTTTCGTCAGCCGACGCCCGTTTCAGGTGCCGCCCGCCTCGAGCGGCGCCGCGCCGCCTCGAAAGTTCTTTGTGTTTGCCGAGACGCGCGCATTCGGCCGACCTTTGCGGCGTTTCTTCGAACGCAAGTGCGCAAACGGACTGGGCAGCTGAAATCCGCCGACGATTCGTTGAATTCGAAAGAACTCGGTGCGGTGAACGGCGCGTACGGTGGACTTCGAAACCGTAAAGAAGCAGGGAGAGAATTCAAACTAGAAGTTTCCTCATCTTTCAGCTTCCTCCTTCAACCCCCTGCTTCCGCATTCGACTGCTGCTCGAATCGATGGAAGAAGGAAAGGTCGGGGGAAGAAAGAAACATAGAATTCGTTAACACACTCCTTCAATTCGAATCGACGGGCAACCTTTAAGATTGTTTTGCACTTCCATTCGTACGACCGTTGAATTTACAATCGAGTTGATCGCCGCAAAGGTCGTCAGCCGTCTACCGTACGGTCGACAGAATGCTCTCGAAACACTCTCGGATGTTTACGAATCGACGGTTGCTCAAACCTAATCAAAAATGCAAGGTTTTACGATGAGGAAATGTCGAGGAGCAGTCGGCACGGTAAACAAAAGAAAGCGGTAGGAAGAGGTGAGCGAGGAAATGGGCAAGAGCTATTTGAAGCTCCGAACATCCAATCCCGTCATTCACTTCCTCCGTCTGCTTCCTTCTTCCGCCTTCTACCCGAAACTTCAACTTCCATTCGTTGACGTCAATCCAATCGATGTTATTTGCAGCCGGCAATTGGAGCTACCGCAGAGGAAAAAGGGATTGCGCGAATACAACGCGAAAAAAGAAGGAAGAGAATGAGCACGATACGATTGGGTACGATGGACGACTCCAATCGGAAGCCGACGGAAACGGAAGGCGACAAGAAAAAAGCGAAAAAACGACTTCTTAGCGATTACTCACAGAAATCGCTGTGCTGAACCGACTAAATGTCGCTTCTCTGGTCGAAAGAACACGGTTAACCGTCGTGTCGACTAAACGGTAGCAACAACCGGCAATTTCCTCTACCCGTAAGCTTGAAGGTTCGCCGAGAGAACAGCGAGCGAGTGAATGGATGAGTGGGTGAATAAATGACTGGTTGCATGGCCGGACAAATGTTCATTAAACGGTCCTTCTCACCCGCTCCTGACTCAGAGATCGCGTCAAGCGGAAGTGCGTGGACAGCGAACCTTTGGAAAAATTTTGACTGCTGAATGCGATGCTAAATGCCGAGAGATCTTTCCATTTGCTCCAAACTCATCGATTAGAATGCTAGAGGCGTTCAGTCGTTATCCATATACTCGTTTATTCACGCGCACACAGCGCGTTCAACGCGAACAATCATCAAACAAATGTGTTAACACCCGCTTCACAACAAGGCAATCATCGATTCCAAGCCTCTTCGAGCTGGTTGAAGTAAATCTTCGCCTCGTCATCGAGCTCGAACGCCAACTGAACGCCGTCCGTCGATTTGATTCGCGACCGCAAGCCATCCTTCTTGCGATCGGCAATTCGGTTCTTCGGCCACAGTCGTCGCCCAATGGCGCACATTTGTCGCTCGAAGTCCACGCGCCACGGTCGCACTCGATAGACGGTGACCAAGGCGGCGGAGATGTTGAAGAAACAAATGTAGAGGTTGAAGGTCGCACGGAGGGCGTAGAGCTGCAAGCACTTGGATTAATTATGGAACAGTTAAGGACTATTCGTAGGGTTTGCTTTTCGATTTTCGCGGTTTTGAAAGTCGATTGTGTTAGCTTTGAAGTCGTGATGTCTGGATCAAGAAATGCCTGCATGCCTTATGTAAAGCCCGCTTACTGTATTTCGTATCGTCTGTACTTTTGTAATCCGTTTCGTTTTGTGTAAGTCACGCGCCCTTCGAAAACGATGGTCGCCCGGACGACCGCCTGCCTTTCCTTTTTGCCCGAATGTGCACGTTGAACTGGCAAACGGCAACAGGTGGATTAGACGACAAATCGTAAAGAAACGAGCATGAAGCAGCGGTTAGTCGCTCGCATTTTTCAAAACGCGGTGCTCTATTTCGTTCTTCATTACCTGAGTGGGTGTCTCGATCAAACCGATCGCAAACAACATGGCAAGAACGGGGACGCCGCCCACACAACCGTAGACGAACGTCGCGTAAATCAGCTGCGCGGCTCGCAGGTTTTCGCTCAACTGGTAGCCTGAACAAGAAGATGGAATAAAAGCTATTCCAACGGATGAACGGAAACACAACAGGATTTACAATGACAAAAACTGGTGTCTTTAGTTCATCTCACTTACGTTGACTTAGCGAGTACTTCATTGCGTATCGCCGCATGTGACGATCTCGCTGTCGATTCCAACGATCAACGCCCATGAACGTCTAAACAATTCTACTCCGATCAATTCATTGGCAGTTCCTTACAGAAATGATGACCACAGTGATCACGCACGAAATGATCGTAATTAATGTACCGTACTCCACCGAGAATGCTGTAAACAGACGAATATAAACACCACTAGCTAGTTAAACTGCCTACTGTAGTAAGACATGGCGAATGTCCAAGGGCTGAAACAGAAGATTGCGCCGATGACGATGTACGGATGAGAGCGCATTTGGTAAGACTCCAAACTGATCGAAGCAATGAATCGCTCGCCGATGAGCAGCCCGGCCGCCGTAACGGTGAGGCCCGCCGAGTACACGCGCCCAAACTCGAAAATGAAGTGCGGCCATTCGAGGATGAACAGATACTCGCTTTCTGCAAACAAAGGATGAAAGTGAACGTAGCTGATGGGTTAAAAAGAAAAATAGTAGAACTTCTATCTAAGTTTTAAGCAAGAGTAACTGGACGTCTTTTTACATTTTACGCAAAAAACTCACCCATAGTCTTTGGGTAGATGAACTGGTCGATGATGGATAGCGAGCGGAAGATCGAAAGCCCGTACCAGCCCGCTCCGGAGATGTAGACCAGCAACCGCATGTTCGGGTGGAACGTTTTGATCCGCAGCATCACCATCGAAATGACGACTGCCAGGGCGCAGTGCGAGAGCAGAAAGAAAAGTTCCACGCCTTGCGCAAAGAGGAACCACAACGGCGGTGGTGTCATGTCGACGGATGAATTCAAGGCGATTTTTGATTCCATGCGACGGAATCGGTGAAGAATGGATGTGATTGAAGAGACGGGCTACAAATATGGACTTCTCCAATGAACTGCTGTCAGTATCCAACGCTCTCGATTGCCGCTGAGATCGACTGACCACGCACTCGTCAAATGTCAACATGTGCACGGTTCCTTTGTGAACTGATAACTTCCGCGACAACGGCAAATAAAAGAAGCGGAAGTTGGACACGTGCACAAGAACGTGCGAAGTAAAAAGAAGCCGTTTCTTCTCATTCCGATTGCAGAAAAGCGCGAATTAACGCCCGGTTATCAACACGCGTGACGCATTTTTACACGAACACACCACAACACGCGGCGGTCTTTATTCTACTCGCACTTACGTCGACCGTAGACCCTTGACTAAAAACGAGCAAAACGCGAAAACTACCCGCCGATCGCCGCCGCTTTCGTCTCGCATCACTCCACCTTTCATCCACAATCAGGTGCCTTGCTCCGTTCAACGCACAACGAAATGGTGGGCAGCGCGGCGAACAGGTGCAATTCGTGGGACTTCTGATTGCATTGCGAAACGCGTGGACCGGTGCGAAGAGCGGCGGACGGCCGGTGGAAACGCCGAGCGGAAGTCGGGGGTCGTCGAGGCGACGGCGACGAAATGCGAAGAAACTTGGTCGAAAATGAACCGCAATCCGATTGTTCGTTGAACGCCGGTAAACGAATCAATCCTTAGTTCCGTTCGTTCGAGTCGGGCGGTCTAGCAACTGAGTGTGACCAGAGAGAGCACGACAGGCAGACAGAACAAAGCAATAAGAAGTTGAACAAGCGGAGAACCGAAGCGGAACCGAAAAGACTGCTGGCAATGAGGTTAAAGTGCAGGCAATGGGCGAGCACGTTTCTTACCCAGTGCTAGCACTTTTAAGGAACCAAGACGTTGTCCTTTAAAAGTCTTTTTGAAGTCCGCTAGCGTCACTCGGCGTCCTTTGTTCGAAGCGAAGCCCACTGCAATCTCATCTTCTATTCACTCGTCGATATCAATTAGACGCGTCTAGTCCGAGGATCCTTGGTCGGATAGTCGGGTTCGACGAACAAGGGTCACAGGAGAACATCTGGACAGGCGGTCTGCTCTTGTTTACTCGCCAATGTCGAGTGCAATCGTCGAGCCTTGCTTCTAAACGACAACGAGAGGTTTGCGACGAGACCCAACGGAATCGCGTGTGCGCTGCCGGCCACCGAGTTCGTCGCGAATCCTGCGTTCTGAACGGCAACTCGTCGGCCATCGGCGAGGAGTGTGCGGGGACGGCGGGCGGCAAGTGCGAAGGCGGCGCGGAGTGCCGAGAGCAGCGATGCGCTTGCGCGGCTGGAGAGACGAACGAGGACGGCTACTGCACCAAATTGGGTGAGTCTCTTGTTAGGTTTCGTAGTTGGGAAAAAGTACAGTGCTTGGGCAGCAACTCTGATGTTCGGTGGAAAAAGAACCCAATTTCCATAGCCCGCAAACTTTCGTCGTTTTCAGAACGCCGCCGCTTCTCCACCTACCGGCCGCCCACTCCGGCGCCGTTCGCCGACCGCTGCCCGTTGCCCGAACAGCCGGCTCGCTGCCAACTGCCCGACTGCTTTTGCTCGCGGAACGGCCGTGAACCTCCGGCCGGCATTCCGCTCGAGAAACTGCCGCAAATCGTCGTGTTGACGTTCGACGATCCCGTCAACGGTTTCTTCCGATCGATCGACCGTTAATCTCCGTTGCTTTCAGACAAATCGATGCGCGACTACCGCCATTTGTTCCAAGACTTCCGCCTCGTCAACCCGAACGGCTGCCCGATCAAGGCGACCTTCTTCGTCTCGCACGAGTGGACCAACCACGACGCCGTCCAGTGGATCGCCGAGCAGGGCCACGAGTTGGCCTCCAATTCGATCAGGTTCTTTAGACATCTACAAACAGAAATGATTGATTGCTTGTAGTCACCGCGTCCTCTCGGGCGCGAACTGGACCGAGTGGTTGGCCGAAATGGACGGGCAGCGGCAGATCATGGCCAAGTTCGCGAACGTGAACGAGGCGGAGATCGTCGGGATGCGGGCGCCGCAGCTGGGACTCGGCGGTGACGTCCAGTTTTTGGTGAGCGCGGGGATTAGCAGGAGGATGAAGGTGAAGAAGAGATTCGAATTTTTCGATTTGTTGCGGTCTGGCAATCAAATTCCACCAATTATATTTCGTTCTACTGGCTCTTACTCCGCCTCATCTTCTGGACTTACCGCTATTCGCTGCAGATGGCGAGAAGCTCCGGCTTCCTGTACGACAACACGATCAGCGCGGACCCGGGCATCGACGGTGCGCCTTACTGGCCGCACACCCTCGACTTCGCCGTTCCCTACCGCTGCGAGAACGACTACTGCCCGCGTGTTTCGATCCCCGGTATGTGGGCGCTACCGATGAATGTGAGTGGGTGGACGGAAAGAAGGAAAGCGGCTCCTCGTTGCAGGTCTTCCACGGTGCCACCGAATTCCTCCGCTCGCCGATGCTCCAGGGCATGCTTGTGGGCAACGAGACGGCCGACCACGTCCTCTACTTCCTCTTCCGCAACTTCAATCGCGCCTACACGCACAACCGCGCCCCGTACATCCTCAACTTGAATGCGGAGTTCCTGCAGTCGCACGGCGGAGTCGGGATGCGCGCGTTGGAGAAGTGGGTGCCGTTTCGTTTGAATGGAAGATATGGGGTCTTTTGCAAGTGATTGAATTGCTTACCTGTCAGCAGTCACACTACTTTTAGCTGTGGTTGAGTAGCAATCATTCTCACGGTTTTATTCAGTCTACCACCCAAAGAGCCTTTTTATCCGCTCGCCCAGCAATATCTTTCTTACTTATTCGTCCCTTGCAGCTTCCTCGGCTTGATGACCCAGTACCCGGACGTCTACTTCCTGACGATGCGGGAGGTGGTCGAGTGGATGCGGGCGCCCCAATCGGTGGACCAGCTGGCGCAAAAAGGACGCTGTCCGCAGTTCACGTACGCCGCCCCGTCGGCCGCGCCCACTTGCCGCCAGCCGAACAAGTGCATGTACCAAACGCCCGGCCTCGGGTCGAAGGAGCACCAGTTCACGACTTGCAATCGGTGTCCAATGACCTACCCGTGGACGAACAACCCGATGGGGGCTACTTTTTGATCATTCCTTTGAGTTTTTTCGTGTTCCTTCGGTCTTCAGTATTTGCTCACGTCATTCGCCGTTTGAACCTCAACTATCTATTTAATTTATGACTGAATAAAGCGAGTAATGACGTGAATGAAAGGACCCGACCATCGCCTTATTCAAAAGAACTGCGAGAGCAAAAAGTGACTTCCCGGCCGGGAATCGAACCCGGGTCTCGCACGTGACAGGCGCGGATACTCACCACTATACTACCGAGAACACATTGGAAGAGCGGGCAATTGGGAAGCCACCGAGGCGCTCCCACCCCCACCGCGTTCGGGCGGCTCGATAACGCATTCTGTTCTTTCGCTACTCATCCATTGCAGCTGCCTTTATTCAACCATTTACACACGTCCTCATCATTCAGCTGCGGGGCAACCGAGTGGCGAATCCGATCTGGAAGTTCGAGTAGTCGCGCAGCAAGCAGTAGCGTTGGAATGCGGAGCGGGGCAGTCGGAACTGCTTGTACTGGGCGGGCGAGACGTTCAACGAACAGCGACGAGCGGTCTCCTGCTTGGAGCGGTCGATGTACTCGTCGGGCGTCACATGGATCTCGCCGCCGCCCACCGAAAAAACGATGTCCGTCTCCAGCTCGCAGGGGACATCGCCGGCGTCCTGCAGGCCGAGTGCTTGCATGAACCACTCGGTGTACTGCTGGGGCATCGAGAAGTACCATTCGTCTTGTTGGAAGCTATACACACAAAATAAGTGGACAAATTGTTTTTAGAAACGAACTAAAGATTGCCGGGCGAGTCGAAGGTGTGCGTGCCGAAGGTCACACTAAACAACGAGCAATCATTAAGACTGTTCATCTCCAATCTCACTCGTCAATGGGCATCGTCCACTGCTCCATGGTGAGCAACCACGAGGCTTCCGGCACGATCACCCAATCGTTTGCGCAACGATCCGCCGGCTTGTCGCCGAGCGTGAGCACGCCCGTTGCGTAGAGCGGCCAGTTGTCCGTGACACTAAACAATTCATTAAATTACGCTTCTTTCCTTCGTACTTACTCGTCATAGCTGGTCACAAGCGTCTTCTCCTCAAACGATTCCAGGATTTGCTGGACGAAGTTGAGCGAGCCGTCTGACGCTCGATTCAATCCGAAAGCCGAGGAATCCGTGTAAATGAAGCCGTCGTCAATTTTGTCGTAAAAAGGATTCAGGTAGTAGCGGAAGGGCAGCTCGAGTTGCAGCTTCTCGTCGCCCAACTGCAAACGGACGGAAGTAAGGGAGATCAACCGTGTGCTGCATACCAGAAAGACGTCCGTCGCGTTCACACCGATCGGTGTGCCCACGTAGTTGAAGAGCGGGCCCACGACCTTGAACGTGGAGGAGTCGCTAAACGAGAGAAAGGTGAGTGCAGGGAACAGTAGAGGACGTACTTTCGGTAGAACGCGCCCTCAGGGTTGTAGCCGCTGTCCACGACGACGTCCGCTCCGCGCTGGGATTCCTGTTCAAACAGCAGAAAGGTGACTTGCTGGCCTAAACGAAAGAAAGTGAGTGAGTGGAACGAGCGGAATCAACCGGGAGTTCCAATCGTGAAGTTCAAACGAGTCATGCCCTCCGCTTGACAGTCAAACGGTAAAGTGAGGACCTTCTTCGCCGTCGCATGGCCGACGGCAAGAAGAACGAAGAAGAAGCGGGTGATCATTTTGGACTAGCCTTCTTTCTGCTGCATTAGGGGTCTTTTATTCCCGTCGTTCTTATCGCTTTTGATTTGGTTGATCGATCTCCGACAAATTTTGAGCAGTTGGTCGTAAGGGTGTGCACCCGGACGCGCGCTGCATGGAGGAAACGCCCATTGGAATTCGGAAACACACGAAGAAAACGAATCACCTTAGCGAGAGGAACCTTCAAAAGAACATTGAAGCAATTGTTGTTTCTCCGGTCGATGTCGAACAACATTGGAAGCAAGAAGCGAGCATTGTGCTTCTCGTGTAGCCAACAAGACGACAAGAACGCCCTCTAAGTGATCGATGCTCGTCGTTTATCTTAACAACGAATGACGAGCGTGCGATAAGCAGACGGAAGTGGGCGGTGGCGGCTTCCGTCTACTTTGCGAGGGCGTCTCCAAGCTGCTGATAATTGCGACAAATTCCGATCAATTTGCGAGCATTCGGACGGTGGTGACAAAACAAATCCATCGATTGCTTCGACCAACGTCATTTTTTCTGTTGTGGAAAGGTCTGCGTTGATCTCAAAACCGAATGACAAGTTGGAATGATTAAACGGCTGGTAGGTGAAATTGCTGTCGTCCGTTTGAATCGCTTCGTGCTTCGTAGCCCGAAAAACTCGTATTGCACCGCTGTCTTGCCGCAGCCGGCAGCTCGTCCGGCGACCAGCATTTGCATGAGAAGAACCCGTCGAATCAATCACTCCTCCGCACTTCTCGCGGTCGCCGCCACTCTTCTCATTTCCACCCACCCGCCGGAATGGAGCGCGCGTCAGTCTTTCTGCTCGCGCTCTCGCTCGGCTTCGCGCTCGTCGTGGGCGGCGGCGTGGCGCTCGTGTTCGCGTTCCCGCCCGTGCACGACGCGGTGGCCCTCCGCGAGTGGACCCAACGGGCGTTCGACTTCTCGCTGTACGGCCTCTGCTCGATGATCGTCTGTTTGATGGGCGCGCACATGGTCGGCCGCGCCCTCTACCTGAACCAAGGCCTCAACCAGTGCCTCGCCCTCGTCCGGGCCGTCTACGCGAAGCGCCACGAGGACGACCGCGCCATGAAGCGACTCGCCGAGGAGGCGCGCCTTCTGGAGCGGCAGCGCGAAATCGCCGCCGTCCAGCAGCAGCCGGCCGGCGCCCTCGAACTCGTCGAGCCGCCTGTTGCCAACGTCCCGTTTTGGTGAGTGCGCTGTGGATGTTCTCCTCATTCTTTTGCTGCTTTCAGATCGGTGCCACGGATCCCCACTCGTTTGTTTGTTGTGCTCGTGTTTGTTGTCGCAAATAAACCGCTCCTTCTACTCGCCGATCGTGACAAGTTCCACTGATCGAACACGGGTGGAAAGCGGAGATTCAAATCGACCAATCGGCGTCGAGAAGTCCTCGCTTCACCGCGATTCCGGGCATCCGCACGCGCTCCACTTCCCACCAACCACGAGCGGCACGCTTTCGCTCGCCCAAATCGAACGGGAGGTCGCAAGAACGTCTTCGAGCTCCCTTCTTCCAGCTCATCGTCTCACTCGCCACCCTTTCTTGCGCGAATTCTCATCGCCCATCCGCTCGACTGATGGCTTGTTTATTTACAAAGAAACCTGAGGTTGGTGATACTGAAAAAATCAGGAGATTAGAGGCAGGAAGTAGATGAATGAGAGCACAAATTCAATTCTTACGGAATCAAAGGAAATTGTCTGAAACAATGGCGAGTTATGTCTTCGGAGACTTCTTCGTTCTATTTTCAACCCCTGTTCAGCCTTGACAGCGCCACGCCCATAATAAAGTAAAGAAGGGGGTTGCACGCGGAGACCAATTCGGACACTCGAAGCGCCCATTCGTCGCCCATTTCCTCGGGATTCTTCCACACGTGCACGAGTTTGGAGATGGCAGCCAGAATGAGGAGCGGACAGAACACGAAAAACATTCCTGAACAGCGACCGCATTTAACGAAGCGGAAATCGGGAACAAACCGATGTAGACGGCGAGCGGGACAACGAGCGGCCAGCACTGGAAGCAGAGGCCAGAGAATGCCGAGAGCAGAACGAGGAAGGAGAGCAGCCAGTAGAAGAACATGTCCTCCCACCAGTCTTGCTCGCCGTAGAACAGAACGGTGGGCGAGGGGTAGTGTTGCCTCTAAACACGAACAATGCAGTATGAGTGAACGAATGGAAGAGAACTCACGTTGAAATAAGTGGCATTCGTGACGTTCGCGACGTCCGTGGCGTTCGTGTCGTTGAATGGAGCCAGCGGCGTTGTCCAAATCTTCACGTTCACGAAGAAGACCGCCAGGATCATGAAGAAAAGGAAGGCACGAACGATTTTCTGCAAAATTTAACGTAATCCAATCATAACTAAAAGAACCTACAGCTTGCCGTGCATGTTGCGGGTTTAGCCCGGAAATGTTCTCCCACACGAGCCGCATGAATCCCTTGTAACGAACGTTCGAGTCGTCGGCCATCCTGTAAAATAATTAAAAAGTCGATTGTCAAGAAGCATTGGTTCAATTTAACGGCATTAACGCAAAGCGAAATTATCTGGCAATGATCGATGCAAATCAAACATCTCAAGCGACTATCCACCCAAATCAGGGGACGACGGTTGAAGAAATAGGGCGAAAACGCGTTTGTTCACGTGCTCGCAAGCAAACGAGCCTTCGCCGGGCGACAGGCGGCCACGGCAAGCGGGAGAAATGAGGGAGTCGAGCGACAGCTGACCACTCGCTTTTTCGTCCACTGACCGCTCCCTTTTTCCTTCGCTCTTTTGCGTCTGCCCGCTCGACCTCGCGGGACGCCCGAACCGGCGAGTGACGAAGGCGGCGAGTGAGGCGGCCGGTTGGAGGACGCGGTCGATTCGCCGCTTTCCGCTCGAAATTTCTGCGGCTTCTCGTCAATCTCCGTCGACGTTCGATTAAAGGTGAGTTCTTTCTGCAGTTCCCCGTGGATCCTTGGATTGTACAGAATTTTCCTGTTTTTACCCGCCGTTTGCCGTCGAATATTCGTTTTCTATAATTTCAGGCGCACGTTGCAGCTGTTGATGAGAAGTTTAATGGACATTGACCAGTGTTCAACGTGGTTGCTAAAGCTCAAACGGAAGGATCATTACCTCCTCTGGACGGAATTCGACGACATCGAACGACGAAACCAGTCGGTTTACCCGTTTTTGAATTTGTTTTTGCTCGCTTTAGAAATTAACTGAAACGTGTGGAAACGAATTAGAAAGGACAAGTTGAGGGACGAAGATCGTTAATAGAATTTCAAGGCTCAATAGAAGGAACGTTATTAAAAAATTCCTAATTTACAACAACGACGGAATAAACGTACAAACGAAATTCTTCGTCTGAAAGAATCGAACGGCCAACTTCTCTGATAATTCGCAAGTAATTAGAAGACACTCCACTAGTACGCACATCGGTTGACCGGGTGTAGGAGATATCGAGACAAAGAAATGTTTTGAGCAAGCTGATGCGATACAACTCGTAATTACTAACATCTACGCAATTAGCCAACTTTTTCAATTCCGCTCAACGTAGGACAGCGTGACAGCCGCAAATTCTGTTCGTCAATTATGGCCAACGACATCGCGAAGTGCCGCGAGTAAACAGCGGTGGGCGAACACATGAAGTACAGAAAATGCGCTCAGTATCGTGTGAAAAACGCGGAATAACAGTAAGAAACATGAGTTACACCGCTAAAATCTCCCCTGGTGGCTGAACAACGGGCATTCGATCGCAGATTTGAAAGAAAAACGCAAAGCGGTGAACTGAACGGAACTGGCCGATCATTTGCGAAAGCATTCGACAGCGTAGACAACGTGCTCACATTTCAAGCATGGATCGGAATCTTATTGCAACAGAAAAAAAGTGGGCTGAAAAGCGGCATGCTTCTCTCTGTTTATGTGTGGCTCTTTTGAAACCGCCTTAGGTGACTTGAACTTTGCTCCCGTGTTGCATTAAACGAACATCACGGTCGAAGGAATCCGGCGATTCTTACGATTCATGTCAACAATGATGACCCAGGGAGGGATCGGAATAACCGGAACAAAACACGGTTCATCAGCACATTAAAAAATAAATACATACAAAAGCAAAACAAATAAAACAGCGGCATGACGTCACTCAAAACGGTATCTTGGGCATGAACGCTCGCATCGTTCGAATGGAACGCCCGAATGACCTGCCGGCAACGTCAAACGGCCTTCTGGTCGTCCGTCACTCTCGCCTTCTAGTAGGGGCGTGGGACCGAACTAAATATGACAAGCATTTTCCGTGATCAAACTTCCACCGGAATAAAAACACTAACAACTACACCGCAACAACTGTGAATAAAAAAACGCCCTTCTATTCATGCCTAATTGTACTTTTGATTCTCTTTCTGCTTTCGTTTCAAGCAACCGGACTCGAACTTGAGAGAAAAGCTGCCGCAGACACGGCGATTGTTACCGGCATTGTCGGAAACGCCGGATTTCCCAAAATGCCGGTAACACATACACACGTGAACTGAACGAGGAAATACATTCGTTTGCTGGCAGCGGAATAAAAGAACATGCAAGGCGAGAAACGGGACACTCGAACAGAACCGGAAATTATATGGCTTGACGGAACTAAGGCTCCGTTAGCTTGACCTGCTGTTTGAGATTAAAGCTTATAAAGAAGACGAACTACCTGTCGAAAAGAAAAATGGAGCGTCGTTCAAAACAACTTAAACAAGCGACCGTCCAGTCACAAATTGAAAGGGCTTGAGTGATCGCCAGTGCGCTTCCTACTTGCCACTAATCTTCACGCTACAACGCATTGGCATTCACTGCCGGTCACGGAATAAAACCAGCTGAATGCGGGAGCAGTCCAGCGACTTCAGCCGATGCACCAGCTTGGACCCAAAGACCTGTCGTTTTGTCGAACACGGCCCTGAAACGAAGAGCATGTTTGTCAATGAACGTACCAAACAAGCCTATTTCAACGTTTTTTTTATTGATTATCACGTGGGATTGACGGCGGGCCATTGCGGAATAAGACATTCTTGATCAGCGACTAGCTAATCGACTAACTGAAATCAACTCTGCCGACCAGAAATCTGTGAACTTGCTTTGATCAAGCAGATCCCATAAGAAGAAAGCAATATTTGCCAACGCTGGACGGAATTCAAACGACAACAAAGGAGTCATAGTCGACTTGCGAGCAACCGCGTGCCCGGTTCGACGGAATAAGCTAGCGTTTATAAGAGTCAGTGCGGAAAGCAATAAGGGGAGATACAACATAATATAAGTTCGTCTTGTTGAGCCCAGCATTTGATTGTTGTCCCGTGATGAACTTCGTTTCTAAAACAGGTAAACGAGTTAACGGAAGAATGTGCGAAACTACTTGTTTACAAGTTGAGCATTACTTTGTGTACAATAAGGCGGAATTATTC
This sequence comes from Aphelenchoides fujianensis, assembly GCA_024699865.1. NCBI lineage: Eukaryota > Metazoa > Nematoda > Chromadorea > Rhabditida > Aphelenchoididae > Aphelenchoides > Aphelenchoides fujianensis. The sequence goes on along the minus strand of JAMPIO010000015.1, from coordinate 594,713 downwards.
ACTCTCTCTTCTTCTGCCCGCTTCACGAAACCTAATGTCGTGTAAACCGGCGGCTTCAAAAAATATAAAACGATTGGCCGGCGGGCAAAAAACACTCAAAGCACGGGAACAATTCTTCGAAATTTTTACCCAAACGAGCATTAACAGCGTCGAATGAAGGAACAAAGACTTGCCGATGAAACTACTAAAAACTTTCTGGTTTTTCCTGACAATAGCGATCCACCTGTGTTGCGCAAGGATACGGAATAAACCTAGCGGTCAAGATGCCACTCATTCAGAAGGAAGTACAGAGAAACATCGTATTTTGTGTAACTCGCGTTGTCGTAGACGACTGGGACGGAATTAACCCCTAGGACGGCGAACAACCAACGATAAAACAATGCCAACACTCTTCTTTCACCCTCAACAAAACCTCCAGACCACATGTCCGTCAAACGAAGCGTTTGTGCGTTGGCATCACCAACGAGAATCTAGCGACCGTCTTTGAGCCCAGAACTAGCCTTCCAAGTCGACCGCCGCCGTTCATGTTCGTCTTGGTCGTCTCACCGCTCCGAACGCCAACCAGTCGGCCAGCAACCCTGTCGTAGGAGCGCCCGGAACGTGACCCCGACGAAAGCGGCAGCTTTCTCCCCGCGCACTCCCTCTTCGTTTGTTCTTTTCCGCTCAATAAACACGTCGCCATTCTAATTCTTCGGGTTTTTCCTGTTCAAGCCAACGAGTGCTCCCGGCCGCTCATGAAGCGCCCAATCGAAGAACAGAGAGCCCACTGCACGATCTCACTCCAACGGCCACTTCTTTCGTCCAGCAGGCGAACAACTGGTGGATTCGGGACCCCAGTTGCTCTCCGTACTGTGATCTCTGTCTTGCGTGCAAAAAGGGCGCATCGAAGTGGCAGCATTGAAGCGAGAGCGGCCGGCGAGAGGACGAGCGGGAAGTGAGGAGCCGCCCGCCCGATCGGCCGCCTTCCTCTAGTGGGGAAGAGCGAATCAAGAATACTCTCCACCGGTCGGTCAGTGTGCTCCCACCAACTAATTCACTTCAACAAGCATCAATCCTCCCTCTTCACTAATTCCTGCATTCAACTCAAGATGCAGCCGAAGACTTACATACACCGCATGCTCCAGCGTTTATTTCCGCTCGCTTGATGGCCGCGCACCGAATTGGCGGCTCGCTTAGTCGAAGACGCCGCAGAACGAGGCGGAGAACTCCGTCCCGACCAGCACTTCGCCCGTCTCCCCGTAGAAGTCCTGGTAGACGTCCAGAAAACACGTGTGGGCGGCGGCTCTGCGGGTGAAGGCGGCCGGCGGGACCACAAGCTTGCCGCTGTCGGTCGTCAGCGTGTGCAAAGTGTCCAGTGCGGAGTCCACCACATACTTGTAGATGCTTTCGTCCCGAGTAAGTACTTAGGTTACTTCTTTACCGCCGATCACTCACCTAGGCGTTGGTGCCTGCAAGAATCGTTTTGAATGGCCGCTCGGGGACGTTCCAGCCGTCGAAGTGAAGTGCAAAGACAACAGGAGCGGAATAAAAAAAGGAACTCACCCGCCACACATAGCCGAGCTCGTACTCGCCGATCTGCACGCCGTTGATCCAAAACTTCCAGTGAGAGTTGGGGCCGGCAGGCGGCACGAAGACGACCGCCTCGCCGCATCGCTCCTGATCCAAGTCGCCGCATTTCTCGTGATCCCGGCCGCCCTCCCACGAGCCTCTCGTCCCGTTTAGCCACAGGCCGACGAGCGCCCCAGGTGCTCGAAGAGGGACGGTGTGCCGCTGGGTCTAACGGCCGCCAGCGCCAGCCCGAGCTTCCCGCTCACTTCCGGGCAGTGGCCGCCGCACAGAGCCGCCGAATCGTCCAGCAAAGTCACCTGCAAGAACTCGCCCGAGGGCAAGGGCAACTCCGAATCGAGGGTGATCGCGTCGAAGCCGAGCACGTCGTCCGTCTGGTGCGTGGAGGAAGAGGAGTCGTCGAACAGGACTTCCACTGGGCAGTGGGCGGGCAGGTAGCAACAATCCTCGCACATGAAGTTCGTGCAATCTGAACCGAGAAGAGTGGAAGGATTGCTTCCAACGCTTACCGATTGCACAAATCACTGGGCAGGCGCTCCAGTACGCACACGAGCGATCACCCAACCACAACTCCGCCGACTGCACAACCACTTCGACGGAGAAGAGCTGGGCAGGAGTTCCGGTTTGCACTTGCACTATACGAGGAGTAGGGAGCGAAACGGAGCAAGGGGAACTCACTTACGAGTCCCATGCCATCGAATTTGGTTGGGTTGTTGGGGGCATTCCGTTGGTCGTTGCGAACACTCGCGAGCAGCGAGGTGAACTTTGGGTTGTGCCGATCAATCGACTTTGCTGAAAGAAGAAGCGAGATTCTGCACACCTCCCATCAGCCATCAGTCTTTCTCGCTGCCCACACACTCGCCGCCCGCCGCCTCGAGCGACGAACCGAGAGGACGGCCGCCTTCCGCGGAATCCACTCGGCCGATCGAAGCGGCCGATCGGTGGGCGCGTCTTCCCGTCCGCCGATCGCCCGTCCTGCTCGCCGCTCTCCCGACTGCCGGCCGGCCGATCGACCGCCCACTCATTCGAGAGAGGACGGCGCGGATCCCCGGCCGTCGCGTCCGCCTTCTGCTCCCCGTTGGATGCACTCGCTTTTGTTTGCGGCAAGAGTTTATTCAATCGATCAAAGGGATGGGCGTCATGTTGGGGTAGACGGAGGGGAGGATCTTCCGGCCGCACTCGCTGCTCATGAGCCCGTGGAAGCCCGCCGGTCCGTCCACGTCCAGCCGGCTCTTGCGGAGGACGTCCACGGCGAGGCGGAGGAGCGAGTCGGGCGTGCTGGAATGGAAGTAAGTGGTTGAAGATGAGAGGGAACTTGCTGGAAAAGCAGACGGTAAACGTTTCTCCTTATTTCATGTGTGTTGTAGCCGAGAACGAACAATTGACTGTCCTCGCCGGTCTCCTGGTCGATTATAGGAGATATTTGGAAGACGTCGTTGATCACAAGCGGCAGCTTTTCCCAAACTCGCTGCTTGAAATCGCAGCGGTAAACGATGGATTTGGGGGCGCTGTTTGATACGCAGACGTATGCGTTTTGATTCGAGAATGTCAACGATTGCAAGTCAAACTGCGAAGAAGAGTTGCTGAATCATGACTGGATCAACAAGACTTACATTTTCGCCAAGATCGCCGTCGATGGTGCGTGTGGTCCAGGTCTTTTTTTCGATGTCATACTCGCGCAATCGGTTTAGTTCCTTCGAATTGTTTGAAAGTCCGTACAGGGACCGGCCGCTATTGCCGAAACCGTAAGAAAACGACAAGTGCGGTGTCATTTCGATCCACTCCACTTGCGAACGACGCTCATCAATGTCCACGCGAGCAAACCGGAGGCTGATGATCGAAATCCGTTGAACCACCGCTCGTTCGACTTCAACATTCGTTCCTTCAACGGCCGTGATCACGTAGGACATCCATTCATGGGGGCGTTTTTCCAATATGTTCCACTCAAGAGTGTTGTTTTCGGGGCGCAAATGAATTAACACCAAACCGTCATAACTTAACGCGATGATCGTCGTTGAGTTCACGACCACGAAATCCCAGAAACTCATCCAAGCTAACTTGGTGGGCTCGAAAACGCTGAAAGTACGATTCCACTAAGTAAGAACAAGCTTTAATTTATACGTTTGAGCATTGCGGACAAAATCGACAACGCAAATACGCGGAGTGTTTTCGAACACATACGCGTACCGACCGTTCGGTGAAATTCGCACACAAGCGTAGTCCTGCAAGCAAAGAATAAAGAATACCGCACCGAAAAAGCGGGTACCTCAATGCGAAACCTGCTATATGGCTTTTTCCGCTCCTCCGACAACTCGTGAACATCGCCTGACGGTCCATCAAGACCTCGATTCTCGCGCACGGACAGCCGACTTTGGTAGACGCCCGGACCCTCCATTTTTTCCACAGCAATCCAAGCGCAAAGTAAATCAACCGCCCAACACGCGGCAGCCGCACGAATAAACGCGCCCACCTGCCCGCTGCCCAGCCGCCCAACCGGCAGCCACGTCCGCCGCGTGTTCCCGCAGTGCGCAATGGGGACCGCGAGCACTCCGGCGGGCGGGCACAACAAAAGAGGGCAGCTTGATCAAGGCGGCCCACGAGCAGTAGATTCCGCCGGTCGGGCGGCAGGGAGCGGGCGACACACCACGCGGAAGGTGGGCGAACTTTCGACTGCCCACTGGAGACTGCCGATCAGGGCGCGAACACACGAATCAGCGGGCGGAAACGAGTGGACGGGCTGTCGGGGAGACGAGTGCCCGAGGAGGGCGGCTGGTCGGGGGCTTCGCTTGCACCGATCGCCCGCCGCCCGCGTGTTCCCGAAGTGCGCACTCGCCGCCCCTCCGCGCGCACTCGAGCCGCCCGCCGCCCCGACTGTCCGCGAGACCGCCGGCCGCTCGGTGCGGGAGATCCGCCCGCTGCCCGCCGCTCCTCTCCGCCGCGTCCAGCACGCGCCCCGACCGCCCCGCCCGTCCACTCGGCCGAACGGAGAAGAAGGCGGGCGGGGAGTGGGCGGCCGAATGAACTGGAGAACACGAGCGGGGCGACGAGCCGCCCGGCCGCCGTGGTCCAGCGGATCCGCGCGCCGACTGCCGAGCGAGCGGCCAGGCGGCGAGTCCAGCGAGGAGGGCGGCGAGGAAGCGGGCGGGCGGAGTGGACGGAGCGGCGGCCGGCGGGAAAGAACGCCCCGCAACACGCAATCGAACGAGCGTTCAGTTTCGATCGACCGCCCGGCTTCTTTGCGGCGACCGACCGTTGGGATCGCCGCGGCTGTCGGCGGTCGACGGCGGCGGCCGCTCGTCCACTCGCCGTCCACTCGGCTTCTTTCGACGGCCGCCGCCACTCGCCCGCTTCCGTCGAGCGGCCCGCCGAGAAGCCGCCAGCCGACCGACCGGCGGCCACTCCCGCAACGAACCGAACGGTGGAATCGAACGGACGGGCGCTTCCTCCGCTCACTCCCGACTGTCCACGAGAACGAGCGGCCGCCCACCACTCGAATGGCGGAAGAAGGGGATCCCCGCCGAGTGGACGACCCGCCCGCCGGCCGCCGAGCCCAGTGGATGCGGCGAGTGACTAGTGACTGCCGCTTTTTGATGCCGGCGAGCAGGCGGCCGGGGGGTCCGGTGATCAGGCGGACGAGAGGAGAGTGGAGTGAGGGCCGGTGGAATTGAACAATCGACTCGAGTGAAAAAAGCGAGGGGAGTCTTGAGTCGCCGCTTGATGGGTGTGCATCTAATATTTTCGTTCATTTTAAATGCTGATATCATCTATTATGTTAGCTGTGTCTGCAGTTTCTTACGCTTTGATGAAATGAATAGCCTGCTTGCTTCGACTTTATTCCGTTTATTTGAAGACAATAAGAACCACTGCAGCCATCAATCCAGTCGGCCGTCCACCTCTCGCCACTCACTGCCCGGCGAGTGGTTGGACGAACTCGAGGACGCAATCACCCGTCAGACTGTTGCTCGGGCATCAGTTGGACGTCGAACGGAGGAGACATGTGGGAAGCTTCTTTCATTTGCTCTGATCGTGGGAGCACGGGGATTATTCCGTCGGTGTTGACGTGTAGCGGAGTTTTGGGATTCGTGGCTGCGTTTGACAACTTCCTTTTTCTTGGGTTCAAATAGCGGTTTCTTGGTTAGTAAATTCCGCGCTCCGCTTTCGTTTAGCAACGGACAAGGGAACGTTGAGACTCGACGCCAACTTTGCACTTTTGTTCTCGACTATCCACCGCCATTTTTGTTTTTCTGTTCACTTATTTTAGCCCCATTCCGTCCACCATTCTCAAACACTCATGCGACAGCGTAATTTCATAGATTAGTCATTGTTGCCACGCGCTTTTGTTTATCTTCAAACCCGTCAGTTTGTTTGTTGTTTGTGTTATTCGTCTTTTTTTTCACCTTGTATGATGAGCACTCGCTCTTCAACGAACCTCGCTTCATTGCGTCATGAAGATGCGAAGAATCTTCTAGTGCGCTTACGGTTTCAGGGTCTTTCCGCATTCGAGTTCCTTGGCGACCGTCCAGCGGATTGCAAACAAGCCGCGGCTATTCGCTTAGCGCTCCACGGCCATTCAACTGGACGCCGAATTTCTTGCAGCTCTTTGTGGACCATAGCCGCTTTCATCGGCCGTCTTCTCCGCACTCGCTTTAACGGGGCGTCACCCGCCGCTTGGAGTTGCTCGTCTTTTTTTTGATCATTGCGAACACGGCTATCATTTTTCGATGTTTTGAAGAATTCATAATTTCTTTAATTTTGACTGTTGTGTCGAGCATCTCAACTTGTATTCCGCTTGTCCGTGCAACTTGTTTAGAGCATTCTTTCGTTATGTCCACATGCACTGTCACGGTGCATTACGGCAGCCGTGCTCACGCCTTCCACCTCCGCTTACCTCTCCAGCACAGTTATTCGATCGTTGCACTCAAGCTGCCGAAGGAAGGCGCCGTTCGTTGCAGCGAGTGATGGGCGGCTCGAAAGAACGCGGAGAAAAGCGGACGGCGAGCGGCCACCGGTCGGGTCGCCCATACTCCAGTCCGCTCGACGGAGTTCCTCACTTTCGGGTCGCTTCGATTTTTCTTTGTGGAGGGTGTTTGGGGAATAGAGGGATTAAACGATTTGTTCGGGAGCAAGTGGTCATTTATTTCTTTTTTTGTTCTTGGTGAGGCGTTGCTGGACGGAGAATAACTCGAGAGGTTTGCATACCGTTTGAGTTATTTCTTGATTGCCTGCAAAGAAACGTGGTTAACTCATTTTGATGTCGTTGACGCATGAACGGTTTTTAATTCCGAGCAAATCGGCTTTCTTTGAGTTGGTCTTTTCCTCAAGATCTGTGTTTTCTGCGTTCACACGTTTGCAAACGGACTCCATTATCCACCATCGTTCGTTATTCGACACTCATGTTTAATTATTTTAGTGCTTTGTTTTTGTTTCACTTGCAATCCAAACGACGTTCGAAACAAATGCGAAAAAGTAACCAACCTCCATCCACTCGATGCCTGTCCATTCGCATCTGTCCATCAACGAAAATAAAGAACTCCCCACTTGCCGGCCGTCGGGCGCTCGAACGCGCGACGAAAAGCAGCAGAAAGCGGCGGGCGACGGGCGGGAGAAAAAACCGGCGAGCGGCGACGGCGGCCGCCCGACTTGACCGCCGCCGCGCAAACGAGCGGGCGGGAGGAAGGCCGCGGGAAGGCGGCGAGCGCAGAGAATGCATTGGAAATTGCTCGAAGATGGAACGAAAAGAGTTTTCCACCTCGCCGATTCTCCCACTCAATCTCTAATGAATCAACAGTGACCTTCACTGCCCTCATTGCACAACCACAAACAAGCAATCAAATCCACGACTCCCCGCTCCTACCGCCGGTTACGCGAGCCGACCGCCGTGCGGCTCGACGAGGTGCGGGAGGTCGCCGGCTTCCTTCGGGCGGCCCGCGGCGACTCGAAGGCGGCCACTCGCTCGCGGTTCTCCCCGCCGGCCGCCCGCTCGGGGACCTCCCGAACGAAACAAACAACAAAGCGATCAAAGAAATGCTCGCAGACGTCCACGCGTGATCGATCGACCGGAACGAGCGGGAAGGCGGCGGCGAGGAGGCGGGAGCTCCCCGCACTGCCGGCTGGAAGAGCGCCGAGTGGAGCGAGTGGACGAACAGTCGGGCGGCCCGCCCGCGGGACTGCTCGCTGTTGCCCGCCGGCCACGAGCTCCCCGTTGAAGGCGGCGAGGAGCCCGTTCGTCCTCCTCGAGGAAGTGGGTGGACTGCGGGCAGTGGAGGAGAAGGCGGGAGCGGCCGAGGGGCGGCGGGCAGCGGGGACTCCAGTGGGATTTCTGCTCGTCGAGTGAACGGAGGGAAGAACCCCCCGGCCGGCCGACCGCCCGCATTCCTCGAGCACGACCGGCGGCCGGACGAGCGGCGGGAGGAGCGAGTGGCCGCGAAGAACCGCCGGAAACTCGCCGGCGGCTCGAACGACCGCAGCGGGCGCACGTGGATTGAGGGCGCTCGTCGGTGCGGTCGGGCGGCCGCCGAGATCGCAGCGCCGAATGGTCGTGCTCGCGGAGATCCCCGAATGCTCGCTTCTTTCTCGTGGCGGCGATCGTTCTGCTCGTTTCGCGAGTGTTCCGTTCGCGCTGGAGACGCCGATCGAGCGGCCGGACGGCGAGGTGAACCGCGTGGAAGTGGGCGAGAAGTCGAGCGGAAAGAGCGGGGAGGCCGCCGTCGGGCACTCGTCCACTCCACGGCCACGAACCGCCGGCCGCTTCCGCCCGCCCGCTCTCGCCGCTCCGCCCGCCCGCTCTCGCCGCTCCGCCGTCTGCTCGTCGAATTCGCGAGTGCCCCGAACGAACGAGCGGGCGTCCCCTCGGAGTCCACCAGTCGGCTCGGCGGATGGACGCGCCGAGAGGCCGCCCGCCGACCGCCGCCTCCACTCGCTTCCTTCCGGCCCGCGAGGAGTGGAGGTGCCCGACACAAACAGGCGGCGTGCTGTTGGGGTCGCCTTCCCTCTTCTGGTGGCCGGGAGGCGAGTGGGCGGCCCCTCCGATCGCCCCGTCCACTGGGGGGTGGGCGTTGCAGTCCGTTCGGTGGCGCCGGGCGCGTCGGCCGTTTTTTTTCTCCGCCCGCCTGTCGCGAACACGCGAGGACGAAAAGGACGGGAACAAACGGCAACCTTGCAGAGAGCTCTGCCCGCCTTCCAGCGGTCGTACGACCTCGAAGCCCACAGATATCCAGCGATCGATCATCCCTATTGCTCATTTCTCGCCTCATTCCCGTTGGTCCCGCTTCTTTCTTTAATCCATCCAACCCTTAGAGATTCCTTTGTTCTTCCTCTTTGTACCCGCCGATCGCCGCCTGCCCCGCTCGGCTCGCTTTCCTCTCTTCCTTTCGAGGGGTTCAAGAGAAGCAGGTGCCCGTCTCGGAGCACACCCGCCGCCTCCCCCGAGTTGCGGATCGCCTTCCTGGATCACGATCATGGCGGCGAACTTCTCGTCCTTCCCTTCGTACACTCGACCGAGCAGACGGCAGTGGGGCGTTCGGATTCTCTTCTCCCTGCCCAATATTTCTCTCCACTCTCGCCGTTGTTTACCCCGAGCGAGCCGCCAGCGCGCCGCCCGCCCGCCCGGCCGGTTCGCGTATAAAAGGCCGTCCTGCCGCCCATTCGGGGCTTCGCTCCCTTCCGCCCTTTCGGGGGCTTCCTTCTCTTCTCCCGTCCGCCCTCCCACCAACCCCTTCGAGCGGCCCGTCCGCTGTTTGTTTCGTGCGAGTGGACAATAAACTCTTCCTTTCAACGATCGTGGTCGGCCGTTCGGACTCACAGCGGAATCTCCTTCCCTCCCCCATCCTTTGGCCATCGAGACGAGTGCCGAAGGCTCGTCTTCGACACGCCCGCCCGCCCGCTCTCTTGCGCGCCGCTCGCGCCCGGCCGCCGGACGCCGCCGCCTCGCCGCCCGCCGATTTCGCCCGCTTTTCGGCGTGTTTCGGGCGAGAAAGCGGGTTCTTTTTGCGTTTGTTTGTGCGTTGATTGATGGCCGTCGATTGTGTGAATTTAGTTTGCATTTTCAGGCAGTTGGGCGCGAATGAAGGCGGATTCTCGATTAATTTGAACGAATCTTTGAGACGATTTTAATTTTAATGACAACAGGTCCGTTTACTTTTTTCCGCTGTTACTTGAGTACAAAGAATGATTGAAGAAACAAACAAGCTAATGCGAACGGAGCGAAGCGAATAAAAGAGTCGGTCACCACACAAACCTGAGTCAATCTTCCACCGCCATTTTGAAACAATCGACAAAGCAAGAATTTATGCTCGTTCACAATGAGCAACTACCCCGGTCTTTCGTGCGACGGCGGAATAACCCAACATCAATCAACACCCACCTCTTACCAAGATAAAAGAAGTGCGTCCACTCACCGCCCATCGAATAACGAGAACATGAGTGCAGCTGGCCGCTCGACGACCACTCGCCATTCGAAGCGAACAACTCGCGAGTCGTCTCGTAAATCCCCGCCCCGTCCACTGGGAGGGGGCAGTCCTCCGGCGAGTGGGGAGGTCGCCCGTGCTGGAGAGCAGCCGGCCGGCTGGCGGCAGACGAACACCCCCGCCCGCCCGTCCACGAGCGCCCACTCCGAGCGGCAATCCCGCCCCGAATGCTCGCCGGCCGCCGGAAGAAGGCGGTCGTCCACGGACACGAGTCGCCGCCCAGCGCTGCCTGCTGCGAGCGACGCCGGACGGGAGCGTGAAAGGCAGTATTCGCCAGTATATAGCATGTTATCTGCTAGTTGAGCAACAAAAGAATTGATCGCAAGTGAACCGTCACGATGATAATGGTGAGCACTTCGCCATTTTGTCGTCGTTTGAAATGTTCTTGCCAAAAGTCGTTTTTCCCGAACAATAAAGCAACCAGCCGGAGAGCATGTGACTCGACGACTACTCAGAAGAAAAGAAAATGACTGAGATCACCGAATCTTTGCATAACAAACGTCCGGTCGATAGATGCAGGATGAAGAAAATCGTCAACACCGTTTCCTGGCGGAATTAAAACGCCGTTCACACAACCAACAACGTGCCTCATCCGCCCGCCGTCCACTCTCGACCCCGTCCACGGGCACTTTTCTCGGTTGGATCCGCCCGCCACTCGCCGGCCGATCCGCCCACTCCGCGTCCTTCCACGGCCGACCGCCCGCTCTCAACCGCCGGCTTCGATCCCGCCGGCCAACGGGACTCCCGCCCCGCAATCCGCCGCCCATCCCACTGGACTACGGGGACGCCGTGGGGGCCGCTCGACGGGCGGCGGGCGTCCGGCCGGCAGTCGGCGGTCTTCGCGCCCCGTTCTTTCGGGAGTGCGCCTCCTGGAGCTTCCAACCTGAAAAGAAAGATGTGAACACGAGCAGCGAGATCGAAGAACACGCGGTCTTCTCGTCAACAGCGGCAATCGAAGCAATCGACCCACTTCCGCTCGAAACTGAACGCGGTCCACTCGGCGGATCTCCTTGTCGACTGTCGTTAAACGACCAAAACGACTAAATTGCTCGCATCCAGCACGACAACTGTTAGAAGCAGAAGAGAACAAAGTCAAAGATCGGATGATAACGCAAGCACGGCTGGTCGATGATAAGGTGGATAAGAACTCTCGTGGAATAACCCATCCGAGTCCTCAAGGGGTAAAAAGAATAAACATTAAAAAGATGAAGAATAAAAGACATGTTAGCTCCAAACATTTAACGGAAAATGCTTGTTTGAGTCCAGTGGAAGCTATTGACAAGCAGCTGTAATTTAATGAAGTTTGAAGCAACTACAGACGGCGTTAACCTTGTTGCAATGCAAAACTGCAAACAGAAGCTAGCGACGAGAACAAACGGCGACGGCTTTTACCGATTCGAGACGGAATAATTATTACATTGTGATTCCGTTCGAAACCAAAAAACTTCCAACGACGAACTCTCACGAGCGATGAAGTCACTGACATTTGATCTATGTTCTACCAATAGCCGTCAAAAACATGTGTGAGCTATCGTTTCCCTGGAATTTCCTCGTTAGGCTGCGTCGGTATCAATCAAAAAGCCACAACCAGAGCTTTTGACCAGCAAGCGAGCAATTGATAGGTCAATAAAACAAAAGTGTGCGCCAATCCAATCATTCGTTGTGTAGCACCCCTGCTGCGCCCCCATCACCTTCATCCTACCAAAGGACCATCCGATCAGGCCCATCTCAACAAATTCCGTCCTGCTCGTGCCTTCAGCAAGCGGACTCCCGATTCGCGCAGCGAACGACTCGCTCCATCATACAAAGTTCAGCACCAATCAACCCCTCGCTGCCGACCGCCCGCCCTCCCGTTCGAGCGGCGAGTCGAATGGCCGCCCGTCCTCCCGTCTTCCACTCAAAGTGAGCGTTCGATCCGCTTTTCGATCAGAAGTGAGGGCAGGAGATCGACCACGGGCGAGCGGCGAGATTCTCCGCTTCCCGGTGGGCGGCGCCCTCCGGCCGGCAGTCCGCCGAGTGGCCGCCCGAAGAAGCGAGTGGCGGGCGGAGAGGAGCGGCGGCTCTCACGAGTTCTTTCCGGAGTGATCGGCGGCTGGTGATCGCGTGGATGGACGAACTTGAGCGGGGAGCAGTCGGCCGCCCACTCGCTCCTTCCTCCGGCCACTCGTCCGCTCTTCGCTGCCGCCCACTCGCTCCGCCGAACAGCCGCCGACAACCGGGGACTCTCGCCGCCCTCCGCCGCCTTCCGCCGGCCGCCCGCTCTTGCTGCTGGAGTTCCCCGGGTGGCGTCGAGTGGTCACCGAGCCGGAAGCCCGCTACTTCACGCACCAAGCGAGTTCCCTTCGTTCCGCTCCGTCCCACTCACTCGCCGCTTTCAGCTCGTGGCCGCCTGCCAGCACCTGCACGGCCGGCAAATCATCCATCGAGACCTGAAGCTGGGCAACCTCTTCCTCGACGACCACCTGCAGCTGAAGACCGGCGACGGGCATCAGCGGCAGACGCTCTGCGGCACGCCCAACTCCATCGGTTCGTTCTCTCTTTTGTCCACTCACTCCCGCTGCTCAAGGCCGCCCACTCGTTCGGGGTGGACGTGTGGGCGATCGGCTGCATCCTCCACGCGCTGCTCGTCGGGGGGCCGCCTTTCGAGACGCTCTGCTTGAAGGTGAGTGTCCTCCGGTCTTCCCTCCTCCGATTCCGACCGCTCTCGCTGCAGCAAACGAACGCGAGGATTCGGGCAAACGAGTACGTGATCCCGACGCGCATCGGGCGGCACGCGCACGAGTTGATCGCCTCCCTGTTGGCGCCGCAGCCGGAGGACCGCCCGACCGTCTTCTCGCGCGGCTTCCTGCCCGCCGCGCTGCCCGTCTCGTGCCGCGTGTCCGTGCCGCGCTTCAACCAGGAGAACCTCTCGGGCGGCATGATCGACGTTTGTTCCCCGTCCACTCCCTTCACTCGCCTCCGTTCTGCTCGCTTTCAGCCGGAGACTCGTCTGGGCGACGCCGCGCGCCCGCTGCAGCCGCCCGTCGTGACGGACGCCGCCTCGATGATCGTGAGCAGCCGGAAGGCGACCGAGAGGGACGAGACGCCGATCGTCGAGCACCTGAACAACGCGGCCAACCGTCTGGCGCCCTTCTTCTGCCGACAGGGCGAGCAGGTGCCGAGTGACGATCGGGAGTGTCCTCCGAATGCTTCCCTGATCGTTCGATTGATTGCAGTGGACGTGCGGGACGAGCATCCCGTCGCGGCGGGTGGGTGGACTACGCGGAGAAGAACGGCATCGCCTACGCGCTGTGCGACGACTCGGCGGGCGTCCTGTTCAACGACCACACGAAGCTGTTGGTTGATCCGAGCGGAGAGTGAGTTCCCCTCTGTTCTGCCCACTCCTCCCCTCCGCTTGCAGTCGGCTCCAGCACATCGACGCGACGGGCGCCGAGTACGCGCAGACGCTGGAGAAGAAGGTCGAGCTGCTCGCGGAGTTCCGCTCGTACACGATCGAACACCTGCGGTCGGCGGGCGAGCGGCTGCCGCGTGGCGGTCAGGAGTTCGCCCGCTTCCCGTGTCCGAGCGAGTGGTTCCGCTCGGACGTGGCCGTCGTGCTGCTGCTGACGGACGGGACGCTCCAGTTGAACTCCTTCGCGGCGAGTTCCTTCCGTTCGATTCGTGGGACTGCCGGGTTGCTTGCAGGACCACACGAAGCCGATCGTCTCGCCGTCCATGCGGGCGGCGACGTTCGGCGACCCGCAGCGCCGGCCGCCCTCGTCGAGGCGGGCTGCTCGCACGAGCTCCACGAGCGGCTGCAGAACGCGAAGACGACGGTCGATCGGATGCTCAGCCGCCGCAAGACGGAGTCCTGATCGAGCGGCCGTTTTCCCCCGCTCGCCTTTTTTGCAACACCTTCGTTCGAGTTCGTCGTGCGGGTGTGTCGGACGAAACGGCGCCTTTTTTTCTTTCGCCTACGGATGTTTTCTCACGCTTCATCCCTCTCAACGACTGGACGGACGAGCCCCACTTGTGTTCCACGCACCCGCTTCTTTCTGTTCGTGGGCTGAGATTCGGGGATGTCATTCGATTGGAGATTCTCGCTTTCAGTGAGCAGTCGGTGCAAAGTGGATGAAGAAGTGAGTTTGATGGGCAACCAGCAGGAGCAATGCGAGAATCTCTTCGTTGTTCACGAGCCTGTGGTTAACCGTTGTCTCTAATCATTAATGAATAGTGTGATCAGGAAGCGTCATCGCAGGCTGAGAAGTGGGCGAGTGGTCGAATGCCAGTGTGAAGCGAGTGCCCGCTTGTTTGTGGGGGCCGCCCGCCCATTCTTTCCGCACGGAAGAAGAAGCGGCCGGACAAGCGCAAGATGGGCACTCGTCGGAAGAGCCACCGACCGAACCCTCCAGTCGGCTGCTCGACGGGCGGCCGCGGAGTCCGGCGAGCGGAAGGCGGCTGTTGACGACTCGGCGGAGGGGACGCCAATCGGGCGGCCTGAAACGAACGGCTGGAGTGAAGGCGGGCGGAGAGCGGGGGGACTCACCGTTGGGCGTCGATTGGTGAAGGCGTGCGGAACGACGGGAGGAGCAATACGGAAAGGAACGGGGGCACGCCATCCGGCGCCCGTGGAAAATCTGCTCATTTCACCGCTCGACGCGCCCCCGTGCAAAAAACGCGAATGAGCGGCGGCGGAGGGGTACGGTAGGCCCGCCCGCTGGTCGAACACCTTGGTCTTCCGGCCGGCGCAGTGGCCTAGGATCACGTCGGCGCGCGCTGCAACCGGTCGCAATCGAAGGAGCGGGGTCGATTCTACCAGGCGGCTCGCGGGTGGCATCTAAATAGGCGGTTTTCCCCGCTTTCTGGTGGCCGAAAGTTCAAAGGTCGGGTTTTTCACGCCGGCTTGACGTACTGTTCGGCGTGCTGCTCGGCCAAGAGTAGGTTTTTCGCTGAAAAACAACCAGGTATTGTTCCCCCGTACCTGCTCTATTGTTTGAGCCTAAATTTGGGCAAATACAATAATCGCCGGCAGACTTGAAGCGTTTCAAAGGATGCTTTCTCCTAAATTTTTGGGGTTTTCCCTTCGCCGCTCGGCTTCTAGTGAATTGTTGAATAAGAAACAACCAGGTTTTGTGCCCCGCGTTGTGTTCTATGTTTTCAGGCAACAAACACTTTATTTTGCTGAGATCCTGCTGACTTGAAGCAGTTTGAAATCAACAATACCCATCAATTTCGAAAGCCGCACTTCTGCGTTATTTTGCGCCTATTTGCGGAGAAATCAACAGTTTTCTGATGAAGTCGACTACGGAGAATCCGAATCCGTCGTCGGTTTTCCAAAAAGAATCAACACCATCGAACGAGCTTTGGCCCGTCGCTCTCCTCCTGCGGCGACGAAATGCCACAACGCACAAGCACGCGCTCATTCTCGTTTTTGCGGGCGAACCGCCGAGCGGTGAAATGTGCGGTTTCCGGATGGCGTGCGGGGGAGAGGAGAGGCGGCGACAAAAACGAGTGTAGAGTTCGAAGAAGCGAGTGGGTGCCGCACGAGAGCCGTCCGGACAGGAACCACCGATACGCGTTTGTCTTTTCAGTGGACTTGCTTCAGCAGACGATCGATTGCGGTTGGACTGCAGGACGAGCAGTGGCCGATTGCTAGGAGAAATGAACAGAAGACAAACGATGGGTGATCATGGGTTCTTTCCTGTGCTCTGCCAATCAGAGGAGTGGACGTTTGATTCCGTTGTAAACGTTCACTTCTTTAATGAAGTTGTAAGATCGTTGAGGAGCGCACTTTTGTGTTTCGACGGTGGACTTATTGACCATTTATTCCGTTGCGTGCCGCATCAAGGGTTTTTGAACAAGAGGACGTCCGGAGAGACTTTTTGCAGTGAACAGAAACAACTCCTCGCTCGCTCTTGTCGAGTAGCAAGGCGTCTGCTACCTTCTTTGCCGGGTGAACCATCGGTTGTGGAGGATGCTTCTTGCTGTTCGCGTCTCTTTTTATCGGGTTATTCCGCCACGAATTTCGAGCATTCTTTTTTTGCACCGCCTGCGTTTCCCTGCTTCTCTTTCGGCTTCTGCCCAATGAGAGCACTCCATCTTGATTGCCCACGTGCAAGCGGGTCGTTTATTCGAATGCCGACCAGAGTGTCCGGAGATCGATTCTTTCGACGCCCGTTCGTTTGCTGCCGGGCTTCTCGCCGATTGTTCGCTCTTGCACCAGCTGATCACGTCGTTGGAAGTGGACAAAGCAGCTGCTTTATTCCGAGCACTTCACTTTCCTTGGGAGAATGGTGGTTTGTTTTGACAGTTGTATTCGCTCTTCTTTTGGCAGTCTTTTTCGTTCATGTTGGTGGCGATTCCGCGCATTTGATGATTTGCACTGCTGCATGCTCGCTGCAGAGACTGACGGTGGCATAGGTTGCATGCCCGAATGCTGCTCGTTCTCCTCATTCACTGCTTGCTGGAGGGGCGTCATTGATCGCTCTTGCAGAGACGAGATTGGCAGTGGGCACTCTCCGATCAGAGCTCGTTGAATCGACCCTAACATTCACGGTCGTTCTCATTCGTCCACCGTCATCTTCTTTCTATTTCGTTCGTTCACTGATTTCTTGGAGATTCCGTAGGTGCCTGTGAAGCCCTTTAGCACTAAAGAGGAAATCCATGGGCTATTCGTCGTCATGCACGGGCTTTGTGCTAGTCTCTGCGTTGATCGGTTTGCTTGTCGCTTGCTATTCCGTGTGTGTCAGCTAACCACGTTTGGTTTTAGTAACTGCTCGTCTTCAAGTCAGATTTGTCATTCCGATTGAGACGGTGGGTGTGATTGTTCTTCCATTTCATCCGCTCGTTGGAGGCTTTTTTGGCTTCAAAATTGCCGTTCGTTTGGTCGTTCGGTGGTTTTCGATGACGTTTCGTTTGGCTTCGGACAGAAATTCCGACCGATCTGAACGCTACCGTTTTGCTGGCTGCTCGCAAGCTCACGTTTGTTGATCGAGCGGCATCGCCGATGTTGGGCTGTTCCTTCGGCACAACGAGGATCTTGGACGGCATCGAGTCGTTCATTGTTCTCATCAGCGCGAAGTTCGGCGATCTTTCTTTTGCATGCGGAGAGGAGTGCACGACATTATTTTCTTGGTCGTACAGACAGAAGTCGTTGCTTTTATTCCGACGGACGATCGATTAGTCTTTGTACAGTGCGGAACGTTGCGGCATTCCAGGCATGCCGAAGATACGTCGTTGTGCACAGCCAGCAGGTTTATTCCGTCCTAGTATTTTACTCAGCCCGGCAGCTTGCTGTCCGTTCTCAGACCAGTTTCTCATATGTAATTCACGCCTATTACATTTATTTTACTCTGTTCGCCATTTAAACGCCTCGATACTTTCAGCCGACTCAAAGCGCTCAATAAATGTGTCCACGCGTTTCGTTCTCGGCTTCCAGCTCCCGTTCTCGTCCGATCCCCGCATTCAACAGGGGACGAGGAGTTCGTTCGTTTCGAGTTAAATTCCGCGTTGCAGTGTAAGGGTTTGTTAAAGAGTTGCTTTCGTTGCCCCTTGCTTCATTGCCGCCCTTCTGTTGCCCGCTGCAACACACACCACTCGTGAGTGGACGGTTGTTCGATCTTCCTTTTTTCCAGTCCGCACCGAACACGGCGGTCTTTCTTCTGGTTTCTGTTCGGGATGGGCGGCATTCGATTCTTCTGACTGCTCGACGGCAAGGCGGTTGGTTTTATTCCGCGAGTTGTACGTAGAGTTTGTTGCTTGCGTTAACAGTGGAAGCGAGGACCATTGATTGCTGTTTGCTCTGAGTTTTGCGTTGATGGTTTATTCCGCGACCGGCTATCTATTTCAACATGGCTTCGACATTAACCGCGGGTTTTCCCGTTCGTTGACAGAAGGCAACCGGCAGGACGATCGGTTGCTGTTGCGCTGGCCGCAAGCGAGTAGAACGCGAATTCGTTCGATACGTAGTCGATCGACTCGATGCTTTTGGTTCATTCGACGAGTGGGTTCATTGGAAAGGTCACATTCCGTAGATCTTCATGCAAGAATTGTTGCTCGTCGGCTGGCAGCGGTAGGGGATGAGCTCTCACCGGAGACGGTTGGTACACGAAGACGGCGCAATAATCGGTGGTTGTTGCATGACGAACGTTTCTAGACGGCGGCGGACGCCCTTTTTTCGTTTGTTGGTCGGATGATCGCAAAGCGGGATCCACAGGGCAGACGCCGGCAGAGAAGGATTTGAATGTCGGCTCAATTTTATTCGGCTGTTGGTTATGCCGTTCTCCATGTTTTGTTCTGCTCTCATTTCTGTTCGACGGGTCGGAAGAAGCTAATGGTTTTCAAAGAAAATTTGTGTCGGATGCTCGCTTCTTTCAATGAAATAGTTTGTAGTTGGTTGTTTGCCGTTCTTCGAGCGCTTCAATTTGCACATTCGGTTTTTCTTCGTTTATTACGCTTCGTAAAATTCAGGAAATTCCGTTCCATGCGTAGCATCTGTTTCTGCTCGAATTATTGCAACAAAACTCGTCTAACTTCTTCGTTTCAACGATATTCCTTTGTATCACGTCTAAACAGAGCGGCAACCAAAATAAATTCAAAAATAATTAAACCGAACGCATTCCACTCGACTCCCCATCCATCCCGTGCCGATGCACCAACGAGCGGCTGAAAAAAGAGCGGCGGCAGGAGTGCGTGGCGCAACGGGCAGCAGAACTCACGAATTCTTTCCGGATGGCCGCTCGACAAACGACTGTTGGATTATTTCGGTGGCAGAACGTCGTCGTTAAATTCTTTAACGCCTGAATGAATTCCAATAATTGCTTCAGAATCCATCAAACCAACCTTTCACCCAACGAGCAGCAGGAATCGACGGAAATCCACAACATACGGCAGATTTCAAGAGCAGAAAGCGGCCACGCGGCGAGCGGTGGCGGCGGTCAAGACGGCCGTCCGACTTGACGCGCCGCCCGCCGCCACTCGCCGCGAGTCCGCCGGCCGGCCGCCGTCTCGCTGGCGGTCGACCCGCCGAGTTCGCCGGCGAGCGGGCGGCGGCGAGTGCACTGGAATCCCCGCGGCCTCCACGAACTGCCGCCTTCGTTAGACGACCGGAAGACGGCGGGCGCGAGAAGTCCAACCGAAAAGCCACTCGGCCACGAGCACCCCCGCCCGCCGAGTGGAGGGTTCGACCCAGCGGGAAGAAGGCGGGCGGAACGGGGAGCAAAGAAGAGCGCTGCTTCTCCCGGCTCCCCTGCCTTCTGCCGACTGTCCCTCTCGTTCGTTCGGATTGAAGCGATCGTTCACTGGTTTGTAGTCGAGTTGTTCGCAGCTGAACAAGCGGTGAACACAACGGAGATCAACGGGCAATCCATCGGTTGAAGTGTGTCCTCCTCCGCATAGCTGAGTGCAGAATTCCGAAGCGGTCGACTGGAAACGAGGCCTCTCGATTGTCGGGAGTCCGCCCTTCCGCCAACCGGTCGGTCCAACCGAGCGGTTCGCGTAGTGGGCGACTGGCGGCTCGTCCGCGTCCTCCGCGGGCCAAACGGCGCCCGTCGAGCGGCGTCTTTCGCTTCCCGGCTCGCGATCGGGTCGTTCGGAAGGCGGCGGCGAGTTGTGTGGAGCAATCCGCCCGGTGGGTGAGGAGTCTCGCCGTCGCCACCGCTCGACCACTCCGGCGGGCGGTCGGGCACGAGTTGGAGCTTCTCGTTGAGGAGCGAGAAGAAGGCGGTCGATCGGCGGCCGCGAGTTCCGTTCGGCCGGCCGGCCGTTTCGAAGAGCGCGCTGCAAGTGGGCGAGCGGGCAGAAATCGTGTGGATTGTTGCCGAGGCGGTGAAACGAAGAAGACGCCGCTTTCTGCACGTCCAACGGCCCCTCCCCCTCCACTCGCCCCCTCGCTCTCGTCCGTCCACTCACCGCTCGTCCACCTGCCGGCCGGCGAGCTGCCCGTCTGCTCGTGAATTCCGGGCGAGCAGGAGGGAGTCGTCCGCTCGGAGAAGAGGGGGGATCACCGGGCGCACCCGACTGCTTCCCGTACGCAGTCGAACGAGCAGACGGACGACTCGAAGCCGGCGGGCGGCCGAGCGGACGGTCGAGAGCGCGGTCCACACGGGCCGACCGGCAGGACGCGGGAGTCCGCTCGATCGTCGGGATGTTGAGCGGAGAGCAGCGGGAGGATCCAACCGGTCGAATGGCCGAAGGAGAGAGCGTACGGCGCGTGCAAACAGCCGCTCCAACGGGAATCAAACGCCCGCCTTGCCCGCCTTCTGTGGTCATCGAAACACGCGTCAACAATTCGCTTTAGTCGTTGCTTCGTGCTCGGAATGCTTTCGATTCGAACGGGCATCACTCTTCTGCTCAATCGAATGCTTGAGGACGAGCTGTGGGCATTGCAGCTCTGTTTGATGCGAACTGAAGTCACGATCATTCGTTCGATTGACACGCACGAGAACGCGGCGATGACTACACGGCAGCAACGGAGGGCGCATTCGGGGGGCGACGGGCGGCCGCTCGCCTTCGATCGGCGCCGTCCGCTCGTCGCCCCCGCCGGCCGGCAGCGCGGGCGGTCGGGCCGAACGGAGGAGGGGACGAGAGGAAGCAGCGGGCGGAACTCCCCGCTCGTCCCCCTCTGGGGCACGAACCGTTGAGAGCGGAGAGAAGCAGACACTCGCCGCTCCTCCCCTCCGCTTTCTCCACCGCCCGGCCACTTGCGGCGAGTGGATCGAGGAGCCGAAAGCAGAAGGCGGGAATTCGAGTGGACGAGTCGAAACGAACGAAAGAAATCGCCGCGAGCCGAGCGGAGCGAAACGACCGCCCAATGGCCGCAGTCAGTGGGGGAGTTCCGCGAGTTGCTCGAGTGAATGGCGCCTTCTGCAGAGGAGAGCAGGGGGCGCGATGGTGGAAGTCGACGGGAGCACGTGCCGCTCGTCTCTTCGGAGTGTCCGCCGGCCGTCCGATCGGCCGAGTGGTCGTGGACGGAGCGGCTGGCGGCGAAGCGGAGGGCGGCGGGCGTGCGGTTGCGGCCGACGAGCAGCGAGTGGCCGTCCCGCTCAACAGGGGGCAGCAAAGACGGGGGCCGCGGGGAGGCGCCGAACGCCGCGCACTCGTGGCCGGCGGCTCGGTGGCGCAGTGGAGTGGGCGGAGGATTGCGGCGAGAAAGAAGGCGGAGGACTCACTCGAAGACGAAGCGGCGCTCGTCCCGCCCGCAGCGAACGGCCGGCAGTCCCCCAGTTGGCGGAAGGCGGGAGAATCGGCGGGAAGCCGCCCTCTAGACGACCGCCCGCTTCTTCCCGCTCGAACTCGCAAGTGGGCGGCCGGCGGGCGACCGCCAGAAGGAGTGAGCGGCGGGACGAACGAAAGCGGGCGACCTCGCGGCCATCCACCATCGAGAAGCGGGCGCAGTGGACGCCGCTCGTGCACCACCAACCGCCCAGTCGCCCGCGTTCTCCACTCGCCGCTCCCCCCGCCCGGCGGCCTTCCGATCGCCCGCCGACTGCGGACACACTCGCCGAATGCCCGCCGGTCGAAGCGGAGGGCGGCCGTTTGTTCGTCGGGGCGGGCGGCCGAACTCGTGTGCGGCGGGTGGAGGGACGACCACACGCTCTGCTCTCCGCCCATAATCATCGGACCCGCGACCAAGAGAGACCGTCGAGCGACAGTGGTGAGTATGAGTTTATTTGTATACGCAAAGCAGAGAATAAAGCTTTGCCAAAAAGAAATGACAGTGATTACGAAAAAAAGAACGATTAGTAGTTGGCGTCAATCCCAGATTCTCGCGGCAAAGTAGTCGAACGCGTGTCGCGAAATGTGGGAACGGCTGGTGATCAGCGCCAAGTGTCGCAAGCTGTCCGGGCGTCTGCAAACAAAATGGAGTGGATCGCTGACTACATGATGACAGACTTTAACGGACAGCGATGAGCCACCAATTCTTCTCCATCACCGACTCCGCTTGCCGGTTTCAACGCAAGAACAATCTGATGGTCGCTCCAGATGTTTCCTTTCGCCGAGACATTAAAATAATAGGCACATTCAGAACGCATCACCACGTTCCATTGGAGAAGACCAAAGTCGAGGACAGCCGTGATAAATTTTCTTCTGTCTGCGCAGTCGGATCGGTTGCAAAATGCCAAGTGGACTTTGCCTTCCGTTCCGAAACTCACGTCCACGAGACTCTGAAAATCGCGTTCATTTCAGCTATCTAACAGTGGACACAAACCAAGTTGTCCAGCCTTTCCATTTCGCGCGGTGAGCTCAACGGAAGGATCTTCGTTTGTCGCTCCACAACATCAAAGTAGGAGATTGGAGTTCGCAGATCGTCTTCGAACCACCAAAAAGCGTTGTTGCAGAAGTAAATTGGGCTTCGCTTAGCCGTCCGGAAATTTACCGGTCCCAGCGAGTGCACGAGTCGCAACTCGGCCGTGTCCGCCGACCGAACCAATTCACGAAGCGACGCATTCCAGTGTCCCTCTTCGATGAAAAGCAGCGACGGGCTCAGCAAATGTACGCTCTGTACGTGTGCTCCGCGCAACTCTAATGAGCGCAAATAAAACGGAGCAAATGTGTGCGTGTCGAGATCCAAGCGGAAAATATTCCAGTAAGTGACGCTATCCTCGTGATTGTCTGAAGCAAGGTATTGTTATAAAGAGATTCGTGAGCTACCCCATTCGCTGCCCGAACTGAACATTAGCAAAGTGGTGCGATCAAGAATCGCCATCGATTCGACTGCCTTCGGCAAAGCTCGGCCGCAGATCGCATAAAAACGGCTAAAGCAAACACTGTGTACGAATTTGGACCCTTTTACTCACTGTTGCACTTGCCGGAACAAATCCAAGACCAAAATCTCGTCTTGGTCCGGCTCCACAACGTAAACAAAACGATCGTTCAGAGCAGCAAAGAAAGGAGCGTGGAAAGACGCTGAGAAGCGGAATGTTTGGGCTGCCATTGCTGAAGCTTGCACGTTGTACGGCGCGAGTCCTGGGTTGGTTGAGCGCTAGTGAGCTGCAAACGAATGATGACTGCTCTGGCGATTTTCGCCTTTTTATCTTCGTCCAACCGAAGGAACGCGGGGCGCCCGTTCAGATGATTACGCCTGCGAGGAATTGTGCGAATAACCCACACCGCTTTCTTTTTCTTGTCTGCCTTGTTCCAACCCATGCATTCGAATGGTGACCGCGAGCAAGTGCGCTCGTCTCAGCTTTGCTCTTCGTTTGGCGCGTCTACCAAACGGACTTTGGACCGCAGGCCAGTCGAACAAGCAGATTGCCCTCTCCCGCCCGCCCTCCACTCCGCCCGGCAGAGCGGCGAGTTCTCCGCGGCCACTCACTCGCGGCGGCCGGCGGGAAGCGGACGAAAAAGCGAGTGAGAAAGCCGGCCGCCTCGCCGCCCGCCCGCCGGTTTTTCGCGCCGCCCGCCCGCCGACTCGCGGCGATCGGCGGCGCTTTTCGGCCCAAAAAGTGAGTTCTTTTTGCCGTCGTTCGGGGATCGACGGGCGGCGTGTGCGGACGGGAGTTTACGGCTGGATTTCAGGCAGTTGGAGCGAGTGGATGGGCGAATTGGAGCGATTTTTGGTGGATTGTGGTCGAATTGGACGCCGTGTGGATGGTCGGCCAAGGTAGTGGTTGATTTTATAAGGAGCGGGTGGTTTGCTTGTTTTCGGGTTGTTAGCTGCTTGCTCGCATTAGAACGGAAGCCTGCGGAAATCGATGAATTGAACGAAAAAGTTGAATAAACTCGATCCGACTGTCATCTGAAACTAGCGCAATCAAATCACCTCAAGCATTGTATTATTGGGCTGGATCGATTGGAGCTCGATGACCAGCACGGAATAAACTGTCGCCAACAACCACCGCCCGTCGAAAACAAGTTGCCGCTTCGTTCGTTACCGTCCAACCGACCGCCGTCGATCGAAGGAGATGGCGAGTGGAGCAAGCCGCCGGTTGCTGTCACGAATGTTCGTTTATTGCAGGCGCAGTAAAAAAACGACTCACAAGCCACTCGAGGCGAAATAAACACCAAACTGGCAAAAGCAAACTGCAGGAAGAAATCAATGCGACGAGTCGCACTTGCAGTTATGAATACTCGGCTGCGATCGCCACCGATCAGAAACGATTGTTATCTTTCCTATTCACGACACACGCTGATTGTACGGTATTGATTCGTTACGAGTGGGATCTCAATTGGATCCGTCAACTGCCCTCGGAATAAACTCTCGTTTCGTTCCCACCGGCAACGAGAAGACCAGCCCATGCACATCAAAGTAAACAAGAAAGAAATACGGCTCTTCTTTGAACGAACACAAACAAGTCGGCTGCTCGCCCACTTCTCATCGATCCTGCCGTTGCCCACCCACTCGGACGTCCAACAATCGACTGGGGCGACGATCGACTCGCCCCGTTCACTCGCTCCGATCGAAAGAGGGGAGTGGCGGCCGGTTCTTTCCGTTCGACCGCCCGTCCTTCCGCTTCGAGAGAGAGCGGGAGTCGCGAGTCGAATGGGCGCCCCGACCGCCCACTCATTCCCTCCTCTAGTGAGTGCTCGCGATAAAAAGACGTTGACCTTGGAGACGTGAGCAAGGCGGCGGTCCCCTCGCTTTCTTTCGGCCGCCCGCCCAAGCCCTCGCGCCTTCCTCCGCCGCTCGCCGCCCCCAACGAGCGGCCGGAACTCCCGTCTGGCGGCCGCCCGAACGCCCTCGAGTTCCCTCTTTCCAGTTTCTCCTCCCACTCGCCGTCCTTCGTTTTGTCCCGCGGATTCTCGTCGCCCGTCCGCCCGCTCTCCCGCTCGTTCGTCGACCAGTGGGCGGGGGGACGTCCGCTTCGATCAAGACGGCGAGTGGAGAGCGGGCGGTCGATTCGGGCACGAGAGGCGGCCGCCCACTCACTCGAACTCCAGCCCGCCGACCACAAGCGGAAGAAAGCGGGCGATCGGCGCCGCCCCGCTCGTTCGAGGGGGCACTCGGGGGGATCGGCGACGAGGAGGACGAGCGGAATGACGCGCCGAAGTGCGGGCGGGAGGTCGCGCGATCCCGCCCGTCGATTCGAGGCGGGCATTCGGCGGAGAGGAGCGACGGCGAGTGTCCACGAGTGGGCGGGCGGGAGGGGCGGACGCCATCGATGGGCCGAAAGAACGCCGCGAGTGATTGATGCCGACGGGAGTGGGCGGGAGGACTAGCGGGAGGTGAGAAGCCGACCGACCGACCGCCCGCCACCTCGAGTGACGAACCGAGAGGACGGCCGCCCTCCGGGGGTCCCCTCGGCCGATCGAAGCGGCCGGTCGGCGGGCGCGTTTTCCCGCCCGCCGATCGCCCGTCCTGCTCGCCGCTCTCGCCGACTGCCGGCCGGCCGATCGACCGCCCACTCATTCGAGAGAGGACGGCGAGGATCTTTGGCCGTCGAGCCCGCCTTCTGCTCCCCGTTGGATGCCCTCGCTTTTGTTCGAGGCAAGAGTTTATTCGGACGATCAGAGGCGGGGGATGGGCGTCATGTTGGGGTAGACGGAGGGGAGGATCTTCTTGCCGTACTCACTCGTCATGATCGCGTGGAAACCGGCCGGTCCGTCCACGTCCAGCCGGCTCTTGCGGAGTGCGTCGACTGCGAGGCGGAGCAGCGAGTCGGGCGTGCTGAAATGGCGATGGGCAGTTGAAGTTGAGCAGGAGAACTCACTGGAAGAGAAGTCGATAGAGTTTCATTTCCTTTTCGTGTTCTTCCTTGCTCATGAACAGCAATTCACCTTCTTGTCCAGTTTCCGCGTTTGGAATTGGAAAAATGTGCTCGGTGCGTTTGATGGTCCACGGCATCTTCTCCCACTCGAGGCGGTCCAAGTTGCATCGATAGAAGCAATGCTGGCGCCTTTGTTGGACGTAATGCCATCCCCAAAAATACGCGTAATTTCGAGACCATGCGATCAAACCTTCGTTTAACTAAATTTTAAATATCATTCAGTCGGTTTTTGCGTAACGTACCTTTTCTACTTCACCGCTCAAAACCGGCGTAGTCCACGATTGTTTCTCGATATCGAGCACGTGCAGAGTAGTCATTTCATGTGTCCAGAACGAAAATCCGTACAGCGACCGACCGTCTTTGCTGAAACCGCAAGAATGCAAGTCGTAGAACGGCTCCTCGCTCGAATCCATTTCCAGACGACTCTCGTCAATGTTTACGCGGACGAATCGAAGCTCAACTGTGTACACGCCTTGAAGGATCGCACGTTTGACCTCAACATTAGCTCCTTCAATGGCCGTGATCACGTAGGTGGTCAGGACATCCGGCCTTTCGGCCAACTTCGTTTGTTCAAAACTCTGGGTTTCCAGGCACAAACGTGTCAACACCAGTGCGCTCTCTTCTATAGCGACAATTGTAGTCGGGTTCACAACCACAAAATCCGTGACTTGCATTCGATGAGATCCTGCGAGTGTAAAAACGCTGCAGGAACACGTCCATGCAGTGAAGGGCAGAAGTGAAACCTACCTTTGAGAATCGCGGACAATGTCAACAACGATAATACACGAAGTATCTTTGAACACATACGCGTAGCCGCCGTCTTGCGAAGATCGCACACGTGTGTCGCCCTGCAAGAAAAGAATGAAAGATTCGCCGGCAGAAAACTCGGATACCTCGATGCAGAATTGGCTGTACGGTTCCTTTCGCACCTTCAGCAAATTGTAAGCATAAACTGACGGTCCTTTAACACTGTCGTTCTTGCGCGCAGACGAACGCATTTGGAAGTTGATGGAATGCTCCACTTCGCCGCCGACCGCGTTCCACAACGACCCGAACGAAAAGACAGCCGGCCGCCGAACACGCGGCAGCAGCACGAATGAACGCGCCTGCCTGCCCGCCGCCCAGCCGGCCGCCGCGTCCGCCGCTCGCCTGCCCGCGTGTTCTCAGAGTGCGCAATGGGGACCGCAAGCACTTCGGCGGGCGGGCACAACAAAAGAGGGCAGTTTGATCAAGGCGGCCCACGCGCAGGAGATCCCGCCGGTCGGGCGGCAGGGAGCGGGCGACACACCACGCGGAAGGTGGGCGACCTTTCGACTGCCCATTGGAGACTGCCGATCCGGGCGCGAACACACGAATCAGCAGGCAGAAACTAGTGGACGGGCTGTCGGGGAGACGAGTGCCCAAGGAGGGCGGCTGGTCGGGGGCTCCGCTTGCCGCCCGCGTGTTCCCGCAGTGCGCACTCCGCCGTCCCTCCGCGCGCACTCGAGCCGCCCGCCGCCCCGACTGCCCGCGAGACGGCCGGCCGCTCGCTGCTCGCCGCTCCTCTCCGCCGCGTCCAGCACGCGCCCGACCGCCCCGCCCGCCCACTCGGCCGAACGGAGAAGAAGGCGGGCGGCGAGTGGGCGGCCCGACGAAGCGGAGAACACGAGCGGGGCGACGAGCCGCCCGGCCGCCGTGGTCCCGTGGATCCGCGCGCCGACTGCCGAGCGGGCGGCCGGGCGGCGAGTCCAGCGAGGAGGGCGGCGAGGAAGCGGGCGGGCGGAGTGGACGGAGCGGCGGACTGCGGGGAAGAACGCCCCACAACACGCACTCGAACGAGCGCCCGCTTTCGATCGATCGGCCGGCTTCTTCGCGGCGACCGACCGTTGGAATCGCCGCGGCGCTCGGCGGTCGACGGCAGCGGCCGCTCGTCCACTCGCCGCCCACTCGGCTTCTTTCGACGGCCGCCGCCACTCGCCCGCTTCCGTCGAGCGGCCCGCCGAGAAGCCGCCAGCCGACCGACCGGCGGCCACTCCCGCAACGAACCGAACGGTCGAATCGAACGGACGGGCGGTTCTTCCGCTCACTTCCGACTGCCCGCGAGAACGCGCGGCCGCCCACCACTCGAATGGCGGAAGAAGGGGATCCCCGCCAAGTGGACGACCCGCCCGTCGGCCGCCGTAGTCCAGTGGATTGGACGATTGACTGCCGCTTGCTGCTGCGGATGAACGGAGGGAGTGGCCGTTGCATCGAACACGAGCTGACCGGAGAAGGCGGCAAGGAACAACGAGAGGAGCAGCGGGGAGAAGGCAACTCTACAAAGACGACGGGGATGCAGCGAGCAAGTGCGGAGTCGATTGATGGAACGTGAATCCAGTTTGCTTGTTCTGCAGAAGTGATCGATCTGGCTTTTCTAGTCGTATGAGAGTTGTTGTGGGCGTCTGCCATTTACTTGATACAATAAACAACCGGCCTTGCTACGAATTTTATTCCGCCGATAGTCTATATGCTCTACGCGAACTCATTTCGTCGAACGACAGGTGTTCCTTGAACTCGAGTTGGGCGCTTATGGCCACTTCTTTCTTACGATTGTCCAGGGCCTTGATGCCGACTTTAAACTCAATCGAAGCAAGGAGCAGTGCGAGCGTTTATTACGCTGGGTCCGGTTGAATAGTTTTTGTTCGTCGTTGCAAAAATGTTAACGGCGTTTTATTCCGATCCTCTTTTTGCAGTAGAAATGAGCGTTCACAGCAGACGCTTTTCTGCTTCTTGCAACTCTGCAATCCTCTTTCGACCGTCGTCGTTATCCACGAATCAAACGACCACTGCGGCCATCAATCCAGTCGCCGTCCACCTCTCGCCACTCGCTGCCCGTCGATTAGTTGAACGAACTCGAGGGCGCGATCCTCCGTCGGATTGTTGCCCGGCTCTTCAGTTGGACGTCGAAAGAAGGGGGTTGCAACGCGGAAGCTTCTTTAACGTGCACAGTTCGTGGGAGACTTGTGGGTTATTCCGCCGCTTGAGCCGTCAGTCGGTTCGCCGCTTGCCCTTGTCGTCTTTCTTTCATTCGTTTTAGTCCTCGCCCGTATCCAAGAACCTTATTTCGATGCGTTGTGAAACGGTTCGAAGAATCTTCATTCGCTCACGCGTTCGAGAGCTTTCTGCCTTCGAGTCCCGCCAATCGTTCAGCAGATTGCAAGCGTGTGGCAGCCATTCGCTCAACGCTGCACAGGAATTCGACCGAACGTCGATCTTCTTGCAGGTCTTTGTCAACCGCAACCGATTTCATTGGCGGTCTGCTCTGCACTCGCTTCAACGGGCACCACTTGCGGCTAGGAGTTGTCCGTCATTCCTACTTTTCGATCAGTGCAGAATGGAACGGTCTTTCTCATGATTGCGCAAAGGAGTGCACAGAGTTCCCTTTTCTTGATGGTCTTACGGAACTGCGCAAGTTTTATTTCGCGATAATTCGTGTGCGTGTGTTGTAGTTTGTGAACACAAGAAAATTGAAGCACCGGTGGTGTATGAATTGTGCATTCCATTTAACTAGCGCTTTATTCCGCGGGTCTTATTCATTCGTTGGGTTCAGACGTCTTCACGATCAATAAACGAAATACGTTCCCGTCCCTGGTTCAACTCCCACAGCACTCCACCCTCGTGCACTCAATCGCTGCATTCGATGTTGCAAAATAGGAGAGCGCCGTTCGTTGTAGCGAGTGGTGGGTGGCTCGGAAAAAAGCGGAGGTGAGCGGGCGGCGAGCGGCGGTCGGTCGGCGCGCCCACACTCCAGTCCGCTCGAGGGGGCTCTTCGCTTTCGGATTGCTTCCGTCTATCTGTGTGGATGGCGTTTGCGGATTGCGGGCATTGTTGATTCCTTTGGAAGCCGATGGTCGTCTTTCTTGTTTTGTT
The DNA here is from genome assembly GCA_024699865.1 of Aphelenchoides fujianensis. Classification (NCBI taxonomy): domain Eukaryota; kingdom Metazoa; phylum Nematoda; class Chromadorea; order Rhabditida; family Aphelenchoididae; genus Aphelenchoides; species Aphelenchoides fujianensis. Next base: position 565,108 of record JAMPIO010000015.1, on the reverse strand, counting down.
GTTCTTCGAGTGTTCATGTAAGGGAATTCCGCGAAGTCGCGGTGTTGGGAGACACGTGTTTGATAAGCGACAGAGTTGATCGAACTCTTCTTTGTTTTGTTGACGACGCGAGCGGCTTCTTATTCGTATTTAGTTTCAACAATTACAGCAAACTGGCTTCGTAGCTTTTCTGTTCGCGTTTCTCATGTTCACTTGTTGCAAACTACCGTTCGTTATTCGCAATTCCACCCATCATTTCAGCTGCGGGGTGTTCCGTTCTTAACGCCGAGACTACTAACCTAAATGAATGACGAATCAACCAACCTCCATCCACTCGAATCTCCGTCTATCCACCAACAAAAAAGCTCTTGCCTGCCGACTGCCACTTGCCGGCCGCCGAATGCGCGACGAAAAGCAGCAGAAAGCGGCGGGCGTCGGGCGGGAAAAAAAAGCGGCGAGCGGCGACTGCGGCCGCCCGACTTGACCGCCGCCGCCCAAACGAGGCGGACGGGGAGGTCGCGTGGCGGTCGTTTTTTAGTGGCCGGGGGAAGGCGGTGAACTGGGAGAACGCACTGGAGATCGACCGAAGATGAAAGCGGGTCTCACAGCCTCCCCGATCTCCTCACTTCCCCCAGTTGATCAAAATTGACGTCCACTGTTCTCATCGAACACCACAAACAATCATTCACCGCTCTCAACAACTTCCCGCTCCTCCCCGCCAGCTTCACGCGAGCCGATCGCCGTGCGGCTCGACGAGGTGCGGCAGGTCGCCGGCTTCCTTCGGGCGGCCCGCGGCGACTCGAAGGCGGCCGCCCGCTCGGGGATCTCCCGAACGAAACAAACAACAAAGCGATCAAAGAAATGCTCGAAGACGTCCACGCGTGATCGACCGACCGGAACGAGCGGGAAGGCGGCGGAGAGAAGGCGGGAGCTCGCCGCACTGCCGGACGGAAGAGCGCCGAGTGGACGAGCAGTCGGGCCGCCGTCGAACTGCCCGCTCGCGGGACTGCTCGCTGTTGCCCGCCGGCCACGAGCTCCCCGTTGAAGGCGGCGAGGAGCCCGGCGGTCTGATCGCAGCGGCCGCGCGCAAGTGGGCGGAGTTCGTGGACTTCGGGCAGTGGAGAGAAGGCGGGAGCGGCCGAGGAGCGGCGGGCAGCGGGGACTCCGGCGGGATTTCTGCTCGTCGAGTGAACGGAGGGAAGAACCCGCCGGCCGGCCGATCGCCCGCCTTCCTCGAGCACGACCGGCGGCCGGACGAGCGGCGGGAGGAGCGAGTGGCCGCGAAGAAGCGCCGGAAACTCGCCGGCCGTTCGAACGACCGCAGCGGGCGCTCGTGGATTGAGGGCGCTCGTCCGAGCGGTCGGGCGGCCGCGGAGATCGAAGCGCCGAGTGGTCGTGCGCGCGGAGATCCCCGAATGCTCGCTTCTTTCTCGTGGCGGCGATCGTTCTGCTCGTTTCGCGAGTGTCCCGTTCGCGGTGGAGCCTCCGCTCGAGCAGAAGGCCGGACGGCGAGGAGAACCGCGTGGAAGTGGGCGAGAAGTCGAGCGGTCGGAGCGGGGAGGCCGCCGTTGGGCACTCGTCCACTCCACGGCCACGAACCGCCGGCCGCTTCCGCCCGCGCGCTCTCGCCGCTCGGCCGTCTGCTCGTCGAATTCGCGAGTGACCCGAACGAACGAGCGGGCGCCCCCTCGGAGTCCACCAGTCGGCTCGGCGGATGGACGCGCCGAGGGGACGCGCGCCGCTTTCCGGCCAGTGGGCAGCTCGTCTCGCGGAGTGGAGGCGCCCGACACAAACAGGCGGCGAGCGGCGACTTCGGCCACTCCACTCGCCCGGCCGCCGTGCTGTTGGGGTCGCCTTCCCTCTTCTCGTAGCCGGGAGGCGAGTGGGCGGCCCCTTTGATCGCCCCGTCCGCTGGGGGGTGGGCGTTGCAGTCCGTTCGGGGGCGCCGGGCGCGTCGGCCGTCTTTTTTCTCCGCCCGCCCGCCCGCTCTCTTGCGCGCCGCTCGCGCCCGGCCGCCGGACGCCGCCGCCTCGCCGCCCGCCGATTTCGCCCGCTTTTCGGCGTGTTTGGGCGAGAAAGCGGCTTTTTTTTGCGATCATTCGTGCGTTGAGTGACGGATGTTGATTGCGGGAGTTTTACTCTGCTTTTTTTAGGTAGTTGGGGTAATTATGGACGGGACGGACGGATGTTCGAAGACATATTCGAAATCATGGCAAGAGGTCGGTTTAATTTTTGAGTTTGCTGATGCCGCGTTAGAAAACAAATAGTGGGACCGGCCAGAAGACGCACAATTAAAGCTTCAACGAGGCGGAATAAGTAGTGCAAACAACAAGATGTCGAAATTCGGACGCCATAACGGAATAAACCAACCGAAACCCCCATCAGCTTCGACGGAATCAAATAAGCGGACCCACTCAACGCCCATCGAAGAAAGCGGAGATGAGTGCAGCCGGCCGCTCGACGACCACTCGCCATTCGAAGCGGGCAACTCGCGAGTCGTCTCGAAGATCCCCGTCCCCTTCCACTGGGAGGGGGCAGTCCTCCAGCGAGTGTGGAGGTCGCCCGTGCTGGAGAGCAACCGGCCGGCTGGCGGCAGACGGGCACTCCCGCCCGCCCGTCCACGAGCGCCCACTCCGAACGGGAATCCCGCCCCGAATGCCCGCCGGCCGCCGAAAGAAGGCGGTCGTCCACGGGCACGAGTCGTCGCCCAGCGCCGCCTGCTGCGGCCGACACCGAAGAGAGCGTGAAGGGAATGCGGGGAGGACTGGGGCCATGAGCTCGGTGACCGCGATACCGGGCCGTGAACGACGCGACCTATTTCACGATTGGAGGCCTTCAGGCGGTATAAAAAAGATCGCAAATTGGGGCCAAACGGAATTTTTTCGTCAACGCCCCTTATTTCTGAACGAATGTAATAACCAACCACCGCTCGACTGCAACTGTCCGACTAGCAAGTGAGTAGACGGCGGGTCGAACGAAAGAAGCTACCCGCGATCATCCGACTCTCCGCTAAAGGAAGTCCGGGCGATAAAAGCAGGAAAAAGAAGTCGACGACAAACGGGCGTTTGTTTCTTGTGATTTTATTTCGCTTAAAGCGCTATCAAGCCTGGTTTCGACCAGCTCTACGGAATAAAAGACTGTTGCTGAACCCTTTCAACCCCATTGAAAACGCCCACGCAATGATCAACGACTAGCCAAACAGCAGCAGTAGCCCGAAAATAATTCGCGGTTCTTCCGCCCAACCAGTGAGAAGTCGGGCGGCGAGCCAGTGGCTGCATCGCCCCGTCCGCCCGCCGCCCCCTTGCGCCCTCGTCCACGGGCACTTCTTTCGGTTGGATCCGACCGCCACTCGCCCACTCGCCGGCCGATCCGCCCACTTCGCCGTCTTCCACGGCCGACCGCCCGCTCTCGACCGCCGGCTTCGATCCCGCCGGCCAGCGGGACTCCCGCCCCGCAATCCGCCGCCCATCCCACTGGACTACGGGGACGCCGTGGGGGCCGCTCGACGGGCGGCGGGCGTCCGGCCGGCAGTCGGCGGCCTTCGCGCTCCGTTCGTTCGGGAGTGCGCTCCTTGGAGCTTCCAACCTGAAATAAAAGAGGTGAACACGAGCAGCGAGATCGAAGAAAACGGCAGCCTTCTCGTCAACGGCGGCAATCAAACCAACTGCCCACTCGCGATCGAAACTGAACGTCGTCCACTCGATGGGTCTTCTCGCCGATTGTTCATAGAAACAAATGAAAAACGCAGTTGATTCGCTCACGACGATCAGTCAGCGGCAGAAAGAATAAGACGGAATATCGCTTCACAAATGTTGACTCGAAAGTTGTCGCGCGACAAGGGTTTGAGGAAAAAACTAGACGGAATAACCGTTTACTTTCGTTCGAGTGCCCGACTAACGAGAGATGATGAACGGCTCAAAACAAGCACTAAAACAGTGAATTCTTCTGACACGTTCAACACAAGAAGTTCGATCGTGTTCCCTACAAACAAGCGAAAAACAAGCGGCAAGTAGTTTGGCACCAAGTGGATGCGTTTAGACGTTCTGCAAGTCAGCAATGAAATCAAACGGGCTACGTTTACGTCCTGCGGAATAAAGCCATCCAATCATACAACGCTAGATGATTTTTTTGCAATCAAACCTTCTCAGACGACCAAAAAAACCCCGACCACATCCATCTCGTCGACCTTTCTTCTGCTTCCGTCTACAGCAAGCGAACTCCTTAGTCGTGCAACGGACGACTCGCTCCATGAGATAAAGTTCAGCACCAATCAACCCCTCGCCGCCGGCCGCCCGCCCCTCCCGTTCGAGCGGCGAGTCGAATAGCCGCCCGCCCATACGTCTTCCCCTCGGAGTGGGCGCTCCGCCTTTCGCTCAGAAGCGAGGGCAGGGGATCGACCACGGGCGAGCGGCGGGAGTCTCCGCTTTCCGGTGGCCGGCGCCCTCCGGCCGGCAGTCCGCCGAGTGGCCGTCCGAAGAAGCGAGTGGCGGGCGGAGACGAGCGGCGGCTCTCGCGGCTTCTTTCCGAAGTGATCGGCGAGTGCGTGGATGGACGGCGGCGAGCGGTGCGGGGGAAGCGGAGAGCAGTCGACCGCCCACTCGCTCCTTCCGCCGGCCACTCGTCCGCTCTTCGCTGCCGTCCACTCGACCCGCCGAACAGCCGCCGACAACCGCGGACTCCCGCCGCCCTCCGCAGTCGCCGCGTCCGTCGATCGAGAGAACGACGGCCGCCCGCCGCTCGCTGCTGGAGTTCCACCGGCGGCGTCGAGTGGTCGCCGAGCCGGAAGCCCGCTACTTCACGCACCAAGCGAGTCCCCTTCGTTCCGCTCCGTCCCCTCACTCGCCGCTTTCAGCTCGTGGCCGGCTGCCAGCACCTGCACGGCCGGCAGATCGCCCATCGGGACCTGAAGCTGGGCGACCTCTTCATCGACGACCACCTGCAGCTGAAGGTCGGCGACGGGCAGCAGAGGCGGACGCTCTGCGGCACGCCCAACTCCATCGGTTCGTCTCCTCCTTCGTCCACTCACTCCCCGCTGCTCAAGGCCGGCCACTCGTTCGGCGTGGACGTGTGGGCGGTCGGCTGCATCCTCCACACGCTCCTCGTCGGGAAGCCGCCGTTCGAGTCGCTCTCCTTGGAGGCGAGTTTCCTCCGGTCTCCTCTCCTCTGATTCGGCCGCTCTCGCTGCAGCAAACGTAGGCGAGGATTCGGGCGGAACGAGTACGTGATCCCGACGCGCATCGGGCGGCACGCGCACGAGTTGATCGCCGCCCTGCTGGCGCCGCGGCCGGAGGACCGACCGACCGTCTTCTCGCGCGGCTTCCTGCCCGCCGCGCTGCCCGTCTCGTGCCTCGTGTCCGTGCCGCGCTTCAACCAGGAGAACTTCTCGGTCGGCATGATCGACGGCTGTTCCCCCTTCCACACCCTTCACTCGCCTCCGTTCTGCTCGCTTTCAGCCGGCGACTCGTCTGGGCGACGCCGCGCGCTCGCTGCAGCCGCCCGTCGTGCAGGACGCCGCGTCGATGATCGCGAGCAACCGGAAGGCGAACGAGAAGGACGAGACGCCGATCGTCGAGCACCTGAACAACGCGGCCAACCCGCTGGCGCCCTTCTTCTGCCGACAGGGCGAGCAGGTGCCGAGTGACGATCGGGAGTGTCCTCCGAATGCTTCCGTGATCGTTCGATTGATTGCAGTGGACGTGCGGGACGAGCACCCCGCCTCGAGTGGGTGGACTTTGCGGTTAAGAACGGCCTCACCCGCCAGCTGTGCGACGACTCGGTGGGCGTCCTGTTCAACGACCACACCAAGCTGTTGGTCGACCCGAGCGGAGAGCGAGTTACCCTTCTGTTCTGCCCACTCCTCCCCTCCGCTTGCAGTCGGCTCTAGTACATCGACGCGACGGGCGCCGAGGACGCGCAGACGCCGGAGAAGAAGGTCGAGCTGCTCGCGGAGTTGCGCTCGTACACGATCGAACACCTGCGGTCGGCGGGCGAGCGGCTGCCGCGTGGCGGTCGGGAGTTCGCCCGCTTCGCGTGTCTGAGCGAGTGGTTCCGCTCGGACGTGGCCGTCGTGCTGCGGCTGACGGACGGAACGCTCCAGTTGAACTCCTGTGCGGCGAGTTCCTTCCGTTCGATTCGTGGGACTGTCGGGTTGCTTGCAGGACCCCACGAAGCTGATCGTCTCGCCGTCCATGCGGGCGGCGACGTTCGGCGACCCGCAGCGCCGGCCGTCCTCGTCGAGGCGGGCTGCTCGCACGAACTCCGCGAGCGGCTCAAGAACGCGAAGACGACGGTCGATCGGATGCTCAGCCGCCGCAAGACGGAGTCCCGATCGAGCGGCTGTTTTCCCCCGCTCGCCTTTTTTGCAACGCCGTCGTTCGGGTTCGTCGTGCGGGTGTATCGGACGAAACGGCGCCTTCCTTTCTTTTGCTTACCGGAGTTCTCTTCCGCTTCATCCCTCTCAACGACTGGGCGGACGAGCCTCACTTGTGTTCCACGCACCCGCTTCTTTCTGTTCGTGTGAATGTCATTCGATTGGAGACTCTTGCTTTCAGTGAGCAGTCGGTGCAAATTGGAGGAAGAAGGGAGTTTGATGGGCAACCGGCAGGAGCAATGCGGGAATCTGTTCGTTGTTCACGAGCATGTGGTTAACCGTCGTCTTTAATAGCGAATGAACAGTGTGATCAGAGAGCGTGATCGCAGGCTGAGAAGTGGGCGAGTGGTCGAACGCCAGTGTGAAGCGAGTGCCCGCTCGTCTGTGGGGGGCGTCCGCCCATTTCTTTCCGCTCGAAAGACGAGGAAGCGGCCGGACAAGCGGAAGATGAGCTCTCGTCGGAAGAGCCACCGCCCAAACCTTCCAGTCGGCTGCTCGACGGGCGGCCGGAGAGATCGGCGATTGGAAGGTGGTTGTGGACGACTCGGCGGAGCGGACGCCAATCGGGCGGCCTGAAATGAGCGGCCGAAGTGAAGGCGCGCGGAGAGCGGCGGGACTCACCATTGGGCGTCGATCGGTGAAGGCGTGGGGGAACGACGTGAGAAGAATGCGGGAGGGAGCGGGGGAGAGAGGAGGTGGCGGCAAGAACGAGTGGAGAGCTCGAAGAAGCGAGTGAGTGCGGCACGAGAGCCATCCGGACCGGAACCACCGGAGCGCAGCCGGCCATCCATTGGACTCGCTTCAGCGGTCGACCGATTGCCGTCGGGCGGAAGACGAGGAGTGGTTGATCGCTTGGAGACGTGAATAGGAGGCGTGAACGGGGGACCGTTGCTTTTTCTTCAGCTCTGCCGATCGAAAAAGTTGTCGTTTTACTCCGGCTCGAAACTCGGCTATTGAAATCATTCGTAAGGGCATTAGAGTCCAAGCCTACCTTGCGTTTTGACGTGGAATTCGACCATTTTATTCCGTACAATGTAGATTCATCATTTTGTGGACAAGAGAACGTTTGGGGAGCGTCCTATGCGGTGAACAAATACAACTCATCGCTCGCTCTTTTCAAGCTGCCCGACGTAAGTTTTCTTTTTCCTCGTGCGAACCTCGGCCTTGAAGCATCTTCTGCTTGTTGGAGCTCTTTTCGTCCGATTATTCCGGACGACCACAGATACGATTTTCATTGATGCCTTGCTATTCTTTGGCCCTCTGCTTTCTTGCTGACCGATGCCCGAAGTGAGCACCCCGTCTTGATTGTTTTACAAGCAAGCGGGTCATTGATACGAATGCCGATCAGTGCCCAAAGGGCGATTCTTTTGGCGCCCGTTCGGTTACTGCCCGGCTTCTCGCCGATCGTTACACTCTTGCTCCGGCGGATCACGTCGTCGAAAGTGGGCAGAGCAGCCGTTTTATTCCGTGAATCGCACGCCGTTGATATGGAAGAGCTAGGATTTATTTTCAAGGCCGTATTCGTTCTTCTTTTGCAGCCATCTTCGTTCATGTTGACGGCAATTCCGACAACGGTTCGTTTGGTTTCAACGTGCTCGCCTTAGAGATCAACCATACCGTCGGCTGCGCGCCTGAATGCTGCTCGTTTTTCCCTTTCACTGCTTGCCGGAGGAGCGTCGTTGATCACTCTTGCAGAGACGAGCATTGGCAGCGGGCACTCTCCGATCAGAGCTCGTTGAATCGACCCCAGCATTCACGCTCGTTCTCGCCCGTCCACCTTCATTTCTTTCTGTTTCGTTCGTTCACTGCGAAAGGATTCCACCCACGTAAGCGGCTATTGATGATGATACGGAGTTAGAGGAGAAATTTCATCGCCTACGCATCATCATGCATGCGCTTTCTGGTAGTTTTTGCGGTCGTCGGCTTGTTTGCCATATGCAATCCCGTTGAATTTTCTATCTTCTTATCGACAAGCGATCGTCTTTAAAGCACTTTTTTTATTCCGATCCAGTGTTTCCTAATAATTGGGCTATCCGCCTAAGATTCTATTGGCTTCAAAAATCGCCGTTCGCTCGGCTAGTTTAGTGGTCATCGATGAGGATTCGTTTCGCTCTGAACAGAAATTCCGCATAACAAGCCCATTTTCTCCATTGACCGCATGCAGGCTTCCGTTTGGTGATCGCAGCGGCATCATCGATGTCCGGATTTGCTCCCGACTCAACGAGCATCACAGACGGAATCGAGTTGCGCGTTGTTCTCATCAGCGCGGAGTTTGGCGGTCTTTCTTTTGAATGCGGGGAGGAGGGCACCACGTTCATGGTTTGGTCGTACGGAAAGAAGTCGTTCTCTTTATTCCGTGTTACGGACTGTGTGGATGGTGTAGTGCGGAACTTCAAACCATTGCGGTGTGCCTAAGACACGAATTCTAACTTGGCAGTGGGTATATTCCGTGTTCTTTTATCCTCTATAACACCGTTTGATTCTGTTTTTCTGAGTAAGAAACAGAAGATAGCTCGTTCGTTGTTCGATTCTACGCATTATGCGTTTATCTATGATGTTTGAAGATGGAAATGAAATCGTCTTTTGTTCAGCAAGTGCTGTGTGGGACGACGAACACAAAAAGGTGCGTGTTTGAGATTGCGACCGCCGGGCTCAACTACACGTTTCAACTCATTCGACGAGTATCTTTGCTTTTAGCTCGTTTTATTTCGCACACAAACCACTTTTCGTTTTCGTCCAGCGGAAGCCCCGATCGATTTGTTCGCACGCTCATGAGCGTTTGTACCTTTTTTGCTGTTTCCCGCCGTACGGCCGATTCTCAAGCCGTCCCCTAGTCACGCATCATCACTCGATTTAGACAGTGCATAGAGTAACCGAGAGCGAATGTCGATTCGTGTCCACACGCTTCGTTTTCGGCTCCCAATTGCAGTTCTCGTTCGACCCACGCATTCAAAAGGCGAAGATGGTCTTTCGATTCAAGTCGGAATTCCGAACTGTTCTCGCTTTAGGAATGGTTCTTCTGTCGCCCCTCGCTTCCCTCCCGCTCTTCTGTTGCCCGCTGCTCCACACACCACTCGTAAGTGGACAACTGTTCGTTCTTCCATCCTTCCAGTCCGCAGCGAACACGGCGGCCTTGCTTCTGGTTTCTGTTCGGGATTGTCGGCATTCGATTCTTTTGACTGCTGGACGACAGGTTAGTTGCTTTTATTCCGCGTGAGTAATGGATTTCCTTTTTAGCGTTGACCGTGGAAGCTAGGACATTCTATTGCTGTTCGCTGTGGACTTTCATGTTGATGGTTTATTCCGTCCACCATCGCCTCAAAAAGACTGGCTGTTTGCACGTTTGTGGACACAAGACAGACGACTTTACGATCGGTTGCTGTCGGCGCCGGCCGCAAGAAGCAGAACACGAATTCGTTCGACCCGCAGCCGGTCGACTCCAACCTTTCAGTTTGTTGGAAGAGCATGTTCGCTGGGATGCTCAAATTCCGTGATTTTCACGCGGAGTTTGTGAACGGACGATTTACACAATAGATTAGTCAATTATTTCGTAATAAAAAGGTGGTATCCTTTTTTTGACTGGTGTTCGAGCGATTCTTGGTATTAGTATTCCGGTTGCATTTTATCCCTCTGGTAAATGCATATGATTGAAAAACAGCAATAAATTAAAGTGTAGGGAAAAATAATAGCCGTCGGCAGACAAGAGGGCACGGTTGAGCTTTTCAGAAAATGCTGGTGTAAGTTGATTACGAAGCACGCTCGGCGGTTATCCACCTATATGTAAGCGGGGCACTGGGGGAGGTGACGGCAACGGTGAGATCTCGGGAACGGGTGGACGGATTTGGGTGGGGTTTTTTGTAATCGATAGAGGAACTCGAGGAGGTAGGGCGAAACGAAAAAAATTTCATACGATTTTTGATTTAAGGTTTTTATCGAAGTTTGAAATTTGAACGGCCGTGAGGCCGTGGGCGGGAAGCGTGGCGCAGTGGGTTGCGTGTGGGGTTGGAAGATGGGGAGGTCGATGGTTCGACCCCGGGTAGCGGCGTTTTGGAAATCGATGATGGCAAGGAATAAGTAGCTGGAAATGGTCAAGAATGGATTGATTTGACGATTGGGCAAGAATTGAGCCATAAAAACGATAACGCGAAAATTGGTCGGATTTGCCCGGCGCCGGGCGCCGGGGAAACGCGACAGGCGGGTTTGGGCAGCACTGAGCGCCGCCGAAATTGGTAATCGATACAAGACAGGAATAAATAGTTGGAAAGATCAAGAATGAATATATTCTGGGATTCGGTTAAGAAATGGCCAGAAAAACGGAAATAAACGGTCATACAGAATTGATATGATTGAGGTTTTAGTCGGGGCGGGTATATAAAATATAGATTGTATCTTAAGTAAAAAGGCGAGCGGTGGTTACAGATGAATTTGTGCGAGTAAATGAGTGATGTTCCATAAAGTTTAAGGATGACTAGGCAAGAAAGACTCGAGGGTTGCAGGTAAGATGTCGTCAGTCACCGGGTTGTCGGATGCTTGACGCGATTAGGTGGGCCGCCTGAGCAAGCGGATATTTGTAGCGTCAAAGGAATGTTGACGATTTGGGTAGGTAGTCTGTTAAAGATGCCGAACAAACGCGTGATCAATGTTTTCATACCGGCCTTTTGTTTGGATTTGAGCGTACGGGGTACTTTTGTGGGGCAATGAACGAGCATGCGGGGTGAGCAATCGTTGGATTACAGAAGTTTAACGAAGCTAGCGGATAACTGGAATTTTGACTGAATGTTGTGTGAGCTGAAATAGGCAAAAAATGCAAGCGTCGTTAAAAGTAGAACAGGAGATCGTGAAATGAGTGGGTAATGGGCTGCACGTTGGGAAAGTGCGAGTGAATGGCTAGACAAAGAGTTTCGTTGTGCGAGCCCGATGTTTCATCGCGCAAGCTGATTGTGAGTGTGTCCGCGATTAAATGATCGGGCATCTTAGATGATGGGTGCTTTGAGGCAAAGAACCGGTGAGCGGCGGGCGGATGCCTGGAATCTGGATTGAATGCCGTAAAAGTAGGCAGGTGATGTACTAAACGTGCGGATGTGCTGAACAATTGAATACGCCGCTCGGGTAAGTGAACGATGTGGCGTTTTTAGTTTTGCAGGGTTCATTTAGTTGTGCTCTACCGGCAAAGTGTACCTTAAAGTGGGTGAGCTAATTGTGAGACTGTTTGAACGGACAAGAAATGGTCTAGACGAGCGTTTGTTGTATTAAGATGGTCCGTTTTTTGTAAGAAAATTTGATTGCGAATGATCGAAAGAAGGAGGGTTTGAACGAACAAGTGATTTGGCGCGAATCTCCCAAAGGTGGGCCCAAGCGGAGCGGCGATCCGGCCTGTATTGTACCAGAAATTTCTGCGGCCCAGTCCAATGTGGCCCGCGACTTTTGGCGGCCCGACCACGACCGGACCGAAGTTTTTTGATGTCCGGTCTGGGCTGGACAGGAGCTGGAACGAACCGTACCGTGCCGAAAGAATGTTTGCACGGGCCGAATTTCGGTTGATGAAACTCGCAATGTTTGCGAGTGCAAGTAATAACTCCTATAGTCATAAGTCGAAACCAGTTGAATCATTGGTTCCAGTGAAAGGCAATTTTTCCTTGCTCCGGACCGGACCGCAAATTAGTCCGATCTGGACCGTCAAAATACCGGTACGACTTGAATCGGGCGGCAGACACTTTCGGTAAGGTACCAACACATTAGGTCCGCACGGTCCGGTTCGGATTGAGAACTTTGATTTGACGACCGCAACCTAAAGAGTGAGCCGCATAGCGATGGCTGGGTTCTAATAAGGTGGGCCACTGCCGGGAGGTGGACAGATGGTCGGCAATGGTAACCGGCTATTAGTCGGGTGTTTAAAACGCGGAACGCATCGTTGGGTGTTCAGAACAAGAAAAACGGCGGGCCAGCGAGTTGACCCGAATCGAGTCGTGTTTCTTAATATGGCCAGGTAGAGAACTTTAAATGCTTTAAAAAAGCAGTGGTGGTTGGCGACGAGTGGAAAGAAGTGATAAAACGCAAGAATCGACGAGGGAGGTATCAGAATCAAGCGGAGGAGTAATTGACGTGTGAACAGCAGGAAGTTTAGGGTTTAAAAGAACGGAAAACAGTCGTAAGTCGTACGCCGTGCAATGACGGTTGATTGTAGAAATTGTAAAAAAAACTGAACGGATGTTGGTGAAAACGAAATAAGAAGATGGATTGGGCGATAGAGAAAACACAGCGAGAGCGGTAAGCGCCGTTTGTCCATTAATTTGTTGAGGCTTGATCTTTATATTGCGTGTTGAACAATGAAATAAGAAGCTTCAAAGCCGCCGTAGGCGGCTTTTAAGCTAGTTGCAAAATAATACGACAGACGGCAATGATCTTTTTTCGTTGGTTGAGCAAAAGACGGCAAGCGTATTCCAGCGAGCAGATAATGGCAGAAAACGGTGGTTTCAAAGTCGACTCGATTTTCGTTTTCAACTTATTATTCCATTAGGTGAACCACGAGGATTTGTTCTAAGCAAGGTGGTTTGCAAACGCGCTGGTTGAGTCTCAACGAAGCGCGGAGTCGAATCCTCGCTTCTTCCTAACGCTTCTTCTCGCACATTACGTTTTTTTGTCGATGAAGGTCCGTAAAATTACAGAGATTCCGTAATAAGTCTTCTTATCCCATCGGCTCTCAATGTTTTGCGACAGAATTTGTTTCAATTCTTTGTTTCAGCGATTTCTCTCACCGTTTCACATCTAAACGGAGCGGCAAACCAAACAAATTAAAAAAGTTTTAACCGACCGCCATCCACTTGATCACCGTCCATCCCCGGCCATCCAGCGCCGAGCGGGCTGTAAGAAAGTCGGAGGCTGGAGTGAGTGGTGAGACGGGCAGCAGAACTCACGATTCCTTTCGGACAGCTGATCCACGAAGGATCCCTTGTTTATTCCGAAGAGCGTCGATGTATCTTCTTTTTCACTTCCTAAACGTCTCAATAATTCGAATAATTGCCGCTGAATCCACTACACAAACCTCACGCTCAAAAAAAGGCAGAAATCAACAGAAATTAGCAGAAGAAATCCCAATTTCGAGAGCAGAAAGCGGCCACGCGGCGGCGGCGGTCAAGACGGCCGTCCGACTTGACGCGCCGCCCGCCGCCACTCGCCGCGAGTCCGCCGGCCGCCCCGCCGTCTCGCTGGCGGCCGCCCCGCCGAGTTCGTGGGCGAGCGGGCGGCGGCGAGTGCAGTGGAATCCCCGCGGCCTCCACGAACTGCCGCCTTCGTTCGACGACCGGAAGACGGCGGGCGCGAGAAGTCCAACCGAAAAGCCGCTCGGCCACGAGCACCTCCGCCCGCCGAGTGGAGGATTCGACCCAGCGGGAAGCGGAGAAGAGCTCCGCTTCTTCCGGCTCCACTGCCTTCTACCGACTCTCCCCCTCGTTCGTTCGGATTGAAGCGACCGTTCACTCATTTGTAGTCGAGTTGTTCGCAGCTGAACGAGCGGTGAACACAACGGAGATCAAACGGGCAATCCATTGGTTGAAGTGCGCTCTTCTCCGCATGGCTGAGTGCAGAATCCCGAAGCGGCTGACTGGAAACAACGCCGCTCGATTGTCGGGAGTCCGCCCTTCCCCCAACCGGTCGGTCCAACCGCGCGGTTCGCGTAGTGGGCGACTGGCGGCTCGTCCGCGTCCTCCGCGGGCCGTCGAGCGGCGTCTTCCGCTTCCCGGCCGGCGATCCGGTCGTTCGGAAGGCGGCGTCGAGTTGTGTGGAGCAATCCGCCCAGTGGGTGAGGAGTCGCGCCGTCGCCCACCGCTCGATCACTCCGGCGGGCGGTCGGGCACGAGTCGGAGCTTCTCGTTGAGGAGTGAGAAGAAGGCGGTCGATCGGCGGCCGCGCGTTCCGTGCGGCCGGCGGTTTCGAAGCGAGTGGGCGGGCGGGCAGAAATCGTGGGGATTGTTGCCGAGGCGGTGGAACGAAGAAGCGCCCGCTTTCTGCACGTCCAACGGCCCCTCCCCCTCCACTCGCCCCCTTGATCTCGTTCGTCCACTCGCCGCTCGTCCACATGCCGGCCGGCGAGCTGCCCGTCTGCTCGTGAATTCCGGGCGAGCAGGAGGAAGTCGTCCGATCGGATGAAGGGGATCACCGGGCGCACACGACTGCTTCCAGTACGCAGGCGAACGAGCAGACGGGCGACTCGAAGCCGGCGGGCGGCCGAGCGGACGGTCGAGAGCGCGGCGGGGGCGAACCGACCGGCAAGACGCGGGAGCCCGCTCGATCGTCGTGATGTTGAGCGGAGAGCAGCGGGAGGATCCAAGCGGCCGAATGGACGAAGGAGAGAGCGGACGGCGCGTGCAAACAGCCGTTTCCAACGAGAATCAAACGCCCGTCTTCTGTGGTGATCGAAACACGCGTCAACGATCCGCTTTAGTCGTTGCTTCGTGCTCGGAATGCTTTCGATTTGAACGGGCAGCAGGATTCTGCTCAATCGAATGCTGGAGGACGAGCTGTGGGCATCGCGCCTCTGATTGATGCGAACTGAAGTCACGATCATCATTCGATTAACACGCACGAGAACGCAGCGATGACAACACGGCGGCAACGAAGAGCGCATTCGGGGGGCACCGGGCGGCCGCTCGCCGTCGATCGGCGCCTTCCGCTCGTCGCCCGCCGGCCGGCAGCGCGGTCGGTCGGGGCCGAACGGAGGAGTGGACGAGAGGAAGCAGCGGGCGGAACTCCCCGCTCGTCCCCTCACTCCTCGCCGCTCGGAACACGAACCGTTGAGAGCGGAGAGAAGCGGACACTCGCCGCTCGTCCTCTCCGCTTTCTCCACCGCCCGCCCCCGGGCGGCGAGTGGATCGGGGAGCCGAAAGCAGAAGGCGGCAGTTCGAGCGGACGAGCCGAAACGACCGCCGAGTGGCCGCAGTCGGTGGGGCAGTTCCGCGAGTTGCTCGAGAGGAGGGCGCCTTCTGTAGAGGAGAGCAGGGGGACGCGATGGTGGAAGGCGACTGGGAGCACGTGCCGCTCGTCTCTTCGGAGTGCCCGCCGGCCGTCCGATCGGCCGAGTGGTCGTGGACGGAGCGGCGGGCAGCGAAGACGGGGGCCGCGGGGAGGAGCGGCGGCGCAGTGGAGTGGGCGGAGGATTGCGGCGAGAAAGAAGGCGGAGGACTCGCTCGGAGACGAAGCGGCGGCTCGTCCCGCCCGCAGCAAGCGGCCGGCAGTCCCCCGGTTGGCGGAAGGCGGCAGAATCGGCGGGAAGCCGCGCTCCAGTCGACCGCTCTCTAACCTCTACGCAACCGCTGATTTTCCGAATCGCCGGCTTTCTTTCCGGCAAGCGGTTTAAAAAGTTGTTATTGTGCTAAATTTGAAACAATCGCGCGGTGTTACAGTTTTTTTATTACCGCAGAGTGATAAAAAAGAAATCGTCTAAAACAGGCGCCAGAGAAAAGCGCAAACTACGACTGGGCGCAAGAACAAACGGTTTACAAAGCGATAAATTAAAAACGCGGCATAAAAACGGAGAATTAACGGAGCAATTACTCGTTTGTTTTAAAATAATCCCGAATTTACCTAAACTTGGGTTAGGGCTTCAGGACATTCGGAATGGGTGGCACGTAAGCCGGCTGCGGGATGCCGTCAATTATAGGCGCACATTCTTGAAGAAGGTCTTTGATGCCGTCTAAACTAACAAGCAGGTCCAGTCAAAACAAATGTAATTGCTCACCTATGCAGTGCTCCACAGTGAGCACTCCGCTGATGTCGTCAATACTCTTTTTAAAAACACCTTTCGGCACGTATCCAAGATCGAAGTTTCGCAGAAGTTTGTGCCCCAGAGCTTCTGTAGCCGAAGGTCGGTCGAATGGGTCCAACGCCAGCAGCTTTTTGATCAAATCGATGGTTAGGTGCTCTGTGAAAACAAAGCAAGCGTTTGATAGGACATCTTTACACTCACTTTGTGATCTGTCGGGGAACTCTTTAAGCGGAAGCTCAATGTGCTGATCGTGGCGTTTCTTTAAAATGTGTTGCAATTGACGTGCTGCTTTTCCTCGCGTGTATGGCATTTCTTTTTCGATCATTTCGACCATAATGATTCCAACAGAATACAAATCGGCTATACACGCCGTATAATAATGTAACAACAAACAAACATACCTTTTTTATCGTAATCCGATTGTGCTTCAATCACTTCGGGAGCTAGATATTGATAATTGTCTTTATGAAAAGCTAGTGTTGTGAATTTAGTGCCGTCTAGTTCATCAGTCACGGGTGCTGCTCGGCCGCAGCCCATGTCTGCCAGTTTTAAACGGTAATTGTTTGCGCAAATCTTCTTCATCCCGCAGTTCGATGGTTGAACATTCTAGATTGATGCTTTTCATGAATTGGTCAACTTATCACCGTCTTACGCGAATCATCACATTGTTGCAGTGAAGGAATTGAAGTGCGGATAGCAGTTCTTTTGAAATTTTTAGTCGCTTTTCGTGCGTATCCACTTTGTACGGGCAATCAACTTTTTTAAGAGCGTCGTCGAGTGAGCAGTCCAACCATTCCACTCGTACATAAAGGCTTCCCGGCGATGCAAACGACGGATCGATAGCGTAAATGTCTTTCCAAGCTACGATCTAAACTTTATACCATTAAGCGAACTGCTAGAAATACAGGTCACTCACATTGCTGTGCTCTGCACTGGATATAATAAGTGCTTCTCGCATGAAATCTGCTGCCCATCTTCCCTTCAGCCGCTGTTCGTTGGGATAAACGTCTGTCCTTAACGTTTTTGTTGCCAACACAGTTTGTTTTTCATCTCCCCGCTGTGTCTGCTCGACTTTGCTAAAAAAATTACTAAACTGAAATGCAAACGCATTAATAACGCACAACACATATTTAAGTGCTCCTTTTGAGATTTGGCCTAGTGGTCTGTAGCCTTCCGGAACTTCCGGTTCGAAATAATCCCCAAATCTTCCACAAGTCCAAGTAATGTAGTGGGAAAAAACCTCATGTGGCTTGTGCCGACGCCAGATAGAAAAGAACAATTGAGGAGCCGCAGGGCGAAACAAAGTGGTCGAGGCTGTGGCCGCTAATGATGTCCTAAACTTACAAGTTAATCAAAGCGCGCCTTAGTTTTGCCGACAACAGAACATAAAGTACCTCATTTGAGGCTCGAAATCTAATGGTAAGATTACCCAAAACCATCACCTGTCTGCACGGGTCGAAACGCTTGCGGTTAGTCCAAGTTCGTATTCGACGAGATTACTTTTGTGTCTTTTGTTGCTGTAAAAGTTTTCCAAGGCATCTTTTGGACCTACAGTTTTGATAAACGCTCAATTTAATTCGTTGCAGACTTACACAGGATGATTGTGCAATCCTTCGGATTACTTCTGCAGGACAACGCTAAAGCAGTGGGTATATTCGAAGTAGTTCCAGTTACTTACCAGATTCCGCAATAGTTGCGTAGTTTTTGCAGTTGAATTTTACGTCCGCAACTACGGCATGCGTCAAAGTACACGGCAGGTTCGTGAGCGAGTTGTTAAAAACTAGAAGCAGCTCGTTTAAAGACGCCTAAGAACGAAGTGATAGTCCAGAGAATGTCAGCAAACCTCGGAGTTTTTGAAGCTGGAATCGGGGTGGAAAACCATTTTCGCAAAGTGCAGTTCGTACTGCGTGACGTTCCTGATACTCAGTTCTTTGACAAAACTGTTTAAACGAGAAACGAAGCTGAGCGCGCGTTGTTTTAGAACATTCCAGTTTTTGTTCTCCTGAACTTGTTTCCTGTCGTCATAAAGCGGTTGTTCTACTCACGTATAGCCACTCCCATTCTCCCACATCGGAGTCGTCAATTATGAGAAGTGGTAGGAGCGAATATTCATCGGTCAACCTTCGAATGTCTCTTGCGTAGTTCTCGCAGCGATGTTCGAAGTTGTCGTCAGTCGAATAGATGAGGTTGATGTATTTGCCGTAGCGTTCTTGTGAAGAGATCTCATTATAAGCTGGCTGATTAATCTCTTCCACGGCTTTGCGGTAATCGGCCAAAAGCACACGAACGGCAAGTTTCTCCTCTTTGAACGGACGAAAAGTACGTAGAGTGTAAGAGAGCTCGTGTTGATCCGGGGAGTTGTGACCTGAAAAACCGACAGGTAAACCAAAAAGCGTGAAGTATAAAAAACCTACCGCCTAAGCATTTTGAGGTAAACGAAGGAATTAGCGTACTCGTGGGTGGAGAGATGTAACATTCATGCCGTTTAGCAGCGTTATGCGATCGAGTCCATTGTTTGATGTAATCAAAAAGAACTTTTTTCCATTTGTCTACACATTCGATGGCGGTATCGCCAAACGCGTAAGAAAGTTTTTGGGGCACGTAATCGATGGAAATGTACCGGCCACCAACAAAAGGATGGGTGAACGCGTCGAAAGCTTTCAGACGAAACTCCGGATCAATGCAAACCATTCGAATAAACAAATCGCGGCCATTCGATGCTAAACGTGGATTTTGAAATCACATCCCCCGTAAACGGAGAAAACCGGTGCGTCTGTTTGTCCCACCCGCCCTCCTCAACTTTTTAGCCGTTGGTCCAATCGATCTGAAATTTTTTCTGGCTAGAGGAAGTTGCATGCGCGAAATCCGAAAATGTGCATTTCGACCGCCGGCGGGCACGTTCAACGTTCCGTGCCGACGTTCCGCGCCGTACCGTTTTTCGCGCCCGACCAAATTCACCCGCCCTGTGGACGAAAAGTGGCGTCTTGAAACGAAGAACATTTTATCTGTTGACCGCATCGTCAGGAAACGCCGTTGAAGAAAGTTATGATCGTCCAAAGGCGAAAGGTCGAGGCGGAAAATCGAAGAGGTCCACACTCGGAGGCGCCGTTCTCGGTTCCACGAATTTTATTCGGCAAACGAAAAAAAAAGTACCTAGAAGAAGGTCGTGCGCATCTTTTAAGACCACATTTGGGTCAAGGGAAGTTGTCACAACCTCAGGCTCATGGACCGAAAATTTTGTGTCGGTTTGAAAATTTTGGCAAATTTCAATTGCGTCGTTCTCATCGCACTTTTGACTTCAAGACATGAATGTGGGCTCGTTCGAAAGCGCAGAGTGCGGCCTTTAAGACTGCGTATATGCGTCAGCGTTGGGTTGGACCATTTGGCCCACGCACTCGTGCAACCGCAAGGCATGAAATCGCGCAAACAGCGGGCGGGTTTGGACATGCGTGGACGGAATTCCATGAAACTTCGCAGAGAGGTCGAGCACATAGTTGCCCTTCTTACCACCGTTTCACATTTTTCAAACTGTTCGTTGCTAGCGAGTAAAAAATCGTTTTGTGGTGGGGGTTTTGCACTCGAGCTTTGCGGTCGGTTTATGGTCGCCGCCGCCGCTATTTACCTTTCCATCTGCTCGAAGCAGGCGGTTTTGCATCGTTTGCCAAAAACAGCTATGGTTGTGCAAGCTGTCCCGAAGCTTGCAGTCGCAAACGACTTTCGCAGTCCGCATCCGTTTTTCTTGGAATCGTAAAAGTAAAAAAGAATAAACAGGCGGGTTTTGTTCAGAAACTGACCATTCGACAAGTTTCAATCGACTTAAACGTAGCGAAGCGCGACTCGGCGTTTTCCAGTTGCGGCGAGCGTACGGTACGTTGAACAAAGTCCACATAAGCAATCGATACGCACCTGTCTAACGACACCCCCAGCAGGGGACGGCGCGAAGCGCCGTCAACCGCTGGTTACCTATTAAATGGTCAAGTATTTTTTGCTTCGCGGAATGCTAAAATGAGGCGTTTTGGTCGGAGATAAAAAGCAAGCGTTTGCCCGCCAATACCGCGACGCATTTCGACTTTTGGCAATATAAAGCAGCCCCGGCCCCAATTTTTGGCATTCCGTGAAGCAAAAATTAGTTGACGACCCAATAATATGTTTACTCACGAGTAATATGCTCGAGTCTTTCGTCGCTGATTTGGCGATCACATTGATCTATATAAACGTATACAAACCTCGTAAATTAAGTCGTCAACTAACAGTAGTAATCATCCACAAAACGATGTAACGGAAGCAGTCCCTCTTTAGAGCCGGGCTTGACTTTCATAGCTTCAACGTCAAGTGAGTCATTGTAGCGTTTCAAAAAATCAGGAGACGGTATTCCAAGCAGCTCCACTTGTTTATGCCAAACATCCTTTTCGCTGTGACCTTCGAACAAACATTCTCCGGTGATCAGCTCGTAAAAAATGCAACCGGCTGACCAAATGTCAACTAAAACGACAATATGTTAGTTATTTATCTATTTTAACAAACCGGCTTTTGTGTACTTTCCGCCAAGGATAATTTCAGGGGCCCGGTAAGCGCGTGCGGTCACGTAAGTCGTTAGTTTCTTAACGTCAACTAATCCACTGGAGCCTTCAGTCGAAAGCCCGAAATCGATTATTTTGGTGCCAAACAAGGTGTCCACCACAATGTTTTTGGGATGCAAATCCTGAAAATCTAAAGATTTTGTAAACAACTGGTTAATGTGTATACTCTATGAATAATGTCGTATTTGTGCATGTAAGCGAGGGCGTCAAGCACCTGCTTCATCATTATGGATACAGCACGCATGTTCAAGCGCTTTCCACTTTTGATCAAATCGTCCAGGGTTCCATCGGACAACCACGCCACCATGTAGAAATCAGTGAACTCTGCGGGAGTTCTTGCTGCCGTGAACACGTCGTACAAACGTTGTATCTAAATGAGATTAACAAGAGCACACGTGAAAGATTTTTGAGTACGTTGGGATGGGAAATTGATTCAATTAATATCAGCTCTCGCCACGCGTTCTCGGCGGTGTGTTTGTTTTCGAACGGGAGTTTGTGTCGTTTGATGGCCACGTTGTTCCACCGGCCTACGTGAGCGGCACTACAAACGGATTAAAAACAAGAACAGAAGCAACTACTTACTACACAACTGCCTGCCCGCCCTCATCGACCCATCGCACATCTTCGTATTCGTCGGGAAGATGGCATTCGTCGTACTCTTTAATGAAACGAAAGTTTCTTCGCTTTGCCATCAAAGAACTTTCCGTCGGTGTCTTTCAACTAAAGCAAGAAGACCTAGCAGTGCATGTTGAAGATTCGTTTCGCCGTCGCTCGGAAAATTACTGATTAAATGAACGGCGATGAAACCGAGCAAACAAGAAGAAGCGGCGCGGCAATCGCGTATTGCACGAAGTTTATCAGCAGCGAGCTGTTTCGTTCGCCTTCTTTGTCATCCAAAATGCGTTTCCGCACGACTGAGCAAAGCGAATTGGAATTTGCACGAGACGCCGACAAACGTGTTCTTTTGCCGCTGCCGTCTTGTTTGCTCTTGTGATTACCAATTCCCCCTCTTTGTCGGAACAGGCTAAGGCTTTGGGTCGGTTTTATTAAAACAAAAAGCTCGATTCCATGTTTGCGGAAGGCAAAACCCGACGTCACTTTGGACTCGTCCCCGCCCGTCTGCAAGCGTTGTTTGTTTCGCCAGAGACGGGCACAAATGCAGACAAAAAAAGCAAAGTAGTAATCCTCTTCATTGTTGTTTTATATTCGTGCGCTTAAAACAGTCACATCTTAAATTCCGAGAATTTTTATCCAAATGATGGCAGTCTGATGGCCGCCTTCTATCCTCTTCTTCTTGAACCGAACGGAAAAAAGCGGGCGCCCAATGCGATCGCCCACTCGGGCGCTTCTTCCACTCGCCGGTCCTCTCCGCTGCCCGACACTCACGACTTCGCTGCAGCTCGTCGAGCGGAGTGGGCAGCCGCTGAGTGGAGCGCGTCGTGCTCTCCGTAACACTCGGCGGGGCATCCTTTTCTCCAGTCGTCGGTGCCCGCAGCGGCGGTCGCGGTGGCCGAGTGGATTACGCGGTTGCTTTGTGAGCGCGTCGAAGAGGGCGGCTTCCGAAGAGAGAGGGCCGGCCGACTTGACTCCACGGCGGCGAGTTCTCCGGTCGAACGATAAAACCCCGCTTACAAGAGGACGGGGCGGCGCGGAGATCCTCCCTACGTTTTTTCGACTGCGCACTCGGCGGTCCCTCGTCCCGCCCACTTCTTCCCGCTGCACTCCATCTCCCCTCCAAATGGCCGCCGACTTTCAGTTTGATCTCCTCCCACTGCCCGTGAATCTCCTCCTCTTGCTCGCTTCTCCGGCGCGCGCTCCCGCAACGGACGGAGGAGTGTCCAGCGCGCCTTCTTTCGGGCTTCTCTCCGCCGCCTACTCCTTCGAAGCGGGAGAGGAGTGGGCGTTTCGGCGGTCGTCCACTCGTTCAACTCGCGCCTCCGTCCGCCGGCCGTCCGCCGATTTCCCGGAGAGCGGCCGGCCGGTGGGGTCGAGCGAGCGGGGCGGATGAGTAGCCGTCGGGTTGTTTGCTAAACGCAGTGCTCCCATTGGACTCGTGGAGCAGTCAGTTCGATTACGGTTCTTCCGAGCACTAACTGCTGCAATCACGAATGCCGTCCAAACAAGAAAAAACGGGCCAAATTAACATATGCGTGTTCGCAAACGACTGCTGGCCACCCACCTGCTCGCCACTCTCCTTTTGCAATCGCCCGTCTGCCCGGCATTTCGGCCTTCTTGTTCGTCCATTCACTCGTGCACGCCCCCTCCACTCGCCGCTCGCAGCCCGCAACGAACGGCCGACACTCCCGTCTGGCGGCCGAAAGAACGCCGTCGAGTTCCGTCCTTCCAGTTTCTCCCCCACTCGCCGTCCTCCGTTTCATCCCCCGAATTCTCGTCGCCCATCCGCCCGCTCTGCCACTCGTTCGTCAACGAGTGGGCGGCGGGACGTCCGCTTCGATCAAGACGGCGAGTGTAGAGTGCGCGGTCGATTCGGGCACGCGAGGCGGCCGCCCACTCCCTCGAAATCCAGCCCGCCGAACACGAGCGGAAGAAAGCGGGCGATCGGCGCTCTCAAGGGGATCGGCGGCGAGGAGGACGAGCGGAGAGACGCGCCGAAGTCGTGGACGCGAGCGGAGAAGAGCGGGCGGGAGGTCGCGCGATCCCGCCCGTCGATTCGAGGCGGGCATTCGGCGGAGAGGATCGACGGCGAGTGTCCTCGAGTGGGCGGGCGGGAGCAGGCGGACGCCATCGATCGGCCGGTGGTAGTGGACGGGAGGACGAGCCGGGCGGTGAGAAGCCCCAGTGGAGCGACTCCCGAACACTCCCCACTGTCTGCCCCGTCCGCCCACACACTCACCACCCGCCGCCTCGAGCGACGAACCGAGAGGACGGCCGCCTTCCGGGGCGCCCACTCGGCCGATCGAAGCGGCCGGTCGGTGGGCGCGTCTTCCCGCCCGCCGATCGCCCCTCCCGCTCGCCGCTCTCCCGACTGCCGGCCGACCGACCGCCCACTCATTCGAGAGAGGACCGCCCAGCAATCCCCGGCCGTCGAGCCCGCCTTCTGCTCCCCGTTGGATGCTCTCGCTTTTGTTTGAGGCAAGAGTTTATTCGATCGATCAGAGGCGGGAAATGGGCATCATGTTGGGGTAGACGGAGGGGAGGATCTTCCGGCCACACTTGCTGCTCATGAGCCCGTGGAAGCCGGCCGGTCCGTCCACGTCCAGCCGGCTTTTGCGGAGTGCGTCGACGGCCAAACGGAGGAGCGAGTCGGGCGTGCTGAAATGAAAGTGAGTGGTTGAAAGCGACGGGGAGAACTCACTGGAAGAGCACGCGGTAAACGTTTCTTTCCGCATTGTACCCGTTCGCGCCGAGAATTAGCAGTTGGTTGTCCTCGCCCGTCTCTTCGTCCACAAATGGAGATAGTTGGAGGATAATGCTGTTCCCAAACGGCCGTTTTTTCCAAACTCGTTCCTTCAAGTTGCAACGGTAGATGGAGCGTTCGAAACTACAGTTGTGTCCGTAGACGTACACGTATTTAGTGGACCAAAAATACGGTTGGAAACAGAACTGCAAAGACTAATCATGAGATAAGCGCGAATAAACACATCTCACTTTTCTACCGCGGTCACCTGCCAGGGTGCTTGTAGTCCACTGCTTCGTTTTGATGTCGAATTCGTGCAAGCAATCCAGATCCTTTCCCAGTATTGGAAGCCCATACACCAGTTGCCCGTTTTGCCAAAGCCGTAAGAAAACGGTCCGTGGTTTGTTTGCTCGTCCCAGTCCGCGTCGAGGTGATTCTCATTGATGTTTAAGCGGACGAATCGAAGTCGGCTGGTCCCTCTAGCTTGAAGCACCGCTCGATTAACTTCAACATCCGTTCCTTTGATGGCCGTGATCACATAAACGCTGGACGGGTCCCGTGATAGTAGAATCCGTTTGAACGTCCCGTTTTCAACGTTCAACTGCAGCAACCACAAAACGGATGAAGCCGTCGCAATGATGGTAGTCGGGTTGACGATCACAAAGTCGTCGATGCACATGTCATAAGATCCGGCGGGATTGAAAACTCTGCAACAACATCCATGCAGTGAAGCAGAAGTTTGACTCACATTTGGGTGTTGCGGACGAGATCAACCGCCCAAACACGCGGAGTACCTTCGAGCACAACGTACGCGTAGCGACCGTTGTGCGAAAAGCGCACACAATTGTCCCTCTACAATCGAAAGATGAAAAATCGCACGTAAACAAAAGGCTACCTTCATTCCTAGCACGCTGTATGGCTGTTTCGGCTTTTCCACGAACTCGTGAGGGAAGGTTGAAGATTCGTGCATTACAAACAAGCGCAGTTGGTAGACGCCTGACTGCTCCATTTCGCCGCCAACCGCGCTCCACTGTGACTCGAGCGGAAAGAAAGCCGGCCGCCGAACACGCGGCAGCAGCACGAATGAACGCGCCTGCCTGCCCGCCGCCCAGCCGGCCGCCGCGTCCGCCGCTCGCCTGCCCGCGTGTTCTCAGAGTGCGCAATGGGGACCGCGAGCACTCCAGCGGGCGGGCAGAACACAAGAGAGCAACTTGATCGGGTCGGCCCACGAGCAGGAGATCCCGTTGGTCGCGCGACACACCACGCGGAAGGTGGGCGAACTTTCGACTGCCCACTGGAGACTGCCGATCAGGGCGCGCACACACGAATCAGCGGGCAGAAACGAGTGGACGGGCTTTCGGGGAGACGAGTGCCCAAGGAGAGCGGCTGGTAGGAGGGCTCCGCTTGCTTCGACCGACCGCTCGCCCGCGTGTTCCCGCAGTGCGCACTCCGCCGCCCCTCCGCGCGCACTCGAGCCGCCCGCCGCCCCGACTGCCCGCGAGACCGCCGGCCGCTCGGTGCGGGAGATCCGCCCGCTGCTCGCCGCTCCTCTCCGCCGCGTCCAGCACGCGCCCGACCGCCCCGCCGCCCATTCGGCCGAACGGACTGGAGAACACGAGCGGGGCGACGAGCCGCCCGGCCGCCGTGGTCCCGTGGATCCGCGCGCCGACTGCCGAGCGGGCGGCCGGGCGGCGAGTCCAGCGAGGAGGGCGGCGAGGAAGCGGGCGGGCGGAGTGGACGGAGCGGCGGACTGCGGGGAAGAACGCCCCACAACACGCAATCGAACGAGCGCCCAGTTCGATCGATCGGCCGGCTTCTTCGCGGCGCCCGACCGTTGGGATCGCCGCCGCTCTCGGCGGTCGACGGCGGCGGCCGCTCGTCCACTCGCCGCCCACTCGGCTTCTTCCGACGGCCGCCGCCACCCGCCCGCTTCCGTCGAGCGGCCCGCCGAGAAGCCGCCAGCCGACCGACCGGCGGCCACTCCCGCAGCGAAGCGAACGGTCGAATCGAGCGGACGGGCGGCTCTTCCGCCCACTCCCGACTGCCCACGAGAACGAGCGGCCGCCCACCACTCGAATGGCGGAAGAAGGGGATCGCCGCCGAGTGGACGACCCGCCCGTCGGCCGCCGTAGTCCAGTGGAGACGGCGAGTGGTTGCCGCCGAGTGGGGAGCCGTGGAGATTGTAGAGCGATCGGGCGGCAGCAGGGCGAGGGAGTGGCCGGCGGGTCGAATACACGGGTTGACCGGAGAAGACGGCAAGGAACGACGACTGGTGCAGCAGGGTAGCGGATTCTCACATAAAGACGGCGGAGAGGCAATGAAGGGGCAAATGCGGAGTTGTTTGGTGGAGCATGGGGGCATGGATTTCAGTCTAAAAATCGATTGAAGAAGGCGGTCTTTTCTTGTTTATTGAGCGTGGAGGCGAGACTCTAGTTTTTATTTGGTTGACGAGCGGACTTGCCTAGGAATTTATTCCGTTTTTTCTATCGGGTGACTTTATTTTATTAGAGTTGCTACCGCGAACGCTTTAACAAGCCGTTTAAATAATCTTTGTTTTGCATCCTTTGCTAACGCCGTTCGTCTTTTCTGCAAATCCCTGTTGTTAGCCGGCAGGGATTGCGTGAAAGCGAGCTCGCGACTTTTGATCACCTCTTTTTGTCCGTTGTTCACGCTCTTGTCAAATATTTCAAAGCAATTGGAACAGCAACCAAAGCGTGGTTTATATTCCGCCAGCGGCCACTTATGAGGATGTGCTTTTCGCTAGAAAGATTTTCACTATCGCGCTTTATTCCGTCTTGTTCAACTTCGGACGCTTTACGTGAAAAATGTTCGTTTACGGCCGGCCGCTTTTCCGTTTTCAGCAGCTTTCCAATACTCTCGCAACGATCGTCGTTTCTGCACGCAAGAAACAACCGCTGCGGCCATCAATCCAGTCGGCCGTCCATCTCTCGCCACTCGCTGCCCGTCGAGTGGTCGAACGAACTCGAGGGCGCGATCAGCCGTTGGACTGTTGCTGGGGATTCAGCTGGACGTCGAAAAAAGAGAGGCTGCAAAGGTGGGAGCTTCTTTCACGTGCATTGCTCGTCGGAGAACTGGTTCGATTATTCCGTGGCGTGTGGTGCAATGGCGACGATGAGTGTTGCCGGTTCGCAAAGCGGACTGCAAGCGAGTGGCGGTTATTCGCTTGGCGCTGCATGGAGATTCGGTCAGACGTCGAAGTCTTGCTCGTCTTCGTCGACTGCAGTCGTTTTCATTTGCGGTATGCTCTGCACTCACTTCAACGGGCATCACTCGCGTTTATGAGTTGCACGTCATTTTTTCTTTTCGTTCGCTGCAAGGGTCGGGGGATTCCATTTTGCTTCGGACGGGAGTACATCGACAATATTTTCTGTCCGTCGTATCGAGCAGCTCGGTGGTTATTCCAGGCGAATTTCGGCATTAATGTTCTACAAATTGATGACAATGGAAGCCCTGCCGTTAGTGAGTTATGCACTCCATTCAACCAGCAGCTTTATTCCGTGTACATCTTTTTCTTTTTGTGCCAGCTCTGCAAGCATCTTACGACCAATAAACGAAAGATGTTCCTGCTCGCTTTCCATCTCTGCTTACCACTCCAGCCCACTTCACCCATTCGTTGCATTCGAACAGCAAAAGCGGAGGGCGCCCTTCGTTGCAGCGAGTGGTGGGCGGCTCGGTGAAACGCGGAGAAGAGCGGGCGGCGAGCGGCGGCCGGTCGGCTCGCCCATACTCCCGTCTGTTCGACGGGGCTCTTCGCTTTCGGGTAGCTGCAATCTTTCTTTGTGGCTGGCGGCTGCGGGATGGGGCAATGCCTGATTCGTTTGGGGGCAGGTGGGCGCTTTTTTTGTGTTCTGCGGGCGCTATCAAACGGGGAATTTCGCGTCCACGAAAAGGTCGATGAGTTCATTCACTAGAAAAACGACACTTGCGGCCATCAATCCAGCCGGCCGTCAACCTCTCGCCACTCGCTGCCCGCCGAGTGGTTGGACGAACTCGAGGGCGCGATCGCACGTCGGAGTGTTGCTCGGGTCTCCAGCTGGATGTCGAAAGAAGAAGGATTGCTGTCAAAGCTTCTTTCACGTGCGCTGCTTTGGGAGAGCTGGGTCGTATATTTCGCGTGAAGCTAGTAATCGATCTTGACGGTAGCCGCGTTCGTCCAGCGACTTACAAGTGAGTGGCGGCTATTCGCTTAGCGCTGCACGGAACTTCGTCGGGACGTCGAATTTCTTGCAGGTCTTCGTGGACCGCAGCCGCTTTCATCGCCGGTCTACTCTACACTCGCTTCAACGGACCTAACTTGCGGCCAGGAGTTGCTCTTCTTTCCTATTTGTTGATCACTGCAGAAGTGAGCGGTTTTCTTTCGACTGCGCAACCAAATGCATTAAGTTTATCTTGTATGACTTGAATGTATCGAACAGTTTGGTTTTTATTCCAGATGCAGTGCGGTTTGTGAGGGCAAGTGGACAAAAGATCGATTCACTGCCAGCTGTCGAGTCATTGAATTAAACCAACTCCTGTATTCCGCGTACTCGTTCTGACGTTCTTATTCATTCGCTAGATAGACAAACATTGAAACAATCAATGAACGGAAGATGGCTCGCCCGTTTTCCTCTTTCGCCCACCACTCCAGCGCAGTTCGCTCGCCTGCCGCATTCAAAGCTGCCGAGAAGGAGGGCGTCGTTCGTTGCAGCGAGTGGTGGGTGGCTCAAAGAAACGCGGAGAAGAGCGGGCGGCGAGCGGCGGCCGGTCGGCTCGCCCACACTCCAGTTCGCTCGACGGGGCTCTTTGCTTTCGTGGTGCTTCGATCTTTTTTTCTGGCGATTGTGGAATGGAGATTGCGTTTGATTAGTTCGAAAGCAGGTGAACGTTCTTTGCTTTTTTCGTTGTTGGTGGGCTTTACTTCTAGGCAAATTCCATGCGAACTTTGATTTTTGTGACTGTAGTTGCTCTTTTGCTGACAAGTAAAGCAAACTCAGTTTTGGTTTGTTGGCGATAAACGCGATTTGTATTCCGCGGCGCCTACTAGTGCCGAACGCCTCGATTTTCTGATCATGGTTCGTATCATAGCATTCATTTAATCAGAAAACAACACCGTTAGAGGAGGAATTATTCCGTGCGGCATACGCTCTGTTAATCGCGTTTTATCAACTCAACCAGGGGCACACAACCGTTTGTTATTTTAGATGTTCGCCATTTATTTCTACCGCTTCTTTTTTCATTCGACGTCCAATCCATCAATAACAAAAGCAAATTCCATACGAGTAAAATACCCTGCGTCCACCAAAAAATAACACCCGACCGTCGACTCCCCACTCGCCATCCGCCGGCCGGCCGTCGGGCGCCCGAACGCGCGACGAAAAGCAGCGGAAAGCGGCGGGCGGCGGGCGGGAGAAAAAAGCGGCGAGCGGCGACGGCGGCCGACTTGACCGCCGCCGCCCAAAACGAGCGGGCGGCGGGGAGGAGGCCTCGCGGTCGCTTTCCTTGCGTTGAGCGCGGCCGGCGGCAGGCAGCGAGCGGGGAGAACAGACTGGAGACTACAAAGATGCATCGAAGAACTCCCCACTCTGTCGACCTTTCGTGTGAATGAAAGTGAACCAACAACAACCACCGTTCACCGCACATTCACAAACAAGCAAGCAACAAAGAACCCCCAGGCTGTCCCTTACAACTCCCCGCTCCTCCCCGCCGACTTCACGCGAGCCGATCGCTGTGCGGCTCGACGAGATGCGGAAGGTCGCCGGCTTCCTCGGGCGGCCCGCGGCGACTCAAAGGCGGCCGCTCGCTCGCGATTCTCCTCGCCGGCTGGCCGCTCGGGAATCTCCGGAACGAAACAAACAACAAAGCAATCAAAGAAATGCTCGAAGACGCCCACGCGTGATCGACCGACCGGAACGAGCGGGAAGGCGGCGGGGAGGAGGCGGGAGCCCCCCGCACTGCCGGCCGGAAGAGCGCCGAGTGGAGCGAGTGGACGAGCAGTCGGGCGGCCGCCCGCGGGACTGCTCGCTGTTGCGCGCCGGCCACGAGCTCCCCGTTGAAGGCGGCGAGGAGCCCGGCGGTCTGATCGCTGCGGCCGCGCGGAAGTGGGCGGAGTTCGGGCGGTGGAGAGAAGGCGGGAGCAACCGACAAGCGGCGGGCAGCGGGGACTCCGGCGGGATTTCTGCCCGTCGAGTGAACGGAGGGAAGAACCCCCCGGCCGGCCGATCGCCCGCATTCCTCGAGCACGACCGGCCGGCCGGACGAGCGGCGGGCGGAGCGAGTGGCCGCGAAGAACCGCCGAAAACTCGCCGGCGATTCGAACGACCGCAGCGGGCGCACGTGGATTGAGGGCGCTCGTCGGGGCGGTCGGGCGGCCGCCGAGATCGAAGCGTCGAGTGGTCGTGCTCGCGGAGATCCCCGAATGCTCGCTTCTTTCTCGTGGCGGCGATCGTTCTGCTCGTTTCACGAGTGTCCCGTTCGCGGTGGAAACGCCGCTCGAGCGGCCGGACGGCGAGGAGAACCGCGTGGAAGTGGGCGAGAAGTCGAGCGGAAAGAGCGGGGAGGCCGCCGTTGGGCGCTCGTCCACTCGCCGCTTTCGGGCGCGTCGGCCGTCTTTTTTCTCCGCCCGCCCGCCCGCTCTCTTGCGCGCCGCTCGCGCCCGGCCGCCGGACGCCGCCGCCTCGCCGCCCGCCGATTTCGCCCGCTTTTCGGCGTGTTGCGGGCGAGAAAGTGGGTGCTTCTTGCGATCATTCGGGCGTTGATTGACGGTCGTTGATCGCGTGAATTTTACTGGGCATTTTCAGGCTGCTGGGAGCTATAATGGACGGATTTTGATTCGAATTGGATTCTGGTTGAATAGAATCGCGATTCGATAACAATAAAAGGTCGGTTTACCATTGTGCAGCGGTCGCTCGAGAACAGAAAAAACTTGTGAGAATTAATATGTATTAGAATAACGACAAGAACGGAACGGCTGACGCTTTGACGGAATAATTTCTTGCATTCAGCTGGAAAACGAGGGTAAACAAACACGTACGTTCGACGGAATAGAAAGTAAGCCAGCTATGGCGAAGAAACACGGTTTAAAGCAAACGTGTTTTCGAAACAATTTCGCCGTTGAATCCGTGTGTTCTAGTCGCTTCTTCCGCACACGGCCACTGACATCGATCGGCTTGCAGGTTACGAACAATCGAATCTTTGCTATCACGGGCGAAACGGAATAAACCGACGGCGATCCCCTTTCATCTCCAGCGAAAAGTAAACAAGTGGATCCCCTCAACGCCCTTCGAATAACGTGGAGATGAGTGCAGTCGGCCGCTCGAAGCTCACTCGCCATTCGAAGCGGGCAACTCGCGAGTCGTCTCGGGGATCCCCCGCCCCTTCCACTGGGAGGGGGCAGTCCTCCAGCGAGTGTGGAGGTCGCCCGTGCTGGAGAGCAGCCGGCCGACTGGCGGCAGACGGGCACTCCCGCCCCGAATGCCCGCCGGCCGCCGAAAGAAAGCGGTCGTCCACGGACACGAGTCGCCGTCCAACGCTGCCGGCTGCGGGCTGTCGCTCGCACTGCCGTCCATGGTGGAGGGCGGTGGAGGAATTGGCACAAAGGAAGGACGGGAAGCTCGAGTTGAGCACGTGGAAGGAAGATCCTCGGGAAAAAGGGCGAAGTTTATTGACGACGGAACGAACTACAGACAGGGAGGACGGCGGACCGTCGGAGAGGCGCGAGGGCCGAGGAACGAGGCGGCGGACCGCGAGGAGGCGCTGGGGCCGAGTGGGCGCTGGGGCCGAGTGGGGAGGAGCGGGCAGGGCCGCGGAGAGAAGGGGGGTGGAGAGGGGCAGAATGGACGGGCGGGCCGCCGCTTAAATACGAGTGGGCGAACGGGGGGCGGGATGACGCAAGAGCAGACGAGACGGCGGGGAGCGAACGGGGCGGAGATAAGCGGGCGGCCGGGGCGCCGATCGGGCGGACGAAAACAAGCGAGAGGAGGGAGAAATAGCAGGGGGAGCAAGAGAGACGGCAGAACTAATCGACAAACGAACGGGAGGATTGAACGAAGGAAGTCGGGATCGAGGATTGGAAGTTGGGGGACAGAGAGACGAGAGGACGGACTCCTCCGGCGGCCGACCGAGTCGGATCGGGGTTGAGTGGTCGGGAAGATCGGGGTCTCCAGGCGGGTGGCTCGGACGCATCGGCGAGTGGAAGATCGAGGTGGCCGATTGAGTTTGAGACTGCTGCGCGGTGGCGGACTTGGAGCGGCGGGTCCTTTGGATCGCTGGACGTTGATGCGATCGCCGGAGGCGGAGGAGGCGAGCCGGGCGGGTGCTGGACGGAGTTGAGGGCGGCCACGTGGAGGCGAGTGGCGGCGGCTTCGAGCGGGGGGATTCCCGTCCCTTCCCTTGGAGAGCGCCCGTCACCTTCTGGGAGGCGCGCCGGGGATGTCCGTTGGATGGAGAGGAAGAAGAGAGGAGGAGATGTGATCCCGACGGCGAGGGGAGAGAGAGGAACTACAAACGAATTGCCGGAGGCGAACAGGGAAGAAGAACGAGGGGAGGAAATGATTGGACGGCGAACAAACAAGGGAGGAACAGTTGGATGGAATCAATTGACTGATCACTGGGTTGAATTCAGCGGCTTCGTCCCGTTCGAGTGGGCGTCCAGAGAGCGGGTTTCGGCGACGAGTTTGGAGGAGCCGACAGGGCCACACCAAACGGGAATCGAATGGAGGACGAAGAGAACTCGCACGATGAGTTCGGTAGATGCGTGGCTAAGCGTCGGTCGGCTCGTGCTGTATGACGAGTGAGCTCGCTTCGCGAGTGATAATCCTGAAAGAGAAGAAGAATGAGATCGGCGGAATAAGAGCGCGTATTTCTATCAACGAGCATCAAAAAGAAGTGATTGTGCGCGGATCGTCACCAGGATGACGGCGAGCTGTTCATCCAAATCGTGTTCGGAATTCCTTCGTCAATGCCTCTTGTCTTTGAACGAATGAAAGGACCAGCCACCCTCAATTGCAACCGGTTGATAAGCAAGTGAGTGAATGGAAACAGGGAAAAAATTCTCGATCACTCGTGTCTTCACAACACGAATTCCAATAGCTGGTTCCGGAATAACATATAAGTCCCGCAATCACCAACAACGCGGCAAACGGCAGCGGTGGTTCGCGAAGAATTCCGCCTTCTTCTGTTCCTCTGGCGGAAAGCAGCGTGGAGAGCGAATAGTCGAGACGCCTTGTACGCCCGCCGCCCACTTGCCACTGCCGCGTGGCCACGGTCTCTTCTTTCGGTTGGATCCGCCCACCACTCGCCCACTCGCCGGCCGATCCGCCCACTCCGCCGTCTTCCACGGCCGACCGCCGCTCTCGACCGCCGGCTTCGATCCCGCCGGCCAACGGGACTCCCGCCCCGCAATCCGCCGCCCATCCCACTGGACTACGCGGACGCCGTGGGGGCCGCTGGACGGGCGGCGGGCGTCCGGCCGGCAGTCGGCGGTCTTTGCGCCCAGTCCTGTCGGGAGTGCGCCCTCCGGAGCTTGCGGCCTGAAAAGAAAGCGGTGAACACGAGCAGCGAGGTCGAAGAACACGCCTGCCTTCTCATCAACGGCGGTTGTCAAACCAACCGCCCTCTCCGATTGAAACTAAACGCCGTCCACTCGACGGGTTTCCTCGTCGACAGACGCAGAAACAACTGCGTCGACAGCATGAATGCTTCGATTTGAGTATGGCGAACAGTTCGTAGCAGAAGAAAACGGGTCCGACGGTCAACGGCTCACGATGATTTGCGTGCGTAAAGTGCTGAAGTCGTCACTAACCTACTGTTGCCTGAATAACCGTCCGTATTCTCCCAAACGCCCCAACGAACAAAAAGTGGACGCATAAAGCACGAATTGTAGAAACAGTGATTTCTTTGGTACCGTACAACAGAAGGTGCCCAACCATGGCTAGTGGACGCAAGCGAGAAGCGGCAATCTAATTGTGTTTCCAGCAAGTGAGATCAGCGTTGAACTTTTTTGCTAAACGAACTGAAAGCACCGCGATGTTCAAATATTCCAAAAACAATAATCACCGAAATGCGAGCGTTTCTCGAAACAACGACTTTATAAATTACGAATAAAAAGACGGTCAATCGGAGATCAACGGAATTTTTCGTAATACAGATCTTTTGACTCGACTCAAACCCACACATTTACAAGTCCAATGCAATAAAAGAAGTAAGCAAACGACGACCAAACAAAGTAAGAAATATTTCACTGCTCAACGCTAGACTAGTCCTCTCCAATCCGACTATCCCTAAACGACCAAGAGAACACTCCGGCCACTCTATTTCGACGACGTCCTTCCCGCTCGTTCCTTCAGCAAGCGAACCACCGACTCGTGCAGCGAACGACTCGCTCCGTCAGACAAAATTTAGCAACAGCATTAACCAACCGCCCGCTGCCGGCCGCCCGCCACTCCCGAGCGGCGAGTCGAATGGCCGCCCGCCTCCCCCTCGGAGTGGGCTATCCGCCTTTCGACCAGAAGTGAGAGCACGGGCGAGCGGTGGGAGTCTCCGCTTTCCGATGGCCGGCGCCCTCCGGCCGGCCGTCCGCCGAGTGGTCGCCCGAAGAAGCGAGTGGCGGGCGGAGAGGAGGGGCGGCTCTCGCGGCTTCTTTCCGGAGTGATCGGCGAGTGCGTGGATGGACGACGGCGAGCGGTGCGGGGAAGCGGAGAGCAGTCGACCGCCCACTCGCTCCTTCCTCCGGCCACTCGTCCGCTCTTCGCTGCCGCCCACTCGATCCGCCGAACAGCCGCCGACAACCGGGGACTCTCGCCGCCCTCCGCCGCCTTCCGCCGGCCGCCCGCTCGCTGCTGCTGGAGTTCCACCGGCGGCGTCGAGTGGTCACCGAGGCGGAAGCCCGCTACTTCACGCACCAAGCGAGCGCTCTTTGTTCCGCTTCGTCCCCTCACTCGCCGCTTTCAGCTCGTGGCCGGCTGCCAGCACCTGCACGGCCGGCAGATCATCCATCGGGACCTGAAGCTCCTCTTCCTCGACGATCACCTGCAGCTGATGGTCAAAGACGGGCAGCAGAGGCGGACGCTCTGCGGCACGCCCAACTCCATCGGTTCGTTCCCTCCTTTCGTCCTCCCACTCCCGCTGCTCAAGGCCGGCCACTCGTTCGAGGTGGACGTGTGGGCGACCGGCTGCATCCT
The DNA here is from genome assembly GCA_024699865.1 of Aphelenchoides fujianensis. Lineage (NCBI taxonomy): Eukaryota > Metazoa > Nematoda > Chromadorea > Rhabditida > Aphelenchoididae > Aphelenchoides > Aphelenchoides fujianensis. Next base: position 529,884 of record JAMPIO010000015.1, on the reverse strand, counting down.
CCACACGCTGCTCGTCGGGAAGCCGCCATTCGAGACGCTGTCGTTGGAGGCGAGTTTCCTCCGGTCTTCCCTCCGATTTCGACCGCTCTCGCTGCAGCAAACGTACGCGAGGATTCGGCGGAACGAGTACGTGATACCGACGCGCATCGGGCGGCACGCGCACGAGATGATCGCCGCCCTGCTCGCGCCGCAGCCGGAGGACCGCCCGACCGTCTTCTCGCGCGGCTTCCTGCCCGCCGCGCTGCCCGTCTCCTGCCTCGTGTCCGTGCCGCGCTTCAACCAGGAGAACCTCTCGGGCGGCATGATCGACGTCTGTTCCCCCTTCCACTCCCTCCACTCGCCTCCGTTTTGCTCGCTTTCAGCCGGAGACTCGTCTGGGCGACGTCGCGCGCCCGCTGCAGCCGCCCGTCGTGCAGGACGCCGCGTCGATGATCGTGAGCAGCCGAAAGGCGAGCGAGAAGGACGAGACGCCGATCGTCGAGCCCCTGAACAACGCGGCCAATCAGCCGGCGCCCTTCTTCTGCCGACAGGGCGAGCAGGTGCCGACTTACGATCGTGAGTGTCCCCCGAATGCTTCCTTGATCGTTCGATTGATTGCAGTGGACGTGCGGGACGAGCACCTCGCTTCGAGTGGGTGGACTGCGCGGAGAAGGACGGCCTCGCCTGCCAGCTGTGCGACGACTCGGTGGGCGTCCTGTTCAACGACCACACGAAACTGTTGGTTGATCCGAGCGGGCAGTGAGTTCTCCTTTGTTCTGCCCACTCCTCCACTCCGCTTGCAGTCGGCTCCAGTACATCGACGCGACGGGCGCCGAGTACGCGCGGAAGCTGGAGAAGACGGTCGAGCTGCTCGCGGAGTTGCGCTCGTACATGATCGAACCCCTGCGATCGGCGGGCGAGCGGCTGCCGCGTGGCGGTCAGGAGTTCGCCCGCTTCGCGTGCCCGAGCGAGTGGTTCCGCTCGGACGTGGCCGTCGTGCTGCTGCTGACGGACGGCTTCTTTGCGGGGAGTTCCTTCCATTGAATCAATCAGTGGGTTGCTTGCAGGACCACACGAAGCCGATCGTCTCGCCGTCCATGCGGGCGGCGACGTTCGGCGACCCGCAGCGCCGGCCGCCCTCGTCGAGGCGGGCTGCTCGCACGAACTCCGCGAGCGGCTGCAGTGCGCGAAGGCGATGGTCGATCGGATGCTCAGCCGCCGCAAGACGGAGTCCTGACCGGCCGACCATTCGTTGTTTTCTTTGCAACGCCGTCGTTCGAGTTCGTCGTGCGGGTGTACCGGACGAAACGGCGCCTTTCTTTCACTTGCCTACAGGAGTTCTCTCTCGCTTCATCCCTCTCATCGACTGAGCGGACGAGCCCCACTTGTGTTCCACGCATCCGCTTCTTTCTGTTCGAGGGCAGAAATTTCGGGATGTCATTCGATTGGAGATTCTCGCCTTCAGTGAGCAGTCGGTGCAAATCGGAGGAAGAAAGGAGTTCTGGAGGGCCGGGCAACCAGCAGGAGCAATGCGAGAATCTCTTCGTTGTTCACGAGCACGTGGATAACCGTCGTCTTTCATAGCGAATGAATGGTGTGCTCAGAAAGCGTGATCGCGGGCTGAGAAGTGGGCGAGTGGTCGAACGCCAATGTGAAGCGAGTGCCCGCTCGTCTGTGGGGGGCCGTCCGCCCTCTTCTTTCCGCTCGAAAGAAGAAGAAGCGGCCGGACAAGCGGAAGATGGCCACTCGTCGGAAGAGCCAGCGACCAAACGCTCCAGTCGGCTGCTCGACGGGCGGCCGCGGAGTCCGGCGAGTGGAAGGCGGCTGTTGAGGACTCGGCGGAGGGGACGTCAATCGGCCGGCCTGAACGAGCGGCCAGGGTGAAGGCGGGCGGAGGGCGGCGGGACTCACCGTTGGCCTCGATTGTTGAAGGTGTGAGGGAACCACGTGAAAAGAATGCGGGAGGGAGCGGGGGAGAGGAGAGGCGGCGACAAAAACGAGTGTAGAGTTCGAAGAAGCGAGTGGGTGCCGCACGAGAGCCGTCCGGACAGGAACCACCGATACGCGTTTGTCTTTTCAGTGGACTTGCTTCAGCAGACGATCGATTGCGGTTGGACTGCAGGACGAGCAGTGGCCGATTGCTAGGAGAAATGAACAGAAGACAAACGATGGGTGATCATGGGTTCTTTCCTGTGCTCTGCCAATCAGAGGAGTGGACGTTTGATTCCGTTGTAAACGTTCACTTCTTTAATGAAGTTGTAAGATCGTTGAGGAGCGCACTTTTGTGTTTCGACGGTGGACTTATTGACCATTTATTCCGTTGCGTGCCGCATCAAGGGTTTTTGAACAAGAGGACGTCCGGAGAGACTTTTTGCAGTGAACAGAAACAACTCCTCGCTCGCTCTTGTCGAGTAGCAAGGCGTCTGCTACCTTCTTTGCCGGGTGAACCATCGGTTGTGGAGGATGCTTCTTGCTGTTCGCGTCTCTTTTTATCGGGTTATTCCGCCACGAATTTCGAGCATTCTTTTTTTGCACCGCCTGCGTTTCCCTGCTTCTCTTTCGGCTTCTGCCCAATGAGAGCACTCCATCTTGATTGCCCACGTGCAAGCGGGTCGTTTATTCGAATGCCGACCAGAGTGTCCGGAGATCGATTCTTTCGACGCCCGTTCGTTTGCTGCCGGGCTTCTCGCCGATTGTTCGCTCTTGCACCAGCTGATCACGTCGTTGGAAGTGGACAAAGCAGCTGCTTTATTCCGAGCACTTCACTTTCCTTGGGAGAATGGTGGTTTGTTTTGACAGTTGTATTCGCTCTTCTTTTGGCAGTCTTTTTCGTTCATGTTGGTGGCGATTCCGCGCATTTGATGATTTGCACTGCTGCATGCTCGCTGCAGAGACTGACGGTGGCATAGGTTGCATGCCCGAATGCTGCTCGTTCTTCTCATGCTCTGCTTGCTGAAGGAGCTTCATTGATCACTCTTGCAAACACGAGCATCGGCAGTGGGTACTCTCCGATCAGAAGTCGTTGAATCGATCCCAACATTCACGTTCGTTCTCGCCCATCCACCGCTATCTTCTTTCTGTCTCGCTCGGCCATTCACTGCGGGAGATCTCGTTTTGTACGTTTTCATTAACGAATCGAGCGGTAAAGGAGTTTCAACGGCTGCACGATGCTATGCGACGCTTTCTTTTGTTCTTTGCAGCATTCGGTTTGTTTGCTTCTTGTTATTCCCTTGTTTTCCCACCGTTGCATGACCAAGAGCTCGTCTTCAAAGCCCCTTTTTATTCCGTGCCAAGGACTTCGCAATCTCAGGGATACATCCGCTTCTTGGGCATTTCTTAAGCTTCCAAAGTTCTTGTTCGCTGAGGTCGTTTGGTGGTCTTCAATGGCGATTCGGTTAGCTCTGGACAGAAATTCCAAAACAGTGTGCCGCTCTCATCGCGAGCAGGCCGTCCGCAAGTTCACGCTCGTTGATCGCAGCGCCATTGCCAATGCTCGGCTTTGTTCCCGACACAACGAGCATCACTGATGGCATCGAGTCGTTCGTTGTCCTCATCAGCGGGGAGTTCGGCGGTCTTTCTTTTGGATGCGGAGAGGAGTGCTCGACATTCATTTCTTCTGATCGTACAGGAACGATTATTCGTTTTTATTTCGTTTCCTGTTGTTGCCTTGCGGCCAATTCGGAAGTCATTTCATGCTCACACATCATCTCTCGATTTAGGCAGGGCATAGTAACCGAAGGCGGGCGTCGATTCGTATTCACGCGTTTCGGTCTTAGTTTACCGTTTCCGTTCTCGTTCGAGCTCCGCATTCAAAAGGCAACGAGGAGTCCGCTCACGCTTCTTCTTCCAAACAGCGGCGACATCTTTCGTTACCCCTCGCTTTCTTGCCGCTCTTCTGTTGCCCGCCATTCCGCACACCACTCGTGAGTGGAAGGCTGCTCGTTCTCCCTTTTTTCCAGTCCGCACCGAACACGGCGGTCTTTCTTCTGGTTTCTGTTCGGGATGGGCGGCATTCGATTCTTCTGACTGCTCGACGGCAAGGCGGTTGGTTTTATTCCGCGAGTTGTACGTAGAGTTTGTTGCTTGCGTTAACAGTGGAAGCGAGGACCATTGATTGCTGTTTGCTCTGAGTTTTGCGTTGATGGTTTATTCCGCGACCGGCTATCTATTTCAACATGGCTTCGACATTAACCGCGGGTTTTCCCGTTCGTTGACAGAAGGCAACCGGCAGGACGATCGGTTGCTGTTGCGCTGGCCGCAAGCGAGTAGAACGCGAATTCGTTCGATACGTAGTCGATCGACTCGATGCTTTTGGTTCATTCGACGAGTGGGTTCATTGGAAAGGTCACATTCCGTAGATCTTCATGCAAGAATTGTTGCTCGTCGGCTGGCAGCGGTAGGGGATGAGCTCTCACCGGAGACGGTTGGTACACGAAGACGGCGCAATAATCGGTGGTTGTTGCATGACGAACGTTTCTAGACGGCGGCGGACGCCCTTTTTTCGTTTGTTGGTCGGATGATCGCAAAGCGGGATCCACAGGGCAGACGCCGGCAGAGAAGGATTTGAATGTCGGCTCAATTTTATTCGGCTGTTGGTTATGCCGTTCTCCATGTTTTGTTCTGCTCTCATTTCTGTTCGACGGGTCGGAAGAAGCTAATGGTTTTCAAAGAAAATTTGTGTCGGATGCTCGCTTCTTTCAATGAAATAGTTTGTAGTTGGTTGTTTGCCGTTCTTCGAGCGCTTCAATTTGCACATTCGGTTTTTCTTCGTTTATTACGCTTCGTAAAATTCAGGAAATTCCGTTCCATGCGTAGCATCTGTTTCTGCTCGAATTATTGCAACAAAACTCGTCTAACTTCTTCGTTTCAACGATATTCCTTTGTATCACGTCTAAACAGAGCGGCAACCAAAATAAATTCAAAAATAATTAAACCGAACGCATTCCACTCGACTCCCCATCCATCCCGTGCCGATGCACCAACGAGCGGCTGAAAAAAGAGCGGCGGCAGGAGTGCGTGGCGCAACGGGCAGCAGAACTCACGAATTCTTTCCGGATGGCCGCTCGACAAACGACTGTTGGATTATTTCGGTGGCAGAACGTCGTCGTTAAATTCTTTAACGCCTGAATGAATTCCAATAATTGCTTCAGAATCCATCAAACCAACCTTTCACCCAACGAGCAGCAGGAATCGACGGAAATCCACAACATACGGCAGATTTCAAGAGCAGAAAGCGGCCACGCGGCGGGCGGCGGCGGCGGTCAAGACGGCCGTCCGACTTGACGCGCCGCCCGCCGCCACTCGCCGCGAGTCCGCCGGCCGCCCGCCGTCTCGCTGGCGGTCGACCCGCCGAGTTCGTGGGCGAGCGGGCGGCGGCGAGTGCACTGGAATCCCCGCGGGCCTCCACGAACTGCCGCCTTCGTCCGACGACCGGAAGACGGCGGGCGCGAAAAGTCCAACCGAAAAGCCACTCGGCCACGAGCACCCGCGCCTGCCGAGTGGAGGGTTCGACCCAGCGGGAAGCGGAGAAGAGCTCCGGTTCTTCCGGCTCCCCTGCCTTCTGCCGACTGTCCCTCTCGTTCAATCGAATTGAAGCGACCGTTCACTGGTTTGTAGTCGAGTTGTTCGCAGCTGACCGATCGACGAACACAACGGAGATCAAACGGGCAATCCATTGGTTGAAGTGCGGCCTTCTCCGCATGGCTGAGTGCAGAATTCCGAAGCGGTCGACTGGAAACGAGGCCGCTCGATTGTCGGGAGTCCGCCCTTCCCCCAACCGGTCGGTCCAACCGAGCGGTTCGCGGAGTGGGCGACTGGCGGCTCGTCCGCGGGCCGCAAGCCGCCCCTCGAGCGGCGTCTTCCGCTTTCCGGCTCGCGATCGGGCCGTTCGGAAGGCGGCGTGGCGTCGATTCGTGTGGAGCAATCCGCCCAGTGGGTGAGGAGTTTCGCCGCCGCCCACCGCTCGACCACTCCGGCGGGCGGTCGGGCACAAGTTGGAGCTTCCCGTTGCGGAGTGAGAAGAAGGCGGTCGATCGGCGGCCGCGGGTTCCGTTCGCCCGGCCGGCCGCTTCGAAGAGCGCGCTGCAAGTGGGCGAGCGGGCAGAAATCGTGTGGATTGTTGCCGGGGCGGCGAAACGAAGAAGATTCCGCTTTTTGCACGTCCAACGGCCCCTCGCCCTCCACTCGCCCCGTGCTCTCGTCCGTCCACCCACCGCTCATCCACCTGCCGGCCGGCGAGCTGCCCGTCTGCTCGTGAATTCCGGGCGAGCAGGAGCGAGTCGTCCGATCGGATGAGGGGGATCACCGGGCGCACACGACTGCTTCCCGTACGCAGTCGAACGAGCAGCCGGACGACTCGAAGCCGCCGGGCGGCCGAGCGGACGGTCGAGAGCGCGGCGGGGGCGAACCGACCGGCAGGACGCGGGAGGCCGCTCGATCGTCGTGATGTTGAGCGGAGAGCAGCCGGAGGATCCAAGCGGCCGAATGGACGAAGGAGAGGGCGGACGGCGCGTGCAAACGGCCGCCTCTAACGGGAATCAAACGCCCGCATTGCCCGCCTTCTGTGGTGATCGAAACACGCGGCAACGATCGACGTCTTGCATGTCGGTCTTTGATTCGTGCTCGGAATGCTTTCGATTTGAACGGGCATCACGCTTCAACTCAATCGAATGCTCGAGGTCGAGCGGTCTTGAAGTAAGGAACGCGAGGAGTGGATGGACGGGGGACTCTCGCCCTCGATTGGTGCCGTTCGGCCACTCCGCTCTCCTCGCTGTTTTCGGTCTACTCGGCCGCCATCTCCTGTCGGAGGGAACTCACGCGTTGGACGGGGCGGTCGTCGAGGGCGGGTTGGATGGAGAGAAAGAGGCGGTCGTCGTCTTCCATTCGGTAGGTTGGTCGGTGGTTGATCGGCTGGGCGTTCGAACAAGGTCGAATGGAAGCGGCTGCTGTTGATGATTGGGTGATCGATCGGCTTTTTCGGGCGTTGATCAGAGTTCCGGTTTTTTATTTGCTGTCAGATTGATCGCGTTCAGCCTCGTTTATTCCGTGCTCAGAAGAAAAGATGAGAGGGAACATGTTGTTTAAATACAAAGGGTTCAGATTTTTCAAGCAAAGCAGAAAGCACGATCAGAACTGAAATTTGTTTGTCGACTGCCCGGTCAGTTCTTCTTTTTGGCAAGGCTCACGGAAGAAGGCAAGATCACGTCAACGAGTTGTGATTGAGCAAGACGCTTATTCCGATGTTGCTTGATCATAGGAACATGTTCTTTTTTATTGATCTCTGGCGCGAAACAAAAGTGTGTAGAGTTTTGAGCGATCGGAGCATCACGCTTTTTTTAAATTGCATTCGGTTCATGAACATGGCGGGAATTCCGATCATCGCCACTAAATTTTGGGTTGCGAGCTGCATATACTGTTGTGAACGCAGAATCGTAAAAGCATTGATTGCGGCTACTCTTCTTGCACTAAGAAAATTTCGTCTAACCATTTCGCGTCGTCTTAGCCAACTTAAAGCGGAACCAAAAAGCCTGTTGGCTCCGCCCCGATTTCGCCCGGCGTGTCGGGACCCAAACCGCTGCCGGCCGGCGGGGACTTTCGTTCCACGCGATTTTCATTCGCCCTTTCCGCCCGGCGGGCGGCCGTCGCCCGCGGAATTCTTCCGCTCTTCTTCGACGATTTCGTCGATTTTCGAGCGGATTCTGCCGTTCCGCCGTTCTTTCTTCCAGCTTTTCTTTTCCGTTTGATCTTCGGCTTCTTCTCCCGCTTTCCAGCCGATGGCCACCGAGGATTCGCCCCGCGGACGTGAGTTTCCGCGGGCTTTTCGCCCGCCGTCCCGCCGCAATCACCGTTCTACTGCTTGCAGGTGCACTCGCCGGCCGGACGACGAGCGGCGGCGATCGCGGGCGACGAGGGCGGCGAGCGGACGGCAAGGAGGAGCGAATTTTGCCCCCGATTTCGCCGCTTGCAGGCGATCGACGGGCCGACGGCCATCTGGACGCCGAATCGCCGGGCGGACGGCCGGCGGATCGCCTCGAGGACGCCGGCCGGCTCGGCGGGAAGGTCGCCGTCGAGGTCGGCGGAAGAACGGCCGCCGAACGCGACGAGGGCGGCGGCAAGCGGCAAACAACGTCGCCCGAGGCCAGCCGACCGCTTCTTCGGCTTCTCTCTGATGCCAGGGCGAGCGTGCAGCGTCGAAGAGTGGATTCCGCCTTCTTCTCGCCTTGCTTGCGGGCGATCGGCGGAAGAGCGGCGGAGTGGCCGCCAAATCGCCGTCCGGACGGCCGCCGACCACCGAGAGGATGCTCTTCGCCTCGACGTGATTGCAGCGGACGACGGCGACAGCAAGCGGCGGCTTTCCTTTGCTCCCTTCTCTCGCTACTTGCAGATGGTCGTCGGATCATTGTCCGCGCGGCCGTCGTCGCTGTCAACTGCACGTGAGCGCGTGTTTGCTCGCTTTTTCTTGGGTTCGGTGGCGGGCGGGCCGCAGATGGCCGCCGGTTTGACTGACTGCTCGCTTGTTCGATTGCTTTGGGCGATGCGAGCGGCGGCCGTCGAGTTTCGCTCGTTTCTACTCGGTATGAGGCTCCAATCGACGGGCGGCGTGTGCGGGCAACCGCATGGACGGCGGTGGACATGTCGGGATGTGAATTGCCCTTTCTTTTGCATTCCAGAGGTCTAATTAGCGGGCAACGTCGACGAGGATCATGGACAAGCCGGCGACTCTCGACGGACGATTGAGCGATGAGTTCTTTCGCTTCCGTTTGTTCTCTGCTTTCTCCTTTCTTCCAGGCGGACGAGTCGAAGCGAACGCAGCGACGAGAGGCTTCCCGGGCAAGCGGGTGGACTTCGGTGGACGATCTGGCCGGTGAGCACCCGCACTTCTCGTCGTTCTCTGCTCTCTCGCTCGTTCCAGGAGGCGATCGGCGGTCGGCAAAGACGATCAATGAAACGGCGGCCGGCCGTCGTGCGGGGACGAGCAGAAAACGTCGCCTCCCGCCCGTCCACGAGAGCGGGCGTCTCACCGCCCACCACGCTGTCGTCGAAGGCGCCGAGCTGGTCGTGAACCGGGAGAGACGAGTGACTTGCGGCCATCCGAACGGAGAAGACGTCCGTTTGCTCGTCGGGCGGAGCGAACGGAGCTGAGCGGGCGGCCGCTCGGTCGACGGGAGGACCGCGCGCACTTCCGGCGAGTGGTAGACGGCCCTCGAGGTTGGGAAAGGTGCTCGAATTGGACGAGGAGTGGGCAGACGGGCGGCCTCCCCGCCGACCTCTCCGCTCACTACTCGGGCGATTTTCCATCCGAAGTGGCCGGAATCACCGGAATGATCACGAGAGAGGGGGGCAACGACGGGCCAGTGCGCAGTCTCCTCTTTTCTGCCGTATTTCAACTCGAAGCTTTCGATCGACCGCTCCCTCGACTGCCGGGCATCCCGTGGACGAAGAGGATCGCCGTCGTCCGTCGAGTACTCAACGGAAATGCGGCCTCTCGTCGTCCCGTGCTCGTGGACCGCCCATTACCGCGTGCTCGTGAAGGCAGCTGTTGGAGACGCGAGTCAAAATAAACTTCTCGTGGAGGAGTGCCGCAAGTCCTCCGGGGGCTGTGGAGGAGGTGACCACCGTGTTCATCCCGACCGGAGAAGAACTGTCGTCTGCAAGAAGCGGTTTCTTGTTTTTCGCTCGAGCGTGTCGATTGTCTTGAGCTCTTCGTGCGTGTTGTAGACGAAGTGAAGAAGCTGCAGAGTTGAAGCTGCGGGTTCCGCGGGCAGCAGCGATCGTAGAAGGAAATCTCGACGCCCGACATCCCCGAAAGTCACCGTCCGCCCACCCTCCCTTCCTTCCTTCTTCTGTTCGAGTTGCCCGTGGAGCATCGACGGGAGGGTTGCCTAGAACTCCGCAGATGTCCGCCGATCGAGCCACCGCTTCCGAGTGGACATCCCGGTCGATCTTCGACGACGACGACCTCGTCCGCGTGCGGGCGAGACGGCCGACAGCTCCAGCAAGGAGACGGGCGGGCAGCCGACGAAACTCGCCTCCCACTTGCTCGAAGAAGAGCAGAAAGAAGTGGCCGCTGGATGCTGCTGGAATGTCGCCGTCGTTCTCACCACCGCCCTCCACCCATCCGTCGACTGAATTCAATCGCACCGAACAAGCGGCTGCAAATTCCACGGGATTTTCGTGCCCCAATTTTAGGATCTCCCGTATCGTTCAGCGAACACAACGAGGTCGGCGTCTCGTCGCCCTTTCATGTGCCGACTGCTCGTCGGAAACACGCTGCCGCCATCTTCCTTCCGTCCGCCTGCCGCCCTCGTTCGGAATCGCCGCCGTTCGGGCCGTTGATCGCACCTGCAGGTGATAGAACGGGGAATGCGGTGGTACAGGACCGCCCGCTCGTCCGCATTCGCCCGCCTGCACCCGCCGTTCGTCGCTTGTGAGAGCGTAAACACTTGAGCAAAAAAGGATAAGTACAGGCGAGCGAATTTGACGATCGTCGCGCCCAAATAATCGCCGTTCGATCGGAAAGGTCGGGCGGAGGGGCCGTCCGCCCGCATCGTCACAGTGGACAAGCCGGTTGACGGCGAGCGGCCGACCGAACGGGCGGACCAAACGGAAGAAGGCGGCCGGATGTTCGGGCAACTTCGCGGCCGGCTTCTGCTCGTTGGTTTCCACCTGGTGGGCGATCCTCGCGTCGGCCGTCGGCGAACGAATCCGGCCGGAGAGGCGTCCGCCCGTTCTCTGTGCGGTCCTCTTCGGCGGTTTTCCTCTCGTCGACTCCTAAAACGCGCGAACAGAGCAGAGAACGAAGGAACACGGACGGAACTCACCGGCAAGAACGTCCGCATTCGCAGTCCGTACTCGCCAATCCGTCCGTAGAAATTTGAAAGTAAAAACTCGCGAAAAAGAACGCGAAAATTCGGGCGAGTCCCACGGCCGCCGTTCTCCTCGTCCACAATGGCGGCCGCTTGCTTCCGTCCGCCACTCTCCTCGTTCGGAATCGCCGCTGTTCGTCCGCCCGATCGTCGAGGCGGCAGCAACAGCGGCGTCCTGGCGGCGTCCAGATGGCCGTCCTCCCGCCTGTCGGTCGACCACCTGCAAGTAGTGAGAGAAAGGAAGGCGAAACTCGTCCGCAAGATGCCGCCCGCCCGGAAGCCGAGAAGCCAGAGTAGCGGACGGCCTGCCCGACGCTCGACCGTCCGCCCGCCGGAGGCCGCCCGTCCATCGGCTGGCCTCGGGCGACGTTGTTTGCCGCTTGCCGCCGCCCTCGTCGCGTTCGGCGGCCGTTCTTCCGCCGACCTCGACGGCGACCTTCCCGCCGAGCCGGCCGGCGTCCTCGAGGCGATCCGCCGGCCGTCCGCCCGGCGATTCGGCGTCCAGATGGCCGTCGGCCCGTCGATCGCCTGCAAGCGGCGAAATCGGGGGCAAAATTCGCTCCTCCTTGCCGTCCGCTCGCCGCCCTCGTCGCCCGCGATCGCCGCCGCTCGTCGTCCGGCCGGCGAGTGCACCTGCAAGCAGTAGAACGGTGATTGCGGCGGGACGGCGGGCGAAAAGCCCGCGGAAACTCACGTCCGCGGGGCGAATCCTCGGTGGCCATCGGCTGGAAAGCGGGAGAAGAAGCCGAAGATCAAACGGAAAAGAAAAGCTGGAAGAAAGAACGGCGGAACGGCAGAATCCGCTCGAAAATCGACGAAATCGTCGAAGAAGAGCGGAAGAATTCCGCGGGCGACGGCCGCCCGCCGGGCGGAAAGGGCGAATGAAAATCGCGTGGAACGAAAGTCCCCGCCGGCCGGCAGCGGTTTGGGTCCCGACACGCCGGGTGAAATCGGGGCGGAGCCAACAGGCTTTTTGGTTCCGCTTTAACGGGCGAATGGTCATTGCTTGCTTCAAGAGGATTAAACGAACGCGTTACTCGTGCTTTCGTTCTTCTTTCGTCTAGAGAACGCAGATGACAAATTCTTATTTCGCTTCTTCTTTGGCGAAGCTCATCTTTCGTTACAAAGTCGCCCGGCATTGATTCTTCACGCCACTGTCGTTGGTTTGTAGAGCATTTCATTCTGGGGTTGCGTGACAAGACATCGGTGTACTTTGTTTTTGTTGTATAAGGAAATCGTCGCAAGTCATAATTCCGCCCGGCCCGGGACGTTATGAAGTTGGCTTATCGAAACGTTGGACGCGAACCACTCTTCAAGCACTCCCAACGTTCCTTTTTCAGATTTCGTTCCTTCTACGCGCAGATTCCACTGTTTCATGTCGCCATACGGTTTCATGAATGTTGTTTGGGATAAATTCGTCGAAGCCGAGCAAACTTGAACATTCGCTTTGCCTACTTCTATATGAACATGGCGTCTCAACACAGTCTTGGTTTCAAGCACTGGTCCGTTACGATTCGTTTCAGCCGTCACATTTCTAGATTTGCGGCCAACGCAAAAAACAATTTGAACGAGATCGAAACCGACCGCTTTCTTCACCGCATCCACTCGACTCGCCCATTTCCTCGAAGTTCCATCCGAAATCCCACCAGTCGGCCGTCCAGCGCGCCCGATCGGCGGCTCCCTTCGGTCCGTCCGCCGCCTGCAAACGAGAGGAGTTGAATTCGGAGGGGAAAGCGGCGAGGAGGCCGCCCGAACGCGCCCGCCGCTGCCCGCCGCGTCGCGCGAGTGGCGGCGGAAAGCGGCGGCCGGCCGGTCGGCGGGCGCGCGCACTCGCGAGAGGGCGGGCGGCGGGCGGAGAGCGCGGCGGGGAGTGAGGGGGAAGAGGGCGCCCACGAGTTTGCTCGCTCGGAGGCCGCGAGTGACGCGAAAAAAGACGAGCGGGCGGCAGGGACGAGCGGGAGAATGGGAAGAAGCCGGCCTCTTCTCCTCGCCGCCGTCGATCGAAGCGGAGATCCTCGCCTCGAGTCCACTCGCTGCTGCCGGCCGGGTCGCTCGGAGAAGACCGCCGACCGCCAGCTCTCCACCGGCAGCAACAAGTGGGCGGGCGGCGAGTTCCGCGCGAATCTCCACTCGGCCATCGGGGCGCCGGCCACTCCCGCTTCTTCTTCGAACGGCTTCGATCCGAGTGCTCGTCTTTTCGTCCAACTACACGGCAGCAACGGAGGGCGCATTCGGGGCAACGGACGGCCGCTCGCCTTCGATCGCCGCCTCCCGCTCGTCGCCCCGCCGGCCGGCAGGCGGTCGGTCGGGGGCCGAACGGAGGAGTGGACGAGAGGAAGGGGCGGGCGGAACTCCCCGCTCGTCTCCCCACTCCTCGCTGCCCGGAAGACGACCGTTGAAAGCGGAGAAAAGCGGACACTCGCCGCTCCTCCCCTCCGCTTTCTCCACCGCCCGCCCACTGGCGGCGAGTGGATCGAGGAGCCGAAAGCAAAAGGCGGGAGATCGAGTGGAAGAGCCGAAACGACCGCCGAATGGCCGCAGTCGGTGGGGGAGTTCCGCGAGTTGCTCGAGTGAATGGCGCCTTCCGGAGAGGAGAGCAGGGGGGCGCGATGGTGGAAGTCGATGGGAAGCGGCCGCTCGTCGCCTCGGAGTGTCCGCCGGCCGTCCGATCGGCCGAGTGGTCGTGGACGGGGCGACTGGCGGCGAAGAGGCGGGCGGCGGCGAAGAAGCGGCGGGCGTCCGGCGGCCGCAGACGAGCAGCGAGTGGGCGTCCCGCTCAACAGGGGGCAGTGAAGACGGCGAGTGGGCGGAAGGCGCTGATCGCCGCGCACTCGTGCCGGCGGCTCGGTGGCGCAGTGGAATGGGCGGAGGTTTGCGGCGAGAAAGAAGGCGGAGGACTCATTCGAGGACGAAACGGCGGCTCGTCCCGCGCGCAGCCAACGGCCGGCAGTCCCCCGGTTGGCGGAAGGCGGGAGAATCGGCGGAAGCCGCCCTCCAGTCGACCGCCGGAAGGAGTGAGCGGCGGGACGAACGAAAGCGGGCGGCCGGCCGGACGGCGAGCAGTCGGCGGTGGCGGACGGCCGGGACTGCGGGCGGGCGTCCTCGCGCTCATCCCCCATCAAGAGAGCGGCAGTGGCTGCCGCTCGTGCACCACCAACCGCCCAGTCGCCCGCGTTCTCCACTCGCCGCTCCCCCCGCCCGGCGGCCTTCCGATCGCCCGCCGACTGCGGACACACTCGCCGAATGCCCGCCGATCGAAGCGGCGAGCGGCCGTTTGTTCGTCGCGGCGGGCGGCCGAATTTGCGGGAGGCGGGTGAACGGACGATCGGCCGCTCTGCTCTCCGCCTTTCACTCCGCCCGATAGCTGGTAGACCCGCGACATACCACTGTCAAAAAAAGTTGCAGACAAAGAGCGACCGTTGAAAATGACGAGTTTATTGGCGATATCGCAGAAAAAATATTAATGTAGATGAGTCAAATCGATGGCTTCAGTGCCAAATTCTGTGAGCGAATTGATCGAAGATAGGGACAGGAAGCAGAGAGCGGCCGCCGATCAGCGCCAAGTGTTGCAAGCTGTCCGAGCGTCTGAAAAAACAGACAATCGAGTAAATCAAACTAATGAATCGAACCTTAAAGGTAGCAGGCGAACAACCAACCCGTCATTTTTGTTGCTTCCGTATGACATTTCGTGTTCGAGCACTAGCTGATGCTCCGTTTGAAGATTTGGTCGTAAGTGCATGGTCACTCCATGCTTCCATTTCAAGCGCGCCACAATGTTCCATTGAAGCGAGCGAAAATCGAAAACAGCCGTTACGAGCTCGGGTTCAACGTCTCGACTCAGCCGGGACTGAAAGGCTGCGTGCAGCTTGCCTGTGGTTCCCATGCTTGCATTCTTCCCCGCCTAAAACGGATAAAATGGAGTAATGAAAGCATGACTCACCCAGCCTTTTGTCTCTCGTAATTCGCATGGCACCGCAGCGACCGCAATGTTGCGTGCTTTCCTCTTGACGACATCGAAGCACTCGACAGAAGTCAAGCAATCATCGGTGAACCACCAGAATTTGTTGTCAAAGAAAGATGCCCGACAGTTCGCGTTGGATCCCATCGTTTCCCATCCTATCGCGTGCACGAGCCGCAACTCTGCAGTCTCTTCCGAACGAATGAGTTCGTAAACATCTCCATCGTAAAGTCCGTCGTAAACGGATAATAACGACGCGTTCAGCATGCGCACGTCTAGCAGGTTAGCAGCCCGTAAAATGAACGGTTGCGAATAAACCTGAGAGTACGTGTGTTGCTGCCAGTCCAGACAGAAGAGATTCCAAAACGCGCCACGTCTGTTTCGAACACGATCATCATCTAAAGCAATCAGTTGTCGGCTATAAGCAAGTGCGCTTGAAATCACGCCAAATCGCGCGTGTGAACACAAGGAGAGTGTCTCGATCAAGGACCTCCACTGCCGCCACTTCTGCTGGAAACGCGTGTTCGTCGCGGTTTGATTTGAAACGACTAAAACGGAAACTGTTTACCGTCTTTGCGTTTGGCTTACTGCTGGACTTCTCGAAACAAATCCAAAACCAACAACGTGTCTCCGTCCTTTCCACCGTGTTCCCAGACGTACACAAAGCGGTTGTCCAAAACGGCAAGCAAAGAATCGCGAGGCATAGACAAGCCGTCAAACCGGCTGATTTGCCCGCTCAAACCTTCCATATCGCCGCTCTGGAAGATTGACGAACGCACTGCCCGATGCATTGGGAGTCGGCTGGGCAATTGCAACTGGTTATTCGCCGCCCAAGCCGCACCTTGCCCAAACAAGTCATTGAGTGAGAGCGACCTGTCTTTTCGAACGATGACCGCGAGCAATCACGCACTCAAAGCTTCCATCCCGCTTGCTGCACACTGCGTAGATGAACTTTGGACCGCAATTGCGCAAAACAATTCGTTTGTCATTCGCGTATTACCGTCTGTCTGCGTGCTGCTCGTCGATTCCCCGCTTCGACCGTCCACTCACTCGCGTCTTTCTCCGCCGCTCGCCGCCCCCAACGAGCAGCCGGAATTTCCGTCTGGCGGCCGCCCGAACGCCGTCGAGTTCCCTCCTTCCAGTTTCTTCTCCCACTCGCCGTCCTTCGTTTCGTCCCGCGGATTCTCGTCGCCCATCCGCTCTCCCGCTCGTTCGTCGACGAGTGGGCGGCGGGACGTCCGCTTCGATGAAGACGGCGAGTGGATAGCGGGCGGTCGATTCGGGCACGAGAGGCGGCCGCCCACTCACTCGAACTCCAGCCCGCCGAACACGTGCGGAACAAAGCGGGCGATCGGCGCCGTCCCGCTCATTCGCGGAGAGGAGGACGAGCGGAGAGACGCCACGAAGTCGTGGACGCGAGCGGAGAAGAGCGGGCGGGAGGTCGCGCGATCCCGTCCGTCGATTCGGGGCGGGCATTCGGCGGAGAGGAGCGACGGCGAGTGTCCACGAGTGGGCGGGAAGGAGGGGCGGGAGGCGACCGGTGGGCCGTGAGAACACCGCGAACCCCTCGATCCAGCTGGGAGGAGTGAGCGGACGGACGAGCGAGGGGTGAGAAGCCGCCCGACCGACTGCTCTCCCCAATGAGACTCGTGGACACTCCCCGCCGACCGCTCGTCTGCCCACTCACTCGCCGCCCGCCGCCTCGAGCGACGAACCGAGCGGACGGCCGCCTCCCGCGGAATCCACTCGGCCGATCGAAGCGGCCGGTCGGTGGGCGCGTCTTCCCGCCCGCCGATCGACCGTCCTGCTCGCCGCTCCTCCCGACTGCCGGCCGGCCGATCGACCGCCCACTCATTCGATAGAGGACGGCGGGGATCCCCGGCCGTCGAGCCCGCCTTCTGCTCCCCGTTGGATGCCCTCGCTTTTGTTCGAGACAGGAGTTTATTCGAGCGATCAGAGGCGAGGGATGGGCGCCATGTTGGGGTAGACGGAGGGGAGGATCTTTCGGCCGCACTCGCTGCTCATCAGCCCGTGGAAGCCCGCCGGCCCGTCCACGTCCAGCCGGCTCTTGCGGAGCGCGTCCACCGCGAGGCGGAGGAGCGAGTCGGGCGTGCTGCAATGGAAGTGGGTGGCTGAAGTTGAGAAGGAGAACTCACCGCAGGGGCACGCGATAAACGCTACAACTCTCATCGTATTCGTTCTGTCCCACAAGCAGCAGCTGATAGTCATCGCCGGCCTCTTCGTCCACAATAGGAGTTATTTGAAAGATGTCGTCGATTGCGATCGGCAGCTTTTCCCAACTTCGCATCTCAAAGCTGCACCGGTAAATGAAGCGTTCAGAAAACGTGTAGCATCCGCAGACGTATGCGTGTTTGCGCGACCAAGACAGTCGTTGATATGAGAACTGCAAAACAGTTGCACAACCATGGCTGGATAAATACGGCTTACGTGTTCGCCAATGCCACTAATCAAATAAGGTAAAGACCACGTGTTTTGTTCAAGGTCAAACTCGTGCAAGCGGTCAAATGTCTTGAGCTCACTCGAAAGCCCGTACAGCGACTGCCCATTTTTTCCAAAACCGTAATAAAGCGAGTGGTTGGACACCTCTTTGTTGGCGTTAACTTCCAAGCGGTTCCCGTCGATGTTCAACCGAATCAGTCGAAGTCGTTTGGTTATCCACGGTTGAAACAGCGCTTGTTTAATATCCGCATTTGACCCTTCAACGGCCGTAACTACGTAAGCCGTCCAATGATCCAGCGGCTCTTCCAATTTAACGCGAATGAACGTGTTGTTTTCGATGCGCAAGCGGAGTAACGACAAGCCGTTGGGCGAGTATTCGAGGATCGTGGTTGCATTCACGACGCAGAAGTCCCACGCGTGATAATCCCAATCATCCATCCAAGCATAACTTGGATCGCGGAAGACGCTAGAACGAAATGTTTTTTTTCTGTTAAAAAGAAACAAACGTTTGACGATTTCGTACGAGGTCAACCACACAAATGGAGTGTTTCCATGCTTCGAACACATACGCGCAACGACCGTCATGCGAGAAATGCACGCGACTGGAGTACTAAAACATAAAGAATGAATATCGTTAGTAGAAAAAAGTGTACTTTCGTGCAGAACTCATTGTAGGACTTCAGTTGCTGCCACAATGACCCGCGATCATTGGCACGAGCTTCAAGAACGATCAATTTCTTCGTTGCAGTCGAACGCACTTGATAGACGCCCGACTGCTCCATTTCGCCGCCCACCGCGTTCTCCAGCGACCCAAACGGAAGCAAGCCGGCTGTCCAACACCCGGCAGCCGCATGAATGAACGCGCCCGCCTGCCCGCCCGCGTGTTCGCAGAGTGCGCAATGGGGACCGCGAGCACTCCGACGGGCGGGCAGAACAAAAAAGGGCAGCTTGATCAAGGCGGCCCACGAGCAGGAGATCCCGCCGGTCGGGCGGCAGGGAGCGGGCGACACAACACGCGGAAGGTAGGCGACCTTTCGACTGCCCACTGGAGACTGCCGAGCCGGGCGCGAACACACGAATCTGCGGGCAGAAACGAGTGGAAAGGCTGTCGGGGAGACGAGTGCCGAAAGAAGGCGGCTGGTCGGGGGGCTCCGCTTGCCCCGATGGACCGCCCGCTCGCGTGTTCCCGCAGTGCGCACTCCGCCGCCCCTCCGCGCGCCCTCGAGCCGCCCGCCGCCCCGACTGCCCGCGAGACGGCCGGCCGCTCGGCGCGGGAGATCCGCCCGCTGCCCGCCGCTCCTCTCCGCCGCGTCCAGCACACGCTCGACCGCCCCTCCGCCGATCGGCCGGGAGTCGTCGATCGAACAGCCGCTCGGCCGCCGTGGTCCAGAGGAAGCGGGGATTGACTGATGCCTTCTGCTGCCGGCGACTGGGCAGTTGTGGAGTTCGGCGAGTAGGCGGGCGAGGGGAGAACGGACGGAGTGGCAGTCGGGATCGAACACACGATTCGATCGAAGAATACGGGAGGGACGTCGAGGGGAGCAGCGAGAAAGGCGGGCAATCGCACGAGGATAACAGGATGCATTGGACCAGCGAGCACGAATGAGCGAGCGCCGAGTCGGTTGGGTGTCAAACTCACCTACTTGTTTAATCGAAAAGATCGATCTGGCTATTTATTGTCTCCGGAGTGTCGTTGTGAGTATCCGCATAAAACGTAGGCGAGTTTGCGACTTCTGATCACTTCTTTTTTCACTTCTGCACGACTTTGTCGCTGGTTTCAAATGCAGCAAAAGCAGGGCTAGTACAGGGATTTATTCCGCCCTCGACCTACTTTTTTAGCTTGATGCTGCGAGCACATTAGTAATCTCGATTTATTTTGCCTTTCGAGACTTTTTCAGGTCTATCATCGTTCACAATTATCACCTCCTTGCTTCCTGCACTTCTCTGTCGATTATCGCCGCTCATGTGCAAAAACAACGACCACTGCGGCCATCAATCCAGTCGGCCGTCCAGCTCTCGCCACTCACTGCCCGGCGAGTGGTTGGACGAACTCGAAGGCGCGATCACACGTCGGACTGTTGCTCGCGTCTTCGGGTGGACGTCGAAAGAAGGGGGACTGCAACAGGGGAAGCTTCTTTCACGTGCACTGCTCGTGGCAGAACGGGGACATTTATTCCGCACCAGTGAAGTATCTTGTCATGAATGGGTGCCTGCGATCAACGGCTTCTTCCTTCTGATGTATCTGGACGCCGCATTTCTTGCAGGTTTTCGTCGACTGCAGCCGCTTTCACCAGCGGTCTGTTCTGCACTCGCTTCAACTGGCGCCACTCGTGGCTGGGAGTTGCTCGTTCTACCTTCTTTTCGATCAGTGCAGAAAGCAGTGGTTCTTCTTTGGCTGCGCAAAGAAGTGCATCGAATTCATTTTTTCTGAAGACGTAAAACCAGTGCGCTTATATTCCGTTCCAGGCTGTGAAACAGTGTTGAAAACGGATGATGATCAAAGCCCTCTCTGTCATTGTGCTCTTCATTCGATTTGATTAACGGTTTTATTCCGGCCCGACCAAGACAATGCGGTCGTGGACAAGCATCCTCGAAATCGATAAACAAAAGCCGTACTTGCTCGCACTCCATCTCCGCCCACCACTCCAGCACGCGTCACTCAATCCTTGCATTCGAAGCTGCAGAAGAGGAGGACGCCGTCCGTTGCAGTGAGTAGTGGGCGGCTCGGAGGAACGCGGAGAAGAGCGAGCGGCGAGTGGCGGCCGGTCGGCTCGCCTACAATCCAGTCAGATCGACGGGGCGCTTCGCTTTCGGCTTGCACCGATCATTCTTTGTGGATGGCGACTGCGGAATGGAAGCACGTTCGATTCGTTCGGAAACGTATGGTTATTCTTTCCTTTGTCGTTCTTCGGAAGTTGTCGAGCAGACAATTCCGTCTTCTTCCAGTTAATTTGAAAGTTAATTGCTGCGTTGACCGCAAAACGAGTATCTTATCGGTGCTGTTAACAAAAATAACGGTTTGCAGTCGACTTCGGTTTGCGAATTGTTGTTTTCAACTCAGTTATTCGTGTCTCCGGTGCCCGTGTTTCTCAAATTCGCTCCACTCTACAGAAGCTTCCTTATTCGCAATCTACCTCATTATTTCAGCCGTTTCTTCTGTCATTCCACATCCAGACAACACGAGCACCAGAGGAATGCGAAATAAAAAAAGCAAATTAACCTCCATCCACTTGAATCCCCGTCCATGCGCGCCCATCCACTAACAAAAAAGAGTCACTCACCTGCCGACTGCCGGCCGTCGGGTGCCCGCGACGAAAAGCAGCAGAAAGCGCCGGGCGGCGGGCGGGGGAAAAAAGCGGCGAGCGGCGACGGCGGCCGCCCGACTTGACCGCCGCCAGCGAAAGCGAGCGTGCGGTTGGGGAGGCCGTCTGGCGGTTTTCTTTTTAGCGGCCGGGGGAAGGCGGCGAGGGGGAGAACGCATTGGAAACGACTCGGAAATTAAACGAGGGGCTCTCCACTATACCGATCCTGCCCCTCCAAGTCGTCCAATAACAAACCCGGTTCAACGCCCAACCACAAACAACTGATCAACGAAAACAATCGGCCTCCACGAATCCCCCCTCCTCCCCGCCGGCTTCACACGAGCCGCTCGCCGTGCGGCTCGACGAGGTGCGGGAGGTCGCCGGCTTCCTTCGGGCGGCCCGCGGCGACTCGAAGGCGGCCGCCCGCTCGGGGATCTCCCGAACGAAACGAGCGAGAAGTGGGGAAGAAGATGGAAGACGGCCTCCCACGCGTGATCGACCGAGCGGAACGAGCGGGAAGGCGGCGGAGAGAAGGCGGGAGCTCCCCGCACTGCCGGACGGAAGAGCGCCGAGTGGAGCGAGTGGACGAGCAGTCGGGCGGCCGTCGAACCGACCGCCCGCGGGACTGCTCGCTGTTGCCCGCCCGCCACGAGCTCCCTGTTGATCGCAGCGGCCGCTCGTCCTCCTCGACGAAGTGGGCGGAGTTCGTGGACTACGGGCGGCGGAGAGAAGGCGGGAGCGGCCGAGGGGCGGCGGGCAGCGGGGACTCCGGTGGGATTTCTGCCCTGAACGAAGCGAAGAACCCCCCGGCCGGCCGATCGCCCGCATTCCTCGAGCACGACCGGCCGGTTGGACGAGCGGCGGGCGGAGCGAGTGGCCGCGAAGAGCCGCCGGAAACTCGCCGGCGGTTCGAACGACCGCAGCGGGCGCACGTGGATTGAGGGCGCTCGTCCGTTCGAGCGGGCGGCCGCCGAGATCGAAGCGCCGAGTGGGCGGGCTCGCGGAGATCCCCGAATGCTCGCTTCTTTCTCGTGGCGGCGATCGTTCTGCTCGTTTCGCGAATGTCTCGTTCGCGGTGGAGACGCCGCCCGCCGATCGAGCGGCCGGACGGCGAGGAGAACCGCGTGGAAGTGGGCGAGAAGTCGAGCGGACGGAGCGGGGAGGCCGCCGTTGGGCACTCGTCCACTCCACGGCCACAAACCGCCGGCCGCTTCCGCCCGCGCGCTCTCGCCGCTCCGCCGTCTGCTCGTCGAATTCGCGAGTGCCCCGAACGAACGAGCGGGCGGCCCCTCGGAGTCCACCAGTCGGCTCGGCGGATGGCCGCGCCGAGGGGACGCCCGCCGACCGCCGCCTCCACTCGCTTCCTTCCGGCCCTCGCGGAGTGGAGGTGCCCGACACACGGCCCGCTCCTCTGCGTGCCGAGTGGACGGCGGGCTGTTGGGGTCGCCTTTCCCCTTCGAGTGGCCGGGAGGCGAGTGGGCGGCCCCTCCGAACACCCCGTCCACTGGGGGGTGGGCGTTGCAGTCCGTTCGGTGGCGCCGGGCGCGTCGGCCGTCTTTTTTCTCCGCCCGCCCGCCCGCCCGCTCTCTTGCGCGCCGCTCGCGCCCGGCCGCCGGACGCCGCCGCCTCGCCGCCCGCCGATTTCGCCCGCTTTTCGGCGTGTTTCGGGCGAGCATGCGGGTTCTTTCTGCGATCTTTCGTGCGTTGCTTGACGGCCGTCGATTGCTTGAATTTTAGTTTGCACTTCCACGCAATTGGTAGTGATTACAAAGTTGTGTTAGTTTTTATTCGGACGGACGTTCGAGGAAATACGCGATTCGATGATAAAAAGTGGTTTATTTTTGTTTAAATTGTCGCCAAACGAGGTCTTGACGCAAATGTATAAATACAAGACGTGGATTAAAAAGGACGCCAACGCGGAATAATGTCATCACAGTCGTCCGGAAACGTTCTACAAAAGAGAAATCTTGGCGGTCCCCATGGTTGAAACAAAAGTAGAGGGCATTCGCCGCTGACCTGGAATAAAGCGCTTGTGTAAACCGAAACAACGGACACGCTTGAAAGCAAACAGATCTTTGAGTAAAATTTCCCGACGATACAGCTGCTCTTAGGGCTCATCATGTTCGCTACCCACCAGCTTCGATTTGATCGCGATTTTCAACTAACTGTAACAAATCAGAACGAGCATCGGTATAGCGGCATGTTCGGAATAAACCAACATCGTTCCCACTCACCTCCAGCCAAAAGGGAATAATTCCATCCACAAAACGCCCATCAAAGAATGCGAAGATAATGGCAGCCGGCCGCCCAACGACCAGTCGCCACTCGAAGGACGTAACTCGCGAGTCGTCTCGGGGATCTCCGCCCCGTCCCCTGGGCGGGGGCAGTCCTCCGGCGAGTGTGGAGGTCGCCCGTGCTGGAGAGCAGCCGGCCGACTGGCGGCAGACGGGCCGCCCGCCCGCCCGTCCACGAGCGCCCACTTCGAGCGGGAATCCCGCCCCGAATGCCCGCCGGACGCCGAAAGAAGGCGGTCGTCCACGAAGACGAGTCGCCGTCCAGCGCTGCTTGCTGCGGCAAGGCCGGGCGGGAGCGTGGAGGGAGTGCGGGTAAGTAGAGCGATGAAAGCAGTAGCCACGGGCGCGCCATCGGCCGAAGCGTGCTGTATAAAAAGTGGTATGAACAAAATATAGAAGTAAGACTTCATCGTATAAAAGCGTTTTTTTTAATTGATACGCAACAAAAGCAATTGCCTGCGGACGGTGGATCGTAAAGATGGTTGCGAGCTGATCGTCCATCATATCGGCGATTGTCGAAATTTTTCGCCAACTGCCGTACATTTAACAATTAAAGCAAACATCCACCATTCGACTGTGATCAGCCGACGTACGAGTGAGTGAACGGCAAATCGAAAAGAAAACGATTCTCCATCTCTCAACTCGACGCAAAACGAATTTCACGCGATCAGAGCAGGAAAACGCAGTCGATGGCAAACAAGCGGTTCTTCTTTGTTTTGCTTAATTCATACCCACGAATCAAAAAATACAAACCGGAATAAAAACGAATTGCTGCTAAGTGATCAACATAAAAGAGTCAAACTATGTCATGGACCAACCACAAACCAAAAGCCTCGACTATTTTAACTACATTGAGTTGAAACAATGGTCTCAAAGCACCAACAATGTGTCAATGTGCAGCCGTGTCCCGCGGAGAATTCGTGTTTCTTCCGCCCGACCGGTGAGAAGTCATGCGGCGAGCGAGTGTCCGCAGCGCCTCTCCGCCCGCCGCCCACTCCCGCCCTCCTCCACAGGCACTGCTTTCGGTTGGATCCGCCCGCCACTCGCCCACTCGCCGGCCGATCCACCCACTCCGCCGTCTTCCACGGCGGACTGCCCGCTCTCGACCGCCGGCTTCGATCCCGCCGGCCAACGGGACCCCCGCCTCGCAATCCGCCGCCCATCCCACTGGACTACGGGGACGCCGAAGGGGCCGCTCGAGGCGCGGCGGGCGTCCGGCCGGCAGTCGGCGGTCTTCGCGCCCCGTTCTTTCGGGAGTGCGCCCCCTGCAGCTTCCCGCCTGTAAAGAAAGACGTGAACACAAGCAGCAAGATCGAAGAACACAGCCGCTTTCTCGTCAACAGCGGCAGTTGAAACAACCGCCCATCGCTCAATGCTGAATGCCTCCACTCAGCGAGTTACTTCGACGACTGATCGCACAAACTGTTGATTCTGCTAGAAAATTGTTTCAATCTGAAGACACAAACCAATCACGGCAGTCGAGAACGAAGCCGAAATCGGTGAGCAGCAAGAACTCTGTACTTAGGTGCTGAGAAAGTCTACATGTTCGAAAAGATCAACGGAATAAAATGCCGCTTTCCTCTGAGTGCCCAACGAATGAAAAAGAATGAACGAGTGAAAGCACAACCAATACAAACAGTGATTTCTTTTCACACGCGGTACAGAAGATGCTCGTCGGAGTCTAGTGGAAGCAAGCGAGCGACAGCAACCAGGTCGTCATTGCGGTTCGTGGCGTTCGTGGTGGGCTTCCCCGGAATTAAGACAAACCCGATACTATAGCGATTCAAGATGATCTATCTGATTTGTGGACACGCCCGAAACGAAGAACTGCCGACCGAAACATATCAAAGCAAGATGAAAACAACATCATGCGACTATGAGCTAAAGCAATTGGATATCCGTTTGTTTTATTGGTCGCAGTAACAAAAAAATGTGCTAAAGTTCAACGCGGAATTCCTCCGCTCATACTCATCCCCTTCTGCCAGTGAACGCAATTAACCAACGCTTTCACTTTCGGTCGGCAAGCGAAAAGTTTAACAGGCGTCAGAACAAAAAAGACAGCAAGCGCATGAATTCACGCTTAAGCGCTCTTCGCAATCCAATACCCATCAGACAACTGAAATCTACTAGCCGCACCCCTCTCTCGACGATCTCTTTCCCAGTCGTTCCTCCAACAAGCGGACTTCCAACTCGTGCAGCGTCCAGCTCGCTCCATCAAACAAAAGTCAGCACTAATCAACCCCTCGCTGCCGGCCGCCCGTCACTCCCGTTCGAGCGGCGAGTCGAATGGCCACCCGCCCTCCTCGTTTTGCATCGCCTTTCCATCAGAAGTGAGGGCGGGGGTCGACCACGGGCGAGCGGCGGGAGTCTCCGCTTTCCGGTGGCCGGCGCCCTCCGGCCGGCAGTCCGCCGAGTGACCGCCCGAAGAAGCGAGTGGCGGGCGGAGAGGAGCGGCGGCTCTCGCGCGTTCTTTCCGGAGTGATCGGCGAGTGCGTGGATGGACGACGGCGAGCGGTGCGGGGAAGCGGAGAGCAGTCGAACGCCCACTCGCTCCTTCCTCCGGCCACTCGTCCGCTCTTCGCTGCCGCCCACTCGCTCCGCCGAACAGCCGCCGACAACCGGGGACTCTCGCCGCCCTCCGCCGCCTTCCGCCGGCCGCCCGCTCGCTGCTGCTGGAGTTCCACCGGCGGCGTCGAGTGGTCACCGAGGCGGAAGCCCGCTACTTCACGCACCAAGCGAGCGTCCTTCGTTCCGCTCCTTCCCCTCACCTGCCGCTTCCAGCTGGTGGCCGGCTGTCAGCACCTGCACGGCCGGCAGATCATCCATCGGGACCTGAAGCTGGGCAACCTCTTTCTCGACGACCGCCTGCAGATGAAGATCGGCGACGGGCGGCAGAGGCGGACGCTCGGCGGCACGCCCAACTGCATCGGTTCGTTCCCTCCTTCGTCCACTCACTCCCCGTTGCTCAAGGCCGGCCACTCGTTCGGCGTGGACGTGTGGGCGATCGGCTGCATCCTCCACACGCTGCTCGTCGGGAAGCCGCCGTTCGAGACGCTGTCTTTGGAGGCGAGTTTCCTCCAGTCTTTCCTCCTCCGATTCCGACCGCTCTCGTTGCAGCAAACGTACGCGAGGATTCGGCGGAACGAGTACGTGATCCCGACGCGCATCGGACAGCACGCCCACGAGTTGATCGCCGCCCTGTTGGCGCCGCGGCCGGAGGACCGCCCGACCGTCTTCTCGCGCGGCTTCCTGCCCCCCGCGCTGCCCGTCTCGTGCCTCGTGTCCGTGCCGCGCTTCAATCAGGAGAACCTCTCGGGCGGCATGATCGAGGTCTGTTCCGCCTTCCACTCCCTCCACTCGCCTTCGTTATGCTCGCTTCCAGCCGGAGACTCGTCTGGGCGACGCCGCGCGTCCGCTGCAGCCGCCCCTCGTGCAGGACGCCGCGTCGATGATCGTGAGCAGCCGGAAGGCGAGCGAGAGGGACGAGACGCCGATCGTCGAGCATCTGAACAACGCGGCGAACCAGTCGACGCCCTTCTTCTGCCGACAGGGCGAGCAGGTGCCGACTGACGATCGTGAGTGTCCCCCGAATGCTTCCCTGATCGTTCGATTGGTTGCAGTGGACGTGCGGGACGAGCACCCCGCCTCGGCGCCCGTCTTTCGGTGAGTGGACTACGCGGAGAAGAACGGCCTCTTCTACGCGCCGTGCGACGACTCGGTGGGCGTCCTGTTCAACGACCACACCAAGCTGTTGGTCGACCCGAGCGGAGAGCGAGTTACCCTTCTGTTCTGCCCACTCCTCCCCTCCGCTTGCAGTCGGCTCTAGTACATCGACGCGACGGGCGCCGAGGACGCGCAGACGCTGGAGAAGAAGGTCGAGCTGCTCGCGGAGTTGCGCTCGTACACGATCGAACACCTGCGGTCGGCGGGCGAGCGGCTGCCGCGTGGCGGTCAGGAGTTCGCCCGCTTCCCGTGTCTGAGCGAGTGGTTCCGCTCGGACGTGGCCGTCGTGCTGCTGCTGTCGGACGGGACGCTCCAGTTGAACTTCTTCGCGGCGAGTTCCTTCCGTTCGATTCGTGGGACTGCCGGGTTGCTTACGGGACCACACGAAGCTGATCGTCTCGCCGTCCATGCGGGCGGCGACCCGCAGCGCCGGCCGCCCTCGTCGAGGCGGGCTGCTCGCACGAACTCCGCGAGCGGCTCGAGTACGCGAAGACGGGGGTCGATCGGATGCTCAGCCGCCGCAAGACGGAGTCCCGATCGAGCGGCTGTTTTCTCCCGCTCGCCTTTTGCAACGCCGTCGTTCGAGTTCGTCGTGCGGGTGTATCGGACGAAACGGCGCCTTTCTTTCTCTTGCCTGCAGGGGTTCTCTTTCGCTTCATCCCCCTCAAGGACTGGGCGGAGGAGCTCCCACGTGTGTTCCACGCATCCGCTTCTTTCTGTTCGTGGGCAGAGATTTGGGGATGTCAGTTGATTGGAGATTCTCGCTTTCAGTGAGCAGTCAGGCCAATGTGGAGGAAGAAATGAGTTTGATGGGCAACCAGCAGGAGCAATGCGAGAATCTCTTCGTTGTTCACGAGCATGTGGTTAAGCGTCGTCTTTAATAGCGAATAAATAGTGTGATCAGAAAGCGTGATCGCCGGCTGAGGAGTGGGCGAGTGGTCGAACGCCAATGTGAAGCGAGTGCCCGCTCGTCTGCGGCGGCCGTCCGCCCGTTCTTTCCGCTCGAAAAGAGAAGAAGCGGCCGGACAGGCGGAAGATGGCCACTCGTCGGAAGAGCCACCGACCGAACCCTCCAGTCGGCTGCTCGACGGGCGGCCGCAGAGTCCGGCGAGTGGACGGCGGCTGTGGAGGACTCGGGGGATGGGACGCCAATCGGGCGGTCTGAAACGAGTGGCCGGAGTGAAGGCGGGCGGAAAGCGGCGGGACTCACCGGTGGGCGTCGAACGGTGGAGGCGTGGGGGAACGGCGAGAGAAGCAATGCGGGAGGGAGCGGGTGAGAGGTGAGGCGACGGCAAGAACGAGTGGAGAGTTCGAAGAAGCGAGTGGGTGCCGCACGAGGCCGTTCGGACCGGAACCACCGGAGCGTAGCCGTCTATCCATTTTGCTTGCTTCAGCTGACGATCGATTGCCGTCGGGCTGGGGGACGAGGAGTCGTCGATCACTTGAAGAAGTGAACAGGAGTCGATGAATGAGTCACTCTTGGTTTTTTCTTCGGCTGTGAGGATCGAAGACGTGGAGGGTTTATTCCGACGTCTGCTTCATTCAAAAATCAAAGTCGTTTAGTGTTTACTTTGCTAGTGTATTGACGGTGGATTTCTTGTCCATAATTCCCCGTTCTTAATTATTTACTGTTTGCATGAGCAGTATAACGACCGGGGAGTCTTTTTTGCATTGAACAGAAACAACTCCTTGCGTGCTCTTGTCGAGCCGCAAAGCGTGAGTTTTCTCTCCTTCACCGTGCGGGTGGTCGCCCTTAAGAAATCTTCTCGTCGTTGTGGTATCTTTCATTTGCTTATTCCGTACAGAATTGTTCCCCACAGTTTCACAGCTGCACCGTCTTCGTTTCTCTGCTCCCCTGCCAACCAATGCCCAAAGAGAGCACTCCATCTTGATTGTGCACGAGCAAAGGGGTCGTTGATCCGAATGCCGATTGGGGTGTCCAGGAATCAATTCTTTTGACGTCCGTTCGTGTGCCGCCCGCCTCTCGTCGATCGTTTCGCTTTTGCTCCAGCTGATCACCTCGCTGAAAGTGGGCAGAGCAGCCGCTTTATTCCAAAGTAGAGTCGGTAATTTGTGTCAACTGACGCATTCGCTCCTCTTGTTGCGGTTTTCGTTCAAGTTGGTGGCATTCCGATCACTTTTGCTCCCATTTCGACGTGATTGCTTCAGAGATTGCCGGCGGTGTCAGCTGCGGAGTGCTGCTCGTTCTTCCCACTCACTGCTTGCTGGAGGGCGGCATTGATCACTCTTGCAGAGACGAGCATCGACAGTGGGCACTCTTCGATCAGAGCTCGTTGGATCGACCCCAACATTCACGTTCGTTCTCGCACATCCACCGCCATCTTCTTTCTGTTTGGTTCGTCCACTCACTGGGAGGAGATTCCGTTGCACTTGAAGTTTTATAACGTGTTAATGCGAGTAAAGCGATCGTGTGGGCTACTCTTCGTCATGCGGCGCTTTCTGTTAATTGTTGTGGTAGACGGTTTGTTTGCCGGTCGATATTCCGTTGACCGTTTGATCAATTTCCATTTCGACAACCGCTTTTCTTCAAGCTTCTTTTTTATTCCGTACATGTGTTGAATCTGTCCATTTCATCCACGGTTGGAGGCTTCTTTGACTTCAGAAGTTACCATTGCTTCATTCGCTGGTATTCGTTGACGATTTGTTTAGTTGCGAACAGAAATTCCGAGACAGTGTCCTGCTGTAAGGCTGTCTAGTTGCCCGCACAGTCTTTTTCGTTGATTCCAGCGGCATCGCCGAGGTGCGGCTATGCTCTCGACACAACGAGCATCACTGACGGCATCGAGCCGCTCGTTGTTCTCATCAGCGCGGAGTTCGGCAGTCTTTCTTTTGGTTGCGGAGAGGAGGGAAGGACACTCATTTTTTGACGTCCAGAAACAAGTCGTTGCTTTTATTCCGATTCAGTACAGACCAGACCTTGCAACGGTACACCGTACCGACCGTACCGGAGCGGCAAAACCGTACCGCTACCGTACCGGAAGCAAAAACGGTACGGTACAAACCGTACCGGAAAAAATACGGTACGGTAAGGGCCCTACCGGAACGAATTTCCAGTACGGTACGGTCTACCGGACCGTAAAAATTTATCCCAAATGATGCTGCTAATATTCTCAAGCCCTTCCTCTCGTCCTACTACACACCAATAGCTCACTTGAAATCCGAAAAAAATAATTCAACCGAGTTTTTATCTTTTATTTTACGGTCGGTATACCGGACCGTACCGGAAGGGGCTTACGGTACGGTTTCTACCGTACCGTTTTTCCTTCCGGTACGGCGTCTACCGTACCGTTTTCACTTCCGGTACGGTTCATACCGTACCGCCGGTAGGCTTCCGGTAGACTTTTGCAAGGTCTGGTACAGACTATTACACCTGGCGCAGCGTGGAACGTCAAAATATACGGCGTGTAGAAGGCGTGTTTGAACTCAACCGGCGGCTTTATTCCGCAAAAGGTAATCCGCCAAGCGTCATTTCATTTGACGAGTATCCTTTTTACAGTTTATTTTATTCCGAAGTAGGTTCC
Organism: Aphelenchoides fujianensis; assembly: GCA_024699865.1. Taxonomy (NCBI): domain Eukaryota; kingdom Metazoa; phylum Nematoda; class Chromadorea; order Rhabditida; family Aphelenchoididae; genus Aphelenchoides; species Aphelenchoides fujianensis. The sequence continues at coordinate 499,761 of JAMPIO010000015.1, read as the reverse complement.
ATGTTGATCTCGAAATTGAAAGTCTGCTTATTGATTCGCACGCCGATGGACGTTCGTTTCTTTTTTGCTGGTTTTGGGCGTTGGCGTACGGCCAATCCCGTTGGCGTCTTCTGGTTACGGATTATTACTTGCTTTAGGGAGTGCAAATAGTCGACTAAAGCGAGCGTCGATTTGTGTCCACGCGCTTCGTTCTCGGTCTCCAGCTTGCGTTTTCGTCCGACCGCCGCATTCAAAAAACGGCGAGGAGTCACGCTCCTTCTACCTTCCAAGCAGCGGCGACTGCTTCCGTTGCCCATCGCTTCCATGCCGCTCTTCTGTTGCCCGCTGCTCCACACGCCACTCGTGAGTGGAAAGCTGCTCGTTCTTCCTTTTTTTCCAGTCCGCACCGAACACGGCATTCTTCCTTCTGCTTTTCTGTTCGAATTGGGCGGCATTCGATTCTTCTGACTGCTCGACGGCATGTGGGTTGCTTTTATTCCGCTGTATTGTAGGTTACGCTGTGTGCTTTCTAACGTCGACGGTGGAAGCAAGGATCTTTGATTGATGTTTGCTCTGGGCATTGAGTTGAGTGGTTTATTCCGAATAAGCAAGCTTCAGAATTTTGCGGAGTATGCCCGTTAGTTGAAAGTAAACAAACAACAGGACGGTCGGTTGCGGTTGGCGCTGGCCGCAAGCAAGCAGGACATCAATTCGTTTCACACGCAGCCGGTCGACTCCAACCTTTCGGTTCGTTTGATGAGTGTGCCAGTGGATCGCAGCGGCATCGGTCGATGTTTGGCTTTGCGCTCGGCACATTGAGCATCGTTGACAGCATTGAGTCGCTTTTTTCTCAGCAGTGCGGAGTGCGGGGTCTTTCTTTTGGAGCCGGGGGGTAGGGCACGACATTCATCTTGATCGTACAAGAACATATCGTTGCCTTTATTCCGTTTTCGTTAGAGCAGTAGATCAGGAAGTGCGTAACATGAAAGCATTGCGGAACACCGAAAACACGTGCTTGAGCTCCACGAGCGGTTATTCCGTGGTAACGACGATCATATCGAACTTTTTGTATCGCTCCTACCTTTGTTTCAAACATGATTCCTAAAAAATGGAAATGAATTGTTCTCGTTTGTTGCAGCAAGTCTGTGCCAGACAATAAAACGAAGAGAAATGCGTGCATCAGATTGCAGACGGTGAGCTGCACTCCACGTCTCAAATTCATTTGACGAGCATTTCTACTTTCAGCTTATTTTATTCCGCATCGACATTTTTGACGCCAATATCTGTAAGATGGAGCCCAGGCCGATTGATTTACAAGCAAAGGTTTGTTTGTTTTATCGCTCGTTTTTAGGCGCGCACCGTGCGGCCACTTCTGAAGCCGCTTCCTCCATTATCACTCGATTTAGGAAGTGCAAAGAGTGACCGAAAGCGAGCGTCGATTCATGTCCACGCGCTTTGTTTTTGGCCTCCAGCTTCCGTTCTTCTTTGACCCCCACATTCAAAAGGCGACGAGGAGTTCCTTCGATCGTTCTACCTACCGAGCAACAGCCACTTCGTTCGCTGCCCCTCGCTTCATTGCCGCTCTTTTGTTGCCCGCTGCTCCACACACAACTCGTGAGTAGAAGGCTGTTCGTTCTTCCCTCTTTTCAGTCCGCACCGAACACGACGGTCATTCTTCTGGTTTCTGTTCGGGGTGGGCGGCATTCGATTCTTCTGACTGCTCTACGGCAGGTTGGTTGCTTTTATTCCGATCCATGCGTTGAAATGTGTGGTGTTAGAGTTGACGCTGGAAGCGAGGCGTTTCGATTGCTGTTTGCTCACGAGTTTGAGGTTGATAATTTATTCCGCGAAGTCGCCTCTGCAGAGTGGTTGTTTGCAAGTTTGTTGAAAGAAGACAGACGGCTGGACGTTCGGTTGCTGTTGGCGCTGGCCGCATGCAAGCAGAATCCGAATGCGTTTGACACGCAGCCGATCGACGCCGACCTTACAGTTCGTTCGATGAGTGTGATCGATGAGAAGATTAAATTCCGCAGCGATGGTTCCTACGAACACCTTCAAAGTGTGATCTGCATGGTAGGTTGGCCGCTTTTTTCGTCGTGAACACACAACAGTTCTTCTATTTTGACTGGAGTTCAAACAAATCTGTGGGTTATTTTGCATTTACCAAGGCAATAAGCCACAAACGAGCCGTCACATGCTTTTTGGTTCGTTTTTGAAGCGGGCGTTGGCGTGGCCGGTTCTTCGATTTGACATCGTGGCGCTGGATTTAATTCTGTGATGCATTTTTATTTTTGGGCTTTAACGGAAATACGCAAAGCAAGATCCAAAGAATATTTAAACGGGGCTCGACATCGTTTCAGCAACTGGGTATTCCGTGGTGATCGTCCAATGCTTGATTTCTACGCGACGTGTTCGGAAGACGGGTTTAATTTTTCAACGGAGAGTCGAGTCTAATGTTCGCATTTTTTGATGGAATAGTTAGGTTGCCTGCTTTCTATTTTCGAACGTTACTACTTGCACCTTCTATTCTTTTTCGTCGACCACGTTACGTTAAACCAGAAAAATTCCGTAGGGAAGATTTTCGTATCTCAAGTTGTCGAATTCTTGCACCAAGACGTGTTTTGAGTTTCAATGATTTCTTGCTTTCTACGCTTAAACGGAGCGGCAAGCAAAACAAATGCGAAAAGATTAAACTGACCGCGTTCCACTCGAATCCGCCGTCCATTCCCGTACATCAATCGACGAACGGGCTGAAAGAAAAGGGGCGGCAGGAATGAGCGGAAGAACGGGCAGCAGAATTTACGACTTCTTTCGGTTGGCTGCTCCACAAACGGCTGTTGGATTATTTTGAACAAAAACGGTTCTTATCGACTTCCTAAACGACTCAAAAAATTCGAATAATTGCCGTTGAATGCATCCAACAAACTTTTCGACGAACAAGCAGCAGGAATCGACCACAATCCACAAGAATGCGGCGAGCAGAAAGCGGCCACGCGGCGGGCGGCGGCGGCGGTCAAGACGGCCGTCCGACTTGACGCGCCGCCCGCCGCCACTCGCCGCGAGTCCGCCGGCCGCCCGCCGTCTCGCTGGCGGTCGACCCGCCGAGTTCGTGGGCGAGCGGGCGGCGGCGAGTGCACTGGAATCCCCGCGGCCTCCACGAACTGCCGCCTTCGTCCGACGACCGGAAGACGGCGGGCGCGAGAAGTCCAACCGAAAAGCCACTCGGCCACGAGCCCTCCCGCCCGCCGATTGGAGGGTTCGACCCAGCGGGAAGAAGGCGGGCGGAACGGGGAGCAAAGAAGAGCTCTGGTTCTTCCGGCTCCACTGCCTTCTACCGACTGTCCCTCTCGTTCGTTCGGATTGAAGCGGCCGTTCACTCATTTGTAGTCGAGTTGTTCGCAGCTGAACGAGCGGTGAACACAACGGAGATCAAACGGGCAGTCCATTGGTTGAAGTGTGTCCTTCTCCGCATGGCTGAGTGCAGAATTCCGAAGCGGTCGACTGGAAACGACGCCGCTCGATTGTCGGGAGTCCGCCCTTCGCCCAACCGGTCGGTCCAACCGAGCAGTTCGCGGAGTGGGCAACTGGCGGCTCGTCCGCGTCCTCCGCGGGCCAAACGGCGCCCGTCGAGCGGCGTCTTCCGCTTCCCGGCCGGCGATCCGGTCGTTCGGAAGGCGGCGTGGCGTCGAGTTGTGTGGAGCAATCCGCCCAGTGGGTGCGGAGTTTCGCCGTCGCCCACCGCTCGACCACTCCGGCGGGCGGTCGGGCACGAGTTGGAGCTTCTCGTTGAGGAGTGAGAAGAAGGCGGTCGATCGGCGGCCGCGGGTTCCGTTCGCCCGGCCGGCCGCTTCGAAGAGCGCGCTGCAAGTGGGCGAGCGGGCAGAAATCGTGTGGATTGTTGCCGAGGTGGTGAAACGGAGAAGACGCCGCTTTCTGCACGTCCAACGGCTCCTCCCCCTCACTCGCCCCCTTGCTCTCGTCCGTCCACTCGCCGCTCGTCCACCTGCCGGCCGGCGAGCTGCCCGTTTGCTCGTGAATTCCGGGCGAGCAGGAGGGAGTCGTCCGATCGGAGGGCGGGGGATCACCGGGCGCACACGACTGCTTCCAGTACGCAGTCGAACGAGCAGCCGGACGACTCGAAGCCGCCGGGCGGCCGAGCGGACGATCGAGAGCGCGGCGGGGGCGAGCCGACCGGCAGGACGCGGGAGGCCGCTCGATCGTCGTGATGTCGAGCGGAGAGCAGCGGGAGGATCCAAGCGGTCGAATGGACGGGGGAGAGCAGACGGCGCGTGCAACCGGCCGCTTCCAACGGGAATCAAACGCCCGCCTTCTGTGGTGATCGAAACACGCGTCAACGAGCCGCTTCAGTCGTTGCTTCGTGCCGGAAATGCTTTCGATTCGAACGGGCATCACTCTTCTGCTCAATCGAATGCTGGAGGACGAGCTGTGGGCATCGCAGCTGTTTGATGCGAGCTGAAGTCACGAGCATTCATTCGATTGACACGCACGAGAACGCAGCGAGGACCGCACGGCCGCAACGGAGGGCTCATTCGGGGGCAACGGGCGGCTGCTCGACTTCGATCGGCGCCTCCCGCTCGTCGCCCGCCGGCCGGCAGGGCGGTCAGTCGGGGGCCGAACGGAGGAGTGGACGAGAGGAAGCAGCGGGCGGCACTCCCCGCTCGTTCCCCCACTCCTTGTTGCGCGGAATGGACACTCGCCGCTCCTCCCCTCTGCTTTCTCCACCGCCCGCCCACTTGCGGCGAATGGATCGAGGAGCCGAAAGCAGAAGGCGGGAGTTCGAGTGGACGCGCCGAAACGAACGAAAGAAATCGCCGCGAGCCGAGCGGAGCGAAACGACCGCCGAATGGCCGCAGTCGGTGGGGGAGTTCCGCGAGTTGCTCGAGTGAATGGCGCCTTCTGCAGAGGAGAGCAGGGGGGCGGGATGGTGGAAGTCGACTGGGAGCACGTGCCGCTCGTCTCTTCGGAGTGCCCGCCGGCCGTCCGATCGGCCGAGTGGTCGTGGCGGAGCGGCGGGCGTCTGGTGGCTGCCGAAGAGCAGCGAGTGGCCGTCCCGCTCGTCGCCCTCTGACGGGCGGCGGGGAAGACGGGGGCCGCGGGGAGGTGCCGATCGCCGCGCACTCGTGGCCGGCGGCTCGGTGGCGCAGTGGAGTGGGCGGAGGATTGCGGCGAGAAAGAAGGCGGAGGACTCACTCGAAGACGAAGCGGCGGCTCGTCCCGCCCGCAGCCAACGGCTGGCAGTCCCCCAGTTGGCGGAAGGCGGGAGAATCGGCGGAAAGCCGCCCTCCAGTCGACCGCCCGCACGCGCCCTCGAACTCGCGAGTGGGCGGACTGCGGGCGGGCGTCCTCACGGTCGTCCACCACCGAGAGAGCGCAGTGGACGCCACTCGTGCACCACCAACCGGCCAGTCGCTCGCGTTCTCCACTCGCCGCTCCTCCCGCCCAGCGGCCTTCCGATCGCCCCGCCGACTGCGGACACACTCGCCGAATGCCCGCCGATCGGAGCGGAGAGCGGCCGTTTGTTCGTGGGCGGCGGGCGGCCGAATTCGTGGGCGGCGGTGGACGACCGGCCGCCCGGCAGAGCGGCGAGTTCTCCGCGCCCACTCACTCGCGGCGGCCGGCGGGAAGCGAAGGAAAAAGCGAGCGCGAAAGCCGGCCGCCCGCCTGTTTTTCGCGCCGCCCGCCCGCCGACTCGCGGCGATCGGCGGCGCTTTTCGGCCCAAAAAGTGAGTTCTTTTCGCCGGCGTTCGTGGATCGGCGGGCGGCGTGTGGGGACGGGAATTTATCGTCGGATTTCAGGCCGTTGGAGCGAATGGATGGACGAAATTGGAGCGAGTTTTGGTGGAATTTGGTCGAATTGTGTGCCGGGAGGATGGAGAATCTGGATTTATGGTTGGATTTCAGGCGTTGGAGGGAGTGAATGGGCGAAATTCGAGCGGTTTTCGGTGGATTTTGATCGGATTGGACGCAAGGGGATGGACGTTGAAGAACGGGTGAATTTGATGGAAAGCGGTGGGTTTATTGTTTCCGAATTGATTGATGTCGGTTAGAAAAAGGGAACGTTGTTTAAACAATTGGAACAAACGTAAGCCGCGGGCTTCGAGCAGTAATTCTCGGAATAAAACCCACCTTTACCCTGCGATCAACGCCTAATAAAAGTTGCTTGTTGACCATCATTCTTCTACTGATTACTGTGCACTCAACAAAACGATTCGTCTAAACTTTTATACCCTCAAAGAGCAACGGAATAACATCCCGCGGCAATCGCCAGCAATCAAAAACGAGCATTCGACCCTGTTCTTCTCCGTCCAACCGACCGCCGTGGTTTGAACGAGACGACGAATGAAAAGAGGCCGCTGACTGCCTCCATCGAGCATTGACGAGAAGTGGGCAGCCGCACGAAAGACCGCCGCTTCCATCGCCCGTCGGATCAAATGAACCGAGTTTTGCGCCACCCGTCAACGAACGGAAGATGAGAAAAGTGGACGCGCAGCAGAAAGCGATAACTGGTTTTAGCAACCGTTAATCCAAGTTTGAGTTACTTCGAAAAACTTGGGATAAACTCCGCTAACGACCCGCATACCTGCTCGTGGACCTACATTCTCGAAAAAGCAGCTTACGACGAAAGAATGTCCGCCATCTACTTGCAGCAAACAAAGTTGTGTGACCCATTCGCATTGCTTTATGATCGAAACTGAGTTGCGCGGTTATTGTAGTTCCTGAAAAAATGCACCTAATCTCAAGGACGCGGAAAAAGCCACCTGACAGGCGAAAAGAACTACGGAATAAACGAATCCAACGAGTCGCCCTTCCGCTAAAAAAACTCGGCCTCGATCACCGCTGAACGAAAACTACTGCCGTCCTCCCCATTCACGACAAGAAGCGGAAACAAATCATTTACGTAGTTACCAATAAAAAGTCAAAATCGCACAAATCGCGGAATAAATTACCGTTTTGTTCACACCGCTAACAAAAAGACCAGCCCCTGCACATCAAAGCAAGCAAGCAAGAAATTCAACTTTTCTTTGCACGAACACGAACAAGCCGGCTGCTCACCCACTCCTTATCGATCCTGCCGCTGGCCACCCATTTGGACGTCCAGCAGTCGACTGGGGCGACGACCGACTCGCACCGTCCACTCGCTCCGACCGAAAGAGGGGAGTGGCGGCTCGTTCTTTCCGTTCGACCGCCCATCTTTTCCCTTCGAGAGGGGGCGGGAGTCGCGGGTCGAATCGCCGCCCCAAGCGCCCGCCGGCCGTCTCCCAAGTGAGTGCTCTGAAAGCAAACTCGTCGGCGAGTGATTCTCGAGTGCCGCTTGCCGAGAGACGGCAGAGCGAGGAGCGGTTTACGGCTAGCGAGCAACGGCCAGCCATCCCCCTGCCTTTCACACCTCTCTCCCGTGATCGCCCGTCTGCCCGGCATTTCGGCCGTTTTGTTCGTCCATTCACTCGTGCACGTCCCTCTCCACTCGCCTTTTTCTGGCCTCCGCCCACGCACTCCCGCCTTCCTCCGCCGCTCGCCGCCGGCAACAAGCGGCCGGAACTCCCGTCTGGCGGCCGCCCGAACGCCGTCGAGTTCCCTCCTTCCGGTTTCTCCTCCCACTCACCGTCCGTCGTTTCATCCCGCGAATTCTCGTCGCCCATGCGCCCGCTCTCCCGCTCGTTCGTCGGCGAGTGGGCGGCGGGACGTCCGCTTCGATCAAGACGGCGAGTGGAGAGCGGGCGGTCGATTCGGGCACGAGAGGCGGCCGCCCACCCACTCACTGCCCGCCGTCTCGAGCGACGAACCGAGAGGACGGCCGCCTTCCGCGGGATGCACTTGGCCGATCGAAGCGGCCGGTCGGCGGGCGCGTCTTCCCGCCCGCCGCTCGCCCGTCCTGCTCGCCGCTCCCGCCGACTGCCGGCCGGCCGATCGACCGCCCACTCATTCGAGAGTGGACGGCGGGGATCCTCGGACGCCGAGCCCGCCTTCCGCTTCCCGTCGGATGCCCTCGCTTTTGTTTGAGGCAGGAGTTTATTCGATCGATCAGAGGCGGCGGATGGGCGTCATGTTGGGGTAGACGGAGGGGAGGATCTTCCGGCCGCACTCGCTGCTCATGATCCCGTGGAAGCCTTCTGATCCTTGGAGGTCGATTCGGGACTTGCGGCGGGCGTCCACGGCGAGGCGGAGAAACGAGTCCGGCGTACTGAAACGATAGTGAGTGGTTGGAGGTGGCCGGTAAAACTCACTTGAAGAGCAGGCGGTAGACCTCGATTTTCTTATCATCTTAATTTTGATTAACAAGTAACAGCTCATCGTCCTTCCCAGTTTCCGCATTCGAAATTGGGTAAAGGTGATCGATGCAGTCGACGGCAAACGGCAGCTTTTCCCAAACGACTTGCTCGAAACAGCCGCGGTAGATGGAGAGTTTGGAACCGCGGATTGTTTCGTAGACGTACGCGTGTTTGTGCGACCAAGCGGAGTGTTGGAAACGAAACTGCAAGAACAAGCCATGAGGCCATCCTTAATTGAAGGTGTCTTACTTTATCGCCGAAGTCCGCGGTAAGCTGGGATGTGTTCCACTTTGCTTTTTTGATATCAAACGTGTGCAAGCAATGGCGGTAATTCAATTGGTTTGATAGTCCGTACAGCAACTGCGCGTCTTTGGCGAAACCGTAAAAATGGCAGTTTCGCGGCGGTTGCACGTGCCAGTACGGTTTTAAGAGGCACTTGTCGATGTTCAGTCAAAGAAATCGCAAGCATTCGGTTTCCGGCTGTTGAAGCACAGCCCGTTCAACTTGGACATTTGCTCCTTTGATGCCGATGATCACATAAGAAAGAAACGAATTTCCTTGTTGTTCCAGTTCAACCGACTCGAACGTCCCTTTTTGGCTGTCCAGCCGCAGCAGACCCAAAGCGGTTCTGGTAAGCACGATAATCGCATTGGAATTTACGACAATGGAATCACGTATGTCCATCGAAATCGACTCATCGGCGGTAAAAACGCTAAAACATTGCGTCAACATAAACCACGAAAAATCGAAAACTCACATTTGCGCGTTAAGGACGAGATCGACAACAAATAAGCGCGTATTCGCGTCTAAAAGAATGTACGCGTACCGCCCGTCGCTCGAGAACCGCACAAAACTGTTGACCTGCAAGCTAATGAGAAGTAAAGCAATTAAAAATGAGTTACAGAGCAGCGTAGCTGATTGTACGGCTCTTTTCGCTCCTCCAGCAACTCGTAAGCATCGACCGGCGCTTCGTCAGGACCGTCATTTTCGCGCCTAATCGTCCGAGTTTGGTAGACGCCCGACTGCTCCATCTCGCCGTCGACCGCGTTCTCCAGCGAGCCGAGCAGAAAGAAAGCCGGTCGTCGAACACGCGGCAACCGCGCGAATGAACGCGCCGCCTCCCCGCCCGCCCGCGTGTTCCCGCAGTGCGCAATGGGGACCGCGAGCACTCCGGCGGGCGGGCACAACAAAAGAGGGCACCTCGATCAAGGCGGCCCACGAGCAGGAGATCCCGCCGGTCGGGCGGCGGGGAGCGGGCGACACACCACGCGGAAGGTAGGCGACCTTTCGACTGCCCACTGGAGACTGCCGATCCGGGCGCGAACACACGAATCAGCGGGCAGAAACGAGTGGACGGGCTGTCGGAGAGACGAGTGCCCGAGGAGGGCGGCTGGTCGGGGGCTCCGCTTGCCCCGATCGACCGCCCGCGTGTTCCCGCAGTGCGCACTCCGTCGCCCCTCCGCGCGCACTCGAGCCGCCCGCCGCCCCCACTGCCCGCGAGACCGCCGGCCGCTCGGTGCGGAAGATCCGTTCGCTGCTCTCCGCTCCGCCGCGTCCAGCACGCGCCCGACCGCCCGACCGCCCACTCGGCCGAACGGAGAAGAAGGCGGACGGCGAGTGGGGGGCCGAACGGACGGGAGAACACGAGCGGGGCGACGAGCCGCCCGGCCGCCGTGGTCCGGTGGATCCGCGCGCCGACTGCCGAGCGGGCGGCCGGGCGGCGAGTCCAGCCAGGAGGGCGGTGAGGAAGCGGGCGAGCGGAGTGGACGGAGCGGCCGGCTGTGGGGAAGAACGCCCCCCAACACGCAATCGAACGAGTGTTCGGTTTCGATCGATCGGACGGCTTCTTCGCGGCGACCGACCGTCGGGATCGCCGCCGCTCTCGGCGGTCGACGGCGGCGGCCGCTCGTCCACTCGCCGTCCACTCGGCGCCTTTCGACGGCCGCCGCCACTCGCCCGCTTCCGTCGAGCGGCCCGCCGAGAAGCCGCCAGCCGACCGACCGGCGGCCACTCCCGCAACGAACCGAACGGTCGAATCAAACGGACGGGCGGCTCTTCCGTTCACTCCCGACTGCCCACGAGAACGAGCGGCCGCCCATCACTCGAATGGCGGAAGAAGGGAATCCCCGCCGAGTGGAGGACCCACCCGTCGGCCGTCGTAGTCCAGTGGGTTCGGCAACTGATTGCCGCCTTCTGCTGTCGGCGAGTTCGCGAGCGGGAGGAGAGCGAAAGGAGTGGCCGTTGGAGTTGAACACACAAGTTGATCGAAGAAGCCAGGTGAGGAACGACGAGAGAAGCTGCAGGGAAGAGCTGGCGATCACGTGAGGATGGCGAGAATGCAACGAGTGATTGCGGAATCGTTTGATGGGCGTGACTTTACTTTGTTCGTCATTTGTAGTGATCGAAGTGGTTTTTTTCTTTGCTTGTCGTTGTAAGTTTTTGATTTTTAATTGGCGAATGAGCAGTTTGAGCTGCAGTTTATTCCGTCGCCGTCGTTGTTCTATTAACTAGGTCTTCTTTCTGCGCATTTGTTTTGTCGGGTGATAGGTAGGGCGTAAAGGCGAGCTTGCGCCTGCTGATCGTCTCTTTCTTTTAGTTGCACTGCCTTATTGCCACCTTCAAATTTGATGAAAGCGACAAGAGTGTGCCGGTTTATTCCGCAAGAGCCTTGCCTGCTGCGTTTATACGAATGTCACTGTAAGAACGTCAATGACTTCCTTTTATTCCGTCCATGTTCTCTGCTTGATCCGGCTTTGCGTTCACGATCGGCGCTTTTCTGCTTTCCGCAGCTTTTGCAGTGCTCTTTCGATCATTGTTACTCATCGACAAAAAACGACCACTGCGGCCATCAGTTCAGCCGGCCGTCCACCTCTCGCCTCTCGCTGCCCGTCGGGTGGTCGGACGACCTCGAGGGTGCGAGCAGCCGTCGGACTGTTGCTCGGGTCTTCGACTGGACGTTGAAAGAAGGGTAGTGTAGGGAAAGCTTCTTCCACGCATCGATCGTTGGAGACTGGGGCGTTTATTCCGGCTTGAGCCAGCATGTAAGGTTTCGAGAATTAGTGACTGCGCCTCAACGCCTTTGTTCCTTTCTTGAATTCTAATTGCGGTTTCTGTCTGTAATTTCGACAAGTTGTTGTTTGTTTGCAGCCAATAAGAAAAGGTTCGGAAGCGTCTTCCTAACCGCAGTGGCAGGTATTCGTCATGTAACACTTTCCGGTCAACGCTCGTTGATCCGACATCAACATTCACATTCGTCTTCGCTTATCTCGCGCCGTCTTTTACCTGTCTTATTTGTGCACTCACTCAAAGGAAATTCCGCGTTGGTTGTCTTGTGCCAGTCGAGAAGGCAGAGATCACGATCGGCTGCTCGTTCACGTGCACGAGCGTTCTGTTGGCTTTTTTGGTCACTGGTTTGTTCGGCGCATTTCTACCTTTCGCCTTCATCACCATCTCGTCTTCAAAAATATCATTTCATGGTGTTGTGAAAAGTTCGAAAGATCTCCCAACTCGTTAACGTCTTTAGGCGCTTTCTGCATTTGAGATCCGGGTGATCGTCCAGCGGATTGCGAGTGAGTATTCGCTATTCGCTTGGCGTTGCAGGGCTATCGGCCGGACGTCAAATTCCTTGCAGGTCTTTGTCGACCCCAGCCGCTTTCATCGGCGGTCTGCTCTGCACTTGCTTCAACGGGCATCACTCGGCGAGGAGATGCTCGTCTTTACTTCTTTTCGATCAATGGAGAAAACCGTGCGTCATCTTTTAGTTGCGCAGGGAAGTACACACATGTGGTTAGTCGTGATCGCCGTACAGGCTGACTTGCTTTTTATTCCGTTTATTGAAACTCGAAATGAAGGACGTGAATGAGGTTGAAAGACTACCTGTCCGCAAACTCTGCTGTTCACTTCACGAATGAGTTGATTTCGTGCATCACCGTCACTTTGCGGGGCTGATTCACAAGTCTTCTCGCGATCGACGAAAAAATGTGACGTGCCCGCCCGCTCTCCACCTCCGACCACCACTCCGACACAATCACTCAATTGTTGCTTTCGAAGCTGCCGAGGAGGAGGGCGCCGTTCGTTGCAGCGAGTGGTGGGCGGCTCGGAGGAACGGCGAGAAGAGCGGGCGGCGAGCGGCGGCCGGTCGGCTCGCCCACACTCCCGTTCGCTCGACGGGGCTCTTCGCTTTCAGGTTGTTGCGATCTTTCTTTGTGGATGGTGGTTGCAGAATAGAGGCATCGATCGATCAGTGCGGAAGCTGATGGCTCTTCTTTCTCATGACGTCCTTTGGAGGTTGCCGGAGAGTGAATTCCGCATCATCAATTGCGATGGGGATCTCGTCCGTAAAAGAAATTATCAATGCGGTCATCAGTCCAGCCGGTCATTCACCTCTCGCCACTCGCTGCCCGGCGAGTGGTTGGACGAACTCGAGGGCGCGATCACCCGTCGTACTGTTGCTGCGGTCTTGGGCGGGACGTCGGAAAAAGGAAGGAACGAAAGAAGCTTCTTTCACGTGCATTGCGCGCAAAAGAATTGCGTCGTTTATTCCGCCTCAATCAGCGGCATAACGGGTTTATTGGATGTGCTCGACAACGTGCTTCTTTCTTGCGTTTAAACTGCGGTTTCTTTGTCAATGAATTCCGTCTTCAGTTGTTCGATCCGCAGACCGTCCAGCGGCTTTCGATTGAGTAATTTCTGCCCGGACTTCGACCAGACGTCGAGTTTCATCCAGGTTTTTGTCGACCGGAGCCGCTTTCAATGGCGGTCTGTTCTGCACTCGCTTCAACGGTCATCACTCGCGGCTAGAAGTTGCTCGTCTTGTTTTCTTTTCGATTACTGCAGAGAAGAACGATCTTTCTTTCGGCCGCGCAGGAGAGGCATCGAGTTATCTTTTCTGGCTTAAAAGGCATTTTCTGTAATTCTGGACCACGCCAGTGCAAACTTTGGCACGTTTCAAAAACGACTCTTCGGTTCTTGTTTTTAATAGATTCTCTAGATTGTGCTGAATTGATTGATGCTCATTTAAAGGCCTGCAACTGCCTTGGTTGTCAAGTTACAGACCTCCGAACCCAAAAGGTCCGGATTTTGCCCCATTCGGTTCAACGGTCCATGGTGTCGTTGTAACGAGGTTTTGGAGTACGTGGTGACGTTCATCGTGTAGGGCATGATCAGAGCTTCCAAACGGTGTATATTGCTGCTCGCGCAGGAAAAACACAAAGTAAAAACAAGGTCGAAAGCGAAAAAGCTCTTTCGTTGTTTTTTGCGCTTTTTGCGTTCAAATCGGTTTTTCTCGAAAATTTTGCCCTGATGACGAGGCAACAAAAACTACCATGTTATTCTACGGATCAAAACGCATGTAATGGGCTGCATGTCAACACCCAAACTGTCTGTAACCAGAAGAAAAAATTTTTTGAAGATGGAGGACCAAATTCGACTCGAAATCGAAATCTCCTCAAACTTCGAATTGGTACACGGGAATTGTTTGTCTTGATTGGAATGCATACGAATAGATGTTCGCACGGATGAAAAGTAGTTTTGACGCTTGATCGATGTCTATTGCGACCTTGACGTCGCGATGACCGTAATGGACGCCGTTTTTCAAATTTTGCTTGTACCTTCGCTTTTGACGCATTCGCAAATGCCGAACTTTGAACACAAATTGTAGCCCTGTTTTTACTGTACTGTTTTACTGGATTTTACGTCAAGAATTCCAGGCCAACGCATCAGAAAACGATCTTTAACGTACTCTGCATCTATTTCGCTTGCATAAAGCTCTCCGGAACTTCGTAGAACGGCACATTTTTACTTAGTTAAATGAAAAAACCGCTATTAGAACCCTACAGAGTATTTCTGCCACAGCGTGGATCAAATGGTTTGTGCGGCGATCCATTCTGACCTCCTTTTTTGCTATTTGCTCAAATTTATTGTTTCATGTCTGCATTTAACGGCAGACAGTCGAAGACTACATCGTTTTACAGAGCTCAACTAGGCGAACAATACAGCATTGATTTCAATAGCTATCACACGGCAGGAATGAAGAAAAATACCTACTTTGAGCAGTGGCTTTTACAATCTTTTGCGCGCCCACAGACCGCGGATGATATGTTCATCAACGCGGTTTTCACTTTTTTATGTTTGTTCAGCCGTTCTCATTGCTTTACGGTCTAAGGTGTGCATAAAAATGTTCATGCCAAGCCAAAAATGTGAAAATACTCTCAATTCGGCTGTATTTTGGGCCGCAGTAAGAAGCACTGCACAACTAACTAAAGACTTGCACTAAGCATTAAATGAGCAAATTGTCAGCAAGTCATTGAGGCCATTTCGGCAATAGCTGAAACCGGTTTAACAAAAAAACGCAAAAAATGCACCAAGCAGTACTTGCAGCGTTAATGTCGGCAGAAACGTTGCAATTCACAATTAATAAATCCGCAAATCACTGGTAAGAACTTAGTCAGTTGTTAGAACACGCGAAGTAACAATTCCATCAAGTCGTTTCGAAGTTTAAAGGAATTTCAATTTTGGGTCGATTTTGGTCCTCCATCTTCAAACAATTTTTTCTTCTGGTTACAGACAGTTTGGGGGTTGAAATGTAGCCCATTAGATGCGCATTGATTCGTAGAATAACGCGTTGGTGTTTGTTTGCTCGTATTCAGTGCATAATTTTTGAGAAAAACGTTCTTGAAGGCAAAAAATGCGAAATTCGCGGAAACGAACTTTTGGCTCCTCTGAGCACAACTTTTTTCGATTACATTGCAGCCGGCAAGCAGTATACACCAATCGAAAGCTCTGATCAGGAGCTACAAGAGAAGCACAATCACGTAGTCTGAAGCCTCGTTACAACGACACCACTTTAGATTGAACCCAATGGGGCAAAATCCGGACCTTTTGGGTTCGGAGGCCTGTAAGTCGGCAAAACAGCCACTTGCAGGTCTTCAAACGGGCATTTTTAGATTCAGCACAATCCGGAGAAGCTATTGAGCGCAAAAACCGAGAGGTCATTTTTAAAACGTGCCACTCGGTGGTCCAGAGTTACAGAAAGTGCCTTTTAAATGTATCGAACAGTTCGGTTTTTTAAATTCCGACACGCACTTAATGTGGTGTGGGTAAGTGTTGCAAATCGCATCATTGCCTACCGTCGAGTATTCCGTTAAATTCAACCAACGGCTTTATTCTATGGACGACGAATAGCCTGTATTTACTCTCCCATCAAATCCATGCCCAAGTTCGACCAATACAGCACGTCCCGCCCGCTCTCCACCTCTGCCCACAACTCCAGCCCGGTTCACCCAACCGTTGCATTCGAAGCAGCAGAGGCGGGGGGCGTCATTTGTTGCAGCGAGCGGCGGCCGGCCGGTTCGCGCACACACCAGTCGGCTCGACGGGGCTCTTCGCTTTCGGGTTGTTTTGACCATCCTTTGCGGGTGGCGTCTGAAGAATGGAGGCACTGTTAAATTCGTTTAGAAGAAGAGAGCCGTTACGTGTTTCTTTCGTTGTTTTTCGAGAGTTGGCAACGGAAAATTCCGTACTCGCGCTCACTTTAAGGCGAAATTAAGGCGGTATAAACTCTTGCAGTCTTTTTTTTTGTTGGTCGTCGCTTTTCCACAAAACAAACGATCACAGCGGCCATCAATCCAGCCGGCCGCCCACCTCTCGCCACTCGCTGCCCGTCGAGTGGTTGGACGAATTCGAGGGCGCGATCACCCCTTGGACTGTTGCTCGGGTCTTCGGCTGGACGTCGAAAGAAGGGCGTTGAACGGGGAAGCTACTTTCGCATGAAGCGCTTGTGGATGAGGAAGGCGGTTATTCCGTAGAGCTTATGAATTGAGGCTTCTGGGTGGCCGCGTTCGTCCATCGAGTAGCAAGCGACTGCCGGCTGTTTGCTTGCCGCTGCCCGGAGCTCGACCGGACGTCGGGTTTCTATTGGGGTGTCCAAAAAGTTTCTTTCTCGATCGGCCGAGCGGTCGGGGGCGGTTTGGATCCGAAATGAAACCGTCGCACTTTCGGTTCATTTGCGAAGACGCTTTGAACCGCCGGCAGGTCCGTCTGCTGCTCTACTTCCAGTGGCTTCTAGGCGTTTCCTGCGTCGATGCGGCGGCCAAAATTCGACAGCTCTACGTCACAAAGACGTTCCCACCCACCGCACGCGCTTGATACAAAACCTTCGCGCAAGTACTGGCTGAAGGGCAAAAAGTTCGAAGACATTGAGGAGGCGCGGGCCGGCGTCCAGCAGTTTTTCGATTCGAAGATGCTAGACGGCGATTGCTTCAAGCGAAGGATCGAGAAGTTGGTAGATCGCTGGGAGCAAGTCGTCGGGTTCGACGGCGACTATTGTAATTGAGTTTTGCATAAACGACCAACTTCATTTTCGACCCAGACTGCCCCCGACCGCTCGGCCGATCGAGAAAGAAACTTTTTGGACACCCCAATATGGCTGGATTTCAGGCAGTTGGAACGAGTGGACGGACGAAATCGGAGCGATTCTCGGTGGATTTTGGTCGAGTTGGACGGAGACGGGATGGACGACTGAGGAACTGTCGATTCGGTAGAGAACGGTCGGTTTACTCTTCATGAATTCTTCGCTGGCAATCGAAGCAAGGGCAGAAACGCTGCAAACGAACATGCGAAAAAATGGGAAGGAAAGAAAGACAGTTGTTAACGGAAATCACCCGCTACGCCTCCTCTAACATTTAATAGATCTTTTGCTTGCTATTTGCTCATTTTTACCAATTATTGCACACAAGCAAACCACAGAATTTCTTAGTCTCCTCAAAAAATCCGAGGTGTTCGGAATATAATGCTGTCAGCAACCACGGCATCTCGAAGATTAGCATCCAACCTCGTCCTTCTCCGTTCAACCGATGAGCGTCGCTCGAAAGAGACGGTGAGTGGAAGGCGGAAGCCGCCGGCTGCCTTCCAGCAAGCATCGGCGAGAAGTGGGCAGCCGCACAAAAACGCCGCATCCACAGCTTTTTGCTCGAATGAGCCGAGTTTTGCTCGCACTCGTCAACAAGCAATGGATAGAAGAAATGGAACGGAAGCAACAGGGAAGCACAGGCATTTATTTTGAAGTTGAAATAAACTGATGAACGGAACAGTTCCAATTCCTGTTCGTGAATTTACACCGCATAATATTAGCTAGCAAAAAAATCGATACCGTCTATTTTCAGCAATAAAGACGTGCGTCTTTCTCACGTTATCTGATGATCGAAAACAAAATGCGCGTTGATCGTGTCAAATTGAATCGACGCGTTCCACTCCGATTAGGCGGAATAAGTCAACAAACTAACGAAGCGAGGCGCGCAATGAAATAAATGCGACGCGTCGCACACGTGGTCAAAAAACTCGTTTTCGATCGCCATCCAACAGAAACCACTGCCGTCCTTCCTATTCACGATCAACGCTGCTACAAGTTACGGGGAGATTAAAACGGTGATAAAGAAGATCACAGCGGAATAACCACTGTTTCTGTTCCCCCCGGGAACAAGAACACTCGCCCGTGCACATCGGAGCAAGCAAGAAAGAAATTCCCTCCTTCTTTGCACGGACACGAACAAGTCGGTTACTCACCCATTTCTCTTCGATCCTGCCGCTGCCCACCCATTCGGGCGTCCACCAATCGACTGGGGCATCGACAGACTCGCCCCGTCCACTCGCTCCGACCGAAAGAGGGGAGTGGCGGCCGGTTCTTTCCGTTCGACCGCCCGTCCTTCCCCTTCGAGAGAGGGCGCAAGTCGCGAGTCGAATGGCCGCCCACTCACTCCCCTCCTCCAGCGAGTGCTCGCGATAAAAAGACGTTGACCTTGGAGACGTGAGCAAGGCGGCGGTCCCCTCGCTTTCTTTCGGCCGCCCGCCCAAGCCCTCGCGCCTTCCTCCGCCGCTCGCAGCCCGCAACGAACGGCCGACACTCCCGTCTGGCGGCCGAAAGAACGCCGTCGAGTTCCGTCCTTCCAGTTTCTCCCCCACTCGCCGTCCTCCGTTTCATCCCCCGAATTCTCGTCGCCCATCCGCCCGCTCTGCCACTCGTTCGTCAACGAGTGGGCGGCGGGACGTCCGCTTCGATCAAGACGGCGAGTGTAGAGTGCGCGGTCGATTCGGGCACGCGAGGCGGCCGCCCACTCCCTCGAAATCCAGCCCGCCGAACACGAGCGGAAGAAAGCGGGCGATCGGCGCTCTCAAGGGGATCGGCGGCGAGGAGGACGAGCGGAGAGACGCGCCGAAGTCGTGGACGCGAGCGGAGAAGAGCGGGCGGGAGGTCGCGCGATCCCGCCCGTCGATTCGAGGCGGGCATTCGGCGGAGAGGATCGACGGCGAGTGTCCTCGAGTGGGCGGGCGGGAGCAGGCGGACGCCATCGATCGGCCGGTGGTAGTGGACGGGAGGACGAGCCGGGCGGTGAGAAGCCCCAGTGGAGCGACTCCCGAACACTCCCCACTGTCTGCCCCGTCCGCCCACACACTCACCACCCGCCGCCTCGAGCGACGAACCGAGAGGACGGCCGCCTTCCGGGGCGCCCACTCGGCCGATCGAAGCGGCCGGTCGGTGGGCGCGTCTTCCCGCCCGCCGATCGCCCCTCCCGCTCGCCGCTCTCCCGACTGCCGGCCGACCGACCGCCCACTCATTCGAGAGAGGACCGCCCAGCAATCCCCGGCCGTCGAGCCCGCCTTCTGCTCCCCGTTGGATGCTCTCGCTTTTGTTTGAGGCAAGAGTTTATTCGATCGATCAGAGGCGGGAAATGGGCATCATGTTGGGGTAGACGGAGGGGAGGATCTTCCGGCCACACTTGCTGCTCATGAGCCCGTGGAAGCCGGCCGGTCCGTCCACGTCCAGCCGGCTTTTGCGGAGTGCGTCGACGGCCAAACGGAGGAGCGAGTCGGGCGTGCTGAAATGAAAGTGAGTGGTTGAAAGCGACGGGGAGAACTCACTGGAAGAGCACGCGGTAAACGTTTCTTTCCGCATTGTACCCGTTCGCGCCGAGAATTAGCAGTTGGTTGTCCTCGCCCGTCTCTTCGTCCACAAATGGAGATAGTTGGAGGATAATGCTGTTCCCAAACGGCCGTTTTTTCCAAACTCGTTCCTTCAAGTTGCAACGGTAGATGGAGCGTTCGAAACTACAGTTGTGTCCGTAGACGTACACGTATTTAGTGGACCAAAAATACGGTTGGAAACAGAACTGCAAAGACTAATCATGAGATAAGCGCGAATAAACACATCTCACTTTTCTACCGCGGTCACCTGCCAGGGTGCTTGTAGTCCACTGCTTCGTTTTGATGTCGAATTCGTGCAAGCAATCCAGATCCTTTCCCAGTATTGGAAGCCCATACACCAGTTGCCCGTTTTGCCAAAGCCGTAAGAAAACGGTCCGTGGTTTGTTTGCTCGTCCCAGTCCGCGTCGAGGTGATTCTCATTGATGTTTAAGCGGACGAATCGAAGTCGGCTGGTCCCTCTAGCTTGAAGCACCGCTCGATTAACTTCAACATCCGTTCCTTTGATGGCCGTGATCACATAAACGCTGGACGGGTCCCGTGATAGTAGAATCCGTTTGAACGTCCCGTTTTCAACGTTCAACTGCAGCAACCACAAAACGGATGAAGCCGTCGCAATGATGGTAGTCGGGTTGACGATCACAAAGTCGTCGATGCACATGTCATAAGATCCGGCGGGATTGAAAACTCTGCAACAACATCCATGCAGTGAAGCAGAAGTTTGACTCACATTTGGGTGTTGCGGACGAGATCAACCGCCCAAACACGCGGAGTACCTTCGAGCACAACGTACGCGTAGCGACCGTTGTGCGAAAAGCGCACACAATTGTCCCTCTACAATCGAAAGATGAAAAATCGCACGTAAACAAAAGGCTACCTTCATTCCTAGCACGCTGTATGGCTGTTTCGGCTTTTCCACGAACTCGTGAGGGAAGGTTGAAGATTCGTGCATTACAAACAAGCGCAGTTGGTAGACGCCTGACTGCTCCATTTCGCCGCCAACCGCGCTCCACTGTGACTCGAGCGGAAAGAAAGCCGGCCGCCGAACACGCGGCAGCAGCACGAATGAACGCGCCTGCCTGCCCGCCGCCCAGCCGGCCGCCGCGTCCGCCGCTCGCCTGCCCGCGTGTTCTCAGAGTGCGCAATGGGGACCGCGAGCACTCCAGCGGGCGGGCAGAACACAAGAGAGCAACTTGATCGGGTCGGCCCACGAGCAGGAGATCCCGTTGGTCGCGCGACACACCACGCGGAAGGTGGGCGAACTTTCGACTGCCCACTGGAGACTGCCGATCAGGGCGCGCACACACGAATCAGCGGGCAGAAACGAGTGGACGGGCTTTCGGGGAGACGAGTGCCCAAGGAGAGCGGCTGGTAGGAGGGCTCCGCTTGCTTCGACCGACCGCTCGCCCGCGTGTTCCCGCAGTGCGCACTCCGCCGCCCCTCCGCGCGCACTCGAGCCGCCCGCCGCCCCGACTGCCCGCGAGACCGCCGGCCGCTCGGTGCGGGAGATCCGCCCGCTGCTCGCCGCTCCTCTCCGCCGCGTCCAGCACGCGCCCGACCGCCCCGCCGCCCATTCGGCCGAACGGACTGGAGAACACGAGCGGGGCGACGAGCCGCCCGGCCGCCGTGGTCCCGTGGATCCGCGCGCCGACTGCCGAGCGGGCGGCCGGGCGGCGAGTCCAGCGAGGAGGGCGGCGAGGAAGCGGGCGGGCGGAGTGGACGGAGCGGCGGACTGCGGGGAAGAACGCCCCACAACACGCAATCGAACGAGCGCCCAGTTCGATCGATCGGCCGGCTTCTTCGCGGCGCCCGACCGTTGGGATCGCCGCCGCTCTCGGCGGTCGACGGCGGCGGCCGCTCGTCCACTCGCCGCCCACTCGGCTTCTTCCGACGGCCGCCGCCACCCGCCCGCTTCCGTCGAGCGGCCCGCCGAGAAGCCGCCAGCCGACCGACCGGCGGCCACTCCCGCAGCGAAGCGAACGGTCGAATCGAGCGGACGGGCGGCTCTTCCGCCCACTCCCGACTGCCCACGAGAACGAGCGGCCGCCCACCACTCGAATGGCGGAAGAAGGGGATCGCCGCCGAGTGGACGACCCGCCCGTCGGCCGCCGTAGTCCAGTGGAGACGGCGAGTGGTTGCCGCCGAGTGGGGAGCCGTGGAGATTGTAGAGCGATCGGGCGGCAGCAGGGCGAGGGAGTGGCCGGCGGGTCGAATACACGGGTTGACCGGAGAAGACGGCAAGGAACGACGACTGGTGCAGCAGGGTAGCGGATTCTCACATAAAGACGGCGGAGAGGCAATGAAGGGGCAAATGCGGAGTTGTTTGGTGGAGCATGGGGGCATGGATTTCAGTCTAAAAATCGATTGAAGAAGGCGGTCTTTTCTTGTTTATTGAGCGTGGAGGCGAGACTCTAGTTTTTATTTGGTTGACGAGCGGACTTGCCTAGGAATTTATTCCGTTTTTTCTATCGGGTGACTTTATTTTATTAGAGTTGCTACCGCGAACGCTTTAACAAGCCGTTTAAATAATCTTTGTTTTGCATCCTTTGCTAACGCCGTTCGTCTTTTCTGCAAATCCCTGTTGTTAGCCGGCAGGGATTGCGTGAAAGCGAGCTCGCGACTTTTGATCACCTCTTTTTGTCCGTTGTTCACGCTCTTGTCAAATATTTCAAAGCAATTGGAACAGCAACCAAAGCGTGGTTTATATTCCGCCAGCGGCCACTTATGAGGATGTGCTTTTCGCTAGAAAGATTTTCACTATCGCGCTTTATTCCGTCTTGTTCAACTTCGGACGCTTTACGTGAAAAATGTTCGTTTACGGCCGGCCGCTTTTCCGTTTTCAGCAGCTTTCCAATACTCTCGCAACGATCGTCGTTTCTGCACGCAAGAAACAACCGCTGCGGCCATCAATCCAGTCGGCCGTCCATCTCTCGCCACTCGCTGCCCGTCGAGTGGTCGAACGAACTCGAGGGCGCGATCAGCCGTTGGACTGTTGCTCGGGGATTCAGCTGGACGTCGAAAAAAGAGAGGCTGCAAAGGTGGGAGCTTCTTTCACGTGCATTGCTCGTCGGAGAACTGGTTCGATTATTCCGTGGCGTGTGGTGCAATGGCGACGATGAGTGTTGCCGGTTCGCAAAGCGGACTGCAAGCGAGTGGCGGTTATTCGCTTGGCGCTGCATGGAGATTCGGTCAGACGTCGAAGTCTTGCTCGTCTTCGTCGACTGCAGTCGTTTTCATTTGCGGTATGCTCTGCACTCACTTCAACGGGCATCACTCGCGTTTATGAGTTGCACGTCATTTTTTCTTTTCGTTCGCTGCAAGGGTCGGGGGATTCCATTTTGCTTCGGACGGGAGTACATCGACAATATTTTCTGTCCGTCGTATCGAGCAGCTCGGTGGTTATTCCAGGCGAATTTCGGCATTAATGTTCTACAAATTGATGACAATGGAAGCCCTGCCGTTAGTGAGTTATGCACTCCATTCAACCAGCAGCTTTATTCCGTGTACATCTTTTTCTTTTTGTGCCAGCTCTGCAAGCATCTTACGACCAATAAACGAAAGATGTTCCTGCTCGCTTTCCATCTCTGCTTACCACTCCAGCCCACTTCACCCATTCGTTGCATTCGAACAGCAAAAGCGGAGGGCGCCCTTCGTTGCAGCGAGTGGTGGGCGGCTCGGTGAAACGCGGAGAAGAGCGGGCGGCGAGCGGCGGCCGGTCGGCTCGCCCATACTCCCGTCTGTTCGACGGGGCTCTTCGCTTTCGGGTAGCTGCAATCTTTCTTTGTGGCTGGCGGCTGCGGGATGGGGCAATGCCTGATTCGTTTGGGGGCAGGTGGGCGCTTTTTTTGTGTTCTGCGGGCGCTATCAAACGGGGAATTTCGCGTCCACGAAAAGGTCGATGAGTTCATTCACTAGAAAAACGACACTTGCGGCCATCAATCCAGCCGGCCGTCAACCTCTCGCCACTCGCTGCCCGCCGAGTGGTTGGACGAACTCGAGGGCGCGATCGCACGTCGGAGTGTTGCTCGGGTCTCCAGCTGGATGTCGAAAGAAGAAGGATTGCTGTCAAAGCTTCTTTCACGTGCGCTGCTTTGGGAGAGCTGGGTCGTATATTTCGCGTGAAGCTAGTAATCGATCTTGACGGTAGCCGCGTTCGTCCAGCGACTTACAAGTGAGTGGCGGCTATTCGCTTAGCGCTGCACGGAACTTCGTCGGGACGTCGAATTTCTTGCAGGTCTTCGTGGACCGCAGCCGCTTTCATCGCCGGTCTACTCTACACTCGCTTCAACGGACCTAACTTGCGGCCAGGAGTTGCTCTTCTTTCCTATTTGTTGATCACTGCAGAAGTGAGCGGTTTTCTTTCGACTGCGCAACCAAATGCATTAAGTTTATCTTGTATGACTTGAATGTATCGAACAGTTTGGTTTTTATTCCAGATGCAGTGCGGTTTGTGAGGGCAAGTGGACAAAAGATCGATTCACTGCCAGCTGTCGAGTCATTGAATTAAACCAACTCCTGTATTCCGCGTACTCGTTCTGACGTTCTTATTCATTCGCTAGATAGACAAACATTGAAACAATCAATGAACGGAAGATGGCTCGCCCGTTTTCCTCTTTCGCCCACCACTCCAGCGCAGTTCGCTCGCCTGCCGCATTCAAAGCTGCCGAGAAGGAGGGCGTCGTTCGTTGCAGCGAGTGGTGGGTGGCTCAAAGAAACGCGGAGAAGAGCGGGCGGCGAGCGGCGGCCGGTCGGCTCGCCCACACTCCAGTTCGCTCGACGGGGCTCTTTGCTTTCGTGGTGCTTCGATCTTTTTTTCTGGCGATTGTGGAATGGAGATTGCGTTTGATTAGTTCGAAAGCAGGTGAACGTTCTTTGCTTTTTTCGTTGTTGGTGGGCTTTACTTCTAGGCAAATTCCATGCGAACTTTGATTTTTGTGACTGTAGTTGCTCTTTTGCTGACAAGTAAAGCAAACTCAGTTTTGGTTTGTTGGCGATAAACGCGATTTGTATTCCGCGGCGCCTACTAGTGCCGAACGCCTCGATTTTCTGATCATGGTTCGTATCATAGCATTCATTTAATCAGAAAACAACACCGTTAGAGGAGGAATTATTCCGTGCGGCATACGCTCTGTTAATCGCGTTTTATCAACTCAACCAGGGGCACACAACCGTTTGTTATTTTAGATGTTCGCCATTTATTTCTACCGCTTCTTTTTTCATTCGACGTCCAATCCATCAATAACAAAAGCAAATTCCATACGAGTAAAATACCCTGCGTCCACCAAAAAATAACACCCGACCGTCGACTCCCCACTCGCCATCCGCCGGCCGGCCGTCGGGCGCCCGAACGCGCGACGAAAAGCAGCGGAAAGCGGCGGGCGGCGGGCGGGAGAAAAAGCGGCGAGCGGCGACGGCGGCCGACTTGACCGCCGCCGCCCAAAACGAGCGGGCGGCGGGGAGGAGGCCTCGCGGTCGCTTTCCTTGCGTTGAGCGCGGCCGGCGGCAGGCAGCGAGCGGGGAGAACAGACTGGAGACTACAAAGATGCATCGAAGAACTCCCCACTCTGTCGACCTTTCGTGTGAATGAAAGTGAACCAACAACAACCACCGTTCACCGCACATTCACAAACAAGCAAGCAACAAAGAACCCCCAGGCTGTCCCTTACAACTCCCCGCTCCTCCCCGCCGACTTCACGCGAGCCGATCGCTGTGCGGCTCGACGAGATGCGGAAGGTCGCCGGCTTCCTCGGGCGGCCCGCGGCGACTCAAAGGCGGCCGCTCGCTCGCGATTCTCCTCGCCGGCTGGCCGCTCGGGAATCTCCGGAACGAAACAAACAACAAAGCAATCAAAGAAATGCTCGAAGACGCCCACGCGTGATCGACCGACCGGAACGAGCGGGAAGGCGGCGGGGAGGAGGCGGGAGCCCCCCGCACTGCCGGCCGGAAGAGCGCCGAGTGGAGCGAGTGGACGAGCAGTCGGGCGGCCGCCCGCGGGACTGCTCGCTGTTGCGCGCCGGCCACGAGCTCCCCGTTGAAGGCGGCGAGGAGCCCGGCGGTCTGATCGCTGCGGCCGCGCGGAAGTGGGCGGAGTTCGGGCGGTGGAGAGAAGGCGGGAGCAACCGACAAGCGGCGGGCAGCGGGGACTCCGGCGGGATTTCTGCCCGTCGAGTGAACGGAGGGAAGAACCCCCCGGCCGGCCGATCGCCCGCATTCCTCGAGCACGACCGGCCGGCCGGACGAGCGGCGGGCGGAGCGAGTGGCCGCGAAGAACCGCCGAAAACTCGCCGGCGATTCGAACGACCGCAGCGGGCGCACGTGGATTGAGGGCGCTCGTCGGGGCGGTCGGGCGGCCGCCGAGATCGAAGCGTCGAGTGGTCGTGCTCGCGGAGATCCCCGAATGCTCGCTTCTTTCTCGTGGCGGCGATCGTTCTGCTCGTTTCACGAGTGTCCCGTTCGCGGTGGAAACGCCGCTCGAGCGGCCGGACGGCGAGGAGAACCGCGTGGAAGTGGGCGAGAAGTCGAGCGGAAAGAGCGGGGAGGCCGCCGTTGGGCGCTCGTCCACTCGCCGCTTTCGGGCGCGTCGGCCGTCTTTTTTCTCCGCCCGCCCGCCCGCTCTCTTGCGCGCCGCTCGCGCCCGGCCGCCGGACGCCGCCGCCTCGCCGCCCGCCGATTTCGCCCGCTTTTCGGCGTGTTGCGGGCGAGAAAGTGGGTGCTTCTTGCGATCATTCGGGCGTTGATTGACGGTCGTTGATCGCGTGAATTTTACTGGGCATTTTCAGGCTGCTGGGAGCTATAATGGACGGATTTTGATTCGAATTGGATTCTGGTTGAATAGAATCGCGATTCGATAACAATAAAAGGTCGGTTTACCATTGTGCAGCGGTCGCTCGAGAACAGAAAAAACTTGTGAGAATTAATATGTATTAGAATAACGACAAGAACGGAACGGCTGACGCTTTGACGGAATAATTTCTTGCATTCAGCTGGAAAACGAGGGTAAACAAACACGTACGTTCGACGGAATAGAAAGTAAGCCAGCTATGGCGAAGAAACACGGTTTAAAGCAAACGTGTTTTCGAAACAATTTCGCCGTTGAATCCGTGTGTTCTAGTCGCTTCTTCCGCACACGGCCACTGACATCGATCGGCTTGCAGGTTACGAACAATCGAATCTTTGCTATCACGGGCGAAACGGAATAAACCGACGGCGATCCCCTTTCATCTCCAGCGAAAAGTAAACAAGTGGATCCCCTCAACGCCCTTCGAATAACGTGGAGATGAGTGCAGTCGGCCGCTCGAAGCTCACTCGCCATTCGAAGCGGGCAACTCGCGAGTCGTCTCGGGGATCCCCCCCCCCTTCCACTGGGAGGGGGCAGTCCTCCAGCGAGTGTGGAGGTCGCCCGTGCTGGAGAGCAGCCGGCCGACTGGCGGCAGACGGGCACTCCCGCCCCGAATGCCCGCCGGCCGCCGAAAGAAAGCGGTCGTCCACGGACACGAGTCGCCGTCCAACGCTGCCGGCTGCGGGCTGTCGCTCGCACTGCCGTCCATGGTGGAGGGCGGTGGAGGAATTGGCACAAAGGAAGGACGGGAAGCTCGAGTTGAGCACGTGGAAGGAAGATCCTCGGGAAAAAGGGCGAAGTTTATTGACGACGGAACGAACTACAGACAGGGAGGACGGCGGACCGTCGGAGAGGCGCGAGGGCCGAGGAACGAGGCGGCGGACCGCGAGGAGGCGCTGGGGCCGAGTGGGCGCTGGGGCCGAGTGGGGAGGAGCGGGCAGGGCCGCGGAGAGAAGGGGGGTGGAGAGGGGCAGAATGGACGGGCGGGCCGCCGCTTAAATACGAGTGGGCGAACGGGGGGCGGGATGACGCAAGAGCAGACGAGACGGCGGGGAGCGAACGGGGCGGAGATAAGCGGGCGGCCGGGGCGCCGATCGGGCGGACGAAAACAAGCGAGAGGAGGGAGAAATAGCAGGGGGAGCAAGAGAGACGGCAGAACTAATCGACAAACGAACGGGAGGATTGAACGAAGGAAGTCGGGATCGAGGATTGGAAGTTGGGGGACAGAGAGACGAGAGGACGGACTCCTCCGGCGGCCGACCGAGTCGGATCGGGGTTGAGTGGTCGGGAAGATCGGGGTCTCCAGGCGGGTGGCTCGGACGCATCGGCGAGTGGAAGATCGAGGTGGCCGATTGAGTTTGAGACTGCTGCGCGGTGGCGGACTTGGAGCGGCGGGTCCTTTGGATCGCTGGACGTTGACGCGATCGCCGGCGGCGGAGGAGGCGAGCCGGGCGGGGGCCGGACGGAGTTGAGGGCGGCCACTTGGAGGCGGGTGGCGGCGGCTTCGAGCGGGGGGATTCCCGTCCCTTCCCTTGGAGAGCGCCCGTCACCTTCTGGGCAGGCATGGCTGCGGGCCGGGCCGACCCGCGGGCCGGGCCGGGCCGGGCCGGGCCAGGGCCGTGAAAGTGGGCCCGGCCCGCGGCCCGGAAGAAAAATAAAAAAGAAGGAAAAAATTGAAAGACGTCGTCCGGCAAGAGGAAACTAATGGACGCATTTCGGTACTTCTGCTGTTAATGACTCTCCTCATTTTTGCCGTTTGCATCTCCCCGATTTAAATCTTGAAAGCCCCTTCAAAATGTCATTTGTACCCCCTCACAACTGCAAATAGTACACAAAAACATTAACTACCTAGAGACAGAGATCCCTTTTGTCTCATGCCATCTAGATCGTTATTTTTACAACGTAGGAATTGTGTGTTTTTACTCACGAGTGTCAGCAATTGCGATTGCTAGCGTGACCGTCAATATGCTTTATACCCAAAGGTTCAACTAACAGAAAGAATTTTATAGATGACAAAAAGCGAGTATATGCAAACAGCAGAAAGAAAAAAGATCCGAACAGCAAAAATACCGACTTTTTGTTCATTTTTTGAAAAATTTTGACCAGTTATTCTTTATTTACTGTTTTGCCTCCGGGCCGCGGGCCGGGCCGGGCCGGGCCGGGCCACGGGCCCAAATCTTACGGGCCGGGCCGGGCCGCGGGCCGGGCCCTGAAATGTCGGCCCGGCCCGGCCCGCAGCCATGCCTGCTTCTGGGAGGCGTGCTCGGGGATGTCCGTTGGATGGAGAGGAAGAAGAGAGGAGGAGATGTGATCCCGACTGCGAGGGGAGAGAGAGGAACTACAAACGAATTGCCGGAGGCGAACAGAGGGGAAGAACGAGGGGAGGAAATTATTGGGCTACGAACAAACGAGGGAAGAACGGTTGGGCGGAGTGAATGGACTGATCAATGGGTTGAATTCAGCGGCTTCGTCCCGTTCGAGTGGGCGTCCAGAGAGCGGGTTTCGGCGACGAGTTTGGAGGAGCCGACAGCGGAAGTTCGAGTGGACGGCCGAAACGACCGCCGAATGGCCGCAGTCGGTGGGGGAGTTCCGCGAGTTGCTCGAGTGAATGGCGCCTTCTGCAGAGGAGAGCGGGGGAACGCCCTGGTGGACGTCGACGGGGAGCACGTGCCGCTCGTCCCTTCGGAGTGTCCGCCGGCCGTCCGATCGGCCGAGTGGTCGTGGACGGAGCGGCGGGCGGCGAAGCGGAGGGCGGCGGCGAAGAAGCGGCGGGCGTCCGGTTGCTGCCCACGAGCAGCGAGTGGCCGCCCGCTCAACAGGGGGCAGTGAAGACGGGGGCCGCGGGGAGGAGCGGCGCCTCGTGGCCGGCGGCTCGGTGGCGCAGTGGAGTGGTCGGATGATTGGGCGAGAAAGAAGGCGGAGGACTCACTCGACGACGAAGCGACCGCTCGTCCTGCCCGCAGCAAACGGCCGGCAGTCTCCCCGGTTGGCGGAAGGCGGGAGAACCGGCGGGAAGCCGCCCTCCAGTCGACCGCCCGCACGCCCCTCGAACTCGCGAGTGGGCGGCCGGCGGGCGGGCGTCCTCGCGGTCGTCCACCAGCGAGAAGTGGGCGGTGGACGCCACTTGTGCACCACCAACCGCCCAGTCGCTCGCGTTCTCCACTCGCCGCTCCTCCCGCCCAGCGGCCTTCCGATCGCCCCGCCGACTGCGGACACACGCGCCGAATGCCCGCCGATCGAAGCGGAGGACGCGAGTCGACCGATCGGGGCGGGCGGCCGAATTCGTGAGCGGCGGGCGCCCGGCAGAGCGGCGAGTTCTCCGCGGCCACTCACTCGCGGCGGTCGGCGGGAAGCGAACGAAAAAGCGAGCGAGAAAGCCGGCCGCCTCGCCGCCCACCCGCCGGTTTTTCGCGCCGCCCGCCCGCCGACTCGCGGCGATCGGCGGCGCTTTTCGGCCCAAAAAGTGAGTTCTTTTCGCCGCCGTTCGTGGATCGGCGGGCGGCGTGTGAGGACGCGAATTTATGGCTGGATTTCAGGCGGTTGGAGCGAGTGGGTGGACGAAGTTGGAGGATTTTCGCTGGATTTTGGTCGAATTAGACGCCGGTTGGAGGGAATGTCGGAAGGTGATTGATACGATGAAAGGCGGTCAGTCGTTTTTTTCGAATTGTCAACTGATTGCGTCAAAACGGAAAAGGTGCAAGTAAGTAAACTTAAAAAAATTTGTCCGTGTACCGTTTTAAACCATCAGTGGCAAAAAAGACGTATGATCGATGAAAATACTCTTTCACTAATGGAGAACGGCGTACTAAGTTTATACACCGCTTCTTTTCGTGCGACATCCGATAAATCTCTTGTGAGCCATGTCTTTGTACCATTCGCCGACTACTGCGCCCTCAACAAAATGATCGCTCGGAGACTATAACCATACGCTCGATCGGAATAAGGTGTCGCCAGCAACTACCGCCTCTCGGAAACAGCAGTGCGTCTTGTTCTTTTCTGCCCAACCGATGGCCGTCGTTCGAACGAGAAAGTGAGTGGTTGCAGGAGGCCGCCGGCTGCCGTCCTGCGAGCATCGGCGAGAAGTCGGCCTCGTCACGAAAGGAAGCCGCTTCCACCGCCTTCTGTTCGATAAAGCCGAGTTTTGCCCCCACTCGTCGAGGACCGGCAGGTGGAAGTGGAGCAGGAGCAGAAACATGGATCAATCAAAGATCGATTCTGTTTCGCACTCGACAATGTAAAGTTCGTCGGAATAAGCCGCCCAAACGATTCGAACTTCTGCCCTTAAAATTACGGCGAGAAAGCAGCAAACGAAGGAAAAACTGATGCTGTCTACTCGCAACAAATCAACTCGTATGCCCACTCCGTTTAGACGAAGATCGAGCACGAGTGCGCGGTAATCGCAGCTGCACAAGTCGAAACGGCCATCCGTGCGGAATAACCCACCAGAACAACGAAAACTGCTTGCACAAAGAAATCAATGCGGCGAGTCGCACTCGCGGTCAAGAAACTCCGCTCCGATCGCCGCCCAGCAGGAATAACTGCCGTCCTTTCCATTCACGACAGAAGCTGAGACAAGTAATTTCATGCCTTTACGCGCGGGAGCAGAACGAATGGAGAAAATGGCGACGGAATAAACTCTCGTTCTGTCCACACCGGCAACGAGCAGACCTGTCCGTGCACACCAAAGCAATCAAGCTAGGAATTCCATGCTTCCCTGCACGAACACGAACAGTCGGCGGCTCACCCACTTCTTCTCGATCCGCCCGCTGCCCACCCATTCGGACGTCGAACAGTCGACTGGGGCAACGACCGACTCGCCCCGTCCACTCGCTCCGACCGAAAGAAGGGAGCGGCGGCCGTTCTTTCCGTTCGACCGCCCGTCCTTCCCCTTCGAGAGGGGGCGGGAGTCGCGAGTCGAATGGCCGCCCCGACCGCCCACTCACTCCCCTCCTCTAGTGAGGGCTCGCGATCAATGGACGTTGACCTTGGAGACGTGGGCGAGACGGCTGCCCACTCGCTTTCTTTCGGCCCCCTTCCTACGCACTCGCCCTGTTCTCGGCCGCTCGCCGCCCGCAAAGAGCGGCCGAAACTCCCGTCTGGCGGCCGCCCGAACTCCGTCGAGTTCCCGTCTTCCGGTTTCTCCGCCCACTCGCCGTCCTTCGTTTCATCCCGCGGATTCTCGTCGCCCATCCGCCCGCTCTGTCGCTCGTTCGTCGCCGAGTGGGCGGCGCGACGTCCGCTTCGATCAAGCCGGCGAGTGGAGAGCGGGCGGTCGATTCGGGCACGAGAGGCGGCCGCCCACTCACTCGAACTCCAGCCCGCCGAACACGAGCGGAAGAAAGTGGGCGGTCGCGCGATCCCGTTCATTCGAGGCGGCACGGGGGGATCGGCGACGCGGAGGACGAGCGGAGGGACGCGCCGAAGTCGTGGACGCGAGCGGAGAAGAGCGGGCGGGAGGTCGCGCGATCCCGTCCGTCGATTCGAGGCGGACATTCGGCGGAGAGGAGCGACGGCGAGTGTCCACGAGTGGGCGGGCAGGCGGGGCGGGCGCCGTCGATCGGCCGGCCGCCCGTGATGGACGGCGGCGGGACGATGAGCGGAAGGTGAGAAGCCGCCCGACCGGCCGCCCTCCTGCAACTCGTGAACACTCCCCATCACCCGCTCGCCCGCTCGCCGCCCGCCGCCTCGAGCGACGAACCGAAAGGACGGCCGCCTTCCGGCGGATCCACTCGGCCGATCGAAGCAGCCGGTCGGTGGGCGCGTCTTCCGGCCCGCCGATCGCCCGTTCTCCTCGCCGACAGCCGGCCGGCCGATCGACCGCCCACTCATTCGAATGAGGACGGCGGGATCCCCGGCCGTCGAGCCCGCTTTCTGCTCCTCGTTGGATGCCCTCGCTTTTGTTCGAGGCAAGAGTTTATTCGAGCGATCAGAAGCGGGGGATGGGCGACATGTTGGGGTAGACGGAGGGGAGGATCTTTCGGCCGCACTCGCTGCTCATGAGCCCGTGGAAGCCCGCCGGTCCGTCCACGTCCAGGCGGCTCTTGCGGAGGGCGTCGACGGCGAGGCGGAGGAGCGAGTCGGGCGTGCTGCAATGGAAGTGAATAGTTGGGCAGAGGATGAAAGGACTTACTTGAAGAGGAGGCGGCGAACCACCATCTTTCTTTCAATGTCGCTCTTGCTTTCTATCAGCAATCCACCATCTTTACTGGTGTTTGCATTCGTGATCGGACAAATCCGAGCGGCCGTTTGTCCGGAGATCGGCAGTTTCCATTCGAATCGCTCCAGATCGCAGCACAAAACAATACAGCGGTTTCCGTTACTTTCGTATTTGTGCCCGCACGTGTAAGCCTTGGTTCCCGACCATTCGTAAGATGCAGCATGGAACTGAATTGAGTGAGACAGGAGTGCTTTAAAATTCCACTTACTCCGTTGGTATCGCCGGACAATTCGACCAAATTCCACGCCTTCTCATTAAAATCGAAGACGTGAGCGGTAGTCAGCTGGTCCGTCCAACGCCGAAGTCCGTACAAGAAACGACCGTCTCCATTCAAGTGGTAGGAGCGCGTCGCGTCCAGTGTTTGATATCTCCGCTCCACGTGCAAAGAAGCGGTGTCGATGTCGAGACGCGAGAACCAAAGCTGCTCGCTGACACGTCTGCCGAGCACCGCCCGCTAGACGTCCACATTCGTTCCCTGGATGTCTGTGAGAACGCACGTGGTCCAGCGTTCCGCCGGACGGTCCAGTTTCACCCACACGCGTTCGAAAATGTTTTCGTTCGGGTTCAAACGAAGCAGATACAAGACGCTGTTCGAGATGGCGACGATCGTGGTTGGATTCACCACAACGAAGTCGTCAGTGACGGCCGCCAATGGATTTACGCTTTGGATTGTGAAGACGCTAAAAAGCACTTGACCATAGCAACAAAGTGAAATAAGAAGAAAGCTCACATTTGAGTATCGCGGAGGAGATCCAGGACTTGAAGACGGGTGGACTTGTTGCAAAGAATGTACGCATAGCGGCCGTCAAACGAGAAACGAATAGGACCGTCGTCCTAAAAGTCAGCAAGAGGTAAGGAGTCTAGAGACGGAAACCGCATGCCTGGTAAAGAAAGTCGGTATACACGTTGGTTTGATTGTAAGTAGTAAATTCTTGACTCGAGAACTGGGCGGCGAGAAATTCTTCTGCCCGTTCCGCCGATTCTGCTCTACCCATAGGACGCAGCGCATAAAAGCTAAACAACGGTATGTGGTAATCCATCGCGAGCACAGCGACCCGAGCGAAAAGAAAGCCGGCCGCCGAACACGCGGGCGCAGCACGAATGAACGCGCTCGTCTGCCCCCCGCCCGCGTGTTCCCGCAGTGCACAACGGGGACCGCGAGCACTCCGGCGGGCGGGCACAACGAAAGAGGGCGGTTTGATCAAGTCGGCCAACGAGCAGGAGATCCCGCCGGTCGGGCGGCAGGGAGCGGGCGACACACCACGCGGAAGCTGGGCGAACTTTCGACTGCCCACTGGAGACTGCCGATCCGGGCGCGAACACACGAATCAGCGGGCAGAAACGAGTGGACGGGCTGTCGGGGAGACGAGTGCCCGAGGAGAGCGGCTGGTCGGGGGCCCCGCCCGCCCGCGTGTTCCCGCAGTGCGCACTCCACCGCCCCTGCGCGCGCACTCGAGCCGCCCGCCGCCCCGACTGCCCGCGAGACCGCCGGCCGCTCGGTGCGGGAGATCCGCCCGCTGCTCGCCGCTCCTCGCCGCCGCGTCCAGCACGCGCCCGACCGCCCTCTCGCCCACTCGACCGAACGGAGAAGAAGGCGGGCGGCGGAGTGGTCGGCCGAACGGACGGGAGAACACGAGCGGGGCGACGAGCCGCCCGGCCGCCGTGGTCCAGTCGATCCGCGCGCCGACTGCCGTGCGGGCGGCCGGCGGCGAGTCCAGCGAGGAGGGCGGCGAGGAAGCGGGCGGGCGGAGTGGACGGAGCGGCGGGCTGCGCGGAAGAACGCCCCCCAGCACGCAATCGAGCGAGCGCCCGGTTTCGATCGATCGGCTGGCTTCTTCGCGGCGACCGACCGTTGGGATCGCCGCGGCTCTCGGCGGTCGACGGCCGCCGCCACTCGCCCGCTTCCGTCGAGCGGCCCGCCGAGAAGCCGCCAGCCGACCGACCGGCCGCCACTCCCGCAACGAACCGAACGGTCGAATCGAACGCGCGGGCGGCTCTTCCGCTCACTCCCGACTGCCCACGAGAACGAGCGGCCGCCCACCACTCGAATGGCGGAAGAAAGGGATCCCCGCCGAGTGGACGACCCGCCTGACGGCCGCCGTAGTCCAGTGGAAGCGGCGGTTGAATGCCGCCTTCTGCTTCAGGCGAGCAGGCGGGCAGGAGGAGAGCGAAGGGAGTGGCCGGTGGGATCGAACACACGAGTTGATCGGAGAAGCGGCGTGGAGCGACGAAAGGGGCAGTCAAAAAGAGCGGACGATCACGTGAGGATGAGGGGAGTGCAATGAGAACCAACAAGCGAGTGTTGAGTCGTTTGATGGGGTGTGATTCCAGTTTGTTTGTTCGTTTGAAATAATCCACACGGCCTTGTTTTGTCGTTTGCGCGCGGTCGTAAGTCTTCGTTTTCAATTCGGTGAACGGGCGGTATTGCGCTCGCACTTATTTCGTCGCTCGTTGCTAACCGGCTTCATCTTCTTCTTATAAGCTCTCTTTGTCGGCTGGCAGGTCGGGCGTGAATGCGTGTATGCGGCTTTTGATCACTTTTTTCAGCTGTGCGCGCTTTGTTGCTAACTACGAATGCGGTAGAAACAGCAAGCAGGCCATTGTTCATTCCGTTCGTGTTCTTATCGAGCGAGATCACCGCTCACGTCTGGCGTCCTTTGCCTTGTCCAGCCCTGCATCTCGCGTTTGATCTCCGCCGATCATCCACAAAAGAGACGACCACTGCGGCCATCAATTCAATCGGTCGCCCACCTCTCACCACTTGCTGCCCGTCGGGTGGTTGAACGAACTCGAGGGCGCGACCACCCGTCGGACTGTTGTTCGCGTCTTCAGTTGGACTTTGAAGAAGTTGGATGCAACGGGAGCTTCTTTTGCTTGCATCGTTTGTGGAAGAAATAGAGCTGTTATTCCGGCGTGACAACTGCGATGGAGATTTTGTAGGATTGGCTGCGTTAGATAGCTGGCTTCTTGCTTTGGTCCAAACAGTGGTCTTTTCGTAAGTGAAGTCCGCGATCGCACTTTCTGTAGTTCGTAGCAACGGAAGAACGTCTGGAAACCATCTCCTACACCAACGGCGGGCATCCACAGTCGCTTGTTTTCAAAGCTCATTAAATCGAGTCTAACTTTTACGCTCTTTCTCGTCCATCCACCGCCATCTTCTTTCTCTTTCGTTCGCTCACTCACAAGCGAGACTCCGAAGTGCACTTTTGTTTTAGAGGACCTTTTTGATTTGTTTACGAGTTTGGAAGCTTTCCACATTCGGCGTCCTTGCAATCGTCCAGCGGATTGCAAGCGAGTGACGGCTGTGCGCTTAGCGCTGCACGGAACTTGGCCTAACGTCGAATTTCTGCAGGTCTTCGTCGACCGCAGCCGCTTTCATCGGCGGTCTGCTCTGCACTTACTCCAACTGGCATCACTCGCGGCTAGGAGTTGCTCGTTTCTTCTTCTTTCGGTTGCTGCAGAAACGAGTGCGTTTTTTGCAGCGCAAGTGATGGAGAAATTGGCCGTTGGCATGCTTGCCTTTGATGCTCCGAACGGCTTTATTCCGCGAAACTCTTCATTTTCGCCCTCGAGCGGGTCTACCAGGATTCGATCAATAAACGAAAGACACGCCACCTAGTTCTCCAACGCCACCCACTACTCCAACCCAGTTCACCCAACCGTTGCATTCATAGGTGCAAAAGTGAAGGGCGCCGCTCGTTGCAGTGAGTGGTGGGCGGCTCGGAGAAACGCGGAGAAGAGCGGGCGGCGAGCGGCGGCCGGTCGGCTCGCCCATACTCCCGTCTGTTCGACGGGGCTCTTCGCTTTCGGGTAGCTGCAATCTTTCTTTGTGGCTGGCGGCTGCGGGATGGGGCAATGCCTGATTCGTTTGGGGGCAGGTGGGCGCTTTTTTTGTGTTCTGCGGGCGCTATCAAACGGGGAATTTCGCGTCCACGAAAAGGTCGATGAGTTCATTCACTAGAAAAACGACACTTGCGGCCATCAATCCAGCCGGCCGTCAACCTCTCGCCACTCGCTGCCCGCCGAGTGGTTGGACGAACTCGAGGGCGCGATCACCCCTTGGACTGTTGCTCGGGTCTTCGGCTGGACGTCGAAAGAAGGGCGTTGAACGGGGAAGCTACTTTCGCATGAAGCGCTTGTGGATGAGGAAGGCGGTTATTCCGTAGAGCTTATGAATTGAGGCTTCTGGGTGGCCGCGTTCGTCCATCGAGTAGCAAGCGACTGCCGGCTGTTTGCTTGCCGCTGCCCGGAGCTCGACCGGACGTCGGGTTTCTATTGGGGTGTCCAAAAAGTTTCTTTCTCGATCGGCCGAGCGGTCGGGGGCGGTTTGGATCCGAAATGAAACCGTCGCACTTTCGGTTCATTTGCGAAGACGCTTTGAACCGCCGGCAGGTCCGTCTGCTGCTCTACTTCCAGTGGCTTCTAGGCGTTTCCTGCGTCGATGCGGCGGCCAAAATTCGACAGCTCTACGTCACAAAGACGTTCCCACCCACCGCACGCGCTTGATACAAAACCTTCGCGCAAGTACTGGCTGAAGGGCAAAAAGTTCGAAGACATTGAGGAGGCGCGGGCCGGCGTCCAGCAGTTTTTCGATTCGAAGATGCTAGACGGCGATTGCTTCAAGCGAAGGATCGAGAAGTTGGTAGATCGCTGGGAGCAAGTCGTCGGGTTCGACGGCGACTATTGTAATTGAGTTTTGCATAAACGACCAACTTCATTTTCGACCCAGACTGCCCCCGACCGCTCGGCCGATCGAGAAAGAAACTTTTTGGACACCCCAATATGGCTGGATTTCAGGCAGTTGGAACGAGTGGACGGACGAAATCGGAGCGATTCTCGGTGGATTTTGGTCGAGTTGGACGGAGACGGGATGGACGACTGAGGAACTGTCGATTCGGTAGAGAACGGTCGGTTTACTCTTCATGAATTCTTCGCTGGCAATCGAAGCAAGGGCAGAAACGCTGCAAACGAACATGCGAAAAAATGGGAAGGAAAGAAAGACAGTTGTTAACGGAAATCACCCGCTACGCCTCCTCTAACATTTAATAGATCTTTTGCTTGCTATTTGCTCATTTTTACCAATTATTGCACACAAGCAAACCACAGAATTTCTTAGTCTCCTCAAAAAATCCGAGGTGTTCGGAATATAATGCTGTCAGCAACCACGGCATCTCGAAGATTAGCATCCAACCTCGTCCTTCTCCGTTCAACCGATGAGCGTCGCTCGAAAGAGACGGTGAGTGGAAGGCGGAAGCCGCCGGCTGCCTTCCAGCAAGCATCGGCGAGAAGTGGGCAGCCGCAC
This sequence comes from Aphelenchoides fujianensis, assembly GCA_024699865.1. Taxonomy (NCBI): domain Eukaryota; kingdom Metazoa; phylum Nematoda; class Chromadorea; order Rhabditida; family Aphelenchoididae; genus Aphelenchoides; species Aphelenchoides fujianensis. Next base: position 462,160 of record JAMPIO010000015.1, on the reverse strand, counting down.
AAAAACGCCGCATCCACAGCTTTTTGCTCGAATGAGCCGAGTTTTGCTCGCACTCGTCAACAAGCAATGGATAGAAGAAATGGAACGGAAGCAACAGGGAAGCACAGGCATTTATTTTGAAGTTGAAATAAACTGATGAACGGAACAGTTCCAATTCCTGTTCGTGAATTTACACCGCATAATATTAGCTAGCAAAAAAATCGATACCGTCTATTTTCAGCAATAAAGACGTGCGTCTTTCTCACGTTATCTGATGATCGAAAACAAAATGCGCGTTGATCGTGTCAAATTGAATCGACGCGTTCCACTCCGATTAGGCGGAATAAGTCAACAAACTAACGAAGCGAGGCGCGCAATGAAATAAATGCGACGCGTCGCACACGTGGTCAAAAAACTCGTTTTCGATCGCCATCCAACAGAAACCACTGCCGTCCTTCCTATTCACGATCAACGCTGCTACAAGTTACGGGGAGATTAAAACGGTGATAAAGAAGATCACAGCGGAATAACCACTGTTTCTGTTCCCCCCGGGAACAAGAACACTCGCCCGTGCACATCGGAGCAAGCAAGAAAGAAATTCCCTCCTTCTTTGCACGGACACGAACAAGTCGGTTACTCACCCATTTCTCTTCGATCCTGCCGCTGCCCACCCATTCGGGCGTCCACCAATCGACTGGGGCATCGACAGACTCGCCCCGTCCACTCGCTCCGACCGAAAGAGGGGAGTGGCGGCCGGTTCTTTCCGTTCGACCGCCCGTCCTTCCCCTTCGAGAGAGGGCGCAAGTCGCGAGTCGAATGGCCGCCCACTCACTCCCCTCCTCCAGCGAGTGCTCGCGATAAAAAGACGTTGACCTTGGAGACGTGAGCAAGGCGGCGGTCCCCTCGCTTTCTTTCGGCCGCCCGCCCAAGCCCTCGCGCCTTCCTCCGCCGCTCGCAGCCCGCAACGAACGGCCGACACTCCCGTCTGGCGGCCGAAAGAACGCCGTCGAGTTCCGTCCTTCCAGTTTCTCCCCCACTCGCCGTCCTCCGTTTCATCCCCCGAATTCTCGTCGCCCATCCGCCCGCTCTGCCACTCGTTCGTCAACGAGTGGGCGGCGGGACGTCCGCTTCGATCAAGACGGCGAGTGTAGAGTGCGCGGTCGATTCGGGCACGCGAGGCGGCCGCCCACTCCCTCGAAATCCAGCCCGCCGAACACGAGCGGAAGAAAGCGGGCGATCGGCGCTCTCAAGGGGATCGGCGGCGAGGAGGACGAGCGGAGAGACGCGCCGAAGTCGTGGACGCGAGCGGAGAAGAGCGGGCGGGAGGTCGCGCGATCCCGCCCGTCGATTCGAGGCGGGCATTCGGCGGAGAGGATCGACGGCGAGTGTCCTCGAGTGGGCGGGCGGGAGCAGGCGGACGCCATCGATCGGCCGGTGGTAGTGGACGGGAGGACGAGCCGGGCGGTGAGAAGCCCCAGTGGAGCGACTCCCGAACACTCCCCACTGTCTGCCCCGTCCGCCCACACACTCACCACCCGCCGCCTCGAGCGACGAACCGAGAGGACGGCCGCCTTCCGGGGCGCCCACTCGGCCGATCGAAGCGGCCGGTCGGTGGGCGCGTCTTCCCGCCCGCCGATCGCCCCTCCCGCTCGCCGCTCTCCCGACTGCCGGCCGACCGACCGCCCACTCATTCGAGAGAGGACCGCCCAGCAATCCCCGGCCGTCGAGCCCGCCTTCTGCTCCCCGTTGGATGCTCTCGCTTTTGTTTGAGGCAAGAGTTTATTCGATCGATCAGAGGCGGGAAATGGGCATCATGTTGGGGTAGACGGAGGGGAGGATCTTCCGGCCACACTTGCTGCTCATGAGCCCGTGGAAGCCGGCCGGTCCGTCCACGTCCAGCCGGCTTTTGCGGAGTGCGTCGACGGCCAAACGGAGGAGCGAGTCGGGCGTGCTGAAATGAAAGTGAGTGGTTGAAAGCGACGGGGAGAACTCACTGGAAGAGCACGCGGTAAACGTTTCTTTCCGCATTGTACCCGTTCGCGCCGAGAATTAGCAGTTGGTTGTCCTCGCCCGTCTCTTCGTCCACAAATGGAGATAGTTGGAGGATAATGCTGTTCCCAAACGGCCGTTTTTTCCAAACTCGTTCCTTCAAGTTGCAACGGTAGATGGAGCGTTCGAAACTACAGTTGTGTCCGTAGACGTACACGTATTTAGTGGACCAAAAATACGGTTGGAAACAGAACTGCAAAGACTAATCATGAGATAAGCGCGAATAAACACATCTCACTTTTCTACCGCGGTCACCTGCCAGGGTGCTTGTAGTCCACTGCTTCGTTTTGATGTCGAATTCGTGCAAGCAATCCAGATCCTTTCCCAGTATTGGAAGCCCATACACCAGTTGCCCGTTTTGCCAAAGCCGTAAGAAAACGGTCCGTGGTTTGTTTGCTCGTCCCAGTCCGCGTCGAGGTGATTCTCATTGATGTTTAAGCGGACGAATCGAAGTCGGCTGGTCCCTCTAGCTTGAAGCACCGCTCGATTAACTTCAACATCCGTTCCTTTGATGGCCGTGATCACATAAACGCTGGACGGGTCCCGTGATAGTAGAATCCGTTTGAACGTCCCGTTTTCAACGTTCAACTGCAGCAACCACAAAACGGATGAAGCCGTCGCAATGATGGTAGTCGGGTTGACGATCACAAAGTCGTCGATGCACATGTCATAAGATCCGGCGGGATTGAAAACTCTGCAACAACATCCATGCAGTGAAGCAGAAGTTTGACTCACATTTGGGTGTTGCGGACGAGATCAACCGCCCAAACACGCGGAGTACCTTCGAGCACAACGTACGCGTAGCGACCGTTGTGCGAAAAGCGCACACAATTGTCCCTCTACAATCGAAAGATGAAAAATCGCACGTAAACAAAAGGCTACCTTCATTCCTAGCACGCTGTATGGCTGTTTCGGCTTTTCCACGAACTCGTGAGGGAAGGTTGAAGATTCGTGCATTACAAACAAGCGCAGTTGGTAGACGCCTGACTGCTCCATTTCGCCGCCAACCGCGCTCCACTGTGACTCGAGCGGAAAGAAAGCCGGCCGCCGAACACGCGGCAGCAGCACGAATGAACGCGCCTGCCTGCCCGCCGCCCAGCCGGCCGCCGCGTCCGCCGCTCGCCTGCCCGCGTGTTCTCAGAGTGCGCAATGGGGACCGCGAGCACTCCAGCGGGCGGGCAGAACACAAGAGAGCAACTTGATCGGGTCGGCCCACGAGCAGGAGATCCCGTTGGTCGCGCGACACACCACGCGGAAGGTGGGCGAACTTTCGACTGCCCACTGGAGACTGCCGATCAGGGCGCGCACACACGAATCAGCGGGCAGAAACGAGTGGACGGGCTTTCGGGGAGACGAGTGCCCAAGGAGAGCGGCTGGTAGGAGGGCTCCGCTTGCTTCGACCGACCGCTCGCCCGCGTGTTCCCGCAGTGCGCACTCCGCCGCCCCTCCGCGCGCACTCGAGCCGCCCGCCGCCCCGACTGCCCGCGAGACCGCCGGCCGCTCGGTGCGGGAGATCCGCCCGCTGCTCGCCGCTCCTCTCCGCCGCGTCCAGCACGCGCCCGACCGCCCCGCCGCCCATTCGGCCGAACGGACTGGAGAACACGAGCGGGGCGACGAGCCGCCCGGCCGCCGTGGTCCCGTGGATCCGCGCGCCGACTGCCGAGCGGGCGGCCGGGCGGCGAGTCCAGCGAGGAGGGCGGCGAGGAAGCGGGCGGGCGGAGTGGACGGAGCGGCGGACTGCGGGGAAGAACGCCCCACAACACGCAATCGAACGAGCGCCCAGTTCGATCGATCGGCCGGCTTCTTCGCGGCGCCCGACCGTTGGGATCGCCGCCGCTCTCGGCGGTCGACGGCGGCGGCCGCTCGTCCACTCGCCGCCCACTCGGCTTCTTCCGACGGCCGCCGCCACCCGCCCGCTTCCGTCGAGCGGCCCGCCGAGAAGCCGCCAGCCGACCGACCGGCGGCCACTCCCGCAGCGAAGCGAACGGTCGAATCGAGCGGACGGGCGGCTCTTCCGCCCACTCCCGACTGCCCACGAGAACGAGCGGCCGCCCACCACTCGAATGGCGGAAGAAGGGGATCGCCGCCGAGTGGACGACCCGCCCGTCGGCCGCCGTAGTCCAGTGGAGACGGCGAGTGGTTGCCGCCGAGTGGGGAGCCGTGGAGATTGTAGAGCGATCGGGCGGCAGCAGGGCGAGGGAGTGGCCGGCGGGTCGAATACACGGGTTGACCGGAGAAGACGGCAAGGAACGACGACTGGTGCAGCAGGGTAGCGGATTCTCACATAAAGACGGCGGAGAGGCAATGAAGGGGCAAATGCGGAGTTGTTTGGTGGAGCATGGGGGCATGGATTTCAGTCTAAAAATCGATTGAAGAAGGCGGTCTTTTCTTGTTTATTGAGCGTGGAGGCGAGACTCTAGTTTTTATTTGGTTGACGAGCGGACTTGCCTAGGAATTTATTCCGTTTTTTCTATCGGGTGACTTTATTTTATTAGAGTTGCTACCGCGAACGCTTTAACAAGCCGTTTAAATAATCTTTGTTTTGCATCCTTTGCTAACGCCGTTCGTCTTTTCTGCAAATCCCTGTTGTTAGCCGGCAGGGATTGCGTGAAAGCGAGCTCGCGACTTTTGATCACCTCTTTTTGTCCGTTGTTCACGCTCTTGTCAAATATTTCAAAGCAATTGGAACAGCAACCAAAGCGTGGTTTATATTCCGCCAGCGGCCACTTATGAGGATGTGCTTTTCGCTAGAAAGATTTTCACTATCGCGCTTTATTCCGTCTTGTTCAACTTCGGACGCTTTACGTGAAAAATGTTCGTTTACGGCCGGCCGCTTTTCCGTTTTCAGCAGCTTTCCAATACTCTCGCAACGATCGTCGTTTCTGCACGCAAGAAACAACCGCTGCGGCCATCAATCCAGTCGGCCGTCCATCTCTCGCCACTCGCTGCCCGTCGAGTGGTCGAACGAACTCGAGGGCGCGATCAGCCGTTGGACTGTTGCTCGGGGATTCAGCTGGACGTCGAAAAAAGAGAGGCTGCAAAGGTGGGAGCTTCTTTCACGTGCATTGCTCGTCGGAGAACTGGTTCGATTATTCCGTGGCGTGTGGTGCAATGGCGACGATGAGTGTTGCCGGTTCGCAAAGCGGACTGCAAGCGAGTGGCGGTTATTCGCTTGGCGCTGCATGGAGATTCGGTCAGACGTCGAAGTCTTGCTCGTCTTCGTCGACTGCAGTCGTTTTCATTTGCGGTATGCTCTGCACTCACTTCAACGGGCATCACTCGCGTTTATGAGTTGCACGTCATTTTTTCTTTTCGTTCGCTGCAAGGGTCGGGGGATTCCATTTTGCTTCGGACGGGAGTACATCGACAATATTTTCTGTCCGTCGTATCGAGCAGCTCGGTGGTTATTCCAGGCGAATTTCGGCATTAATGTTCTACAAATTGATGACAATGGAAGCCCTGCCGTTAGTGAGTTATGCACTCCATTCAACCAGCAGCTTTATTCCGTGTACATCTTTTTCTTTTTGTGCCAGCTCTGCAAGCATCTTACGACCAATAAACGAAAGATGTTCCTGCTCGCTTTCCATCTCTGCTTACCACTCCAGCCCACTTCACCCATTCGTTGCATTCGAACAGCAAAAGCGGAGGGCGCCCTTCGTTGCAGCGAGTGGTGGGCGGCTCGGTGAAACGCGGAGAAGAGCGGGCGGCGAGCGGCGGCCGGTCGGCTCGCCCATACTCCCGTCTGTTCGACGGGGCTCTTCGCTTTCGGGTAGCTGCAATCTTTCTTTGTGGCTGGCGGCTGCGGGATGGGGCAATGCCTGATTCGTTTGGGGGCAGGTGGGCGCTTTTTTTGTGTTCTGCGGGCGCTATCAAACGGGGAATTTCGCGTCCACGAAAAGGTCGATGAGTTCATTCACTAGAAAAACGACACTTGCGGCCATCAATCCAGCCGGCCGTCAACCTCTCGCCACTCGCTGCCCGCCGAGTGGTTGGACGAACTCGAGGGCGCGATCGCACGTCGGAGTGTTGCTCGGGTCTCCAGCTGGATGTCGAAAGAAGAAGGATTGCTGTCAAAGCTTCTTTCACGTGCGCTGCTTTGGGAGAGCTGGGTCGTATATTTCGCGTGAAGCTAGTAATCGATCTTGACGGTAGCCGCGTTCGTCCAGCGACTTACAAGTGAGTGGCGGCTATTCGCTTAGCGCTGCACGGAACTTCGTCGGGACGTCGAATTTCTTGCAGGTCTTCGTGGACCGCAGCCGCTTTCATCGCCGGTCTACTCTACACTCGCTTCAACGGACCTAACTTGCGGCCAGGAGTTGCTCTTCTTTCCTATTTGTTGATCACTGCAGAAGTGAGCGGTTTTCTTTCGACTGCGCAACCAAATGCATTAAGTTTATCTTGTATGACTTGAATGTATCGAACAGTTTGGTTTTTATTCCAGATGCAGTGCGGTTTGTGAGGGCAAGTGGACAAAAGATCGATTCACTGCCAGCTGTCGAGTCATTGAATTAAACCAACTCCTGTATTCCGCGTACTCGTTCTGACGTTCTTATTCATTCGCTAGATAGACAAACATTGAAACAATCAATGAACGGAAGATGGCTCGCCCGTTTTCCTCTTTCGCCCACCACTCCAGCGCAGTTCGCTCGCCTGCCGCATTCAAAGCTGCCGAGAAGGAGGGCGTCGTTCGTTGCAGCGAGTGGTGGGTGGCTCAAAGAAACGCGGAGAAGAGCGGGCGGCGAGCGGCGGCCGGTCGGCTCGCCCACACTCCAGTTCGCTCGACGGGGCTCTTTGCTTTCGTGGTGCTTCGATCTTTTTTTCTGGCGATTGTGGAATGGAGATTGCGTTTGATTAGTTCGAAAGCAGGTGAACGTTCTTTGCTTTTTTCGTTGTTGGTGGGCTTTACTTCTAGGCAAATTCCATGCGAACTTTGATTTTTGTGACTGTAGTTGCTCTTTTGCTGACAAGTAAAGCAAACTCAGTTTTGGTTTGTTGGCGATAAACGCGATTTGTATTCCGCGGCGCCTACTAGTGCCGAACGCCTCGATTTTCTGATCATGGTTCGTATCATAGCATTCATTTAATCAGAAAACAACACCGTTAGAGGAGGAATTATTCCGTGCGGCATACGCTCTGTTAATCGCGTTTTATCAACTCAACCAGGGGCACACAACCGTTTGTTATTTTAGATGTTCGCCATTTATTTCTACCGCTTCTTTTTTCATTCGACGTCCAATCCATCAATAACAAAAGCAAATTCCATACGAGTAAAATACCCTGCGTCCACCAAAAAATAACACCCGACCGTCGACTCCCCACTCGCCATCCGCCGGCCGGCCGTCGGGCGCCCGAACGCGCGACGAAAAGCAGCGGAAAGCGGCGGGCGGCGGGCGGGAGAAAAAAGCGACGAGCGGCGACGGCGGCCGCCCGACTTGACCGCCGCCGCCGAAAACGAGCGGGCGATGGAGAGACCGGCTGGCGGTCCTCTTCCTCGCGCTCGGGGGGTGGCAGGAAAGAGGCGAACAGGGAGAACACCCGCAGACTACTCGCCAGACAACGAGAGGCTCTCCACATCGCCCACCTCTCTCTACTCTTACTCCAAGTGCATCAACAGCGACCTCCACTGCTTTCATTGCCCAACCACAAACAACCAAGCAAATGACCATTGCAAGTAGCCGTCCTCAACGATTCCCCGGTCCTCCCCGCCGGCTTCACGCGAGCCGGTCGCCGTGCGGGCTCGACGAGGTGCGGGAGGTCGCCGGCTTCCTCCGGGCGGCCCGCGGCGACTCGAAGGCGGACACTCGCTCGGGGTTCTCCCCGCCGGCCGCCCGCTCGGGGATCTTCCGAACGAAACAAACAACAAAGCGATCAAAGAAATGCTCGAAGACCTCCACGCGTGATCGATCGACCGGAACGAGCGGGAAGGCGGCGGAGAGACGGCGAGAGCTCCCCGCACTGCCGACCGGAAGAGCGCCGAGTGGAGCGAGTGGACGAGCAGTCGGGCGGCCGTCGAACTGCCCGCCGGCGAGACTGCTCGCTGTTCCCCGCCGGCCACGAGCTCCCCGTTGAAGGCGGCGAGGAGCCCGTTCGTCCTCCTCGAGGAAGTGGGTGGACGGCGGGCGGTGGAGAGAAGGCGGGAGCGGCCGAGGAGCGGCGGGAGCGGGGACTCCGGCGGGCTTTCTGCTCGTCGAGTGAACGGCGGGAAGAACCCCCCGGCCGGCCGATCGCCCGCCTTCCTCGAGCACGACCGGCCGCCGGACGAGCGTCGGGCGGAGCGAGTGGCCGCGAAGAACCCCCGGAAACTCGCCGGCGGTTCGAACGACCGCAGCGGGCGCACGTGGATTGAGGGCGCTCGTCCGGGCGGTCGGGCGGCCGCCGAGATCGAGGCGCCGAGTGGTCGTGCGCGCGGAGATCCCCGAATGCTCACTTCTTTCTCGTGGCGGCGATCGTTCTGCTCGGTTCGCGAGTGTCCCGTTCGCGGTGGAGACGCCGATCGAGCGGCCGGACGGCGAAGAGAACCGCGTGGAAGTGGGCGAGAAGTCGAGCGGAAAGAGCGGGGAGGCCGCCGTTGGGCACTCGTCCACTCCACGGCCACGAACCGCCGGCCGCTTCCGCCGGCCCGCTCTCGCCGCTCCGCCGTCTGCTCGTCGAATTCGCGAGTGCCCCGAACGAACGAGCGGGCGCCCCCTTGGAGTCCACCAGTCGGCTCGGCGGATGGACGCGCCGAGGGGACGCCCGCCGACCGCCGCCTCCACTCGCTTTCTTCCGGCCCTCGAGGAGTGGAGGTGCCCGACGGAGTGGATGGGCGGCGACTTCGGCCACTCCGCTCGCCCGCCCGCTCTCCCGCACGGCCCGCTCCTCTGCGCGCCGAGTGGACGGCGTGCTGTTGGGGTCGCCTTCCCTCTTCTCGTGGCCGGGAGGCGAGTGGGCGGCCCCTCCGATCGCCCCGTCCACTGGGGAGTGGGCGTTGCAGTCCGGTCGGTGGCGCCGGGCGCGTCGGCCGTCTTTTTTCTCCGCCCGCCCGCCCGCTCTCTTGCGCGCCGCTCGCGCCTGGCCGCCGGACGCCGCCGCCTCGCCGCTCGCCGATTTCCCCCGCTTTCGGCGTGTCTCGGGCGACAAAGCGGGTTCTGATCGCGTGAATTTGTGCGTTGATTGACGGCCGTCAATTGCGTGGAATTTACTGTGCATTTTTAGGCTGCTGGGAGCTATAATGGACGGATTTTGATTCGAATTGGATTCTGGTTGAGGATAATCGCGATTCGATAACAATAAGAGGTCGGTTTACCATTGTGCAGCGGTTGCTTGAGAACAGAAAAAACTTGTGAGAATTAATATGTATTAGAATAACGACAAGAACGGAACGGCTGACGCTTCAACGGAATAATTTCTTGCACTCAGCTGGAAAACTAGGGTAAACAAACACGTACGTTCGACGGAATAGAAAGTAAGCCGGTTATGGCGAAGAAACACGGTTTGAAGCAAACGTGTTTTCGAAACAATTCCGCCGTGAATCAGTGTGCTCTAGCCGTTTCTTCCGCCCACGGGCACTGGCATCGATCGGCTTGTAAGTTACGAACAATCGAATCTTTGCTATCACGGGCCAAACGGAATAAACCGACAGCGATCCCCATTCATCTCCAGCGAAAAGAAAACAAGTAGATCCACTCAACGCCCATCGAAGAACGTGGAGATGAGTGCAGTCCTCCGCTCGACGACCACTCGCCATTCGAAGCGGGCAACTCGCGAGTCGTCTCGGGGATCCCCGCTCCTTTCACTCGGAGAGGGCGGTCCCCCGGCGAGTGTGGAGGTCGCCCGTGCTGAAGAGCAGCCGGCCGACTGGCGGCAGACGGGCCCTCTCGCCCGCTCGTCCACGAGCGCCCACTCCGAGCGGGAATCCCGCCCCGAATGCCCGACGGCCGCCGAAAGGAGGCGGTCGTCCACGGGCACGAGTTGCCGCCCAGCGCCGTTCGCTACGGACAAATTCGAAGAGAGCGTGGAAGGACTGCGAAGAAGAGCCGAGCGATGAGTTTGGTTGTTGCAAAGTGAGCGCGGGACAACGTATGCTGTTTGAAAAGTCATGAATTCTCGTGAAGGCTCGTTCTGCGGATAAACCACGCATTGCGGAATAATAACGCGTTCTCCAATCGATAAGTAACAAAGAAAAATGTTAGCAATCGAATCGTCGCAAAGACTGCGGCTAGTGGTCCGACCAAGAACTTCTCTACGGAATCGCTCCGTCAACGCCGTTCTCTGCCAACAAATGAAGCAACCAGCCATTACACGACAATGATCATTCAATGAGCAAGTGAGTCAAAGGCAAATTTAAAAAAATCGAATCTCCATCATAAAGTTCTCCACAAAAAGATGCGGACGGCGGAAGCAGGAAGATAAATACGACGAGTGCTTGCTGCTAACGGCATAAAATGCCCCTTTTGCAACAACCAACGTGAAACATAGCAGCCGTGGTCCACGGAGAACTCGAGATTCTTCCCTCCAACCAGCGGAAAGCCCAACGGCGAGTGAGTGGCTGCGACGCCGGGTCTGCCCGTCGCCCCCTCGCCTCTCCACCACGGGCACTTCTTCCGGTTGAATCCGCTCGTCACCCGCCCGCCCGCCGGCCGATCCGCGCACTCCGCCGTCTTCCACGGCCGACCGCCCCCTCCCGACCGCCGGCTTCGATCCCCCCGGCCAACGGGACTTCCGCCCCGCAATCCGCCGCCCATCCCACTGGACTACGCGGACGCCGTGGGGGCCGCTCGACGGGCGGCGGGCGTCCGGCGGGCAGTCGGCGGTCTTCGCGCCCCGTTCTTTTGGGAGTGCATCCCCTGCAGCTTCCAACCTGAAAAGAAAGACGTGAACACGAGCAGCAAGGTCGACGAACGCGGCGGCCTTTTCACCGACGGCGGTCGTCGAACCAACCGCTCATTTTCGCTCGAAACTGAACGCCGTCCACTCGTCGGTTTACTCTTTTGTGTGCTCGAAAAAAACGAGTAAAACGGTTGTAGGATTGCTCGCATTCAAGCATGACGAACAGTCGGCGGAAAGAGAGCAGGAAGGTGGGCGGACGGCGAGAACTCGTGTGATCTAGCAATCGAATCTCATACACAAATGGTTGAACGGAATAACCTACGGTTTTCTTCCGATTTTCCGGAAAATGAAGTAGAACTGACGCTTGAAAGCACGAGCAGTAGAAGCACTAATGTCTTCTCACCCTTTCAACCAAAAATACGTTCTCCTCATTGCCAGTAAACATTTTTTAAAAAAAACGAAGAAGATTTGCGTCTAAGGAGATTACCGCGACGCGGAATTATTTCCACAAAAAGCGGCCACTTCTGCAACATAAAAGGGTGCCGGTGGCGACATTCTAACGCGCAAATGGCCTCACAGCATTCACGTAGCTTTCCAACTAGGTGATCCCTTTTCACGTTGCTTCCGTCAGCAAATATAACATAGTCAAAGTGACAATTTACACGGAATTGGGCGACGTTGTTAGTTCACTCCAATAAAAAAAAGCGACTACTGAACACCGTAATTCCAATCGCAAAGGCATTTGTAAACGAACTTAAATAAAAAGCAGAAGTGCTTCCCATTATTCAGTGCTTAAGAACAGCTCAAACAATCCTAAAACACCTGAAGATCAAGCAAAACACATCCCATTTCGACGACCTCCTTTCTTTCGTTCGTCCAGCACGCGGATTCTCGACTCGTAAAACGAAAACACATCCCATCTACTCGCTCCATCAAACAAAGGTCAGCATCAATCAACTCCTCGCTGCCGGCCGCCCGCCACTCCCGTTCGAGCGGCGAGTCGAATGGCCGCCCGCCTTCCCGTCTTCTCCAAGGAGTGGGCCCTACGCCTTTCGATCAGAAGTGAGGGCAGGGCATCGACCACGGGAGAGCGGCGGGAGTCTCCGCTTTCCGGTGGCCGCCGCTCTCCAGCCGGCAGTCCGCCGAGTGGCCGCCCGAAGAAGCGAGTGGGGGCGGAGAGGAGCGGCGGCTCTCGCGGGTTCTTTCCGGAGTGATCGGCGAGTGCGTGGATGGACGACGGCGAGCGGTGCGGGGAAGCGGAGAGCAGTCGACCGCCCACTCGCTCCTTCCGCCGGCCACTCGTCCGCTGTTCGCTGCCGCCCACTCGACCCGCCGAACAGCCGCCGACAACCGGGGACTCTCGCCGCCCTCCGCCGCCTTCCGCCGGCCGCCTGCTCGCTGCTTGAGTTCCACCGGCGGCGTCGAGTGGTCACCGAGCCGGAAGCCCGCTACTTCACGCACCAAGCGACCGCCCTTCGTTCCGCTCCGTCCTGCACACTCGCCGCTTTCAGCTCGTTGCCGCCTGCCAGCACCTGCACGGGCGGCAGATCATCCATCGGGATCTGAAGCTGGGCAACCTCTTCCTCGACGACCGCATGCAGCTGAAGATCGGCGACGGGCAGCAGAGGCGGACGCTCTGCGACACGCCCAACTACATCGGTTCGTTCCCTCCTTCGTCCACTCCCTCCCCGCTGCTCAAGGCCGGCCACTCGTTCGGGGTGGACGTGTGGGCGGTCGGCTGCATCCTCCACACGCTGCTCGTCAGGAAGCCGCCGTTCGAGACGCGGTCCTTGGAGACGAGTTTCCTCTGGTCTTTTCTCCGCTTCCAACCGCTCTCGCTGCAGCAAACGTACGCGAGGATCCGGCGGAACGAGTACGTGATCCCGACGCGCATCGGGCGGCACGCGCTCGAGTTGATCGCCGCCCTGCTGCCGCCGCGACCGGAGGACCGCCCGACCGTCTTCTCGCGCGGCTTCCCGCCCGCCGCGCTGCCCGTCTTGTGCCTCGTGTTCGTGCCGCGCTTCAACCAGGAGAACCTCTCGGGCGGCATGATCGACGTCTGTTCCCCCGTCCACTCCCTTCACTCGCCTCCGTTCTGCTCGCTTTCAGCCGGAGACTCGTCTGGGCGACGTCGCGCCTCCGCTGCAGCCGCCCGTCGTGCAGGACGCCGCGTCGATGATCGTGAGCAGCCGGAAGGCGAACGAGAAGGACGAGACGCCGATCGTCGAGCACCTGAACAACGCGGCCAACCAGCTGGCGCCCTTCTTCTGCCGACAGGGCGAGCAGGTGCCGACTCGCGATCGTGAGTGTTTCCCGAATGCTTCCTGATCGTTCGATTGATTGCAGTGGACGTGCGGGACGATCAGCCCGCCTCGGCGCCTGTCTTTTGGGTCTCGCGGTGGGTGGACTACGCGGAGAAGGACGGCCTCGCCCGCCAGCTGTGCGACGACTCGATGGACGTCCAGTTCAACGACCACACGAAGCTGTTGGTCGATCCGAGCGGGGAGTGAGTGCCCATTTGTTCTGCCCACTCCTCCCCTCCGCTTGCAGTCGGCTCCAGTACATCGACGCGACGGCCACTCAATACGCGCAGACGCTGGAGAAGAAGGTCGAGCAGCTCGCGGACTTGCGCTCGTACATGATCGAACACCTGCGGGCGGCGGGCGAGCGGCTGCCGCGTGGCGGTCGGGAGTTCGCCCGCTTCCCGCGTCTGAGCGAGTGGTTCCGCTCGAACGTGGCCGTCGTGCGGCTGCTGACGAACGCAACGCTCCAGTTGAACTTCCTTGCGGCGAGTTCCTTCCGTTCGATTCGTGGGACTGTCGGGTTGCTTGCAGGACCACACGAAACCGATCGTCTCGCCGTCCATGCGGGCGGCGACGTTCGGCGACCCGCAGCGCCGGCCGCCCTCGTCGAGGCGGGCTGCTCGCACGAGCTCCGCGAGCGGCGGCAGTACGCGAAGACGGTGGTCGATCGGCTGCTCAGCCGCCGCAAGACGGCGTCCTGATCGACCGGCCGTTTTCTCCCGCTCGCCTTTTTGCAACGCCGTCGTTCGAGTTCGTCGTGCGGGTGTATCGGACGAAACGGCGCCTTTCTTTCTTCCGCCCACGGGTGTTCTCTTTCGCGTCATCCCTCTCAACGACTGGGCGGACGAGCCCCACTTGTGTTCCGCGCATCCGCTTCTTTCTGTTCGTGTGGATGTCGTTCGATTGGAGATTCTCGCTTTCAGTGAGCAGTCGGCGCTAACTGGAGGAGGAAGTGAGTTTTGGAGGGCAACCAGCAGGAGCAATGCGAGAATCTCTTGGTTGTTCACGAGCATGTGGTTAACCGTCGTCTTTAATAGCGAATGAATAGTGTGATTGGAAAGCGTGATTGCAGGCTGAGGAGTGGGCGAGTGGTCGAACGCCAATGTGAAGCGAGTGCCCGCCCGTCTGTGGGGGCCGTCCGCCCCATTCTTTCCGCTCGAAAGAAGAAGCGGCCGGACAAGCGGAAGATGGCCACTCGTCGGAAGAGCCACCGACCAAACCTTCCAGTTGGCGGAGGAGACGCCAATCGGGCGGCCTGAAGAACGGCTGGAGTGAAGGCGGGCGGAGAGCGGCGGAACTCACCGTTTGCGTCGATCGGTGAAGGCGTGGGGGAACGACGGGGGGAGCAATGCGGGAAGAAGCGGAGGAGAAGGGAGGAGGCCGCAAGAACGATTGGAGAGTTCGAAGAAGCGAGTGGGTGCCGCACGAGAGCCGTCAAGACCGGAACTACCGGAGCGCAGCCGTCCATCCATTGGTCTTGTTTCAGCTGACGATCGATTGCCGTCGGACTGGAGGACGAGGAGTGGTCGATCGCTTGGAGAAGAAAACAGAAAGCGGTGAATGGGTGACTGTGCATTCTTTCCTATGCGTTGCAGATCGAAGAAGTTGATGGTTTATTCCGATTCTTAGAGCGCGCTGGCGTCTTTTAAATCATTTACGTTCTCTTTTTTTCGTCTTTCGACGGCGGACTTAATACCCGTCTATTCCGCAAGGAGGTGTGTGATCTTTTCAGTTGCTAGAACGTCAGAAAAGTTTTTCTTGTAGTAAACATAACCAACTGCTTGCACCTGTCGAGCTGCACGGCGTGAGTTTTCTGTCCTTTGCTGTGAGAATTGTCAACACCGAGGCACCTTCTTGTCGTTGAGGTTTCTTTTTATTCGATTATTCCGGCCGAACAACGTTGTTGTCAAATCAGAACTGCACGTTTTCGTTTATTCGCTTCTTTGCCAGCCGATGCCGAAAGAGAGCACTCCATTTTGACTGTCTACGAGCAAGCGGGTCGTTTATTCGAACGCCGACCAGAGTGTCCAGGAATCAATTCTTTTGACGCCCGTTCGTTTGCTGCACGGCGTCTCGCCGATATTTTCGTCTTTGCTCTAGCTGATCAAGTCGTTCAAAGCGGAAAAGCAGACGCTTTATTCCGACGAGATCCCACTATTTCTTGACTGCGTGATAGTTTCAACTGACGTGCTTGCTCTTCTTTTGTAGCCTTGTTCGTTTATGTTAGTGGAGATTCCGAAACCCGCTTTTCGATTGGGTTCTGCTGGCTTTAGAGGTGGACGCAGGCGATATCTGCATGCCCGAATGCTGCTCGTTCTTCCCATTCACTGCTTGCTGAAGGGGTGTCATTGATCACTCTGGCAGAGACGAGCATTGGCAGTGGGCACTCTCCGATCAGAACTCCCTGAATCGACCCCAAGATTCCCGCTCGTTCTCATTCATCCACCGCCATCTTCTTACTGTCTCTTCTGTCCACAGACTGCGGGGAGATTCCGCTCTACGCGTGTCTTTAACGATATGGGTTCTTTCAGTTTCAAAAGTCGTCGTTTGGCCAGGTCGTTGATAAACTTTGATGACAAGCGTTAAGCTCCGGACAAAATTGAGCGCAAATGTGCCGTAGATATGCCTGCTGGCTGCCCGCACGCTCAGCTCGTTGAGCGCGGAGGCATGGTTGTTGTACGACTTTGCTCTCGACACAACGAGCATCGTTGACGCCATCGAGTCGCTCGTTGTTCTCATCAGCGCGGAGTTCGGGGCTGTTTCTGTTGGATGCTGGGTGGAGGACACCATATTCATTCTTGATTACACGGAAAAGGCGTTGTTTTTATTCCGTTTGGAGGGCAGCAAATAACCACGTTGCGCGGTGCGTCAAAGCGCTGCTGGCTGCCGAAGAGACGGGTTCGAACTCAACGGGCGGATTTATTCCGTTGAAATGACTTACAAGTGTCCTGTACGTCGATTGCGTACATTTACCGTAAGTCATGTGGTACAAGATAAAAAAAACACGAGAAGTGCATGCTTCTTATTGCAACCGGCGAGCTCCACTACCCGTTTCAATTCATTTGACGAGTATCTTTGCTTTCAGCTCGTTTTATTCCGAGCAAGTTTTCCAGTGTGTTTTCTTGCTATGAAAGCCCGCTCGATCGGTTCGCAAACAGCCGGACGTTCGTTTTTTTCCTGCGTTGCCGCACGGCTAATTCAAAAGCCTGCTCATGCTCCCGCATTATCGCTCGGTTTAGACAGTGGAAAGAGGGCCCCAAAGTGAGCGTCGATTCGTGTCCACGCGCTTCGCTCTCTGCTTCCTCCTTCCGTTCTCGCTCGATCTTCGCATACAAAAGGCGGCGAGGAGTCCGCTCACGCTCCTTCTACCTTCCGAGCAGCGGCCAATGCGTAAGTTTCCCCCGCTTCATTGCCACCGTTTGTTGCCCGCTGCTTCACACAGCATTTGTGACTGGAAGGCTGTTCGTTCTTCCTTCCTTCCAGTCCGCACCGAACACGGCGGTTTTTCTTCTGCTTTTTCTGTTCGGGATGGACGGCTTTCGATTCTTCTGACTGCTCGACGGCAGGGCGGTTGCTTTTATTCCGCGAATTCGAACTTTTGGAGTTCTTTCAGAGCTGACGGTGGAAGCCAGGACCTTCGTTTGTTGTTTGCATTGGGCTTTTAGTGGATGGTTTATTCCGGGTCCCAGTTGTAAGGGTACATGATAAACAGCGGTTGTTTGCAGGTTTGTTGAAAGAAGACAGACAGCTGGATGGTCGGTTGCTGTTGGCGCTGGCCGGAAGCAAGCAGAACACAAATTCGTTTGACTCGCAGTCGATCGACTCCAACCTTTCGGTTCATTCGATGAGTGTGTTCGTTGAAAAAAGCAAATTCCGTGAACATGCCTCGCGCTAGTTGAAGGTGCGAGCTGCGAAATGGATTGGTCGTTCCTTTCGTCGTTAACACAGATGCGCATTTCTTATTTTTCGGTTGGTGTTCAAGCGAGTCGGCGTGCTGCACTACACACCTTAAAAGGGATTTTTTCTAAGGCTGGACCAACCAGTGGCACATTCATTTCTGACACCTCTGATTTTATTTGCCCATCCGACTTAGGTGACTGTCGGCTATTAAAAACCGAAAAGTTTACATCCTTGCGATCATTCGTTCCGGAGATGTGCTCTCTGAAAGTGGTGGGGGTCGGAATGCGGGCGTGTGCCCTTCTACTGATCGAAAAGGGGTTGCTTTTGCAGCTTATCGTGCATGAGTGTGCTTGTTGGCACGCTCGTTGTATTTGCTTTTGAACGATGTATTGTACGTTGCCCTTAGTTTGCGTCCATAGATGTGGCAAGACTCTGAGCCCAAAAAATCCGCCCGTGGAATTCGCGAGTTTTGGGTTCGATCGCCGTTTTCTCGAAAATTTCTCATGGTTACAGGGGTAACGAAATATAAGGCCTGGAACTACATTTCAAGGCGCGTTTAACAAGGTATGTCGCGTATTCATAGCAGGCGGCGCTGCTGACTACGGCCTGTTTGAAGCGCGACCTCTCGATTGACCGTTTTTCGAAATCTTCGCGCAGTATCGTTTCAACGGGTTGTTTTTTACGCCAAACTATTAATTTTACTTGAAAACTACAACGCTAGCAATTTGAGGTCGATTAAATAATGAGAACCGAAAAAATAGGCGTCGAACGAAGAATAGCGCCGTTATTTCTTTTTGTTTTTTTCTGGTCAGAAGCAGACTTTTAGGAGTTTACTTTCGCATCAGAAGCACTTTCAAGTACACGCCTTGTCGTCTGAATTGTTTGAAACCGAATAGAGAACTATTGTTTTTTGAAATTAGTACAAGGGTCCCCTCTGTGGTTGTTCTGGAAAAGAAAACGACCAGCTTGACCCCATAATTGTTTGATATGCTCAAAATAAAACGGAAAACATACGTGTACGTCAGGGCGCATAGAAAAATGCCAAAAAAGATGACCGAACGTACGAAGAGCTTATTTTGATGTTTGAAAAATCCAAAGCTCGCACTTCAATCAGGCCGTAGTCAGCAGCGCCGCCTGCTATGAATACGCGACATACCTTGTTAAACGCGCCTTGAAATGTAGTTCCAGGCCTTATATTTCGTTACCCCTGTAACCATGAGAAATTTTCGAGAAAACGGCGATCGAACCCAAAACTCGCGAATTCCACGGGCGGATTTTTTGGGCTCAGAGACTCGTCAAAATTTTGAACCCAATTCTATGGGTTTGTGTGATACACCATTCGAAAGCTTAGACATCGGGCTCTTGAACAAGCCGGTTCACAAGCGATATGCCCAACAAAGAAACGAGTAGTGGTCGTTTGAAGGTCGACCCCCAAAATCGGGACTCCAACCGACTTCGGCGAGCACATCTCCGGAACGCGTGGCCGCAGCGGTGTAAACTCTTTGGTTCTTAGAAACGGACAATCAGCACGTTTGCATGAGCCAATAAAATCGGAGGTGTCAAAAATGAATGTGCCACTCGTTGCACTGCCGTGGTCCAGAATTACAGAAAGTCCCTTTTAATGCTTATGACGAGTACTTCTGCGCTTGAAATGTTTTATTCTGCTTATTTTTCAATGCAGGCATTGATCTGAAACAATAGCCGTTTTTGATTGGTCCGCAAGCAGCTGGAAGTTGGTTTCCTTTTTGCTGTTCTTCGGGTGTTGCCTTACGGCTAGGTAATTCCGTCTTCTACTAATGGAAGATCAAGCGATTTTAGAAGGGCAAAAAGTTCCCTTAAGCGAGCGTCGATTCGTGTCTACGCGCTTCGTTTTCGGCTTTTAGCTTCCGTTCTCCTTCGATCTCCGCATTCAAAGGCGGCGAGGATTTCGTTCGTTTCGAGCAGGAATTCCGTTGACATTTTGCATGCTCACGCGAATTCTCCCGTTGCCCCTCGCTTCATTGCGCTCTTGTTGCTCGCCGCTCCACACACCACTCGCGAGTTGAAGGCGGCCCGTTCTTCTTTTTTCCAGTCCGCACAGAACACGGCGGTCTTTTTTCTAGTTCCTGTGCGGGAGGGGCGGCATTCGATTCTTCTGATTGCTCTACGGCAGGTGGGTTGCTTTTATTCCGACTCGTGGAAGAGCAATCGAGTTTGCTAGCGTTGACGCTGGAAGCAAAGAACTTCGATCACTGTTTGCGCTCGGTTTTGAGTTGGGTGTTTATTCCGCGAAGCATCTTTCCAAAAACAGCGCTTGTTTGCCCGTTGGTTGAAAGAAGACAGACGGCTGGACGATCGGTCGCTGTTGGCGCAGGCCGCAAGCGAGCAGAACACGAATCCGTTCGACGCGCAGCCGGTGACTCCAACCTTTCGGTTCGCTCGCCGAGCGTGCTAGTGGATCGCTGTGACATCGTTGATATTCGGCTTCGCCCTCGACCCAACAAGCATCACCGACGGCATGAGTTGCTCGTTGTTCTCATCTGCGCGGAGTTTGGCAGCCTTTCTTTTGGATGCGGGGAGGAGTGCACGGCATTCATTTCCGGATTGCAGAGGAACAGGTTGTTAGTTTTATTCCGATTCAATCACAAAAAGCAGTTCTGGATAAAAAGAAGGTTCCGCTCGATTGGATCGCAAACAGGTGGCCGTTTGTTTGTTTTTCGATTTTTTTTTGGGCGTTGGCGTGCGACCAATTCGTGTGCGTTATCTGCCAATGGACGATCACTCGATTAAGCAGCACAAAAAGCAATTTGAAACGAGCGTCGATTTGTGTTCACACGCTTCGTTCTCGGCTTCCAGCTTCCGTTCTCGTTTGACCCCCGCATTCAAAAGGCGAAGATGGTCTTTCGATTCAAGTCGGAATTCCGAACTGTTCTCGCTTTAGGAATGGTTCTTCTGTCGCCCCTCGCTTCCCTCCCGCTTTTCTGTTGCCCGCTGCTTCACACACCACTCGTAAGTGGACAACTGTTCGTTCTTCCTTCCTTCCAGTCCGCACCGAACACGGCGGCCTTCTGCTTTCTGTTCGGAATGGGCGGCATTCGGTTCTTCGGACTGCTCGACGGCAGATTGGTTGCTTTTATTCCGGCAGGCGGGTTCATCGTGGAATTTTAACGTTGACGGTGGAAGCAAGAACTTTCGATTGTTGTTTGCTTTGGACTTGGGGTTTATGGTTTATTCCGTATCGCCTTTCAAACGCTTGATGGCTAAACACCGGCTGCTTGCCTTTTCTTGAAAGAAGACAAACAGCTGGACAGTCGGTGGCAGTCGGCGATGGCCGCAAGCAAGTCGGGCAAGAATTCGTTTGACACGCAGCCGGGCGACTTCAACCTTTCGGTCCATTCAAGAAGTTGGTTCGTTGGATAGATCTCATTACGTCAAGTTAGGTCGGGTTGTTGGACTGCAATGTGCACTGAATTGGCCGTTTTTCCTCGTAACCACAGACGCGCATTTCCTTTCTTTCAACTAGTGTTGTTGCATGCTTGCTTGTGAGTTATTCCGCGTACCCTCGAACAAAAGACCGTGGCCGAAGTGGCGTTTAACGGTTCGTCGTTTGCGTCTGTTCGTGCTCGTTCTAGTGTTGCCAATTAATGCAGTCGACTAGAAGGCGACGGTCAATGGAAGACGGCGGCGAGTGCGAGAAGGATGCCCGTCGGCTGGCAGCAGTAGAGAATGAGCTCTCCCGGGAGGCTGTTGAAAGTCGAAGGCGGCAGGTTATCGATAGATGTTGCGAGGTATGTTTTGAAAAGACGGCACACGCTTTTTCGTTGGATGGGTGGAAGACCGCTAAGCGGGATCCACTGGGCAAACGACGGCAGAAAGCAAAACTTTTAAATTTCCGCTCGGCTTTCGTTGCGCATTTAATTATTCCATGTACGTTTGACTAAATGGTAGTTCGTTCGCTATTGTTTGCAGAAGGTTTTGGTTTCATTGTCAACGGAAAACTGAGTCAAAAGTTCGCATTCCTTCGATAAAATGATCGTGGTTTGTGGCTCGCCTTTCTTTGACGATTCTGTTTGCACTTTCAATTCTTCTGTCAATTAAGCTTCGTTAGATTATAAAAAAATACCGTTTCGCTTTTCCCGCATGGGAAAACCGTCAAAATGCTTCTATTGTTACACGCCTAAACGGAGCAGCAAGCAAAAGAAATTCAAAAAGCTTAAACCGACCGCCTTCCACTCGACTCCCGTCCCTCCACGGCCATCCACCGACGAGCGGGCTGAAAGAAGAGCGATGGTAGGAGTGAGTGGAGGGACGGGCAGCCGAACTCACGACTACCCTTCGGACGGCCCCTCCATTAACGATCACTCGTTTATTCCGTGGTAGGCTGGCGGTAGCATCGTTCAACCATCTGAACGCATCAATAAATTGCAATAATTGCCGCTGATTCCACTAAACAAACCATCCACCCATCTAACAGCAGACATCGAGGGAAATCAGCAAAAGAAAGCCCAATTCACAGAGCAGAAAGCATCCACGCGGCGGGCGGCGGCGGCGGTCAAGACGGCCGTCCGACTTGACGCGCCGCCCGCCGCCACTCGCCGCGAGTCCGCCGGCCGCCCGCCGTCTCGCTGGCGGTCGACCCGCCGAGTTCGCGGGCGAGCGGGCGGCGGCGAGTGCACTGGAATCCCCGCGGCCTCCACGAACTGCCGCCTTCGTTCGACGACCGGAAGACGGCGGGCGCGAGAAGTCCAACCGAGAAGCCACTCGGCCACGAGCACCCCCGCTCGACGAGTGGAGGGTTCGACCCAGCGGGAAGAAGGCGGGCGGAACGGGGAGCAAAGAAGAGCACCGGTTCTTCCGACTCCACTGCCTTCTACCGACTGTCCCTCTCGTTCGTTCGGATTGAAGCGATCGTTCACTCGTTTGTAGTCGAGTAGGACATCCGATTGGTTCGCAGTTGAACACGCGATGAACACAACGGAGATCAAACGGGCAGTCCATTGGTTGAAGTGCGTCCTCTTCCGCATGGCTGAGTGCAGAATTCCGAAGCGGTCGACTGGAAACGAAGCCGCTCGATTGTCGGGAGTCCGCCCTTCACCCACCGGTCGGTCCAACCGAGCGGTTCGCGTCGTGGGCGACTGGCGGCTCGTCCGCGTCCTCCGCGGGCCGAACGGCGCCCGTCGAGCGGCGTCTTCCGCTTCCCGGCCGGCGATCCGGTCGTTCGGAAGGCGGCGTCGAGTTGTGGGGAGCAATCCGCCCAGTGGGTGAGGAGTCCCGCCGCCGCCCACCGCTCGACCACTCCGGCGGGCGGTCGGGCACGAGTTGGAGCTTCTCGTTGAGGAGTGAGAAGAAGGCGGTCGACAGCCGCGAGTTCCGTTCGCCGGCCGGCGGACCCACGAGCGGCAGGCGGCCCGCTGAAGAGCTCGTCGTCGTGGACGGGCGCGGGGATCAGCCGGCGGTCGGACGCCGCGAAGAGCGCTCTGCAAGTGGGCGAGCGGGCAGAAATCGTGTGGATTGTTGCCGAGGCGGTGAAACCAAGAAGACTCCGCTTTCTGCACGTCCAGCGGCCCCTCTCCACTCACTCGTCCCTTGCTCTCGTCCGTCCACTCGCCGCTCGTCCACCCGCCGGCCGGGGAGCTGCCCGTTTGCTCGTGAATTCCGGGCGAGCAGGAGGGAGTCGTCCGATCGGAGGGCGGGGGATCACCGGGCGCACACGACTGCTTCCAGTACGCAGTCGAACGAGCAGCCGGACGACTCGAAGCCGCCGGGCGGCCGAGCGGACGGTCGAGAGCGCGGCGGGGGCGAACCGACCGGCAGGACGCGGGAGTCCGCTCGATCGTCGTGATGTTGAGCGGAGAGCTGCGGGAGAATCCAAGCGGCCGAATGGACGAAGGAGAGCGGACGGCGCGTGCAAACAGCCGCCTCCAAGGGGAATCAAACGCCCGCCTTCTGTGGTGATCGAAACACGCGTCCACGACCCGCTTTTGTCGTTGCTTTGTGCTCGAAATCCTTTCGATTCGAGCGGGCATCACTCTTCTGCTCAATCGAATGCTTGAGGACGAGCTGTGGGCATCGCAGCTCTGTTTGATGCGAGCTGAAGTCACGAGCATTCTTTCGATTGACACGCACGAGAACGCAGCGAGGACCGCACGGCCGCAACGGAGGGCTCATTCGGGGGCAACGGGCGGCTGCTCGACTTCGATCGGCGCCTCCCGCTCGTCGCCCCGCCGGCCGGCAGCGCGGTCGGTCGGGGCCGAACGGAGGAGTGGACGAGAGGAAGCAGTGGCCGGAACTCCCCGCTCGTCCCCCCACTAGACGAGAGAAGCGGACAGTCGCCGCTCCTCCCCTCCGCTTTCTCCACCGCTCGAGCCCACTGGCGGCGAGTGGATCGAGGAGCCGAAAGCAGAAGGCGGGAGTTCGAGTGGACGAGCCGAAACGAACGAAAGAAATCGCCGCGAGCCGAGCGGAGCGAAACGACCGCCGAATGGCCGCAGTCGGTGGGGGAGTTCCGCGAGTTGCTCGAGTGAATGGCGCCTTCTGCAGAGGAGAGCAGGGGGACGCTCTGGTGGAAGTCGACTGGGAGCACGTGCCGCTCGTCTCTTCGGAGTGCCCGCCGGCCGTCCGCTCGGCCGAGTGGTCGTGGACGGAGCGGCGGACGGCGAAGCGGAAAGCGGCGGTGAAGAAGCGGCAAGCGTCCGGCGGCTGCCGACGAGCAGCGAGGGGCCGTCCCGCTTGTAGCCCTCCAACGGCCGGCAGCGAAGACGGGGGCCGCGAGAAGGAGCGGTGGGAGGCGCCGGTCGCCGCGCACTCGTGGCCGGTGGCGCAGTGGAGTGGGGGGAAATTTCGGCGAGAAAAAAGGCGGAGGACTCACTCGAAGACGAAACGGCGGCTCGTCCCGCCCGCAGCCAACGGCCGGCAGTCCCCCGGTTGGCGGAAGGCGGGAGAATCGGCGGGCGGCCGCCCTCCAGTCGACCGCCCGCTCCGGCCGCTTCTTCCCGCTCGGACGACGGTCATCTCCCGCCCGCTCGATCGCCGCTGCGGTCCGCCGGCTCCGCGGACCTTGGTCGGAATTCCTCGCGGTCATCCACGAGTGAACGAACGAGCGGGTCGGCGGGTCGGCAGTACACGCGAGTTGGGCGCCATCAACCAGTCGAACGCGGCATCCAAGCGGACACTCTATCCACTTGTTATTCTTCGCACCGCCGAAATGAACGCTTCGCTTGGGCACCCCAGCCGCTTTCCGGCGCTTCCGCTGTTTAGTGAAACTACGAGCAAAATGTTTGACGACCGCTTTTTTTACATCATGGGATTGAACCAGCAATATCGTGACGAAATCTTTGTTTTGGATTTGTTTCGAGAAACGCAACGGTTAGTAAACGTCGGTCAATCTAGCGATTCTTCTTTTTTCAGTCGCTACCGGCCCATTTCTTCGCTCGATTTAGACCAGGAAGTTGTCGCGATCGAGGTTCTGAATCACAACACGGTGCTGGTGTTCGGTGAATGGGAAGACCTTCCGAGTAACGCCAATTTTCGCGTGTGCGCCAATCGAAATGTGTGCTTTAGACGTCATTGACATGGGACTGGTCACTCGCTGGAACATCATTCAATTGAATGCGGATGGCTTCACGTACACGCCGCTTTATCAGCGTTCCCAAGAATTGAGAGATGTGCGTGTGCAAGACTTGCACATGCTGAACGATGCCTTGCTTCTGATCAACAAGAAGCCCAGCGGTGCGGCTGTTTTCGAATTGACCCACTCGAACGCCAATTTGCGACTCGTGCACGCGATCGAAAGCACGGACATTGCGATCGCTGCGATGAGCAGAATTCACTTGTGGGACGGGAAGTTCTGGTTTTTCTGCAAAGAAAACGTCTGTGATTTCGTTTGCTGTCGCGGCATTGACGATCAGAAGACGCAAAGTCTGCCGTTGAGTTGGCCGGCCGAGATGGCGGACGCGAGAGGACTGGTCTGTGTCGAGAAGTTTTACAATCAAGCTACATTTTTCATTTCAGACCTTCCAGCACATGAGTGTGGCGAGGGAACACAACCTGCACTTTGCGTTCATCAGCTACACCAAATCTCCGCAGCGACTCCTGACTGCTGTTCTCGACCTTCGTTCTCTTCGATGGAAAGTCGTGATGCAGACACCATTGTCGCAACGTGCGATGCCTCAAGTAAAAGCCAGCCTTCGCACCGATCATCAGCTTCTTATCGACCGGCGATGGTCGCGAAGTAAACACGAAAACCAACTGGTCATTCGACGTTTTCCATTGAGGTTAGTCTTCATTCACGGAGTCATTCATCCCTTGTTCTTATTTTAGACGACCGGACAGCTTGCGGCATTTGGCGTTGATCAACAGTCGTTCTGTCCTTCCACGTCGCGCCTTCGACCACTTTGCCGATCGAATCTGGGATTGACGCGACTGTTTCGGTCGGCTTGTTGTTGACTGCTTTCAATAAACGTCTTTTGTTGCATGAGAAATAAGAGATCGGCGTTGGGAGGTCATTTATGGAAGCAGTCTTGCAATTCGGCAGTGGACGCCACTCGTGCACCACCAACCGCCCAGTCGCCCGCGTTCTCCATTCGCCGCTCCGCCCGCCCAGCGGCCTTCCGATCGCTCGCCGACTGCGGACACACTCGCCGAATGCCCGCCAATCGAAGCGGAGAGCGGCCGTCTGTTCGTTGGGGCGGGCGGCCGAATTCGAGGGCGGACGACCGCTCTCCACTCCGCCCGGCAGAGCGGTGACTTCTCCGCGGACAGTTGTCGAACAAGTGGCCAGGTGACTTGCGGCCCCTGATCGTGTAGACGGCTCTGCACCACCACAAATTTAAAAAATCGGAACACGGCCATTCGAGCGAACGGGAGAGGCATCGACTAATGGGCCGCCCGAGCTTGCGACGAGTGGCACTCCGCGGTCTCGCCCGGTCGCCGTTATAGCAGACAACTAACGCATTGACTATAACTGCACTGTTATTTGTGCAGCAATTGGTTTGCAAGCGGTCTGCATGAACGCGTGGGTTAAAAGCAACAAAATATGTAGAACGGGTGACCAAATCCATTGTGTTGAGCGTTTACCGACTTTGCTATACTGGTTAGGACGGTTTTCTATGACGGACGCAATAAACTCGCTAAACAGCTTGTCGCCAGCGACGGCGTCGCCGCGTGAATTCCACTTCTCGCCCGTCCAATCGATCGCTGGCGTTCTGCTCGCCCAATCGCCTCGCCGCTCTCCGCCGCCGCTCAGAGCGGCAGACCGCCAGTTCGACTACGCCGCAAGGAAACGGACGGTCGGGCTCACCGCGAATAGGAGCAATCGCTCCACTCACCACCACGCACGGAGACCAGGCAGCATCCCTTCTTCTCTCCCACCTCCTTTTGTATCAATAAATTCCTCTCTTTTGTTCCACGTCGGCACGTGGGACAAGCTATTTCGGCAAACTATTACAATTTATGCTTGTTTATAAGGCGGCGGAATACTACTTTGCCCAACAACAAGCTCGCAATAACCGACCCCAACCACTATCTTCCTCCCACAGTTCATCAGAAGGGCCTAAATTGATACGAATTACTTACAGCAATTGAATATTCGCCTCACATATGATTAACGTTTTAGTGATTACTGGCGGTTTCTTTGGGACGCTCGACTTGGCCTCGTTAACTTAAAAGTTCTGTTAAATTATTTGTTGGTTTGTTGCAAAAGTTCTTGAGCACTTTGAAACGTAAGAAATTGCCTTGAACGTTCATCTTCTTCCGCGCGGTCGGCGTCTTTTGTTTCATTTCCTCAGCGGGTGCTCAAGAACTTTTGCAGCAAATCGATAACCCGTCGACTTACTCGCTTGTACAATCGTTGAGAAGTTTTGACATTTGAATGTTATGGGTCTGATATAGCCAATGTCTAGTGAACGAGGAAGAGTTCTGCGAAGAATATTTTCTAAAACGAGTTATCACTTGTGAAACAAAGTACTATCAAACGAACCAAACATAAGTTCAAACCGAAACAACGACCATGCGCCTGTGCCAGATTCATTAAAGCGCTGAACAAGTTGCGTAAAATGCATTTGGAATCTTGTTACAGCCACGCACTTAAGCGTTTCTATGAAAATACTCAGGCGAAAAGCGAATCTTTCCCCCTGTTCCCATAGAAGCGTTCTACTGTCTTTTTTCTGCAGAGAAGTGATGGAGAAATAGGTAAAATCAAATCTTACGTCGATTAACTCCCATCCTCGCAAATCAGAATCGTCAAGAATGAGAAGTGGCAAATCCGGGTGCTCGTCGATCAGTTTTCGAATATCCATTGCGTACTTTTGGTAACGTTTTACAAAATCGCCATCAGTTGAGTAGATGAGGTCGATGTAATTGGCATGACGAGCATGCAAAGAAGAGAAGGCATTAGATGGTGTTTGGTTAATTGCTTCCACGGCGGTTCGATGATCGGCCAGTAACACACGGACCACAAGCTTCTCTTCAGGAAACGGTCGAAAAATATCCCGAGTATAAGAAAGCGCGTGTTGTCCAGAATGTGGGCTCTCTAAGCACAGAGATATCTTAACACCTCGATTAACTTACGATCTTCGCAAATAGATTTAAACGTCGGTACCCATGCATATGTAGGTGGAGACAAATGACTCGCAAGCTCCAGTTCCCGAAAGTATTCGCCTTGTCGTGTTTTTATGTGGTCAAACAGCAAATGCTTCCACACTTCCAGGTTAGTGATGGCGGCATCACCAAGGATGTAAGATAATTTTTGCGGGACGTACTTGTTATAAAAGCGTTTTCCACCAACAAAAGCGTGAGTAAACGCAGAAAAAGCAGTGATACGATCGTTTGACTCGATGCGCATCATGGCGACAAACAACTCGCGAGCATTGGCCGCTAAAGTCGTGCTGCAAATCAATAGTTAATGTAAGCTTACGATTTATGGCCAAAATCCTTTCGGCGTTAAGGACGTGCGCCATCTCTTGCCAAGGAAAATTTTCGTATTTCGGATGACGCGAAAAACATTTCTCGTATATTTCTACGTCCTTCCTGTTTTGCTTCCCATAATTCAAGACCATCTCCGCCAAGCATCCGCATTTGTATCCCCCGTAAAGGCGACACAACGGAACGAGTGAAGCATACTCTTTCAAGACTTCATCTACATCAAAAGAACTACATGCATGAAAGCAATACAATAAAAGACTGACCGTCGTATGCGTTCACAAAGCAATCGGCTGGTAGGAGATCCTCCGCATTGACGTTTTTGATTATCACCGGTTCATTCTTCAATGTATAATGAAATCGTTCCGAGCGTGCGCAAGTCGGCATTCCGAAAAGCTCCACTTGCTTTTGCAAAACAGCTATTTCGGAGCCCTGATCGAAAAGCCGTTTGCCGGTTAGCAGTTCGTAGAAAATGCAGCCAGCTGCCCAAATGTCAACTAAATACATCCAGTGAACCGCATATTATTCCTACTCACCAGATTTTGTGTATTTGCCGCCGGTGATCACTTCCGGAGCCCGATAATGCACCGCAGTAACGTAAGTCGTAAGGTGCCGTGCGTCTATTGCTTCTCTTTTGTCTTCGGTTGACAGGCCGAAATCGATGAGCTTTATGTGGTAGTCGAAAGCTATTACGATATTTTTCGGGTGCAAATCCTAAACAAACAACAACTTCGTTTTACCAATATCCGCGACTACCCGATGAATAATGTCGTATTCATGCAAATAAGCCAGTGCATCAAGTAACTGCTTCATGATCGCGGATATGCGATGAATGTTGAAACCCTCTGCCGTTTGCATGCACTGTTCTAAGGTGTGAAACGATAGACTCATGACCATGTAAAAATGACGGAACTCTTGAATTGTTTGTGCAGGAGTAAAAACGTCTTTTAGTTGTTGGATCTAAAGTAAACACTAGACATACAATGAAAAGACCAGGTGGCTTACGTGCGGATGAGAGACGGATTCCATCAAAACTAGCTCCTTGTATGCGTTTTCCGCATTTTTAATGTCAACAAATAGGTTTTTATGGCGCTTTATCGCTACAACACCGGAAGGATCTTTCGCCCGACTGCAAAGATAATCATCAGCCGTGTAGAGGGGAGCTGCTTACTATACGACCGCCTGTCCGCCCGCACCAATGACGCTCAACTCTTGGTATTCTTTCCGAAACTGACAACCAGGAAATTTGGCGTCGTAGATGAACTCTCCTGTCACTTTGGGCATTGATCGTGACAATCTAAAAGAGTTGTCAATTTACCGCGCTAATCAATAAAAAATCCGAAGAAAACGCAAAAAAACAGAAATAAAGCAAGCGAAAAGTAATAAAACGATGAAACGCGTTTGGGCAAAACGATAAACTCCCGCAAAGAACAAAAACGACCTTCCGACGCATTCTTTACTGATAAAAAAGCCAATTAAACAGAAAGCGTGTATTATCCAAAGAAATTGTTTCAGTCAGTGAAACACCTGAACATTTCATCTGCATTGCTGATTTTCGATTACGCCATGTATGTGTCAAAATCAAGTTGTATGCAACAAAAACGTTGGTAACGAGTAAGTTCTTGCAAGAGATTACTGAGTGCAAACCAAACAACCGCTTTGCTTGCTATTGGTTTGTTCGAGATAGGCCAAAAAATAAGCGCTCTTGGAAATGCCCGATTTGCTCGATTGCTTCGCCGTGAACGGGCACCGCAAGAAGAGACGGGCGGGTGAAGAGTGCGACGGGGCAATGACGAGATCCACCCGTCTTTCTGCCGACTGCGCACACGGCGGCCACTCGTCTCGCCCACTTCTGCCCGCTGCTCTCCAACTTCTTTTCGAATGCTCGCCCAGTTCCTCTTTGATCTCCTCCGAATGCCCGCGGATCGCCCATTCTGCTCGTCACTCACTCGCTTCTCCCTCTTCCGCTTCCGCAACGGAGGAGTGTCCAGCGCGTCGTTCGCCCACCGTCTGTTGTTCTCGTCTTTCTCGCCGCTGCCCACTCCTTCGAAGGGGAAAGGAGTGGGCGCTTCGGCGATCGTCCACTCCTTGGACTCGCGCCCTCCGCCTGCCGGCCGTCTGCCGAGTTCCCGAAGAGCGGCCGGTCGGCGAGTGGCCGCCAGGTTGTCCGCTGAAGCGAGTGCTTCCGTTGGGGTCGTGTAGCAATCGACCCGATTCGGTTGTGCGGGACACGGGCGCTCTTTGGGCGGTTCGTTCGGGATGGCGAGAGCCGTGTGGAAAGCGATGGATCGCCTGTCATTTGCAACTCAGTGCTTGCTGGCGACTTCTCGTCTGGCCGGCGTTTCGGCCGTCTTGTTCGTCCCTTCACTCGTGCACGTCCCCGCCACTCGCTTTCTTTCGGCCGCTCGCACGCGCACTGCGCGTTCCTCCGCCGCTCGCCGCCCGCAACGAGCGGCCGAAACTCCCGTCTGGCGGCCGCAATACCGCCGTCGAGTTCCCTCCTTCCGGTTTCTCCGCCCACTCGCCGTCCTCCGTTTCATCCCGCCGGTTCTCGTCGCCCATCCGCCCGCTCTCCCGCTCGTTCGTCGACGAGTGGGCGGCGGGACGTCCGCTTCGATCAAGACGGCGAGTGGAGAGCGGGCGGTCGATTCGGGCACGAGGGGCGGCCGCCCACTCACTCGAACTCCAGCCCGCCGAACACGAGCGGAAGAAAGCGGGCGATCGGCGCCGTCCCGCTCGTTCGAGGCGGCACTCGGGGGGATCGGCGACGAGGAGGACGAGCGGAGAGACGCGCCGAAGTCGTGGACGCGGGCGGAGAAGAGCGGGCGGGAGGTCGCGCGATCCCGTCCGTCGATTCGAGGCGGGCATTCGGCGAAGAGGAGCGACGGCGAGTCGGAGGGAGTGGGCGGGGAGGAAGGGCGGGCAGAGGGCGCATTGAGCGTGCGGTGAAGAGGCAAAGGTGGGCGGGAAGGAGCGGGCGGGAGGTGAGAAGCCGCCCACCGCCCCCTGGAGCGACTCGTGAACACTCCCCGCTGACCGCCCCGTCCCCTACCCACTCACTCGCCGCCTCGAGCGACGAACCGAGAGGACGGCCGCCTTTCGGAGGATCCACTCGGCCGATCGAAGCGGCCGGTCGGCGGGCGCGTCTTCTCGCTCGCCGCCCTCCCGACTGCTGGCCGGCCGATCGACCGCCCACTCATTCGAGAGCGGACGGCGGGGATCCCCGGCCGTCGAGCCCGCCTTCTGCTGCCCGTTGGATCCCCTCGCTTTTGTTCGCGGCAAGAGTTTATTCGATCGATCAGAGGCGGGGGATAGGCGTCATGTTGGGGTAGACGGAGGGGAGGATCTTCCGGCCGCACTCGCTGCTCATGATCCCGTGGAAGCCTTCTGATCCTTGGAGGTCGATTCGGGACTTGCGGCGGGCGTCCACGGCGAGGCGGAGAAACGAGTCCGGCGTACTGAAACGATAGTGAGTGGTTGGAGGTGGCCGGTAAAACTCACTTGAAGAGCAGGCGGTAGACCTCGATTTTCTTATCATCTTAATTTTGATTAACAAGTAACAGCTCATCGTCCTTCCCAGTTTCCGCATTCGAAATTGGGTAAAGGTGATCGATGCAGTCGACGGCAAACGGCAGCTTTTCCCAAACGACTTGCTCGAAACAGCCGCGGTAGATGGAGAGTTTGGAACCGCGGATTGTTTCGTAGACGTACGCGTGTTTGTGCGACCAAGCGGAGTGTTGGAAACGAAACTGCAAGAACAAGCCATGAGGCCATCCTTAATTGAAGGTGTCTTACTTTATCGCCGAAGTCCGCGGTAAGCTGGGATGTGTTCCACTTTGCTTTTTTGATATCAAACGTGTGCAAGCAATGGCGGTAATTCAATTGGTTTGATAGTCCGTACAGCAACTGCGCGTCTTTGGCGAAACCGTAAAAATGGCAGTTTCGCGGCGGTTGCACGTGCCAGTACGGTTTTAAGAGGCACTTGTCGATGTTCAGTCAAAGAAATCGCAAGCATTCGGTTTCCGGCTGTTGAAGCACAGCCCGTTCAACTTGGACATTTGCTCCTTTGATGCCGATGATCACATAAGAAAGAAACGAATTTCCTTGTTGTTCCAGTTCAACCAACTCGAACGTCCCTTTTTGGCTGTCCAGCCGCAGCAGACCCAAAGCGGTTCTGGTAAGCACGATAATCGCATTGGAATTTACGACAATGGAATCACGTATGTCCATCGAAATCGACTCATCGGCGGTAAAAACGCTAAAACATTGCGTCAACATAAACCACGAAAAATCGAAAACTCACATTTGCGCGTTAAGGACGAGATCGACAACAAATAAGCGCGTATTCGCGTCTAAAAGAATGTACGCGTACCGCCCGTCGCTCGAGAACCGCACAAAACTGTTGACCTGCAAGCTAATGAGAAGTAAAGCAATTAAAAATGAGTTACAGAGCAGCGTAGCTGATTGTACGGCTCTTTTCGCTCCTCCAGCAACTCGTAAGCATCGACCGGCGCTTCGTCAGGACCGTCATTTTCGCGCCTAATCGTCCGAGTTTGGTAGACGCCCGACTGCTCCATCTCGCCGTCGACCGCGTTCTCCAGCGAGCCGAGCAGAAAGAAAGCCGGTCGTCGAACACGCGGCAACCGCGCGAATGAACGCGCCGCCTCCCCGCCCGCCCGCGTGTTCCCGCAGTGCGCAATGGGGACCGCGAGCACTCCGGCGGGCGGGCACAACAAAAGAGGGCACCTCGATCAAGGCGGCCCACGAGCAGGAGATCCCGCCGGTCGGGCGGCGGGGAGCGGGCGACACACCACGCGGAAGGTAGGCGACCTTTCGACTGCCCACTGGAGACTGCCGATCCGGGCGCGAACACACGAAACAACGGGCAGAAACGAGTGAACGGGCTGTCGGCGAGACGAGTGTCCAAGAAGGGCGGCTGGTCGAAGGGCTCCGCTTGCCGCGATCGACCGCTCGCCCGCGTGTTCCCCGCAGTGCGCACTCCGCCGCCCCTCCGCGCGCACTCGAGCCGCCCGCCGCCCCGACTGCCCGCGAGACCGCCGGCCGCTCGGTGCGGAAGATCCGCCCGCTGCTCGCCGCTCCTCTCCGCCGCGTCCAACACGCGCCCGACCGCCCCGCCCGCCCATTCGGTCGAACGGAGAAGAAGGCGGGCGGCCGGCGGGGCGCTCGAACGGACGGGAGAACACGAGCGGGGCGCCGAGCCGCCCGGCCGCCGTGGTCCCGTGGATTCGCGCGCCGACTGCCGAGCGGGCGGCCGGGCGGCGAGTCCAGCGAGGAGGGCGGCGAGGAAGCGGGCGGGCGGAGTGGACGGAGCGGCGGCCGGCGGGGAAGAACGCCCCACGACACGCAATCGAATGAACGCCCGCTTTCGATCGATCGGCGGCTTCTTCGCGGCGAACGACCGTTGGGATCGCCGCGGCGGTCGACGGCGGCGGCCGCTCGTCCACTCGCCGCCCACGCGGCTTCTTTCGACGGCCGCCGCCACTCGCCCGCTTCCGTCGAGCGGCCCGCCGAGAAGCCGCCAGCCGACCGACCGGCGGCCACTCCCGCAACGAACCGAACGGTCGAATCGAACGGACGGGCGGCTCTTCCGCGCACTCCCGACTGCCCACGAGAACGAGCGGCCGCCCACCACTCGAATGGCGGAAGAAGAAGATCCCCGCCGAGTGGAGGACCCGCCAGTCGGCTGCCGTAGTTCCGTGGAAGCGGCGATTGACTGCCGCCTTCTGTTGCCGGCGAGTGGGCGAGCGGGGAGTCCGGCGAGCGGGAGAAGAGCGGAGGGAGTGGGCGTCGGATTCGAACATACGAGTTGATCAAAGAAGGCAAGAAGGAACAACGAGAAGAGAGGTAGCGGATTACGGGCAATCACGTGAGGCTTGCGAGAATGCGACGAGCGGGTGCGCAGGCGTTCGATGGTGCTTGAATCCAATTTGTTCGTTCATCTGCGGTGATTGATCAGGTTTTTCTTGTTTTTTGATGATTGTTGAGATGCGCTGTTTTTTATTTCGCGGACGAACGGCCCTGCGCTGGATTTTATTCCGATGCGCTTTGCGAAGGCTAGTAACGACGACTGCAGCCAACAATCCAGCCGGCCGTCCACCTCTCGCCACTCGCTGCCCGTCGAGTGGTTGGACGAGCTCGAAGGCGCGATCACCCGCCGGACTGTCGCACGGATCTGCAGCTGGACGTCGGAAGAAAGACTTGTGTGGGGAAGCGTCTTTCATGTCCACTGCGTGTGGAAGAACTGGAACGATTATTCCGTGGCGATTTCAGATTCGTGGTATTTTTCGTCGACTGCAGCCGCTTTCATAGTCGTTCTGCTCTCCACTCGTTTCAACGGGCATTACTCGCGGCAAGGAGTTGCTCGTCTTTCTTTTTTATTGGTCATTGCAAGAACCAGTGGATCGCTGGATTGTGCAGGGAAAAGCATCGATTTCACATTCGTCTGATCGTATCGCAAGTCTGGGCTTTTATTCCGGCACGCTTTCATCCGTGGATTCGTGAACCGGTGAATACCGAAGAGTTGTCCGCCGGTGGGCTCTGCATTCCATCTGACTGGCGGCTTTATTCCGGGCATCGCTAATACCGACTCGGCCAGCACTCCAGCACGCTTCACTCACTCATTGCATTCGAAGCAGCAGCAGGGGAGGGCGACGTTTCTTGCAGCAAGTTGTAGGCGGCTCGCAGGAACGCGGAGAAGAGCGGGCGGCGAGCGGCGGCCGGTCGGCTCGCCCACACCCCAGTCCACTCGATGGGGACCTTCGCTTTCAGCATGCTTCGATCTTCGTTTGTGAGGGGCGCCAGTGGAATGGAGGTATTGGTCGATTCGAGGAAAAGCAGATGGTCGTTCTTCCTTTGTTTGTTGTTTGTTGGGCGTTGCTGAACGGGAAATTCCGCCGGCGCGTCAAATGTCGGGTAGCATTTTCTTGCTAGCCGACCATAAAGATGAATAGCGGGCTCGTTTTTATTTTGTTGGCAATGAGAAGAGCTTTTTATTCCGCGCTGCCGACACACCGTTTGATTGCTTTCAATTCACGAATCTTGAAGCAGCAAGCGTTCATGGGAAAAAGCGCCAGCAAGAGAAGGATTGTTCCGTCGTTTTATATTTTAATTCGTATTTGAGAGGAGTCAGCTCAAACTTTACTTAAAATTTTGGTAATTATTTCAGTCGTTTCAGTTGTTTCATTTCCAAACCGCACGTAAAATTCCACCAATTAACCAACCTCTTCAGCTTGAATCACCTTCCATTCGCCTCCTTCCACCAACAACAAAAGAACGCAAGACTCGCTCGCCGCCTGCCGGCCGTCGGGCGCCCGAACGCGCGACGAAAAGCAGCAGAAAGCGGCGGGCGGGCGGGAGAAAAAAGCGGTGAGCGGCGACGGCGGCCGCCCGACTTGACCGCCGCCACCGAAACGAGCGGGCAGGCGGGAGATTGCCTGGCGCTCGGGGGCGGCGGCGAGCGAAGAGTATGCACTGAAGACATTCGAAAATGGAACGAGAGCTCTCCACCTCGCTGATCCTAAAACGCTCTGTAGTTCAACAACGACTTCCAGCAAGTTCATCTTCCAAGCACAAACAAGAAAGCAACCACCACCCCGGCCGCCACGACTCCCCGCTCCTTCTTGCCGGCTTCACGCGCGCCGATCGCCGTGCGGCTCGACGAGGTGCGGGAGGTCGCCGGCTTCCCGTCGGGCGGCCCGCGGCGACTCGAAGGCGGCCGCCCGCTCGCGATTCTCCCGCCGGTCCCTGCTCGGGGATCTCCCGAACGAAACGAACACAAAGCGATCAAAGAAACGCTCGAAGACGTCCACGCGTGATCGACCGACCGGAACGAGCGGGAAGGCGGCGGTCGGCCGGACGGAAGAGCGCCGAGTGGAGCGAGTGGACGAGCAGTCGGGCGGCCCGCCCGCGGGACTGCTCGCTGTTGCCCGCCGGCCACGAGCTGCCCGTTGAAGGCGGCGAGGAGCCCGTCGGTCTGATCGCAGCGGCCGCGCGCAAGTGGGCGCAGTTCGTGGACTGCGGGCGGTGGAGAGAAGGCGTGAGCGGCCGAAGAGCGGCGGGCAGCGGCGACTCCGGTGGGATTTCTGCTCGTCGAGTGAACGGAGGGAAGAACCCCCCGGCCGGCCGATCGCCCGCATTCCTCGAGCACGACCGGCCGGTTGGACGAGCGGCGGGAGGAGCGAGTAAGACTTGACGGCTGGTCTGATTTCGGGCCGTGAAGCGGCAGCAGCAGAAGTAATTAGGATCATTCGGCTGGCTTGATTGATTCACTGTTGTCGCTGACTGACGGCCGCATAAGAAGGTTAATTGAACAAGCTAGAAACAGAACAATGGACACTAAAAACAAAGATTTATTCGGATTGACGGAGGATCGGTGTCATTTGCGGGTACAAGGGCGGGACGAGTCGGTTGTAACGAGTCTTCTTCATGCACTCGTGGAATCCCTCCTCTCCGTCCACGTCGACGCGGCTTTTGCGGACAGCTTCCAAAGCGATATGAACGAGCGAATCGGGCGTTCTGCAAATAGCGTTCCCGTACAAGAAAGGAGTAATGAATTTGTTTGCTAGGTTGACCTCTCTAATGACTGCTGGTGCTACAAAGCAAAAAATTTACTTGAAAAGCAGGCGGTAGACCTTTCGTGCGTCCAAGCAATGTCTCGAAATGACGACAAGACCGTTGTACCGTTTCGTCTCATCCACAAACGGCAGCACGTGATCAAGACTTTTCGTCACGAACGGTAGCTTCTTCCATTCGCCTTCTTCCGCATTGCAGCGCAAGACGCAGGAATGAAATACATCGTTGCCGGTCTTCTCACTGATAAAGAAACTGTTTTGCGACCAAACGTAACACTCGTGATATCGCTGCAAACAAAAAGTACGAGGTGCAAATCGAGTAACTGACCTTTGAGTTGATCTCTCCTTTCAGCGACTTGTTTGTCCACTTCTTCTCGATCATGTCGAACACGAGCAATGTGGTCTGATCGTAGACCGAAATCCCAAATAGCGAGCGGCCATCGTTGCTCAGCTGGTAGTGACAATGAGCTTCCTCTTCGAGCGCCACCTCCCAGTCGACTTCCAGCCGAGCCTTGTCGACGCCCAAACGAGCAACTCGAATTCGTTTGGTCGAAAGTCCGGAGAGTACCGCCGGCTTGACCTCCACGGCCGTCCCAGTGATCTCCGTTAAGACGTAGGTCGGTTGTGATTCGTTCCGTTCTTCCAAGAGAATCCTTTCAGCGGTTCCTTCTACGGGATTCAAGTAGAGGAGCCACAGCTTCCATTGTTCGAAAGCGACGACCACTGTCGGACTGACCACTACGTAATCAAAAATCCACTGCCAATGGGGATCCTCGATTTTAAACACGCTGCAAAGCCATCAATGAATAGATGGAAGTAAAACGAACATTTGGGTGTTGAGGAACAAGTCGAAAACCACGAACTGCGCAAACCGAAAACAAAATCCGTACATAAAGCGACCATCAGGCGAAACGCGGACCGTGCTCACGTTCTAAATCGAAAAAATAAAAACACTGGTTGCAAGGTATATACGACAAAAACTGAAAATTCCTGTTGCGGATTATTCCATTCTTGTAAAGGCAACTCGCTACGTGAAGCCTCCGCATGGCTCGCTGATGCCGCCTTTTTGCTCTCAGTCGACGAACGAAGTTGAATGACAGGTGGCTCGTTTTGTCGGTCTCGCATGTACATGGCGTCCAAACAATCCTAAAGCATATAATCGGTTAAAAAATACAACAAAAACAATTATTGTTGCCAAGAGTTAAAGGTTTAAGAACTTCACAAGCTCTGCTTTAGTCGCAAATTCATTCGTTTCATCACGCGAAATGCGGAAAACGATGAAAAGGAACAGAGCAAATGATAAGACA
The DNA here is from genome assembly GCA_024699865.1 of Aphelenchoides fujianensis. Classification (NCBI taxonomy): domain Eukaryota; kingdom Metazoa; phylum Nematoda; class Chromadorea; order Rhabditida; family Aphelenchoididae; genus Aphelenchoides; species Aphelenchoides fujianensis. The sequence goes on along the minus strand of JAMPIO010000015.1, from coordinate 424,327 downwards.
GCGCCCGAACGGCGAGTTCTTTAAGAAAAATCTTCGCTTTGTACGTCATTGGTGTCGAACTAACGGCCTTCTTCTGCGTCCCACCCGCAAGGCGTGACGAACGCGAAACAACTGCTAGATCAAATGGAACGGCCGCTCCCCAATTCGTTCCTCCGCTCTTCCGTCTGCTTTATGGGTGTTTGCGAACCTTGCGACTAGAACGGCCGGCAAGGAAGCGAGGAGAATCTTGTGGAAGTAGTAAAGAAGTCGAAGAGGATGCCGAAAAGCTCCCCGTTTTCCCCGCTCGCGGGGCGGTCGGGAGTGCGGAGGGGGCGAGCGGAAAGAGCGGGGAGGCCGCCGTTGGGCACTCGTCCACTCCACGGCCACGAACCGCCGGCCGCTTCCGCCCGCCCGCTCTCGCCGCTCCGCCGTCTGCTCGTCGAATTCGCGAGTGCGCCGAACGAACGAGCGGGCGCCCCCTCGGAGTCCACCAGTCGGCTCGGCGGATGGACGCGCCGAGGGGACGCCCGCCGACCGCCGCCTCCACTCGCTTCTTTCCGGCCCTCGGGGAGTGGAGGTGCCCGACACAAACAGGCGGCGAGCGGCGACTTCGGCCACTCCGCTCGCCCGCCCGCACGGCCCGCTCCTCTGCGCGCCGAGTGGACGGCCGGCTGTTGGGGTCGCCTTCCCTCTTCTCGTGGCCGGGAGGCGAGTGGGCGGCCCCTCCGATCGCCCCGTCCACTGGGGAGTGGGCGTTGCAGTCCGGTCGGTGGCGCCGGGCGCGTCGGCCGTCTTTTTTCTCCGCCCGCCCGCCCGCCCGCTCTCTTGCGCGCCGCTCGCGCCCGGCCGCCGGACGCCGTCGCCTCGCCGCCCCCCGATTTCGCCCGCTTTTCGGCGTGTTTCGGGCGAGAAAGTGGGGCTTTTTTGCGGTTGTTCGTGCATTGATTGTCGGCCGTCAAATTAGTGAATTTTACTTCGCAATTTCCAGGTGTTCGGAGCGATAAAATACGGGTTTTGCTTGAATTGGACAGTTGTTCGAACGGCTTGGCAATTTTAAAGCAAAAGTTTAGTTTGCACTCACTCGTGTTTGAGAGATCGGTTTCAATTGTCAAGAATTGTCGCAACAGACGATTACAATGCCGAAAGACGTAAGAAATGTTAGAAAATTTTTTGTTATTGTTTACGAACGGAAGAATATATACGCGTTCTTCGAATCTGTCTAGCCATTTAATACATTTTACCCAGTAAATGAACGAATGCTCGATTTCTTCAAATATGACTTCGAGCGGAATAAAAAGCAAGGTCGAAGAGTCATACGAACACGTTTGAAAACCTCCAAGTCTGCGAATAAAACTTAAGCGATAATTTTGTTAATCTTCCCATTCGTTAACCCATCAAGCCGCATGGATCCAAATTCGTCTTTGAACACGTGAAATCAATTACAGATCGAGCAAACCGTCAGTACCTTCGGAATAAACCGACAGTTATCTTCACTCGCCTCTGTCGGAAAGAAAAAACCAGATTCTCTTAACGCTCATCAAAAAACGTGTAGACGAGTGCAGTCGACCGCTCGACGACCACTTGCCCTTCGAAGCGGACAACTCGCGAGTCGGCTCGGGATCCCCGCCTCTTCCACTGAGAGGGGGCAGTCCTCCAGCGAGTGTGGAGGTCGCCCGTGCTGGAGAGCAACCGGCCGGCTGGCGGCAGACGGGCACTCCCGCCCGCCCGTCCACGAGCGCCCACTTCGAGCGGGAATCCCGCCCCGAATGCCCGCCGGCCGCCGAAAAAAGACGGTCGTTCACGGGCACGAGTCGCCGTTCAGCGCCGCCAGCTGCGAGCAAGACCGAACGGGAGCGTGGAAGGAAGATATGGCGGACTCGAATAGTGCCTTCGACGGCTGCGAGTTTGGGCACTGCACGGTGCGTGTTCTTTGTGTGAATGGTTGCTTGTGCAAGTTGTTCATATGAACAACCCAACAACGAACATGACCGAGATGGACGGAATAAAAGCGTGCCTTCCGACCCACCAACAACGAAAAAATTGGTTCTCATTAAATTGAGCAAAGACGCGCCACGTCTTTTGGTAACTATTCGCGAAATTTCTTTTTCAACCCTTGCCGTCTTTTAACGGATAAAGCGACCAGCGGCCCCTCGACTGCGACCAGCCGTCGTGCAAGCACGTCGTAAGAAAAGAAACGATTCTCGATGATTCGACCTCTGCAAAACGATAGTGCAGGCGGTAGAAGCAGAAACAAGAAAACCAGCTTCAGTTGTTTCTCGCGGAATACAAACGCCTCCGCAAGCACCAAAGAGCACCAGTGAACTACAGAAAGTTTGCGATCCTTCCGTCCGACCTGTGGGAAGTCGGGGGGCAAGCAAGTGGCCGCGGCGCCCGTCCGCCCGCCGCCCTCGTCCACGGGCGCTTCTTTCGGTTGGATCCGCCCGCCACTCGCCGGCCGATCCGCGCTCTCCGCCGTCTTCCACGCCCGACCGCCCGCTCCCGACCGCCGGCTTCGATCCCGCCGGCCAACGGGACTCCCGCTCCGCAATCCGCCGCCCATCCCACTGGACTACGGGGACGCCGTGAGGGCCGCTCGACGGGCGGCGGGCGTCCGGCCGGCAGTCGGCGGTCTTCGCGCCCCGTTCTTTCGGGAGTGCGCCCTCTGGAGCTTCCAAGCTGGAAAAAAGTGAACACAAGCAGCAGGATCGAAGAACACGGCGACCTTCTCATCCACAGCGGCTGTCAATTCGACGCCAAGAAAATAACGAGCGCTTCGCGGAATGACCTATGGCTGTTCTTAGACTGCTCGAAGATTGACGGTAGACGCCTGAGAACACGAACAGTCAAAGTTATCTGTTCGTCGGCGCAAACAACAACGCAATTTACCCATCTAAGGCCGCCTTCTAGCAGACTCGGTGAAAAACCAAAAAACTCGATTCCATTCACAATGATAAACTGATCGAGGAGCTCGGAATAAAGTAATCGCATCTTTTAATCATTCGTTGAAAGCATCTGGTTTAATGCCCACACACTCAAACGTCAAAAGAGCACGTCGGCCACCTCCATCTCGACAAGCCTCTTTGTGCCTGTCTCTTCAGCAATCGGACTCCCGACTCGTGCAACAAGCGACTTACTCCATCAGTCGACGGTCAGCATCAATCAACGCCTTGCTGCCGGTCGCCCGCCACTCCCGTTCGAGCGGCGAGTCGAATGGTGGCCCGCCCTTTCGTCTTCCCCTCGGAGTGGGCGCTCCGCCTTTCGATCAGAAGTGAGGGCGGGGGATCGACCACGGGCGAGCGGCGGGAGTCTCCGCTTTCCGGCGCCCTCCGGCCGGCCGTCCGCCGAGTGGCCGCCCGAAGAAGCGAGTGGCGGGCGGAGAGGATCGGCGGCTCTCACGAGTTCTTTCCGGAGTGAGCGGCGAGTGCGTGGATGGACGAAGGCGAGCGGTGCGGGGAAGCGGAGAGCAGTCGACCGCCCACTCGCTCCTTCCTCCGGCCACTCGTCCTCTCTTCGCTGCCGCCCACTCGATCCGCCGACCGGCTGCCGACAACCGGGGACTCTCGCGGCCGTCCGCCGCCTTTCGCCGGCCGCCCGCTCGCTGCTGGAGTTCCACCGGCGGCGTCGAGTGGTCACCGAGCCGGCAGCCCGCTACTTCACGCACCACGCGAGTCCCCTTCGTTCCGCTCCGCCCCCTCACTCGCCGCTTTCAGCTGGTGGTCGGCTGCCAGCACCTGCACGACCGGCATATCGTCCATCGAGATCAGAAGCTGGGCAATCTGTTCCTCGACGACCACCTGCAGCTGAAGATCGGCGACGGGCAGCAGCGGCAGACGCTCTGCGGCTTGCCCAACTCCATCACTTCGTTCCTTCCTTCGTCCACTCACTCCCGCTGCTCAAGGCCGGCCACTCGTTCGGGGTGGACGTGTGGGCGATCGGCTGCCTCCTCCACACGCTGCTCGTCGGGCGGCCGCCGTTCGAGACGCTGTCCTTGGAGGCGAGTTTCCTCCGGTCTTCCCTCCTCCGATTCCGACCGCTCTCGCTGCAGCAAACGTACGCGAGGATCCGGCGGAACGAGTACGTGATCCCGACGCGCATCGGGCAGCACGCGCACGAGTTGATCGCCGCCCTGCTGGCGCCGCAGCCGGAGGACCGCCCGACCGTCTTCTCGCGCGGCTTCCTGCCCGCCGCGCTGCCCGTCTCGTGCCTCGTGTCCGTGCCGCGCTTCAGTCAGGAGAACCTCTCGGGCGGCCGGATCGACGTCTGTTCCCCCTTCCACTCCCTTCACTCGTCTCCGTTCTGCTCGCTTTCAGCTGGAGACTCGTCTGGGCGACGTCTCGCGTCCGCTGCAGCCGTCCGTCGTGCAGGAGGCCGCGTCGATGATCGTGAGCAACCGGAAGGCGAGCGAGGAGGACGAGACGCCGATCGTCGAGCACCTGAACAACGCGGCCAACCAGTCGACGCCCTTCTTCTGCCGACAGGGCGAGCAGGTGCCGAGTCGCGATCGTGAGTGTCCCCCGAATGCTTCCCTGATCGCTCGATTGATTGCAGTGGACGTGCGGGACGAGCAGCCCGCATCGAGTGGGTGGACTACGCGGAGAAGGACGGCCTCGTCTACGCGCTGTGCGACGACTCGGCGGGCGTTCTGTTCGACGACCACACGAAGCTGTCGGTTGATCCGAGCGGAGAGTGAGTTCCCCTTTGTTCTGCCCACTCCTCCCCTCCGCTTGCAGTCGGCTCCAGTACATCGACGCGACGGGCGCCGAGTACGCGCAGACGCCGGAGAAGAAGGTCCGGCTGCTCGCGGAGTTGCGCTCGTACACGATCGAACACCGGCGGTCGGCGGGCGAGCGGCTGCCGCGTGGCGGTCGGGAGTTCGCCCGCTTCCCGCGTCTGAGCGAGTGGTTCCGCTCGGACGTGGCCGTCGTGCTGCTGCTGACGGACGGGACGCTCCAGTTGAACTTCTTCGAGGCGAGTTCCTTCCGTTCGATTCGTGGGACTGCCGGGTTGCTCGCAGGACCACACGAAGCTGATCGTCTCGCCGTCCATGCGGGCGGCGACGTTCGGCGACCCGCAGCGTCGGCCGCCCTCGTCGAAGCGGGCTGCTCGCACGAGCTCCACAAGCGGCTGCAGTGCGCGAAGACGACGGTCGATCGGATGCTCTGCCGCCGCAAGACGGAGTCCTGATCGAGCGGCCGTTTCCCCCGCTCGCCTTTTTTGCAACGCCGTCGTTCGAGTTCGTCGTGCGGGTGTATCGGACGAAACGGCGCCTTTCTTTCTTCCGCCCACGGGTGTTCTCTTTCGCTTCATCCCTCTCAACGACTGGGCGGACGAGCCCCACTTGTGTTCCACGCATCCTCTTCTTTCTGTTCGTGGGCAGAGATTTCGGGAAGCCGATTGGAGACTCTCGCTTTCAGTGAGCAGTCGGTGCAAATTGGAGGAAGAAGTGAGTTTGATGGGCAACCAGCAGGAGCAATACGAGAATCTCTTCGTTGTTCGCGAGCATGTGGTTAACCGTCGTCTTTAATAGCGAATGGATTGTGTGCTCAGAAAGCGTGATCGCAGGCTGAGAAGTGGGCGAGTGGTCGAACGCCAATGTGAAGCGAGTGCCCGTTCGTCTGTGGGGGCCGCCTGACCACTTCTTTCCGCTCGAAATGACGAGGAAGCAGCCGGACAAGCGGAAGATCCCCACTCGTCGGAAGAGCCACCAACCAAACGTTCCAGTCGGCTGCTCAACGGGCGGCCGGGAAGTCCGGCGAGCGGAAGGCGGCTGTGGACGAGTCGGCGTACGGGACGCCAACCGGGCGAGCTGAAAGAGCGGCCGGGGTGAAGGCGGGTGGAGTGCGGCGGGACTCACGGATGACGTCGAGCACCCGAGTCGATCAGAAAAGGCGGGGAAGCACAAGGAAACGAGCGACAGTGGAGTTAACGGATAGAGCGAGTGGTGAAATCGAAGAGCAACGTCCTTGCCGTCGACGAATCGGTTGGACAGAGACCAGTGGTATGCGGCCGTCTTTCCAGTGGACTCCTTTGGCAGACGATCGATTGACGCCGGAGTGGAGGATGAGGAGTGGTCGATCGCTTGGAGGAGTGAACAGGAGACGGTAAATTAGCGATCGTCGGTGCTTGTATATGCGCTGTCTACCGATGAAGTAAACTTTTATTCCGTTTGAATAATGGCGTTTTCGATGGCTTCTGTAGGATCGTTCAACGTCGCACATTTCTTTTGTGTTTTGAAGTCGAACAACTTGACCATTTATTCCGTCGACGCGTAGTTTAATGATAAACAAAAAACTGCCGCAGAAATTTGTTTGGTGTAACGGATACAACTGTCCGATCGCGCTTGTCGAGCTGCACGGCGTCAACTTTCTTTTCTTTACCGCGGGGATTGTCGGTTGTGAAGAAAAGTTCGTGTCGTTTGGATCTTTTTTGTTCAATTATTGCGTAAAGTTCGTGCGGCAAATTTTGCATCTTGTTCTCTGCTTCTCCGCCAACCTTTGGTTAAGAAAGCACTCTATGGATTGTCCATGAGCAAGCGGGTCGTTTATTCGAATGCCAACTGGAGTGTGCGGAAATCGCTTCTGTTGACCCCCGCTTGTTTGCTGCCCGGATCCTCGCCGGTCGTTTCGCTCGTGCTCCAGCTGATCACGTCGTTAGGTGTGGGCAGAGAAGTCGCTTTATTTCGTCCATTTGGTCGGTTCTTGATTTGGTCATTTGTTTCGAACGCCGTATTTGCTCTTCTTTTGTAGCTCTCATCGTTCATGCTAATGGCAATTCCGTGAATTCGACAAAGGTTGCTTTGCGCTCGTTTCAGAGATCGACGGTGCCGTTGTCTGCGTGCCCGAATGCTGCTCGTTCCTTCTCTTCACTGCTTGCTGGAAGGGCGTCGTTGATTGCTTTTGCAGAGACGAGCGTTGGCAGTGGGCGCTCTCCGATCAGCGGTCGTTGAATCGACCCCGACATTCACGTTCGTTCCTGTCCATCAAACGCCATTTTCTTTCTGTCATGTGCGGCTACTGCGGAGGAGATTCCGCGGAACCCGCGTGCCTCGGATTGCTGCCAGTGAGCTCCACAGCACGCATCAATTCATTAGACGAGTATCTTTGCGTTCTGCTTGTTTTCTTCCGCCGCGATTTGCTTTTTAATCTTTTCTGGAGCCTACGCTTGAGCACCGCTCGACTGCTTCGCAAACAGGTGGGCGTTCGTTTCTTCTTTTGCTGTTTTTTGAGCCTCGCAAAACGGTCAATTCTGAAGCCGTCTTGTCCTCAAGCATCGTCACACGATTTAGGCAGTGCAAAGAGGGACCTCAGGCGAGCATTTTTACGGTCTACGGGCTTCATTTTCGGCTTCAGCTTCCGCTCGCCGTTGACTCCCGCATTCAAAGGCGACGAGGAGGTCGTTTGTATCGAGCATTAATTCCGCTGCCTTCATCTTCTTTGTTTTGATTTGTTGCCGCTCGCTTTTTGCCACTCTTCTGTTGCCCGCTGCTCCACCCACCACTCGTGACTGGAAGGCTGCTCGTTCTTCCTGCTTTTCAGTCCGCACCGAAGACGGCGGTCTTTCCTCTGGTTACTGTTCGGGGTGGGCGACATTCGATTCTTCTAGCTGCTCCACGGCAGGTTAGTTGCTTTTATTCCGGTGGAAGTGTTTCGCTGATGAGTTTTTAGCGATGGCGATGGAAGCAAGGCCCTTCGGTTGCTGTTTGTTCTGGGCTTTGAGTTGATGGTTTATTCCGCCACTTGTTTGACATCTTGGGACAAACAGTTGCTTGCGTGTTCGTTGAAAAAAGGAAGACAACCGGACGGTCGGTTGCTGTTGGCGCCGGCCGTAAGCGAGCAGGACACGAATTCGTTTGACGCGCAGCCGGTCGACTCCAACCGTTCGGTTCATTCGATGGGTGTGTTCGTTGGGTAGCTTTAATTCCGTCATGATCAATTGTTGTTCGAAACTGCGAATTAATTGTCGTGTTTGCGGGAATTTTTCATTCGTTTTCAATGGATAGTCGTCGGGTAGAATGTATGCTTTCGTTCGATAAAAATTGGTGCTCGGCTGCTAGCATTCTTTCAAACGTTTCTACTCGAACATTCAATCTTTTTTTGTCGATGAACGCCATGAAAACTCAAAAAATTCCGTATTTGTACTCCAAGCCTTTGTCTTCTTGCTGCAAAATCCATTTTACTGTTTCGTTTCAGCAAATTTCTTTCGTTCCACGCCTAAACGGAGCGGCAAGCAAACAAATTCGAAAAAGCCTTAAACCAACCGCTAACCACTCGAATCCCCTTCCATACACGTCGATGCACCAAGGAGGGGGCTGAAAGAAGAGCCACGGCAGGAATGAGTGAAGGGACGGGCGGCAGAACTCACGACTTCACTTCGCACAACCCACAATTGATCACCCGATTATTCCGTGCGATCGAATCACGAAGAGTTTGGCCTCCTAAACGCCTCAATAAATTGCACTAATTACAGCTCAATTCATCAAACAAACCTTTCGCCCAAGAAACACCAGGAATCGCTGGAAATCACTACAAGCAAGCTCAACTCCATGAGTGGAAAGCGGCCACGCGGCGGGCGGCGGCGGCGGTCAAGACGGCCGTCCGACTTGACGCGCCGCCCGCCGCCACTCGCCGCGAGTCCGCCGGCCGCCCCGCCGTCTCGCTGGCGGTCGAGCCGCCGAGTTCGTGGGCGAGCGGGCGGCAGCGAGTGCACTGGAATCCCCGGGGGCCTCCACGAGCTGCCGCCTTCGTTCGACGACCGGAAGACGGCGGGCGCGAGAAGTCCAACCGGAAAGCCACTCGGCCACGAGCACCCCCGCCCGCCGAGTGGAGGGTTCGCCCAGCGCGAAGAAGGCGGGCGGAGCGGGGAGCAAAGAAGAGCTCCGGTCCTTCCGGCTCCACTGCCTTCTACCGACTGTCCCCCTCGTTCGTTCGGATTGAGGCGACCGTTCACTCGTTTGTAGTCGAGTAGGGCATCCGATTTATTCGCAGCTGAACAAGCGGCAAACACAACAGAGATCAAACGGGCAGTCCATCGGTTGAAGTGTGTCCTTCTCCGCACGGCTGAGTGCAGAATTCCGAAGCGGTCGACTGGAAACGACGCCGCTCGATTGTCGGGAGTCCGCCCTCCCCAATCGGTCGGTCCAACCGAGCGGTTCGCGTTGTGGGCGGCTGGCGGCTCGTCCGCGTTCTCCGCGGCCCAAACGGCGCCCGTCGAGCGGCGTCTTCCGCTTCCCGGCCGGCGATCCGGTCGTTCGGAAGGCGGCGTCGAGTTGTGGGGAGCAATCCGCCCAGTGGGTGAGGAGTCCGGCGGTCGCCCACCGCTCGACCACTCCGGCGGGCGGTCGGGCACGAGTTGGAGCTTCTCGTTGAGGAGTGAGAAGGCGGTTGGTCGGCGGCCGCTTCGAAGCGAGTGGGGGAGGCCGTGTGGATTGTTGCCGATGCGGTGAAACGAAGAAGCCGCCGCTTTCTGCACGTCCAACGGCCCCTTCCCCCTCACTCGCCCTCTTGCTCTCGTCCGTCCACTCCCCGCTCGTCCACCTGCCGGCCGGCGAGCTGCCCGTCTGCTCGTGAATCCCGGGCGAGCAGGAGGGAGTCGGCCGATCGGATGAGGGGATCACCGGGCGCACACGACTGCTTCCAGTACGCACTCGAACGAGCAGACGGACGACTCGAAGCCGGCGGGCGGCCGAGCGGACGGTCGAGAGCGCGGCGGGGGCGAACCGACCGGCAGGACGCGGGAGGCCGCTCGATCGTCGTGATGTTGAGCGGAGAGCAGCGGGATGATCCAAGCGGCCGAATGGACGAAGGAGAGAGCGGACGGCGCGTGCAAACAGCCGCCTCCGACGGGAATCGAACGTCCGCATTGCCCGCCTTCTGTGGTGATCGAAACACACGTCAACGAGCCGCTTTGGTCGTTGCTTCGTGCTCGGAATGCTTTCGATTTGAACGGGCAGCAGGATTCTGCTCAATCGAATGCTGGAGGACGAGCTGTGGGCATCGCGCCTCTGATTGATGCGAACTGAAGTCACGATCATCATTCGATTAACACGCACGAGAACGCAGCGATGACAACACGGCGGCAACGAAGAGCGCATTCGGGGGGCACCGGGCGGCCGCTCGCCGTCGATCGGCGCCTTCCGCTCGTCGCCCGCCGGCCGGCAGCGCGGTCGGTCGGGGCCGAACGGAGGAGTGGACGAGAGGAAGCAGCGGGCGGAACTCCCCGCTCGTCCCCTCACTCCTCGCCGCTCGGAACACGAACCGTTGAGAGCGGAGAGAAGCGGACACTCGCCGCTCCTCCCCTCCGCTTTCTCCACCGCCCGCCCACTGGCGGCGAGTGGATCGAGGAGCCGAAAGCAGAAAGCGGGAATTCGAGTGGAAGCGCCGAAACGAACGAAAGAAATCGCCGCGAGCCGAGCGGAGCGAAGCGACCGCCGAATGGCCGCAGTCGGTGGGGGAGTTCCGCGAGTTGCTCGGGTGAATGGCGCCTTCTGCAGAGGAGAGCAGGGGGACGCTCTGGTGGAAGTCGACTGGGAGCACGTGCCGCTCGTCTCGTCGGAGGCCCGCCGGCCGTCCGATCGGCCGAGTGGTCGTGGACGGAGCGGCTGGCGGCGGGCGTCCGGTTGCGGCCGACGAGCAGCGAGTGGCCGTCCCGCTCTACAGGGGGCAGTGAAGACGGCGAGCGGGCGGGAGGCGCCGATCGCCGCGCACTCGTGGCCGGCGGCTCGGTGGCGCAGTGGAGTGGGCGGAGGATTGCGGCGAGGAAGAAGGGAGAGGTCTTACTCGAAGACGAAGCGGCGGCTCGTCCCGCCCGCAGCGATCGGGCGGCAGTTCCCGCAGTTCGCGGAAGGCGGGAGAATCGGCGGGAAGCCGCCCTCCAGTCGACCGCCAGAAGGAGTGAGCGGCGAGACGAACGAAAGCGGGCGGGCGTCCTTGCGCTCATCCACCATCGAGAAGTGGGCGCAGTGGACGCCACTCGTGCACCACCAACCGCCCAGTCGCTCGCGTTCTCCACTCGCCGCTCCTCCCGCCCAGCCGCCTTCCGATCGCCCGTCGACTGCGGACACACTCGCCGAATGCCCGCCGATCGAAGCGGAGAGCGGCCGTCTGTTCGTCGGGGCGGGCGGCCGAATTCGTTGGCGGCGGGTGGACGGACGGCCGCCCGCCAGAGCGGCGAGTTCTCCGCGGCCACTCACTCGCGGCGGCCGGCAGGAAGCGAACGAAAAAGCGAGCGAGAAAGCCGGCCGCCCGCCGCCTCGCCGCCCGCCCGCCGACTCGCGGCGATCGGCGGCGCTTTTCGGCCCAAAAAGTGAGTTCTTTTCGCCGTCGTTCGTGGATCCATGGGCGGCGTGTGAGGACGGGAATTTATGGCTGGATTTCAGACAGTCGGAGCGAGTGGATGGGTCAAATTAAAGCGATTTTCGGTGGATTTTGGTCGAATCGAGGGGCGAGTGGATGAACGCTCGAGAAGGTGAACGATTCGGTGGAAAGCCGTTGCTTTACTTGTTTGCTGCTTGCTTTGAAATCGAAGAAATTGTGGAAACCAATTAAACATAGAATGGGTAAAAACGGAATTCATCCGCCTACCATGCGAAACTAGAGCAATCAAAAAATCGCAAGATCGTTAGGTTTCTGGCTTGACAAATTTCTTTTCGTTGAAGTGTACGGAATAACCTGCCGTCTGCAACAACCGATCATCGGAAACGAGCGTCCGGTCCCGTTCTTTTCCGTCCGACCTATAGCCGTCGTTCGAACGAGACGGCGAGTCGGAGGAGGCCGCCGGGTGTCATCCAGCGTGCACCGGCGTGATTTAGCCTTCGCACGAAAGAACGACGCTTCCATCGCTTTTCGCCTCGAATGAGCCGAATTTCGCCCCCACTCGTCAGCGAGCGGCAGGTGGAAGGAGTGGAGAGTAGGCAAGAACGGCGACTAACCAGGCGCTCAATTGAGTGTTGAGAAGATATGAAATGGGCCGCGTCACGGAATAAACTTTAAATTATTCGATTTATGCTTAGGGATGGCAAATGCCCGGGCAGCTGAAATTTGTGGGCAGGATGCCCGGGCAGCTGCCCGGACAGCTGCCCAAATGCCCAAAAATTTTGGGCACGTGGAAAAATCGTTTGACAACTGTATTTAAACACTTATTGTCACTTAAAATTGATTTTTTCAGTATTTATAGCTTTAACAACACGTAAACTAACATTTGGCAAGGATAGAATAAAAGAAACAACCATTGCATGACCATCAGGGTTTATGACCGCATGGACATAAGGGGGTACCCTGATGAAATTATCAGAAAATTTTTTGCCCATTTCAGTGCGCAAACAACTTCGATGTCTACGAAATGTTTACTAAAGCGTTTCTTTTTGCCGCACACCTTAAAAACAGATAGGTTTTGTTTCAATTCTTCAAAAATACCTCTTCAAATTGGTGATCCAAGCAAAAATTGTTCGAAACACGATGTTTAACGCGTAAATTGCATTAAAAGTCCTAGAAAACTTGCTAAAATTACTCATCCGTGCAATAGAAATGTCAAAACGGTCGGTAAAATGTTTTTCCACGTGCCCACTTTTTCGCTGCTGCCCGGCCGATTTTACCTGCCCGGGCACGTGCCCGGGCAGCTGCCCACTCCAAATGCCCGGGCAGCTGCCCGGCTGCCAACCCTATTTATGCTCGTTGATCAACCTTGCCGAAACAGCAAACAAAGAAAGTAGTGATGCCTTCTGCTCGCAGCAAATGAAATCGTGTGCCCCGTTTCGCTCACCCAAATCAAAAATGAACGGCGCGGTAATTGGAGTTTCATGATAAACCGATTTCGCAAACAACGTCCACGGAATAAACCATCCAAATAACGGAAACAAAATGCAAAAAGAAATGAATACAAGGAGTCAAACTTGCGGTCAAGAAACTCGTCTCTGATCGCCATCCACCAAAAACCATTGCCGTCCTCCTCATTCACAACATAAGTCAGTGCGAGTGTGTTTATTTTCTTACAAGTGGAAACGCAGGAGTACGAGGAACACCAGGCGGAATAAACTTGTGTTCTGTTCACACCTCCAACAAGAAGACAGTCCGTGCACATCGAAGCAAGCAAGCAAGAAATTCCACTCTCTTTTGCACGAAAACGAACCAGCCGGCTGTTCACCCACTCCTCATCGATCATACCGCTGCTCACCCATTCGGAAGTCCAACAATCGACTGGGGCAACGACCGACTCGCACCGTCCACTCGCTCCGACCGAAAGAGAGGAGTGGCGGCCGGTTCTTTCCATTCGACCCCCCGTCCTGCCCCTTCGAGAGGGGGCGGGAGTCGCGAGTCAAATGGCCGACCCGACCGCCCGCCGTCCGTCTTCCAAGCGAGTGCTCTAATAGCGAACTCGTCGGCGAGTGACTCTTGAGTGCCGCTTGCCAAGACAAGACAGAGCGAGTGGCGGTAGACGACCCAGCGAACAACTGCCGTCCATCCCCCTGCTTTCACAATTCCCTCTCGTGATCGCCCGTCTGGCCGGCGTTTCGACCGTCTTGTTCGCCCATTAACTCGGGCATGCCCCCTTCCACTCGCTTTCTGTCGGCCGCCCGCCCACGCACTCGCGCCTTCCTCCGCCGCTCGCCGCCCGCAACGAGCGGCCGTCTGCCGGCCGCCCGAACGTCGTCGAGTTCCCTTCTTCCAGTTTCTCCGCCCACTCGCCGTCCTCCGTTTCATCCCGCGGATTCCCGTCGCCCATTCGCCCGCTCTCCCGCTCGTTCGCCGATGAGTGGACGTCACGACATGTCAGGGCGAGAAAACTGAAAAAATGCACTTTAATAGTCGTGGTTTTCTACGTCACATACGACGACCTCACTTTGCTTGGACGAACCCACCTGTCCGCCTGCTGTCCAAAGGAATGGTCTTGGATTTGTGGCCTCTTTTGAATAAATCATCGCTGCATTTGCCTTTGCGTAACCCATCTCTTGGAAAACAAGAAAGGCCATGCAGTTTTTACTGCCGAACGTTCAAGAAAACCACAAGTCAGTGAGAAACACAGCTCTTTGACCTTCTTTGGGTTCATCCTTGAATTTGAAAGCTTCTGAACACCGATTGAAGTCAGGAGTGGAAAATTGAAACGCTGAGCGAACAGTGGGCGGCCAAAAAAGCCTTCTTCGGTCCACAGTCTTTGTCGTTCTCGTTTTGTTTGTTAGCCCAAAACTTGTGGATTGTTTGTGTGTTTTGCGGGCAGGTGCCGTTTCGTCGATCGGACTGGTCCGTGTGGACAGCTGCGTTCGTTCTCGTGATTTCGAATCAAAGCAGAAGGTAGAGAGCGGAAGAGGACGTTCAAACAAACACCTGCGGGCATGCGGAAGTAAAAACCGATAAGCCGATTGATAGCCAGCGCAAGCAACACTCAAAAACCGCATCAAACATTGCTGCTTGTCGGTGCCCCCACATCGAGGACGTCTTCGAAACAGTTGGCAATTTCTAACAACCCCCTAATCCTCCGATCTGTCGACTACAATCCCCTTCGGTCCCGAATTGTCGATGGAAAACAAAGCGGGAATGCCCTCTTTATCCACGCCCCGCCCCGATCGCTCTCCGACAAACCAGGTGGCCGCCAACTTCCGCTTCCTTTCGAACATTGGCCCCGATTCCTGGCCTAAACGTGAGTATAAAATCAGGAGGCAAATCCATGAAAAGCATCAGCCTCCTCCCATCCACCATCGAACAACCCACCAGAAGAATGGCCGCCCGTTCGTCCGTCGTCTTCCTCTTTCTGCTCGCCGGATCCGTGCACGCCGCCTACCGCCTAGTGGACAACTTCACGCCGTCCACTCTGCTCAACAATTTCGTCTTCGAGACGGAGAACGACCTGACCAACGGCTTCGTGAACTACGTGGACCAACAGACGGCGGCGAGTCGCGGCTTGACGAAGATCCTAAACGGGAGCCTCTTCATCGGCACGGACTCGACGAACATCGTCCAGTCGGGCGCTCGTGGCCGGGACTCCGTGCGCATTCACTCGACCAAGGGCTACAACCACGGCCTCTTCCTGCTCGACCTGCAGCACCAGCCGGGCGGCGTCTGCGGCACGTGGCCGGCCTATTGGATGACCGCGCTCACCGATTGGCCCAAGAACGGCGAGATTGACATTATCGAAGGCACACTCCACTCATCTATCTCCCAATTGACTGGTTGCTTGCAGGAGTGAACAGCCAGGCGGTCAACTCGGCCACTTTGCACACGTCGCCCGGCTGCACCATCCAACAGTCGAACGGCTTCAGCGGTCGTCTGGTGACTTCGAACTGCGACGTGAACGCGGCCGGACAGTCGAACAACGCGGGCTGTTCGATTCAATCCTCGGACACGCGCACCTACGGGGCGGGCTTCAACGCCATCGGCGGGGGCGTCTACGCGTTGGAGTGGACCTCGGCGGCCATCAAAGTGTGGTTCTTCCCCCGCTCCAACATCCCGGCCGACGTCAAGAGTGGAGCGCCGACCCCTGCCCAATGGCCGCAGCCGCTCGCCGTCTTCTCGGGCGGCTGCGATATCGACGCCCACTTCCGCGACCAGCACCTCATTTTCGACCTCACCTTCTGTGGCGACTGGGCGGGCAACGTGTGGACGCAGGATGCGGTGTGCGGCCCGAAGGCCAGCTCGTGCACGCAGTTCGTGAAGAACAATCCGGCCGCCTTCAAGGACGCCTACTGGCTGATCAACTCGCTCAAAGTCTACCAAGCCTGAATGGGCAGTAGAATTCTTTTGGCGGATGCGCACTTCCAATTCTTTCAAGCATTAATAAACGCATTCAATGTGTTCAGTTCGGTTTGAAACCAGCCCTTTGCAAGTGGATGCGCTCGGATTCCACTGCAGTCGAGCCCACTCTTCAAGAAGATTTTGTTACCGTGTTCGGAATACGGACAGTGGAGAGAGATGGCCACCTCGTGGAGGTGAAGGAAAAATCGGAAGCTGCAGCCACAGATTCTCGTCGCCCATCCGCCCGCTCTCTCGCTCGTTCGTCGGCGAGTGGGCGGCGGGACGCCCGCTTCGATCAAGACGGCGAGTGGAGAGCGGGCGGTCGATTCGGGCACGAGAGGCGGCCGCCCACTCACTCGCCGTCCAGCCCGCCGAACACGAGCGGAAGAAAGCGGGCGATCGGCGCCGTCCCGCTCGTTCGAGGCGGCACTCGGGGGGATCGGCGACGAGGAGGACGAGCGGAGAGACGCGCCGAAGTCGTGGACGCGAGCGGAGAAGAGCGGGCGGGAGGGCGCGCGATCCCGTCCGTCGATTCGGGGCGGGCATTCGGCGGAGGGGTGCGACGGCGTGTGGCCACGGGTGGGCGGGCGGGAGGGGCGGGCGCCGCCGATGAGCCGGCAGAACGCCGCGAGTCCCGTGGCGGGAGTGGGCGGGAGGACGAGCGGGAGGTTGTAAGCCGCCCGACCGCCCTCTACCTCGTGAACACTCCCCACCGGCCGCCCCGTCCGCCCACTCGCCGCTCGCCGCCCCAAACGACAAACCGCGAGGACGGCCGCCTTCCGCGGGATCCATTCGGCCGATCGAAGCGGCAGATCGGCGGGCGCGTCTTCCCGCCCGCCGATCGCCCGTTTCGCTCGCCGCTCTCGCCGACTGCCGGCCGGCCGATCGACCGTCCACTCATTCGAGAGAGGACGGCGGGGATCCCTGGCCGTCCAGCCCGCCTTCTGCTCCCCATTCGATGCCCTCGCTTTTGTTCAAGGCAAGAATTTATTCGAAGGATCAGAGGCGGAGGATGGGCGTCATGTTGGGGTAGACGGAGGGGAGGATCTTCCGGCCGCACTCGCTGCTCATGAGCCCGTGGAAGCCCACCGGTCCGTCCACGTCCAGCCGGCTCTTGCGCAGAGCGTCCACAGCGAGGCGGAGGAGCGAGTCGGGCGTGCTGCAAGCGAAATGAGTAAACGAAGGCAAAAAAGAGGACTCACTAGAAGAGCAGGCGATAAACGCTACGACTCTCTTCGTACTCATTATGACCCACGAGCAGTAGCTGCTTGTCCTTGCCGGTCTCTTCGTCCACTATAGGAGTTATTTGAAAAATGTCGTCGATTACAATTGGCAGCTTTTCCCAACTCCGCATCTCAAAGTTGCAACGGTAGATGAAGCGCTCGGAAAACGTGTAGAAACCGCATACGTATGCGTGTTTGCGCGACCATGACGGTCGTTGATATGAGAACTGCAAAACAGTTGCCCAACCATGGCTGGATAAATACGGCTTACGTGTTCGCCAATCCCAGTGATCAAATAAGGTAAGAACCACGTGTTTTTCTCGAGTTCAAACTCGTGCAAGCGGTCAAATGTCTTGAGCTCACTCGAAAGCCCGTACAGCGACTGCCCATTTTTTCCAAAACCGTAATAAAGCGAGTGGTTGGACGCCTCTTTGTTGGCGTTAACTTCCAAGCGGTTCCCGTCGATGTTCAACCGAATCAGTCGAAGTCGTTTGGTTATCCACGGTTGAAACAGCGCTTGTTTAATATCCGCATTTGACCCTTCAACGGCCGTAACTACGTAAGCCGTCCAATGATCCAGCGGCTCTTCCAATTTAACGCGAATGAACGTGTTGTTTTCGATGCGCAAGCGGAGTAACGACAAGCCGTTGGGCGAGTATTCGAGGATCGTGGTTGCATTCACGACGCAGAAGTCCCACGCGTGATAATCCCAATCATCCATCCAAGCATAACTTGGATCGCGGAAGACGCTAGAACGAAATGTTTTTTTTCTGTTAAAAAGAAACAAACGTTTGACGATTTCGTACGAGGTCAACCACACAAATGGAGTGTTTCCATGCTTCGAACACATACGCGCAACGACCGTCATGCGAGAAATGCACGCGACTGGAGTACTAAAACATAAAGAATGAATATCGTTAGTAGAAAAAAGTGTACTTTCGTGCAGAACTCATTGTAGGACTTCAGTTGCTGCCACAATGACCCGCGATCATTGGCACGAGCTTCAAGAACGATCAATTTCTTCGTTGCAGTCGAACGCACTTGATAGACGCCCGACTGCTCCATTTCGCCGCCCACCGCGTTCTCCAGCGACCCAAACGGAAGCAAGCCGGCTGTCCAACACCCGGCAGCCGCATGAATGAACGCGCCCGCCTGCCCGCCCGCGTGTTCGCAGAGTGCGCAATGGGGACCGCGAGCACTCCGACGGGCGGGCAGAACAAAAAAGGGCAGCTTGATCAAGGCGGCCCACGAGCAGGAGATCCCGCCGGTCGGGCGGCAGGAAGCGGGCGACACACCACGCGGAAGGTGGGCGAACTTTCGACTGCTCGCTGGAGACTGCCGAGCCGGGCGCGAACACACGAATCAGCGTGGAGAAACGAGTGGACGGGCTGTCGGGGTGACGAGTGTCCAAGGAGGGCGGCTGGTCGGGGGGCTCCGCTTGCTGCGATCGACCGCCGCTCGCGAGTTCCCGCAGTGCGCACTCCGCCGCCCCTCCGCGCGCACTCGAGCCGCCCGCCGCGCCGACTGCCCGCGAGACCGCCGGCCGCTCGGTGCGGGAGATCCGCCCGCTGCTCGCCGCTCCTCTCCGCCGCGTCCAGCCCACGCCCGACCGCCCGCCCGCCCACTCGGCCGAGCGGAGAAGAAGGCGGGCGGCGGCGGGCGGCCGAACGGACGGGAGAACACGAGCGGGGCGACGAGCCGCCCGGCCGCCGTGGTCCAGCGGATCCGCGCGCCGCCTGCCGAGCGGGCGGCCGGGCGGCGAGTCCAGCGAGAAGGCGGCGAGGAAGCGGGCGGGCGGAGTGGACGGAGCGGCGGACTGCGGGGAAGAACGCCTTCCAACACGCAATCGAACGAGCGTCCGGTTTCGATCGATCGGGCGGCTTCTTCGCGGCGCCCGACCGTTGGGATCGCCGCGGCTCTCGGCGGGCGGCGGCGGCGGCCGCTCGTCCACTCGCCGCCCACTCGGCTTCTCGCGACGGCCGCCGCCACTCGCCCGCCTCCGTCGAGCGGCCCGCCGGGAAGCCGCCAGCCGACCGACCGGCGGCCACTCCCGCAACGAACCGAACGGGCGGCTCTTCCGTTCGCTCCCGACTGCCTACGAGAACGAGCGGCCGCCCACCACTCGAATGGCGGAAGAAGGGGATCCCCGCCGAGTGGACGAGCCGCCCGTCTGCCGTCGCCGTCCAGTGGATTCGGCCATTGAATGCCGCCTTCTGCTACCGGCGAGCATGCGGCCGGGGGGTCCGTCGAGCAGGCGGGCGGGAGGAGAGCGGATGAGTGGTTGTTGTGGTCGAACACAACGAGTTGTTCGAAGAAGGCGGAGACGAACGATAAAAGGAGCAGCATTACGTTCATATGCTGCTTTGTGTAATAGAGTTAAAGTAAATTACTCGTTGTCATTGTGCATCACTACGGAAAAATTATTCCGTGTAAGCTTCGAAGCAGATTCGGCAAGCCGACGTGTTTCTGTCAAAACAAGGTACTCGAATCACTTTGGCAACATTCATTGTTTAGCCTCATAACCCTCGTCAATAATCTATCGTCAATGAAAAGATTTCTTTCTAAAGACACATTTTTCGTCCGGCAAGTGTAGCTTGACGCGAAATGGAGTCATTTGACAAGTCCTTTCTTTTAGTGATGCACGTCTTCGTTGCCCACTTCAAATGCGACGAATGCAGCAATCAGGACAAGCGGTTATTCCGTGGACCGCGTAGGTTGATTGATCTGCATGAAGGTCCCTAACGCGCTTTATTCCGCCTCGCGGTTAATTGAATAGACGGGGAAGGCAGCCGTTTCCGCCTGGCCTTTTTGTCTTTTGCACTCTCTTTTTATGCTCGCCGATTATCGACGGAAGAAACGACCACGACGGCCACCAATCCAGTCGGCCGTCCACCTCTCGCCACTCACTGCCCGGCGGGTGGTTGGACGAACTTGAGGGCGCGATCACCCGTCGGACTGTTGCTGGGATCTCCGGCTGGACGTTGAAAGAAGAAGGATTGCAGCCGGTGAGCTTCTTTACGTGCATTGCTTGTGGGAGAAGTGGGGCGTTTATTCCGGGGAACCGTCGGATTGGAGATCTGAGGGTGGCCGCGTTTGTCCAGCGGTTTGCAAGCGATTGGTCGCTGTTTGCTTGGAGCTGCACGGAAATTCTACCGGACGTCGCATTTCCTGCAGGTCGTCGGCGACTGCAGCCGCTTTCATCGGCGGTCTGCTCTGCACTCGCTTCAACGGGCATCACTTGCGACTAGGAGTTGCTTGTTCTTTTTTTTTGTTCTGCGATTACTGCACAATGCACCTGTTTTTTAAGAACGTAAGAGAGTGTAAAGCATTTATTTTCCAGAACACAATCGAACGGGTCGATTTTTATTCCGTTCTGCGTTAAACTCCACGGTTGGTGAAGCGACAAGAAACGAGGCGCTGCCCGTCCAGTCTCCAACTCCGCCCACCACTCCAGCCCAGTTTCGCTAGTCGCTGCATTCGCAGCTGCAGAGGAGGAGGGCGCCGTTCATTGCGGCGAGTGGTGGGCGGCTCGAAGAACCGCGGAGAAGAGCGGGCGGCGAGCGGCGACTGGTCGACTCGCCCACACTCCCGTCCGCTCGACGAGCTCTTCGCTTTCGGGTTGCTTCGATCTTTTTGGGCGGTGGCGTCTGCCGAATGGAGGTACCGCTCGACTGTTTGGATGCAGACGGTCGTTTCTTGTTTTTGTCGTTATTTGGTTGCTTTCTGCAGCAAATATCCGTGTTCGTCTGGCGGTTCGAAGTGCTCGATTGATAACAAAGAATAGAGTAAAGGCGCATTCTGTTTCGTGGGAGGAGAGAGGCTTTTACTTTTTCTGACCAAATACTGCTTCTGCTCCAGTTTTCTTGACAATGATTCGAATTGCAAAGTTTGTTCACAAAAAGCACTGCTTGTAAGAGGAAGATTATTCCGAGCAACTGTATATGGTCGGCCCGCTGTCTTTTTTGCCCACACCGTCGCCTGCGGTCCGCATGGTTCTTTCATTCATCGGTTTCTCTTGGTTGTCCACGTTTTGTACACTGACTTAATTTCGCACAAAACTTCCTTCTTGGCGATAAATGCCCAGTTTTAATTGCTCAATCATTTGTTTCACGGTTAACCAAAACGCCGACCAAAAAATACCAGAGTAAACCCACCTCAATTAACTTGAGTCCTTGTCCGTCGCGTCCATCCACCCACAAAAAGCCCGATTACCCGCCACTGGCACGCCAACTGCCGGCCGTCGGGCGCCCGAACGCGCGACGAAAAGCAGCAGAAAGCGGCGGGCGGCGTGCGAGAAAAAAAAGCGGCGACGGCGGCCGCCCGACTTGACCGCCGCCGCCCAAACAAGCGGGCGAGGAGGGAAGGCCGTCTGGCGGTCGCTTTTTCTAGGGCGGAGCATGCGGTTAGTAGGAAGAACCCGCTGGAAACTACTCGAAAATGGAACGCGCAATCCTCCAACTCGCCGATCCCTGCATTCCTATTCTTTGTTAATCAAAAGTAAATTCCATCAATTTCATGGCCTGATGCCAGTATCCGTCCTCCACGACTCCCCGCTCCTCTCCGCCGGCTTCACGCGAGCCGATCGCCGTGCGGCTCGACGAGGTGCGGGAGGTCGCCGGCTTCCTTCGGGCGGCCGCTCGCTCGCGGTTCTCCACGCCGGACGCCCGCTCGGGGATCTCCCGAACGAAACAAACAACAAAGCGATCGAAGGAATGCTCGAAGACGTCCACGCGTGATCGACCGACCGGAACGAGCGGGAAGGCGGCGGAGAAAAGGCGGGAGCTCCCCGCACTGCCGGCCGGAAGAGCGCCGAATGGAGCGAGCGGACGAGCAGTCGGGCGGCCGTCGAACTGCCCGCCCGCGGGACTGCTCGCTGTTGCCCGCCGGCCACGAGCTCCCCGTTGAAGGCGGCGAGGAGCCGTCGGTCTGATCGCAGCGGCCGCGCGGAAGTGGGCGCAGTTCGTGGACTTCGGGCGGTGGAGAGAAGGCGGGAGCGGCCGAGGAGCGGCGGGCGGCGGGGACTCCGGCGGGATTTCTGCTTGTCGAGTGAACGGAGGGAAGAACCCCCCGGCCGGCCGATCGCCCGCCTTCCTCGAGCACGACCGGCCGGTTGGACGAGCGGCGGGCGGAGCGAGTGGAAGCGAGTGCCCGCTCGTCTGTGGGGGCCGTCGCACATTCTTTCCGCTCAAAAGAAGAAGAAGCGGGCGGACAAGCGGAAGATTGCCACTCGTCGGAAGGGCCACCGACCAAACCCTCCAGTCGGCTGCTCGACGGGCGGCCGCGGAGTCCGGCGAGTGGAAGGCGGCTGTTGAGGACTCGGCGGAGGGGACGCCAATCGGGCGGTCTGAAACGAGTGGCCGGAGTGAAGGCGGGCGAAGAGCGTCGGGACTCACCGTTGGGCGTCGAGCATACGAGTTGATTGGAGAAGGGGGAGGAACGACCGGAGAAGCAGCGGGGGAGCGGGAAGGAGGGAACGAGTGAAACGAATGTGACAAACAAGCGAGCGCGAACGAGGTGTCGGTCAAACAAGAACCACTGGAGCGCAGCCGTCCGTCCATTGGGCTGCTTCGGCAGACGATCGTTTGCCGTCGGACTGGAGGACAAGAAGTGGTTAAACGCTTGGAGAAGTGAACAGAAGACGGCGGATAAGTGACTGTTGGTTTTTTTCGAATGCTTTGCAGAACACGAATTCGTTTGCCACGCAGCCGGTCGATTCCAACCGTTCGTTTCATTCGACTGCATCGTTTAGCTCTGAACACTAATTCCGATCCATTGCGCGTTTTTGCACATCTGGCTGACCGCAAGAACACGCTCTTTGACCGCAGCAGCATCGTTGATGTTCGGCTTTGCTTTCGACTCAACGAGCATCACTGACGGCATTCAGTCGCTCGTTGTTATCATCAACGCGGCGTTCGGCGATCTTGCTTTTGGATGCGGCGAGGAGTGCACGGGTTTCATTTCTTCTGTCCGTACAGAAACAAATTGTTGCTCTTATTCCGCCATTTCGGTGGCAATTACAACGCTGCAAGTGCGTAACATCAAAGCATTGCGGCGCGCCGAAGGCATTTGTTTGAACTCGATTAGCGGGTTTATTCCACGACGTAGCGTTTAAGCACACCGAATTGTCTACTTCTGTTCTTTCCTTCTATACTTAACGTGTTTATTGCATTTGTATTCGATTCCAAGCAATGAAGTATCGCTTGCTAGGAATTTTGCGTAGAGACGAAGACATTTCGTTGTGATTTGTTCGAGCAAGTAAGGTGCGAAAAGAGGAAGCGGTAAGAAGTGCGTTTTTCCGATTGGAGTCAGTGAGTTCAACTGGAAGCCTCAATTTTTTCGACGAGTACCTTGCTTTCATCCTGATTTATTCCGCGAACGACATCCCCATGCTCGTGGTGCTACGATGACCCTGCTCGATTCGTTCGGAAGCGAGCGGACGTTCGTTTCTTCTTTGTTGTTCATCAGGCCTTGCCGTACGGCCAATTTTAAAGCCGCTTTGTGCCCATGCATCATCACTCGATTTAGGCAGAGCGACGAGTCGCCTTAACTGAGCGTCCATTCGTGTCCACACGCTTCGTTCTCCCTTCAGCTTCCGTTCATGCTGAACCCCTGCATTCAAAAGGCGACGAGGTGTTTGTTTGTTTCGAGCACTAATTCCGGCGTCAATTACAGTGTCGACTGCTTTCGTCGCCCATCGCTTGATTGCCGCCCGTCAGTTGCCCCCTGCTCCACACACCACTCGTGATTGGAAGGCTGCTCGTTCCTCTTTCTTTCCTGTCAGCACCGAACACGGCGGTTTTTCTTCTGCTTTTTGTTCGCGATCGACGGCTTTCGATTCTTTCGAGTGCTCGACGGTTGTTCGGCTGGTTTTATTCCGGCATGTGCAGGTTCAGACGCTAACGTTGACGGCCGTCGCCTTGACCTTTAATTGCTGTTTGTTCTGGGCAATAAGTGGTTTATTCCGTTCGAGCTTTGCCAAGGATTTCGTCGAATAAACATTGGCTGTTTGCACGTTTCCTCAAAGAAGACTGCCAGTTTGCGATCGGTTGCTGTTGGCGCTGGCCGCAAGTAAGCAGAACACGAATTCGTTCGACACACAGCCGCTCGACTCCAGCCGTTCGGTTTATTCGGTGAGGGGGTTTGTTGTGAAGGTCCAATTCCGCGCTGGACTCTTGTTCTAGACGGTGAGGTCTGCACAATGGAATGGCCGCTTGTTTCGTCGTAAACACAGACGCTCATTTCTTCGTTTCGATCGGTGTTTCAGCACGCTGACGGGTAATTCCGGTGCATTGGCTACGGTTTGCTTTGTTTGATTTTTTGACGTTTTCGTCCACTCGTGTTCGATCTGGCGTTTCGTTGAAATACAATCGTAAAAGCCGATGACTGATGAAAAATGTGGTGGTGGTTAGAAGAACGCCCGTCCGCTGGCAGCAGGTGAAAGTGAGCTGACACAAGACTGTCGGAAGTCGAGTCGGCGGGCAGGTAGGCGGTTGTGGTAGGAGGAATGTATCGAGGCGACGGCAAATGCACTTCTTTTGTTGGTTGAGTGGAAGACACGCTAGCGGGATCCCCGAGGCAGACGACAACAGAGACGTAAGGGTCCAAATATCGAAACGATTTTCGTTTAGCCACCGATTGTTCCGTCGCCTTTGTTAAATGGTTCATGACTTATGAGGCGTGATTATCAGAATGTTTTGGTTTCATGTTGAACGTCGTGTCGAGTCAAATCTTAGTTTCTTTTCAACAAAATAATATGTAGATGTTTGTCCGCCTTTCGTCAAGCGCTTCCATTCGCACATTCTGTTCTTCTACGCCGGATAATCTTTGTAAAAATCAAAGAATTCCGTATTATCTCTTCTTCTTCCAATGGCCCTCAAATTTCGCCGCAATCTTTGCTATAATTCTTTGTTAAGCGAATTTGTTTCGTTGCACGTCTAAACGGAGCGGCAAGCAAAACAAATTGAAGGAAGATTAAACCGACCGCCATCCACTCGAAAATCAAGGTCCATCCACATCATCCACCGCCAAACGGGCTGAAAGAAGAGCGACGGCAAGAGTGAACGGAGGAATGTTTAGCAGACCTCACGAATTCTTTCAGACTGCCACTCCACAAACGACTGCTGGATTATTCCGAACGAAAGCTGATGAATGATCGTGTGATCGCTTAAACGCCTCAATAAATTCCAATAATTGCAGCTAAATCCATTGAACAAACCTTTCAGCCAAAAAGCAGCAGAAATCAACGGAAATCACTAAAAGAAATCCCGATTTCAAGAGCAGAAAGCGGCCACGCGGCGGGCGGCGGCGGCGGTCAAGACGGCCGTCCGACTTGACGCGCCGCCCGCCGCCCCTCGCCGCCAGTCCGCCGGCCGCCCGCCGTCTCGCTGGCGGTCGACCCGCCGAGTACGTCGGCGAGCGGGCGGCGGCGAGTGCACTGGAATCCTCGCGGCCTCCACGAACTGCCGCCTTCGTTCGACGACCGGAAGACGGCGGCCGCGAGAAGTCCAACCGAAAGTCCACCCGGCCACGATCACGCCGCCGTCCACTCGTCCACTGGCGGTCTTCTTCGACGGTCGGCATAAACGCGTGCGAACAAGAAGGTTTATTGCAAACGCCCACAATTTACGACAACGTTTAAACAGTAGTAGGCGGGATTAAATTACGCTGCACAAGGAAATAGAAGTGGAAGATCGAGCGTCGCGCTTCTCGCGCGCGTCCTAACGCTACCGCTTCCGCACGGGCGACGTTCCGACGGTCGACGCTTCGCGGCGCTAAACGAGCGGAACGAGCGGAACGAATGAACGGAGGGATCGAATCAATGGAACGAACCTTCGCCCGCTGCTGCTGTTCGCGCGTCAGCTGCTCCTTCTCCAGTTTGTCGAGGTCGTCGTCGCTGGACTCGCTCCCGTCGTCCGCCGTTGGGTCGGGAATCAGGCCGCGGCGATCCAGCGCCACGTTGTGCGTGCAGTCGGCCACCTTGAAGATGCCGATCCAGCGATCTGCGTGCTCGAACAGGTTGTTCCGCAGCGAAATGATGATGAACTGCGCGTTCTTCGTCTTCTCCTGCAAGCGGACAAGCAATCGCTGGATTGAAGCGAGTGGGGACGAACCTTGAGGAACGCGGCGATGATCGAGACGTTTCTGCAGTCAAGGGACGTCGATCTCGTCCATCACGTACAGCGGAGTGGGGCGGAACTCGTGGAGGCCGAAGACCAGCGACAACGAGGCCAGCGTCTTCTCGCCGCCCGACAGGTTCGTGATCTGCTCCCACGTCTTCTTTGGCGGGCGCACCCTGCAAGTGCTTCGACCTCCGCCTCCTTCGTCTGGATCTTCTGCTCGAGGACGGCGATCCGCTGGGTCGTCTTGCTGAGCTCGTTCTCCAGCCGGCGGTCCTCCTGGTTCGCGTCCTCGATGTCCTGCTTCGCGCGGTCGGACTTTCTGAACACGAGCGAACGATCGGTACTTGAAATCAACAAAGAGGACTCACTTCTGCATGTCCGCCTTCTGCTTGTCCGCCGCCTTCAGCTCGACCTCGGCCTTCGCCTGCTGCCGTTGGGTCCCGTTGATCACCGCTTCCTTCTGCTCGCAGAGGGCTTCTGCCTGTTGTACCGACGGTCGAGAAAAGAATGAGTGAAGGAGACGAACCGCCGCGAGCTCAGCAGTTTGTGCATCGTTTTGGTGTGCGCGTTTTCGGTCTTCATCGCCGAGAGGACGGCGTAGACGGGGTCGACCAGACACTCGACGTCCGTGTCCTCCTCTTGGCTGTAGAACTCGAGCTTCTCTATCGGATTCCCTTGGGAATTTCCGATAGAATTGAGGGAGATTGGGAATAAACGAAAAGTTTATTGGATGGTCTAAATAGAGCGGAGAAACAATTGGAATGGAAAGGTGGACCGTTTGATTGGAGTCGCGTCTCGTCCGTCGGTTCTTTGGTTCCTCCGGTGGAATCGCGGCCGTGCTTCGGCTCGCGAGAGAGGGAGATGATGGTCGACCGTTCGGTGGGCGAACGGGAAGGAAGACTGATGATTGATGGACGGAACGCCGCGAAGTCGGCGGCGAACGGCGTGGCCTTATGCCCCGTCGAGGGCGCAATCGCGGCGGGACGGAACGGGAGGTGGAAAGGGAGTTTTATCGCGGACGCGACATCTCCTTCAGCCGCCCGATCGGCTCCTTGAAGCGACTGCTGCCGATGAGGTCCTCCAGGTTCTCGAGCATCCCCTCCGTGCCGGCAGCTCGTCGCCCTTCGGCTTCATCAGCGCGATCTGCTCGACTTCGCCCTGCAAACAAGCGGTGAACGGAGATTGATTGCACGGATCGACCCGTGAGTTCTGGTAGAAGCAACAACCCTCGTTCTGACTTCATCTCCTCCGTTCCCCGCAGAACGAACCTGGAGGATGAGGAACCGATTGTGATCTAAATCGACGCCGTTGGCCGTCAGTCGGGCGTGCACGTCGTCCGTCGTCGCCGGCCGTCGGTCGATGTGGTAGTTGGAGGCGCCGCTCTTCGTTGCGGTGCGCGAGACCGAGAACTCAGAGCCGGAAACCAAATCGAAGTCCTCCCCTCCTTCCAGAACACGAACGAGCAATCGATCGATGATCTTCGCAAAGAACACCTCCACTTTGCAGGAGGAGACGTCCGGATGGGCGGCCGAGGCGTGAATCAACGAGCTCGCTTTCGTCGAGCGGATTCGCGTCGCGCGGAAGCCAAACACGAAGAGGAGCGCGTCGATGACGTTCGATTTTCCCGAACCGTTCGGGCCCAAGATCGCCGTGAAGTTCTGCAAGCAAACGAGCGAATGGAAGTGGAAAGAAAGGAGGACGAACCTTGTGGAAAGGACCCAACACGTGACGGCCGAAGTACGATTTGAAGTTCTCCGTGACGATCTTCGTGACTATCAGCCGCTCGTCCGTCGGCCGGCTGCTCATCGCGGGCGTCGCCGTAGCGGCGAACTCCCAGTTCAGGAGATCTTCGCTGCGGTCGACGGCGGCGGGCTCCTCGAACAAGAGCTCGCGTTGGGCGGACGGCTCGCGACTTTCGGCGTCCGAATCAGCCGCCGTTTCGGTCGTCTCGTCGGCCGCCGCGCAGCGTTGTTCGCCGGCCATCTCGCCGGCATCGTCGGGGAGCTTCGGTACAAAGGAGTGGGGGCGATCGGCAGGAAACGTCGGAAATCGACGCCAAGCGGCTCGCGCGGCGAAGTCGGCGGCTTCCTTCGGCTCGCGCTCTAGCATTACGCCACTCGGCGCGAGTCCCGCCGGCCGCCCGCCGTCTCGCTGGTGGTCGCCCCGCCGAGTTCGCGGGCGAGCGGGCGGCGGCGAGTGCACTGGAATCCCCGCGGCCTCCACGAATTGCCGCCTTCGTTCGACGACCGGAAGACGGCGGGCGCGGACGGGCGGGCGCGAGAAGTCCAACCGGAAAGCCACTCGGCCACGAGCATCCAGCAGCAGGCGGCCACTTGCGATTGGCGGTCTTCTTTGACGACGGCAACTGGCAGGACGGCGTTTGGATGTTGAACGGTTTCTTTTGGAGCCTTTGGGTGTGAATCATTAGATTTATTTCTTCTACGCACAAAGCAATTATTGCCAGTTTCCAAACGCAAGATAGCAACCATGTCTGTCTTTCAACTGCATCTATTCTCGTTTGCGACGGTCAAATTCCGTCCAGAGGTAGACGTAGTAACGCCGTTAATGTTCTTGTTAGTCTGCAACTCTTATTTCTTCGTTGCAAATCGAAGTGTGAACACGGCGGCAATTCCGCATCGCTGATGTGTAACGCTGGAAGCATAACGGCTTTTACGCAGAGCGAAAGCAATCAAAACGTTGGTAATCATTTGTTTCCATGTCATTATTCCGAACTTCTGTCCCCAGTCGATAGTTAAATCGGGTTGGACGATAAGAGTGAGCGCATCTTGTTTACAACGTTTCCTTGTCTGCCCCGAGATTCAATGATGTTGTCGGATGGAAATCGTTTGTTTGATTCGAATAACTACCGAATTTAAATCCGGTTATTCCGGCTCTTCAAACACGAGTACTTTAGTGTAGCGGAGTCCAAAGATGTTCGTTGGCGTCTGCTGCATTGAACGTCACAACTGGGAGCGTCGACTGCCGCCAACTGCAATTTTGCTCGTAATGAATCAAGCGTGCTTTGATTCAAACAATGAATTGCAACAATCAATTTTAAGCACTTGCTACGAGTGTTCGTTACAAACGGCCGAATTCCGCGGCTTAGTCACTTTGACAAACCTTGCTCTTGCTTGGAGCCGTTCTACGTTGCTTTCATTTGTTAGATTGGATTGCAGTTAAACACAAATTCCGTTGGATAGAAGTATCGGTAGATCTTAATGACAACGACGTCGTAAGCGTGATTTGTTTGATTTACGCGAATTGTTCGTTGGCCACCGTTTGCCAGTCGGGTGTCTCGCCGGTTAGTCGATCAAAAAGGGTCTCGTGGCCGCAACGGCCGATCGGACTACTCGGCTTCGACTCGTCCATGCAGTCGGCGACCGGTCGCCCGTGTGTCGAGTGGGCGGCTCCGTTGCTCGGCGAGGATTCTCGGCGATCGGTCGGGGGTGAAGAGCGGAGAGCAGCCGGCCGTCTTTCGGCAGCTCTCGCCGAACGGGCGTCAAATCGACGAGTGCGCGCACGGATGGTTGGACGCGGGCGGTCAAGAGGCGCTAGAGATGAAAGCGGATTGGGGGCGAAGACGTTGTCGTTGGGTTGGTTTTATTCCGTAGCCGCTTGCTTTGATTGAAGAATGATCTTACAGACGGAGTATTTCACACTTTTAGTTTGTTTGTATCCAGCAGATGAATTATCGAGAATAGAAAGGCTTGTGTCGCGCGTTCTGGACGGCGGAAGTGGATGACTTGCTTTTTTCGTTTCTAATCGTTGCGGTCTTTCAGTTGAGTTCTTTATTCCGGCGATTTCAAATCGAATTTTTCTGTTCGAATAAAGGTTCAACGGAATCAAAAGTTTTTATTCATACGGCGGTGAAGTTTACGGCGAGCAATCGGTAAACGTAAATACCGTCTACCGGTTGTTGCTTTACTCAACGTGTAGCCAAAACACAACGAAATATTGCGCGTTTGGTAAAACAGGGGGGCTTGCTTCTTTCTTGATCGCACGTGTTTATTCGAACGATTATTCCGCCACATCGACCAGCTCTTCAAAGGGTCTTATGAACGCAAATTCGTAGAACTAATTAGTTTTCTGTCAACTGTTCGTGAGTGTTTCTAGACGATTCCAGAGTTTGTTCGGACGACCTTGAGACCGACTTCACTGCAGTGATCGTTGTAACGAAACGAGTTTGAGGTACAGACGTTGAAATACGACTACTTGGTCTGATCAGCGTTGTCCGTTCAAGGTAATCTTATTCCGTGGTTGGAAAAGACAAATCGTCGCGTTTTTTATATCCTGCTTTATTTCTTGTTTGCACTTCATTCTTGCGTTAAATGCAAACACAGCAGATGGGTGATTCCGAGTACAAGCGCTGTGCTTCGGTTTGGTGACCACAAAAAATCCCCAAAAAAAGAAGCGAGCGAAGATTCCGCAGAAATGTTTGCTCAGTTTTTGCGTTCCGTTTACCACGACCTCGCTTTCGTATCAAAAGACGATAGAAGTTGCAGGACGGCAGTTTCGTTCGTTCTATTAATTGCTCCTGTTTCGATGAGTAACTCCGTTAGAGCAAACTAAAACAGGACGGTTTACTTGCGGAGGAAAAAGAGTGCTTGTAATGAGCTTCTTTATTTTTATTCACGTTCCTGCAACCTAACCCGTACTCAAAACGGCGCTTGCTTTCGTTTCAACAAAACAAAATTCCGTTATGTCGTGAAGTGGGTAGGGTTGAATTGCGGCAAAAGTGAGCAAGACCGTTGATCCGCTCGCTAAGCAAAGCTTAATCGTAGACTTTCTTTCAACAACATAGGCAGCAAACGATTCCGTGTTAGCTTTAGCAGTCTCTATCGGATCAAAAGCTTTTGTTGATGAGCGACGTTCTTTGTTTCTCTGTTTCGTCACAAAATAGAACCCACCCGCTTTTTCCTCAAAATGCTCGCCGAATTCCACGCAATCCATCGCCGAGTCGCTCGAATCTCGTCCGCCGGCCGGCCACGACGGCGAGAGCGGCCGCTCGATCCATTCGACGGCTGAAAGCATTCGAATCGATAAACAAGCGACGAATGGAGCGGCCAGGGGATCAGATCCAAACTGACCTTCTGGCGCGTTCTGCTCGTCGAATTCCATGCGGAAATCCACTCGGCCACGCGGATCGCCATCGTCGTCGATTCGAATCGACGGGAGTCGGTGGTGGCGGAAGAATCTGCGAGTTCGGGCAGAAATCGACGCGAATTTCGGCCGACGAGCGGCGAGTGGCGACCGCCGGCGGGAGTCGCGAGGCGGCCGGCGGGCGGAAAGCGGCGGGGAGCGGCGAGCGGAGGAAGCGGAAAACTCGCCACTTGCCCTCGCCGCCGCGTGTGCTCGCCGTTCGCTTTTTTCTCTCCGCCGGGAAGCAGACGAGCGGGCGGAACGGAACGTGTAGCCGCCCCGCCCGTCGGAGAGAACTGAATGGACGGGGGACTTTCGCTCGTGATTGCTGTCGTCGGGTCACTCCGCTCTGCTCGCCACTCCCGCCTGTCTGGAATGTTCTGCAGAAGAAGTCCCCGCCGGGGGACGGGGCGGTCATCCAGCGCAGATTAGCCGAAGAAGTGGTGGCCGTTGTCTTCGAGTGAGTTGACTGTCTCGTGGTTAATCAGCTAAGCGTTCGAACGTGGTCGAATAGAAGCGGTTGCCGTTGATCAGTTGGGAGGTCGGCGGATTCTTTCGGGCGTTGACCGAAGGCTTGAGGTTCTTCTTTCTTTGTTGGTGGTTTTAAGCATCGCATTGCTTTATTCCGACCACTCTAAGTTTGCTGTAATTGTGAAAGAAGCGTCAACGTAATTCCAGTTTTATAAACGGATCGGCTTTCTTATCTCACGTTTGATTCGTTCGGCTGCATTCACTAGTCCCTAATTAAACGCAAAGTTTAGAGCCGACACACATACAAACACCCTGCTTGTCGAGATCTTTTATTCCGACTTTGGGTTAGTAAAGCGTCTAAAACTGGAAACGGCGTCAATCAAGCATCAAAATTCCGCTTCGAACGATCCTTTGATGAAGACGTGTTTAACCGTTTCAGTGTCTTTTCGAACTACTTATGGTCGTCTTTGGTTCACTGGCTTTTATTGGTTTGTTCTTCTGTGCATCCAGCGGTGTGTTTGAGCGAACGAAAATCAATACGAGCTCATATTCCCAGCAATCAATGCACCTTTTAAGTGATCGAGCCGTACGTTCGGCAACCTCTTGCTCAGCTGACGTCCTTGCAACAACAAGCAACAGCCGTCCTCTTGTGTTTGTCTCGGCTGCCTTCGACCACTTATTCCGTATTGCGTTTCAAGTGGGTATTCAACAAAAGCGTAGAGACTCGTTCAAATGGAGATGAATATTCCGTATAGCTGTTTGCAAATATGCCGGTTGTGTTTGGGTTGAAAATTAATCGTTTTGATGAAAATTTTTGCAGTAACTACGACACATTTGGGATCAGAGTTTAATGTTTCCAGTGTTCAGCGGCTTTTTTTCTCCGCAACGCACGTAGAAAGCAGCGGATTCTTCTTACGAGAGACTTCTGTTGAACGACTTAATTCCGTCAGGCCACATTCCTCAAACCATTTCATAGATGGAGCGACTGCTAAAACATCCATGCGCTGGCAGCTCGACCAGACGGAAGTCCATCGACCACGCCAAAAGTCGATCATCGAACGGGACGGAGGTCGAACCAGCACGCGGCGCCGATTCGACGGGAAGTCCGACCGCGTGCCGGATGAGCCCCCACCGCCCCTCTTCTCACGAGATCTTTCCAGCTTCAAGAATGAAAGACGCTTCCGGCTGTCGGCTTTTTTTTCGTTTAACGTGGGCCGTCAACAAAACGGATATTCCGTCGCAGATGTTGCATGCCTGGTTTTTATCGTTACTGCGCACAGCGGTGTTCGTTTGAATGTAGAGTTGGAAGACAATGACGATTTGTTGTAGCGGCGAGTTCTGCACGAGCGGAAGCGGTCCGTTTTGATTGCCCTTTCAACATTCCTTCTTGCTTTACGATCGACAAGGAAGACCTTCGTCCTCTTCATTGTGTGTTCTTCGCTGAATCAACCCTTCGAATTGAGCAAGTGTTTGGAGTTGCGGCGTTAATTCCGCATCGTTGTTGACTTCCACAGAGAGAGCTATTGCAACGGAAATGCACTTGTTCTTTGACTTGCTTGAATTCGTGGACCTTTGTTTCGGTTTTAGGTTGCTGAGAATTCACGTGGCAAGCGAGCAAACGGCATTCGAGTTTCATGTTCGCTTTGTATCCAATTTTTTTCTTAGACGCTCGATAGACGTAACACAACGTCCTCTATTCCGGGAAGAATGTGTAGATTAGGATCGTCTACTTGGTTTTCAACGCAGAAAAACATCATTGAGTCGGCTTCATTGTGAAGCCGGTTCATTAATTATGTTCGTCAGCTGCACGTAAATGTAGAGGGGCAAACATTGCGAGAAGAAACCGTTGTTGAGGACCGAAATTCCGTTTCCCATTCTCAGTAGATCTTTTGTACGATGGGACAGATTGCATCGTCAACTTTCACAATGACGGATGTTTAGCGATGAATTCGTCAGGGTCGAGCAAGAGAGTGAACTCACTTCTTTCTGTTTGGCTGGACAAAAGTACGGGCACGGAAATTCCGGCCATTTGTCTCGCATTTTTGTGTCAAAATGAACGTTCGAAAACAAGAACGTGTTTCGTTTTTAAGACCTCATTGACGTTCTGATTATTTTGCGACAGCTAGAGCTGTCATGTTGGTTTCGTTCGATAACTTCCGTCTAACCAAGCACGCTTTTGATCTTTGCTGACATCGAAAGAAACGTATAAACACAAGCATAAAAGGAACAGGAGATTAATTTTTTGTTTGAGAAGCGAAAGGGAGAATAAATTCCGTCCGCCATGTATTGTAGATTCGTGCATTGTA
The DNA here is from genome assembly GCA_024699865.1 of Aphelenchoides fujianensis. Taxonomy (NCBI): domain Eukaryota; kingdom Metazoa; phylum Nematoda; class Chromadorea; order Rhabditida; family Aphelenchoididae; genus Aphelenchoides; species Aphelenchoides fujianensis. The sequence continues at coordinate 390,371 of JAMPIO010000015.1, read as the reverse complement.
AACAAGTGGCGATCGATGGTTTAAAAGTTCGAAAGCATGCTGCAATCTCTTTCACGTGTTGCTTTCAAAACAATTCGCCTTTTATTCCGTACGCTTGTTCAAGGAGATTCATGCCTGTTTCAAAAACATTTGTTTCGATTCGATTCACAAGCATCAATTTTCTAAACTCGAATGCAACGCAAACAATTCAAAAAGTGCAAACCGACCTCTTTCTCCGCCCAATTCGAACGAATCCACTCGGATCATCCATTTCCTTGACGTTCCATGATCCCATCAGTCGGCCGTGCAACACGCCCAATCAACGCCTCCATTCGGTCCGTCGGCTGCCTGCAAACGAGCGGAGTGAATTCGGAGGGGAGAGCGGCGAGGAGCCCGCCCGAACGCGTCCGCCGCTGCCCGCCGCGTCGCGCGAGTGGCGGCGGAAAGCGGCGATCCGCGCCGGCCGGTTGGCTCGCACGTGCACTCGGCATCTCGGGGTCACATTTGCCGCCGCCGCCTTTCGCGCGCGCTCTTTGCCAACTGCTGGCCGGCGACCAGCGCGGCGCGGCATTCGCAAAAGAGCGAAAAGCGAAATAAAGCCGCCCGATCCACTCGCTCGTCTTTCGGAGTCCGCAGCGAGCACAATCTTTGCCACGGGAGCAACCGGTGGCTTTCTTCCCACTCGACCTGTCGCCTAAGAACGAGCAAAGCGGTTTGTTGTGAGCGGACGGACGGAATATTCAGCGAACGCTGATTTCTTGGCCTTCAACACACTCGCACAAGGAGGCCGACTAAAATTAAACGAAAAGCGCTCTTGCGCAATGGTCGTGTTTTTCGAGCCGCTTTCCCTTCCGTCGGTGTGGATCGAGTGTTTATTCGATGGTGAGTAACGCGGGAACAACTACGACTGGTTAGATGCGGGGGAAGACACAAGAAACAACACCAGACAGCAAATTAGAGAGTGAGAAGAACACAACAACACACTTCTAAACGCAGTACTCGGCCCGGCGGCGCACACCCACCTCTCGCCGCTCCACGCGTTCGGCGGAATGGCGATCACGAACCGGCGGCCGAACAGCGCACGAAGGCGCCGCTTCTTCTCCTCCGACTGGGCGGCCGGCTGCTTTTCGGCGGCCGCCTTTCGCTTGCGGCCGACGACCGGCGGGAGCTCCACCTTGCCGTCGCTCTCCGACTCGATCTCACGAGCAGCTTCAAATATCTACACAGCTCCCCTGAATCACCGCTTCTTGTTTACTCCGAAATAAAGCGAATTGTTCGCGTAATCAAAAGAAACACAGTTGTTGTCGAGGAAGCGGAATCCAACGAAGACCGTCGGCTCGTCCACGTACGCGAGGCGTTCGGAGTGGCCGGCCAGCGGCTGGAGGAACGTGGAGCACCAGCCGTCTTGTTGACTGTCCGCGCTCACCAAATCGACGGAGAGCTCCTAGTTGTCAACAACGGACGTGAAGTTCAACGATTCATTGCATTGAATCAAGTAGGGAATCAGACCTTCGTGGTACATGTGATCGAATTTCTGAAAAAGCAATTCATTCATTCGTTATTGTTAGTGCGGCAAAAGTAGGAAGGATTGCAAGTGCTGACATTTCGAATAAAAACAGCAGCGCTCGACCGTTAATTAAAAAAAAGCGAAGGAGCAATGCTGCAGCCAACGAAAAAAACTTACATCTCGGTTCTCGTCTAATCGCAGGACTCCCGAATTGACGAGCGATTGAACGACCTCGTCCGGAACGAACACTTGGTACGCTTCCAAGAGGATTTGGACCTGAACGCAACAAATGGGTTGAAAGAAATGATTGAAGTGCACTCACCAGTTGGTTCTCCAACTTGCGCCCAAAAACTTCAATCGTTTCGGCCCGCACCGTCCACGAGTTCTTCCACGTGGCGTGCGGGCGAAAGCCGGAGCATTCGGTCGAGTGGTTGCCGAAAGAATACTCGCCGAAGGAGAGCGAAACGACCGGGGCGGGGATCAAACGCCGATCGAACGCTTCGACCACCAAATTGCCCTCGCCCGGCGCCAACCCGAGCATTCCCTGGAAGCCGTAGAACGCTCTGCAAGCATCGTTTGTCCAGAAGAGTGGAGAACTCACTCGTAGTTCAACTGCCATCCGTCCACGAACAAGGCTTTCTCAAGCGTTATCTTCTTTTGGGCGAGACCTAAAAGGGTAGCTCGGATGAGTGTTGAAGGAGATGTAGTAGAAGAAATGAGCGCAGTAACTCTAGAAGGGTGCAAATCCGCAAAGCGAGAGATGAATGCACAGCGGACCGACAGCCAAGCCGTCTATTCCCGACAGTTACCTTGAATGGTGATTGTGTCGCGAATCCACCGCCCCATCATGCGGTAGGCGTCCGTTTGATCCAGCCGCCACTGCCGCCCGCTTATTTCGGCGGTGGTCGAGTTTGCGGGAGTGTAGAAGGCGTTCGAATAAAGCGCCATCTGCTGCTCACACACTTGATGCCAATAGGCGGCCGCTTCTCCGAACTGACAGTCGAACGAGCAGTAGGCGACGTCGAGGAACTCAATTTCGCAATACGACGGGCAATCGGTTCGCTCCGTCCGCCCGCAGTTCGAGTCGATGAGGATCGTCGCGGAGCGGCGGGTCGACCACCAAAGGTAGAGGAACTGCGGCGAGTCCCCGACTGTGATCCCGAAAACTGAAAGCGAACGAGTTATGATCGAAACAGCTGATTGTGAGTCTTTCGCCCTTCTGATGGGCGTCGTTGCTGATCGTGCAGAAACTCACCCTCCTTTTTGTCCAAAGCGTTTGGAATACCTCTGGTTAGGATCAAATGAAAGCACAGCAACAAAATCGAGTAAAGAATAAAAGAAGGCATCAGCGGACGTTCTAAAGAATTCGAAGAAAATGCGTAGGCGCTACATTCGTCGTCTGCTTCGAAGCAAAAGGTTTGATAAGCGTTCCAAGACGCTGCACGCGTCGCCTTCGAGCAGACGAAAGAGCTAAGAGCGGATTATAACCGACTTTTTTTCGCCCGTCGTCAAATGAGCGCATCGTTATCGCTTGTGTTATAACGGTCGTGCCGGTCGACATGGAAGGTGAATCTTCCTTGAGAAGCGATCAATCTGTGCGTTATTCATTGCTCTACGCGATAGTTGACTGCCAGCTTCAAACACTTCTCGTCCGTTCAACCACCCACTCTCACGTTCTGCTCCGAAAGATTCGTTTATTCGGCTACTCGGAGGTGTCGTGGATGTACAGCAAACGGACTACGTTGAAGCATTCGATTACCCGATGAACAAACAGTTTTCGATTGAAAGAAGGTGGATGGATGGAGGGGGTTGAATACGTGGAAAGAAAGGGGGATCACACGCTGGACTCGATGCTGATCGGCCGTCCGCCCCGTCCCGACTGCAGCAGGTTCATGACGACGATGACGATCGCGAGAATGTGGAAAATGTTTACAAAGATCATCAGCGCTCGGTAGCCGTTAATGTGGAAGCAGCGGCGGATGTTCTCTCTGCAACCACACAAGATTAAAAGAAGGAAGAGTCGAGAACTCACTCCTTGCTGTGCTTCGGGTTCAGGAACAACAGCGGCCTGCAATCAACCGAGTCGAGCAGGTGATTCGATGAAGAACTGACCAGAAGAAGCGCAGCTTGGTGAACTTGACGATTCCCCAGGACAACGTGATCAGTTTGATCCACGAGGAGATGTGCATCGGGTTGGCCAGCGACATGCGGGGCTCCGTCGAGAAGAGGATGTTCAGAAGAAGCGGCAGGGGGACCTGAAGAGGAATGATTGACTGATGGAGAGTGGAGAGAACCCACCTCTTCGCACACGAGAACCATCGATTTGGCCAAGCGGGCGAAGAAGACGTTCTCCTCGTCGTACTTGAGCGACAGGCAGACGTCTAAAAGTGTCGTTATGCACTCTTCGCTGTTCATTTTGCAGCCTACCAGTCATTTCGGCGATGTAGACGAGAATCGAGATGCCCGTGAAGAAGAAGTAGCCTTCAAAGCAGACGATTAGAGGAGCGACAGCAGTGAACGAACCGTAAGCACAGATCTTCGCCGTGTCCGTTTGGAAGTTGTACAGAAATTCGGCCAGCCTGCAAGCCAAACGTTATACGAGAGTTGGAAGGAGTGGACAAACCGAGTGCATAGGAGGAAGTCGGCCATCAAGTCGAGAGTCGAGGCGAAAAGCGTGATAATCGAAATGATCCGCAGCGGTGGCGCCCATTCCAGGTGGTTGCTGCAAACGTAGGGTTAAAGCTGTGGAATTCTGTTGAGTTGATTAATTTTTTTGATTGATTACCTTGTCTTTGCAAAAAAGGCTCGCTTTAGTCCACATCCTTTCCCTCCCCATTAATCATAATCCCGACTAGTTCCTGTTCGTCCAAACCTTTTAGTCTCGCTCAACGACCACTTGCGATCGATCTTTTCGTAGGCGGGCGAAGAAGAGCGCATCATTCGCGTCTTCTTCTTGTTCTCCGGCTGCTTGTCGGGCGACAACTGGGGACTAAGAAGAGCATACGCTAATAAGAAGCAAATGAAGGACGTTAAGGACACGCGCAGTTCATGCGGAATTCAAGAGCGAACGACTGGCTTGATCAAAAGGACCCAAGCGAATGGCCACGAATCAAAAGACGGAGCAAAACGTGAATTTTCGGAGACTTCGCCCCGCCGATCCCTCGCAACGTCCGGCCGACCGACCGGCTGGTCAGCCCGCCGGTTGCAAATGAATCAAATCGGGAACAATCTTCGGTTCATGTCCGCCTTCTCCGCCCTCTCTCTGCCGAAGTGCACCCGCCGGCAGGTGGATCAAAATGACCGCCGAGTGGACGGGCGGGAGGACGAGTGGGGCGGGATGTCAGCTGACCGCCGGGATCGCCTCGAGTACACGCCTTTTTACGAGTTGATAAGCGGCATTCGGCTGGCCGAGCGGAAGAAGATGGACAAGCCGAAACGTCCACTCGATCGCCCGTCCAACGGCCACGGCGAGCGAGCAGTCGGACAGGCGGGGGGATTGCGTAAAGCCGGCCGGCCGGCCGGTGCGGAGATCAAAAGACGAACCGGACGGACGGCTCGTAAAGATTTTACGGCCGTCCGCTTCGGGGCGGATTTCGCACGAAGTTCGACGAGCAAAACCGTTTGGTTTCGGCCGATTTGTCACCTGCAGACACCCGAAATGACGATCCGCAAGCGGGCGGATGGCGGTGACACATTGCGGCAGTTCGCCCTGGTGACATCTCGTTCCTCGTTCAGTCACAAACGAAACAATCAAATTGAGGATCAGCGAAAAGGAATTGCAGCGGAGGCAGGCATTGAGGAATTCGTTGTGTTCAGATAAGCTTGCTGCCGTTCGTAAATAAAACGGCTGTGTTTTGAACGAGCATGGATGTTAGGCTCGACCAACATCCCTTTGATACTTTTTTTCGTGAATCAACTCTCAGCAAGGTTGAATGAAGAGAAAAGAACTCACGCCGGTGCCGAGTCGTCCCAAATCAGCCGCCGGCCCAGCGATGGCGATCGACGGCGCGAATCCCGGAACATTTGCGAATGGAAGACGTCGACCAGAACGAAAATTCGGCGCTTGTTGGCCGCTCGTACGCTGAAAAGAACGGGCTAAGTGGTTAGCAGCATGTAAAGAATGAAAACCGCGGATCAACGCATAACACAAATTAATTGAGCGAAACGTTCCAATGGCAGAAAAGACCTGGACGGAGAGGAGTAGACGAAAGGAAGACGAACGGCCAACGACCACCTGTCGGCTTTGGGGCACGAGACGGAGCGAAGATTGAAAAGAATGAATGGAATCCGGCGAGTTCGACGATTGATCGTTGAGAATACAAGGCCCAGCGAGTTCGGGCCAGATCGCGCAACAAAAAGCCGTGAACTGCGTGCGAGAAGTGACGGCACGTGAGAATGCGTAAAATGAGAGGTTTTCGGCCGGCTTCTGATCGAAATGATCTTACAATTGGCCAAAGCGATTGGAAAACAAGAAACCGAGCAGGACACGAAGCAAATTCGCGCACACGGCAATTCCTTGCAGTTCATTCGATTGTAACCTCGCGCCGCCCGCAACTCAAATCAAGCGACTCAAATAACGACGAGGCCACGTCCACAAAGAGCGTTGCTTACGGCCGTGCTCCCTGGCCTCTTTTCGAGCGTAAAAGCAGGCCGAAGGTACGTGAAAACGTTCTCTTTCTTCCTTGTCCTCGCCTCCACCTACGCCCCGCCCGTGCCCGCCGATCGGCAGCGGGCGGATCGAACGGAATCTTTCGGCGCCTCGCTCCCGGCCGCCCGTTCCATTCGGCACTCGCCGGCTTTTGTTTTCGTTCGTCGGCTACAAACAAAACGAAGGAAGCGGAAAGAACGCTCACGAGCAGATCAAAGTTTCGCGTTTCTGGAGCTCCGCAGGTCTACGCCTGAACGTTCTGAAGAGTCGATAAGAAACCGCGCAGCAAGCTGAAGTGTTGAAAAGCAGGATCAAAAGTGAGTAAATTAGTTTAGCGCGCGGCTTCCAAGGATTCCATCCTGATGGATGAAAGAACGCTTGCAAGTATTCCAGAAAACCACTAGACGACAGAAAACCGAAACTTCAGATCAAAGCTCGAGTCCACGGACGAAGAGCGGACAAAGTCGAAGTGTTTCTTCTCGCGTTTAATCACCCGCAATTAGACACTCGATCGCTCGAAGACGCGAACGGAAGAGCAATTAACACCCGACCCGGCGGGTTTACGACCGCCGATCTCCGCGTTCCGTCGAACGGCGGGCAGATGGCCGCTTTGGCGCGAGGTGGGTGGTTGGCGGCGAACGGTCGTTTTTATTTGCAGGCTGGAAGTGTGAATCGGTCGCGAAGTGGTTGCAAAGCGAAGGGAGATTCCGGAGTTTAAAGCGGAACGGTTGGAACGGACTGAAGTTGGAATAAGTTTTTTCACGCCTGTTGAACAAACGAGAGAAACAATAGGCGGTTGAGAAAACAGATTCAGTCGATAAGCACTTTACGCATCCGCAAGAAGTTTCTAACATATGAGAAACTAGCAACTTCTTCAAAACCCTTGAGACGTCCGCCTTCTAATAACAAAACGTTTGTGCCGCTGCTAAGCACTCGACTCGTCCTTCACCGAAATCCGGAGGGCAACAAGCGGAAGGGATCACTCACATTCCATTTATTTTTATCACCTCCCGCCCGCCACTCACTCCGCACTCGCACGGGCGGGCGGTTGAGGGTGGAAAGTTCGTGAAACAAACGGCGAGAATTCGATTCTTTCGGGGCGCCGCTCGAAATCCGCCCGCCAATTTGCGTCAGCGAACGTTTTTTGCTCGCCGGGCGGCCGAGCGATCGGGGCGTGTGTTTTTTGCCGCCGGGCCTCCGTTCGATCGCCCGGATCGCCGCGAGTGCCGTCGGCCGCGGCCGGCTGTTTGCCGCCGGCGACTTCCGGACGGCCGGCCTCCACCCACACGCCCGCCGACCGCTCGCCGGTTCAAGCGGTCTCCCCGCCGTGACGAATGGCCGGACCGGCCGGAGGGCGCTGATTGATGCGAACGGCCGGCGACGATCGGCGGCGTCAAACGCGGCCGCTGTGGCCGAAACAAACGAAAAGGAAACGATGATGTGCGAAAGGCCGTCGATTTGTGATGACTGGAGTAAAAAAGTGAACGGTTGAGCGATGAGTCAATCATGTGCTGGTCTACCTTGCATTTCTTTTTACTAACTTCAGGCGTTTCTTCTCTACATCCATTAGTTCCAGATGCAAGAAGCAGCGAAGTCACCACGTAACGAACCGACCTTTAGTTGTTGCTGCAACGTGCTCCTTTCTCGCTCGTCGTTCATCCAATTTCCGTTCCGCAGCGAGCTTCAGCAAAACCAACAAATCATCCGATCGGACGTCCGTTTTGTTTCGTTGACCCCGCAGGCAACGCAAATCGTCGTCGTCAAGGCCGCCGATCGTTCTTTTCGATGCGGGCGGTAAAAAACGGAGTAGCCTTTCTGCACTGCTTGGATCGAAACTCCAACCGCGCTTCTTTCGGCTGCCTAGTCGTGAATGAAGCCGTTGGAGCAGCAAGCAGAGTTTTGACGTCATTACTGTCAAAGCAAATCGCTTTGCTTCCGTTTCCCACGTGCCGCTCGTCCAATTAGTCATGGATGTTTGTTTGCTCTTCGCCTCCCGCTTGCTTCTAATGCGCTTTCCGTCGATTGTTGTTCGTAAACAAGCGAGCACCAGCTGATTGCACGCGCTTCCGGCCGGGCGTGCAATCGGACGTCACCAATCAAAAAACAAGCAGACGAATTGATTGCAGACACTGACTGAAATGAATTCTTCAAATTATGCAAAAGTCAAACAAGGAGCTACTCACATCTATCAATCATTCTTATGAACGCGTGTGTGTAAAGAGGTGCAGTGCACTCTTTTGAAAACAGAAATGATCGATGGCGGCACGAGGTGGGTGGACCTCCCGCATCGTTCCAACAAAACCGAGGACATTCCACGCGCTCCTATCCTTTACTGCAGCCACAAAGAGGTGGAAGGCGGCTAGAAGCGTGTGCCCGTGCCATGACGACAGAAGTGCGGACTCAACGACAGCTGGTCAGATTCTCTCTAGTGTCGTCAACCTTCAAATCAAATCGAAGCATTTATTCGACGAACATGACCCGTTGACCAGTCGCTCTCACACGATGTCCGCATTTGTTTCCGCTTCGTCCATGAAAGACGAGAAATTTGCGGCCGCAAGTGCACGTTTTGCTTTCGTTCTCTCGTGACTCTCGCAATTAATCACCTCGTTTCTTTGTACTGCTTACAGTAGCTCTTCCTCCACGCACTCATTAACGACGTTCATTAGAGGCGTTCTTTAAAAACGAGGCAGAGAGAGAACGAAAATCATTTCTTTACGCTCGTCCGCGTTTTATCGCCGACGGCCGTTTGGCGCGAAAATTCCCGTCTGACCGCAGGCGGCGGGTTGTTTTCGCAAGGCGCAGAGTACTCGACGGAATGAACTCGTGCACCCTCGACGTGCGATCGATCAGACGACTTGGTGGACTTCGAACTCGAGATCGGGTGCAGCAGACGAAGCGGCGGTGAGGGCAACGACCAATAGAAGCGGACTGCTTCCAACTGCAGGCTAAAGAACGCTCGTACGTGACTTCTCGCCATGTTATCGACCCTAAAGCGAGTGGAGGTCATCCCAAGGACGGGCAGGTCATGGGCGCGAACGATTGGGGCGGCTGACTTTTGATCTCGCCGTTTTGCCGTGCACTTTGTCATTCTGATGGCTCTTACAATATGTTGCGTTGAAACAATTCCTTTCATGCACTCGGGCGGACAATCGATGTGAGGCCGAAGGTCGCCGTTGCAAGTTCGCGACCATCTTTCCGTGCAGCTTTCTCGCAGCTTCCTTGAACAAGTGGACCCGACCGGTTCCTTCCGCTCTTGCTCGTTTGTGTTTGCCAGCGAGGGGGAATCGTTTCACCGCACCGCTTGCTCCCCAATCGACAGCACAAAGAGCAGAAGTTTTTTGTTCGCTGCCGAAAGTTGCGATTAGTCGCGGAATGGTCGTCCGTTTGCGACGAGCGGCCTAATTGATCGATCGGAAAGATTTTGAAGGGAAGAAGTAGAAGGATTGTGCACAACACGTGCTCGCTGCTTCGTGCTGAAGGTCGCCCTTGAAAGCGACTTTTGACCCGCCCGAAATGACCGCTTTTACGACCTCCTTTCTTTTTTTCGTTTTGCTTTATTGCTCGTGCGTTCGAAGAGATTGCATCAGAATTATTGAAAGCAGGCGAAGGCCGATGGGGCGAGCAGACGAAACACACAAATGGAAGGCTGCTCGTGTGGCCGGCTGGAACGGTCACGCTTTGTTCAAACAAGCCAGATTGCACTCACTTTCCCTCATCAAATGTGCTGACCTTCAAAAGTAATAAACGCTTTCCTGCATTCCTTTGTTCCGCCGGCTTATCACTCGCTCGTTTGTGTCCGCGACATTTGGTTCCGTTCGGACGAACACGCGGAAGAAGAAGCGGGCAGAAAGCGCGGACAGGAGTGATAACCGCGGCCCTTCCATCTCCGAATGCACGTACTTTAAAGAACAGCCCGCAGTCATGTGCACCGCTCGCTGTAAACTGGAGCAATCCAACGGTAGTCGAGGAGTTGCACGAACCAAACGGGAGCGGAACTTCTGGTTTCCGTTGGTCGTGGCCGCCTGACCAACATTTCGGCGACGTTGCTCGCGGAATCAAAACACGTCCTCCATTCCACTCGCCTCACTGCTGCTTCTGTCGGCTTATCGGTCGATCGAGGGCGGCGAGGTTGTTTTGAGTTTCCACCGCCGCTCCCGCTCGTGCACTCGGCCGGTCGATCGGGCGGGCGGGGGCAACGGAAGAGGAGAAACGGAGCGAGGCGGAACGAAACGAATGCCCTCGCTCCGCTCCACTCGACTTCTCGTCGGATGATCTCGTTTCTTCATTCCGTTTCGTTGTGATTACGATTCATTACGACAGAAACTGGAGTTTCATAGGCATCAATCTGATGGAGGTTTCGCTCTCGTTGTACTCGCCAAATTCGAGCACACGTGTGGAACACATGGCTAATGAGTCATGAAGAATCACCAATGCCATCGCATTTGCCCAACGAGACCGAAACAAATTGAGCGAACGAGCGAGCGAGCGAGTGCACGTGGCGGCCGCGAAAGCTTCTCGAAAAAATCGCCGCTTGGCGCCGCCGCGCTCGCCGCGGTCAAATCGCGTTCGCTCGCCCTTCGCTTCGCGGCCACCCGCCCGCTTTTTCGAGCCGCCAAGCGGCCACTCTGCGTTCAACCGACGGACTTTTTCGATCGTTCGGCAAACGTGTGCGAATGTTTTCGCTCTTTTTTTGGCCTTTGCCCCCGCGACGTCGTTTGCGCGGCGGAAGGAAAGCGATCTCCGCGCAGGCGACCTCGAGCCACCCGTCCGCCTGCCCCCGCGCCTTCCGGTCGCGCTTATTTTCGTTCTTCGAAGAAAGCCAAGAGTTTTTGTTGCCGGCGGAAACGAGAACTTTGCCCTCGTTTTTGATGAATTTTGAGGTCGATCAGTTTTATTCCAACCGATTTGGAGGACGCGAGGAGGTCGCCCGCACGCGAAACGTCGCCGCGGCGGCCCCCCGCTTCTCGAAAATTCCGCCGCCAACCGGAGCGCGACGCGACGAGCCGCCGATCCCCCACGCGGGCGGCCGGCCGTCGCACTCGTCACTTTCGTGGCCGCAAAAAAGTCGATCGAGGCGGGTGGAAACGAGCGGATGAGAAAAACAAGCGGGAGCCCGCCGCAACTTCCGCCTTTCGGATCGAATCCACTTCGTTTTGCTTCCCGTTTTGCTCACGTGCATCGCAGCAACCCGCGGATTTGTTTGTTTGGCGCGCGATGTCCGCCGAGCCCCCGCGGCGATCTCCTCTTTCTTATCCGCCGTCGCCGTTTTTGGAGCAGACGATCGGCGCCGACGAGAAGAATCGTTTGTTTTTGTTCGATTGTCCGCAAAAGAATCTAATTTTGGACGCTCTTTTTCGAAAACATTTCAAACAATCGCGGAAACATTCGACGTGAACGCCGTTTTCTCCCAAAATACCCACGACGAACACAAGCGGCTAATCGAGGCGATGAATCCAATCAAAGAAAGCGGCTTTGTTCACGCGGAGAAGCACGTGAACGCGGCGCTTATCGCCGCAAAACCGTCGGCGTTTCGCCCCACTCGTTCGTTTCATCACGTGAAGCGGGCGGCTTCTGTTTGATTGCCGCCGACCGCTCCGCTCCCGCTGCGGCCGCCTCGTTTCGTTGCCCCGAACGCGCACTCTGATCGAAGGGGCCGAACCGCGTGCTCGTCCGATACGGCCGGCGACGAGGGCGGGCGGGGCGACGACTGTCGGGGTTCCGCGTTTAAAAGTCGCCGGTTGCGACCTTTGCGTTCCGTCCGCGTTCTTCGAAGAACAGACGGCTTCTTCCGTTTTGGTTCACGTGCATCGACCGAGGGGTTTCTACTGCTTGGATCGAAGCACTGGATCAGTGGACTTCGGATTCCGCTTCGAACGTTCGAAAGCGATCTGGAAGCTGCGAGAAGTCACGAGGAACTCACGCGACTTCGCGCAGAAGCCATCGGCAGCGCGGAGATCCAAAATATTGCACGCCGAGAGCACATGATTTGTCTTCTGTTCACTTTCTATCCCAATCAAGCGAGAATGTTCGTGACTTTTGCTCTTCGCCTTCGTGGACCGCAGCGCGTGCTGTTTTCGTTCGAGGCCGTGCAAAAAAAGCGGGTCATTCGGGAGCGGGGCGGAAAGAAGAAAGAACGATGGGCGGAGGCGGTCGAACGATCGCCGCTTTTGGCTGCGCTCCGATTTCGTTGCAGCGATTGCGAAAACTCCCGGCCGGCCGCGCTGTATAAAAGCGTAGGCCGATTCGGGAGCTGCACGTTGCGGGTGGGATTCCGAGTTTAGAATTTCTGCGAGCAGCGCAGGGGTCGATCACGGCCTCCACTTCTTCCTCTTTCGACAAAGCTTTTGTTCACGAAAGAACTCTTCCACCTTTCTTTTGCGTTGCGCCGGTTGATCTTTTTTGGTCCTTTGCACGCAAAGTCCGCGCGGCGCACGCGATCCGCGCCGCCCGCGTTTCTCGCTATCGCCGCCCCCGCCTGCAGACGATCGGCCCCTCCTTCGTCGCATCATAACCGCCGCGGTCGCGCGGGGCGATGCCGTGGCGGACGAGCGACCGGCGAGATCGTCAATCAGCGGCGGGATCGAGCCGTCCGATCGATCGGGCGGTTGGGGCGGAGCGCGGCGCCGCAGCAAAACGCGGACGCTCGCGCCCGACTTCCTCCACTCTCCGCGTGTACGCGACCTTCTCGCGGGCGTTTCTCATGAAGAAGAGCGCTCGATCTTGGGCCCCGTTTTGTGTTGCCTTCCGGTCATCGCGGGCGCAAACAAGCGGTTTACAACGACTGCTTCTTCTTTGGGATTGCCGAGGGTCCAAGTTCTCACCTTGTGCTCGCATCTTTTGGGGGCTCGCCCGTGTCCATCACTCGCTCCTTTTTTCGTTCACGCAGACGCGCGTTGATCGTTGATGTTGTTGTTTACTTCTCGTCGCCGTCGGCTGCGAAACGTCAATCGCCGCCGCGCCCGTCTGTCGCCGGTTTCCGCCACCCGCGAGTGTGTTTTTCTCATCTGTTTTGTTGATAAAACGAAGAGACGAGAATGTTTCTCCCGTCGCTCGTTGGCGGTCGCCCCTCCGGCCTCGACGTTTAAAAAGCAGAAGCGGGGCGGGCGCACGGCGGCGGATTGTTTTCGTCGATCGTCGCGTTCGCCCGCACGGGTCGCCGGCCGCCCGCCCGCCTTCCGTTCGTCCTCGCGGCGACCAGTCGCACCGCCGGTTCGTCGCGGACGGGACGAAAAGCAACGCTCGTCGGCTCGCTTTCGAATTCATTTGCGGGCGGCGGCTTCAAATGAGGTTGCACGGAACATTGGGAGCTTTATTATGTGTTGTGTCCATCGCTCGTGTTCTTGTTCGTGTTCTATACCATCGATTTCTTTTGTTCGAGCCCCACTATCTCATCGAGCTCGTACATCAATGGATTGCTTTCAGGAACGGTACCCCCACCCTACTCACTCACCCACTCACTTCCGCTCAACGACCTCATTTCTCCGCTCCATTCGACTCCAATCCCAAGAACTCATCAACCGCACGCCCGCAGGATGTCGCAAGTGAACGTTTCGCCCAACTCGCCGCTGCACGACGCCGCCAACGACCGCTGGGCCGAGTTCTATTCGCATCGGCCGCAGCTGCTGCCGCTGAAGACGGCGATGCGGAGCAACGCGTCGAGCACCTCGTCCTTCCGCTCCGACTTCCGCACGCCGCGCACGCCCGTCCGCTTCGCCGACCCGCTCACCGAAGTGTTCGGCCCCCAGTCGGCCGGCTTCTTCCCGGCGGACGCCCGCGCCGGCGGCCCGCGGATTTGCTCCGAGCTGAGCGTCGGCGCCAAGAACAGCGTCAAACAAGTGAGTTCCCATCGAAAGCAGACGGCGATCATCGTGCGATTGCAGGTGGACTACCGCGTGCCCGACCGAAGCCGCCCGCTGGAGGTGCGCGTCGCCAACCGCTCGCTGTGGATCGACCCGAAGGCCGCCAAGGAGTTCTCGCCTCAAATTTCCGCCTTCCTCCTCCGCGAGTACACCGCCGGCCATCGCTCCGCCGTGGAGCCGAAGCTCGACCTCAACTACGACGACGTGCTCGAGGCGGTCCGCGCGTGCTGCCCCACCGAAATGGGCCTCTTCGCCACGCCCGTCACTGGTGAGTTCTTTGGAACGATTGGGGACTTCTGGGGTCGAATTCGAACTAGTGATTTTGTTCGTGTTTGTGTTCAAAGTTCACTCGGGGTGCGAAACGCAAACCGGAATTCGGCGAGTTGTTTTGGCGGGCGGGCGCGTCGCTTTTGGAGGCGCCCGTGATTAATCGGCGTGTTTACTTCGAAAGCACCCGTTTGTGTGAGAGCTTCGAGTGGATTTGGTTTGGTTTATGTGAAAAGGATGAGTCGCACGTGAGAAACATGCTGATAGAAGGGAAAGTTCTCTTTCGTTCCCAGGGGATCAAATCATCCAACTGCCTTCCAACATTCGTCTCCTACTGCATCGATTAATCGTCCCTTCTTTCAGCGAAAACCTTCTCGACGCTCGCCCGGATGTCGCGCCAGTTCCAAGTGGAGAAGCTGAAGCAGGCCTGCGAGCTGTTCGTCGCCCGTGTGCCGTTGAAGGCGGACGAGATGAGCGCGGCGTTCGCGGCCGGGATGCTCAACGACGCGTTCAAGTACGGCCTCAGCCTCCGCTCGAAGGTCCGCCTGCTGCAAGGCGTGGTCGGGCTGCACGAGAGCGAACGCCGCGACCCGACGACCAAAGCGCCCGTGCACGACGCGAAGAACGTGGACATTCTGCCCGTCATCAACAATCTCATCGAGGCCGCCATCGAAGAGTGAGTTCCTTCCACGTCCTCCTTCCACTCATTCCTTTCGTTTGCAGACACAAACTCGGCCGTCTCGGGCACTCCGAACTGCTCAACGAGGCCCGTCTGAAGATCCCCTGCCGCGTGTGTCGAAGCGAGTGTAACAGCGGCTCGTTCTCGCCCACCGAGGCCGTCCTTCAAGTTTGCAATCGATGCCGCCACACCACCTGCCGCCAGTGCGCCTCGCTGCCGTGCGCGTCGCTGGTCGAGGAGTTCATGGAGAAGTTCGCCAAGGACTACGCGGGCAACTGAGCGAGCGAGTGGTGGACATTCCTCTTTACTTCACTTCGCTCACTCACTCCATCGATTCACTTCCTTTTTTGATGTTCTCATTCCGTTTTCCCGTTTGCTCCGTCCCAAATTGTACACACAACCCAATTATTTTGCGCTAATCTGATTTGTACAGAGAATTCGACGCAAATAAAGTCATTTGACTTACTCACGATCGGTACTCGTCGTTTATTCTACAGAAAGAATAGGTAGCTTAAAGCGATGGCACGATCAACTGTTCACGAAATCGATTTCTTTGCTCTAAAGAATCGAATGAACAACGAAGGTTCGTCGTAGAGGACTCACGAATTCCACCCGAAAAGCGGGATGAGTGGCCGGACGTCCGTTTCGTTCCACCCGCATCTCAACGGTTGTGCTCAACGACCCCCAGCCTTTTCGCTCGTACTCAACGCGGCAGTCCCGTTGGATGGGCTGCTCGTCGTTCGCGCGGTACATGTGCTCGCCGTCGATGCGAACGGTCAGCGGAAGGTGTCCGCCCGGATGAAGCGATGAGTTCACTGAAGAGCTAATCGATTAAACATTGTTTCGTGGGTCGCGGGACAAATTCCGTGCAAACTCCTCTCGTTTCATCGCGTTCTGATTGAATAAACATGAGCACTTGCCTTGTCGAATGTAAACGACGGGCTCATACTGCTGATGGCCGTACGGGAGCCACTCGTGCGTGCTGGCCGGCTCCATTTCGAAGTCCAAGTCAAACGGGCAGCTTCCAATCGTCAACGTAATCTGAAGCATGCAATGCGGAGAAGAACGAAAGGGAATGTTTACGTTGATTTTGGAGTTCGCGGGATCGACAGTCGCGTTCGGCGCGGCAAAAGTGAGCGTGAATTTTGGCTTCACCATTCGAATCCGGGCTGCCGAGTGTGCGCAACGACCAAAGAGAACCCTAAAGCAATCGATCGTTAAATGAATTCAAGAAGTGAAGCTCACACTGGTGACTTCTGAACGCATTTGACGGACTCCAACTGCGCGACTTTCGCGAAGTCCACCTGCTTTCCGGCGGCGAACGAAGCGAGCAAGAGAACGGAAAGAGCGGTTCGTGCGAGCATTCCGCACTCCACTCGACGAACGGCGAGCTGAACGAACGAAAATCGAGTGGAAACTCCCGGACGAACGCGCACGTCGTGACTCGCCCGCCCGATCGCCGCGGGGATTAGCGGCTGAAAGTGAAAGCGGGCGGAAAGAACAGCGGAGAAATCGGAGAAATTCGGAGGAGAGCGGGGCGAACAGGCGAAACGAGGTCGAAATGTGGGGAGTTGATCCGAACGTCAAAAGGATGAACTGGAGTTCAAGTGCAGAAGAACGTCAGGGCTTGAAGAAACAGTATTCTAAAGAAAATCAATCGATTTGCAACACGGAAAGCGAGCAAAAGAGCAACGGAAAGAACGACATCCCTTTTCATCGCCATCCAAAACGAGCCGCTCAGAAAGGTGACTCGCTCCGTCGTCTGACGCACGCATTCCGTCCGCTTTCCCGCTCGATCAAACAGAGCGAACAAGCGAGCGAACGTATAGCTCGTTTCGTCCCTCGGGGGCTCGTGTTCACTTGTTCACCTCTGTTCTTCGCCCCGTTCCGTTCCTCGTTCACGTCGATTCGGACCTTCGTCCTTTTCGGCGCCGTGAGTCAGAAAGAAGCTGTCACTGCTTGTTAGCATTTAACTTTTCAACAACAAAAAGGCGAGCAAGAACTTCAACAGCGTTCGCTAATGGTTGAATCGTCGAAAAATCGATTGACTGGTGCTTTCAGCAGACCTACCGTGCTGTGCCCGCGTTCACTTTTCGTTACCTACAGCATTTCAGAGGAGCGAAACGGTGCGATTGGTCCAGCAGCTGGCGTACTTCGATCGTTTCGCCTCACTCCCACCCTCTCTTCCGGCTGCTTTGTTTGTTGTTTGCTCCCGTCTGCTCTTCCGCTTGAACTCGGAGCAGAGCGCTCTGGAGTTCAACTGTGCATCGTAGCCGGCCGGCCGCCCGCCGGAAACCATTCGGTTCGCTTTCGCTTTGATGATCGAAACTCCAAAGCCATACGAGGGCGACGAAGTTTGAAACGAAGGAATGGAGGCGTTCAGCCGCTTTGTTCTCTCTACCGTACGGCCTTCAACAAGGGCAAAAGATCGTTTCGTCATGAATGCGAAGATCGAAAAGCCGGCTACACAACGACCGTAAGCAAGAAAGACGCAAAGAACAAAGCACATGCAGAAGATTGGACTTTCGGTCGCTAATCAACGCCTGACGACACAGACGGAAGCCATCACTAATGCGGAGCTACGATTCGTGCTCAGCGCATTAGGATCGCCGCTTATTCAAAGAACGCGCTTGGATTGAAGGAAGTAGATGCCAAAGGGCTGGAAGATGCCCTCTAATTTGGGGAATGTGGTTCAGTTTGTGTACTCCAAGCCTAGAACGTTGTTATCGATTTGCGGCTTGCGGTAAGGGGACTCTGTTTTCGATACCAGCATGCGTTAGGCTTGCTTTCGTAGTTCGCTTAACGAACGAGAAGCCGAAGATTTGTGCACAACAAAGAAACGAGCAGTCGCCGCGGAAGTCAAGAATCATCGTGAACTGTCGATCGCCTCGGGTCGCAACAATTGACCCCGCGAATTTGCGTTTTAATCGCCGCCCAAAAGACGAACGAGCGGCTGGAATCCGCCGCCCACCCGCCGGAAATCGCGGCGGATTGCGGACAAAAGAGCCGCTGGAATCCGCCGATTTGGAGAAGTCGAGCCGATCGGAATGCCGTCGAGTGAAAACGAAAGTCGAGTAAGGGCGATCACGAGCGGAATGTCGAGTTCTTGCTGCCGCCTTTCCTGTGTGCTCATTGAACAAAACTGATCACGGAGCATGATCTCCGCTTCGTTGGTTGATCCCCAACATGTTTTCATCGCCTGTAGCTTATGTGCAGGATTCGTTGGGAAGTGATCAGAGCGCCCGTTCGGGCTGCACAGGCCACGTGCAGCTTCCGGCCGCCGAACGTCCGGGATTCCAATCGAATGGCGAGTGCGGGCATTCGCGGTGAGTTTGCGCAGCCGCCAAAGTTCTCGTCGAAGCGAGCAGAAGCTGGAGAACGCGGAGGGGAGGACAGCAACGAATGCTGGACTTTTTGTCCCGTGGACTCTCGCCGAATGTTTTCTTTTGTTGATGACCGCCGGCTGTTTGCCGCGCGATCGGCGGGGCGATCGGCCGTCCGGCGAGCCACCAGCCGGCCGGCCGGCTGTCCAAACGGCGCCCTCCGGGCGGCAATCAAGGCGGCCGTTCGGGTTTGTTCGTCCACCTGCCGGCCGTCCAGAAGAACGATGTTCGTTTGCGCAGGAGGCGGTCGACCGGTCGGCAAGCGCGAACTTCTTCCCGCTTTTCCATCGAAACTTCACAAACTTCGGGTCGAAAGCAAGGCGGCCGGAAGCGCCGAACGATTCGCGGAGGAAAGCGGGCCCGGCGGGTGGATCCGAGACAAAGGAAGCGGGTGCAACGCCCCGCCCTCCACCGTTCGCCGGCCGCTTCAAGCTTCCGGTTGGACGCCCGAACGTTTTGCTGGAGTCGCCGTTCACTTTTCGCGTTCGTTTGCTCACAAACCTCACTTCGGCGCGTATAAAAGCCGCTAACTATCGGCATTCGACGACCACTCGTCCACTGCCCGCTGCTGCGACTTGTGCACTTGTTTTTGATGACAAAAACTGCTTTCTTTTTGTACCTCCCTCCTTTCAAACTCGTTCGTTTCCGCTACGATTCTTTTCCGTTCGTATTTTCGTGTGTTTTGTGTCCGAATTGCTGTCGAATGCGAGAAGATTCCTCCGAATTCTCAGAAGAAGTCGCCGCAAATGGAAGACGGGCGGGTGGCAGAGAACGTCAACAAGAAAAAGCTTTGAGTAAGGGAGGAAAGGAAGTAAGATTACGGTCTTATTTTGAGGAAAAAGTAGACAAGAAACGGGAAGACAAACTGATTACCGGAATAAGGAAGCAATGATGTCTTTTTTGAGTCAGGGGGTAAAGTCAGTTGTCCAGAGTCTTTGCGTTCTCTTTTAGCCGACGGAGGTCACTTTCACTCGCTCATTCACTCATTAATTCGATCGTTAATCCACTCGTAATCCGCCGATCACCGCCGCTTCGCCTGTGAATTCGACGATCGCGAACTGCTCGGAAGATTCGTAACGAGCGAGTGAAAGCGAGAGTCATGAGCGCTTGCTGCGATCCCAGTGCAATCGATCGATCGGAGTGCCCGCCGTCAATCTAACCGGAGATCACGACTTTCGAACGAAGTCGACGGCATTTCGCCGAGCCGCCGCTTTCTGCGAGCGACTCCACGGGATTCCGCCGCTTTCCTCCGGCTTCCTGTCAACTTTGATTCAAATTTGTTTGCTGAAGTTCAGTGCGCATGCGTAAAGGAACCAGACATTCCACCGCTAGAAAAGAGGAGTGTGATCTGAGGATTCGATCTGCAGGAGGGTTGATCGCGTGACTGTTCTGACAAGGGGAGGCCTTCAGTTGTCACTGGCCGTACGAAGCGAGACCGGGCTCATTTTGTAGATCTCCGCGCGAGGAACAAAAGTCATTACTACCATTTTTGCTCAAACCGCCGTTCCAAGGAGCTACAGGCCGCCAAAGCTCGCTATTTTTGACCGCTTGGTCCCCCCTGTGGTCCGTGTTTTTCTCCGTCCAAAACGCCCTTCGGCTCTTGGCTAAAGTTTTCATGACATCACCGTTGTGTCGCCGTGGCCGAGTGGCGAAGGCGGTTGACTTGCACGCTGGTTCGATTTTTGCGTTTTTGAACGTGTGTTTTTTGCCAATTCCTTCTTTCTGATCATTATTTTTGTTTCTAAACGATCTAGTTTGATGAGACGAATCGATTAATGCCAAAATCTCGAAGATGAAATTTTAGACCAAAATCGTCGATGCACCCCCTTTGGTCGCGGATTTTGGCCGATGGAAGGGCTCGTTTGAACGGGAAAACGGATACCAAATGAGACGCTTTTTGGCATGCGGCTTCTACTCGATCAGACAAACCTATTTGCAAAAGAATCCGCCGAACAAATCGATCACATACGGCTTCAAACGCACTGACCCCTCCACTGGGGCTGGTGAGTGACGGCTGCCAAAAAGAATACGAATATAAGTTTTACATTCTAGTTTTGCGTTAGAAGTGATCAAAACAAGCAGAACGCACGGAATACCACGTTGTTTTGCCAGAAATGCAGAAGAAATTTCGTCCGACCCTGGGGTCCCCCCTGTGGTCGTTCAGTAAATCGACCTTTGGCGGGCTGTAGCTCCCTGGAACGGCGGTTTGAGCAAAAATGGTAGTAGTAACTTTTGTTTGTCTCGCCGAGATCTACAAAATGAGCCAGGTCTCGCTTCATATGGCCAGTGACAACTGAAGGCCTCCCCTTGTGAGTTGATCTCTTCTTTCACTGAACGTGTAGCTCGTGGGTGGTCCCCTTGTGTTTCGCTCTTTCATTTACTTCTCGAATCGTTCCTCGTGACACGAGCTAAAGGGCACGAGTCAACAGCCAGTTCGGGGAGCTCAACTCGTACTTTCGAATTCGAAGAAAGCCGATTGACTTCGACCTCGAGTTCGTTCGCGGGCACGCGACTTCAAAACAAGCGGCTTCTAGTTTCTGCTTTCCTCCCACCTCGCTGGGGTTGTTTTGGATACTTTGAACAGATTAATCAATCCTTGAAGCAGAGTACAATTGGGGTGGGTTGGAGCTCTCGTAAGTGTAGCTGACCTAATTGACCTTGTTTCAAGTAAACAGCAGTACGGTCAAAGAGTCATCTGCTGTGTGAAAAGGACATAAATCTGGTCGATTGAAGGCCGTTGATACCGCTGCTCTGTTTCACCATCTGAACAAGCGGTTTCTTCTGCGGCCAACTGTCTTCTGCCCGTGGAGGTCCAGGTGTTCAGTGGAGCTCGCGGAAGTAGAGGCTTCAAATCCGCGATCGGAAGCAGCAGAGATCCACCGGCCGTTTGGTTCGGCCGGAGCATCGGACATCACACGGCGATGAGTGGCGGCGGCCGGCTTTTGTGTTCCAAAAGGGCGCTTTCTGGGCGGCGAGAGCCAAACATCCGCCGGCATCCGCTCGGAGGCGACACAAAACTACCGTCTTCCGCTCACTTGTGCCCTGCGAATCGTGTGGTTTCGAGTTCGTTGCTGGAAATTTTGTGTGGGAGCACGTGGCGGAAGGAAAGACGTTGGTCGATTGGGAGAACGCGGGGATCAAGCCCAACACCCGACCCCACAAGCTTCTTCTTTTTGCCGAGCTCGCCGGAAGCACAAGTCGTCGCAAAAAGCAGTCTGCATTACGAAAGCGGCCGCAAAGAACGCAGACGTGACGTCCCGACAAGCGCCTACAATCGGGAACATTTTTGGACGACCGTAGCGAACGACGAGAGCCGACATTCGACAAAACGGGACGAGAAGCGAGTGGATTCTCCGGTTGCTGCAAGCCCCACTTCCCGTCTTTGCGCTTGCACAATCCGGGGCTCGTTTACTCACTCCATTTGCGCGCATCTCGTTTTCTTTTCGATTGCGCGCGCCGTTCGATCGACCGACAAACGAGCTCCTGCGCGTGGATTTTTGTTTGATCAACGTGAGCTCCGCGGCGTGTTCCTCTTTTCTTGCGCGTCGTCGTTTTTAATTGACAGAAGAGCTCCTCGTCGTCGCGCAACGATCCGCGCGCACGTGCCGCCGCTTTCGCCACCGCCGCGCCGTCCACTCGCTTTTTTGCGCCACGCAGAAGCGCGCGGATCGTCTTGCGGCGACAATAGCGAGCGGCGGGCTCCCATTCACGCGATTGGCGGCTAATTTCATTCGCACTTACGCGACGAAAACGCACTCGGCGCAACAAACGAACGACCGGCGGCGCGGCTCGATTGTTTTTGAATGAGCTCATCGACGGCGCCGCCACGTGCGTGCGGATATGCGCGCGGGCACTTCGCTCCTCGCTTCGGCTTTGGATCCAAGGCACGCGTGGAGGTCCACGATTGTTGGTGTTTGCACGTGGAGACTGTTTTTGATCTCCCGCACTTTCGTCCTTTGCCCGCCACTCATCGGCCGTTCATTTATGCTTCTGTTCCGCGGGCCTCCGGGTTGTTTTCGCAGCCGCTCGGTTTTTGTAAGCGGGGTAACCTTTCCGTTCACTTGACGCTCGGCGCTTCTGCAGCTGCACTCCGTTTGCACGGAAAATGGATCGAACGAATCGCGGGGCTTCAATCGACGTTTGATCGCCGGTTGGAGTTTTTGAATCAAGCGTCTGCGCGAGCGTGAACGGTCGCGTGTGCCTCTCGTGCTGATTGCTCGACGGGAAACAAACAAAAGTTTTGCCGACCAAAACGAACGGGCTTCGGGCGCCGCTAATCAAACAGCGCGCAGCGAACGGCGGCAATTTTCATCTTTTGCGTCATCGGTCGAAAAGTCGCAATTTTTGTTCTCGTTTTCTGCTCTTCGGTCTCTTGCAACCGAACAGCGCTGCAAGCTTTGCTTTGTTCGATGTGTCCACGCTTCTTCTCTGCTGTAGCACGCGGCTTTGCAAGTGGACGAAAATAATTGACTGCTTTTGAACGGGGGCTGCAGATGACGGCCAACCGGTCGATTCTTCTTGAAGCCCACCCCTCCAACCTTCTTTATTCGATTTCTACCGTACCGCCCTCCTTCCGTTGTTGCGCGAAATGTCACGAGTCGTCTTGCGGCCCAAGTCCCATGTGTTCCACGTTTCAAATACAAAAACCCACCGTGTTTTGCTGCAAACAAGCAATCAACACTCCAAAGCCCCCGCTCGAAGTCGCGGCGCGCAGTTGGACTGTCGCCCGCGAGCACGTGGCCGCTTGTTTGTGGAGGAGGTCGAGATCAGTGGGGTCAATACGAGCAGCAAGTGGTCTGCGGGTCAAACAACGTGCGGAGGACGCAGACATCTCGCAGCTTCAACGAGATCGCATGATCAAGTCGATGCCCGGCCCATCAATCGTACCTTTCACTTTTCCTCGTCCACTTACAGAATGTCGTCCCTAACCTATGAACCGGAAATTGCGTAGACACTCAAAATACACGGCGGCCAGACCGCCCGAATGCCAATTGTTTGTACAAAACCTGGGCCGACGAGTTGGACGCTGGCCGGTGAGCGGAATCCACAATGCGGACGGAGACCGAGCGGGCTCTTGGCCTCGTTGACGAGAGTGTTGAAGATTGAAGAAGCTTGCGTTAGCGAAGACTGCAAACCATGAAGCTGCGATCAGCTGCCCTCAGCCTTCGCACCACACCTCTCTTTCCTCTGCCTTCTGTCGGTTTGGTCGCTGACGCTCCCGTCCGACTCATCTCCTTCCGCTTCCCTTTCGCTTTGTAGCCATCTTCGTCACGACTCAAACCAGAGCGCAAGAGATGTTCCTTCCGCCTTGCCTACACCCCGCGTACCGAATTTGTGGTTAAACCGAACGCCCGAAAAGCGTCTTCTGTGCTTCCTCTTCCTCCTCCGCTCGTGCCCACGTTAGAGTGCAGGTGAAGACAACGCATGAGAGTGTGCCCGGCGATTGGCTAGTCGATTCTGGCGTGTTGCAAATCCCTCTGATTGGCGCGGAATGCAACATTCCAGCGGCTTCTTCCTGCTGAACTCGGATTTGTTAGCCCCGTCTACGGCTACAATCGACTGGCCGCATTCCCGAGTCGATCGGCTACAAAGCGGCAGCAGGGAGCTCAGAGTACGCGGCGAATCCGAATGAAGACGGGCACTTGTGCGCGAGGATGCTTCCGTCTGCAACTGACTCATGTTTCGTGCGAATGTGAACTGCTTTTTGTATTCAGCCTAGCGCTATTGAGTTTTGCTTGCTCCGTTTTTAACACTAACTCTTCCGCTTCGTAAAGGCTGACTGGAGCCGAGTGTTCAACGAATGTACTCGTTTGGGTCGTCTCTTACGAACCACAATCCGCCAGACCGCTCCGACCCGCCCGACTGTACGAACCGCGAACGTCTGGCCGGTGACTCCGTTGATTACCGTACGCTTTTGAGATTGGGCGGGGTTGGTGGTCGCTTGATACGCCTTATTTACGTTCGTGCGTGCCATCCGCTCGATACGTGTCGCGTTCTACTCTCCGTCCGTCCTTTACTTTTCATGCTTTCAGTCCAGCGAGCATTGGGACGGTGGCCGTAATGATCGGGGCGGAACCCACGGGCGAACTCATCAACACGTCGACTCCGGAGGCGCTGGAACGCGACTTCAACGCGTGGCTGAAGGTGAGCAACAGAAAGGAGAGCAAGGGATCATTCGTGGTTGCAGGGCGAATTGATGACCGCACCGAGCACCCCGTACGGCGTCGAGACGGACGTCTTCTGCCCGCTGCCGCCGATTGACGAGCTCGCGCTGGGCGGCGGCGCGATGCAGTAGTCGCCGGTGGGCGGCGAGATCTTCCTCCCGCCGCCGCCGCTCCTCAATTTGAGTCGCGACACGAACGAGCTGCTTTCGGACGGCTTCAGCCCCGCGCCGTCGACCGTCTCGTCGATCACGTTCGGCTCCTCGCCGCACCAACACTTGAGCGGAGGGATGGACGGCGGGATCGGCGGCTGCACGAGTCACTTCTTCCAATTCCCGCCACAACACGAGGCGATCGGCGAGTTCGGAAAGATGCAGTCGGCGCCCTGCTTCCTCTACGGCTCGCCGCCCTCTCACCTCCTGTTCCCCAAACAAGAAGCCGGAACGGATGAGGAGGGAAAGACGACTAAAAAGAAGCCCACTCCGCGCAAGCTGTTGAACCGAACGGCGCGCAACTCCGGTGAGCTCTTGCTGTTGGAATTCGTCCTCCAAATGGGTGCTGGTGGCGGTGCGCGAGCGCGGAAGTTGGCGGCCGTGAAGAGACGTTCGTTTGCGTTTGCTTCTTCTTCCACCTGTCTGCTTTCTTTTGATTTGGTTACGCGTACTAGCAGCTTCCTTCTGTTCTTACACCCTCCTCGTCAATACTCTCCTTCATCGACTCTGATTGCAGGCACAAATCAACTCGGGAGAACGTACAACCCGGGCCTTCCGCTCTCGCTGGACGAACGGCAGCACATCATCAACCTGTTCTCGGCCGGCTGGAAGATTTGTGATATCAGCAAGACGCTCCAGATTACGCACTCGTGCGTCAGCAAAATATTAAACAGGTACGGCGGCAAGGTCTGTCTCCGGCCAGTGGACTGCTCACTCACTTCCTCGTTGCAGATTCCGAGTCACCGGCGACGTGCGACCCAAAGACGCGAAAGAAAGTCGGCTGGAGTCGCCGTTGGTCAAGGCGATTCGTGAGTACCGGCGGCGGTTCGGGATGGTGCGCCAGTCGGAGATTCGCGACCAGCTGATTCGCGACAACCTCTTCACGCCCGCCACTGCCCCGTCCCGCTCTTCGATCAACCAGTGAGTGCGGGGTGGATGGAATCGAACGATCGCTTTGTTTGCAGCATTCTCCGCACCAAATTGGACGTTCGGGTCAAGAAATCCGAGCGTCTGTGATCACAACACATTCCTTAAGCCTCTAGATCACCTTTGCTTTAATTTTTCTTCTATTTATCCCCGTATTTATTGGTTGTAAACTGTGCAATGGCTATCTATTCCGAGTATTCTCCCACCGTTTGCCCGCCCATCTCTCTTCCGTTCCGTTTTGTCCGCTGATTGCCAATTCGAAGCAGCACGAACTCATTTGTTTTGCGGCAGAAACGTTTTGTATTTCTCGTCGTTTCGCCCCACTTGATTGCTCCCGCTAAACTCTTCGGTTTGTAGGGCCGTCCTTTGCATTCGTCCATCCAATCCTCCTGCTTGGGTTCCGTCGAATAAAGTATTCGATTGTTGCCGCAATGACGACAAACACGAGAAGGATTGACGCTAGGGATTGAAATGAAGCTTTAATTCGACCGTTAATTCTCCTCGTCCACACGCAATCAATCTACCCAACACACCGGTCTTTAGAGTCCGTAACGACTGAACTTGAAGAAAGTGGAGAAAGCGTTTCGGAATTTCGTCCAGTCGGCCGGCGCGAAGTTGGCGGCGACGCGGGTAAAAATTGTGTTCACGCGTTTGCCCGAGAGGAACTGAACGGAAAGAAGCAATCATTGATTGAATGCTTGAGAGAACGCACCGAATTGACGAGTCGAAACTGCTCCTTCCACACGACCGCCGGCTTCAGCCCACGCCCTTGGTTCTGCTTGCTGAAGGCGCACAGTTGGGCGTAGAAGGGGCCCAAATTGTTGGACATGACGGTCATCAGCGTGTTCACGGCGGCGGTCAGCTTCGAAGCGCCCATCGTGAAGATCAGTGTGGTCGCCTTCGCCAACACCGCCGAGTACTGCGCGGAGGTCAGTTGGGCCATCGCCGTGTTCACGAGGTCGCTCTTCACCGTCGCGAAATCCTTCTGCGCGTACACGTCCGTCGCGATCACGTTGCAGATCTGCAAAAAGACGGCATTCTGTTGCTTGTTCGCCCAAAAAATCTTTGGATTGCAAAAGAGTTGTGGGCTCAACCGCGATTCGAACGCGGGACTTCTCGCACCCGAAGCGAGAATCATACCCCTAGACCATTGAGCCACGTTGGAGGAATGCGGAATTGGGCTTAAGCGAGTGACTGTTTCGTTTTGTGTGCAAACCGGCCAGCTGCGTCTTGTGACCTCACAATGTGATCAAACCTTTCGAAAGTTGAAACCGAGGGTTTGCAATCAAGAGACCGGCAACAAAAAGCACACAAAATTCTGGGATTTGCTCACTCATCCTCTTCCTGCTCATTCCGCTCGCTTACCGCGTTGTACTGTGAGTACGCCAAGTAGTTGCTGATCATGTTGGTCAACCGCTTGATCGTGATGTTCTGATTGGCCGACGGGTAGGGTTGAGCAGAAGCCGACGGGAGAGCGAAGAAGAATACGAACACGAGGGCGAAGGCCACGGATTGCGGAGAAACGGCCGCCATCTTGCTGCGCGAAGCAGAGCAGACGATCGAGTGGCGAGAATCACGTCGATTGAGTGGGTTGCCGCTCAAATTTTCTCGTTTTATTCCGCCCAACCAATTGGTTGCGAACATTCCGCGAACGTCCGTCCGAGATCATCCGCCCGCTCGGTTTTAATTGCCGCCCGTTCAGTCGAGCTGTCCGCTTACTTCCTTCCGTTTCAAGCGGAAACTCCCGCCCGAAATCCCGCCGGTGCACTCGCGCCGTTTCCTTCCGCGAACCACCCAGCTCGTTCGATCGTGCGAGCGGATTAACGAGACGAACCTCCGTTTTAATTGGCGCCTCGTTCCGCGTGCACTCCAGCGAAACATTCTTCGTTCTATTGGGGTGTCCAAAAAGTTTCTTTCTCGATCGGCCGAGCGGTCGGGAGCGGTTGGATCCGAAATGAAGCTGGTCGTTTATGCAAGACTCAATTACGATCGTCGCCGTCGAACGCAATGGCTTGCTCCCAGCGATCCACCAACTTCTCGATGCTTTGCTTGAAGAAGTCACCGTCCCGCATCTCCGACTCAATGAACTGCTGGACGCCGGCCCGCACCTCCTCGGCGGCTCCGAATTTCTGGCCTCTCAATCAGTACATGAGCGAAGGTGTTGTACCAAGCGCGTGCGGTGGGTGGGGACTTCTTCGTGTCGTAGAGCTCTCGAATTTTGGCCGCCGCATCGAAGCAGAGATCGCCTTGTAGCCACTGGAAGTGGAGCAGCAAACGAACCTGCTCGCGCTTCAAACGCATCTTCGAAAATGAACCGAGCGCGACGGTTTCATTTCGGACCCGAATCACTTCGACTGTTCGGCCGATCGAGAAAGAAACTTTTTGGACACCCCAATATGTTGCACGTGCACTTTTCGTTACTGTTGGTGAGGGTGAAGATCGATTGCACCAATGCAGTTAAGAACTAGCAAAAGGAACTCGTAATCGAAAAGGCGCTCAATGGTCACGTCTCACTCAATCCTTCGACTCAAACAAACAAAGCACGTGTCGTTTCTGCGGATAACAACAGCCGTGAGAAAAGAGTGACCAGAGAACAAGGTGAGCGAGCGAGCAGCTGTGACCACTCCGCTCTGTTCGCTCCATTGATGTTATCCGCTCGTCCATCTCAAACAAAGAAGCAAAAGATAGAAAGAACGAGCTGCTCTTTTGGATCGCCGAGTGCATTCGCTTTGTTGTTCGCAGTTGAGAGCTTCCGGAAAGCCGCAAAAAAGAACGTGAACTCTTTGGATTGATGGAAAGAAGCGTGCGAAGGATGAAAGTAAAAACGATCCCTCTTCGTTCGTCTCCCGCCTCGTCGCGAACGCATCCGCCGCCCACTCGCTCTGCACGCCGCCGTCCGATCGCCCGTCTTCCGCTCATCCGCGAGGCGAAGATGACGAGTGGAGCGAGTGGACGGAAGGAAGAAACCAGTTCTCTCCGCCCCTCTGTTTTCTTTCCGTCTTCTGCTTTGTTTGCTGCTGCGGCTTTTCTTGTCGCTCGTCATTCAAGGATGAGGATAGTGTGCAGGATGCACGTGTTTTGTAGCTCACAGTCGACGATCAGGGAAGATAGAGGTGCTAGCTGCTTCTTTTGTAACTCTCTTTTCACTCAACGCCTCGTTTGAGCCGCGGTTATACGCGTCGATCGTTCACGAGCCACTCCTTCACCTACCGTTTACTTTTTGCAGACAAGAATGCGCTCGCTATTCGTTTTGCTCTCAACGGTTCTCCTCGTTGGGGCGTTGAAGATCGACGACGACCTAGAACTGGACCTCGAGCTCATCAAACACCAGCCCTGTGTCTACAAGCCGGGTACTCCGCTCTCATTGTTCATGCATTCAATTATTCACTTGTAGACAAGTCGAAGTGGGAGCGGAAGCTGGAGTTCGAGCCGGGCACCGACAAGTCGGGGCCGAAGTTGGTGCCGAAGGCGGGCACCGACTCGTGCTACTCGATCGGCGGCAAGGTCCAAGTGTTCCAGCAGTTCAAGGGCGAGTTCTCCATCTACCTGGAGCTTCGCTCGACCGCCAGCAAGACGCAAGTGCCCGAGAGCTGCCAGAAGCAACGACCGGACGGGTGCGGAGGCTTCGGCTCGTGGTTCGTCCTCTTCCGCCTTCTATTCGAATGGCTTGCAGTTTGTACTGCAACGCGTGCAAGACGCTGGCTGAAAGCAAGGGCGTTCAGGCGCAATTGCTGTTAGACGGCCAACCGATCAACTGCGGCGACTCGCTCGAGCCGGGCGTTTAGTGAGTTCACTCAAGAAACACCACTTTTTTTTATCTCTCCTTGTTCAGCGACAACCTCGAGCTGGTCTTCTGCCTGCCCGGTATTGAGGACATTCTCCAGAGCCAAGGGTTGAGCCGCGAGTCGTTCAAGAGCCTCGTCCAGTCCGAGGTCGTCCACTCACTTTTTTCTTCTTTTGATCGTCGCTTGTTTGCAGGACGGAAAGGCGCTCCGTTCGATGGGCATCTTCGCGACGGTCTACGTGTTCGACACGGACGTCAGCCGCAAGATGGCCGTCCAGCAGAAGATTGAAGCCGCCTATCGCAAGGACACGCGCTCCTTCTTCCAAAACGAGCCGCTCCCGCCGGAGAAGTACTGGGCGATGCCTTTCAATCTGATGATCAAGGAGAAGCGGACATTTGTGGCGTGCCACAAGATCTACTCGAATCTTCTGATCAAACAGAACAACGCCGAGGAATAACTCTACCTTCTATTGCTTCCATTTTTCGCTAATAAACTGACGAATAGGTCGATGTTCTTTCGTTTCTTACCGGTCTAGAAAACGAAATTATTCGAAACAAGGGTGTTTTTTCGCCGTTCGCTTAGTGCTGGAGCAATTGGACGGCGAGATGCCCGAAGCGGTGAGCGTTCCGTTCATCCCTCCACTTACGGCTGCTTTCTGCTTCCAGGTGGCTCCGAAGGACGTCCACTCGATTGCCGAGCTGCTCGTGAAGATCGAGCCGGAAAGCGACGGCGACGTGGAGCTCCTCCCGGTCCTCGGCCGCAAGCGAAAGGCGGCCGCCGAAAAGCAGCCGGCCGCCCAGTCGGAGGAGAAGAAGCGGCGCCTTCGTGCGCTGTTCGGCCGCCGGTTCGTGATCGCCATTCCGCCGAACGAATGGCGCGACGAGCCCGTCGAGGAGTTGGTGCGGCCGGCAGCCGAGTACTGCGTTTAGAAGTTTGTTGTTGTGTTCAATCCATTCTTTTCATTTGCTGTCTGGTGCTGTTTCTTGTGTCTTCCCCCGCATCTAACCAGTCGTAGTTGTTCCCGCGTTACTCACCGTCGAATAAACACTCGATCCACACCGACGGAAGGAAAGGCGGCTCAAAGAACACGACCATTGCGCAAAAGCGCTTTTCGTTTAATTTTAGTCGGCCTCCTTGTGCGAGTGTGTTGAAGGCCGAAAAGTATTTAATCGTTTGCCGGTGGTTCTCTTCGTTCCGCTCGCGACAAACCGTTTCGCTCGTTCATAGATGGCGCGTCGAGCGGGAGAAAGCGAGCGGCCGATCTATCGCATAGATCGTGCTCGTTGCGGACTCCGAAAGGCGAGTGGATCGGCCGGCTTTATTCCGCTTCCCGCCCATCTGCGAGTGCCGCGCCGCGCTGGTCGCCGGCCAGCAGTTGGCAGAGAGCGCGCGCGGAGGGCGGCGGCGGAAAATGTGACCCCGAGACGCCGAGTGCGCGTGCGAGCCAACCGGCCGGCGCGGATCGCCGCTTTCCGCCGCCACTCGCGCGACGCGGCGGGCAGCGGCGGGCGCGTTCGGGCGGGATTCTTGCCGCCTGCCTCTCCGAATTCAACTCCTCTCGTTTGCAGGCGGCGGACGGATTGAACGGAGTCGCCGATCGGGCGTGTTGGACGGCCATCTGGTGGGATCTTGGATGGAACGTCGAAGACAGAGACGAGTCGACGGAATTCGAGTGGATTTGGTGCAGAAAGCGGTCGGTTTGCTGTTTCTCGCTTGTTTTTTTGCGTTGCATGCGAGTTTAGAAGGTGGAAGCGTCTGAAACGAACAGAAAGGAAGCGTGGGGGCAACCAAAAACCAATGCAAATGGTGGTCACGGAATAAAACGCTGATTGTTTTGAAAGCAACACGTGAAAGAAATTGCAGCGTGCTATCGAACTTTTAAACCATCGATCGCCACTTGTTTACAATGCACGAATCTACAATACATGGCGGACGGAATTTATTCTCCCTTTAGCTTCTCAAACAAAAAATTAATCTCCTGTTCCTTTTATGCTTGTGTTTATACGTTTCTTTCGATGTCAGCAAGGATCAAAAGCGTGCTTGGTTAGACGGAAGTTATCGAACAAAACCAACATGACAGCTCTAGCTGTTCCAAAATAAACAGAACGTCAATGAGGTCTTAAAAACGAAACACGTTCTTGTTTTCGAACGTTCATTTTGACACAGAAACGCGAGAAAAATGGCCGGAATTTCCGAGTCCGTACTTCCGTTCAGCCAAACAGAAAGAAGTGGTCTCATGCTTTTGCTGGACTCTTACGAATTCATCGCTAAATATCCGGCATTGTGAAAGTTGACGATGCAATCTGTCCCATCGTACAAAAGATCTACTGAAAATGGGAATCGGAATTCCAGTCCTCAACAACTATTTCTTCTGGCAATGTTCGCCGCTGTCCATCCACGTGCATCAACGAACACAATTACTGCGAACCGACCTCCTCGTGAAGCCGACTCGATCATGACCCTGCGCGTTGAAATGAAACGGATGCTCCCAGTCTACACATTCTTCTTGGAATAACAAGCGTTGCGATACGCCTCGAACCCCGAAGGAAGAAGCTTGTTAGCATGACGCGGAATGAAAGCCGCAACTGAAACCACTTGTTCAATCCGAAGGATTGATTCAGTGAAAAACACTCAACGAAGAGAACGAAGAGCTTTGTCGATAGCAAAGCTGAAATGAATGCTGGACGTCCGATCAAAACGGACTGCTTTCGCACTTCCAGAACACGCCGCTCCAACGAATGGCCATCGTCTATAAACTCCACTTTCAAACAAGTGCAGTTGTGAACAATAATCATCGGACAATTTTGACAAGCTCGACGGAATTCCTGCCTCGCTGATGGCCCACATGCAACGAAAAAGAAGCCGACTGCCGGAAGCGTCTTTCATTCTCGAAAGTTGGAGGGATCTCGTGAGAAGAGGGGCGGCGGTGGCTCGTCCGGCATGCGGTCGGACTTCCCGTCAGGTCGGCGCCGCGTGCTGGTTCGACCCCTCGACCCGCTCGACGATCGACCCTTGGCGCGGGCGACCGTCTTTGGGGTGGTCGAGTTGTCAACCGGCGGCCGCTTCATCTTGATATAATTGGAGGAATGTGGTCTCACGGAATTTAGACGTTCAACGAAAGCTTCGCACTAAGAATCAACGGTTTCTACGTGCGTTGCAAGAAAGAAGAAGCGATTGAACAGAGGAAACATCAAGCGCTAGTCCTGAACGCGTCATAGTTGCTGCAAGAATTTTCAGAGAAATGATCACGTTTGAATTGTCAACACAGAAGTCATCCGTCTCTACGGAATTCGCCTCTAACTAAACGTTTCGTTACGTCGGTGTTTGAATACCCACTTGAAACGAAATACGGAATAATCGGTCGAAGGCAGCCGAGACGAACACAAGTGGACGGCTATTGCTGGTTGCTGCAAGGGCGACAGCTGAGCAAAAGAGTGCCAAACGTACGGCTCGACCACGTAAAAGATGCATTCAGTACTCGGAATACGAGCCCTTGCTGATCGTCGTTCGCTCAAACACACCGCTGAATGCAACGAAGAACAAAAAAATAAAAGCCTTGGACCAAAGACGACCATAAATAGTTCGAAAAGACACTGAAACGGTTAAACACGTCTTCGTCAAAGGATCGTTCGAAGCGGAATTTTGATGCTTGATTGACGCCGTTTCCAGTTTCAGACGCTTTACTAACCCAAAGTCGGAATAAAAGATCCCGACAAGCAGCAGGGTGCGCGTTTGTGTATGCCGGCTCTTAACATTGCGTTCAAATGGGGATTGGTTTACTGCAGCCGAACGAATCAAAATTGAGATAAAAGAAGTTGATTCGCTAATAAAACTAGAATTACGTTGACGCTTCTTTCACAATTACACCAAACTTAGAGTGGTCGGAATAAAGCAATGCGATGCTTAAAACCACCAACAAAGAAAGAAGAACCTCAAGCCTTCGGTCAACGCCCAAAAGAATCCGCCGACCTCCCAACTGATCAACGGCAACCGCTTCTATTCGACCACGTTCGAACGCTTAGCTGATTAACCACGAGACAGCCAACTCACTCGAAGACAACGGCCACCACTTCTTTGACTAATCTGCGCTGGACGACAGCCCCGCTCACCGGCGGGAACTCCCTCTGCAGAACATTCCAGACAACCGAAAGCCTTGTGATAAGCGGAGTGACCCGACGACAGCAATCAGGGGCGAATCCCCCGCTCGTCCGTTCCTCTCCGACGGGCGGGGCGGCTACACGTTCCGTTCCGCCCGCTCGTCTGCTTCCCGGCGGAGAGAAAAAAGCGAACGGCGAGCACACGCGGCGGCGAGGGCAAGTGGCGAGTTTTCCGCTTCCTCCGCTCGCCGCTCCCCGCCGCTTTCCGTCCGCTGGCCGCCTCGCGACTCCCGCCGGCGGTCGCCACTCGCCGCTCGTCGGGCGGCGGCCAAAATTCGCGTCGATTTCTGCCCGAAACTCGCGGCTTCCGCCGACTCCCATCGATTCGAATCGACGACGACGGCGATCCGCGTGGCCGAGTGGATTTCCGCGTGGATTTCGACGAGCAGAACGCGCCAGAAGGTCAGTTTGGATCGAATCTCCTCCCCGCTCCTCATCGCTTGTTTATCGATTCGAATGCTTTCAGCCGTCGAATGGTTCGAGCGTTGTGGTGGACGGCCGGCGGAAGAGATTCGAGCGACGCGATGGTGGATTCCGTTGATTTCGGCGGGCATTTCGAGTGGAGGCAGGTGGGTTCCAATCGGTCAATAGAAAGAAACGAAAAGCCTTGCTTGACAAGGAATGTTTTTGATGGACGAGTAGAGAAACTTGTGACACTTTAACGGAATCGTTTCTGCTGTTAACTTTATGAGAAGAAGAACAACGATACGATTCTTAGGCAACCGTTGTGTTTACTTCACCTGGTAAACTCAAACTCTACAAATGTCAGTCGGAATTAACCTCAGTTGAAATGAAAAGACCGCCTTCTTCACCCCTACCCCGACCGCTTCCACCGTTTAGAACGCGCGAAATAATCATTAATATCCTTCTTGATTCATCTGCTTACCAGACTACTCGCAAACAGAATTGGGTACAATTGCGAGGGCGGAAATCGGAATAAAACCAGCCATATCCACCCACCCGTCGCCAATGTGCCCTTCATCGCTGCCGCCTCCCGACCGCTCGGCTTCCTGCCGTCCGTCCGGGCACTCGTCGATTCGACGCCCGTCCGGCGGGAGGCTGCCGAAAGACGGCCGGCTGCTCTCCGCTTTTCGCCACGGCCGCCCACCAAGAACCTATCGCAGTGCAACGGAGCCGCCCACTCGACACACGGGCGACCGGCCGCCGACTGCGCGGATGAGCCGAAACCGAGGAGTCCGACCGGCCGTTCCAGCCACGACGCCCGCATTCAACCGACCAACCGACCAGCGACGACGGACGACTAGTGAACGGTGGGCAACGAACAATCCGCTGAAACCAACAAAGAGAAGCTCGAGTAGGACTTTCGGTTGTAGTTTCAAACGAATATGGCGAGAATGGAACGAAATTTTTATCTTTCTCCCATTCAACTTCAACGAAAGAAAGCAACGACGACTGACCGTTGACCACCGCAAGGTTTATCGAAGTGACTAAGCCGCGGAATTCGGCCGTCGGCAAGAACATTCGAAACAAACTGTTCGTTGACCACTAACAGCAAGACATACGTTAGCCGTTTGATCAAGTGGATTATATTCGGATTATGTTGCTCATTCTGCAAACCAGAGGTCGGATTACGGAACAGAACTGCCCACTCAGAACGGACAACGCAGGCTGTTACGGAATGAAGACTGCAAATCCATTCCTAGTCTCCGGTAACCAAATCACTGTACGTAAAGCACGTTGCGTCATCGCCTCTTGTACTGAATCACAAGCAAGTGGTATCTCGATTTTTCTTCCAAACAGACCAAACTCCAAAGCGGAACCGATGCTCGGGCAGTAGCAACGTTTCTAGCTCGCATAACATGCCCGGGCGATTCTGGCGGAATTAACAAGTTTATGTGCAATCAAACCAGCAGCTTGACATCTATAAACAAATGAGAAAGAAGAATCGATCACAATTCTCTTCTGCCGGCCTCAACACGCGACTCCGCCCGCCAGGGGACGAGGGGGACGGGCGGGGGTGATTGTGAGTGGCCGCCCGCTCGCCGCCGGAGTGCTCGTGACCGAGTGGTTTTTTGGTTGGACTTCTTGCGCCCGCCGGTCGCCCGTCCGCTACCCCGGTCTTCCGGTCGTCGAACGAAGGCGGCAGTTCGTGGAGGCCGCTGGAGGATTCCAGTGCCCTCGCCGCCGTCCGCCGCGTGGTCGTTTTCTGCTCGCCGGCTCCCTATGATTCTCATCTACTCTTCTCAATGTATACTCGCCTCACGGAATAGAAGGTTTGTTTGGTGGATACACAAGCAATTATTGGAATTAATTGAAGCGTTTAGGACGTCAGATGACTCAATAATGTACTTCTACCCGGAATAACCTGCAGTCATTTGTGGAGCGGCTGCCCGAAAAAAAGTCGTGAGTTCCGCTGCCCGTCCCTCCACACTCTCGTCGCTCTTCTTTCAGCCTGGTGGTCGGTGGGTGGAGGCGGATGTATGGAGTTTCGAGTGGATGGCGGTCGGTTTAATCTTTTTACGATTTTTTTGCTTGCCGCTCCGTTTAGACCGTGGAATGAAAAAGAAAGCGCTGAAACAAAAAAACTAAACAATCTTGCTCCGAATATACGCGTTGACATCGACCGATTCTACGGAATTTTTTGATTTTTACGGAATTAGATTGACGTTAAAGAATTGAATGTGAAAGTAGATGCTTTAGATGAAATACGAGCAGTCCACCTCAAGTTATTTTATCGTAAAAAAGCGAACATTTCACTCTCCGTTGTAAATAAAACCAGAAGCATTTGCGTACACGGTCAACGGGAACACAACCACAAGGAAAAGGACGGAATAATTAGTTGCTAAACGGAAATTGAGTCAGCGCTTCAAACATTTGCTTTTGCCCTTGTCTGCCTGCTGGATCCCACTTTGCGATCCTCCGTTTAACCGACGAAAGGAAGACCTTTGCCGTCGTCTCGAAACATTCTTCTTGCAACAATCACCGACCATCCCACCGTCTTCGACTTCCACCAGTAGCGTGTGCGAGCTCATGTTCTACTGCTGCCAGCCGACGAGCAACCTTCTCGAAATCGCCACCTTCTTCCATCAATTGGGCTGCAGTAACTAACGACACTAAAATAAACAGAGGAGAACGCAAATGTTGAACGACCGATGGTTGAGCACGAGACGCTGGAATCAATTTCACGGAATTTGATCGTCTAACCGAACACATGCATGGAACGAACCGAAAGATTGGAGTCGACCGGCTGCGTGTCGAACGAAATCGTGTTCTGCTTGCTTGCGGCCAGCGCCAACAACAACTGATCGTCCAGCTGTCCGCTTCTTCCAAAAAAGGACAAACAGCCGCTGTTTATTCAAGAGTTAAAAACCTCATCGTGCCACCCGAAAGAATTACTCAGTTTCATTGGGTCGTCAGATAACCGTGCACCCGTTCTTGACTACTCGATTCATTCACGAGGCTAAGCTACTAGTCACAACACAAAAAGCGGAAGAAAAGGGGGAACCAGTGGGCAGGGAGACGGCTGGCCAACCGACTGGCGAACGAGCGGCCAGCGGGAAGAACGGCGACGGGGAAAGTGGGCGGAGCGAACGGCGGGATTTAACACCTTCCCCTCCTAATGAGAAGGAAGTCGCGAGTGAGGATTAAACAGAGGAAATAATCAACACGGGCAAGTGAGTACATTTAGATCGACTGGGGCACAAAGTAAAGGAGAATAAAGCGGGGCGAATGGGGCAAATGGAGAGAAGCAAATCTTACGAACGAGTTTAATTGAGCAGTCGGAAGAATGGGCGGATTAAAGAAGAGTGTGTTCGGAAATGACTGGAGTGCAGTTGTTAGACGGGTTATTTGTGTTAATGAGAAATCGACTCGTTTGTCCGGGCACTGCTCACCGTGATTTGGGTGGACGTCGTGAGCAGCGTGATGGTGAGATTGAAGGATGAGACGAGTTTGAGAAGAGCGACGGGTAGAACGGCAGCTTCGAGGCGAACGGGCGGCCGAGTGTGTGAGAAGAGAACGACGAAGTGCGTGTAGTCGAGTGCGGGGCCAGTCGACGTGAGAAAGCGGACAAATGCGCTTCGTTTGGGCGGAGACGATCGCAGTAGACGAGCAGCGAGTGCTGATTGCGAGTTGCGTTGGAGTCGAGACGAGTTGGCGGACAGTTGCAGAGAATTGAGAGCGGACGTGGGTCGCACACCAATCTCAACAGCTAGCAAGCCGGGACGAGTCTCAGTTAGTCAGCAGAGAAATGTTGAGCAAAAGGGGTGTTAGATTGAGGAAGAGATGAGTGCAACACAAGTATCAAGAGAAAGCGAGTACAAACAAAAATAAATTAAATAAATGGGCAACGGAACGAACTGCGAAATCAGTGACCGAATCTCCATCGGTCGTGCGAGTGGTGAGTCCAGCAGACGTTCGGCGTTGTTCGGCGAGTCCATGGAGGCGATGTTCCTTCGGTTCTCGCCGAGTGAAGTGGGAAGAAGCGGCGGTCGTCGCTTCAAGGCGGGAAGCGGCAGAGCGGGTGCGTGATCGACGAACACGGGCAGCGGTTGGAGCTGGACGGGCTGCGCGGCATTTGAGTTGAGTGCGAGTCCATTGAGCTGGAAGTCGTACCTGCAACAAAGCGAACTAGTCATCCCGTAATCAAGACGAAACGGGCGGTCGATCGAGGGCAGCGCAACGGCACACGAGAGGAGAACGGGACGAGATCCCTTCCCCTCCTAATGAAAACGAGGCGATAAATAAAGAAAGTTCGGGCATAAAAACGGGCAGCGCGGGGATCGAGCAACTGATCGGGAGCCGAAAGAAAGTTGCGGCTCACGAAAAGCGGCACCAACGAGTGCAGCAATGCGGGTACTCGGAATGGCGGGAAGAAGAGGGCTGAGGGTCGGAAGAACCGAACGAATCCGAATGCAAAACGTTCAGACGATCGGACAAACGGGCGGCAATCGCGTGCGCATCGGTGCGACGTTTCAAAACTTCCAGAAAAGATTCCATTTCGGTGGCAGCACGCTCGGCGTCGTGCATCGTTGTGCAACGGGAAGTACGCACCTGGAGGGCAAGATCGGGCAAAAGACGATCGCGGTACTCCTCCAACGCACGGCGTTCGATCTCGGCAATCGATTCGCCGTGAAGGGCTTTTTCGATGAGGACACGAAAGCGGTCAGTGAATTCCGAGACCTTTTCGGAGGGCTGCTGGTAACACGACGACAAGTTCGAGCGGGCGAGGTCTTTGCGCCACGAATTCTCGTAACGGTCTTTGAAGCGGGCGACCAATTGATCGAAAGACACAATAGGGTGGTCGGAATCACTCATGAGAGTCGAGTAGTACTTGCGGGCACGACCATCGAGGAATTGCTTGAAAAGGTGCATCTTTTGTGCGTCGGTCTTGCCGTCGAGCGGGTACAAATCGTAAAATTTCTCGAACCAATCGGAAAAGATCTCGTTTTTCGATCCGGCGAAGGGCGAGAGATTGAGACAAGAAGAGTGGGCGAGTGTCAATTGGGCAATAGTGGGCGGCTCAACGTCGTCTTGCACGCGAACGGCAGGAGGATGAGCAGACGATTGTTCGTTGGGCAGTTTGGGCGATTGTTTGGGCTGGGTGATGGGCAGAGAAGCGGAAGTGGGGGCATGAATGCGGTTTTCGAGGGCTTGAATTCGGGCATCGACTGTTTTGGCCATGCTATCGCATCCCGTGATGATGGACGGGATTTGATCGGACAGTTGGGCGATTCGCTCGATTTTGCTCTCCGTTTGCTAAGCATCGCGAATAACACGATCCTCAAAAGCGGACAGCTGAGTGATCAGTTTTCGGACCTCCGTGTTCGTAAACTTCTCGATGGCGTCCAGCGGGAAACAACGACGATCCCCCGGCGGCGGCATCTTGCGCTCGGCACGAAGAAATTCCAAGCGAATGGAAAGTCGCAAAAGAACAACGAGATGCGATCCCGACGAGCGAATCCAGCGGATGATCGGGCGGTCCATTAGCGCCGGGCCCACGCATGACGCATCAAAAGCGATCGGCAGACGGCGATCAAAAA
This sequence comes from Aphelenchoides fujianensis, assembly GCA_024699865.1. Taxonomy (NCBI): domain Eukaryota; kingdom Metazoa; phylum Nematoda; class Chromadorea; order Rhabditida; family Aphelenchoididae; genus Aphelenchoides; species Aphelenchoides fujianensis. The sequence goes on along the minus strand of JAMPIO010000015.1, from coordinate 350,805 downwards.
GCCGAAGGGCGAAAGAATGTGCGTTTTGTCACGGAGAGGGGCAGCATTTCGAAAAAAACGGGTTCAAATGCACAAACAATCGGAGATCGGCGTAACAAATCCCGCGACTGTAAGCATTGAGGGCTGCTCTGAGGGCGTTATACTCACAACTTGCGAGATAAATCGGGCAACGGGCGGAAGAAACACGACGAAAAGGGCGGATCGCAAAGTAAATTAGGACGTTTCGTACGGGCAAAATTAGTAAGTGAATTACGGGCAATAAGAGAAGTGCATCGGCAGAAGCCGAACGGTCGGTACACGAAAATGCAGGGAGCGAAAGTTGAGCGGGCAGAAAAGAAAAAGGGCGATTCTCCAATTTCTCCAGTTGGCCTTTGAGTGTGCAATCTACTCGTGAATGACGGGCTAAATTCAATAGGTTCCCAGTGGCGCGGGCACTGGTGAACGAGGCGGGGAACGTTCCGTCGCTGCTACCAGTTAAAAACCTCATCGTGCCACCCGAAAGAATTACTCAGTTTCATTGGGTCGTCAGATAACCGTGCACCCGTTCTTGACTACTCGATTCATTCACGAGGCTAAGCTACTAGTCACAACACAAAGAGCGGAAGAAAAGGGGGAACCAGTGGGCAGGGAGACGGCTGGCCAACCGACTGGCGAACGAGCGGCCAGCGGGAAGAACGGCGACGGGGAAAGTGGGCGGAGCGAACGGCGGGATTTAACACAAGAAGTAAGGGGACGACGCTTCACGGAATAACCGTCAACTCAAAGTCCATAGAAAAAGCAGTTAAAGATACTTGCTTCCACTGTCCGCTAGACAACGTACCCCACAGAGTCGTCTCTCGGAATAAACGGCAACCAACCAGCCGTGGAACATTCAGAAGAATCGACTGCCGACCATCACCAGCAGAAACCAGAAGGAAGACCGCCGTCTTCGCTGCGGACTGGAAGAAAAGAGGAACGAACAACCGCCCAGTCACGAGTGGTGTGTGAAGCCGCGGGCAACAGAAAGACGGTAATAAAGCGCGTTGTGACAACAGTAAGGGCTGCCGCTCTTCAGTAGAAGGAAGCCGAGAACGGAATTAGTGCTCGAAACGAACGAACCTTCGTCGCCTTTTGATTGCGGCGGTCGAACAAGAACGGAAGCTGGAAGCCGAAAACGAAGCGTGTGAGCACAAATCTTCGCTTCCTTTCGACTGCTCTTTGCACTGCTGAATTGAGTGGCGGTACCAAACACACGAACGAATGTCGGAATAAGCCGTACGGCTACCGCCGAAAAACAGCAAAAAAGAAACGGCCGTTCGTCTGTTTGCAGATCAATTGAACGGGGCCTTCAATGGGTCAGAGACTATTTTTGGTCGGAATAAAACAAGCCAAAAGCACAGATATTCGTCCAATGATTTGAGGCGTGCACAGGAGCTTGCCGGCTGCAGTTTGAGCACCCACGTCTCTTAAAGGTGACAATAAAAGCAACGACTCGTTTCTATACGATCAAGAAACAAATGCCGTGTTCTCCTCCCCGCATGCAAAGAAACATTCCTGAACTCCGCGCCGATGAGAACAGCGGGCGATTCGTTGTCGTCAGTGATGCTCGTCGTGTCGAGGGCAAAGCCGAACATCAATTATTCCGCTGCGATTAGCGAACGTGAGCTTGCGAGCAGCCAGGCATTTGACAGCGACACATTGCTTCGGAATTTCTGTCCGGTGCTAAACGAATCGTCATTGAAGACACCAAACTGCAGAAGCGAACGGCGGCTCTTGATACCAAAAAACCTCCAACAAACGGATCAGTTGAGGCGGTTCGGAAAGTTTCTCAAAAGCAATGAAGACGATGGACTAGAGACGAAACGATTGTTCATGAAATGCCGGACAACGACACGGAATAGCAGACGGCGAACAAACCGACGATCGCAAAGACCAACAGAAACCGCGTGCATGAAGTTGAGTGATTGATGGGATTACTTCCCCATTCGCGTGACGTTTACGGAATCGCCCCGAAGCGAGTGGACGAACAATACAGAAAGAAGATGGAGGTGGATGGGCGAGAACGAACTTGAATGTTGGGGTCGACTGAACGAGCTCTGATAGAAGAGTGCCCACTGCCACTGCTCGTCTCTGCAAGAGTGATCAATGCCGCCTCTCCAGCCAGCAGTGAATGGGAAGAAGGACCAGCATTCGGGCACGCAACCAACGCCGTCAATTTGTGTCGGAAACATGCCGAAACCACAGTGGCGAGCGGAATCGCCGCCAACAACAACGGAAAAAGCTACAAAAAAGACGAATACGGCAGTCAAAACAAACCGCCATTCTCGAAGCCGTAGCCAGATGGGCGAAATAAGCCGCTGCTATGCCCACTTCCAACGACGTGATCGGCTGGAGCAAGAGCGACACAATCGGCAAAAAACCGGACAGCAACCCAACGGACGTCAAAAGAATTGATCTCCGGACACTCCGGTCGGCATCCGAATGAACGACTCGTTTGTTGGCGGACAATCAAGATGAGTGCTCTTATTGGGCATCGGTTGACAGAGTAGCAAAAAAACAACAAGAATGCAGCAACTGTCAATTGACGGGAACGGAATAATCGAACAAAAAAAGATCCAAACGACGAGAAAAATTCTTCAGTGCCGATCGCACTGCAAATTGGAGAAAGCACACGCCTTGCAACTCGGAAAAACGAGCTATGGTTGCTTCTGTACTGCACGCAAAGCGTTTAGAACGTCTTTTGTCTACGAAAACATCCAATGACAAATGGCGCATAAGCGGTCAAGAAGGCGACTGGCAAACACAAAGAGAAAATACGACCTATCTAACTAGATTCAATCCTTGCTCAATGCGGAATAAAGCGTCTACTTCTCCGATCGGCAGAGCGTAAGAAAAAACCCAACGATCACCTATTCATCGCCTTCTGTTAGCTTCTCCAAGCGATCGACCACTCTTCGTCCTTCAGTCCGACGGCAATCGATCGGCTGCCGAAGCGAGTCCAATGGATGGACGGCCGCCTTCCGGTGGTTCCTGTCTGACCGACTCTTCAGCGGCAAGAGACGTTCGTCTCCGCAGTTCGCATCTTCGTGTTCGTTCCGCTGCTTTCCGCCCTCTTCCACTCGCCTCTTCTACTCCTCCCCTCGTTCCTCCCTGCCTTCTCCGAGCGATGCCCAACGGTGAGTCCCGCCGCTTCTCGCCCGCCTTCACTGCGGGCATTCGTTTCAAGCCGCCGATTGGCGTCCCCTCCGCCGAGTCGTCCACAGCCGCATTCCACCTGCCGGCAGCAGAAGGCGGCAGTCACTTGCCGAATCCACTCGAGGGGATCCGCTCGGCCGCCCGCCTTCTTTCCGGCCGCTCGCGCCCTCCTCTCCTTCTCGTGGGCAGTCGGGCGTGAACGGACGAACCGCCCGTCCGTTCGATTCGAAGCCGCACGAAACGGGAACGAGAAGTCGGCGCGGCTCCTCTGTGCCTTGTGATCACGTTGCCTTGTGTTCACCGGGATTCAATTCCTCGCATGTTGTTGATAAATGCATTCGGAGAAGATTGGCGAGCGGTCAGCAGAATTCCGCTCGATCAGCGGCTCGAGTGGGTCGACTCGGGCTGCCGGTGGTTGAGAATTGAAGGAAAACCTCGAATTTAAACTATTGCTCCAACTGCTCCTCCCACACTCCGACTGCTTGGGCAACCGGGCGGCTTTCGTCCGTTCGCCCGGCGCGTTGGCTGCCCGCTCCTTTTGGTCGCTTCCTTGCTCACAACAAATCGGAAGCGTCTAAAGTAGTCTTTGACGGCACATTTCAATCGCCACCATCTCTTTGGAACAAGACGCCTCCGAGCAAATAAACAATCGATTTCGTCCAACGCTCATCGCGTCCCACCACACGCGTCGAGTGCAGCACGAATCCGGAGGGAAAGAGCAGGTGCTCCCAATCACCTGGCGGAATTCAACCGGCGATCCTCCGATTGAACGTCTCGGCCGCCCGCGTCCAGCGAACTCCGAACGCCAGAAGTGAGCTCGACGGCCGCGGCTGCCCGTCCTCTTCGAGTGCTTCCGAGCGGTCAACAGCGGTCTTGTTCCACTCGCCGAAGGAGACGGCCGCTTTCCGCTGGACGCACGGGCTGCTGTTCAGCATCGCGGTCCTGCCGATCGACCCGCACGAGACGCTCCTGCCCCACCACATGGCTGCCGATCGTAAGCGGGCGGTTCTTCGACCAGAAAGACGCGCGTCAGCCGCTCGGCATCCTGGTGGTCCGCGTGCCGTTCGTGTACCGCGCAGCCCAAACCTTGCAGTCGCTGCTCTCGAACAGGCGCCTCTACGCGCACTTGCACGTGCTCGTCGTCGGCGGCCCGCTCTGCTCGGTGGCGATCGAACGACGCGCGTCTCGACGGGCAGTTCGTGGCCTTCGGCTTCAACGGGAACAAACGAATCGGTCGGCTGTTCGTCCTAGTGATGCCACAAAACCCGATTTTTGACCAAAACCACAACCAGGCTTTCGGGGTTTGCTTCAAAACCAAAACCAGAACTTTTGGTTGGTCTCAGTTTTGGACCAAACCCAAAACTTTTTGGGCGAGTTTTGGTCAAAACCAAAACCAAATACAAAACTCTAGTTTTTTGGAAAAAAATTTAAATACGTCTGTTTCAGACGAGTTTTTCAGCTCGTATGTTTGTAGAGTTGCTAATGAAACGTTGTTTCCGTAATTACCACTTTGTTTGACGTTGTTTGGGTAATTCGCTATCGGTAAAATGCGCTTCGATCTTAGAAGCGGCATTTAAACGTACAGATATTTAGCTCTAAGCGATTGTGTCAAACTATGCACGCATAGCAGCTGCTAACGCCTACTATTCGCTTTGTAGTCGGTCTTATGCTACAGACCGTCGGCTATCGCAGCGAAAGAAATCCGTACCAAACGACTGTTGGTTGGTCGGAGCTCTTTATAATCAATGATTGGTGCCTTAAAACCCTCCATAATTAGCCGGAACGAAAGGTAAAAGCAAAGGAAACAATCAAAGGTGGCTATAACGGCGGCTAGCAGAAATCTTGGCCGGTCTAGGCACTTCGGACGGGATTTTAGGGGGTCCATGCAAGTTTTGTTTTGGTTTTGGTTGGACGGGCAGTTTTGGTCCAAAACCAAAACTTTTGGAAGCGGGCAAAACCAAAACCAAGACCAAAACTCCATTTTTGCCAACGACCAAAACAAAACCAAATCCAAAACGTTTTGGTTTTGGTTTTGGTCAAAACCAAGACTCATTTTTGGTCTTGGGGCATCACTAGTTCGTCATGCTGGTGGGCGTCGCGCTCTCGTGCTCGCTGCACACGTGCCGCTCGTTGCTGCATACTCGCGGCCGGCTGCATGAGCGGCCGGCTTGTCTCTACGCCCAACTCGCCGCCGTCCTTGTGTTCTGCTGCGCCCTCGGGATGCTCTTCGATTGAAAGGCCGTCTCCCTTAAAGTGGCCGTCACGCTCTGCATCGCCTTCGTGTACGTGGACGCGTACCGCAGGCGGCTGTTCGCGGGGGCGTCGCCTTCCAGTCGAAACACCTCGCAGCAGTCACGTTCACTTCGCCGCAAATGAACGATTTCTGGTCGCTTCTTTTGCAATACAGACTCGCAAGCCGACCTTTGCTCCCTTCTATTTTTGCCGCTCTCTGTTATTCATGGCATAACTCGACTATTGCTCTGCTTTTCAAACAAATGGTTTAGTAGTTTTTCTAAAGCAAATGCAACACTTGCAAGGGGGAGAGCTCGTCGTTGATCCCCGCCAAAGAGCGCCGGCCGGCCGGGCACTCGCTTTTATCGATCGGCTTGTTGGGCGGCCGGCGCGGGGACTCGCGGCAAGTGGCGGGCGGGAGGCGCGTCAAGTCGGACGGCCGTCTTGACCGCCGCCGCGTGGCCGCTTTCTGGACGCCGACTCCTTCGAATTGCGCTCGAATTTCCGCCAATTTTCGTGGATTGCCGTCCATTTCTGCTCGTTCCCGCGAGATGAGTCTTCCCTTCGCTCAACCGAGTAAGTTAGTCAACCGGAGACCTCCCCGCACTCGGCTCGAATCGATTTGCTTGTTGCAGAAATCGCTGGATTGTGAGGCGGCAATCGAGAACTCGCCGGTGGATTTCGAGGCGCTTGCTGGTTGATTTGAGTGGCCACAGGTCGGCGTCCTCTTTCTTTAGTCGTTTGCACGTTGCTTGAGTTCAGGAGTGCAAAACGGACCAAAAGAAGAATAATTGGTGTTAGACCCGTTGATTGGAAGAAACTGAATGAAATGCTGGGCAAAGTGCCGCAGCGCCACTCAAATCGACAAAATTGATGGTGTTGGAAAGATGTGTGCCTAAACGGAACGGTTCAAACAGAATTAATTTTATCGAGCAAGCAACGGCTTCCGGTTTAATGCGCTCTCGCCTTACTTCCGTCCAGCATCGACATTTTACTAAATCAATGTGCGACATGCTATGGAACATATTCACGGAATAAACGCTCATACCTAAATGCGTCTGTTTCAAGCGTGAGTGAAACGATCAAAGCGAAGGTTCGTCCGCAAAGAAAGTGATGAACACTACGGCAAAATACTGATCCAAAAAATGGAACGTCTTTACGGAATAATCAATCGACGTGTGCCCACCTCGAGTTCCAAGAAAGATTGAAAGAAACGCGTAAAACTACAAACGAATGAATGCTAGGAAGATCGAACCATAACTTGCCGATAAAAGAACGAGTCCTTCGTAACTGAAATGTGCTCTGCCCGGTCTTGCATAGCTCCTACAATAACTTCTGCTTCAGCGCGAGGCGAGCGCCCTTTTTTCTCTGCAGTCGACAAACAATTGACTTAATCACGGCTGGACGGCAAGAACAGCGGCCACCAATCAACTGCCATGCTTAATGTATTAGTTACTTCAAAATAAAAATCACTACACTAGTCGACAACCGGAATAAATCCAATCAAACACGTAGCAGGGGTCCAATTGAAAAAAGCAGACGAGAAACGAGCGTTCGGGTGTTAAACGAAGAATCCTCTGTTCAGCACAAATACCCGTCGATCCTGAACACAAGGTGACCCGATAATCTGAAGTGAACGATTCTAGGTAGTTCTTCGTTGCTATAAAGAATATGGCGCGCTACAAACTATCGCGGAATAATTCACAACAAACGCTAACTCACGTCCGATTGAAAGAAGCGAACGAGCGGTCGGGTGGTGAAAGAAGGATTCTGTGTTCACCACAAATCCCTATTGATCTCTAAACGCAATCCTACTCATCACACGCAAGTGAATGATCGAACACATTTGTTCCTCTTATTCAAGAACAGGACGCTTTGCGAAGGTGATAGTGGCAGTGGATCGGAATAGTTCAAAGCAAAAACAAACGAAATCCCCGATTGAAAGAAGAACCTTCATCGACCAACCTCCATCTCAAACAATTGCTCTTGTCTTGCCTGTCGGTCGTCTTCAAGAACACGAAATTGTGTGATTTCTTCAAATGCGAACTTCTAATCGCAGAGGACGTGAAACGGACGAGATTCACACCGACTCCACCGAAACGAGCGCCACAAGCTTCTCCACATGGATTGCTTCACGACAAAAGAGATCATATGAACCACAAAACTGTGGGCTGGGCGAGGCGAACGGAATAATCGTCTTCCAGAAGCAAACCGGGGGATGGTGGTGGCTCGTCCGGCAAGCGGTCGGATTTCCCGTCGGGTCGGCGCCGCGTGCTGGTTCGACCCCCGCCCCGCTCGAGGATCGACCTTAGAGGGGGGCGGCAGATTTCGGTCTCGTCGACTTGCCAACTGGGAGTCGCTCCACCCCGGCTATCAGTCGAGTGTGAAAAAGAAACGGCTCATAACTTGTCCCTTCATCGTACGAAAGCTGATGACAGAATAGCCAGTCCTTTCACACGACTTCAGTACTCGTAGTTGGGGTCAAAAGCAACTCGCCATTCCGCTCGTTAATTCAAGATCACCCGATAAACTTTCAGGCGGAATAAAACGATCTTCAATGCCCATTATGTTAGCAGAAGAATGGAAAACCCGGTCAGTTGCGTTCTCAAAGCAAAAGATGGTTGACTTCTTCAACACAAACGAAAATAACGAGGAGCTCGTGGACTTCCCGCCAATCGAAACAACGGGCAACAATCGCTTCGAATTGGCGGTTTCCGGTCGAACGGGAACCCCAACGAATAACACCTTTGGACAGCCGCATATTTGAAAGCGTCTCGGGCCAGACACCATCTGAACAACTAGCGAGCAAGCAATTGGATCGGTGGACGAAACGGAAGTACCATCGTTAATTAGGGCTCCTTATGAAAGGAAGATGGCAAAGAAAACGGAATAACTAGAGAAAACAGTCAAAAATGCGTGAGTTCAAAGTACAAACGCTTTTGTTTCAAGCAACAAAGTACTCGTTTTTCACAGCAACTCTGGGCACGATGGCAGCTCGTCCGGCTCGCAGTCGGACTTCCCGTCAGGCTGGCGCTGCGTGCCTGTTCGATCTCGCGTTTCCGAACTGCCTTTGCGCTCTTGCTCGCCTGCTATGGCCCCTCACTCTTCTACCACTGCACAGAACGCAAAGGAGAGTAGAAAAGAAGGACGGAGTGGCATCGTTACTTGCTGTATCACGCGGAATTTCTTTGGCTTTCTCAGATGAACAACTGCCGGGGAGTAGTGAGCCAACGTTTTATTGCATTAACCGCAATGAAGAGGTGTGTTTTTGAAATAGCGGAACGTTAAAGCGATCAGTTTGTTTCAAAAGAACAACCGCACCCCTCTTCCACGACAATGAAACACAAGAGAGTAATCTACACGTGCGGAATAAATTTGATGTCCGTCCTTTTACAACCCGTCGCGTAAACTTAAGAACGATCAGTAAATGCAATTAAAGAATTGTTTACACACACCTTCCGCAAATACCACACACTCATTTTGGCCTGGGCGGAATAAAAGTCTTAAAAGCTGCGAATCTCACGAATCAAGTTTCATGTGTGTACGACAAACGAATTTGAATCTGTAGACAGCAAGAAATCTGGAAACCAGTACAGGTACCTGACGAAATGATTGCTTTACTACACTACCTGCAACGAATGAACCTTCAACAATTCCTAGTAAAAAGTACCTGGGGACCGGAATAAGAATGTTTCTTGAGTGCGCAGAACCACTTGTTGGATGTGAGCCCATTGCTAACAAGTCAAAAGGAAAATGCGCGAACAGTGCACGTCGATCGATCGCTAAAACGCGCAACTGCTATCATGGTGCGCCGAGTCTTTGCGGAATAACCGTTCTGATTGCTTTCTTCGCACTCATTAAAAGAATAGGAGTGCGAGTCACGGACGGAATAAGGCCTCTGCTCACCACCACTTTTCGACGATCGAATTCGAGCGGTATAACTGAAAGAACAAATCGCATTATATTCGCTTTTGCTCAGTTGTCCGCTGAAGTTTGTACGCGAGAACGAAAGAGCAAGACCACAGGTTGCAAAACACGTCCGGAACTTGGAATAATCCGACTTCGAACGACCACTCTGACAACGACAAATGAACTCTAGAGAACGTCTCCGAACACGACAGAATGAACGCTTATTCCACCCGAACGGAAAGAACCGACTGTCCACCCGACTCCCCACCAATCGCAGCAATGAGCGCCAATCGCTCCGAGCAGCCGACTGTTGGTCGTGCAAAATCCCAACGAGCACCGCCGTTTACTTGAAAAGCAGTCAAGTGTGCCGGAATCATCAAACAAACGAGCGGCCTTCCGGTTGAGCTGGTGGGTCGAGCAAGTGAAATATCCACGACCTCCCCGGTGCAAATGGAAGTGTGATGACATGACGGAATAAAAGAAACAGTTCGTATTCGTCGCATGCTTGAAGCGTCAGCAGTTAAATTTTGGGCAACAAAAGAAGGCGGTAGAATCGACAGGACAACAATCGGCGCCGAGGCCCGCTCTAACGATCGTTAACTGATGTCTTCAAGCGACACCGCAGACCATTCATAAATCGCCTAAAAGAATTGCTGGCGGAATTTAAAGGGACATTAGCTTGTATGATCCTGTTAAGCTTGATGCAGGGAATTAAACACTACCGGAAGAATCCAAGTATACGCAGACTACAACGAATTTCGCCACATTAAATGAGATCACCCTTTCGATTGGTAAAGAAGAAGTTTAAAGCGGAATAACCTTGAAATGTCTGCCATTCACTTGTCGAAAAGAACCCGCTACTGACCGCCTCATCGTTGACCTCACGCTTCCACAAACTAACGCCGCGATTACTCACTCGGCCGCTCGCCCCCAAAAGCGATCGGTTTGCTCGCCTTCATGTTCGGTCAGGCGCCCGGTTCATGCGTTGGTCGACTTTCCGCTACGACGCGGGCCCCAGGATTCGGCCCGCAGGAATTTGTTTCATTCGGTAATCTCCTCTAGTGTGCTTTCCCTTCGGTTGTCTTAATAAACGCTTATCTACTCTCATTCGGCTCGTACAGAAAGCGGATTCAATTAAGTGGGCATTTGCCGACAGTCGTGCATTTGACTGAGCTTTTGCTTGCGACGACAACCCTTGATCAGAGATTTGCAGCAACGAGGATCGAACAAAGGACAAACAAACGCCCTCGTTCTTCTGTTCGCTGAAGGGCGAGGCGAATCGACGAGCGTTTGAATCGATTAACAGTCACTCCGTCTCCCGTTTATTCTCCTTCCAAATCACCCCACCAATTGCAGAACTCCCGTTAGCGATGTGGCAGAACGAGGTCTCGCTGGACGCTCGGGTTGATGCTCAAAGAGGGCAGTCCGGCCCGATCGCACACGCACCCCGTCTTCAGCGAGCGGCCGAGCAGCAGATCGATCGTGAACGAGCGGTAGGGATCGACCAGCACGATCTGAAAGCCGTTGCCTTCTGCCGCACTTGAACTCCGAACTGACCGTCAACAGGGCGTTTGCGAGGGCGTAGAGCGAGAGCATCAAGAAGCCGAACTGCATGATCGCGTGCGTTGTCGTCTCGTTGAAATAGGGGGCCATGATGCACAGCAGTCCGGGCATCAAAATCAGCAGACTCGGCATCAGCAACTGAGTGAAGCAATAGAAATCAACTTCTAACGGTTTGTTCTCACCTGAACGAACAGAAGAGTCGCCAATTCGGCGTGCAGGCGGTAGGTCTGCTTCGAGAACGCGGCCTGGTGTTTGCGCAGTCCGGAGAGAATGAGGAAGATGCACGTGACGCAGAAGCCGGCCGACACGGCCATCAACGAGATGAGGACCGCCCAGTAAGCGAGGACGTAGGGCTGCCAGAACTGAATGATCAGGACGGGATCTCCGCTCTGCACGTTGCAGTTCGAGGGCCCGCAGTTGGCGGCCATCAAGCGCGGGACGTCCTGCAATCAAACGAGTGAATGCACAGAAAACAAACGCCCCGAACACCTCAGAGTCCGAGAATGTGAAGAAGTAGCCGACGGAGAGCGGAAAGGCGAAGCATTGGTGGAAGCCGAACCAAAACAACTTCCACGGCCAGCTCACGTACGCGTCGTGCTTCTCCTTGCTCATCCGCAACAAAACGACGCGGTAGACCTGGAATATGACCGAAATGAAGCGAATGCAGCCGAGAAACAACTGTACGAAAGAATAATCTTGAGCCAACACCAGATTTGCTCCAAAAAAGATGATCGCAGCCGCCAGCACGCGAGCGGTCGGTTCGCCCCAGTGCCGGGCGACACCTGAGTGAACGAGCGGTCAGCGAGAGGACGAATCGATCCAACCGACCTCTTGCCGAGCCGCCGAGCAGCGGCGAAATCGGGAACGGTTGGAGCAGAACGGAGATGAGGAACGTGAACGCGGCGTCCCACGCAAGGAAGTTCAGCAGGAAGAACTTGTAGTCGCGCATCTCCGGCGGCGACCTCCGTCTGATGCAGAAGAAGACGAACGCCTGGCTGCCGAACGTCAACAGAGTGATCGCGTTCAGCAGCCACTCGTAGGCCGTCGAGATCATCCCGCAGGCGGGCGCCTTCGCAGCCGCTCGTTCGGTAGCAGGCGGTTGCCGGGAGTTTCCTCGAGCACTCCTTTGCACGCGCGTTTGTTCGCCGACTGTTGACCACAAAAACAAGTCGGGGTGTGGTTCGGCTGATGCATGAAAGACCACTTGGTTCAAGTCGCTGTCCGGAGAAAGGAGTCTACAAAGTTTTCTTTTGTGCTGTTCGGCCGAGCAGACATCTTTTGACCTCACAGGCTGTCACAGGTGTTGGCTACAATCAGTCATGCATTGGACTACAAACATTTTGTTTCCCGTGTCGAAACGAGCGACAAGGTGACAGTCCCCGAGTGCCGACGAAAGTTCGAATGAAAGACCACACGGTCATTATTTCGAGTTAATGCGGGTGTTCCACCCGAATTCAGTTTCGTTCAAGGTGATTGAGTTCGAGGGCCGCAAAAACTCTTCCCCTCTTTGGCCATCTCGAAGATTCCGTCCTGCTCGCAGAAGGCGGCCAGTAGGCGCGTGAGTTTTGCCCCGTCCACTTTGGGCGCCTTTCGTTCCGCAAGTGCCTGGAAAGAGCAAACGGAAGAATGGTTAGAAGAGGACGAACTTGTGGCGACGCATCGAGAAGCCGACCATCGAACGAGAGCGCAATCTCGTCGATTTCCATCACGACGAACATCGAATTGAGGAGTGGCCGCAATGTCTCCCGTTCGTAACGCCGCAAGTGCTCGATGGATCCATCCGAGTGGGCAGCTCGCGGTAGGAGTAGTCGATGAGGACGTTCACTAAAGACGCCCATTCTTTCGGCTTTCAGCTCGTTCGGGAGGATCATCTCCACGTGGCGCAGCTGGACGGACGCCCGCTCGGGTTTCTTCGACTCGGCGGTCTTCCGGTTTTCCAGCTGCAGGCAGAAGTGAGCGGGAGTTCGAAGGATCCCTTGCGGACGTCCACTTGGTCGGCGATGTCGCCCCACCGATTCGACGGAGAGTCCACGCGGCGCGGACGAACGAGGCGGCCGGCGGTCTCGCGGGCAGTCGGGGCGGCGGGCGGCTCGAGTGCGCGCCAAGGGGGTGGCGGAGTGCGCAATGCGGGAACGCGCGGGCGACGGACGCGTTCATTCGTGCGGCTGCCGCGTGTTCGACGACCGTTTTCTTTCTGCTCGGATCGCTGGGGAAGGCGCGGTCGGCTGCAAAATGGAGCGCTCGGGCGTCTACCAATCTCCATCGGCTGTGCGCGCGAATGGTGGGATCAATGAACCGTCGGCCGCTGCTCAGGAGTTGCTGGAGAAGCGGAAAAAGCCCTATAGTCACATTTGCTTCAAAGTAAGAATGCTTTTAATCCAGTACTATTGTTTCTTTAGGACTACGGCCTTGTGCGCTTCACAAACGACGGCCAGCACGCGTACATCGTCTTTTACGACGATCGGTGCGTCTGCGTTGTCGATGTTGTCCGGAATACCCAAATGTACGTCTTTGTTCTGGTTAGTCGTTTAATAGGGAAGTTTCAGTGTTTTCAAGTCAAACGCGTCATTCTGGATGCGGGTTTGGGACTTTGTGATTGTGAATCCGGCCACGATCCTCGCATTCGATGAGAGCGCTGCGACGTTGCTTCGTTTGTGCGCCGAAGACGGGACGTTTGAGCGAGTCGAACTCGAGAGCCCGTTGCAACGGCGGGCTGCTTACGTGGTCACGCACATCGAAGGATCGCGTGTGGACGTCAAGCAAGCCGTGCTAAATTGGAGCTACTCGTGCAGTGTTAATTTTGTTCGCCTGAACGTGGACGACGCTCGATTGGTCGTCAACGGCAGCGCCCGTATAGAAGGCCCTCCATGCAAGTATCACTTGTGCGCGGACGGCCGCTCCTTGTACGGATTGTCAGATTCAAGTGAACGGTTGAGTACATTGCACTCGTACGACATTGAGACACGAGCGTGGAACAAGATTGAATTGACGGGCGGGATTGGAAAGGTGTGTATTAAACGGTGAAATTTAAGCAATCGTTCTTCTTTTCAGTTAACTCCTTGCAAACTCGTGTGGTCGCCGAAACACGCGTACCTTTGCGCCCAGAGTTTAAATAATCTCACCACGTTCGTCTTTCGTTGCGACTTGGAACGACGCGAATGGAAGAAATTGCCGATCGTGAGCAAATACCCGCTTCAAATCGCTCCCATCGTGAACGCGGACAGTGGTGAAGACGACGGTTTGTTGGTCGTGTGTTACCGCAGCAAAAAGGAACTCTATCGTCTGTTTACTAAGTGAGTTCCTTTCATTGCCTTCAACCCCTCGTTTCATCTTCAGCACGCCCGACTCGCTCCTCCGCATCAGCGTCGACGCTCTCCGCAAGAGTCGGCTGGACGTGGACGGACCGGCGGGCTTCCACGGGCTCATGACGAGCGAGTGCGGTCGGAAGATCCTCCCCTCCGTCTTCTCGGACATGACGCCCATTCCGCGCCGCTTTCCTCGCTCTTAGTTGGTGTCCTCTCTTAGACAAATGGAATTGTTGCGTTTTTTATTTGTGCACTCGAATCAAAGCAACTAAAATCAAAACGGCAGAAGAAGGAGAGAATCAGAGAGTGCTTGAGGACCCGTCGTTCGAAGCCATCGCTCCGTCCGTCTGCTGCTCGTCTTCGCCCACTCACAACGAGCAGGGATCCCCACGACGGCCACTCGTTTCGAAGCGAGTCGATCGGCCGGCCGAGAGCTCCGATCGACGGTGAGCGGCCGCCCGCTTTCCGGCCGGTCGGTCGGGAAGAGCGGCGAGCGGGACGGCGATCGCCGGGCGGCAAGACGCGCCCACCGACCGGCCGCTTCGATCGGCCGAGTAGATCGCCCGGAAGGCGGCCGTCCTCTCGGTTCGTCGCTCGAGTCGGTGAGCGGCGAGTGAGTCGTCCCTTTGACGACCCTCGGCCGCCTCTCGGCAACTCCGCCGCTTGCAAGAGCGACTGCGATGACGCCCTGAAGAATCGACGAGACGACCGCCGGGCCTACTTGTCAGCGAACCCGCGGCTTGTTTCTGCGAAAGAAGAATCGTGGATGAGCTCCCCGTTTCTCTTTGTCACTCGCTACTCCGCGTTCAGTGCAAACGCAGATCGGAACGCCCGCCCAGTTCTTCTCCGTCGAAGTGGTCGTGCGGTCGGCCGAGTTGTGGGTGGGCGACTCCTCTCTGAGTACCACGTGGAAGAGGTGAGTGCCCGAAGCAGTCGTTCCACTCATCTCTGCACAGACTGCACGCAGTTCGTGTGCGAGGATTGATGCGACCTGCCCGAGCACTGCCAAGTGGACGTCCTGTACGACAACAACTCGTTCTCTTCTTCCACGTACCGGACGGACGGCCTGCTCGGCTACGACGCGATCGCCCTCGATTCGGAGTTGTCCCTGCCGTTGGGCCAATTGTACACACCGTACGACGACCACTGCCCGTACGCGAGCGAGAAGCTCGGTGGGGGCTGGCGGCCGAGAGTCCCACCGGCACGGCGTCCATCTTCCAAACGCGGGAATGCTCGTCGGCCTGTGGCTGAACGGGACGAGCGGCGAGGCGGTCGTTTTCGTCCCGCCCGCCGGCCCCGACTCCCAGTGGAAGTTTTGGATCAACGGCGTGCGAATCGGCGAGCACGAGCTCTTGTACGTGTGG
This sequence comes from Aphelenchoides fujianensis, assembly GCA_024699865.1. NCBI lineage: Eukaryota > Metazoa > Nematoda > Chromadorea > Rhabditida > Aphelenchoididae > Aphelenchoides > Aphelenchoides fujianensis. The sequence goes on along the minus strand of JAMPIO010000015.1, from coordinate 335,258 downwards.
TGGGTGGGTTCCTCTTTTCATTCCTCGTTGCAGGCCGCACTGGCCCCCACTTGTGCGGCTGGAGCGTCCCCAAGCGGCTTTTTCGGACGATTCTTTCGGCAACCAACACCTCCGTGAGTGATCGAGAGCTCTCTCGTTGCAGTGGAACAAAAGCATCTACGAGTCCTGGACACTCCGCTCTCGCTAACGACCGGCGACGGCGAGCTCGTGGTCCCGCCGTCCACACGTGTGTTCTCGGCGACTTCCAGGACGTGTACGGCGAGGCGGGCGAAGTGGTGGTCGGAACGCAGTTCTTTGCCTCTTTTTGCGGCGTCTTCCGGCTATGCGGCCATTTGTTGAGCGGGAACAAACGCTTAAGCGTGCGGTGGGTAATTGTCTTTGGCTGCGGCTTGCATTGAATGCAGCAGAGAAGCAGGAGTGGTGGTTGTGGCCGATGGAAGCGCGCTCGCCGACCGGTGGGGAGTGTTAGCAAGTCGCTGGAGAAATACGGGGGCTTCACACATCCCACCCATCCTCCAACCAGCTTCCATCGGCCGCTTCTGCCCACTCGCCTCAACGCACCTACTTCTTCGCAATCCTGATAGTTGCTTTTGTGCCTTGAAACGCACCGAAAAGGAATCGGGCGAGAGTTTATTGAATGCAGCAAGAAACAAACAAGAGAGATTGGATTACAGACTAATCGATCCTACTGGGAGTCGCATTCGAGCACGCGCTGATTCCTGGCGCCCACCGGCCAATAGAAGAGAGCGGAACGAAGCGGCAAGGGATTTGGTTGGCTTGCTGGGACGATCGAAAGCAGGACTGTTGAGACGCGGTTGGGCGAAGAAGAAAGCGAGTGGTGGGGGACGATTTGCTGGAGGTGGCTCACGAGTAGTAAGGATAACCAGTTGATTTGGACAGACGCATGAGTAGTAGATATTTTTATTTGTTGAGCTACGTTTTTTGACGATTTATTCCGTAAGAAAGAAAACTTCACAAAACGATTTACTTGAAATGCAAGTGTCTTCTGTCCTCCGTTTTGTGTGTGACGACAAACGCTGGACTTAATTCCGCTAATTCTGCAAAGCACACCCACCGTTTCCGAATGACCGCATAAAGAGCGGAAGTTCTGTTAGTGCTACAAAATGCCGTTAGCCATAATGTCATCGTTGAGGCTTCACGGAAGTCAAATTCCGTGTAGGCCTGTTCAGTTGTCGTGACATCGTTTGTTTACTTGCACGTGAACAGTTTGGTTTCGATTTTATCTGGGTGATTCTGTCAGAAAAGAGGAGTAGAACACGGCCGAGATCGAAAGTTGGCACGCTTCAAAGCTGCTTACCTTTCAATCACGTTTGTTACAATCCATTTTTGACGGTTTTCTTCCTAGAAAACATACGAAGAAGACGGCATGACGGTATGTTACAGAATGTTTAGGGTCGTTCGCTCGGTCGCGTGAATCGAGAACTCATCAGCATCTTTTCTTCGCTCTGTTATGCGCGCGATCTTTAAAAAATTGATGTGAGCTGAGGGAAGTAGAGGGTCCTTCAATATGGCTTGAGAGAACTTTAGACTATTTTATTCCGAGTGCAGAACGGATGCGTGCCGAAAAATTTGTTTATCACAGTGAATTTATATTAACTGTCCGTATTCATTTCTCGCTTTCCGTAAAATTCCGTTATCTGATCTAGCGACCATTAGTGAACTAAACCGAAAGGTTGTTGGCTTCTTTCAACGCAAACTTCATTCAACATGAGACAAACAGACCTTGCAAGTTTTTGACCCGCTTTCATGAGTTGCAGTTGAAAAAAGAAATGCAAACCATTCCTTCCCGTACGATGTTTCTTGCGTTGGTGTCGAGATTCCGGGAAGTTGTTACGAATGAGTTGGTTTTTCGTATGCCAGCGAATTCCTATCGCAAACAGCTGGCTTCTTCGGGTTGGTTCCCTGCCGGACCGTTTGTGGCAAGCATCCCGTTCGAATAACCGTTGTTCATCTTGCAGTCAAGGCTACTAGCAGTGTGATCTTGCTGTTCGTCTTCTTCCTTCCGTCTAAACAACACATTGTTCAGCGTTTTATTCCGCCATGGCGCTTGAGAAAACGGATGCAATTTTTCGTTCGGCTCATCTAGGAGCGGTAGTTCGATCCGATTGTTGGACGTGTTAGGCGGCCGAAAGACTCAATTCGTTAATGACGTTGGAAACGTGCAGCAAAATTCCGTTTGCGCATACCAGGCCTGGTTCTAGATTATCGATCTTTTAGTAAGTCAGGTCGAACATTGTGGTGAAGGTTTCTTTTGTTTAAAGCAGTAGGCCGTTCGATTATTTTAGACAAATGGTCAAGTCAGTTCGTGAATTATTTCATCGTTTGTTCCGAACAAAAGTTTCCTCAATTCCGGCTACCACCTCTATTTTCTCGATGTTCTGACAACCACAGTGTTTCAGTGATCATTTCATTTTTGTTCTGGCAGGTTTCGGAGATGTCTAAAGTAGGCGAAAACAAATTCAAAATGATTAAACCGACTGGTTGATTCATTAGTTGCAGGGGAATTCCGTGTCGCTCGTTAGGAAATGGTCGCGTTTGAATTTCCACCCAATCATGTCCACGAGACCGGTATTTCATTGAAAGTCTTCCGCAAACGGCGTGTATCTGCAAATAAAAAAAGAAATAAAGCGGGAAACATCGGGTAAAAATTACAGAAACGTCTACAAAACGGAGAGACTCATCAGGAACGGCAAAAAGAACTCACTTATTGATCGATCGACGGAAATTTTGGGCAAAAGGCGGCAGGATGAAATGGGTGCGAGTAAGTTATTCTCGTACTTTTCTGCATTAATTTAAATTACTTTAGCGGCAGTTCGCCTTTTTCTCTTTTCTGATGTTCGTTCCTTCTGGCTGGCTTCTTTTTTGGATTTGCACCCACAAAACCGAAGCGACTTCGCTGAATAACACAAGACCCACGAACGTGACAACCACGGCTGTAAGTCAACGATTCTTCATTGCGACGAGCATTTTTGGGGCTTTCAGCGCTTGCACCCTCTCCGCCCGACCCTTCTGTTTTACGGCGAACGCGACCAATGGGAGGACTCATTCTTCTACTTGTTTCTATTCTTCCTTGTGGCGCTCTCGGCGTTTGCCGGGTTGTGCGCTCGACGATGGCAGCTCGTGGTGCCGCTCTGCGTCTTCCTTGGTTCGTTCTTGAGTTCTGTTCATACACTTAACAATAAGGCGCTCTTCAGTTAGCTACTTCATCGTCTTCCATTTCATGTTCCTCGCAGCGTTCGCCAAATCCGTGCACGAGTGGAAGACGCAGAAAGAACTGGGCGAGGATACGGACGAGCAAATGGATCAAATGCTCTTTGATCTTTTCGCAGCCTTATGCATGCCCGTGCTTTTCGCAGTCTGTTTCCTGTTTTGGCAGCGCCCGAGCAAAGATGACGTCGAATGGACGGACGAGAACGAGATCGTGGAGACGAATTCCCCAGTTGCGGAAACCGACCAACCCACTGGGATCCCTTAATTTCGTTCAGTAGCAAGCTTGTTCGGCCCGATTCCCGTTCTTTTTTATTTTTCCAAGTGGTTCGACTACTTGCACTCGTCCGCCAAGACGTTCAGCATAACGACTGGTGATCCGAAACCTCAAATCCACCTTCCATCTACCTCACCTTCTCGACTGCTTCCTTTTGCCGTGAATAAACGAGCTAGCAGTTGAAAGGGTCAGCACCAAACATTCAAACAAAGCGGATGGCAGCAATGAACGCAAGAATGAAAAGAATGCGACCGGCGGTGTTCTTTGGCCATTCGCTTGACTTCGGCACGTGCCGCTTGTGGGAGTCGAGTCGTTTGCAAGAAAGCGGCATTCACAAGAGCGAAAAAGATAAACGAGTGGAAAAAACGGAAGGCAGATGTTAGCGGCGAGTGGAGACTTCCGCCCGCACTGTTAAAAAAGCCAAGATGGGCCGCAAACTCTTGCCGATAGAAACAGAACAAAGTGAAAGATTTGCGGCACTTTTCGTTGGCGCGTTTGAAGATGTCCACGGGACAGTTTGCGTTTCCCATCCAAGAGTAACCATCGATTGCTGATCGAGATCTTACCTTGCGGATTTTGTGGAGTGCTCATTGTTCAAGATCGTTTACCCGCCGGCATCAGCAAATACTCCAGTTGTTTTAGAATGTTCGACTTCATTGAAAAGCTGGAAGGGAGGCTGACGCGTCGCTGGGTTCAAGCGTCGCGCGTGGATCCGGACTTCCCATGGCCAGCAGTAAGTTTGCGCTGTTTTTTACGCTCAAACAAAGATTTCAGTATTTCTGCCGGATTACTTCTTTTTTGCTCACTTCGCTTGCTTTCTACTTAGTCGTTCTTCATTTGAGCAAAGCAGAGGCGAGTTCAGACTACACAACAGAAGCTGCGAATCAAATCGTTCGAAATGTGAGTGGTCGATCTACTAGCTTCAGTAACCGCCTGTTTAGTTTCCTAGCCTGTCTTCTCCTTCATTCTGGTTTTACGGCGAACGAAACGAGTGGGAAGACATTTTTTTTCTTTACCTGCTTCTGTTTCTCCTGCCTCTTTCGGCATTCGTCGGCTTTTGTTTCGATTGTTGGCAGCTTGTTGTGCCGCTCGCTGTGTACTGCGGTAAGTCTAGCTATTTTAGGTCCTTAAATTGGGTAACATCGTGTTTAGGTTCTGCCTTGATCATCATTCCGTTCATCTTTCTTGCGTCGCTCGCCCGTTTCGTCCACGCGTGGAAGCAGCCGGAGAAACTGGGGGCGGGACTCGAGGATCGAACGTTCTGCGTGATCGTTTATTTCTGCTTCACTTCATTGCTTTTTGCAATGCTGCCCGCCCTTTGGTGGGCCGAGGACAGACAACACAAGAACGACCTCGAACTAGACGCTCTGGACCAGGCCGAGAGAACGAAGACGTTGAAGGCCTGCCGGTCGCAATCCGTCCTGTGCTCTACGGTCTGATTGCGTCTCTCGTTTCGATGCGACGCGAAATTGTTTCCTTATGAAGTCCACCACTCAACCATTGATTTCAAGTGCTCAATCAATCTTTCGTCTACCATTCTACCCATCTCTTCCAGTTTGCGTGAATAAACAAGCCACTGGGTGAAGCAGCCCGCTTTATTTTGTGGCCAGCCACTTTTTTGCAGAACCACAAGCGGACCGGATTGAAGGGTGTTGCCTGAACACGAAAGAACAAAGGACGGCGGAGTCCAAGGGAGATCGAACGACCGAAACGAGTTTGTGAGGCCTCCATGCACCGCCCGCATCGCTCCGTCCACCGCCTTTCTGCCGGCGACTGGCGAGCGGCGCAGCGTGTCAAGTCTGACGGCCGTCTTGACCGCTCGCCTGCCGAACGCCGCGTCGTCGCGCTGTTTTTGCGCGTTCCTACCGGTTCTTGCGTGTTCGTTCCGCTGCCGATTTCCGTCAATTTCGCCCGACTTTTATTGTTTCTTTGCAAAAAGGATTATTTTGTTGAAAATTTCCTGCAATTCCGTAAATTTCCGCTCAATTCGGTGTGTTCAGGCGGTCGGAATGCGCGAAAGCAATTCCTTTTACTAGTCGTCCCTTAATTCGTCCACTCTTTCCAGTTGTTGCTCGTTATTCCACTGGAAATTCCTCCCACTCGCTCCGATGGCGGCTCTGAAACGTGCTCGCGGAACGACGAACGAAGCGACGGCCCCGAGCGTGTACCAAATTCGTCCCGCCGACCCGAACCGCGCGATGACTTCCGACGAAGCGGCCGCTCTCGTGCAGAAGCTGCTGCTGCAGAAGGAGGAACGAGATCCGTGCAACGAGTTCTGCTTGAAGGTGAGCGCATTCCTCCACATCTATTGATTTATTTTGTTGCTCATCTTCAGGGCCGCAACACCGTGCGCTACTCGCCGGACGGCCGCTACGCGTACGTGATTTTCGACCAAAATCCGCGCGTTTGCGTCGTCGATTTGGTGCGAAATTCGCAGACGTACGTTCGATTGCGAACTGCCGGCATAACCGCGTGTTTCTTCAGGATCTTCAAGGCGAAAGCGTCCTTCGAAATGGAGGCCTTCGACTTCGTCGTCGTGAACGCGACAACGATCATCGCGTTCGATCTCAACGGCTCCCTGCTGCTCTTCCGCTTGTCCACGAAGGACGGAACCTTCGAGCGGGTCGAATTGGAGCGAAAGAACGATCCGTGGGCCTTCTTCGTCTACGTGATCACGGAGATCAAGGGCACGGGCGTGGAGCTCAAGCAGGCGGTCCTGCAGGGCGCCCGCACGGCCAACCTCCGCTTCATCCGCGTGAACGTCGATCAAGGGAGCTCGAAGGTGTACGCGGAGCTGCACACGGCGAGCCCGGATGCGACCCACAAGCTGAGCGAAGACGGCCGGCTGCTCTACGCGGCGTCGACACACGACCTCCGCACTCTGCACACCTTCGACGTCCAGAAGCGATCGTGGACCACCTCCAAGCTGGCCTTCGACGTGAAACAAGTGAGTTCCGTTAAATAAATCCCGCCATTCAATCCTCTCACTTCCAGCTGCGCTCCTATCCGATCGTTTGGTCCCGAAAGCACGCGTATTTCGCCGCCTTCGAGGAGGAGGGCGAGAACCGCGGCCGCAACTCCGTCTTCCGCCTCGACCTGGAGCGCCGCGAGTGGAAGCGACTGCCGATCGCCGTGGACAAGTGCGTGCTGGTGTCGCCGATCACGAATGCGGAGAGCGGCGAGGACGAGGGCCTGCTGATCCCGAAGCAGAACTGCGAGCACGGGGCCACGAAAGTCTACCGCGTGCTGCTCAAGTGAGTTCCTCTCTTGCTTCCATTTATTCGCGTGTATTCCAGGACGCCCGACTCGCTGCTCCGTCTCGCCGTCGATGCGCTCCGCGAATTCAACCTCGACGTGGTGGGCAAGGAGGAGTTCCACACGGTCATGGCCAACGAGTGGGGCAAGAAGGTCCTCCCCGCCGTCTACCCCAACATGAAGCCGATTCCTCGCTTCTTCGCCGAAGAAAACAAGACCCTTCGTCCCTTCATCTACGACAACATGACGCCCGTCCGCAGTCACTACCATTGATCCTTGCCTTGCTTGTTGTTATTCAGTTTACTCGAATAAACTAGACTAATGTTTGATTGCGCACGCCCGAACGAAAGAACGAGAAAGCCATCGATCGGAAGCAAGAGGCAGGAGCGCATGAAGAAAAAGACAACTGCGTGCTCAGCGGCCACCACTTTAAAAGCCCTCCGTATTTTGGAGCATCAACGAACGATTGCGAAAAACATCACGCGCAAGGCTGCCTTGTCTGGAGGAAACGTTTTGTACTCGTTTCATAATTGGCTGTCGTCCAATCTTCAGCGGACTACTCATAAAGAGCAAAATACAACGGCAGGTGTAACATCGGACGTAGGGAGTCAGCAGAGAAGTCACGAGTTCTCCGTACTTTTGCCTCACAGCATGTTTTCTACCGCTACGATTTCTTCGAACCCGTTCGTTCGAAACCCGCACGTCTTCGTGAACCAAACGGCCGCTTCTTTCGAGCATTCCGCATTTGCGATCATCCATCGAGTGAACGCCGCGGTTTGCGCAACGACTGGTGGCTTCTTGGTTGTCCTTCTTTTGTATTTGATCTTCCGCCAATCGCCGCCCCACTTGCGGCCGTTCGGGCGGATGCTCCTCTTCTGCACGTTCGCCGACTGCTGGCTTCTGATCGCCCACACATTCACTCAAACGGTGCGTTCCAATCCGCGTATTTATTCATTTGTTTGCTCGTTTAGAGGATGCGCATTACGGGCGACGTCCTCCTGGTGTCGTTCACGGGACCCGCCTCGCTGTTGAGCTACGAGCAACAACGCTGGGCGCTCGTTGGTTTGAACACGGGCGTGATGATCGGCGTCTTTTTCCTGCCCGCCCAATATTTCTACCGCTTCAAGTGCATCTCCTCGTAAAACAGAAGGATGCAGCTGACAGTCATGAGTTCCTTTAGGGACGGGATCCCGACCGCCTTTCAAACGGCCACCTACTTTCTCGTTCCGATCCTGCAGCTCTCGATCATCGCGTTCGCCACGTACTTCGGTTGGTATCCGCCAGCTGACCGAGACTACGGACCGCTCTGGTATGTGGAGGACCCGATTCCAACGTAAGGTTGTATTCAATCACACGAAGCAGTCCATCGAATTGCAGGCTGCTGGTCGGGAACCTCGTGAGTGCACGAACGATCCCTGCTGGTTGATGAGATTTGCAGCAAACAACCGCCTTCTTTGCGGAGATCGTGTGCACGTGGACGATGGTGACCGCGAGTTACTCAGCGGCCGTCCTCTTCGCTCGAATGACCGTGCGGGAGCTGGCGAAGAAGGCGGGCGGCTTTTCCGAACGAACGAAGGCACTCCATCGGCAGTTGGCGTGGACGCTCTTCCTTCAGGCACGTCCTCCTCATTCTTCTGACTACTCATCCATTTCTTTAGGCAATTTCCCCGTTTGTTGCTTTCGTTATCATTGCTGTCACGTGCGTGATGCTGATCTTCGGCGTGGGGATCGAAGGCCGCTTTGGAGATCTCGCGATCATGAGCGTCGCCTGGTCGCCCGTCTTCAACCTTTTTGGCGCGATCTACTCGATCAAGAACTACCGCGAGTTCTGTGCGCAGCGACTTCTGTCCTGCAGGAAACGAACGGCCACAATCGCCAGCTCGAGCGGTGGCGGCGGTCGGGGTCGTCAGACGAGTCGCTTGCCGAATACGAGCGTCGTTCCTTTTTGATGTCCGGTTGGCGGGGGGCTTGAAAGCGGTTTTGTGTTTGGCACTGAATAAATGCGAGTTTACACGGAAATTGTGTCTTCTAACTGCCAGCTCACTTGCCAGTGCCCAGCTGAAAGACGAAGCTGTTGGAGCAGAACGGAATGGAACGAATTGCATCAAACGGACTCCCACGTAAACAAATTATTCATGGAGCGTTGATTCTTTTCTGCTTTTGATCCCAACCGGGGGATAATCGGCTTACAACGACGAAAAGTGAGCGTTCGTGGGTGATTCGTGGAAGAGAACGCCCTTTTCGAACCGATCGAACTAAAAAGAAGCCGAAAGCGGGGGGATTACAGGGAAAAGCGAACGGTTTCGACACAAACTCGCGTTTATTTATGAGTGCGTGGAATCGTCGTCTGTTTTGATCCGTTCGTTGAAGCAGTGTGGGCAGAAGCGGTGGGTATAAAAAGACGAGACGGCAAACGGTTGGACATCCATTCACTCTTCAACCAACTGAAAATGGTCGCCTTCTTCCGTTCGTTGTTCCTCTCGGCCCTCCTTTTCACCGCCGCCCTGGCCATCAAGTCGAACACCTACGAGCAGGACGGCTACACGCTGGTGGTCGAGGACGAGGACTCGGGAGTGCCCAAGGAGACGACCGACCGGCTGATCTCCACGTTCTTCGCCGTCTACCCGCAGCTGGTGGACGAGTTCAACACGAACGCCGCCCGCGTGGTCACTTTCACGTTGGAGAACTCGGACGAGGGCGTGGCGGCGACCGGCGGGGCGCACGTGTGGTTCACGGGCGGCTACCTGAAAGCGCATCCCGAGGACATCGACGTGGTCACGCACGAGGTGATGCACGTGGTGCAGGATTACGGCTCGAACGAAGTGCCCGGCTGGCTGGTGGAGGGCATCGCCGACTTCGCGCGCGCCACCTACGGCGTGAACAACGAGGCAGCCGGCTGGGCGCTGCAGGACCCGCAGCCCGGTCAGAACTACGACGAGGGCTACACGGTGACCGCCCAGTTCCTCGTTTGGATCGAGCAGCAGCACCCGGGCGCCATCAAGCAGTTCGACGCCGCCCTCCGCTCCGGCGACTACTCGGCCGACTCGTGGACGGCGATCACCGGCGCCTCGGTCGACGACCAGTGGGCGGCGTACACGGCCGGCCTCCAGCAGAACTCCCGCGCTCGTCGTCACGTCCGCAAGTGAACGCTTTCCGTGTTTTGACCGTGATGTTGTGGCAAGCAATGAACAATCTGCTTCTCTTCCGTCGACTGTTTAATCGAATAGGAAGCCCACACCAAATACAGCAGTTTATTGCTCCAATTGCTCGACAGTACGAGAAAATGGAGGATTAGCAAGTGTACCGATGGATGGGTGTCATGTTCGGATACAAAGAGGGCAGAATTTTCTTGCCACTCCCCTTCGTCATGATTTCGTGGAATCCTTCCGCTCCTTTCACGTCTAGGCGGCTCTTCCGAAGCGCATCGACGGCGAGTTGAACGAGCGAGACGGGATTCCTGCAATGCAAAAGATGAGTGCAAAACGAGAAGAACTCCCTTGAAGAGCACGCGGCTGATTTTCAGCGCATGCGGGTTCCATCGCTTGCTGACGACCAACAAGCCGTCGTCTCCACCGGTCTCAGCGTTCACAATCGGAAAAATTTGGAGCGGGTGGGTGTTGATGATCGGCAGTCGCTTCCACACGAGTTTCTCCACGTCGCAACAGTACACAGAATACAAGCGTTTCTTCTTTCTGTCCAGTCGGTAGACGCACAGGTACACTTGCTTCTGCGACCAGACGATTTCCCACGGGTTGTACTGAAAGCAATGAGCTTCATGAGAACATTAGCCGAGTATCTTACTCGTTTCAAGTAGCGGTGGATGGGGATCGCGCTCCACATCCACTGCTTGTGGTCCAGCACGTGCAGAGTGATTCTTTCGTACTGCGAGAGGCCGTACAGCCAACGCCCGTCCGCGCTCAGCTGATACGAGCGGTCGGGATCCGCGGTCAGCTCGCTCACGCGCCCCTCTAACGACGGTCGTCCACGTTCAAGCGAGCGAAACGGAGCCAACGCGAGTGGCCGCGGTTGAGGACCGCGTCCGGCATGCTCAGCTGTTTGCTTCGGATTTCGGTGAGGACGTACGTGCAGCCCCCCGCTGGTTGTTCCTCCAGCAGAATCTCCTCCAAGGTGACGTCCTCGGTGCACAGGCGGAGCATCCACAACGCGGAGACCGTGAGAACAAAGATCGTTGTTGGGTTGACGACCGCGAAGTCGCAAAGTTGCGTGAAACAACCGTGGCCATGGAAAACGCTGCAAAATGACTATCGGAATGAGTACAACGGAATGAAGGCTGACATTTGAGTATTCCGAACGAGATCAACGACACAAAGCCGCGCGTTTTTCTCGAACAAAACGTACGCGTAGCGGGCGCCCCACGGGAAGCGCACGAGATGATCGTCCTGAATTAAGAAGAGGGTAAATGAAAGCAATGGACGAGAGGTACCTTAAAACACAAGCGGTTGTACGGTTCTTTTTTCTTCTGCTCTGATGTAGTCGCTTTGTCCTTGCAGATCAGTTGAAAAGCGCCCAAAGTCGCCCACTCGTTCGCGATCGCAGGAACATCGCGCGTTTCACCGATCGGAGCGGGCGGAAACAAACACCAACGCCAAGCGGACATCTTCGAGTCGAACGAGCGCGCCCGACTGCCCCCTGCCGCGCTCTTGGGCAGCTTTCCTCCATTCAGCTCTCCGCAGTGGGGAGCGTTGACCGCTCGCGTGTTCTCAAAGCGCAATCAACACCGTCGCCGCCCGGCTTCCCCGCGAGAAAACGGCCTCTTGCGTGTTCGCGCCGGTTTACTGGAAAAAAGCCAAATGAATAGAAAGCAAAAATGGCGGCTGATTTACACGTAGATTGCGAGAAGACGACGAATCCGATCGATGCTGGCCTTTTGTGAAAGGTTTTTGGCCGACAGTGCAAGAAGAGCAACAACAGAAGGTTCTTGAAACCTCGGGCCGTCGCGCTACTTTTTAATTAGAAAAGTATGAAACCCGCGGCAGCTTGATGACGTGCGACGCGTGGGCAGACCGCAGAACAGGAGCAGGTGAGATCAGTGGGCTCGTTATTAACCGAAAGAAAAATCAGCTGCCGGCAGTTTGACTGGAACTCCCCGTTTCCCATTAGTTACTTTCCCACTTTGTCTCCAAATCCACTTGTTGCGTTCGATGTCCGCTACGGGGTTAGATGGCGCCCTATCCGAGGGAATTCCTACGGAGAACCAACTACTCGTGTACACGACTGCGCAGCAAGTGATGCTCGGATCCTGCATTCTAACTGCAGTATTGTCGGCTTTCGTCATCTTAAAAGCGTCCCCAAAGACGATGCTCACTTACAAGTTTCTTCTATTGAATCAAGTCGGCTGGAACTTTGCTTTGGATTTTACCTTGTGTTTGGCGCATCCAGTTCAGATCGTACCTCCGTTCTGCCTGTTCTACGCTTCTTCTCTCTTTCGACACGAGTCTGCCGTTTCGATTCTCTGGTGGTGGCCGCTGATTGTGTTTTGCAGCGTTGCCAAATCGAGTGCCTTAGTTTTCTGCTTGTTCTACCGATCGGTGAGCGTCGTTACAAGTTTTTAAGCAGTTCGTAAGCAAAAATGCTTGTCGTAGATGGCCGCACTGGGCGAATCGTCGGCTGTTGCCCGGCTTTATCAGCGCGCTACTCCGTACTGGCAAATCATCGTTGTTGGACTTGCCGAGTTCGCGGCTGTGGCAAGTTCTACCAAAATTATAGCTTTTTTAAAGTCATTTGTTTAGCTTGTATTCTACCAGACAGAAGATCAATACAAGGACAGCAAATGGACGCTAGAATCAACAAACCCCGTTTTACGTGATTTGTTCACAAAAGAACCTTCTTTGACTTGTTTCATGACGAACCAAGCGGACACTCAAATGAGCACGATCGTGATCTTTCTGCTCGGATTCTTAGCAACCGCTCTCATGGCTTTCCTTCTCGTCTATTCGGCCCTCGTCTTGCGTGAACGAAAAGGCCCTATGCATCCGAAAACCTACCGCCTTCAAGCCATGTTGTTGAAGTCTTGTGCCGCCCAAACTGTTGGCTCGTACGCCACTATGGGCGTCCCTTTCATGATTTCCATGTTGATCGTCTACTTGGGCATCTCTCGTCTGAGCTACTTGCTACTCATCTCAATGTCCATGAGTTCCTCTCATCAAACAGTCGACTTTTTCATCATGATTTTGTCCATTCGGCCGTACCGCGAGTTTTTCTTCGGTTTTCTTCGAAAGAGCCAAGTGGAACTGATTGGTGGATCTGAACGCGTCTTCTCCGTTCCGAATATGCCTTCGGAGAGGCCTTCATAAACAGTCTGTTGTGTTGAACGTGGAAACAGTTGAATAAAGAGAGGACCTTGAACACTCGGATCGGCTGCTGTAAGGCGAACGTTGCGCGCAGTTGGGTACAAAACGAAATTGCCAGAAAGAGATCGGATGCTCTGGCCAGACCTGTGGGCAGCCGGCCGCCTCGGAATCCGACCGGCACGATCACCACCCGCACCTTCGTTAAAGCCAGCCCTCTCTCCGATCCTCTCACTCGCTCTCCACACAAAAGAATTTATTCGCAGCACTCAAGAATTCAGTCAAGCGTGAAGCGATCGGAGACGAGGTGCTTCACAGAGGAGTCTGCAAGCAAACGATCGTAAATCAACGAGCGGGCGACAGGAGAACTCACGATCCGGCGGCAACGAGCAGAACGGAAAGGAAGTGAAAGTTCGCGACGATTTCCATCAGTTGGCGGAAGGACATCTTCGGCGGGAACGAGTGGACGATGCGGGCGACCAGCTGGCGGTCCTCCGGCTTGCCGAACAGCAGGAAGTGGCCGTCGGCGTCGCTCAGTGTGAACCGAAAGGCGGCCGGCGGGAGCGACGGGCGGCCCGTCCACTCGGCGCTCTCCAGCCGGAGGAGGAGCAGCGAGCAAACGGGCGATTCGGCCCACACGTGCACGGGAACCTCCTCGAATTCGGCCCCGCACTAAAAGAATGTTGGAAAGAAGGAAGTGGACGGAGAACTCACTTCTTTGTGGTCGTAGTAGAGGAATTGCGGTCGTTTGAACAACTCGTCCATCACTCGGCGCACTCTCGACCGTCGCCGTTGGGCCGTCGGCGACGAGGAGGCGGGCGCCCGCTCGTCCTCGGAGCCGCTCGAACTCGAATCGTCGGCAGCGGGCTCTTGGAGCTGGACGAAGCGAAGAGAGAACGAGCCGGTTGAGCGGGTAATTGAACGCTCGTCTCCCGGCTTCTCTTCTTCCAAACCAGAGCCGAAGAAGCGGCCTGCGAGTCGCTGGCCACAGCCGTCCGCTGGACTTCCTCGACGTTCGTGCCGACATGCCGGAAAAGCGGCCATTCGTGCTGAAAAGAGTGAATAGAACGGAGGAGGAGGAGAGAACTCACCGCTCCAATTCGAACGGCCTCTCGCCGTCGCCGGTCGCCCTTGTGGCGCTCCAGCGCGTGGGTCCGTCGCTCGTGCGCGTTCCGGTGTTTGCACGTGTCGCTGAAGACGCCGCATAAGGAGCAGCGGAAGCCGTTCGAATGCTGATCGACTCCACGTGCAGCTGGCGGAAATGCACGCTCCCGAAGACGGTCATTCCGCAGTGCTCGCAGGGCGCCTAAACGAACGAAAAGAGTGAACCAACGGCCGGAAGGGGCAGCGAGACGAACGTAGCGTGGCCGTCCTTGGAGCTTCGCTCGCATCACCGCGCCCAAGTCCTCAACGGTCGCCATTCGGTAAGGAGTGCGAAGCGGCAAAAAGGCAGAGATCGCAATCAAAAGCGAAAATGAGTACGCGGGACGCGAAGAGCGGGCGGCAATTCCAACAGACTCGAGTCACCCGCTGCGCGCGCCAAACGAAAATGATTTGTTAGCACGGGCGGCGGGCACTTTTTCTTTCGTTCTCCGGCCTCGCCGATCAGGTGCATCGAACGGATGGGCGACTGGCGGACGCTTCGTTGTTCCATTCGCTGGGTCAATGGCGGGACACGAGCAAGCGTTTGATTTGGCACTCCACGCGCGCCGCTCGGTGGGCCGGTCGACTGCGGGCAGGATCACCCGCGGCCATCCGCGAATGGATGGACGAGTGAGTGGAGAAGTGGGCAGCGGAGTGGACGGACGTCTTCTTTTCCGATCAGCGAGCGAAGCACACGGATGAACGGGAAATGAGCGATGCCCAGCACCAGCGGCAGCCCCAACCGGACGACCTCGCGCCCTGCTCTTTTCCTTCTTTCAGTTGGGGCGGCAGGCGATTCGGGAAGGCCATAAATCTGAGGAGAGCGTAGAGGGAGAGAGGAGGGAGCGAGGTCTTATTAACGACTTCAAGCGGGGATCGAAAACTAGGGCGGAGGCAACGCGTAGGAAGGAGGACAATCAATTTCAATTCTACTTCGTTTCTGCGAACTGCATCGCAGAGGTGGTCCCCGACAAGCCGAAAGCATCGCGGAGAGTTGTATACACAGCGGTTTACGGAAGCAGCGGCTTTTTTAAATTACATCACACGCAGAAGACTCGTTTATTAATGGTAAATGGACAACGAACAAGCAAACGAGTAGTCCACGGCCTCGATCCCCCAAAATCGGCGGGCAAAGAAGTTGAAGACGGGGCGGGGAAGCGTTGGACGGCCGGACGTCAACGCCAAGTGCCGCAAGCTGTCCGGACGTCTAAACAAAACGAATGAATGCGCGGAACGACAGCCGCAGCGCGAACCTGAGCGGAATGCGTTGAACCGTCAATCCGCCGTCGTACCCTTCGATCCAGTTCCGTTCTTTCATCGCGAGGACGAGTTGGTGCTCCGTGCGGATGTTTCCTCGCACTTGCATCATAAAAGAGGGGTCGCATTCCAAACGCGCCACCACGTTCCATTGGAGAAGCCGAAGGTCGAGGACCGCCGTCACAACCGCCCCTTTTCGCACCCAATTCGTCGCCTCAAGAAACGCCACGTGCATTTTGCCCGCCGTCCCGCCGTTCATGTTCTTGAAATGCTGAACGGAAAGGTGGGCAAACATTCGAACAATTGGACCACGCACCCACTGCTTCACTTCTGCCATCTCGAGGGGCAAATTCACTGCGATCTCTTCCTTCTTCGATGTCACGGGGTCGAGTGAACGCAAAGCCGAGACGTCCGCCTTCTCGAACCACCAGAATTTCTCGGCGAAGAAGTACGTGCGGCTTCGTCGATTCACCGCTTCATCGGGCATCTCGAACGAGTGGACGAGCCGCAGCTCGGCGAGGTCTTTCGATCGGATCAATTCGTAAACGGCCGCTCTGTTGAAGCCGTCGGAGAATCCGTGGTTGATCAGCAGCAGCGAGTCGTTCAGCAGGCGCACATCCCGCACGCGCGCTCCCTGAAAGCGGAAGGGCGTCGGGTAGAGCGGCGAGTGCGTGAGGTCGTCGGCGTCCAATCGAAAGAGATTCCAGTAGCTGCGCGTTTCGTCTGAACTTCTTATTAAATTGGAACATGAGCCTCGGCGTTACTTTGCCCCGCCGAATTGGAGCTGAACATGAGCACCATGTTTCGATCCAGCGCCTCGATTGTTTCGATTTTAAGGAGCAGCGGTCGTTTCGTCAGCGATTGGAAGCGGCTGCAAGATGCAACAAGTGCGAATGGAAAGCCGGTTGCTTACCGCTGCACTTCGCGGAACAAATCCAACACGAGGATCTCGCAATCGCTTGGTTTGACGAAATAAACGAAGCGATCGTCCAGCACGGCGAACGGAGGATTCGAATAATCGGGCGGCCGGAAGCGGCTCGTTCGAGCGACGTCTACCGAGTTTTCCATTCGGCTCGATGAAGAGGACGAAGTGAACGCTGCGTGCGGAAAGCGATTGGCGGCTTCAGCAAATGGTTGAGAGTGAAAGAGTAGTGCCGGCCGCTGCCTCTTCCGATCAAACGAACGCGGGATGCCCGTTTTTTTGAACGATGACCGCGAGGCAATCGGCCGGTAGATTTCCTCTTCCTCTTTCCTCTGTTGACTGAACAGAAAGCGGTTGGCACTTTCGTTCGATGACCAAGAGAAGATGCACGAACAACATCCCGGCCCTTTTCTCAAAGTTGCCAGCTGGAGGTGGATTCTGGGCTCGACTCTCGTGAAAGGATGTCTCTTGGCCGTGCCCAGTTACACACAACTTCTCTAAGTGTTGCGCGCTCATTTGAGCTCCCCGTAACCGTGGTTGCAAGACTGGACAGAAACGATGAGCACTGCCATCATAACGGCCGCCTTTCGGATGCTCCCGAAATGCTCGCAGTCTGTCGAAATTATCGACAGCCAGACGCCTCAAACGGAAGCAACAAATTGGTCGACGCCCACTTCCGTCTTCTTATCGACCGACTGTTTGCATTGATTTCGTCGCTTGTCGTTCCAGCGATAAGCGACCACCATCGACGACGAATTTCGACGTCTGGTGTCTGTTGTGTGCTAGCTTTAAACGCCCAACCGTCTTGTTCGTGTGTCGTTAAAGAAGGCAGCATAAAGAGAAGACTACCAACTGCTTCGTGTCAATGCTGTCTGTTTATTCGCTCCTAACGCGGTCAGTTCGAAGGGAGACGAGTGGCGAATCCGATCGTAAAGTCCGAGTAGTCGCGCAAAACGCAGTGCTTTTGGAAGGTGGAGCGGGGCAGCATGAACTGTTCGTACTCGGCCGGGTAGATGCGCAGCGAGCAGCGGCTGGCGGTTTCCTGCTGCGAGCGGTCGAGGTACTCGTCGGGCGTCACGCGGATCTCGCCGCCGCCCACCGAAAAGACGAGTTCCAGCTGCACGTCGCACGGCACGTAGCTCCCGTCCTGAACGCCGAGCGCCTTCAACAAGCCCTCGACGTACGGGCCGGGCATCCACAAGTTCCAGTCGCCCTGCTGGAAGCTGAATGCTGTTGATTAGACGAGATTCAATGGGATGAACGCACAACAAGCGGCCGGGTGAGTCGTAGGTTTGGACGCCGAAGTTCAGTCTAAAGAGCGGATGTTTGTGGATGCAATAGGAAGCTCTCACTCGTCGATGGTCATCGCCCACTGCTCCGATTCGATCAACCACGGAGCTTCCGGCTGGATGATCCAATCGTCCGCGCAGCGGTCTTCCGCCCGGCCGCCGATCGTCGCCAATCCCCACGCGTAGAGGGGCCACTTGTCCGTGACACTGATGAAAAATCAGTCCTCTTCATTCCTTCCCTTCACTCACTAATCGTAGCTGAAGACCACCGTCTTCTCCTCGAACGAGGCGAGCAGGTTCTGCACGAAAGAGAGCGAGCCGTCCGCCGGGTGGTTCAACCCGAAGGCCGTCGTGTAGGACCAGCCGTACGGAGCATCGTAGTAGCGAAAAGGGAGCTCGATGCCCAAGCCCTCTTCGCCTAGCTGAAAGCAGAAGAAAAGAATGCAGTGCGGATCCATCGAGGGAGGAGTCGAACCGTGAAGACGTCCGTCGCGTTCACGCCCACCGGATTGCCCGCCTCGTCGTAGAGCGGGTTCAGCGCTTCGAAGGTCGAGGACGCGCTGAACATTCGGGATGAGCAGGAAAAAAGAGAAGAACGTGCTTTCGATTGAAATTCCCGCCCGGATACTGGCTGTTCACACCGACGACGTCCGCCTCAGTTTGGGCGTCCCGCTCGTACAAGTAGAAGGTCACGTTTTGGGCTGAAAAACGCTTGTGAAAAAAGGGACGAGTGGATGAACCGACCGGGAGTCCCGAGCGTGAAGTTGAAGCGGATGTTCGTGTCGGGGTCGTTGTCGAAGGGCAGGTTGATGACCTTTTTGGCCGCCACATGGCCGATTGCTAGAAGGAGGAAACAGAAGAGAAGCTTCATTTAGGCCGCTCGCGTTGCTCTTTGTTGCTGCCGACTGTCTTTTATGCCGTCCGTTCTTATCGCCACTCGGGCAAGTGGGCGAACCTCCGACAAATTCTGATCATTCGGAAGACGAAACGCTCCCGGATTATTTTTGTCGGGAAACGCCCATTCGACTACCTTCCAACTAACAAGGCGTGTTTCAATGAGTCTTCATGATCAGCTACGGAATCAAGAGACGAAAGAAGCGATCACACCCAAGGGAGAAGTGGGCGGTGCGGGGGATCCAGCCGGTAGAACGGCGAGTTCTCGGCGGTCACTCGCGGAATGGGCGTCGCGTTCGGGAAGGCGGACGGGAGGACCGAAGCGGCGGGCTTTCGGCTCATGATCGCGTGGAATCCTTTCGCTCTCCGCCGGTCGATGCAGCGCCGGCGGAGGGCGTCGGCCGCCAAACGGAGCAGCGAGTCGGGCGTTCTGCAAACGAATGAACGGAAAGAAGTGCAAGAAAAGAGTTACTTGTAGAGAACGCGGTGGATTTGATTCTTGTGCCGGACGGGGCGGCAAACAAGCAACAATCCGTCGTCCTTCCCATCGTTCGCATTGACGAGTGGAACCATCCAATAGACGTGTTCGACCCCGAGCGGCAGTTCTTTCCACTCGCCCTCTTCGTAATTGCAGCGATAGACGGTTGTTGGCGGAAGGTAGCCGCCCTGCAAGCAAAAAGAAATCGTAGCGACGTGTTACACCTTTGTGGAAAGCGACTGCATCCTCCACCCGCCTTTCATTAAAGCGATTACTCATCGTTGAACGCCAGAACCTCTCTAATGACCCGCCCCCACTTACGCAACAGTAGTCGAAATATCTCGGGTCCTTCTTTCGGCCGCAGAGATACGCGTGATCCGCCGAACAAAGCTTTCCGTTCATGTGCAACTGAAAGCAGAAGAATCAATCGAGGGGTCCCTGAACGCACTCACTTGTGGATCGATCTCTCCGCCCAGCCTTTGCGTCGTCCACTTCCGTTCGGCGACGTCGAGCACGTGAAGCGTGTGGTTGTCGAAGCGGCCGAGCGCGTAAATTCGCCGAGCGTCTTCGCTCAAGCCGTAGACGCAGAACTGGGCGGGCTGGTCCACTTCGAGGTCCACTTCCAGCCGGGGCTCGTCGACGTCCAACCGCACGAACTGCAGCGGTGGGTAGGGGGAGCACGCGAAGAGCGTCGGCTTGTTCTCGACGTTCGTTCCCGTGATTTCCGTGAAGATCAACGTCCCGGGGTGTTCGGGTTGACCGGGCAAGAGTATTCTCTCGTAAGTGCCTTCCTCGGGGAACAAACGGAAGAGCCACTGCTCGGGGAGCGCGTAGCCGACGATCGTCGTTGAATTGACGAAAAAGAACTCGCAGACGTGCATTTGATGCTCCAATTCTTCTTTTGATGTGAAGACGCTGAAATCTCGGGATTCCCAACAAAGAATTCATGTCTGAGCTTACACTCGAGTGTTGAGGACGAGATCGACCACAAAGAAGGTGTTCGTGATGTCGCGGTAGGCGTACAGGTAGCGGCCGTCCGGCGAGAAGCGCACTTCGTTCATCGGCTGAAAACAAAGATGAAGGGGGGAACGAGCGGCTTATTCGTACGTCCATGAAGACCTTGTTCTGCGGCGTCCGTTTCGACCGTTGATTCGAGGCGGAAGCAAGAAGAAAAGCCGTTCGAATTGCCGTGCGTACGCGTGCCCACCGCTTGCGAGACGGACGAATTTGGTGGACGATGTAGAGATCCTTTCGATCATAAGCGGCAGGCCTTGCAGGCGTGTTTCCCATCCTTTCAAAATGTGGCAAAAGAAAGAAGTCGTTTGCATGCGAGGAGAAACGTCGGCGAGCGCTTGCTCTTCGTGGCCTCGACGGCAAAATGCGCGGCCGGTCGGCCACTTGCGATTCGCCGCTGTCCACTCGCACTCTTCGCACCGGCCGCCTGCCGCTTTCCTTCGTTTGTTGAGCCCATGACCTCCCGCGCTCTCTTGGCACAAAAGTGACCGGCCAGCCGCATAAATCTCTCTTGCGAGGGCGCTGGCGGGCAACGAAAAGAGGTAGAAAATAACGGTTCACTTGCTTATGAGAACTCGGGGCAATTTAATTACTGATTTTAATGATCTACGTACACCACACATCAAAGAAGTATAAAAGGTGGGCAAATTACGCTGATAATTAGCGGATTCAAGCTTCTTGCCGCGGTCGCTTTGATTTCGGTTCTTCGGAATCTTCCAGCGCGTCTTTTGGGTCTAAATTTCTTTTTTTAATTGGTTTAAAACGCTACAAATCGCTTACACACGATGATAGTGCTGTCGGTTTGATCCCATTTGCAACGCGACGCTAAATTTTTAGCGGATTGTCATTTAGACTCGTTTACTCACCGGATTCGGCGAGTGTCGAATAATTTCTGCACTTTGATTTGACGTCGGCTATTGCAGTGAACGTCAATAACGAAGGCAGATTTGTGATTGTTTGCTTGAAAATTTCAACCACCTCCTGCAAACGGGCCTGAAAGCAAAGGGGTGTCCGCCGCCCACCTTGCCAGCAAACCATCTTTCAATCGCCCGAGAAGTGCTGGCGGAAAACCATCTGCGCAAAATGCAGCTCGTGTTTCACGATCTCCTTCCGATTGAGAGCTTTTATGAATCTGTTCAAACGACGGGCAAATGTGCGCGCATGACGCTCCAGAACGCTCCAGTTATCGTTTTTCTGCAATGAATATGCGCTTAACTGCCCTACCGGTTGCATTTACGTAGAATGATTCCCATCCTCGCAGGTCGGAGTCGTCGATGATCAGAAGGGGAAAATTCGGGTGATCATCGAGCAGTTTGCGAATGTCCTTTGCGTACTTTTTGTAACGGGTTTTGAAGTCGAGGTCGGTCGCGTAGATGCGATCCACGTAATGGGCATATCGTTTCGGCGGCGAGAAGCCGGTGCACGGCGGCTGATTAATTTCTTCCACGGCTCTGCGGTAGTCGGCCAGCAACACACGAACGGCAAGCTTTTCTTCGTTGAAAGGTCGGAAGGCGCACTGGGCGTAAGAAAGCGCGTGCTGATCAGAAGAGTTCGAATCTAAACGAGTCCTCGCCATTGGATAAACCCGTGAGAAACAGACCTCTGCACGTCGACTCAAAAGTCGGAATCCACGCACTGTTGGGCGGAACCGGATGGTCAGCAAGAAGCAAACGAGAGAGGTTGTTGAGATCGACCTTCGGCTTCACACGATCGAAGAGCAACTTCTTCCAGTCGTTCACATTGGTGATGGGCGTGTCGCCGAGAGTGTAGGAGAGTTTTTGAGGCACCTGTTCGTTAGAAACACGCTGGCCGCCAATAAATGGGTGCGTAAAAACGGAGAGAGCGGTGAATCGATCCTTCGGCTCGATGCACACCATTCGACTGAACAAGTCGCGAGCATTCGAAGCTGAAGTCAAGTGGCAAATTGGTGATTTGAAACGCATACTTGCGATTGATTTTTTCCAGCCGGTAAGCGTTCATGATCTGCGCGAACCTTTCCCACGGCTCTCGTTCGAGTGCCGGCGGTCGAGAGAAAAGGCTGTCGTAAACTTCGGGCGTGTTCTTGCAGAGACGGGCAAAAACAGCGCGTAGTTCCATCGAGTACCTGACACTGTCCTCGCGATTCGAACACCACGGAACGAACGAACTGCACATCTTTAGGGTCTTGTCTGCGTTTGAGGGATAAGAATGCAACGAGAAGCATCGAACGAACCGTCGTAAGCATTTGCAAAACAATCCAATGGAAGGAGCTGTTCGACGGAAATCTTCCGTGCTTTCACCTCTTCAATGTCGAACGTGTCGTCGAATGCGTTCAAGAATTCGGACGACGGCATTCCAAGAACCTCTACTTGCTTCTGCCAAACAGCCACTTCACTCTTGCTCTCAAACGAACATTCGCCGGTAAGCAACTCGTAGAAAATGCACCCGGCCGCCCAGATATCGACTGTAAAAGCGAGTGAAAGAATGATCCGAGTTCAACAAACCCGCTTTCGTGTAGTGGGTTCGCTTTTCAAGCGAAGAGGTGGATTATAAGGGGCCCCCACTACCGCGCCTATAAATCAAAGCGCGCACGTCGTCGCCGTGATCTTTTGTACTTCGACGTACTCCGCGCTCTTTGCAGACATTGACGATGAGGTCTACGCGTGTACGAGATTCCAACCTTGAATTTCATTACATTCGCTCTTCTCCATTGATCTCTACACCGTTTGATGAGGTTTACTAAAAAAGAAACAAAAGAAAACATTGAGCAGTTTGCGGCCTCAACCCCAAATCCTCGCGGCGAAATGATCGAAAGCGTGCAGCGAGAGCGACGGGCGCTGGAGACCAACGCCAAGTGCTGCAGACTGTCCGGTCGTCTGCAAGCGGAAAGAAGTGGACCGAATAAAGAACTCGGGCGAACCTCAACGGAAGACGGCGAACGACCACTTCGCTCTTCGATCTGCCGGTCGTGAGGAGCAGCTGGTGCTCCGTGCGGACGCCCCCAACGCCCAACCGGAGCGCCGAAGCTCGCCGCGAATTGCAGCGTGACGTTCCACTGGCAGAGGCGAAGGTCGAGGACGGCGACGAGGAACGAGAGCCCCGTGCGGGTGTGCGAGAAGCGGGCGGTGTGGATTTTCTCGTTTGGTCCAAGGCACAAGTTCGCGAGCTCCTGAACGAAAGCGAAAAGAAGGGAGTGCTCCACGTGATGCTCGCCCACCCATTTCTTCGCTCGCTCCATTTCAGCGGGCAACTTCAGCGTGATCGTGTGCGCTCGTCGCTCCCGCACGTCGAAGTAGCGAACGGAAGTGATCGCCGCCCTCTCAAACCACCAGAAGCGGTGATCGAAGAAGTGGAAGCAGCTGGAGGCGTGCCGCCCGAACTTCTCGCCGATCGAGTGGAGGAGCAGTTGGGGGTTCCGCTTCGTGCGCACCAACTCGTGAACGGCCGATCGGTTGGGCTCGCGGTTGAGCAGAAGTAACGAGTCGTTGAGCAACCGCACGTTCGTAACGCGAAAGCCGGGCAGCTTCAGCGGCCGCGGACGGAGCGGCGCGTACGTGAGGCGCTCCCAATCCAAACGGACGAGATTCCAGTGCGTGTCCGGTCCGCCGAGGAAGGCGACTGAAAGCGGGGCGTTGTTCAGCACACACACAAGGGGACGTTGCCTCGATTCTCCTCCTTGTTCCCGACCAAAGCAGCATGTTCCGGTCGAGGACCTCCATCGCGCCCACCCGTTGCGGCAGCACCGGCTTGTTGCTCGAGCGGAAGCGGCTGAACGAGGACGAATTGAGAAGATTGCAGTCGAGTTCCGCTCACCACTGGACTCCTTGAAACAAATCCAGCACGACGATCGTGTCGCCGAAATGACCGTCGGATTTGAAGACGAAAACGAAGCGATCGTCGAGCCCGCGGATCAGCGAGCCGCCGTCCACCGCGAGGTTCGGAAAGCGACTCGTCTGACCGGCCGTGCACTCCATTCCGCGCGAAAGAAAAGCGGCTTGTTCGGGCGAATGGACCGAGTGGCACCTCGCTTCCATGCACCGCGTGGGCGAGGAGTTCGAAAGATGATCGCAAGACGATGCGACCTCAACGCTTTTTTGCGAGCCGGCTAGAACGACTTGCCACCAACCTTGCGCGGAACGAAAGGTGCGCTGCCTCCTGCGTTGCTCGTCGACTCATGGGTCGCCCGGCCGTGTGACGAGAGCGCATGGGCGATCAATCGCGTCCTGACCGATCGCTCAATTTTATTCTTTTTGTGTATGCAAAACAAGACAAAAGCTACTGTCTTTGGCAAGACAACAGCAATAACTACAGCTTTACTCGTTGCGCACATAGCAGCACTTAAGAGTTGAAACGAAGCGAATATTGCGAGTGAAACGTGAGTTTGAAGTGCTTGTTGATGGCGCGAAGGTTGCGGAGAAACGGGCGATCTTTGGGCTGATTCTCGACGATCTGTAGCTCCTGCAAATGCGGGTTCCTCTCGAAAGGTCCGCAAGAGTGCAAGTGCCGAAGCAACAGCGACTGCTGCTCGGACCAAACAAAGGCGAGCTTTGGAGTCTTCAAACGGAACACGTGGGCGTAATCTGAAAGAGATATAGCTCTGATCATTCCATCTTCCGTCTACTCACAAGCATTCGCTTTGATGACCCCATCGATTTCGCACGATTCGAGCGGTGCCCGCCGATTCAGGAGCAGCGTGGCGATGCGACGGTCTCCTTCGGCCTTCACGCGAGTCACGCGGTCGGGCAGCGAGTCGATCAGGAACTGCGTGTACGTCCGCTTGGTGTGCTTTGTGATCAGATGGATCGAAGAGAGCAATTGGCTATCTGCAATGAGAACAATGGAGATTAGTTTGATGGGAGAAGTGAGTTCACCGTGCAATTGTGAGGCGACACGCATCCAATCGGCCATAAAGTCGACATTCATCGCATTTGCCTCCACCAACCACTGGATCTCGATCGCCTTCAGCTGGCGGGCGAGGCGGAGAAGAGCCACGACTTCAGCGACTGTCTTCACGAAACGAATCTCAATGGAGAACTTGCGCAATCGAATGCAACTGTGGCGATTCGCAATAATCTTTGCGGGCCCGAAGTCTTGCGCATCGAAGAAGGACTCCAAATAGCGCTGGCTGATGAGCAGAAGGCGCACTTCACAATCAGACTCGAAATCTTCGGTCTGATTCTCGGGCTCCGTCTCGAGGTCCGCAAGGTGGTACTGAACGAACTGGCGGTCCTTGGCGTTCAAGCGGGGCGGCAACCGCACGTTCGCTGGCTTGTCGCCGGAGGTCTGCGAATCCGTGGACATTGAGCTGCAAATCAGAAATTTTTCAAATAAACGGGTGCAAAAAATCACGCAATTCGATGAACCAGTTTAGTTGTGAATCAAACAAACAAGCAGCGTTTTCGAGAAGCCCCTCAACGCCGCGCTTGCCACCTACGAGCACAAACGGTAGCAGCCGGCGATCGAGCGGGAGGCTCGGGTTGAGTGAGCAACCCACACGCGGTCGACCCTTGCGCTGGTTTGACCGCTCTCTGCGTCGCCCATTCGGCGTTTATTCGACCGCTTGATTGTCAATGCAGCGAACTGAGCGCACCGCAGCTGCTGCACCACGGAGGTGCGTGTGTGTGAACTTTGCACTCTCTTTCACTCAACCGGCCCCTTTTCGTTGTTGTACGCGAGTGAAGCAGCAGTCGGCAGTGTGTCCGTTGAATAAAAACCGCAAAAATCCGCGCCCTTCTCTCCAGAAACAACATGCACGCTCGACGAATGCTGCTCGTTTATTCTTCCAACTTCCACCGCTCATCCCAACGATCAATCGAAGGCGCTCTTCAGATCGTCGCTCATCTCGTCGGTCCACACCTGGCAGACGTCCGGGCGGCCGAAGCGGGAGCCCGCCGGGCAGTTGAAGGCGTCGCGGAAGGCGGGAAAGTTCGCGAGCACCTCGTTGACGCGCGCGCGGCCCGGCGCGTGTTCGTCCCGCAGATTCAACGCGGCCGTCGAGCAGCACGACTGCGCGTAGGCGACGAAGAAGAGGCGGTCGGAGGAGAGCTGCGACGTCCACTCGCCCACCAGCCGCTCGTCGGGGCCGCGCAACGCAATCGCCGTGTGGAAGGCGCGGTGGGCGGCGCGGATTCCTGCAAGACGGCTCGTTTCTCGCTGTCCAACTCGACGGAACGAACCGCCGTTGTCCGCAAAGTTCTCCGCCAGCGTCGTTTGGGCGTCGATGCTGAAGAAGAGGAAAGGAGTGAGAAGAAGGAGGGAGTGCTCACCACTCCGACCGTCCGTCCTCGTCCACTCGGCATCGCTGCGCGTAATGCAATCAGTGGGACGATTGAACAAACGAGCGGCCGCAACTCGCCTGCTCCTCCAAACAGTCGGCCACCGTCTGCATGTGATCGCGGGCCGCCTTGTCGAGGATCGTCTCGCGGACGAGCGTCCCGTTCGCGTCGAAGTGAATCCCGACGGGGTCCTGCAGCAAAGAACGGTACAAGTACCCAAGTTTTGAGGCGTTCACCTCACCAGCGAGTGCAACAACTCGTGCGCGATGATGAAGCCGATGCGGCCGAAGACGACGGAAAGCGGGTAGTCGGGCGAGTAGGAGGGCTCGTTGAGGATCCCGATGGGCAGCAGCAGGGCGTTCAGGTTCAGCATGTTGGCGGCGTTCACGCCCGCCGGCTCCGCCACGACGAACGTCCGCCGCGCGTCCAGCACGCTCGCCCGCAGCGTCACGAACGCGTTGTTGCGGTGGGCGCGCTTCAGCGGGTGCCGGAAGTCCCACTCGTTGGCGGCCGTCGCGCGCTCGAACGTCTCGTCGTCCACGAGCAGCGGCGGGAAGGCGACCTCGTTGAGCATTGCGTCCAGCTTGCGCAACGCCCGCAGTTTGCTCTCCGCACTCATCCAGCCGACCTCTTCGATGATGGGAGGGATCTCCTGCTCGGGCGTGCCTTGAAGGCGAACTTGATCGAATTCACGAACTCCCGCAGCGGGCGCGCAAATCGCTCGCGAGCGGAGCGCGTGGGGAAGCGGTCGACGAGCAGTCGGGCGACGAGCAGCGGCCCCGCTTCGACCACGAACTCCACGCAGCTGGGCGCTTTCTGGACGGTCAGCAGATGGAAGAGGACGTCTTCGGCGAGCGCGTTCGCAGCGCCCGCCGGCAGCGTCGAGTCGTTTTGGGTGAGGAACCAAAAGGAGTCGTCGATCCTCACGTACGTGCCGTCAAGGAGCTCATGACCGAAGAGAGGCGTCAGGAAGTCGGCCATCCAGTCGACTCCCCAGTCGCGCCAATTGGCTAACTTGTGCGCGTGCTCGGAGGTGCGGGTGGCGGCCAAGTGCGCACGAAAGGCGTCCACGCTCGCCATCACCTCCTCGAGGTCGCTGGAGTTGCCGAAGCCGAGCGAGAAGAGGGCGCCCCAGGCGGCCGCCCGCTCCTCCCGCTCTCGTTTGGCCGCCTTTTCGTTGCGCTCGCGGTCGAAGCGGACGGCGAGTTGCGGCGGCTGGTCGCGCGGCCGGTGGGTGCGGAGCTCCAGGAACGAAGCGGCGCCCCACTCGCGCTGCACGGCGGCGAACAGCCGGAGGAACTTAAAGGTGAACGGCCGTCCGGCGGCCGTTGCGGGACGAGCGGGCAGCGGGAAGCCGACGGACGCGTTCAGCCGAAGGAAGACGGCTGGTCCACCGGCTGGTCGCTCAACTCGCAGAGCTCGTGCAGCTTCTTCAGGAAGACGACAGGCGTCGTCTAAACGAGCGGGGATCAACGGAAAGAAGAAGAAGCGGGAAACGAACGTCCGCCTCCATCACATCGCGCTCCAACGCCCGCCGGATCACCTCCAGATTGTTCTCGTGGGTCTGCAGGAAGGGTGACGTGGGGCGCGCGGAGCACGCGTACTCGTCGAAGTTCTCGCACGGGCTCACGCTCACTGGGAGGACTCGTGATCAGAAGCGAGAGCTCAACGAACCGTTCAATCGGTACTCGATGTCCGCCGACAGGCGGTCGATCGCGGGCGACGAGCGGACGGGCGCCGGCGGGATGTTCAGCGAGCGCTTCGATTCGGGCACTGGACGGACGAAACGAATGAGAAGAGCGGGCGGGACTCACGAGCGAACGGCGCATCAAAGCGGACGAGCGGGCAGGCGGCGGCGGTCGTTTGGGCGGCGCAGTGGAAAGCGAGCGCCAACTCCGTGGTGTTCCGCATCGCCCACTCCGTTCGCGCGTCGCAGTCGTGCAGTCGGCCGGCCGCGAAGAACGCTTCTTCGGGACGAAGCGAGGAGTTCGCGGCGTTGCCGTGCTGCAGCAAGTAAGCGAGGAGGGCGCCGTACGCGATCTTCAGCACTGAACGGAGCGAACGAAGAGGATGAGTGGAGAGAGCGATCCCCACCGATGACCTCCACGTTGATCGCCGCCACTTCTTCGCGTCGCTGCAGACCGTAGAGGGAGAAGAAGCACGAGGCGTCGGCCTCCAACACGCGCCGCACTTCCGCTTCGGCTTCTGCAACTCCTGCTTGAGGGAAAGGCCCACTGCCGGCCGTCACTCACCGCTCGCGTACCGCCAGACGGCCGCCGCGATCTCGCGCCCCAGCCGGCCGAACCAAACGGTTGCCGGAGCGGACGCGGGCGGACGAGCGGCGAGCGCGTCGAACGGCAGCCGGAGCGGCATCCCGCGCTGCAAATTCGGGAGTCACGCCGCCCGCCCGACTGCTCACTTTTTCGGCGAGCGGGCGCGTCGGCCGCGTCGCCTCCAAAAAGTCGCGGTCCAACCGGAAGCTCGACGCGCGCGCCAGGAGCTGCGGGAAGCCGGCGGTCGCGTCCAGCCGGAGCTCCGCGAACGTCGCCTCCAGCGCCTCCTCGTCCGCGTGGTTCGTGATCCCGTCGAGTCGGGCAACGCCGCCCCCACGCGGCTCAGAATTCGCGCCTTCGCCTCGTCGCTCACGCCGCTCAGCGAGTTCACCACCGGCTGCAATCGGTGGAGTGATCCTGAGCGAGTAGGAGGTTGTTTGGGAGCGGAATGGCGAGCAGGCATTCCGTTGCTAATGGAGCGCTTCTCAGTGGCAGTTGGATGGCACAAGATAGGGTTGCGTGCAGAACAAACAGCGGTCACACTTCGCTAGCACCAACTTTCGCTACTCCCGCTCCTACCTCCCACCCGTCGCCTCAACAGACGCCCGCACTCACTGCAAAAGCGGCCTTGATGCGGGCGGTCGTCTCGTTGAAGCGGGCCGCGATCTCCGCGCGCGTCTTCTCGTGCTCGTGCCGCCCGAAGTTCCGCTGGAGGGAGCGGCGGGACGTGACGCGAGCGGCCAGTTCGGGCAGCAGTTCGGCGGCCTTCGCGTCGCAGTCGAGGCGGCGGAGGTCGGAGTGGTGGAGGAGGACGAGGTGGAGGTCGTTGCACACGACTTCCTCCAGCTCGCCGTCCGCCGCGAAGTGCACGCGCAGCTCGTCGACGTCCAGCCGGCGACGGAGCGCCCGCCCGTCCTGCACGTAGAAAAAGAGGTCCTTCTCGTCCACTTCGACGACCACCGCGTACGAGAGGAGGTTCGCGAAGTAGTGGACGAAAGCGAACGCTCCCGCCTCCTTCGCAGTCTCGAAACTGCAACGAATCGATGGAAATTGAAGAAAGGAATGCGCCCTCACGCCTCGTACTCGAAAGTCGCCTCTTTCTTCGGCTCGGGGTGCAGGAGCGCGTCCAGCAGGTGCAGCTTCCTGATCGCCTCCTCCGAAACGCTCACGTTCAGTCGGGCGAGCAGCGGCCGCAAGTCGGCGGGCAGCAGCGGCGTGTGGGTTTGGCGGAGGAAAATGTCCCGATCGCGCCCGATTTTGTCGACCGGCAGCACGCGGAAGGCAACGAGGAAGTCGAGGTCGAGGGCGCGCTTGAAGAAGGCGGCCGCGCGGCCCCACAGCGTCGCCCCGACCGCCACGTCGGCCGCCTCGAACTCGCCGTCCAGCAGCGGGAAGGGGACGCCCACGAACTGCCTGTGGACGTGCGGGCGTGCAGGCGGCTTTGCGACTCTTTTTGCACTGAACGGAAGTCGGGTGTCTGCTGTCCTCTTCGAATCGACTTCCCGCCCGCAGCACTTCGTTTCCCCCAACCAGCAGCTTCGAATCGAGTGTTTATCGGCGGTGAGTAACTGGAACAGACAGAGAAATCGATGGGAGATGCGGGAAAGAACAACAGAAACGAGAGTAGACGACAACAGAACGGAATGAATGAACGAGAGAGTGACTCGATTCGACGAATAAACCGCATGGAACGAACACAACAACAAGTGAGTAGTCAGCGAAAGGAGAGCGGGAGAACAAGTGACTGGTGGAAAGAACGAAGAGATCACTGCTGCTTCGCGAGGCGCTCCGCGCGCTTCCGCATGAACTCCTCGAGGTCGGGCCCGAACTGCTCCTCCGGCGGGATCACCACGCGGACGTCCTGGCTGAACGCTTCCAAGAGGAGGCGCTTCTCCTCCTCCGACTGGCGGGCGCGCGGCGTCGCGTTCTCGTCGTCGAAGGGCGGCTGCTCGTCGGGTTTCAGGACGAGGCCGGCGGTGGTGCGGGAGCGCGTCGTGGGTCCCGAGCGCGTCGCGGGCGCCGTCTTCTTCGCTTTCGGCGTCTTCTTCGTGGTCGCGACCTTCGGCTTCTTGGCGGCCGGCGGCTTCTTCGGAGCGGGCGCCCGCCGCTTGCGGCCCTTCGGCTCGGGCTCCACGACGGCGACGATCTCCAGGTCGCTGTCCGCCTCCACGAGCTCGACGGCGATCGGCGCCTCGACCGGCCGCTCGGGCGAGTCGGGAGCGGCGGGCAGCTCGTCCGCGAAGACCACCGGCGGGACGGGCGCGGGACGCTTCTCGGCCTCCGCTTTCTCCTGCTGAAAGCAAACAGAAGCGAGTAGTGGAGGAAGGAAGAGGACTCACCGTTTGGAGCGGCTTCTCCGCCGACTTCTCCGCGGACTCGGCGCTCAGCTGCTCGACGACGGCCTCCAGCTGACGGATGAGCTCGTCGCCGGTGAACTCGGAGGCACCGAGGCGGAAGCGGCGGCCGGCGAGCGGCTCGTTCTTCAGGCGAGTGGCCGCCGCCGCGAGCACGTCCGTCGCTTTCTGCTCGTCCGTCTTCGGCAGGCTGCCGGTCGGCTCACCCGCCGCCTCGACGACCTCCGCCTCGACCGGAGCGGGCGCCGTCTCGTCGGCCATCTCCTCGTCGAGTTCTTCGGGCTCCTCGGCCGTGGGCTGCGAGAAGGGCTTCCGCGCGACCGGCAGCTCGGGTTCCTCGGCGGTCACGAACGACTCGGAGGTTTCGGCGCGCTTCGGCGACTCCGGCGGCTCCTCGTCGATCACCAGCGAGGCGGGAGTCCCCGACTTCTCGCGCGGCTCCTCGTCGCCGCTCAGTTGGGGCGTGACGTCCTTCGGCGGCGAGGCGGCGACCGGCGGCGTGTTCTCCGCATCCTCTCGCGCCTCCTCCCGCGCCTCCTCGACGGCGCCGGTCGGCTGCGGGCGACCGGGCTTCAGATAGAGCCGCGTGCGGCGAGTCGGGCGGTACATCTGGCGGCTGAAAGCAGGCGGCATGAAATCGACGGAATGAGCGAGCGGAAAACACGCGGGAGAACGGAAAGGAGAGAAAATCGATACGATTCTTTCGGTCGTTTGTTTGGATCGATTAATCGGAGCGGTTGGAGTGACAGGAACGAAGGAATGATCGAAGGTGATCGAAACACTTACAAGCAAGCAGAAATCATCGACCCCATCGCCGGAATTTCGAAATGCGGCGACGAGAGGAGAAGAAAGTCGGAGCGGCGGCCGCTTTCCCGCACCCCGGCCGGCCGGCCGCCCGCCGCCTCGCTTGACGAAATCGGGGCGCTGCGAACTGCCGGCGAGCGGGCGGACGGCCGGACGGGCAGGCGGAAAGCCGAACGGAGACAAGCGGACGAAGGAAGCGGGATGAACGAGCGAAAGTGGGCGGAATGCAAGCGGACATGAAATCGATGGAGTGCGCAGCGACGAGTAGAAAGAAAAAACGACATGGACCGCGGGTGCTTTATGGAAAAGGTGGACAAAAATCGATGGATCCGCAAACCAATCACCCGTTCGTTCACGTCAATCCCGCAATCCGACAATTCACGGCCGAAAACGAACGAGGAAAGCGGTCGGCTTTCGGCCGCCGTTCGTGAGAAAGTCGGCGGAAATCGCAAAGCGGCCGCGATCGGCGGGCAGACAGGCGGGCGGGCGGACGGTCGGGCGGGCGGCGGACGGTCGGGCGAGCGGTCGGCGCGGCGGAGGGCGGCGAAGAGCGGCGAAAAGAAAAGCCGCCCGCTCGCTCGCGTCCAGACGGCGGCGGCCGATTTCCGTGCGGGATCCGTCCGCCTCCCGTTCGCTCTGCCGCCCGCTCCCCGAACAGTCCGATGGACGAACGAAGCGGCCAGCGGATGAGCAGCGGACTGCAGCTGATGAATGAACGAGTTATCCAGCGGCCGTTGCACACAACCGCTCGATCAACTGCACCAATCGCCGTTCGGTCGATGACCGCATGCAGTACCCTGCGCTTCAATTTGGACCGCGAGTTTCCGGCCGGCCGAATTCCCGCCTTCTTCCTCGCCGCCCTCCGCGTCCTCGGCGGCCTCAACGCGACGTTCGCGCTCGTGCTCCAGCCGATCGCCGCGTGGCACCGCCTGCTTCCCGTTCGTCTCTCCACGGATTCCTCTCGCTTTTCTGCACACGGAGGCGAAATTCCGCCGGCGGGTCGCGCGGTGGGTCGCGTAGACGCGCGCCCTCGTCGATGCCGCCGCGGAGAACGGCGGCCGAATCCACCGCGTGAACCTCGAGTACCGCGTGCGGGCTGTGAGCCTGCAGCCGGTCGATCAAACCTTCCCGTTTCAGCCACTTTCCGCCGATGAACGACGAGAAACACTTGCGTTCTTGACCGAGGAACTGGAGTTCGTTGAAGTTCTCGAGCCGCCCGCAACGTCCTCGCGGTGTGTCCATTCGACGTACACGACCGCGTACAAGACGACGACCATTGTTTTCGTTGCGTCAAAGTGGAGTTGAGCAAAGTGCGCTCGGATCGACGAGGAGAAGAAGCGAACGAAATGGACGATTGCGAACATTCATCACCGGGAGGATCAACACGAAACGGCTTTATTCTCTTTAGAAGATACAGACATAATCAAGGAAAGATGCGGACGATCGGCGTCATGTGCGCGTAGACGGAGGGGAGGATCTTCTTGCCACACTCGCTGCTCATGATCCCGTGGAAGCCCGTCGGGCCGTCCACGTCTAGCCGGCTCTTGCGGAGGGCGTCCACTGCGAGGCGGAGGAGCGAGTCGGGCGTGCTGCAACGGAATAAATAATTGAGGAGGAGAGATAGGACTCACTTGAAGAGCAGACGGTAAACATTTCTTTCTTTGGTGTACACCTGTTTGACGACGAACAGCAGCTCATCCTTGCCGTTCTTCTCGTCTACACTGGGAACGATTTGGAACGCTCCGTTGATGCCGAAGGGCAGCTTCTCCCAAACGCGTTTCTCCAGGTTGCAGCGGTGGACGGAGCGATTGATGCGGCAGTTCTGGAATCCACAAGCGTACGCGTATTTGTTCGACCAAGCCAACAGTTCATAGTTGAACTAAACGATCGAACGTACAGTCTTGCCAACAGAACACACTTACGCTTTCGCCAAAGTCTCCAGCAAGTGCGTTCGTGTTCCACGCCTTCGTTTTGAGGTCAATCTCGTGCAAACGGTCCAGTTTGGACGCGGATTTCGGAAGACCGTACAGCAACCGCCCGTTTTTGTTGAAGCCGTACGAGAGCGAGGGGCGGGGCGGCTCGGCGTTCAACTCCAGTTGCAAGTGGCCGTCATCGACGTTCAAGCAGACGAATCGAAGATCCGTGGACTGCGCGGCTTGAAGCACCGCTCGTTCGACTTCCCCATCGGCTTCTTTGATGCTCGTGAACACGTAAGCGATGCGCCAAGTTTCTTGTTGCTCCAGTTCAATCCACACGCAAGTTTTGGTCGCGGTGCACAGCCGGAGCAGCCACAAAGCGGACGAAGAAGTTCCAACCAGTGTAGTCGGATTCAAGACTACGAACTCTTGAACACAAACGACGGAATCTCCGGATTGAAAAATCCTGCAAATTCGCAATCAAATTGCAATAAACCGAGCATTTAGGCCTACATTTGCGTGTTGAGGACCAAATCGAGGACACAAATTCGTGGTTTTTCTTCGCAGAAGATGTACGCGTAACGGCCGTCGCTGGAGAAGCGCACATCGTGCTGGTCCTAAAGGCTGAGGTAAAACGGAGCAAGAATGAGTTATCGACCTGCAGACAGAACTGAACGTACGGATTCTTCCGCTCTTCCGACGGCACACTCTGATCAACGAACAACGATTCGGAAGTTGCCGCTTTGGCTTCGGATGACGAACGCAGTTGATAGGCGCACAAATCCTTCATTTCGCCGCCGATCGCGTTCCGCAAAGACCGCAGTGGAAAGAAAGTTGGGCGCCGAACACGCGGCAGCCCAAATGCACTCGTTCGACTGCCCGCCGCCCAGTCGCCCGCCTCTCCGCGCGCAATCGAGCCGCCTGCCGCCCCGACTGCCCGCGAGACTCGACGGTCGCCCGTTTGGGTGGACAACGGGGAAAATTCGCCGGCCGCCTCGTTCGTCCTCGCCGCCTGGATTTTTCTCCGGATCGGCCGGCGGCAGAACGAGCCGCCTGCTGCGGACGAGCAGAAGCAAGCAAATATCAGCTTGCGGATCGCAGCATTCGGCTAGTTCGTTGCCGTATGCGCACGGGGAGCGTCGATGCAAGCATTAAAATCCGCCTGCTCGATCATGTGCAATTTCCTTTTTGTGCGCAAAGAATCAGCATTTGTTTGGACGAAGAACGGCAATCGCAAAAAGAAGAAACGGTGGACTAACGGTTGAAAGAAAGGGCCACATCAAATGACAGGGATCACGTCACTCGTTTATCAACAACCAACTGCATCTGCAACGTAATTGAGGCTTCGATTTGTCTCTTCCTCCATCCAAACTGCTATTGACTCATGCCACCAAAAATTGTATTTTAGAGCTCCCGTTTTGCTCTTAGTTTCGACAAGACGTCACCCGACCTCGAGTCAACTGACTTTCACTCGTAATTGGTTTTCGTTTTGCACCTGCCGCTTCCGCTCGTGACTCCTCACTGGCAATGCTCGAAGCTTTTCGTCCGTTTAAAAGCGTCTATTTTCGTCAACAACGGACGGTAAACAAGCGAGCTCGTGATGCTCGCGGCTTGTTGCCTTCGAGCACGACGGAAAAGTTTTCTGCTTCCGTCCGGTTAATCCGCTCGTTTACGTCGCCTTCGGATTGCTTCCGTCCTACTGTAGTTGTGGGCATCAGATTAACGCCCATCTGTGCAGTGATTGCGGGCGGATTTGGACGGACAAAACCGATCGGCTAATCGGCGCACTTCCTCGCCGATGTCCACGGAGAGTACCCACTTTCCGCTTCCGAACTGCAACGACCTTTTGATGAGAAGCCGATGGATTCGTGAGCGCAGAGGAAAAGCCGGCGGACAATCCGCTCACATCTCGCCGCCGTCTAGACGGCCGCTCGGCCGGTGGGCGCGCACGAGAGGGCACCGGCCGACGAGAAGAAATGAGACGGCGGCTGTTGACATTTGACTCACCGCGTGTTTTTCGTAGTCATCCGCTTTGTGGACCCCGAAGAGGATTGGACTCTTGCGTAATGACGGGGGCTGAAGCTTTTGGAGGCGGGCATCCGTCAACACGCTCTCTTCTCGTGATTTAAGTGGCTTCTAAACGATGATTTTTGTGCTCGACTGCTAACGCTTCAGCTTGATTTTCGTGGAATTGTTCAGCCTTCCACCTGGTTGTTTTGCACACGTGACGGAACGTCTGCTCGTGAATCACATCTTTCTTCACGTGTTTTCGTGGAACATCTCGATGAAAAGAGCGGCCCGTCCTTTCGAACAACCGCAGCAACGAGAAGAAGGTCGGTGATGCCGCAGCAACGATCGCTTCGAATTGGGGCAAGAAGCCGCCCGCTGGCTGAAGCAAGCGACCGTCGTTCACTTTTTGCACCGAATTCTCGCGAACGTCTCTTCGTCGACTACAATCGTTTGCTGCTTCTTTCGGTTCGATTCTGCACGTTCGCCTTCGTCTAATCCGTTTGCCCGATTCGGTGGATGGCACGGCCCTGCACGGGGGCCACAAATCCGAACAGTTTCCCGTTGATTCCACCGGTCGGCCGGCCGGAGCGAACGGATGGGCGTGAAGAAAAACGGAGATGAGGCGGGTGGGGCGGCCGGTTGCCACGGCACCCGATGGAATCCTTCGGACGGCAGCGGAGATTAAAAGAGGAGGATGGAGGGAAGGATGGGAGGGGAGTGAAGGGGAATGATTACGGAAGGACGAATCCGCGAACGAGGTCCCGTGCTCGTCGTTCCTCTTCCTCTCGCTGGCCTCTTCTTCCGTTTCTTTCGAAAGGCCCGCTTGACGTTCGCCTTTGACGTGGCGTTCCAAGAGTTCAGGAGTGCGGAAGCCGAAGGAATAGACGGGGTTTCAACGACTTTTCGCTTGCATTTTTGTCGTGTTCCAGGGGTTCCCTCTTGATTCTCGCTGCTTGTTTGGCTGTAGTCAACGGACTTTGTTCCGCGAAACAATGCGAATCATTGCGTGTTTGTCTATTCCCCATTTGTCGCTTGCAATCAACGACCGTAATCTTTAGAGCTCGAACGTTTACTGCTCGCAATGTCGCCCGAACAAAGCCGATCGATCGACGGGGCGGAGAATCGCGAAGATGTCGGCTCGAATCCTCCGAACGCAAACTCCGATCAATCGAACCGAACTCCTCAGCACACCGAAGCGAACGTCCTCTTCCGCGGCCACCTGAAGCTTTGGGACGAGGAGGAAAAGAAGTGGACGGCGGGGTTCTTCGTCCTCTTCCGCGATCACTCGCTTCTCGGCTGGACGGAGCCGCCGGCCGACTTTTCCTCACCGCTGCACGTGTTCACGATTGAGAGCGTTGAAGTGAGTTGAGGAGAACTCGGATAGAAAGCTCTCTTCTTTCAGGTGATCAAAACGAAGGAGCACGGAGAAGAGTTTGCTTTCCGCGTCCGCAGCCTTGATTCCGCCGAGCGGCTGTTCGCGGCCGAGAGCTCCGCGCAGCGGGACGAGTGGGCGGCCCACTTGCAGCAAGCCGCTCGCTTGCAGTCGATGCAGCCGCTTTTCATTCGCTGCACGAGTGCCCGAAGTCGCGCCGATGTGAGCGAGTCGGAGGAGCAAAAGGAGAACGTCCCCCGCCCGCTGGAGGCGAAGCGGCCGGTCGTTTTCCGACTTCAGCCCGCCCTTCCGAACGTTCAGGATCCTTTCGCTTCCGTCGAGTTCCATGCGGGAAACGAGCAGCAGGCGGAGCACCATTGGGCGCACTCGCGCTACGAGCACCAACTCCGTTGCGTTCAGATGTTCCAGGCGATGCAGGAGGTGAGTGCCGCTGTCCTGCAGAAAGCAATCATTCGGTTCGTTCAGAGACAACAAGAAGAAGAACGCCGTCTGGCGATCAAAGTCCGCCAGCCTGAGTTCTTTCCGCTCCCTCTTCCGGCGGTCGAGGTCGAGCCGAACGACGAGCAGCCGAACGAACAGCCGCCCGATCACTTCCGCATGCAGTACGCGAATTTCCTGCAATTCCTCGCAACAATCCACTCGACCACGGCGGTCAAACGCCGCCGCGTGTTGGGCCAACGGAACGGCGAGGAGCCGGCGGTCGAGCAGCCGGTGGACCCGCGAGTGCGCGCCGCCCGCCGCGTCCCCCGTTCGTCGGCCATCGGGATCTCCGAGTTCGGGCTGAACGTCCTGCGGCAGCGAGTGAGTTCTCTCTCTCCTCTTCCATCCATCTCCTTTTCCGAAGGAACTACGGGAAGCTCGAGAAAGACGGGAGGGATTGCCGATCGAAGCGCCTCGCCGGCCGCCGCCTCCCGCCCGACGCCACCGTTCGCCTTCCGCCTCCCCGCTCGATTGGACGATCGGAATCGCCGCTCATCGCCGGCCGCCCGCCAATCCGATGGAATCGGAAGCCGAAAACACGCCGATCGTCGCGAACCAATGGGCGAATTCCTCGCCAGCGAGCGGCGACGAGCACGCAGATTCGAATCCTCGCAGCGACGTCACCGAGTTTCCATGAAAGCAAAGAGAGGCAAAATGGCATCAGTCTCGAATAGTCCCAGTGTTTTGTTCGTTCTGCTTCGGTCATCTATTTGTGGTCATTTCTATTGGTCCATGGCTTCTCGTCGATCTCACAGCTCCAAAACAACAAATCATAAATCAAAACAAATCACTATTTCGTTCTGGTTCATTCTACCGACTGTTTTCTCATCGCTTGGTAAAACAATTATGTCTATCTATCGATCGTCGTTCTCCCTTCTGTTTCACTACTACACAACTCTCCTTCCGGATTCAGCACGTCCTCCGACTCATCGAACGCTCAGCGCGCATTCTTCATGACAGCATAAAGTTATTTATTAAAGGGGTATGTGTTGATTAGAAGGACGAACTAATTACAGGGGATTACATTCGATTATCTGAAATCTTTACGAAAGAATTCAACGCCCACCGGCGGCCGCCCGCCGCTCTTCTGCCGGCTCCTCTTCGGCCGCACCACCCGCGACTTCGTCCATCGAGGGGCACGTGCAGGTCATGTTGAGGTCGCCGAACTTCTCGTCGATTCGGCCGACCGCCGGCCAAAATTTGTGGGCGCGCGTCCAGGCGGTCGGGTAGACGGCTTCTGCGCGCGTGTACGGCCGCGTCCACTCCTCTTCGGCCAGCTGCTGCATCGTGTGCGGGGCCAACTGAACGAACGATTAGAAGAGTTCGAATGATTATTGATGTGCCTTGATCGGATTCAAGTGGGGGTGGAACTCGGCGGTGGCGATCTTCTCGATCTCGGCGCGAATTTGAAGCAACGCCTCGATGTAGCGGTCGACCTCCGCCTTGCTCTCGCTCTCCGTCGGTTCGATCATCAGGCAGCCGTTCACCGGAAAGGAGACGGTCGGGGCGTGGAAGCTAAAGAAGAGGATGAGGGGAGTGCAAGGGGAAGCGAACCCGTAGTCCATCAAGCGTTTCGCGACGTCCATCACTCCGACGCCCGCCGTCTTGCCGAACGGCTTGCAGTCGAGCAGGAACTCGTGAGCGTTGAGGCCCTGCTCGTTGCGAAAGAGGACGTTGTAGCCGCCGTCTTCCAATCGTTTGGCCTACGGAAGAGCGATGAAAAAGAAGGAGATTCGTGGGGCAAACCATGTAGTTCGCGTTCAGGATCGCCACCTGAGTCGCCCGTTTCAGCCCCTCGGCTCCCATCAAGCGAATGTACGCCCACGTGATCAGGAGGATGTTCGAGGGACCTGCAAGAAGCATTAGGAGGAGAGAAAAAAGAAGGACGAACCCCAGGGCGAACTGCAGACGGCGCCCTCGTCCCGCCCGCCGTCCACGTGGGGCCGCACCACCGGGTGGCCGGGCAGGAAGGGCGCCAAGTGCGCCTTCACGCCGATCGGGCCCGCGCCGGGACCGCCGCCTAAACGAGAGAATTCGGAAGAATCAATCAAAAGAGAAGAGACGAACCCCCGCGCGGAATGCAGAACGTCTTGTGGAGATTCAGGTGCGAAACGTCGCCGCCGTAGTCGCCCGGACGGCAGAGGCCCACTTGCGCGTTGAAGTTGGCGCCGTCCAGATACACTTGGCCGCCCGCCTCGTGCACCCGCGCGCACACGTCCCGCACGCGCTCCTCGAACACGCCGTGCGTGGACGGGTAGGTGATCATCAGGGCGCCCAGTTCGTTCTTGTACTTCTCCACCTCCAAACAACAAGAAGCTCCATGGTTTCTGCTGAAGAGAACGGACCTTCTCGCTCAAATCCCTGTAGTTGATGTTCCCGTTGCGGTCGGACTCCACCGGCTTCACGGGGAAGCCGGCCATTTGCGCACTCGCCGGGTTCGTGCCGTGCGCCGACATCGGGATCAAGCAGATCTAATCGATCGAATAGAAGCGACTCGTAATCGATTGAAAGAACCCACCTTCCGCTGTTCCTGCCCCAACGAGTGCTGGTAGCCGCGGATGGCCAACAGACCCGCGTACTCGCCATTCGCCCCACTGAAAGCAACGCAATCGAACGAAAGGGATGATCGCTCCGACCTGTTGGGTTGGAAAGAGAACTTGTCGTAGCCGGTGATTTCGCACAACCAGCGATTCATTTCATTGAAGATCTGCGCGTAGCCCTGGGCTTGATGGAGCGGAGCGAACGGGTGGAGTGCGGAGAACTTCTGCCACGTGACGGGCGTCAGCTGGCAGGCGGCGTTCAGCTTCATCGTGCACGAACCCAACGGAATCATCGAGTGGACGAGCGAGAGGTCGCGGTTCTCCAGTCGCTTCATGTAGCGACACAAATCCACCTCGCTGTGATACGAATTGAACACCCGATGCGTGAGGAAGGGCGAGGTCCGCTGGAGGCGGGGATTCGCGGTGATCGGGCTCGTCGTCTGTTGGATCGCCGCTTCGATTTCCTCCTGAACACTCGTGATCTCCTCGAAGATCAACGGAACGAACCAATGAAGCCGCCTGG
Source organism: Aphelenchoides fujianensis (assembly GCA_024699865.1). Classification (NCBI taxonomy): domain Eukaryota; kingdom Metazoa; phylum Nematoda; class Chromadorea; order Rhabditida; family Aphelenchoididae; genus Aphelenchoides; species Aphelenchoides fujianensis. Next base: position 294,646 of record JAMPIO010000015.1, on the reverse strand, counting down.
ATGCCGAAACAATCGAGCAAATCGGCGACGTCCTTCGCGCCCACGGTCTCGTCGATCGAAATCCCGACGTCGCCGTCCGCAAAGTGCCGCACGTTAATCCGATGGAGAGCGCAACGATCCGCGAAGTTCTGCTTGTCCAACGGGCGGGCTTTGATCGTGTCGAAGAAGGCGCCGTACGCAACGTAGTGGCCGTGAGCTCGAAGTTCTGAAGAACGAGACGGAGGGGATTCAATCGATCGACCGGGAGCTCACGGTTGGCCAGAAAGACGGCGGTTTGGTGCACCTGGCGGGCGATCAGCTGCAGGCGTTCCGGTCCGTGGTACACCGCGTACATCGCCGCTGAAACAAGAAGGAATGAGCGGGAGATCGCTCTTCTTTCCGCACAAATGTTGGCGGTGAGTGCTTGGGCGGTGCAGATGTTCGAAGTCGCCTTGTCCCGGCGGATGTGCTGCTCGCGGGCTTGCCACGTCAAACGGTAGGCGGGATTCCCGCTCGCGTCTCTTCAAGCAACCCAATAGAACGATCGATCAAACGAAGAACCCACTTGCTGACGCCGACGATGCGGCCGGGGATCAAACGAGCGAGCGTGTTCCGTTCGTCCCGCTGCGCCACGGCGATAAATCCCGGCTGCAATCAATCGGGGGTCGTTGAAAGAAAGAAGGCGGGTGGACGAACGTGTGGCCCGCCGTAACTCAGCGGCAAACCGAAGCGCTGGGCGCTCCCGACCGCGATGTCGGCGTTCAAGTCGCCGGGCGAGCGGAGGACCGTCAGCGCGAGCGGATCGCAAACCATCACGCCCAGGGCCTGAACGAAAGGAATGAACACTCGCTTCTTTCTTCGGAGTACCCCGTGGGTGTGCGCCTCGGCGATCAACTGCTCGACGTTCGTGTAGATCGTCCCCTCGGTGTTCGGGTACTGGAGGATCACAGCGGCGACCTCCGCACCGAACTGCGGGTTCTTTGGGTCCAACGGCACGAGTTTGATGTCCAGCGGCCTCAAACCATCTCTTCAATCGATTCTCTTCATCGAATCGCTTACGCCGCGCGTGTCCGCAACAAATCGAGGTTCTGCGGATGGAGGTGCTCGTCGTAGAGGACGGCCGATCGTTTCGTTGCGCGACACGCAAGGGTCAACGCTTCAGCACAAGCCGATGCTTCGTCCTTTTAATCAAGGATGAAACGAGGAGTTAAAGGAGGGAACGAACCAGCAGAGAGGCGTTGGCCACGGGCAGTCCGGTCAGGTCGGAGATCATCGTTTGGTAGTTGAGGAGACTCTGCAGCCACGAGATGCACGCGATCATTAGAACGAGGAACTCACCTCCAATCGACCCTGCGAGATTTCCGCCTGGTAGGGCGTGTAGCTGCAAACAAACCACTCATCTCGTGAATTCTCTTGACCACTTACCTCGCCAACCAGCCGGCATTCTCGAGCATGTTGCGGCGAATGACCGACGGCATCAAGCAGTCGTAGAAGCCGGTGCCGATGTACGAGCGGAAGACCTCGTTTCGGTCGGCGATCGCCCGCATCTCGGCGAGCATCTCCCGCTCGTTCACCTCCTTCGGCAGCTCCAGCTCCCGCTCGAGGCGGATGGCCGACGGCACGTTCCGATCGCAGAGTTCTTCCAGGTTCTGAACCAGTCTTATGGTGAGTGTTGAACGAAAGGGAAGAACCTTGAAGCCCAAATAGTCGAGCATTTCGCGCTGCTCTTGCTCCGACGGGCCGATGTGACGATCGGCGAAGTTGCTCGTGGTCAACAGGCGACGTCCAATCGAGCGGAACGTTCCCATTCGCTTGATCTTGAGCACGTGGCCCACCACGAAACGGCTTTGGGGCATCATTGTGGTTGATCGAGTGAACTGAAACGAGGAGTGGTCATAGCTGTTGTTCGAATGTTTGCTTTATGCCATTCTATTTTTAGCAATCGCCTGCAACTGATTGTCGCTGGTGTGCTTGCATTTGCTCGTTGAGATTTATCGTCCGGTTGAGCCAAAAGTGAGTAAGCAACATCAATCGAGTAGCTCACAATAGATGGGCGTCTGAACGCTCGGCAAAACATGTTTGTTTACCGAAACCGCAAGGTCGTTTCAACCGCAAACCGTTCGCTTGTTTTGTTCGCAACATTCGCCGCCGCCCGCCGATGTTGCGATTTTGAACTCCCGGCTTTGTTTTCGGACAGCGAGGTCACTCGTTTGATGGACGGCCGTCCGTTCTGCCGGCGGCGCCCTCACTTGCGCGCCGCCCATCGATCATCGCCGCTAACTATGCGGAGCGATCGGCCGTTTTTTCGTCGCCGCCGGCGGTCGTCTGCGGGCGCGAACGGCGGGATCGCCGCTCCGCATGGTTAGCGGGAGATCCAACCGAACAGACCGAACGGAGCGGATGACCCAAATGGAAACACGGTAATAATCGCCGTGATTCCCGCTCCGTGCGCCCCGCTGTCCGCCTGCCAACCCGGAAGGCTTTTCGCTCCACGAACGGGCGCCCGCGGGCACGAAATCCGCGAATCGTTTGATTGATCGCCGCCGTGCAATCGGAGATCAGCTGTTGCAACATTCGGGCTACGGTTGATCCCTGAATCGATCCCTCGATGGCTCCGTTGATCTCGAGATCGGAAATTACACTGCCGCGTAAGAACTGAGGCCTCATTGTCTGGATTGAGCAGACAGAACTCGAGAAAGCGTGTCGATTGCGAGACCTGCACTCGTTATTTACTCGCACCTTTTACCGTAGTTTTTCACTCAATTTCTTTTACCGGTTGCCTGAACCTCTGCGGATTTTGATCTGAGAGCTTGCAACAACCGAGCCATCGGTTAATTTAGCGCGCTCTTTCTCTGGTCGATCTCCGAACCCGTTTCGTCCGTTTGTTTTGGATCAGGAGTGAGTCACTCACGAATCGCCGCAATCTTGGGCGGGCGCCAAAGCGACCGAGGCGGAGGACGAGGAGCTTTGAGAAAAGTCACGTCCGTCCGCTTATCACTCGCGACGAGCGGGTAGTTGCTTTTTTGATCCAAAGCGGGAGCGAGCGAGCGGAAGTGCTCCTCGTACAGTAATTTCTCCCCAGTTGTTTACGCACGTACTGCTCGCGGGTCGTCTGAAGTTTGTGTTCCCTGGGGGGCGAGCGGAGTGCACGTGTTTCGACCGCATTCCGCCGCCACCGTTTTAATTCGGAGCTCATCGATCGCGTGTGATCGACGGCGTGAATCACTCGCGTGTTTTCACCCACTTCCTCACGCACCAAAGCGAAAGAAAGAAACATTCCGCTGCGAGCGCTCAAGGTCGTCGTCGTGTGCCGATTGTTGCGAAATGCGGGGAGTTTCCGCCTCCTTCGCGCTGATCTTCGAGGTTTGACGGCAGCGAGCGAGCGTACGGTGCTCTTGGGAGCGACGTGCTCGCCCGTTTGTTTGCGGAGGAGGGCGGGAATCACGCGGTTCAACTCGTGCGGTCGCCCAAAGGACCGAACGAACTGGACGCAGCGATCGCTTGTTTTCGTGCGTGATTAATCGAAGGGAGCGGAGAGCGGTACGGTAATGGAACGAAGTTTTGGGGGCAGGAGGTTGGAGAGCAAGTGAGAGAAGGGAGGTTTTGAGCGAGTACTCGTCCGCTTTCGGCCGAGTTTCAGAGAGCATTTCGTTGAAGACGCCAAACTTTGTACCTTGTTTTCACCAATGTAAGGGAGAGAACTCACGTTAACCGGTCGTTTCAAGTCTCCTGCTCGCTAGTTTCCTTGCGCTCTCGTTGATCTACAGATGTACCTGAAAACAACAAAGAGTTATTCCAATCGAATCAACGATTGTCCGCGGAAGATCTCGACATGCATTCTTCTTCTAAACGCTACCCCCAACTAAAGGAGAAGTGGACTCGCGATCACGATCGAGTGAATGAGTCCGGGCAAGTGGAGCAAATGTTGCAACACGCCGACCGCTTCCTGATCGCGACCGAAAGAGGCGGGATCTCCGCCTGGAGGAGAGCGGCGAGTACGGTGGAAAGCAGCTGATTCCTCCGCCGTTCGTCGCGAATTGTTTTCGTTTTTTCGTCATCTGATCCGCCCACTCGTCGTTAACGAAATCACGGTAATCAGCGGGCGGCTCGTGATCTGCGCAATCGGATCAACAGCAGCCGGCAGGAGGAAGAGGGGAGGAGTTTGCGGACGTGCGTTCGGCGATCAGCTGCTTCCGGAACTGCCGAGCGAGCCAACGGTCGGGATGGCGGCTATAAAAGCGGTGCTGGAATGCGTTGGATGCACCGTTCTTTCTTCTGTTGATTCCAAGTGGAAATGCTCGCTTCCAGCCGGTGAGTTCTCTCCACAAGTTGGCAGCTGCCTCATCCATTCCTTTTCCTCCTTCTTTATTCCCTTGACTGCTTTCAGCCAACTCGCGCTCGGCTTCGTGCACGGAAAGCAGGCCCTCGGGGCGGCCACACGCGCCGCCTCGATCATGGCGGCGCGAAAGCCGTGCGTGGACGAAAACTGGGAGGTGCACCCGCAACGCGAGGGCGTCCGCGTCGAAGTGGCGACCGTCAACGACCGCAACCAACTGCTCGATTTCTTCCTCCGCGAATTCTCCGCTCGTGAGCCGATTTGCGAGCAGTTGGGTTCGTTTCGCCGCTCAAACCTCCCCGCTTCATCCGAACGTTCAGGCGTGACGGAAAGCGAGTTGGCGGAGTTCGCCGAGTGGCGCGTGGACAAGGCGCTGAAGCTGCCGTACACGATGCTCGCCTACGACGAGGACGAGCTGTGCGGCGTGCTCGTGAACACGATCAAGCAGAACGACCGCTCGAAGATCCAATTCCCGCCCCAGGGCGACGTGCACAAAGGTGATCCTTCTTCTTGACCGATTGAAACGAATTGTTTCTGGCACGTGTACATAAATTCCTTCCGTTACATCTTCTTGGCTTAAACGAAAGCTTCTTGTTGTTGCAGGCGACGACAAAATCTACTCGACACGCCGCATGGACTACTGGGGAACGCTGCTCGATCGTGTGGAGTCGATGAGCCCGTACTTCCTGCCCCGCGAGGTCCAGCACGTGCTGCACATCGAAATGGGCACCGTTCTGAAGCGCGTGGAGCAGTGAGCACTCCGTGCACATCCTCCCACTTCTTCCTTTCGTTCAGGAAGGGCGTCCTCAAGAAGATGCTCGTGAAGACGGCCAAGGAGGCGACGCGCGACGGGCTGGAGTACGCGGACAGCGTCGTCACCGCGCGTGGTTCCACCGGGGCGTGTGTTCGGGTTCGTTCCCATGGAAGAGGAAGGAATGAGCGGGGAATTGCAGGTCGGAATGAACAAACCGTTCTTCATTTCCTACCGCAACGTGATCGACCAGGGCAAGCCGATCTTCACGCGCCCGATGATCGACGGCTGCACGGAGATCTCGCTGGTGGTCGGCAGTCTGAAGACCATGGCCAAGGCCCAAGTTTAAAGCCGAGAAGTGAACGAAGGACGTAAACATTCGCTTGCTAATGGATCTTGTGTTCGTGTACATACGCTCACGTTGATAAACGCGGTGGATTGCGGCAATCTGTCGGCAAACTGAACTCTTGCGGTCATCTGATTGGAACTCGATTAAATATGTAGTGTTTCGGTTGTTTAAGTCCGATAACAACGCCCAAACAAGTCGAATAAAAAGCAAAAAAGAAGGTCAAAACACTCCTTTAATCTGAACCGTGTGGCCGCCGTCTTGTGGATTCATCCGACCAGGTTAGACGCAACACACGACCTTTCCCTCGTCATGCGAGCCAACCCACTCGTTTCCGTTTACAACTCTTCCGTTCGGCAACCCACGCGGGCGCGTGCCGCAAATGCCCGCAACACTCCGCTCGCTCGCTTCGTTGCGTCGGCCCCGCCAAAAACGTGGCCTTCCGCCCGCCGACTGTCTGCCGCCCGCGCGCTTGGCGCCAGCTCGACCCGCCTGTCCGTCCGCCGGCCCGCTTTCTTCGCCGCGAATGCCGACGAGCGACGGCCGGCGATGGAGATCCGCTGAGATCAAAGGCCGCCGACCATCAGCTCCCTACTTCGAGCGCGATTCGCGTGTTTGTGCCCGATGGTAAGTGGGAATTTTCTTTTGTCTGATTTGATTGGATTTTTGGTGAAATTCGTTCGCAACATCCTCGCGAAATTTTTAGTCCCATTTTCTGGAATTTTTGCTCGAATTTTCATCGAAATTTGATCGTTTGGGTCGGAATTTTGTCTCAATTCTTTTGCGAGCGTCTTCTCACGCTTTTAATCGCAAAGAATCCAATTTCTTTCATTAAATTCCCGCTCCTTTTGTCAGAAATCGAAATAATTCCCGTAGAATCCAATTAATTTCCCCTTGTTCAGAATCCGAGGTCAAAATCCAACGGAAGGACGACGCCCGCACGGCAACCGCTCGAGATCGTCGAGCTCTCGACCGTCGGGGCCGCGGCGCCGCCGAACATCGCGGAAATCCTCGAGGCGGTCGGCGAGTTGCCAGCGGTCAGTCCCCGCGTTCATTTTGTCGATTTCTTCTCGCTCGTTTGCAGGCGGCTTGTCGCTTCTGCGGCCTCGTGGTCGTCGACGAGGCGGAGCTCGCGCAACACGAGCGGCTGCACCGCGCCGACGGCGAATTCGTCTGCTGCGTGTGCCGCGCGGCGATGGACGGCCAAATCGCGCGCTACCTCCACGAGCAGCGCTTCCACCGACTGAAGCGACCGCCGGAGTTCGCCGCTGCGGTTGGCGACGCGAATTTGAAGCTCTCGGACGTGAGTTCCCTTCGATTCGTTTCGTTCTATCGCCCGTTTGCTTCGTTGCAGCACGAGTGCGCGTGGCGTCTGAACGCCGGCCTCCCGCGACTGCTGGCCGAAGCCGACGAGCAGCCGCCCGCTCGTGAGCCGCGAGCCCGCCGGTCGAAGCGGTTGCTCGAAAAGGAGAAGAAGCGGCCGCCCGCCATTCGCCACATGAATCCACCGAACTTCCGGCCGGTCTATCCGATCGCCTTCCGCTGCACCTGCTGCTCGCGGGACTTCCGAACGGCGCGCGAGCGGAACGAACACGAGAACTCCGTCCACCACCTCGTGCGCTCGCCGAAGGAAGCCGCTTGGGAGGAAGAGGGATCCATCGAACCGAAACAAGTGAGTTCTTCTTTCTTTTCACTCGATTTCTCTCGTGCTTTAGATGCGGCACGTGATCAACTGGCCGATGCCGACGGTCGTCCAGCGGCTGCAGCGAAATCCCGCCGCCAAGCGACCGCCCGGAATCCCGTGGGAGTCGTTCGAGTTCGCCGAGGACGTCGCGCGACCGGCGGCCGTCGTTTCTGTTCGCCCGTTCGATCCGCCGGCCGCCCAACCGCCCGCCGGCGACCTCCCGCACTCGCCGCCGCCCTCCTCGCCGATCGCCGGCTGCAGCGGCGAGTCCAGCGGCCAATCGAGCGCGTGTTCGAGCAAGAATTCGGCCTCCAGCCCGTCGAAAGCGCTGCCGGTGATCTCCGACGCGAACGTCTTCCAAGCGACCCTGCGGAAATCCCCGATTTTTTACTACGACTACGAAGAAGTGAGTCCTTCCATCGTTCATTCATTCCTCTTGTTCAATTCCAGCGCTCCTCGTCCTTCGGCACGTGGCCAATCGACCAGTGGACGAGAGAAGCCGCTTGCCAGCTGCTCCTCCTCCGTTTGCCCACCACCGAGTGGACGGGCCGGCCGGCGATCGGCACGCCCTTCTACACCGCCCGGCTGTTCCAACGTCGTCGCGAATCCCACTTGTTGTGCTTCGCGAAGCCCGACGCCGCCCTGCTCGCCTTCCGCTTCGCCAAGGACATGAACCCCACGGTCGTGTTCGACGAGCTCGTCGGCCAAGTGCTCCCGCCGCTGGGATTGGCCGCGCTGATCGTGGCGAGCGATTCCGATCGTGAGTTCCCTCCTTCTTCCTCCTTCCACTTGCTTCCTCGTCGCTTTCAGTGGAGAAAATCCGCGCGAAGGGCCTCCAAACGGACGCCCTGATCTTCGGATGAACGGGACAGAGGCGAGCCGAGTGCCAAACCGGCCGAAACAAGTCAATCCTCCCCGTCTTTCGAACGTTCAATCTTCTACTTACTGACGTACACACCAAATAGTCTTTCCTTCCCCTCTTACCTGCCGTCGATTCGATGATGTTCCTTTAATTCCGTGGTGCTGGCCGATTCCTTCGCTTTCCGCTTCGTTAATTCCGTTGTTCCCTTGGTTTAATTTATTTCATTAATGAATGACTAAAATAAATTAATAACTATTGATTTCATTAATTGAATGGATGACTGTCCGTTAGTCCTCGTCGGGCACATCCCACGCCTTCTGCTGCTCGTGCTGCCGACCCCAGGCGAAGTAGAAGTAGACGTTGCAGAGGGCGGCGATCAGGAGGATCCCGAACGCTCCGCACTCCTCCACGAAGCCCCGCAGCACGAGGAACATGAGGAGGAGGACGAAGGAGAAGAGGAACGAGAGGGCGGCCACGTACGTGTCAATCTTCTGCAATGGACGATTGCGTTGATTCGTTGGAAGAGGACTTACGGCAGCTGGCGGTTCGAATGCGAGAACGACGCTTGCCGATTGAATCCTTCAGTCAAGGAGGGGGTAGATCCGCCAAGGTTGCCTGAATAAACACTGACGGACGCTTGGAGCGAATGATCGGTAGGACCGAATGAAAGACGGACTGAACGAGCGATTCGGGTGAGAAAAGAAGCACAACACACGCAATTTCGACTCGTTTTGTCGCGGCCCTCATTCAAACCACCGAAATTCTCTCCTGCAACCCGAACGAACTTCCGCCTGCATTCGACAAAATCGCCCATCTACTTCCTTCGCCCGAAAACAAAGGTGATTTCACGCAGGCGGACGTCAGCAGTCGATCGGCCTTCTCGCTGGAGATCTCCCGCAATTACCCACCGTCTTCTAACGGCCGAATGTTGAAAGGACGACCTTTTATTCCGGCTGCTGCCTTCTGATGGGCACCTCGAGATCCCAGAGTGCACAAGGGGAGAAATGGCAGAGTAATTAGATGAAGAATTTCGCTCACGAGTGAGTGGCGATGGAAGCCGTCAATTTGGGCGGTCGAAATCACGAGCGTAATGCCGCCCCTCGTTTTGGCCGAGAGAACTGGAGTCTGTGGGTCATTCCACCGGTGAATAAGCGGAGGAACGGTCGACGTACAGGCGAGAAGTGCTGAAAAGCAGCCGGGTTCTTACTGTAGTCGAGCTGTTGCGAACAGCAGAAGTCGAGGATTCGTCTTGTAGCCGAACAACTCGGCTGTTATTCACCGTCCTGTGTTCTTCTTTTTGTTTGCTTTGCAGGATCATTGAATTGCACGTGTTGAGAGACTAAATGATAGTCTCACTTCTTTCTGTTTAGCAACACTCCGAACTCTTTTTCTTGCCGAAACCTCTCCCACTCACTCCCAGTCAATTGATCGTTCAAGTATGTGCGCTCTCCCGACATTCACCCACTTCTACTCGCTGCACGGTGAGCTCCACGAGTGAACAACATCTCATTTGACCCGCGAGTTCCCTTGCAGGTCTCGAAGAGTCGTTTCTTGCGGTGAACCCGAAGGAAGAAGACTGCTTCCACTACGCGAACGGAACGCCGCTCATTTCGGCGGTGCAGCCGGACGAGCGGCGCGCTTTGTTCCGTGAGTTCGACGACGAAAGAACTGAAGGGATTCGTGGGGATTAGAAGCCGGGCACGCGTTCTTCAACTGCTTCATCGCGTTTATGGGCCTGTGGACGAGCCTCGTGCTCCTGCACCTCGTGAACACCTGCTCGGGGGCGATGTCCCTGATGGCCCCCATGTTGTACTTGAGCGCCGCGCTGGACGCTCTCCTCTCGTTCGTCAACTTGATGGCCGGACCGGTGAGTTCCTCTTTAATTTATGAACATCCTCTTTCTTCCTCGCAGTGCCTGTACGTCGCTCAAGGCCATTTCGTCGCCTTCTGGAACGGAATGCTGGCGATCGGCGACGGCAAGCTCGTGGCCGTCGGCATCGCGACCGTCGGGTGGCTTTCAATCTCCGCTTTCAGCTGCGTCGTGAGCAATCTTTCAAGCATTCTTTGCACAAATTCACGCGCTTGCAGCCGATCAGCTTCGTGTACCGCACGGACATCGTGAAGAAGTGAGTTCAACTCGACAGCCGGCAGTGCAACCGCTCGATTGCAGCGCCGAAAAGCCGGAGGGCGTGCGGCTGGCCGCCTACGTGGCGGCGTTCGGCCTCGTGTTTCTTGTTTCGGGCGTCTTTTCGTTCAATTTCTACGCGAATCCCGCCGATTGGTTCGTGGCGAACGCCGTCCAGCTCCTCAACCAAAGCGGGCTGAACATCGAGCCGAAGCGAATCGTCGGCGCTCACATCGTTCGGCCGCTCCTTCTTTTCGGTTGATTGCTGGTGTTTGCAGACGGACCGAGACATGGGCTTCTACACCGGCTTCTTCACGCTGGTGGTCGTCGCGGGCTACGGTTTGTTCGATCTAAATAACATAAGGAGCGGAAGGAGTGGGTGGGGTACGGGAAAGAGAAGAAACCGCCTGGTCGATCCGAAGAGCAGGAATCTCGTTGCGACTGGGCAAAAACTCTTCAAAGTTTGACGCCGTTGATTTGCCCCGTTCTGTTGCATGAAGTGTGGAGAGGAAGCGCCGGTTTTGCCGAGAACCTTGAATTAATGAAACAACCAATTAGAAACCAAAGAATTCAAGGCCACTGAGACCCGCGTTTGCAGGCTCGATCATTTGGACGGAGAGTGTGCGGCGGCGCACGTACACCGCCATCGAGGCGATCCTCACGACGCCCACTCAACACGCCCACCAAGACATGGACCACGTCTACGCTGCTTACGTAAGACAAAAGAGGAGGATTATTTAAGAGGGATTGAAGGCCTGGACGCCGATGCTGACCTCGCTGCTGCCCGCCGTCGTCCTCAACTTCACGATCGTCTCGTGCGAGGCGCATCCGATGCTCATGCTCTGCCTCTCCTGCTTGTCGTCCTGTGCCCCGATGATCAAGTCGATTGCAACCATCTGCTTCATTCGGCAGTACCGCGAGGGGATCCGCAATTGGTTTACCTTTCGCGACCTGGACGACGACGACTACGTGGTCGAAGGGATCGCGCAGATCGAAATCAACGGCCAGATGGCGACCATCTCAGTTGCCGTCCCGTTCGGGGTCTCCACTCACTACTGAGCTGTGATTCTTGAGAGTAATGCTGAAATTCAGTCAATTTACCGCGTATAATCGTTCTGCAGTCATCTAACCATCCCCTACTTGAGTAAACGCGTTTAATCATACCGTTCGCAAACAAGGAAAGTAAATGCACCAAGAGGAGATCGAAGAGCAATGGCACCAATCAACCGATCAATCAATCAGTGGAGAGTCAAACCCCGTCCTTACTGCCGCCACTGGAGTTACCCGGACCGTCCAGCGAGTATTGCCGCAAATCTTTGGAGTTGGAGCGCGAGAGGGCGTTCAGCAGCGACGAAATCGAGTTGGCCGATTGGCGCAGTCGGTTGTAGATCGGCGCGCACATCCGAAGGGCCACCTTCAAGCAGAAGAAATGATTGCGAGCACTCCGTCGTTCAACGCACCTCGTAGGGCGGCGGCGCCTGGCCGACCGGCGGGGGGACGGGCCGGAAGTTCTCCATGAGGATCAACGGGCGACGATCGTCGATCTCCACCGGCGTCAACGCGCCGCCCGATTGCTCGTAGATCGCTCCAGCGATGGAAATCGAGCGGGCGGGAGCGGTCGCTCCGTAGCCGACGATTCCCGCTTGCCCGTTGCGCACGACGGCGGGCGGCGGGTGGCCGTTCAGCAGCGACGGGCGGGGCAACGGCCGGCTGGCGGTGCTCTCGGGCGGGGCGTTCGAAACGAGCGGCGATCTGCAAGAAAAGAAACAGTTGAATGCCCCCTCTAGCGCACTCACTTCAAACTGAAGGACATCGAGCGGCTTCGCGTCACGCGCACGTCCGCCCGGCGATTCGCGGAATTCCGCAGCGAATTCAAGCGAAGGACGGAGGTCGGCAGAAGACCCCCGAATTCATCGTCCTCCTGCTCGTCTTCGGCGCCGATCGCGCCGTAGTTCGGAACGATGGTCGCCTCGTTGCAGGCGGTCAGCGGTTCCGTGCGGAAGCGGATCTCCGAGCGCAACTGGAAGCGAACGGAATCAACGGAAAGTGGGCAAAGAACGAACATTCGGATGAAGAGGGTCCAAAAGAATCGCCTCCGAGTAGGACGGAACGACCAAACAGTTGAGGCGATTCGCCAACTCCAACTCCGCCGTGTCGATGGTGGACGAGCGCGTCAACGGGCCCGTGTAGTTCGCACTCGTCGGACTGCAACGAAACGAAGTTGTTAAAGAGTGAAGAAAGAATGGAAGAAGGAAGAAAGAAGGCTGTTGACGACCCGAAACTCGCGCCACTTATTGCTTCCCAACGGACACACGTTCACCAAAAAATTCAATAACCGGAACGAACCCGACGGAATGTGCGTGAATAAGCGGGCAAGCCGAGAAAAGGCGAATGTTCAGCCCAATTAATCAAACGTTTGGACAGCCGAAAGGCTCGAATTTCCTTCCCTCTTCACTCCAGCGCCCTGCCCGCCCGCTCGCTCATCATTCGCGCTCGTTTGTTCGTTCCTTTGCAACAACCCAACGACCAGAAGCAGACAGAAGCCGAAAGAAGAAGAGGAATGTTTTGGATGAAATAACCCCAATTCATCACTCGTTTTTGCTCGAGGCCGCCGGGCGGAGCGGCCGGCCGCGCCGACGAACTCGGCGGCTTTCCGGTCGGCCGCCAAAACGCAAACATTCCGTCAGAATTCGTGAGTGAGCGGCGGGCGGCGGGCGAACGAAAAGAAGCGAACTTCTCGGCCCACCGGTAGATTCCCTCCGTTCCCTCTTCCTTCCGAACTCCTCTTCTTCTTCTTGCGGAGGGCGGAAGTGTGGGAAAAAGCGAGAGGAAATGACAAATCGCCGCTCTTCCGCGCCGTCTTTCGGTTCGCCCGCCGCCGTTCGGAATTCCAAACGGGCGGAGAAAGGAGGACGGAAATGAATTGTTTGAAGTCGAGGAGCTCGCATTTCTCGCGAGGTCAACGGTCGAGGTTCAAAGTGCGCGAGCAATCGAGCGATAGGCGGGAAGCTTTGAAACCAGTTAAATTCTTTGCTCGCGTTTTGAACTCTCGGTATCGTTCTGTTGACCCAATTTGCAAAGGGTCCTTTGCGTAAGAAGCCAAAGGAACGCTGAACGGAATGGAAACGTCCATTAATGCAAGCTCTTTGGTTGTTCAATCCCACCTACTTCCTCTCGGTCAGTTTCCAGCTCCAATCCCCAAACCGCTCACCTCAAATAATTGGTGCCGAACAGCTTGGTCACTTGATACTGCAGGTGGGCCATCCGCCAGTCAACGAACAGCCGCAGCGGCCACGCGCACAGCAACACGCACGCCGTCCAGTAGAAGGCGGAGCGCATGTAAAGCGGCAGACGCTTGTCGTCGTTCGCGCAGACCAGCACCTGCTCCACGAAGCGGCACTCCGCAAAGTCCAGTCCTTCTCGCACCTGCAATGGGCACGAGTGAGTGAAAGAAAGAAGAGTGGATCGAGGAGCGGCAATCACTCGATTGAAGCGAAAGGAGTCGCACACGGATCACTCAACCCAACAAAAGAAGAACGAACCTCCATGTAATCATCGCGGATCTCGTTCTCGTTGAAGAAACGCGTCCGTTGATCCTCGAAGTCGTTCGCCGCCTGAACGCACGCGAAAACGAAGCCCTTCGTGAAGCGAACGCGAATCAACGGAAAGTCGTCCGCGTCGATGATGTCTTTCGAGATGTCCTGCAGATTGATTAGAGGAAAGTGGAGGAGTAAACGCACCTTCACGCCGCACACGTCGTACATGAACACATTGCCGGCGGTGTGCGAATTGACGCGCTCGTAGTACACTTGAGTGGCCGTGACGGCGTCGCCGTTCCGGTAGCGAGTCACGTGTTTGGTTCGCCGCAAATAGTGGTAGCAGACGCTCTTCCACCAGACGACCGGCGTCGAGCTGCGCATCCGATCGATGTGGTCGAGGAATTGGCCGATCGTCAAGACGGGAATGCCCTCCAGTTTGCCCCGTTGATGCCAACACTCGCACAGGTAAATCAGGTACAGGAGGAAGGCGAAACCGAGCGGAACGAACTTGTACGCGTTCGCGCACGGGCCGTGGATGTGTCTGCGACCAGTGAATGAATAGACGAGACGGGAGGGAACGAACGTTGGGTCTTTGGCCAGCTCGTAGAAGAGGAACTTGATTTGACACCAGACGACGTACGCGACGCACACTTGGATCAACCACGTCGATGCGAGGCATTTCCAGTGGAAGTTCGTCCGCAACGAGCGGCACAAACCGTGGCGTTTCGGTTTTTGCTGCAATAGGAAGGACTCAATGGTTGATCGCTGGAGAACTCACAGCTGCCTGCTCGATCGTGACGGCGGCCAGCTGCGCGCGTGGAGGCGCCATGAGGGGGATTGAGAAGAACCCGGAAGGACGAACGGGAGATCACTTCTTCCTTGCCATTGCGGGAGAAGCGGACGGAGTCAGCACCACCCGAAGTGAACAGGTGTCGGCAGTTGGGAGCTAAAAGCACAAGAACGTTAACGCCGGACTTTAAACTCAAGCCAACATGTTTATGTCACAAATTTATCAACAAGGAAAACGTTTGCCTGCGAGTAGACAGCACGATTCGAGACCGCGACCAGCCCGTTCAAAACAGCATGAAAACAGACGATCTTACGAATAAAATCTCTTTCACATGACAACTAGCCCGAAGGGAACTAAATGTGACTTCATAAAGCAACAAATGGCCAATAAAACAATGCAGCGAGACGAGCCGCCGGAATTCGCGCCTTGAAGCATTTCATTGAAAGCACAAAGCAGAGCCGAGCAGGGCAGAGCAGAGCAGAGCGGAACTGACCTCAAAGCAAAGCAGGAAGCAAAGCGGTCAGTGCCCGCAGAAAGAGAGCGCGTAATTGGACTAATGAAGAGCGGGATTTCGGCGAAATGGCCGCGAATTGTCGCCCATCACGGACGCCGGCGGCCAAACGGGCGACTTTGCGGCGAAAACGAGCCGACCGGCGGGCGAGAAGCCGGAAAAGAGCGGCGCGCGACGGTCGTTCGGACGGCGGAGCGGGACGGACGGACGGGCGATGTTAATGGCGAAATGGCGGAAATAATCCCCCATCCACCCTCCCGCCATTCAACCCTCCGGCTCGTCGATCTTCCCGCCACTCGGCCATTCGGTTGGGCGTTCCATCGCGTTGCAAGCGTTGGGCACCGATGAGCAGAACGAACAACAAAGGAAGGGAGATGGGGAGAAGGGTGATGAATTCACGAATTAATCCCGCCGCTCGATTTTCGCCCGACTCGACGGCAATTTTCGACACTCGCCGCCTTCCGAATGTTTTCTGTTGGCTTTACGAACGAACTGCACGAGGGAAATAAATTGCAGAAGTCAGAAGTGATGGAAGGACAGCGATGATGGGGCTTCGTGATCTTCAAACGGTAACGAGCGAGTAACTGCCGATAGAACGAGAAAGTCAATGGAAAGCAGAACGAAGCTGCACGAAGCAGTCGACGGCTCGTACCAAAAAGAACGGCCAACCGACAGTCAAAACCGAAGTCCACCAGCAGCAGAAAGCGGCCCAAAGGGCGGAATGGTCGTCGGAATTGAATTGCCTCGTCAAGCGGCAACAAACGACACCCCGCAATCAAGTCGGCCGGATGTTCGGCGAGCGGAAATCCGCCCCGTTCGTCGCCCAAACGCATCGAATTGGCGGGGATTTTTGGCGGAAGAACGGCGAGGAACGACGGGGCGATCAAAAGAAGCCGGGAACGATCCCAGCTTGCCGCACCGCCCTCGTTTTATCGCCGGCCGGCATCTTCGCTCCTCATTCGGCGATCCCCGCGGCTTTCCGCCGTCCACAACGCCCGGCCGCGAACATCGACCAGCCGAAGTGGCCGCTTTGACGAGCGCATTCCTCCGGCAAAGGGGATCATCAACGGTGATTTATGGCATCGATTTTCGACGTCGGAACAGAACGATGCTCTCAATCCGGTCGTCAAGACCTTTTAGCAGGGATTACATGAGATTCAAGCAAATGAAAGGATAGAAAGAGCATGGCGAGTGCAATGGAAGAAAGGTAGTTCACTCGAATTAGAGCAATCGTTGATCATTCTCGAGCTCTTGCAGCTTCCTACTAGCACCTTCTATTCCATCACTGCAAACTCTCGCCCGCAAGCCAAGCACTGTAATCTAATTGCAACTCCGCAGTAAAAAAGCCGGACGTCGCGAAACAAAAGCCGGAAATACGCGAGCGAGCGGGTCGGCCGGCGCGGGGGAATCCCGACGACCTCCGACATCCCGCCCGTTGGGCCGTCGGCCCTCCAATACGCCGCTTCATTCGCCGCCAAGTTTTTGGACGCCGGACGGCCCATTGAACAGCGCGCGTGGTTGCGGGCGGCCGGCGGAGGTCGGAGGTCCCCGGCGGGCAGATTCGCCCGTCGACTCGCAATCGCCGCCGCCCGCCCGCCCGTCCGCCGGTCGGGCCAACAGTTTCGAGCGACTTTTTGCCCGCCGGCCCGCCCTTTTCGTTTGTCATTTTGCCAAACCGAAAGACGGAGCAGGCGGAAGCGAAAAGAAGCGTCCAGTGGGTCGAGCGGGCGGGCGGGCGGACGGCAGAAACCGGAAATCAGGCCGTCGCCCCACAAACTTTTCTTTCCTTCTTCGGCGCCCTCCAGTCGCGACGAGAGGCGGTGGAAATTGGACGAAAAGGAATGACTTTTGACACTCGACCGTCATTTTGCTCGTTTGCAGCAGGATGAACTCTTTTGTCTTCTCTTGCTCCTGGAGTTCTTTGAGACCTGCACCAGGACGAGGCGTCAGTCTTTAACGAGTGTGAGCATGTTATTGTTTCGTTGAGTTCAGCTACGGCCAAGGAGTAGTTGAAAAGTGAGGGTCTTTGCACATCCCTCACTTCGCCCGTTGAAACAACTCAGGAGCGAGGACGAACACTTATCGCTTGTGCCGCGCCTCGAAACGACTAATCGCCCGCGAATCGGACGAAATAATCGCCCAAGAGTGCAGCGAGAAAGAATTACTGCGCTGGAGATGCAAGAAGAAGTCCGTTGATTGGATTTTAATCGAATTTTCGTTGCCTTTCGGTCGATCGGCCGTCCGCGATCAACGGTCGTGAGTCCTCGGCCAGCAGTCGACAGTCAAAAGCCGGGATTCGAGAGTCCGCAATCGATTAACCAATTTCCGGGACCTCTCCACTCAACTTACCAATAAAAGCACACAGTCACAACGAAGGCAATAGAATCTTGACCCAAAGGAAACTACAGAACGAAAGAAGATGACGGGATTTCCGACCTTCGCCCCGTTGATCGTCTTTGCGTTCATCTACGCGATCACGCGCCTGATTCGCTTCTACGTGAACGTTCGCGCGTACCCCCGAGGTCCCCTGCCGCTCCCCTTTGTTGGGAACTTCCTTCAAGTGAGTTCTCCGCCCGAACACGAGCAAAAGCGTTCAGATCGACACGGCGAACCCGCACCGCGCGATGGCGAAGTGGGCGCGCGCCTACGGCGGCGTGTTCACCGTGTGGCTGCCGAAGCCCGTCGTCGTGTTGGCCGAGATGCCCGTGCTGCAGGAGGCGCTCCTCTACCAAGGTTTGCACCAAACAAACGAAGGTGATCGCTTCTGCTTGCAGCCGACTCGTTCGCCGGCCGCCCGATGTCCTTCCTCTACAATCTGTTCACGAAATACAACGCGGACGGCGACGGGATCATCCTCTGCCGTGGGCCCCGCTGGCAGGCCCAACGGCGCTTCGCGTTGCGCGCCTTCCGCACGCTCGGCATGGGCAAACCGCAGATGGAGGCGCGCATCGGCGTCCACCTCCACCGCCTCCTCGAGCAGATCGGGCGCGAGATTGAGAAGGGCGAAGGGGTGAGTCCACTCGAACGATCATTCCTTTTCCTTTGATTGCAGAAGGCGACCCTCGACCTGCACCACAACCTCGCCTTCTGCTTCGGCAACATCATCCACGACCTCGTAATGGGGCGCCACTACGAGGATAACGACCCCGAGTTCCTCCGCTTCAAGCAAATGCTCGACAACATCCTGCAAAGCGTAAGTGCAGAGCGAGGGTGGGATGGAAGAGGACGTTGAAACGCGATCGCCTTTCCGGACTTTCATTCCCTTGAGTTCGCTGTTCAATAGCCAAGAACCCCATGCAGCCACAAGCAAGCGAAGAACACTCCAACCTCCTGCTTTATTCGCGGGGATCAACGAAACGGAGCGACTAGTGGGGCAACAGGCGAGCGCTCACTTGTGCCCGCCGAAGCCGAGGACGGGGACGAGCGGCGTGTAGGCGTTGGCTTCGGCCATTTGGGCGCGTTTGCGCAGCAGGTCGTGGTACTCCTTCTCGAACGCCGCGTACTTCTGCAAAGCAACGGGGAGGATTGGAAGGGATGTGGCGAACGAACCGCGCGGTTCTCGTCGTCCTTGAGCAGCTGGGCGGCCACCGAGTAGGCCATCATGCACTTGTACATGTACACGAACTGGAGGTCCGTCTGCACGGCCTGCACGCGCTGGTCTGCAGCAAACGAAAGGATGAAAGGAAGAGAGGAGGGAAAACTCACTCCGCAACCGCTTGACCACGTCCGTCATCACGAGCTCCTGCTCGCTGAGCGCCTGCTGGAGGGCGATCTCCAGCCCCACGACCGTTCCGGTGCGTCCGATGCCCGCCTGCAAGTCGGTAGAAGACGGAAGAGAACGGACGAACCGAGCAGTGGACGATGGTGGGACGTTTGCACGTGCGGGCGACCTTGAGCAGCCGGAAGGGCGCCATCACCGACTGCGGGACCGAACGATCGGGCCACGTGCGCCACAGGTGGTGTTTGAGGACCATCCGATGCGAGAAGTAGACGAGCTCCAGCGTCGTCGTGATCGTCGTCGTGTCCGACGTGTCCACGTTCATGTTCCGCACCTTGACCTCCGGCCACTCCATCGTGCAGCCCTTGTCGCGCGGCCCTGCAATCGATCGAGCGAGCGGATGAACGAGAGCAATCGTTGGGCAACTCACAGTACTGCTCGCACTTCGACTTGCCCTGCTCGATCGTGTCGCAGAGCATGAAGATGTTGCCGACCTCCTCCTGGAAGACCATCCGCCAAAAGTCCTTCACGGTCGTCATCATGGGAGCCTAAAAGAGTGAAAGGAGGGGAGAATGGAGGGGACTCACTTGAGTGCAAATGAACGTGTTCACGAGCGGATCGCCGCGCACGTAGTTGGCGTGAATGTAGTCGTTGCCGTAGTTCTTGAGGACGACGCGCGTGGCGTCGATGCAGCCGACGTCGTGGTAGCGGTTCTTGTCCATGTTCGCCTCGAAGATGGTCTTCGAGTAGTTCGGCGGCAGGTAGGCGGCGATCTGCTGGTACTCGGCGAGGATCCCGCGCACTCCCATGTCGAAGGCGCGCTGCAATCGACCGAAATGAGTGGAGGAATAAGAAGGGACGAAGAGACCTTGCAGAAGTTCAGCAACATCGCCTTCTGCTTCTCGCTGGTCGGCTTGTCGCGATCCAACTCGAACGCGCGGCGCGCGGAGAACTCGCCCTCGCTGCCGCCCACGACGCCCGTCACGTTCTGCGAGGTTTCCACTGCAACGAGCGAAGGGATGAGGAGAGGAAGCGGGCGGCTCACGTCGACTCATCGGCCGAGCGGTCCGCTTCGTGCGGCCCTTGACGGTGGCGCCGGCGTGCTCCTTGTTGAGGCCGCTGGTCGGCGGACGGCCGCCGGGCGCCTCCTGATTTTCGCTCCACGTGGACCGCGGGCCCTTCTTGCGGCGCTTCGGCGTACCGCCCGCCGCTGCCGGCGGCTTCCGACCGGGCGGAGGGACCTGCAACCAGCGGAGGAAGGAAGGAGTTGAAGAGGAGGAGAAGCGAGAGGATTCGCCGGCTCGTTCGCTGGACTCACCGAGTTCGTGCCACGCGGCATCTCCGTTCGTTCGTTCGTCGATTGGGCGCGTCGGCGGAAGAGCGAGCGGAGCGAAAGCGAGCAGCCGCCCGACCGGAGTGCAAGAAAACGAACTGGAAGGAAGCGGGGAGGGCGAGCGGAAGGGAACGAGCGAGCCGAACAGAACCAAAGGGATCATGCAAATTCCCACGATCTTCCCACTCATCCGTCCGCTTGCAGGTCGCCAGCGTCCAAATGCTGCTCGTCGACAACTACCCCTGGCTTCGCTTCTTCCTGCCCACCTACTACCGCTACCTGTCGCAGGGCTTCGAGCTGCAGAACTTCTTCATTCAAGAGATCCAGCGACACGAGGCGAAGCTCGACCCCAACGCGGAGCCCGACAACTTCATCGACTGCTACCTGCGGGACATGAAGAGCGGGAGTCGGGACAAATCCGAGTACTTGAAGTGAGCAAGAAGGCGACCAAATGAAAGGAATGAACGATCGTTTGCAGCCGCCAAACGCTGGCGCTGAACGCGGGCGACTTGTGGACCGGCGGGCTGGAGACGGTCGTGACGACTGTTCGCTGGGGCATCCTCTTCCTCATCCACCACCCGGATGTCCAAGCGAAATGCCAAGCGGAAGTGGACGAGGTGGCTGGCCGCGAGCCGCTCACGTTGGCCCACCGCAATCGGACGCCCTTCCTGCACGCGACGATGGACGAGCTGCAGCGAATGGTGAACGTTCTGCCGTGGAACATCCCGCACTGTGTGGAGAAGGACGTGATGGTCGGGCAGCACTTCATTCGAGGTTCGTTCAATCGACTCTTCCTCCCGCTCATTTGTTGCAGCCGGAACGACGGTGATGCCGCAACTGGGTGCCGTGATGTTCGACGAGCGCGTCTTCCCGCAGCCCGAACGCTTCGACCCGGAGCGTTTCATGAGTCGCGACAAGCACGCCTACGTCCCGCACCCGTCGTTCATCCCGTTTGGATTGGGCAAACGGGCGTGTTTGGGTGAGCCACGGGGATTCGATTCACTCCTTTCTTCTCGCTTGTTTGCAGGAGAATCCCTTGCTCGAATGGAGTTGTACCTCGTGTTTGGCGCGTTGATCCAAGAGTTCTCGTTCGAGGCGGATCCCGACGGTCAGTCGACGGCCATCCTTTCATTCCTTCTTCTCTCGTTCCAGTCGGACTGCCGAGTTTGGAGCGAACGGCCGGGATGGCGAACACGCCCCGCCCGACCGCCTACGTCGTGAAGCGGCGATTCGAGAAGTTCGCCCACGAGAATTGAACTCCAAGACGAGTGTGCACTCCGCTAATCGGATGAATAAACACGTGATCTAACGGTTTGGTGTGTTTCTAAGTAGTCGGTTCCATTGGCGCCGAACGTATCTTGTTTTTTTTCGTGCGTGTTTTGGCGGTTTGCCGGCGACCGCAAATCCGCTCGGCTGTCCGCCCAACTGGCCGTTCGACCGCTCGTCCCGCCAACGACGCGAAATGCGGGGATTAGCCGGCCAGCCGGTCGACGACCCCGGATTTTGTCGTCAAAGTCAACGGACGGCCAACAGGACGAGGATCCCCGGTTTGATCAACAAGGAGCTTTAGACGACGCGAACAACAACAACAAGAGGAGGAGCAGCCAGAAGGAAGCGGAAATCGTTGCCCGTTTATTCCGCCCACCTCCCCATCGGCTCGCTTTCGGCCGCTCGTCCACGATCCCCGCCGCTCGCCGCGATGCCGCCGACTCCGCCGAAATCCGAAGAGGACGATGTGGATCACGTGTATTTCGACGATTTTGCCTCGCTTTTGTCCCGCACGCCCGTCCGGCCGGCCGGTGTCGATCGGAACGCGAAGCCGTCGGTGCGACGCGACGGTCCGAAGACGCTCGTTTGTCACGACATGAAGGGCGGCTACCTGCCCGAAGATTTGTGAGTTCTTCCCCGCATTCCTTTGATTCCTCTCGTCCGTTTGCAGGTCCTCGATGGTGACGCTCGAGGAGAACGAGCAGAAGCCGTTCATCTACGCGTTCTATTGGTACACCGACCTCTTCGTCTACTTCTCCCACCACTTCCTCACCGTACCGACCGTCCGCTTCATCAACGAGTGCCACGACCACGACGTTCTCTGCTTAGGCACGTCTTTTCGTTTCATTCTTTCGAATTCTCGGTGTTTGCAGGCACGTTCATCACGGAGTTCACGCGCGGCCAGGCGATCTGCGCGGAGATCTTCGCAGACGAGCGGCACGTCGCGCAGCTCGTCGCGCACATGGCCGCGCTGGCCGACGAGTTCTTCTTCGACGGCTACCTGATCAACGTCGAGAACACGATCGACGTAAGTCGCCCACTTCTTTCTTCCATTGCTCGATCGTTTGCAGGCCGCGCTCGTCGGGAACCTCGTGCTCTTCGTCCGCCAACTGCGGCTGGCGCTGAAGAAGCGAGTCGGGGAGCACGCGCAGGTCGTTTGGTACGACTCCGTGGTGCTGGACGGCGACCTGCAGTGGCAGAATTGTTTGAACGAGAAGAACGTGTACGTTCCGCCTCCATTTCTCGTGATCTCCTCGCCTTCCAGGGTCTTTGCGGACGTTGCGGACGGGTTCTACGCGAACTACACGTGGAAGAAAGGTGGGCGGCATCTTTCATTCATTGTTCACTACCTTGCTTTCGTTTTAGACCACTTGAAATACACGCAACGCTTCCTGGAGGTGGGAAAGTCGGCCGTTCGACCGTCGGACGTCTACTTCGGCATCGACGTGTTCGGACGGGGCTCGTTCGGCGGCGGGCAGTTCAACTCGCACACGGCCGTCCAAGCGGCTCGCAATTTCGGCTTCTCGGTCGCCATCTTCGCACCCGGCTGGACCACCGAGTGCTTCGCCGGGGCGGACGTCGACGGCGTCGCCAACCACGAGGATTTGTTCAAGCCGATGGCCGACCTTCTGGTTCGATCTCTCCACCCTCCTCTTCCTTCCATCCTCCGCTTTCAGCACCCGCACCGCTTGTGCCGCTCCTTCGACACGAAATTCGACTTGGGACTGCGGAGCGGCCGCCGCTTCGACCCCGCCCGTCGCACGATCTTCCCGTTCATGCTCGAGTCGGACTTTCGGCTCACGGAAGCGGGCGTCGTCGTCCACGGACCGAAAGATTCGACTCACGTGTACGCCCACCATCCTTCCATCGTTCTGTTGCTCATCCTCTTGTTTGCAGCTTGTTCCTCACGGACTTCCGCTGCATCTCCTCCTACGAGCTGGACTACGGCGCGAAGGACGAGCTGATCGTGGGCGTTCGGCTGGAGAATTCGGCCGAATCGTTCGTGCGCGCTTGCCCGTTCGTCAAGCGCTACGATGTGTGGGAGATCTATTGCGTGAAGCTGACCGATGAGCCCGTCACGCTCTCCCACCTCTCCTTCAAAGTTCGCTTCTGATCGAATCGTTGAGGTCGTGATCCGCCCGGTTGTTCATTCCACTCGCTCGCGTTCTCCTCGTTGTGCCCGGTTCTCCGTCCTGCCTCGTTCGATCATAATCACGCCCGCTCTTGCAAGGACATCTCCCTCCATTCCTCCCTTTTGACTCCTCAGTTGAAGCTGCCCGATGATCACAAGTGGAATAAACTTCTTCCAATCGAGGAGAACAGCGAGCATCGACCAGAAGAACGAAAGACTTGACAGGAGGACGCCGTCGCTCGTCAACTCTCCCCGAACCGAAAATTGCGCCCTGTCGCCCAAAAATCGATTCAGTGGGGGCAGTTGGTGGGCGCAGAGGACGCGGCTGGCCTAAACGCCGCCACTCGCCGCTGCCGCTCGCGCTTTCCGCCCGCAAATCGCCGCTTTCCACGTGGAAATCCGCCGCGTTCCTCCGCGATCTTTCCGTCGATTCGCTTCGTGAACACGAGCGACGGCTTCCGTTGAGTTCTCGCGTGAATTCGGCGGCGATTCGCTTGATTTCCGCCGAAATTCGCCGAATTCCTTCGGATTCCTGCGGATTTTAGGCTGCGAATCGATTTTCGCGTTCGTTTGCTCGTGCTCGCGGATTTCGTCGATCCTCTCGTGAATTCCTTTGATCGTCGAGTGAATCCCACCGCTTTCAGAAGCCGCCGATCGTCATGGGCAAGCCGAAGGGTATCCGCACCGCTCGCAAGTTGAAGAAGCACCGTCAAGAGCAACGGTAAGCCGTCCACTCTCGTCCTGCTTCTTCTATTCCTTCGTTTGCAGTTGGCACGATCAGCGCTACAAGAAGGCGAACCTCGGGACGCGGTGGAAGGCCGACCCGTTCGGCGGCGCCTGCATGGCCAAGGGAATCGTCGTTGAAAAGCTGTGAGTCCCCCGTTTAATCATTCCATTGCTCAACTCGTGTGTGTTGCAGGGGCGTGGAGGCCAAACAGCCCAACTCGGCCATCCGCAAGTGCGTGCGCGTGCAGCTGATCAAGAACTCGAAGAAGATCACCGCCTTCGTGCCCAAGGACGGCTGCTTGAACTTCATCGAGGTTCGTTCCCTTCCTCTGGGATTCCATTCGCTCGTTCGATTGCAGGAGAACGACGAGGTGCTCGTCTCGGGCTTCGGCCGCTCCGGCCACGCCGTGGGCGACATTCCCGGCGTTCGCTTCAAGGTCGTCAAGGTGGCGAACACCTCGCTGCTCGCCCTCTTCAAGGGCAAGAAGGAGCGCCCGCGCTCGTAGACCACTCGTTGCGTCTTGTTCTGTTTTGTTGTTTGTGATTAATAAACAATGCGATTGTTGATCACGAGTTGCTCGCTTGATTGTGGGGATCGAGGGGGATGGAGGGATGGAGTGGTTGCTGATTGGAGGTGGGAAGACGAGGACTGCTGCGGTCGCTCGGAATGATCACTTCGACAGTGGAAACGACGAGAAATCCCTCGAGGGCCGAGCGGAACGCAGCGGTGATTCGCACGCCCGATCACTCGTCGCTGACGGCCGTCTATTTCGCCCGTTTCCTCCACCCGTTGCTCTCCAAGGAGTCCCGCAATCGCCCGCTCTCTTCCAACTCCAATGGTCCGCGATCGAATCCCAGAGTGTTTATTACGCGGAAGAAAAGAAAATTCGGGCAAAACAAAACATTCGAAAGGGAACAAAAGAAAATGAGGATCGTGCGTGCGTTCACTCGTCGGCCGTCTTCTCGTCGGCCTCCAAATCGATCGTCTTGCGGTCGTCGTCGAGGTCCTCGGCGTCCATCGACTCGTCGTTGGGGTCGGCCGGCTTGCGGTCGGCGCGGCGGCGCTCTTCGGCGCTCAAATCGAGCGATTTTTCGTCCGCCTCGAGGTCGATCGTCTTCGAGTCGTCCTCGAGGTCCGAGGCGACCGTCTGATCGTCGCCGTCCGCCTCGGTGGTGCGGCGGGAGCGGCCGAAGTCCAGGGATTTGCGTTCGTTGTCCATGAGGGCCGAATCGATGGATCCCTCGACGGAGACGGCGCGCGACATGCCGTCCTCCATCGACTTGTACGCCTGCTCGTAGTCGGCGGCAACGACGCGCAGCTTCTCGCGGAGGTCGACGATCTCTTCAGAGACGTCGTGCAGCGCCGCCTGCAGTTGGCCGATCGTTTCGCGCTTGATTTTGTCGACTGCAAGCAGGCGGAGGTTCAATTACATGTGGGCGGACTCACAGTCAGTGGCCGTCTTGATTTCCCGCTTCTCCGAGACGTCGTACAGGGCCGTGAACATCTGAACGGTTGGATCGGTGAAGATCTGCAGCAAACGAGGAATGAAACGAACAGAAAGAAGGGAACTCACGATCTCGTCGTAGTGTTCGTAGAGGACGTACTTGCGGCCGTCCGGCTTCGTGAACTCGGGCTTGAACAGGCGGATGTAGTACGGGAACGTGACCTGCAGTCCATCCATGCACTCCGTCGCTCAACCGACCACAACTCACGGGTTTCTCGTTGATGTCCGTGAAGAAGATCTTGATTTGGGCCTCAAACTCGCCCCAGCCCGTCTCCTCCACCGAAAAGCCGAAGCCGTCCGCGTCGGGCGTGTCCACCGCTGCAATCCGATCGATTCAATGGAAAGAAGAAGGGGGATTCACTTCGGAGCATGTTCTTGTACGATTCGTGCAGTCGGAACTGGACCTTCCGAATGTACTTGGTGACGTCCTCCTCGAAGAAGGCGCGCACGAACAGGCGCCAACGGTGCGTGTGGTTGTCGGGCGTCTTTCGGGGCAGCAACTCGGCCGAGTTCCCGTACCTGAACAACGGCAATCAATTCAAATAGAAAAAAGAAGAGGGAGACGTACACGAACGGTTTGATGAGCGTGTTGTCCACGCGGTCCACTTCCGTCGCCATTCGTGCGGTCGCGTGGGTGGGCTGAAAGCGGCGAGTGTGCGGAACCCACGGAAAATTGTGAAAAAACGAGCGGGAAGATGGGTGAGACTGAGAAATCTATGGGACAGCAACCGTTAACCGCCTCGTCTGTTTGAACGAACAAGCGAGCAGAATTCTTTTATTCTTTCGAACAATCCTTGGAGGAAATTCAACAACAATAACAGCAACAGAAGAACGAAACAAACGAAGAGCAATCAAACGAACTGCGAGGTGAACCATACGGGAATCAGGGAGCGGACGGCCGCTTGGCTTTCGGCCGCGACTTCTGCTGCTCCTTCTGCCGCGCCGCCCGCTTGCTCAGCATTTTGTACTGCTGAAAGTGACGAACAGGAGTCAAATGAAGGAAAAAGGGAGAGGCTCACGGCGATGAACGTGGCGCGCTGCTTTTCGAACCACGCGCGCACGACCGCCGGCTTCTGGCGGTTGGCGAAGTGGTGGAGGTCGGTGAGGAACTTGCGGTCCTTCGTGTCGACGGCGAACAGCGGCCGGGCGGGATCGAAGGCGGGCATTTCGGGCTTCGATTCCTGCAAACAATCCAAGAATTCGAAGCAGTGGGCAGAACGAACCTTTGATTCTCGTTCGTCCGCCGGCACGTCCATTCGCTTCCGCTTCTTCTGCGGCGGCTCGTCCTCGGCTTCTTCTTTCGGCGGGAGGCCGGTGGGTTCGCTCTTCGGCTCGACGCTCCGCCCGATGGCCGACAGGAAGCTGAAGGTCTCCGGTTTCTTTCGCTTTTGACCGCCTGAAACGAGCAATAAGTGAACAAAGGAAAGGAAGACGAACCGTTGGATTTCTGCAGGAGATCCTTGGCGAACTCGTCGTCCATCTCGTAGAACTGCCCCTCCTTGACGATCGTGCCCGCTTTGTCCACTTCCTGAACTCCCGTGAATCAAACGACGAAAGCCGAGGGAACGAACGTTGTTGAAGGCCTCCGCACTGATCGCCTGCTTGTTCTTGGCTGCGGGAGCGGGCTGATTGGCCTCCATCCAGGCGACGTGCTCGGGATCGTCGGGGTCGAAGCGCTGGAACGGGCGAACGACGCGCTTCTCGGCCTTCCGCTCGATCACCGCGCTCTTCACGTGCCGTCCGATGACTTTCGAGAGGATCGCCATTGCGGACTTCTTTTCGGCGACGATCTCGCTCTTCCCCTCGTCCTGAACGAAGAGATCAACGGAAGGAATCGAAGGAAACTAACCGCCGCCTCCTCCTCGCCGTCGGAATCGAGAAAGCGGTCGTCCACGCGGAAGCGTTGGTCGTGACCGAAACGCGATTCCAACGCCATCAGCTTCGCGCTCTTCGCGCCCGTCAGGCGGTTCTGCAGCAGCGATTCGGGCGCTTGCTCCTCCAGCTGCGGGTCGGCGTCGTCTTGGAAGAGGGCGAGCTTTCCGTTCGTCGGGCGGGCGGTCTGAAACGACGACAGAAATGGGAGGGAAATCGAGGGGTTTCAAGGAGTGAAGGAGGAGGATGAACGCAAGCCAATTAAAGAAAGAATCCTAACCTCCGCATCACCTTCATCGGAGTCCTCGTCGTCGGAATCCCGAAAGACGATCCGCTTGTTCGGCGGCTTCCCGCTGTCGATCTTCTTCAGCGACTCGGAGATCAGCCGGCGGCGTTGCTCCTCGAAGCGCCGCTTCTCCTCGAGGCCTTCGATTCGCTTCCGCCGGAGGTCGTCGTTTCGCCTTTGATCGTCCATCATCCTCGTCCCACAGGTCGCTCGTGAATTCCTCGTCCAACCCAAAGAAGAAGGAGGCAGCGAGCGGGGCGTGTGGCGGAACGCCAAACGAGCGAAGCGAAAGAAAGCTTCCGGGCGGGAGTCACCGGTCGGCTTTTGGTGATTGGCGACTGTAACTGCCTGTTTCAATCGTTATTGTTCTTATTGATGATGATGGTGTTGAGTGAAACGAAGAATCAATCGAAGCACACCGAGATCCTCTTCTCTGACCACACGAGTCGTCCTCTTCTTCTCGTATCCGCTTCACACTCTTTCGTTCTGTCAACACTCCTCAACAAAATTCAACGCATAGACATCGTAATGAACGAAATGTTCGCACTTATCAACGGAACGAACACACAAGTTGGAGCAAGCCGGACGACCACCCAGTCGGCCGCCCAAAGTGCACGACGATGAAAAAGAACGAACTTTTGGAGTCACCGACGCTCGTTCGAGATTCCAGACAACGAACAGGCGGCGAGGAGTGGGTGGTGTGTTCTTGACTGCAATTGCAGAAACAGGCTGGGTTTGAAGCAGCAGCCGCTCGACCGTTCCTTGCTGGTGTCCCCAAGCGATCGACTGTTTGGAAGGCCACTTGCATTTCAACCCGCTCGCTCAAAGCATCTTGTGTCGTGTTTTCGGAACACGACCACCTCCGATCGCCGCGCACGTGTGTTTTGAGCCGAAGCCTCGCTTTTTATCGTCGCCGTCTTCCGTCGATTTCATCAATCATCACTTCTTTCCGCTGCTTCGGGTAATTGGACCAAAGCGGGCGGGTATCTTGCTTATCAGCTTCGGTCGACCCAAAGGCGGGTGTTTGTTGTTCATTCCGTCGCCTTCCCGCCCGCTGCTGACTGCTCGCTTTTGCCGCCGTCCGGGTGTTGTTTGCGGCGGGCTGAAGCGTTCGCTCCAATCCGATTCTCTTCGCTTTGTTGTCCACTCACTCGCTTCGTGCTTGCAGAAAGAAGATGAAGGAGAAAGAGGACAAATCGCCGCTGTTGAATCGAATCAAAGCGAGCTATGGAACGCTCTCCAGGTTCTCTCCTCTCTTTCTTTCTGCTCACTTCTTTCCGCTTCCAGCCTCTCGACCTTCAGCGGGATCGCCGGCGAAGAGAGCGACCGAAAGAAGAAGACGATCGGAGTCGTGAGTTCGGCGACGAAAGTCCCCAGTTCTTACCGCCCTTTCACCACCAGTTCTCGTACTGCAAACCGTTCGACTACGTGCTGCTGGTCGTGGGAACGATCGCGTCGGTCATCCACGGCGCCGGCTTCCCGCTCCTCTCGATCGTGCTCGGCGGCATGACGACCGTCTTCCTGCGCGCCCAAAACTCCGATTTCGTGACGGGCGGCGTTGTGAACGACGACACGCAGCAGCAGGGATTGCCGCCGATGTCCCAGTGAGTTCCCTCCACTCATTCCATCTTTCTTTGTTCTTTAGAGACGAGTTCAACGCCGCCGTCGTGCAGTACACGATCTACTACCTGATTTTGGGCGTCCTGATGCTCGTCACTTCGTACATTCAAGTGAGTTCTCTCCGCTCATTCCATTAGACCGCTTGTTGTTCAGATCGCCTGCTGGGAGGTGCTGGCCGAGCGCGTGGTGTACAGCTTGCGGCAGAACTACCTGAAGTCCGTCCTCCGGCAGGAGATCTCGTGGTTCGACACCGCGCAAACGGGCAACCTCACGGCTCGCTTGAACGAGTACTCTTGATCATTCCTTTCCTCAACCCCCTTCCGTTTAGCGACCTGGAGCGCGTGCGTGAGGGGATGGGCGACAAAGCGTCGCTGTTCATCCAGCAGATCTCCGCCTTCTTCTCCGGCTTCCTCGTCGGCTTCTTCTACAACTGGCAGATGGCCCTCGTGATGACCGTCTTCACGCCCCTGCTGGCGTTGGCGAACGCGTGGATGGGCAAAGTGACCGCGAGCCGCGTGAAGGAGGAGCAGGCGCGCTACGCCGTCGCCGGAGCGATTGCGGACGAGACGTTCAGCTCGATGCGCACTGTCCTCTCGTGCAACGGGCAGTTCGTTGAGTTGGAGCGGTTCGTTCAAGCAGTATTTCTTCTCTTACACGCCTTGCAGCTACGAGAAAGCGCTGGAGGACGGGCGAAAGACCGGGCTGCTCAAGTACATGGTTCGTTCCTCTCATTCATCTTCCATTCATCGAATCCCCTGCAGTACATGGGAATTGGCTTCTCGGCGACGTACATCATCATGTACACTTCGTACGCGGTGGCCTTTTGGTTTGTCTTGCGTAGAAATCGAAAGGATGCAATCGATTTGCAGGTTCGGCTCGCTGCTCGTCGTTTGGGACCCGAGTTTCGACCGGGGCGCCGTCTTCACCGTCTTCTTCGCCGTGATGAGCGGCTCCACGGCGTTGGGAACGGTGGGCAGTGCTCTCTTCTACTCATCCTTTTGCTGCAGGCCCTCCCGCACTTGACGGCGATCGCAATGGCGAAGGGCGCCGCCCACTACGTGCTCGGCGTGATCAACCACACGCCGTACATCGACCCCTACTCGAAGCGAGGTGCGACGATCGGGCGAGTGCGCGGCGCCGTGGAGTTCACGAACGTCCGCTTTTCGTACCCCCTGCGGCCGGAAATTGAGGTGAGCGGTGGGAAGAAGCAATCGATTGATTCGCTGCGTTCAGATCCTGAAAGGAGTGAGCTTTTCGGTGCGGCCGGGCGAGAAACTCGCGCTCGTCGGCGCCTCGGGCTGCGGTACGTCCTTCCAACGAATTCTATCGAATTAATCGATCGATCGTTGCGCAGGGAAAAGCACGATCGTGAACCTCCTGATGCGCTTCTACGACCCCCTCCAGGGCACCTTAACGCTGGACGGCTACGACCTGCGCGAGCTGAACGTCTGCAAACTGCGCGACGCCATCGGCGTGGTCAGCCAGGAGCCCACGTTGTTCGACGGCACGCTCGAGGAGAACGTCCTGTTGGGCAACGAGCACGCGAGTCGGGAGGACGTCATTCGTTGCTGCAAGATGGTGGGCTTCGATCAAAAGATGAGTGTTCAACAAGATTGCAGGCAAACGCCTACGATTTCATCCAGAAGTTGCCCGAAGGATTGTACACGCGAGTGGGCGAGCGGGGGATTCAGTTGAGCGGTGAGTTCTCCTCGCATTTCCTCTCGTTCTTATCCGATTGTGTCGATTGCAGGCGGGCAGAAACAACGTGAGCAGCCAGTGCAAACACCACTCTTCTACCAACTCTTTTCGTTCTTTAGGCATCGCAATCGCGCGTGCTTTGGTTAGGAACCCGGCCATTTTGCTTCTGGACGAGGCGACTTCCGTACGCTCTTCTCTTTAATCGCTCACTTCCGTCCAATTGCAGGCACTGGACACGGAGAGCGAGGGGATCGTGCAGCAAGCTCTCGACAAGGTGGGCGTCACAAGCAACAGATTCATGTGAACGCTCGCTTGAAGGCCCAAGAAGGACGCACGACCCTGATCGTCGCGCATCGCCTCTCGACAATCAAAAACGTGGACAAAATCCTCGTCTTCAAGGAGGGCAACATCGTGGAGAGCGGGACGCACGCGGAGCTGATCGAAGCGCGCGGCCTCTTCTACGAAATGGTCGAAACGCAGCAAATCCACCAGCAGGCGCAAGCGGACGAGGCGTTGAGCGCAATCCGCGAGAACTCGAACGAAGACCGCTCGGAGGCGAGCGGCGAGCAGGCGGACACCGAGGCGCCGGCCGACTCGACGCCGCTGATGTCCCCACTTCGTCGCCAAACGAGCCAAACGGTCGGCGGCCGCTCGTCGAGTCGCGCGGAGAAGTTCGGCGGCGAGGCGCACAAAAAGAAGTCGATTGCGTCGTCCGTGCACTCGTTCCGCTCCCAATCCTCCGGCCGCACCATCCGCGAGATGCAGAACGAGCTCGAGGTACACGAACCTCCCACTCTTCGCTTCAATCTTCTTTGCAGGAATCCTCACTAAAGCCAACCCCAATGCGGAAGATCTTCGAGATGAACCGCGAGAATTGGCCGTTCCTGCTGGCGGGACTCGCCGGCTGCATCCTCTCCGGTCTGGTCACTCCGTTCTTCGCTCTCGTCTACGCGCAAATCTTCTCCGTTCATTCCCTCCGCTCCATTCGATCAATCAATCTTGCTTGCAGGTGTTCAGCGAACCGGTGGACCAAATGCAGTCGGACGCTCGGCTGTGGTCGGGCGCCTTCATTCTGATCGGGCTGGCGAGTGCCGCCGGCTTCTTCACGTCCGCGAACATGCTCGGCCGCTGCGGCGAGGCGCTCACCAAGAAGCTCCGCTTCGAGGCCTTCCGCAACCTCATGCGGCAGGACATTGGGTTCGAGCTGCAGCTTCAGCACTCACTCCTGTCTTCTTCCAGCTTCTACGACGACAAACGACACAACACGGGCAAGCTGTGCACGCGGTTCGCCACTGACGCCCCGAATGTTCGTCCCAATCGCTCATCCACGCGTTCATTTGTGGCTTCAGGTCCGCTACGTGTTCACCCGCCTGCCCGCGGTGATCTCGTCCGTGGTCACGCTGATCGGGGCGATCGTGATCGGCTTTGTGGAGGGCTGGAAGCTCGCCCTGATTCTCCTGACGATCATTCCGCTGCTGTGCGCGAGCGGCTACTTTGAGATGAAGATGCAGGTACTCACATACATTCACTCCTCTCTTCTCACCTTTTTGTTGTTCAGTTCGGAAAGCAGCTGCGCGACACGGAGCTCCTCGAGGAGGCCGGAAAGGTCGCTTCGGAGGCCGTCGAGAACATCCGCACCGTCCACGGTCTGAACAAACAGCGGATCTTCCAAATGAAGTACACGCTGCATTTGGTGGAGCCTTTCTAGTTCGTTCCTCTCTTCCTTTCTTTCCTCTTATTCCATTGGTCTCTTCAGTGCGAACATCCGCCAAGCGCACGTCTACGGCTTCGTGTTCGCCTTCTCGCAGTCGCTGATGTTCTTCATGTACGCGCTCGCTTTCTACTTGGGCTCCGTGTTCGTGAACGACCACTCGATGCAGCCGGTCGCCGTCTATCGGTTCGTTCTTCCACAGATTCCCCTTCAGTTCTCTCCGTTCAGCGTCTTCTTTGCGATCGCCTTCTGCGGCCAGTCGGTGGGGCAGATCAGTTCGTTCATTCCGGACGTGGTGAAGGCGCGACTCGCCGCCTCGCTCCTCTTCCACCTCATCGAATTTCCGACGCTCGTCGATTCGCTTTCCGACCGGGGCGCTCGAATGGTTCGTTCTCTGCTGCCATTCTTTCAATCCTTTCGCTTCAGAAGCTGACCGGCGACGTCCAACTGAAGAACGTCCACTTCGCCTATCCGACGAGGGCGGGCAACAAAATCCTCCACGGGTTGAACCTCCAAGTGGGCGCCGGCAAGACGCTGGCGCTCGTCGGCTACTCGGGCTGCGGCAAATCGACCGTTCGCTCCCGCTCCGTCTCCTTCTAATCCCGCTTCGTTTGCAGGTAATGGCCCTGCTGGAGCGCTTCTACAATCCTGGTCGGGGGAGTATCGTGAGTTCCGCTTTGAAATGAACACAAAAGAATGATCGCTGTGTTGCAGACGATCGACGGCGTCGCAATTCGCGACCTGAACATCCACTCGTTGCGCGAACAGCTGTGCATCGTTTCGCAGGAGCCGGTCCTCTTCGATTGCACCATTCGGTTCCTTGCAACAAGCAAGATGGTGTTCATTAGAGCATGTTTGTAGGCAGAACATCGTCTACGGAATGCAGCGAGCGGTGAGCTTCGAAGAGATCGAAGAGGCCGCTCGGCTGGCCAACATCCACACGTTCGTCACGTCGTTGCCTCAAGTACGTCTTTTGGTTGATTGAATCTAATGAAGTGATCGTCTTTCAGGGATACGACACACGAGTTGGGGAACGCGGAACGCAGTTGAGCGGTGAGTCCCTCTTGTTTGCTTCTTTTGACTTGTTTGATTGCTTGCAGGCGGTCAGAAACAACGTGAGCGCCTTGAGCAGCCTCTTCGATCCACTCCCGTTTGTTTAGGAATTGCAATCGCTCGGGCTTTGGTTCGCCGCCCTTCGATCCTCCTGCTGGACGAGGCGACTTCCGTGAGCTGCCAATCACCTTTCGTTTCATTCTTGTTTGATTGCAGGCTCTGGACGCGGAGAGCGAACGAGTGATCCCTTTCCTTCGTTTCTTTCCGTTGATCCGGTCGTTTAGATCGTGCAAGAGGCGCTGGACAACGCGCGGCAGAACCGAACGTGCATCGTGATCGCGCACCGGCTGAGCACCGTCCAGAACGCCGACCAGATCGCCGTCATCAACGAGGGCCGCGTGGTGGAGCAGGGGACCCACCAGGAGCTCCTTCGGGGGCTCGGCATCTACCGCGGCCTCTGCCAAACGCAGATCCTCGACGACAAGACGGCGGACGAGCGGGCGACGGAGGAGGAGTTTTGAGCAGAGATTTCTTTCTTTCTTGTTTGAATTCCATTGGATCGATCGATTGGTTGATTGGATTTTGTGCAATAAATTCGTCGTTGATTGCCCCACAAGGTCGTCCATAAGTGAGCGGAATTGCCTTGTGCCAATCGGCTCGCCGGGTGATGCAACAGCCGAGGCGAAGGAGCGGCCATTTGCGGGCCGCAAAGTGGCCGACGGGTCGGCGGAGGACGCCGCCACTCGCTCACCCGCTCGTTCGTTCGTCCCGCCCTCCGCCCTCCGCCCGTGCCAGCCACTGCAAAAAACGAGGAGTGCGTTCGCCCGCCGGCCGCCTTTTTTCTTCCGCCGCCGCTCGCCGCCGCCCGTTCCGTCCGCTCGCCGGACGGCTCGTGTGTTCGGCGACGGGGCGGGCGGCTCGAAGTCGCCGCTGGCCACTCGCTTCCCGCTTCTTTGCGGCCGACCGACCGACCGGCGATACGAACGGGCGGGCGGGCGGGCGGGACGGTGGCGACTCGTGGGAAGCCGGCCGGTCGATCGAAATGCGGCCGGGCGTGTCGGCGGATGACTGGCGGCCGATCGAATCGACGGGAAGCTCGCATTCGAAGCCGAGTGACCGTCTGGTCGGCGCGGCGGGCGTGAATCACGAAGAAAGACGGCGGTATTTTGGGTGGTCTACTGTACGCTTCCTGCTGGTCATTACGGGGTTTCTGGAAAAAGAGAGGAACCTGATGCCAATGTCCAGACAACAGTCGATTGTCGTCCTTAATCTATCGCTATCTTTCCCAAAGTTCAACCCTTTATTGCCTTTCTTCTCGTTTCCAAATCCGTTTGTCCGCTGCAAGCAAGCGGCGGTGTTCATTTGAATCCTCGCGTTCTTCCTCGCCGCCGCGCTCCGCTCGATTTCCTCCGCGCATTCCGGCGAGCGAATTTCGTCGCTAATCGAACGCCCGCGCTGCGCCGTTCATCCTGACGGGCGGGCGGAATGTCGGTCAGTCGTTCGTCTCGTGGATGCGGCGGGCGGGCGGGCGGCGAGAAAAAACGGGTCACTCGGCGAACGCCCGCCCTAGTCTCGTCCGTCCGCCCGTCCGACTGGCCGCCGGAGACACGAGGCG
The DNA here is from genome assembly GCA_024699865.1 of Aphelenchoides fujianensis. NCBI lineage: Eukaryota > Metazoa > Nematoda > Chromadorea > Rhabditida > Aphelenchoididae > Aphelenchoides > Aphelenchoides fujianensis. Next base: position 259,186 of record JAMPIO010000015.1, on the reverse strand, counting down.
AGACGAGCGGGCGGAGGGCGGGCGGAGGGCGAAATGAGTGCAAATTCGCCCCGCTTGACCACGAAGCCGGCCGGTCGAGCGGCGGCGTTCGCACGTCTTTGTACGAATTTCAAGGTCACTCCGTTGCTTCGTGGATTGCTGGGGGATTTGGGTTGATCGTTGAGGATGAGAAGGGTTGCTTTCGGTGTGGGTTGCTTTGATTGATTGCCAGGCACTAGCTACTGTCTGTGTGTTTCTTCGCTAGATTACCGTGCGTGTTCGTGTCCTCCGTTCAACCTTTGACCTCCGCCTTACGATCACCTCATTTCTCTTCAGGATCCGCCGCCAGCAAGCCGGACGGTCAGAACGGTAGCCTCCGGTGAACTCGAAGCCGTCCGGGCGGCGGGCGGTCGCGTTCGAGGACGACTTGCGGTTCCCCCGCGTGTCCGCGTGTTCTCCGGAGTGCGCTGGACACTCGCGTGCTCCTCGCCGAAGGACACGCCTGTGGCGTAGAATAGTTTCAAACAAGTGAGTTCTTTCCGTTCGACTCCAATCATCCTCGTCTTGCAGCACCCAACACACCGCCTTTCCGGGCGTGTGCTCCAGCCGGCGCGTTCAACCCACTCCGCGATGTCCACGGAGGACGACGAGCCGAACGATCGGGGCGGTCGGCGAGGCGCCGGCGGCGAGCGGGCGGCCGCTGCCGTCGATCAGCACGCGGAGGGACGATCGTGTGCCCGATTCTTTCCGTCTTTCTTTCGTTTAATCGTTCTTTCCTGTTTGTTTCGACCGCTTCCACTCGCCGCGGCGAGTGGAACTTCCGTGTGTTCGTGAGTGATCCGCCCGAAGCTGCCCGCCCAATCCTTTAACGAAGCACTGCCAAACACGATCGCTCCACTCCCCCCGCCGCCCTGTTCTCCTCCCGCTCCTCTTCCTTCCGCTCCCCTCCGTTCGTCGTCGTTCCTCCTCGCCGAAGGGATCGGCCGGCGGCCTTCCAGGAGTTCAGAATTGTGTCTTTCATTGCCCGTCGCCTTTCACTCGCGCCCCCCAGCGTCTTTCATCACCCGCTCGAAGGGACCTCAGGCATCTCTCGAGTGTTCGTGCGAACGACCCGCCCGCCTTCCACAAAGAAAATCACGATCAAGCACTGTTCCTGGAGTGATCGTGTCAGAACAAGGAAAATCCCCCACTTTCCGCTCTTCTCGTCGTTTGTTTCGTTCCTCCGAATAAACGCCGAAATTGCGGGATTCCCTTCGGTTTTGTGGCTGCAAGATGGAGCGAAAGAACGAAAGAAAGAACGAGCCAATGGAAAGGTACGAACCCGTGAACACTTCCGATCGATGGCCGTTTGTTTAGTCGAGCTCGGCGAACTTTCGTCTCGTTCCGCCCGCCCGCCCGGCCGTTCGGCGGAGTCGAGAGGGCGGCGATCACCGGCCGACACAAACATTCGGGCGGAATAAACAAAGCCGGCCGTTTGGGACGTCACTCGAACGAATTTCCGTTGAATTTCGCTCGTTCCGAGTCGCCAAACGATCGATTCGACTGGAGAAGCTGGAGAGCGGCGAGTCACGTGCAACTCGGCGGCAAGCGAGCGAATCGATGCGCACGAGACACGTGAATTTCGCCCCTACTGCTCGTCGCTTCGTCCACGCACATTTCATCGGTTTTCGTTCTTCTTGCCCGCCGCCGGTCTGCCGCCCCGCTCGCGTGCGGGCGGCCGTCTTTTTCCGCCGACCGCCGGCGGCCGTTCGTCGACGAAAACGAGCCGCCCGGCGGCCCCGAACGGTGGTCGAAGTTCGTGAGTCCTGCTCGACGAAAGAGCGCTCGTTTCTGCTTCGATTGGATCTCTTCAGAGGTCGTCGTTCTTTCGATCAAACACCGCCGGAAAGCGACGAGCCGGGCGCCCCGAATTGTTGTTTTTGCTTTCGATTTGCAGGAATTTTTACCCGAAATTACTCGTTTATTTTCGCTCGTTGCAATCACGATCAGTGACATCACAGCGGCTTTCGCTCGCTTGCTCGCTTCTCCGCCGAGTTTCGCGCACTCCGTCGGTCACACTCGACGGCGAGCCGTTCGGTTCGCGTTCGCCGCTTCGCCGTCGAATCCGCCCGCCCGCTCGCTCGTCTCGCTCGTTTGTTCGATGGACGTGGGCGACGGCGACGGCGACGATCGATAATGACAGACGAGTGGGTGGACTCGCCGCCTGCCGTCATCTCACGTGCACGTGATGAACTCGATTGATTAACGAATTCTTTGCTGCATTCTCCCACTTGTTTCGATTGAAAGACGTGTCCCTCTGTTTGCTCGAACTGCCGCGACGTGCTCCTCATCGTCGCGATAAGCGCCCACTTCCTTCCCTCAATCGTTCGTTTGCTTTCAGGCCGCTCCGTCCGCTCGATCGGCCGCGCGAAGATGGCGGACATCCAGCAGAACGTGACCAATTTGTTCAAGTCGGCCCTCAACTTCATCAGCAGCCAAGGGATTCCGGGCGTCACGCGCGCGGCTGGAGCGGCTGCCGGCGGCTCGGACCACCCGCTCGTCGGCTCGACCGTCGAAGTCGGGAAGCATCGCGTGAAAATCCACTCGCTTCTCGCCGAAGGTTCGTCCTTCCTCTTCGATTCTTCCGTTTATTTTGAGCTTTCAGGGGGCTTTGCGCTGGTGTTCGCCTGCCAGAACCAAGAGGGCCGATGGCTGGCGTTGAAGCGGCAGATCCCCACGGACGCGGACTCCGCGAACGCCATCATTCAGGAGATTAATTTCGCCAAAGAGGTCCGTCCGCTCCACGTTCTTCCTCGTTGATCTCTCGCTCGTTTGCAGCTCTCCGGCCACCCGGCCATCATGACGTACGTGGCGGCGGCCCAATCGAAGGCGAACAATCGGACGGAGTTCTTCCTCCTCACCGAACTCCTCTCCGGCGGTCCCCTCATCGAACACATGCAACGGGCGAAGCTGCGGCCCGACCAGGTCCTGAAGATCTTCTACGCGCTCTGCACCGCCGTTCATCACATGCACGACCGGAATCCGCCGATCACGCACCGCGATCTGAAGGTCGGCTTCTTCCCACCGCTCCCCCTCATTCTTCTTTGCTCCGTTCAGATCGAGAACCTCCTCTTCGATGCCAAGGGGCACGTGAAACTGTGCGACTTCGGCTCCGCCACCACCGACATCTTCCGCCCGGACGAAACCTGGAGCGTTTCGCAGCGGTCGCGGCTGGAGGAAGACGTGAGTTCTCTTCGATTATTTTGGGTTGTTCCGCGCAGTTCGTGGTCGATCCCGTTTCGAATGCCATCGATTAGAAGCTCCTTGCTCTTTCTACAAGTTCGAAGCAACTCACCGCTCGATTTCAGATGCAAAAATTCACGACGCCGATGTACCGCTCGCCGGAAGTCCTCGACTTGTACCAAAACTACCCGATCGGCCCCAGTCAGGACATTTGGGCGCTCGGTTGCATCCTCGTCTACCTGTGCTACGGACGACACCCGTTCGAGGACTCGGCAAAGTTGGCGATCGTGAACGCGAACTACCGGCTGCCCAAAGAAGAGACGCCGTTTTCCGTCTTTCATCCGATCATCGGTTCGTTCTCTCGCTTCTATTCGTTCATTTATTGTTGCTTGTGTTGCAGAGTCCCTGCTCCAACCCGACCCCTACAGCCGGCCGATGATCAGCGACGTTTGCGAGCGACTGGAGGCCGTCGCCGTCGTGTTCGGCGTCGATCCCCGGGCGCCGGTCATTGGCTTGGGGCTCTCGTTCGAGCAGAGCGGTAGGTTCCGGGGATTTCGATTGCATTCGCTGGATTTCTTGCTTCAGATCCCGAAGCTCAACGGCCGGTGAACCGAACGCCGCCGCCCGTCCCGCCGGCCGCTGCAGTCGGCGGCGTCCCGACGGCCAAAGCGGCCGCCCACTCGGCGCCGCCGCGTCCGCCGCCGCCCCGCGCGGCCCACTCGCCGCCCGTGGGTTCCGCGAGTCGCCCGGAGGTCGCCGGCGGTCAGGGCGGCTTCCCGCTCGACGAGGAGGAGCGAATTCGGGTCTTCGAGGAGCGCGAGAACCGGCGGGCCGACGAGGCCCACCGGCAGGCGTTGGCCGAAGAAGAGGAGTACCGCCGCCGGCTGGCCGCCGAGAATCAGGCGCTCCGCGAGGCCGAAGAGCGGCGGAAGCGAGGTGAGCGTTCGTGGAGTGAATTTCGAGTGAATCGCCGAGTTCAGAAGCCGCCCAACCGCCGCGACCGCCGCCGCCCGCCGACGACGATCCGTTCGCGATCTTCGACACGCGACGTGAGTCCCGCCTTCGTTTTTTTGATTATTTTGGACGCTCGAATTGCAGCCCAAGCCTCCACGTCTTCGGCCAACCTGCGCCCGTCGGCCGTCGACCTGCTGGGCGACTGGCCGACCGACTCGTCCGGCGGAATCCAGCGGAACTCCAGCGCCCCGTCGCTCGACCCGTTCGCCGACTTTCTCGCCTCCACGGCGGACAACCCGCCGAAGCCGCCGCCGCGCAACTCGTCCACGACGGCGGGCGCCTCGGCGGCGGCCAAGTCGGCGGGCAACAGCGGCCGCTCGACGCCCGCCCACCGGCCGAAGCCGCCGCCCCAGCAGACGGCGGGCGTCAACTTCGAGAGTTTCTTCAGCACGAACGGGACGGGAGTGGGCCCGAAGTTCGACGAGTCGGCCTTCGACGACATCCTCTCCTCGCAGGGCTTCTCGTCGACGGCCAAGAACGCGCAACGCTCGCTCGCCGACATGAAACGAGCGGAGTTGGCGCGCGAGTTGAGCCCCACGGAGATGAAAGCGAGTTCTCTTTGATTCTTTTCGTTTGTTTTATCTGAATCGAGTTCAGATTCGCGACTGGACCGAAGGGAAAGAGAAGAACATCCGCGCGTTGTTGTCGTCGCTGAACGAGATCCTCTGGGAGGGCGCGAACTACACGCCGCCCACCGTCGTCGACCTGATGCCCGACGAGAACGTGAGTGCGGGGATCAGAGGACAGGAGGGATCGGAGGGTTGATTGGGGGATCGGCGGGGATGAAGGGGTTCTGGGGAATCTGTGGATTGGATTCAAGCGGAACAATCAACAATTCGTCGTTCCGTTTGTCCCCCACGACTTCCAACTCGTTCCAATTCGATCGATTCGTTCACTCGTTTGCCCGCTTGCAGGTGAAGAAATTCTACCGACGGGCCCTGATCGTGATCCATCCGGACAAGCACCGCGACGAGCCGCACGAGGAGCTGGCCAAGTGCGTCTTCTCGTGCCTCGACTTGGCCTGGAAGAAGTTCGAAGAAGAGCGGAGCTGATCGCCTGATCGAACGGGGATCCTCCTTCCCATTGCTTTCCTTACGGTCTACTCGTTTCTTTCTCTCCTTCTTGTACTTTCGACTGAAGTATTCTTTCTGTTTGTAATTATTGACCTTTGATTCGCCCACTGTGTTCACATCGCTTTCGATAGACGACAGCCGAGTTGCCCCGCCGTTCCACCCCACTTGTTTCCATCGATCGATTGTTTGATTGCAGCAGAAAATACAAGACTCATTTTTCGTTCGTTCGATTCTCTTCTCTTCGTGCCGATGAACGAAAGGAAGTGGACGTGCGGATTGAGAGGATCGTTGAAGAGAAGAAGTCGAGGGTCGTCTGCAAACCGCCGGCTTGCAAGCGGCTGCAAAGTCGAGTGGATTCCGGTCGGTTTGCTCCTGCAAACGGCCGCCCACCTCTTCCTTCTTACTTCGCGGTTGCAGAAGCAATTAATGAGCGAGCAGAAAGAGTGAGTGAGTGGGTGGAATCGAGGTCAACACGTTCGTCGGAGAGGTTTCGCTTTTCGACTGACCGGCGGCGATCGTGTTCGTGAATTTCGCTCGTTCGAATCGAAAGCGAGGGAGGGAGCGGGCGGGAGGTTCGCGTATTTGCCGTCGGCTTTCGCCCGCCCGCCCGCCCGCCGTCACTCCAAATGAAGACGTCGAGACACGGCGGACGGCTTGGCGGGCGGGCGGAGTGGACGCGACGACGCCGCCCGAGGCGCGCCGCTCAAGAGCGCGTGGATCGGCGGGCGCGCACGAAAGCGAGTGGTCACTAATCGCCCGTTGCGTTTGGATTGCGTGATTCTCGCTTCGTGTTTGAGACGGGAGGGAAAGCAGTTTGGAACGTTTGTCGTTTTGTTGTGTTCATTCGATCTTGATCGTTCCTTTCTTTTGAATGGAACGTTGAGGATTGATCGAGCTTGTCGTTTCTTTTCATTGATCTCTGCTGTTTGTGATCCCAGGACATTCACTCGCTTCCTCACTCATTCCTCTTTTTGATTGCAGAATGTGAATTGCGGCCAAACAGAACGCACTCTGCTTCAATTCAAACACGATGCTCCTCCTCGTGTTGCTCTCTGCCTTGTTGTTCGTGGACGCCGCCTACGAAAACACGCTGATCATCGACCTCGGGAATCCGAACAAGAAGGCGAACGCGGACGTTTGGCCGCCCGCTCGCGATCAGGCCGCTCACGAGTTGAGTGCGCACATTAAGGAGGTTCCTCCCTCTTCTTCCCTTCTTTCTCGTTCATCGCTCGTTCAGGTGAAGCAACTGGTCGTCCAGATGGACCGCACGTTCAACCAGCGACTCGACCGATTGGACGAGGTTGCTCCCGCCGATCTTCTCTTCCACTCGTCCTCTTTGCAGCGAATCACTCGGCTGGAAGCCAACCAAAAGAACGTCCAGTACATGATGGCGGACTCCGATTGGCGCCCGTTGAGCAGCGAGGAAAAGAAAATTCGGGTGTTCACCGCGCGAAGTGCGTGGTCGGACGCCGAGGAGGTGTGCAAGGCGCACAGCGGCGGCCTGCTGACCGTCGAGTCCGAAGCGGAGAACCGGCGGGCAACCGGTGAGTTCCCGACGAGGAAAAGAACTCAATTGATCGATCGATTGCTGCAGAGTCCCTTCAAATCTACAAGGAGCAAGTGTTTTGGATCGGCGTCCAGGCGAACGTCTCCTTCGCCGTCCCCACCGGCCAGTACCACAACTTCGACGGCGGCCCGCAGGATCGGACGTGCGCCGCCCTCTCGACGGCCGGCAAGTGGACGCGCCGCGACTGCGCCGAGATGCACGGCTTCATTTGCCAATTCTGACCTCCAATTCTTCCGTAAAGAATTCCTGTTTGTACAGTCGAGAATAAATCTTAACGAAGACGAGAAGAAGTGGATGATGAGCGTTGAAATCAAGCAGATTTGTCGGAATTTTGTGCCATTTCATTTGCACTCGTTGAAGCAACCGTTAGACCGTGAGATCGCTTCAATCAATCCACAAGAACCTGTTCAAGCGATCTTCAGCGGCAGCAGCAAGCGGGCGGAGAGCGAGCAGAAGGCTCCCGACTGGAAAACTTGCGCCGCCCTGGCCTCTTGGCGTCGGGCGGCGTCTTTCAGCGGGGCGGGCGGCAGCGGCGATGGCGCGCGAGGATTTCGTGATTCCGCCCGCTTTTTTCGTCCTCGGATTGACTTTGGATCGTTTCGTTTGTGTTGTTGTTTGAAACAAACGAATGTTCTCGCTCGTTTGGCTCGTTTTCTTCCGAATTTCCCGTGAATTTCCGCCAAATCCGATTGATTTCGTCCTTAATCCGCCCTTTTGTGCTTCAGGTCCTTCCAACCACCATGGACGGCGATCTGTACGACGAGTTCGGCAACTACGTGGGCCCGGAGCTGGACAGCGACGACGAGGACGAGGAGGAGGCGGGATTCGCGCGCACGCAGCAGCGCGACGAGGAGGACGTCGAAATGGAGGAGGTGGGCGGCTGCTTTGCTTCTTTTCCTTGATGCTCGCTTGCAGGCGGCCGAAGAAGACGCGGAGCCGGCCATCCAGGCGCCGGGCAACCAGATCGTGCTCCACGAGGACAAAAAATACTACCAGACGGCGCTGGAGGTGTACGGCGAGGACGTGGAGGCGCTCGTCCAGGACGAGGACCAGCAGCCGCTCACCGAGCCGATCGTGAAGCCCACGAAGATTCGCCGCTTCGAGGTCTCCGAGCAAGATCTCCCGGCCATGAACTACAAGCCGCAGTTCCTGATCGACCTCATGGAGCACCCGCAGATGATCCGCAACGTCGCGATCGCCGGCCATCTGCATCACGGAAAGGTGATCACCTCCTCGTTGATTTTCTCGCATTCTTCTGTTCGTTTAGACGACGTTCATCGACTGTTTGATGGAGCAGACGCATCCCGCCTTCCAGCGGCCGGAGGACAGCGACACGCGCTACACGGACGCGCAGTTCATCGAAATCCAGCGCGGCTGCTCGGTGAAGAGCACTCCGATCTCTATCGTCATGCAGAACCAGCGGAACAAGTCCTACCTGCTGAACATCAACGACACGCCCGGTAATCCCCCTCGTCCACTCGTTTGTTCACTTCTTTCGGCTTCAGGACACGTGAACTTCTCGGACGAGGTGACGGCCGCCTACCGCCTCTGCGACGGCGTGCTGATCGTCGTCGACGTGCACGAGGGAGTAAGTTCTTCCCTCTCGCTTCTCATCCCCTTCTCTTCTTGCAGCTGATGATGCAAACGGAGCGGCTGCTGAAGCACGCGCTCCAGGAGCGCCTGCCGGTGGTCGTGTGCATCAACAAGATCGACCGGCTGATCCTCGAGCTGAAGCTGCCGCCCAACGATGCGTACTCGAAGATTCGGTACACGTTGGATCAGTTGAATCAACTCGTCAAGTACGCTTCTTCCCTCTAATTATCGATTTTATTCGTGTGTTTGCAGAACGTTCGCGATGGACGACGCGCCCGTCTTCTCGCCGCTCAACCGGAACGTGATCTTCGCGTCCTCGCGCTACAACATCTGCTTTTCGGTGGACAGTTTTGCCTCGTTGTACGCCACCAAATATCGTGAGTTCCCTCCGCACAGTTCTTTCAATTGATTGATCGCTCGCTTGCAGCCAAAGTGGACACGAAGCGGCTGGCGGACCGCCTGTGGGGCGACTTCTATTTGGATCAGAAGACGAAGGCGATCAGCAACAAGGGCGAGATCGGGCAGACGCGCACCTTCATCCACTTCATTCTCGAGCCGCTGTACAAGCTGTTCGCTCACGTACGTCCCATCCTTCCACTCGTTTCTCGTGCACTCCGGCTCGTTGCAGGTGGCCGGCGACGTGGACACGTGCCTGCCGCGCTTCTGCCGCGAGATGGGCATTCGGCTGAACAAAGAGGAGCAAAAGATGAACATCCGCCCGCTAATCGCGTTGATCTGCCGCCGCTTCTTCGGCGACTTCACCGCCTTCGTCGACATGGTCGTCGACCAGATCCCCTCGCCGGTGGAGGGCGCGCGCGCCAAGGTCGAACTCAACTACATGGGCGTCGCCGAAAGCCCGCTGGCCATGGAACTGAAGAAGTGCGACAAGAATGTGAGTCCTCTCCTCGTCTTTCATTTGATCCCCGCTCGTTTGCAGGGCGTTCTGTTTGTGAACACTACGAAGAACTACCCCACCTTCGATGCCACGGCCTTTCACGTGTTCGGCCGCGTGCTGAGCGGCACGCTGCACGTGGGCGACGAGGTGAAGATCCTCGGCGAGAACTACTCGATCCAAGACGAAGAGGACTGCCGCGTGATGCCCGTCGGACGGCTGTGGATCTCCGTGGCGCGCTACCGCATCGAAGTCGAGTCGGTGCCGGCCGGAATGTGAGTCCACTCCTCTCTCTCTTCCTCCTACTCGCTCCTTTCGCTCGCTTGCAGGTGGGTGATGATCGAGGGCATCGACGGGCCGGTGAGCAAGACGGCCACGATCGTCGAGAAGGACTACAATCAGGACGACGTTCGTTCCTCTTCCATCCACCCACTCGTTGATCCCATCGATTGATTGCAGGTGTACATCTTCCGCCCGCTCAAATTTAACACAAAATCTGTTGTGAAGTTGGCCATTGAGCCGATCAATCCATCTGAGTTGCCTAAAATGTTAGATTCATTGCGCAAAGTCAACAAATCCTACCCCCTGCTCACCACCCGCGTCGAAGAGAGCGGGGAGCACGTGATGCTCGGGACGGGCGAGCTCTACCTGGACTCCGTGATGCACGACATGCGCAAAGTGTTCTCGGAGATTGACATCAAGGTCGCGGATCCGGTTGTCAGCTTCTGCGAGACTGTTGTTGAGACTTCCACGCTGAAGTGTTTCGCCCAGACGCCCAATCAGAAGTGAGTCCACCGATTCTCTCTTTTATCCTCCTCATCTCTCGGCTTGCAGAAACAAGATCACGATGATCTCCGAGCCGCTGGAGAAGGGACTCGCCGAAGACATCGAGAACGAGATCGTGAGCATCGGGTGGAATCGGTGAGCACTCGGAAGCGAGAGAATCCATCGATTCAACCGGCTGATTGCAGAAAACAACTGGGCGAGTTCTTCCAAACCAAGTACGAGTGGGATCTGCTGGCCGCCCGGTCGATCTGGGCGTTCGGCCCCGACCTGACCGGCCCGAACATCCTCGTGGACGACACGCTTCCGTCCGAGGTGGACAAACAGCTGCTGGGGACGGTGCGCGAGTCGCTCATCCAGGGCTTCCAGTGGGCCAGCCGCGAGGGCCCGCTCTGCGAGGAGCCCATGCGCAACGTGAAGTTCAAGATGCTCGACGCGTCCATCGCTCCGGAGGCGCTCTACCGCGGCGGCGGGCAGATCATTCCGACCTCTCGGCGGTGTGCGTACTCGGCCTTCCTGATGGCCACCCCCCGTCTGATGGAGCCCTACTACGCGGTGGAGGTGATCGCGCCCGCCGACTGCGTCTCGGCCGTCTACACGGTGCTGTCGAAGCGACGCGGTCACGTCACTTTCGACTCGCCGATCGCCGGCTCTCCGCTCTACCTGATCAAGGCCTTCATTCCGGTGATCGACTCGTTCGGCTTCGAGACCGACCTCCGCACGCACACCCAAGGACAGGCCTTCTGCATGAGCGTCTTCAACCATTGGCAGGTGCGTTCGTCCTTCTTCCTTCTTGTTCCATTGCTCGATCGCTTGCAGCTCGTGCCCGGCGACCCGCTGGACAAGTCGATCGTGATCCACCCGCTGGAGGTGCAGCCGGCCACTCACTTGGCGCGCGAGTTCATGATCAAAACGCGCCGACGGAAGGGCCTCTCGGAGGACGTGGCCGTCTCGAAGTTCTTCGACGACCCGATGCTCGCCGAGTTGGCCAAGCAGCAGGATCTGTTCGTTCTCTAAGCATGTGTGTTTGTTGCTAATCGATCGATTGAGTGATCGTTCTCTCGTAAGTGTGGCCGCATACATTTGTTTCGTTCGTTCGTTGTTTTGTTCCATCCGTTATCTATTTATTCCTCCTCTTAAACTAGTTTGTGTATTCGCAAGGCCAACTGTTGGTAATAAACACGGTATTTCGGATTACAGCGGGTTTATTCGATTGCTACGGAGAGGGAAGACGGGGATGCTGAAGGACGCTACTCGGGGATTGGAGGGAAGAAGCTATTGAAAGGGATGAAGCCTCTAAAAAACGATTAAAAATGAGAAGGAAACTACGGTCCATGGATTTAAAAAAGTGTTCGGGGATCATCGGATCGCGATTAGAGGGGCGTCTGGATGCCGGTCTCGACGGGGGCAACGGTCTGCCCGCTGCCGTACTCCTGCTCCTCGTCCGACGGGTGGTCGATTGAGTATTGGGTGACTGCAAGAGGGATTGAATACACAAGGAAGAAGGGGAGATCTCACATTTGCCAGGGAAGATGCGCGAGGGGCGTTTGGCGGTGCCCGATTCGATCGCCTCCCTAAAGACACGCCATTTGATTCGAATGCAGGCGGGGATTACCGGAGAGTGCGATCGCGGAACAAATCCTGGGACATCTGCTTGTGATTGCGCATGTTCAGATGCCGCACGATCTTCGGGTTGTAGCACTTGGGGTCGCTGACCATGCGGACCAAAAAGGAGCGCTTTTCGGCCAGCGACTGGCCGAATCGCCGCCGATTGTCGCCGCCTCCGCTGGAGCCGGCCGGGGCGGCGGCCGACGAGCCGGTGGAGCCGGAGGACATTTGCGATTGGAACGCGGCGGCGGCGTGTGGCGGGTGGTCGGCGGCCGCGGGCGGCTCGCGACCGCCGCCCGACGAAATCGAGTCCCGGTCCGCGAACTGCACACCCAACGATTAGTCGTTTAATGCGGGAGAGGACTCACGGCTCCGTTGACCAAACTGCGCGGCGACTCCACCGAGTGCTCGTCGAAGGAGCCGTCCAACGCGTACGATTTCTCCTCCAACTTCTCCAGCTCGTAGTTCTCGACGATCGGCTCGGGTTGTTCGTCTACTCTTCCGAAGTGAATGGATGAGAGCGACAGGGAACTCACAGAGCAAACTGACGGCCGTCTGCTTGATGATCTCGTACGCGACGAGGATGTCGTGGTCGTTGGCGTGCTCGTGGCAAACGCAGAAGCGAATCACGAAACGGTCGCTCAACGACGCCGGCACCATGTGAATGCGACCGCTGGAGTTCAGCTTCGTGAGCAGCGTTTGGTTCGCTTCGTTGGTGCCCTTCAGCCGGAAACAAACGAGTCCCATGTGCGAGTCGCCGACGATCTCGAACTGATCGTCCACGCGGATCATCGCTTCGAATTTCTTCGCCAAGCGCACGTGCTGAACTCCGGGGATTGTTTCGATTGAATCGACTGAAGCGCTCACGTTCCGAATGTACTTCTGCAGCCCCTCCACCCCGTACATGCGCACGACGAACCACAGCTTCAGCGAGCGGAAGCGGCGACTCAACGGAATCCCCCAGTGGCGGTAGTCGATCGCCTTGTCCGCCCAGCTGTGCTGCAGGTACAGCGGGTCCACGACGAGTGCTTGGGTGAGCTTAAAGCGGTCCTTCACCCAGAAGGTCGAGCAGTCGAAGTTCACGAGCATCCACTTGTTGGGGTTCGTGTTGAAGGACATCGCGTACTCGACGCCGGCCATCAGATGGCGGAATTCGGGGCAAATGAACGCCGAGCCGGCGTACGCGGCGTCCACGTGCAGCCAGAGGTCGTTCTCCATGCAGACGGGCCCGATTTCCGTGAGGACGTCGAACGAGCACACGGAGGTCGTGCCGAGTGTGGCGGCCACAAAGAAGGGGATCATGCCCAGGTTGCGGTCTTCCTGAACGAACAGACGATCGTTCAATCGATCCCCCTTGTTCCTACGGTGATTGCGGCCTGCAGCGTGTCGCCGCGCATCCGGAACTTCGAGTCCGTCTCGAGAATCCGCAGCTTCACCATTCCGATCATCGCCGCCTTCTCCACGGACGAGTGCGCCTGAACACTCATCTGCACTCCTCTTCTCCCTTCAACCCACTTCTTTGGAGCAATAGGCGATGAGTTTGGACATGAGCAGCCCCTCTTCGACGAACGGAAAGCGTTGGCGCAGCTGAAAGGAGCGGGGATCAAGGGAATGCTCGAAAGAAAGAACTTCTTTCATGATTTCGAAGCGAGCGGCGAGCAGAGCGACGAAGTTGCACTCGCTTGCGGAGCCCTGAAGCGAGTGGAATGAGCGGATTCTTCGTTCGCTGCTCACTTGAATCACACCGCCGCCGCGGCCGTTCTCCGTGAACGGAAGGAACTCCTTGGGGAGGCCGATCATCTCGCCGAACCACTGCATGATGATCGTCTCCAGCTCGGTGATCGCCGGGCAGGACGCCCACGAAAAGCCGTTCGCCCCCAACGCATCGGAGAGCATCGTCGCCAGCACCGAGGGGTACGAATTGGCGGCCGGGAAGTACGCGTGGAAGCGAGGGTGTTGCCAGTGGGTGACCTCAAGCATCGATTGCTTCGATCCCTCTTCTTCTTTCAACTTACTCCGGGCATGATGTACGACTCGAAGTCGTGCATCACCTTCTCGAAAGCCTCGGGTTGCTGCGGAGGAGCCGACGGGAGGAGTTCGCGGAGGTAACCGGGCTCGATCGACGGGACCACACGACGATTGTGTACGTTCTCCATGTAGTCCGCGATGTAGTCGACCGTTTGACGCCCGACTCGACGGAAGTCCGCCGGCGTCATGCTGTTCTCTGCACCAAGAAGAGGAACCGATTACTTTCGTGGGCGAACTCACGGTAATTCCGGTCGCGGTACTCCTCCGAGTAGCGGCGGCTGTTCGACGCGGCGGCGTTCGGCGGCGTCGCGAACATCCCCGGAGCGGAGGTGCGCCGCGGCGGCTCCTCGTTGGGCTTCAGTTTGCCCAGCTGGTCGGAGAGCGCCTGGATCGCCTCCGCTCGCTGCGCTTCGGGCAGCCGCGGCGCCGCGCCGTCGGCCTTCGGCTTCACGCGTTTCGGCAGCGGCGGCGGCTGGAGCGGCGCCACGTTGGGGTTGGACTGGCGGTTCGGCTGGACGCCCTGCTGCGGAGTCACCGGAGGCGCTGGAGGCGGCGGTACGAGCGCGGCGGCCGACGGACGGGCCGCGAGGTTCGCCCCGTGCAGCGCCGACATGCTCGTGGACGACGAGGACGAGGGCGACGGCTCCAAGTCGGAGGTCGCCGAGTTCAGCGGACTTCCGGTCGTCGAGCCTGTCGAGGGTCGAAGAGAGGAATAAGAAGGAAGGGAGGACTCACGTGTAGGGGAGAAGGACTGCTTCAGCTTCGTCGTCTTGTCCTGGCAGTAGTTGTTGAAGTTCGAGAACGCCTCGCCGAACGTGTAGACCATTGCCGTTCGACGAATGGATGTGGGGATGAGGGTAGAAGTGAGTGAGTCGAGGCTGAAATGCCGTCTGTTCACTCCAGGACGTCACTCCCCTCTCAGCGCCCACAAAACGACCATACGCCCGCCCCAAATCCCTCGAATCTCCACCAAGAACTCATCAAACATCAACGAAAAAAAAAGCGATTAGATTTTGTAGAGTTCTTCTCGAAACTCGACGCTCTACCGTAGACCGCGCGGGATCGTTTCCTAGCCGCAAGCCGCCCACTTCTCCCCGTTGAGTCGAGTGGAGTGGCGGTCGGCCGAGTGTTCTCGACGTCCTCCGCAGTCCTTTCGACGCCCGCCCGCCCGTTCACACGTCCGGGGGCTGCAAGTGACACGCGCGCGCGTCGAGTGGTCAATTTGCCGCCTGTTGAGGACACTCGGCCGACTACTCGCGCCGCGAATCCCGCGGATTGCCCTCGAATGACGCGATTGAACGAATTTATTCCTGGAGAACCTTCCTCCTCCTTCCTACTCCTCCCTACATCTCTTTACTCATCTAATCAACCAGACAAATAGGTGAAGCCGCCGTCAATGTCCCGGCTGAAAGCGGTCGGAGGCGCGGGCCCGAAGCGGCCGCTCGTCCTCGTCGGCCAGCTCGGGTTGGCCGTCCCGTAGCGCGCGGTGTTCGTGAGGTCGCTCAAGAAGACGGCTTCCCGCCGCTGCCCGCCGCCCGAACCGAAGCGGTCGACGCCGTCGATGTCGCGACTGAAGACGACCGGCGACGCGGCGGCGCCCCAGCGGTTGAAGGCGCGCGGCACCACATGGGCGTCGATGTTCGGCCCGAAGGCCAACGGCGTGGCCGCACCGCCGAAACGGTTGCTCGTCCTCGTCGGGTAGTGCGGTTGGAACGTTCCGTAGCGCGCCGTGTTCGCCAGATCGGTGAAGAAGCCCGCTTCTTTGCCGAGACCGCCCTAAACAACAAGGAGTGAATTAAACAGTGAAGGAAGGAACGAACGAACCCGAAGAACCGAAGGCCCCATGTTGATGTTCGTGCCCGTGTCGACGCCGCGCTGCCGGTCGACGCCGAGCAGCGAGTTCGAGCCGTACTGCTGGCCGTTCACCAGCGCGCCCCCGCCGACTGAACGAGAAACAATGAGCTCAATTGAATCCCGCAAACGAACAGTCGGTGCCGAACCGGCCGCCTCGATTCGAAAAGTTCAGGCCGCCCTGACTGCCGTAGCCGAGGATGTTCACGTTCGAGTTAGTGCCGAAGTTCGTCGTCCCGTCGGCATTCCGCGACCAGTCGACCGAGCCGAACGGCAGCGGGACCGTGAACGGGGTGGGGTCTGGAAGCAGAAGGATTATGTCGTCCGGGTGAATAAATAGTTGATTCAAGCGGGATTTACGATCGATTCAAGCAAGACATTTAATCGATTCAAGCGGAAGAGAACTCACTTGCTGCGACCATCAGGAAACCGAAGCACACAAGGGCAATGAGAAGGAAGATGTTCATCCCCACGATCAAATGAACGAGCAACCAAGCGAGCGAGCGAACGTACGGACTGAACCAATCGGAATGACCGCAACCGGGCGGAGATCCCCGCTTTTAAGCACTCGTGCACGCGAATGACCGCCGCCGCGGTCACTCCGCTCGGCGTCGAAATGCCGCCGCTTTTCTCAGCCGGTGCACTGGAGATCCCGCCCTCCTCGGCGGCGATCATGCGGGCAACCGGGCGGCCTCCAGCGAAAGGTGCGCGTCCTTGTGGTCGGCCTGCACTTTGCGATCAGATTGCGCAAATCGCCGCTCCGCATCGCACGTGATCTTCGTCGGGTGCACGCCGCCTTTCGCAACGCGCCTTTCGGAATGCCGACCGCTCCGACCAGCCTACTTTTTCTGATGCGGGCGACTTTTGAAGACCACAATTCGGTGGGAGGCGGATGGAAGGTCGTTGTTGTTTGCTTGAAACCGGTAGAAATGTGACGTCGCCAGCTACAAATAGCAAACGATTGATCGACACAAATAAACGTTTGATCCGACGAGAGCAAGGTTGTCTACTTTAGAAGTTGCAATGAAGCTGACATGTTGCTTGTGAGCATTCTTCTACGGGCTTGCCAGTCAGAAACAATAGCCACGAATGTGCCCGTTAGCTACATAAATTGCAGTCTTTGTTGCCCACTGACTTCCCTCCAGAGCATTAAAGGAATCCGTGATGCAATACTCGTGCTTCTGCAAGCGAATGTACCTGCTGAGTGCTCCCTGCCGTAATTTACGAGCCTCCACCCTCCAAACGCTCCGCAACTTCCGCCGATTGACGACCGTTCGGGCGGTCCGAATCGAACGACGGCCGGTCGAAGAGGGCGGCGAGTGGTCCGATTGTGCGCTTCGCGGCCGAACGGCCGAGTTCAAAGAAGAGCGGCCGTCCGTTCGGCTGGGTTATCAGTTCGATTGGAACAAAAGAAGTGATTGTGCTGGAGGGTGCATTGGTATTCTTTTGTCTTCCTGCTTGGTGGAATTTCCCTCGGTTACTCGCTCGACCTTCTCGCCTTCCCGCTTTTAATCCAACGGTCCTCACCATCGAAGCCCGTTCACTAGTGCTTGTCAATGAGTAGGCGCCTTCTCTCATCCATAATCTTCGATTTCCCTTGGCTCCACTCATTCGTACAAGCCAGACATTCCGCGAAAGACGAGTAATCGTCGCTAATCCGTGGAAGAAGGCACCAGTGAACGCGATAAGAAAGCGGAAATCTTCCGCCTGCTCTCGTCCGCTTTCGATCGCCTAGAGTTTTCTCTTGATTTCGACTCACGATCAAGTCGAGCCGAAAGCCCCGAATTTTGTCGTCCGATAAGAAAACTTCCGCCTTTTTGGCTCCGGGCTCCACTTCTGCGTACTCTCGTTCGTGCACTCGCCGTCTCTCTTGTTCGTTCACGCAAACAATCACGCTGGAGTCGACTCCGAACAAAGAAGGGAGTGCGCAAACAAAACTCCAAAAAAACGGCCTGCGTTTGGATTGCCGCCAAATTTGAACAAACGCGGCCGAATACGCCCCACGTGAACCACCGCCGACCAACGGGAACAAAAACGCCAAGAGTCCTGCTCCGTTCTCGTGATCAACTGTTGCACTCGCGGAAGGAAACGAGCGATCGATCAATCGGCGCGCGTTTCGGGCGGTTTTTGGGCAGACGGCGGCGGATTTGAATAAACGCAAGGAAGTTTGCAAGCAAAAACGTTGGTTCCGTGCGGCCTGTCCTCCGCGTCTTCCATCAGGAACCATTTTGTTGCACGTGAACTTCCGCCTTCCCTCCGCCCCAATTGGAGTCCAGCGGAGTGTTTGCCAGCGGACACACCGAAAGTTTACACGCTTGGGCGGCGAGGTTTCGGATTCCGTCGCCCAATTTGTCCGCAGCGTGAGTTAAAAACCTCATCGTGCCACCCGAAAGAATTACTCAGTTTCATTGGGTCGTCAGATAACCGTGCACCCGTTCTTGACTACTCGATTCATTCACGAGGCTAAGCTACTAATCACAACAGAAAGAGCGGGAGAAAAGGGGGAACCAGTGGGCAGGGAGACGGCTGGCCAACCGACTGGCGAACGAGCGGCCAGCGGGAAGAACGGCGACGGGGAAAGTGGGCGGAGCGAACGGCGGGATTTAACACCTTCCCCTCCTAATGAGAAGGAAGCCGCGAGTGAGGATTAAACAGAGGAAATAATCAACACGGGCAAGTGAGTACATTTAGATCGACTGGGGCACAAAGTAAAGGAGAATAAAGCGGGGCGAATGGGGCAAATGGAGAGAAGCAAATCTTACAAACGAGTTTAACTGAGCTGTCGGGGGGTGGGCAGATTAAGGAAGTGTGTTCGAAATGACCGGAGTGCACTTGTTAATCGGGTTACTTGTGTTAATGAGAAATCGACTCGTTTGTCCGGGCACTGCTCACCGTGATTTGGGTGGACGTCGTGAGCAGCGTGATGGTCAGATCGGAGACGAGAAGAGCGGCGGGCAAGGCGACATCTTCGAAGCGAACGGACGGCCGAATGTGCGGGAGAAGAACGACGAAGTGCGCGTAGTCGCGTGCGGGGCCAGTCGACGTGGGAAAGCGGACGAATGCACTTCGTTTGGGCGGAGGCGATTGCAGTAGACGAGCAGCGAGTGCTGAGTGCGAGTTGCGTGGAAGTCGAGACGAGTTGGCGGACAGTTGCAGAGAATTGAGAGCGGACGTGGGTCGCACACCAATCTCAACAGCTAGCAAGCCGGGACGAGTCTCAGTTAGTCAGCAGAGAAATGTTGAGCAAAAGGGGTGTTAGATTGAGGAAGAAATGAGTGCAATACAAGTATCAAGAGATAAACGAGTACGAACGAAAATAAATTGAAGAAGTGGGCAACGGAACGAACTGCGAAATCGGTGATCGAATCTCCATCAGTTGTGAAACGGTGAGTCCAGCAGACGTTCGGGCGGAGTTCGGCGAGTCCATGGAGGCGATGTTCCTTCGGTTCTCGCCGAGTGAAGTGGGAAGAAGCGGCGGTCGTCGCTTCAAGGCGGGGAGCGGCAGAGCGGGTGCGTGATCGACGAACACGGGCAGCGGTTGGAGCTGGACGGGCCGCGCGGCATTTGAGTTGAGTGCGAGTCCATTGAACGGGAAGTCGAACCTGGAAAGAAACGAATTAGTGATCCCGTAATCAAGACAAAACGGGCGGTCGATCGAGGGCAACGCAACGGCAACACAAGAGGAAAACGGGACGAGATCCCTTCCCCTCTTAATGAAAACGAGGCGGGAAATAAAGAAAGTTCGGGCATAAAAACGGGCAGCGCGGGGATCGAGCAACTGATCGGGAGCCGAAAGAAAGTTGCGGCTCACGAAAAGCGGCACCAACGAGTGCAGCAATGCGGGTACTCGGAATGGCGGGAAGAAGAGGGCTGAGGGTCGGAAGAACCGAACGAATCCGAATGCAAAACGTTCAGACGATCGGACAAACGGGCGGCAGTCGCGTGCGCATCGGTGCGACGTTTCAAAACTTCCAGAAAAGATTCCATTTCGGTGGCAGCACGCTCGGCGTCGTGCATCGTTGTGCAACGGGAAGTACGCACGTGGAAGGCAAGATCGGGCAAAAGACGATCGCGGTACTCCTCCAACGCACGGCGTTCGATCTCGGCAATCGATTCGCCGTGAAGGGCTTTTTCGATGAGGACACGAAAGCGGTCAGTGAATTCCGAGACCTTTTCGGAGGGCTGCTGGTAACACGACGACAAGTTCGAGCGGGCGAGGTCTTTGCGCCACGAATTCTCGTAACGGTCTTTGAAGCGGGCGACCAATTGATCGAAAGACACAATAGGGTGGTCGGAATCACTCATGAGAGTCGAGTAGTACTTGCGGGCACGACCGTCGAGAAATTGCTTGAAAAGGTGCATCTTTTGGGCGTTGGTCTTGCCGTCAAGCGGGTACAAATCACAAAATTTCTCCAACCAATCGGAGAAGATCTCGTTTTTCGATCCGGTGAAAGGCGAGAGATTGAGGCAAGAAGAGTGGGCGAGTGTCAATTGGGCAATAGTGGGCGGCTCAACGTCGTCTTGCACGCGAACGGCAGGAGAATGAGCAGAAGGCTGTTCGTTGGGCAGTTTGGGCGATTGTTTGGGCTGGGCGATGGGCAGAGAGGCGGAATTGAGGGCATGAGTGCGGTTTTCGAGGGCTTGAATTCGGGCATCTACTGTTTTGGCCATGCTATCGCATCCCGTGATGATGGACGGGATTTGATCGGACAGTTGGGCGATTCGCTCGATTTTGCTCTCCGTTTGCTGAGCATCGCGAATAACACGATCCTCAAAAGCGGACAGCTGAGTGATCAGTTTTCGGACCTCCGTGTTCGTGAACTTATCGATGGCGTCCGGCGGGAAACAACGACGATCCCCCGGCGGCGGCATCTTGCGCTCGGCACGAAGAAATTCCAAGCGAATGGAAAGTCGCAAAAGAACAACGAGATGCGATCCCGACGAGCGAATCCAGCGGATGATCGGGCGGTCCATTAGCGCAGGGCCCACGCATGACGCATCGAAAGCGACCGGCGGACGGCGATCAAAAAGCCGAAGGGCGAAAGAATGTGCGTTTTGTCACGGAGAGGGGCAGCATTTCGAAAAAACGGGTTCAAATGCACAAACAATCGGAGATCGGCGTAACAAATCCCGCGACTGTAAGCATTGAGGGCTGCTCTGAGGGCGTTATACTCACAACTTGCGAGATAAATCGGGCAACGGGCGGAAGAAACACGACGAAAAGGGCGAGTCGAAAAGTAGATGCGGGCGTTTCGTACGGGCAAAATTACTGAATGAATTACGGGCAGTAAGAAGTTCATGGGCAGAAACCAAAGGGGCGGTACACGAAAATGCAGTGAGCGAAAGTTGAGTGGGCAGAAAATAACGAAGGCGATTCTCCAATTTCTCCAGTTGGCCGTTGAGTGCGCAATCTACTCGTGATGACGGGCGAAATTCAATAGGTTCCCAGTGGCGCGGGCACTGGTGAACGAGGCGGGGAACGTTCCGTCGCTGCTACCAGTTAAAAACCTCATCGTGCCACCCGAAAGAATTACTCAGTTTCATTGGGTCGTCAGATAACCGTGCACCCGTTCTTGACTACTCGATTCATTCACGAGGCTAAGCTACTAATCACAACAGAAAGAGCGGGAGAAAAGGGGGAACCAGTGGGCAGGGAGACGGCTGGCCAACCGACTGGCGAACGAGCGGCCAGCGGGAAGAACGGCGACGGGGAAAGTGGGCGGAGCGAACGGCGGGATTTAACACGTGAACACGCGCTCCGCTTTCTCACGAGTCCACCAGCCGGCCGGCTCACGTTCACGTTCATGGCAACCGAAAGACGAAAAGTGGAGGAAGGTTCCCGCCTGCAAGCGGAATTCCTCCAAAACTTTTCGTTCTGCTTATCGAGCGCTGGAATCGCCCCTTCGTTTCGTCCTTCCGCCTTCGTTTTTGGTCATTTGTCAACGCTTGGAAACAAAAAGAAGGCCGCCGGCCGACAGGTGAGAAACTGGAGCTTTTGGCTGTTGCGTTGCACTTTGAGGGCCGCGCTTTGGCAAGGTGCACGATGTTGCTTCTGATTTCAATCCTTTTATGTCGTTTTTAGTAGTTTTCGATGAGGGCTTTGGACTCGTTCATCAAAAATTTCACCGCTTTGTCATCCAAAAATAAGGCCAAATTCCTGCCCTCCACCATCTTCTTTCCATAAACGGAACGTCTACGCAGACGAGGAGTCAATTAAGCGAGAGTGGGCGAAAGGGAGCGAGTGGACGTCCAAAAACATCTCGTTCCGTCCGCGCGGTCTCCTTTCCGAACGTTGGGTGCTCC
This sequence comes from Aphelenchoides fujianensis, assembly GCA_024699865.1. Taxonomy (NCBI): domain Eukaryota; kingdom Metazoa; phylum Nematoda; class Chromadorea; order Rhabditida; family Aphelenchoididae; genus Aphelenchoides; species Aphelenchoides fujianensis. The sequence goes on along the minus strand of JAMPIO010000015.1, from coordinate 237,273 downwards.
CTCATCCGCGAGCAGCCGGCGGCCACTTGCGAAACGAAAGCCGGCCGAAACGAATCCACTCGGCCGTTTCGTTTCGCAACGCCGCGCCGTCCACTTCGGCCGGCCATCCGAAAGCGGCCCGCTTTTTGCATCATTTCGGTTCGCACGTGTCGAAAAGCCGGCTGGACAACGGCGGTCGGGGCGGCCGCTGGGTGCTCGCTGGACTCGTCGCCCCGCTCGTTCGCCCGCCGGGTTCGAGCGGGAGGGCGGCGAAAGTCGCAGCGGGCACCCGTTGCTTTCGGCCGCCCTCCTCGCCGATTTTCTTCCTCGTCCTCGAAAGTGAGCGAATTTAAAGGCGGCAAACGCGACGAACTCGAGATGTTCGGTCGGCGTTCGGCCGCCCGATTGGATTTCCATCGGGAGTTGGCCGCGTTCCGCTAACAATAACCGTAGCTGTTTTTCTTTGACGGTTCGACCCGAAAGCTTCCTTGATTCTTGTTCCCTCGTCGCTTTCCATTCAACGAATGATTCAAAAGTGATTGTGAGGAAGACGCCGCCAAACAGGCCTGATCGTGAGAACGGGGCCAAACTTTCGCTGCTTTTCGTGGAACAACGCGAACTTTCCTCCGTTCTTTCCCTCCCATTCGTGTCGTGCCCTCTCGAGCACTCGTCCCATTCCGAATGACCACTCGCTTCTTCCAGCAGCCAAAAGAAATGGCGAAAGCCGTCGTGTTGCCGGCGGAGCGCTTCCGCGAGCGCTTCCAACTCCGCAACGACTACCACGTGAACCTCCTCTCCGAGTTCGTCTCCACGTTCATGCTTCTGGTTTGTTCGCCCCGCACTTCCGTCGTCCAACCCCCGGCTTTTCAGTTTCTTCTCACCGGCATCGGAGCGCAGTTCGTGCTCTCGAAGGGCGCCCTGAACGCGTACATCAACGTGAACATTGGAGTCGGTGAGCGACGAGCCGCGTGGCCGAGTGGCTAATCGCGCGGATTTCTTCTTTCAGGCTTCGCCATCGCCCTTTGCGTCTACTCCACGTACAACACCTCCGGCGCCCACATGAATCCCGTTCGTCTTCGCCTCCTCTCCTTTCATCTCTCGAGTGTTGCAGGCCGTCAGCTTCACGATGGTCACTCTTGGATTGCTTTCCGTTCCGCACTTCTTCGGCTACGTGCTCGTCCAGACGCTGGGCGCCTTCCTCGGCGTCGCCGTCTCCTACCTCGTCTATCAGGGTTCGTTTCGGGAACACGGGATCTCTCTGGACCTATATGGCTTGGAGGTGTGAGAAGATCTGTAAAGGGAATCATTTCTAATACTTTCTCTCATTCACTCCGTGCTGCCTTGTCTTCTCTTTACTCAATCCTCTTTTTCATTTCTCTTATACTCACTGACTCTCCCGCTGACTCCCCGCCGCTGCAGATCAGATCCTGGCGTTCACGCACGGCGCGAAGCTGATCACGGGCTCGAACGCGACGGCCGGCCTCTTCTGCTCGTTCCCCGAGGCGCACGTCTCGAATCTGAGCGCCTTCGTCGATCAGGTACCTCCTTTTCTTCCCTCTACTCCCTTCATTCTCTCGTTCAGATCGTCGGGACGTTCATCCTGCTCTTCTTCATCGCGATGGTCGTGGACCCCCGCAATAGAATCCCCTCCTTTCTGCACCCGCTCTTCTTCGGCTTCATCCTCATCGTGATTGGCAACTCGTACGGGATGAATCTCGGCTATCCGATCAATCCCGCGCGTGATTTCGGACCGCGCGTGTTCGCTTTCGTCATCGGCTACGGCCATCAAGTGTTCACGTACGCCTCCTCCTCTTTTGCACCCACTTCTTTGTTTGTTGCAGGTACCACGGCTACTACTTCTGGATTCCGATCATTGCGCCGATGATTGGAGGTGAGCTGAAGAATGGATGCTTGCATGAATCGATTTCTCCTTGCAGGACCTCTCGGCGCGTGGACGTACATCGCGCTCATCGGGTCCCATCTGAAGGACCCGCTCGTGCTGCCCGCTCGCCCGTCGCTGCAGAACGGCGGCCCCGACGAGTTGAAGCCGTTGAGCGAGGAGTAGAAGCGGCCGTTGAATCGTTCTACTCGTTTTTATTTCTTCCAGTTGTTTCCAGTTGTTGTCACTTTCTTTTCCCGACTGTTCTCTTCCTTCTGTTTGTTCCGTTTGTTCGCAATCACTCGTTTATCCATCGTTAGTTAGTTAGGACTTCCGCTTATCCACTCGTTTCTCACAATGAATTTCCGTTAGATCACCACCGCTCGGTTTATCCAAGAAGTTTATTGAATAGCTCAGTCGGTAACGAAAAGATGGCACCCGCACGCCGGTGGACCCGTTTGGAGGTAAAAGAAGAACGAGGACGAAGGGGAGGAGTGGAGGACGGTTCGAGGAGAGAAATGAGTGGACAGAAATGACTAGAGCGAAGGAAATGTTCTTGACTGCTAGAGTGCACAACCGCTAGAGTTCTCAACGGGATCAACCCTCGTCGTCGGAAGAGGAGGAGACCTCGACGAGCGGGAACTCCTCGGCGGTGCGGAGCGGCGGATTCCGGCGGTTCGCCTCCCGCCCGTCCGCACTGGACTCGACGACCACTCCCGTGTCCGCGTTCTGCAAACAACGAAGATGGATGATTAAAAGAATGAATGGACGGCTTACGCTGTAGGCCGGAAGTCGTCCGTCGGGCTCGTCGTCGTCCTCGTCGTCGGTGGGCGGGTGGACGAGCTCGTAACGACGTGAGAGCTCCGCCATCTCCTCGGCCGTTCGGCCGCCCCGCTCGGGGAGCTGCGGGTCGGCCAGCGGGACGCCCGTCGAGGTGTTCAGGCCGCCGATCGTGGGCGCCCCGCTGGCGAACCGCTCGGCCAGGTAGTTCGGATTCGCTTGCCGGAAGCGAAGGAACGCGCGGATTGCCTGGTCGAGCTGCAGGTGCTCGTCGGTGAAGTCTAGGACCGAGGACTCGTGCACGTCGATGCCGTGCAGATGGCCCACAACGCGCGGGAGGTCGCCCGGCACCTCGTAGCAGGAGCAGCCGACCAGCGGGAAGAATTCGGCCACCGCATCCGACGCGCTGTACTTGAAGCGAAGGACGAGGAATTTGCGGAGAGCTTCGGCAGTCGCCGCGTTCCGGCCGCCCGCGGAGTGGCCGTTCGAGTTGCTCGCGAACAGCGCCGACCGCCACGAATTTCCGTTGCGTTGCGCCCGACCGTTCGCCGCTTCGGGCGGCAGCGCGGGCGTCGCGTTCAGGATGTTCGTGATCGTCTGCAACGCGCGGGAATGCACGAGATCGAAGCGAAAGAACGAACCGAAACCACGAGCCGCGTGGCGGCGTTGAAGAGGTCGGGGAACGGCCGCTGCTCGCCCATCCGCTCGCCCTCCATCACGCGCTTCGAGCCGTCGGAGAAGACGAGGATCACGAAGTCGACGTTCATCATTCGATTCAGCAGCCAGTTGGTGGCCTGGACGGACGGATCGACGAGATCCAACTGGTCGATGTGGACGCGGGCGCTCGCGTTTCGCGCCAAGAAGAACGCCAATTGAAGGCTGGAAGCAAACGAATGGAATAGACAAAAGAATTCAACGAAGAACTCACCAACAATCGCTGTGCGCGGCGCAATCGTCCGTGTAGACGAGGAGAACGCGCGGCTGGGCGGTCAGCTCGAAGGTTTGCGGCGGGCGGCGGCGGATGAGCGCCGGCCGGACGTACCGCTGGTACACGAGGACGCCGAAGAGCGCGACGCCGATGATCGCGAGAACGACGAGCAGAACGACGAGCGTCACAAAAGCGGCGTTCGCGAGCGCCGCCCGCCGCTTCCAGCCGGCCGTGTGCTTCGCCTCGTGCAGCGTGAAGTTCAGGGCGGTGTGCTGAACGCAAGCGATCGAATAAAACGGGAAAGAAGCGAAGGATCTTACCGGACACGCCACACACTTCCGCTCGCTCCCCACCTCGTCGTCCGGCCGGTCCCGATCGCACGAAAGGCGGCAGTGGGAGAGTTGGACGTAGCCGAAGACGAGGTACCGGCCCGCGTCCAGCTCGGTCCACTTGAAGCCGGTCTGCGGCAGTCGAACGACCTCCTCGCCCACGTACGACGCCGAATCGGAGCTGTTCGACTGGCGGAAAAGGGCGAAGCGAACTTCGAGCACGTGCGACTCGCGCGGCGGCTCTTCGAAGCGCACCCACACGCCGTCCGTCGGGTGCGTCTCGACGAACACGAACGGCGACCACTGCTCGTAGTCGACGGGCGGCAGGTGCGTGACGCCCTCCACAGTCGACTGGCCGACGTGCCCGCCGCCGTTCAGGTAGCGCAGGATCGTCGGGTCGTACTTGTTCTCGTGCGGCATCGAGAAGAACGCGGTGGCGACGCACTCCTGCGGCTTCACGACGACGTCCAGCCGGTAGTGCGAAAAGCCGAAGAGGCGGAAGCACGCGATGTCCGCGCGGAACGGGGCCTGCAACACGAGGAGCACATCGAAATAATTGAATGGATGGAAAGAACTCACCGTCGTGTTCGCCGCGTTCACGAGTCGCATCCCTCGGCAGGGCGCGGGGACGGGCGGCGAAACGCAGTAGTTGTCTTCCTGATTGGACGCCTGCAGGCAGCGGTAGACGAACCACACGGCGGAGGCGGGCTCGTGCATCATTGCGGACATGTTCAGGCGAATGTACGGCAACCTTCAATCCATTCGCTCATTGGGTTGATTGAACGAAGGGAACGAACCGATTGTGTGGGAGGATGGAATCCGTGAAGAGGCCCAACGAGAGCTCGTGCTCGCCGCACGCCCGCAGCGCCTCCCAGTCGGCGCCCAACGCCGCGGCGCACACCGCCGACGAGCCCACGTACTAAACACTCCTTTCAATGAGGGGAATCCATCGACGGCTTGCCTCAAACTCGTCGGCCGCAATCGTTTCGTTCGTTGTTTGCGTTCCGTTCTCGTGCTCTACGTGGACGAGGTGCTCGCACGTGTTGTTCCGCGGCGGGCCCAGAAGCCCCCAAGCGGGAGGGGCGGAGATTAACAGAAGAAGCAGGAGGAGCGGCAACGAGTGCCCGATCCAGCCGACGAAACCGACGGCAATCGAGCGCATTTCTTGCTCTCGCCGCGCTCATAACCCGGCCGGGGCGGGCGGGCACGAATGGAACAAGGGAACGATGAAGAAGAAGACGGAAGGAAGTTTAAGACCGAAACAACGAAATCAACACAACAATCGGAAGAAAGAAGGAGCAGAAGTTCGAATCAAAACAAATGCGGACGACCTAATCGCTGCTCTTCACTGCTGGGCGGCTTCACGCGGCTCCGTCGGCTGCGGCTCGTCGACGGCTTCGGGTTCGTGGGCGGCGGCGATCGGTGGAGCGGCCGCCGCAGCGGCATCACGCGCTTCGCGAGCTCGAACGAACGTGTGCGGGTGGATGGGCAGGAGACCGGCGAGACCTGCAAGCAAACGAGTGAGCGGAATGGGTGAGGAGTGCGGCGGGTTCAAATCAAAGATCTTTCTCGGCGAAAGCGAATGACGTCCGTTGGAACGAAATCCGCCCGAGCAGATTGGCGCGCGAGCAATCGTTTTGTAGCGCGCGAGCCGGCCGGATTCAAGCAGAAGACGGTGAAGCTCAAAGAAAGCCGTCTAGAGTCCAACGAAATACCGTAAAGGATTCCAGCAGAAGACGGTGGAGCTCAACGAAATACCCTGGAGATCGCCACGAGAAAGCAAGGACAATCCTCTCATCTTCCCCCAAATTCTTCACTCCGCATTCACGACTCAGTCCACCCTCGTTGACGTCCGGCCAGTCCACGAGTTCGTAGAGCAGCTTTCGGACACGACGTCGTGCAGCCAGCAAACCAGGCGAGCGAGTGGCCCGATTATCTTCAGCCGGAATTTTCAATTAAACCCGCCGCCGTCCACCGGTCGCTCCCACGACCCAAAACAAACCGGCGGGTGCAGAGATCACGAATTCGAACTCTTGCGCGCGTTGCCCCGGGGGATCGCCGATGCAAAGCCGAAGGGCGGCCGGGCGGTACGGTGGAAACACCCGCCGCTCCGGCCGGCCGGCCGCTCCCGACGGTCTGCAGCAGCAGCAGAAAGAGTTGAGCGTGCAAGAGAGCCGCCGTTAATCCACTTGCACGCCGTCGGCATTCGACCGGGGATTTCGGCCGCGAAAGCGTCATGCTCGTGCGCCGTGTGGCAATTTTGCAAAATGAAAAGATTCCAGCGAGCGAGCGAGCGAGCGAAAAAAAGAGCGAACGGAAGAGCACAAAAGAAAGTGCAAAGGAATCTCCTGGACCACCGTAAAGCCGATGGAATGCCGAACGGCCGGCCGGCCGGCGGAATGAACGAGCGGACGGCAAACAAACGAAACGAAAGACAGACGGGGAACGTTTCAACGCCGACGCCGACGAACGAGCGGCTTGGATGCCAACCGGGGCGAAGCTCAAAGTTCGAAGACAAACGAGCAAGCCGGCCGGCCGTCGTTCGAAAAAGTCGGCGCCGTTGGCCGTCTACACGTTCGGCCGACGGCGAGCGGGCGGGCGGGCGGGAAGGGCACCGAACGGCCCACTGGCAGCCTCGAAGCAAAAGAAGGCCGTTCGAACGAAAAGAGCGTGCAGTCGGGCGGGCGGCGTTGGAACGAAACACGCGACCGGCCGCCCGCACGAAACACTGTGGAAAAGTGGGGCCGCTTTGCCGCCCTTCCGGCCGGCCGCTCGCCCGCGTTTCGGCGTTCAAAGACCGCCGGCAGGCCGGAGGAAACGCGAAGAAACGCGGCGATCAGGCGGCCCGCAAATCGGACGGACATTTCGCTTCGATTCGACGCCGCTTATCACCGCTTTTGCGCGTTGTTGTTCGTCGCGGAACGTCCATCACGGCGGCCGCGCGTACAAACCGAAAAGTGCACGATTGTATTCCACGGGCAAAAAACACACTAAACTTCGCGCCACTTTGCTCCGCGTCGGCCATGACACTCCGCGCCGCTTGCGCCCACTTGCGGCGAGCAAAATACGAAGCGGGCGGAAAGCGTGGAGCCCCCAAACGGAAAGCAGAACAAAAAGCCGCGGCGGACACGCGACCACCGAAAACACTCGCCGTCCGCTCGCTCGCCCGCGTGTCTTTTGCGACCTGCGAAAAACGCGCTCCACTCGCCTCCACGCCGCCCGCCCGCCCGCCACTCTCGCGGGGTTCCAACCGGCGGACGAGTCGCCGCGTTTCGGGCGGGCGGGCGGGCGGCCCAACCGAAGAAAGCGCAAAATCGCTCCCTCCGGGGCGACCAGCCGGCGGGCGACGAGCGGCGGCGGCGGAAAACCGAAAGCGTTTTGGCTGCGGTGAGCGAGCGGACGAGCGGAACGAAAACGAAAGAGCTCCACGTTCGGCGTTGCCCTCCGAGTGCACGCAAACGACCTTCGTTTGACTCGCTCGACGTTCGGCAGTCGACTGTCGGCAGTCGACGCTCGTCGCTCGAAGAAGCGGACGAAGCGGCGATCACCAACCGGAAGCTAAAGCGATTGCTGGAGTTCCGAACACAAGTGAACGCGAGTCGCCTTCAGCTCTGGATTTGAAGCGAGCGGGACGGCGAGCAGAATTTGCCGAACATCGAGTGGAACGAACGAGTCGAACGATTCACCCACTCTTTTCACACACTCCACCCGTCCACGCAACCGCTGGCCTCAACCGCTCGCTTCACACTCGAGCGCCCTCGTTTGTTCGATGGACTCTCGTGGATTCGAATCCACACGAACGACCACCAGCGGGCCGCCCCGCTCGTCCACGAACACACCTAACGACCGTCCGTCCAAACGGGGAAAGCGTGCGGTTTTTCCCACCGGCACCCCCGCCGGCAGGCCGCCGTCCAATTTGCCCGCATTTCAACACCCATCGGCCTCCTCATCGAGCGGCGGCCATTCGGGGCGCCTAATCTCCGCCCAACCCGCCCGCCCGCCCGCATAATCGATGGGTTTTGCTCGCGGATTTCGTGCTCGGACGGAGGATTAGACGAGTGGACTCACCGAGCAGCTCGAGGACGGGCACCGAGATGTGCGCGTTGCGTGTGCCAATCCAGTACTTGATCCGCCCGATGTTCAGCGCCACCAGCTTCTCGTTGTTGAAGTTCGGCAGCGGGTCGAACGTTCCGAGCTGAAAGCAGGCGAGTGAGTGGAAGAAAGCGAATAGGAGGAGTTGGAAGAGAAAGCGAAGAGGAATCAGAGGATTCGAGCGGAAGAAGGATTGTTTGGCGAAAAACGTGTTAAGTTTGTGGCCATTTGTTCATAAACTCGAAAAGAAGCGTTGAGGACCGAAAGATTAGAGAATATTGTGCGAGAAACGATCGCTTTCCTGTCATGAATGAAAAGAAGCTAGAAACGAAGAGAAATCCCACAAAATCGAACAGAAATTCAATAAAAACAAGAGGAAAGCCGCCTACCTGCTCGAGGATGTTGCCCGAGTAGCGGCGGCCGAGTCGCTTGTCGGGGAAGACGACCAGGTGGTAGAAGGGCCGATTCGTGCACCCGAACAGCGCCAATCCGATGGACGGCCGGCCGAACGTCAGCGGATTCACGAGTTGCCGCATGGAAGTCGCCCGTTTTCGCCGGTCGGCTGCACGATCGAACGAAGGCGGCGGTCTGAAACGAGCGAAAGAATCAATCGAGTGGAAGTGGAACGAGAGGTAGGATCGAACGAAGAGGATCGCGATCACGGCGATCGGAAATCAGCGCCCGCCGGCGGAAAGCGAGCGAGCGGCGGCCAGCAGACGGGCGGAACGCCAAGAGACGAGAAATTCGTCTTGGGACCTCGTCGCTGGGAGGTCCTCTCCGCAGTCTCTTGGACGGGCGTGTATGTTGATTGAAACAGAAAGATGGATGAACTTCAGCTCGTACTTTGAATTCAGCCGCAAGCGTTGATTCACAAGCTCCAAATTAAGCAGACAAAAAGGCGAAGCACAACTCTTGAAAAATGCAAGCAAACGGCCTTTGGCTGCCGAAGGAAGAGTAATTGGCTCATTCAACTGCATCTGCGACTTGCGTGTTGAACCGAACCTACGACCGCTGCCTTCATCCCCAACATCTATCCAGCTGCTTTGTTTTGATCCGTTTGCTGCACATCTGCCGTTCTAGCACTAGTTTTCAACTTGCCGTACGGCTATCAACCGGCCACTTCCGCCTTGAACGTCTCGTAGTTCGTGTTTGCTTGCTCGTTATCTGATCTCTCCTTGCTTCAAGGTTGAAGTCTCAAAGCTCGAACCGATCGGACAACAATTCAACCGCAAAAGCCGCGGCACAAGCAGCAGAACGAAGAAGAGAGCGGACAGTTGCGTGTGGCGTGCCGCCGTTCAGATCACTCATCTCCGCACTTCGAAGAGCCGAACGGACGAGAGGAGCGTCAAAAGCGGCGGCATCATCGGGAGGTCGAAAAAAGCGGCGATTTCGGCGGCCCTTCCGTTCGGTTCGTGGCCGCGGCGAACGGCCGGCGGAACGGGAGTTCAATTGAATTCGACGCTCGTGAATAAACATTCTTCGTTTGGTTTGTGATGTGCTGGAGAGCAGATTTGACCTCTTACTTGCTTCTTCTACCGTCTTCTTGATTCGACCAACCGTATTTCAAGCAGTCGCTACTTTTTGTGCACTCACGATCCACAACATTGCTTTCATTTGGATCGTTCTCTGCTGCTCCTGGTTGTTAGCGGTAAACCCAATGAACTTTTGCACTCGCCCTACTTCTCCCCACAAACCCCTGCTTTCCTCTTCCGTCGTTCCAACTGCGGAACGTTCGTTCTTCGCCTGCCGACTAATGAATTCGACTATTGGCCGGAATTCAATTCGCCGCCCGACTTCTGCCGCGCCAAACGTCGTCGTTCGTCTTCCGCCGGCCGATCCGCCCCGATTTCCCCCGAGACCGGCGGGGCGGAGCGGCTGGCCCGCGGGAGCGTCCGCTCGGTTGTCCGCCGAAGTCGACGACCATCTGCCAAAAGCCAACGGAAGTGTTTCGGTCGTGTGCTGGAGATATCCGCCGTCTTGCTGCAGGGCAAGGAAAGGCACGGAGATTGTATTGGACGATACATTTGCTCTTGCATTCGTTCCTGTACTTGCTCGCTCGCTTATTGCACTCGTACTTGCTTTCGATTATCACCTGCCGGCCAGTCGGCCATCAAAAGTCAGCGGTGGTTCTTTGTGCCGACCGTTGCGTTTCACTCGGCCAAGCGGTCGGCTACTGGGTGAAGCGAAGGGTCGCAATGGAAACTCGGCTGTTTTGTTCCGACTTCTACGGTAAACCAACGGCTCACTTTTCCGATCTTCCGTCTTTGATCGCAGTAGCCGGCAGGCCGATTTACTCCTTTTCTGCCCGCTCATCCACTTCGTTCTAATGGCCACTGCGGGCGAATGTCCCCTCCCCGAATGGTCGACCGTTGGCTTGTGTCACGGACGTCAATCATTTTTACGGTTTTCCGCGTTGTTTCCGCCGTTTGCTCCCGACCGGCCATCTGCGCGCTCCGGCCGTCTGTTGGGGAATTCCAGCGTATCTTCCGTTCATCAACGCTCCTCCTCCTCTTCCAGCATCCATCTTGTTTTCATCCCAAGCGGGCGTGTTTGTTCGCAAAGATCCCCGCCGTCCGAATGCATTCGGCGGAGTGGAGGCCGAGCGAACGTCGTCGCACATCCGTTCGCTCGCCGAAGACGAAGAGGAGCAACAGAAGGAAGAAGAAGGAAGGGGAGGAGGAGGAACATCCTTTTGCGGGATGCAAGACGGAAAATAAGGTCGCCGAACCGCCTTCCGTCCGGCCGCCCTGCCGTCCAACTTCTTCGGGAGGCCGCAAATCCCGACCGTCCGGCGGGCGCGCGCCGAAATCCGGCCGACTCGAAAAGCGGCCGATGAGAAAATTCCACGCTCATTTTGTCCTCCAGCCCGGGGTTCTCGCTTCCGACCATCCCGCGCGGTCGGGGAAGACGATCGTCGACGACACTCGACCACGTCTTCCGTTCGCCACACGATCCTCCAAACATCTCCCTGCTGCAAACGAGTGCACTTCATCCTCGATCTAACGGGTTGTTCTTTGCGGGAACAATTGGCAACGACCTCTTCTCTCAATTGAACACATGCCCTCTTGCTCGTCCAGATGCTCCGTGATCGATTGCCGTTTGATTCGTTCTGTTCCTCCAATTCAACTTCGATTCCCCGTCTTCGTGCATGTGCTCGTGCTTGCAGCTCCAATCCTCTACCCATTGCAGCGATCCCCGGCGATGCCCGACGGTCAACTTCTGGCGGACGTGTGCCCGGGCCGCTTCGGGTGGGAGTGCGAGACGGAGTCCTGCTGCGCCTCCTACCACATGCGCGTCCTGTTCCTCTTCTTTTCGGTGGGCATCTTTGCGTTGGCGCTCGTCGTGTTCGTCGTCTGGCTGGCCGTCGACTATCGACCGTCCCGGCGGTAAGCTGCACGCGGGCCGGCTGTAAGCTGATCGTTCGTCGTCGCTTCGGCTTCCTCTTCTTCTTTTTTGTGGCTGGGGCACCCCTCCAATCCTCATCCTTCTCATTCGTTCGATTGCAGGCGAAACTCGGAGGTTCGCTCGCCGCGCGACAAACGCGCCCTCTCGGAGGTCGAAATCAAGAGCTACGAGGAGACGCGCTACCTCCGACGAATGTCCGAGCTGAATCCCCACGCCAAACGGGAGTACGTGTGAAGCGGCGCGTGGAAGCAATCGGCCCGCTGGAGGGCAACAGTTCGCAGAATGTAGTTCCTTTCCTCTTTCTTCTATTGCTCTCGCTGTACATAAATTAAAGATTGATGCCCTAGCTGCGAGTCGCAAGTCCTAGTCCTACGGTCGCGGCGATTCAAGGTCAAATCAAGCGGCAAATAAGTTTTAGCGAGTGTTTATTGCACTACAAAACGAGCATTCGAATGATAACAACAGCAACAGGGGAGCAACGAGAAAAAGCGGCGACTACGAGGGCAAATTAGGACTTCTCAATCGACCTGACGAATCGAGACCGGCTTCATGCGCTCGAAGTGGACGGGCGCCCAATTCTTCAGTTGATTCTTCAGCGGGGGCGTGTCGATCTGCTCGTGGAAGCCGTCCTTTCCATCGACTTCTTCGCGGCTTTTCCGAAAGGCCAACAAGCTGAGCAGTTTGAGCGAGTCCGGATGTCTAAAGAAATGAGTGGGTAAACGGAAAGAAGCCTGAACTCACCGGAACACGTGACGTTCGACCTTGAAGCGACTGACGCGCCGTCCGTTCAGCCGCCTCTCCGCTCGTTCGAGGCTCACGACTCCGTCGTCTCTTTCGTCCACCGGATTCTCAATCGGATAGAAGAGAGTGTCGAACGAAAAGCGGACCGGAATCTCTTCCCATCGTTTCGCTTCCAAGTTGCAACGAAAGCGAGCGATGCGGTCGGCCCGTCGACTCGTCCGTTGGCTTCCGCGACCAGCGACTGCGGTCCGTTGAACTGCCACGAGAGGTTCTGAAATTGGAAGCATGTCGTTAACAGACGAAAGAAAAAAGACTCACGTCTTTGGACACAACGCCACCCAACTCCTCTTCGGTCCACTTCCGCTCGGCCAGCGCGTACACGTGCAGCTCGCGCGGACTGCGGCAGTCGACCGTGTGCAGACGCCGGCCGTCTTTGCTCATTTGCGCGGCGAACGAACGAAGACGGGGATGCTCGGTCGTGTGCTGAACGGTGGCGCGCGGCTCGTCGAGCGCCAGCCGGAGGAAGACGAGATGTTCGCGACAGCCGAGGACCGCTCGCTTGACGTCCACCTCGTGGCCGGTGATCTCGGTGAGGACGAACGTCGTTGCGTGACGCTCAGTCGAATGCAGGAGAATTGGCTCAAAGACGTCGCTGTCGTTCGAGAGGCGTACCACGTGCAGCTCGCTGATCGCCGCCAATCCGTGCTGGCGAGACGTTGCGACGAGAATCGCGTGAAGACTGACGATCTCCACTGCAATCATCTCGTATCCTCGCAGCCATTCGGTCGGGGCTTTCCACAGACCAAACTCAAAAAGACTAAAGAAACGGAAGGGACGAGGAAGCGTACTGAAAAGTGTTGTAGAAGAAGTCCGTCACGAGCAAATCCGACTGCTCCGTGAAGGCGTACATGTAGCGGCAATCGGCGGTCCAATAGATCTGGTAAGCGATCTGAAAGCAAACCGAAGTCGACGAGCGAAATGCCCAAAAGCAGACCTTCGGGCCGTCGTACACGAAGAGGCTGCTCGACTGCTTTCGCTTATGATCCATCGGTTTCGCCTCCTCCCCGGCCGGTTCTCTTCCAAGCAACCGAGCGGACTGACCGAAAGGAAGCTGAAGCCCCGCCGTCATCCAACACTTCGAGCACGCGCACAGTTGTGACGAACACAACTGAACGACGGGCGACTCCTCCTCGCCGGAGCTCCTGCGCTTTCGGCTCGACGGCTGCCGACTGGACTCGGCCATCCTCCTCCTAAAAACGAGGAGTAGAATTGGTGACATTGAAAGATCACACGAATTCGATGGAAGACGCGCGAAATTCACCAAAACCCGAGTAAAATAGACGCCAACTCCGTTCTGTATGCCCGGAATGTAGCTCAAGGTTTTTCGAGAATTTTGTGACCAAAAACACGTCGAAACTCCACGATATCCAACGCCCAATCGGCCGTCAAACCCAGCGAACAGCAGCGAAATGCGGCGGAGAAGCGGCCGGCAAGGGAGTGGCTTCGGTGGAGGAAGATAAGTTTCACCGCTGACGGTCGCCTCTCACACGATTCCGATCGTCAACAAGTAGATTAGTTTATTGATCACACAACTCAAACAAGTGACTGGCTGGACTGACTACAACGATACGGAGGAAGATGGAAGGCAACATTTGCTAAGGAACTGGAGGACATCATTCCGATCAGATGGCGGCCGGCTTCTTCGTGTTCGAAACGATCAACGGCCCGACGTTGTCGCCGGTCGCCTTGTTGTGCGTCACGTGCGTCCCGTCGCAGTAGGGGAACTGCAATCAAAGGAAGAATGAGTGGATGGAAAGCAGGCGGAAGGACCCACGTTGTGCGACTTCCAGCAGCGGCAGTAGGCGCGCTTCTCGCCCACGTCCTCGATGTCCTGCGAGTCCACGATTTTGTCCTGCAATCGGAGAGATTAGGAGGAAACGATCAGCTCTGTCTTGCCTTGTCCAACTGAATCGTCGTGTTGACGCGGCCGGCGCGCACGCCGCCGAACCGCTGCGCCGCCCACCAGCCGATGGCGACGCCGCCGACGAGGACGCCCGTCGCGTACGCGGCCATCTTCAGGTGCGGGTACACTGGAAGCAATCAGTCGATCGAATGAATGAAAGGAAGAAAGGGAACTCACCGGCATTACACGCGGGACAATGCTCGGCCATTTCGGAGAGGACGCGTTGAGCGACGGGCGGGAGGTCTGAAGAGACGTTCGTGATCACGCCGAACTCGTCCTCGATTTGCGTCCAGGCGGAGCGGGCGGACAGCAGGAGGAAGCCGGTCAATCCCATGGCCCGGCGGTTCGTTCATTCGATTGATCCAAAAGCGAGCTGCGCGGTGCTCTCGGCGATGTCGACGCTCGACGATTGTTTTCGTTCGATTCCGCAGATTCAACACCCGCCCGACCGACCGCACGCCGCTTTTAATCGACGGGAGTGTAATGAGACGAACTGATCGCTCATCACACGCCGCCCGCCCCCGCTCGACCCAAAAGAAGACGCTCGCTTTTCGAAGAGCGCCCGGCTTGCAGCGATCACGTGCTTCCCGCTTTTCACATCGGAGATCACCTTTTGGGATCAAAACACAGTAGATAAATGAGAATCTTGCGCTGTCCACCTTTTCCGCCCGTGCGCCCTTCAAATCAAATCCACTGGCCAAAAGTACGAGGCTGCTGTCCACGAACAGACGAATGGAACAAAAGGAACACCTGCTCACGGCCGTCCAGCGCGTAAAATTCTTTTATTCCACCATGCGAATGTCCAAACTTAACAAACAAGTAGACGAATAGACGAATCAAACGGATCGATCGAACGAAACGAAGAGAGCGGAGCAGAAGTGGAGGGAAGGAGCGGCCGTTAGTGTCCGCCGACCACGCAGTCAACGAGCAGCCAACGACAAAGGCAAATCGGTGAAGAAACAACCAAACGGACGGTCCAAGAGAGCAGCCGTGAGGACTAGAAGCGAGTTTAATTCACCTCCAACCGCCCACACACGAACGACCACAACGAATTAACGAGAAACAACCGCCTAATCGGAGAGAGAGCCTACACACTTTGCGGAGCACCAACGGAGAGGATCCACCCGCCTTCTCGGCTTCACGCCATCGTCTTCGCGTCGGAGAGGATGAACTTGAAGAGCTCGTAGACGGACCACGAGAGGGCGGTGGCGGGCACCTGGTAGACGACGCGCGCTTGGAGGCCGCGCGTGAAGCCGCCGAGGCCGCGCTCCGCGTGGATCGACTGGACCGCATCGACGATCCCTGCAAGCCGGCAATCAATCAACAGCATTCATTGAATTGAACGAACCTCGGTAGTGTTTGGTGGCCTTGAGGAGGATTCGATTCTGCCCGTCGATTTCGGGCGTCTGCTGCGTGTTCAGGACCGTCTTCACGCAGTCGAGCGGCGTCGTGATGGCGGCGGCCAACCCGCCGGCAATGCCGCCGGCAATCAGGTGCGTCTTCGGGTCGTATTGATGCCGTGGGTTGAGGATCTGAACTCGAACATGAGAGAGAGGAACGAAAGGAAGGGCGTGCCTCTTGAAAGAACTCGTAAGTGACAAAGTGAACGGCTTGAAAGGGGACGTTCATCATCAGCTGCGTGGTGTAGGAGCGGTAGAAGGCGGTGAGGCCCTCCGTTCGGTACACGCACCGCGCGCACTCCAACGAGCCGCCGTACGGGCTGAACTTCATCTGCATTCGCTGCTTCACGACCTCGGCCGGGTTCATGACGAGGTCGTGGGCGACCGTGGCGCAGATGCCGGCCAAGCCGTAGCTCAGCGCATTCGAGTGGCCGTACGTGTTGCCCGTGAAGAAGTTCTGCAAACAACGAGCATCAAAAGAGAGAAGCGAGGGCAATCGATCGATCACGAATGAAAGAAAGGAAAGGGACCAACCTTGAGCTTCTCGTAGATGGAAAAGTAGAGCGCGTGGGCGGGCATCGAGCCGGCGGCGATCGCGTTGACGCCCCGCAACGGCTTCAGCCATCCCTCCCGCCGGATCATCGACGCAACGCCGTGGATGGGCGTTTGGCACTTGATCTCCGGGCAGGGGCACAGCGACTGCAGCCGCGTCTTCACCGAGTCCACCGGGTACATCACCACCTGAAGCAGTGATCAATCGACGAAAGGACGAAGAAACGAACGTGTTCGGTCATGCCGGCGAGTGCCCCGGCCGACATGTGGACCCAAAGCGGGTAGTTGGGCGCCAACGTCTCGTACTCCTCCTCACCCATGTTTTCTGCAAGCGAGGACGATGAAATCAACCGAGGATCAACGGAAATCCGCGGAAACCCGCGAAAATAAGTGAGCAAATCAAAAGAATCCAAATCCTTTCGAAATTCCCCTCAAATTCGGCGGAAACAAGTGGGCGATCGCAAGCGAAAGCGAGAGGAAACGCGTGCAGCTCGTGCGCACCCGCCCGATCGGTCGTCGTGATCAAAATGGAGGAAATTGATGATAAAAATCGGCGGTCCGCAACGGTCGAGACGGCGGGCAGACGGACGAACGAGGCGGGAAGCACGCCGCCGTCTTGCGGCCGCCGTCCGGAGTGCTTGAGCGGAGCGTGCGGAACAGCCGAGTGCTCGCGGCGAACAGCGAGTGGAAAGCAAGGCGTCTTCGAACAAACCGAAGCGAAAAGTGAGTGATCGGAGGCCGCAAATGAGCGCGACGTTTCGCCAAGCGGCCGCCGCGAACGGGCGGAAATTCCGCACGGAATCCGCCGACCGCTCTCCGCTCGGTCGTTGGCTGCCGGGATCACGGAAGCGAATGGATTAAACGGGGAAATTGAGGATATTTTGAAGGGATTTCTGCGAGGATTTGCTAAACACAGGTGTGGGAGAAATCTGGTCGAAAATTCAAGAGAATCCCCGAACTTTCTGCCGTTTGTTGCGGCATTTTTGGTCCCGAGTTCAGCGCCTCGTGTTCGTGCTATTCCAATGGGTTCTTTCGATCTTCGACTCACTTATGTGCGCTTGTTTCTTTCCCAGACCGTTGTGCTCCTTCCCTACCTGCTCGTGCATCAAATCCCACCGATTCTAACCGCTTGCTTCCAGTGCTCGCCGCAAAATCGGGACCGAAATGCGGCCGTCGTTGCTGCTGCGCGCTCGCCGCTTCTACGAGGAGCTGGACTACGCGCGGCACATGCCGAAGGCGTACGTCGAGCGGATGCGGCGACACGAACCGCTGCGCGTCTTTGACAACCGATTCGGCGCCCCTAAGCTGACCATTTGGAAGTGAGTTCCCCTCTTTCGCTCTGTCCTTCGAATTGCGGAGGGATTTGGTGGCTGTTTGTTGTTGGAGTTGGCTCAATGCTCGTACTGAACGAATGTCTTTCGACCCCATCGAAAAGAAGCTCGTCAATCAACAGATTCCTCTCAATCTCGCCTCCAATTCATTCCCTC
This sequence comes from Aphelenchoides fujianensis, assembly GCA_024699865.1. Taxonomy (NCBI): domain Eukaryota; kingdom Metazoa; phylum Nematoda; class Chromadorea; order Rhabditida; family Aphelenchoididae; genus Aphelenchoides; species Aphelenchoides fujianensis. Next base: position 219,738 of record JAMPIO010000015.1, on the reverse strand, counting down.
CTGCTTGCAGATTGCCGCCCACGGACCACGTGGACACGAAGGAGCGGCCGTGGGAGGGCGAGACGGCCGGCGCGTGGTTCGAGCGGGCGATGCGCCATCGACAGCACTGGTACAACTCCAAGTTCTTCAAGACGAACTACCGCGACTACCGGCCGCTGGCCGACGCCGAGTGGACGATCTTTCCGGGCGACACGGTCGAAGTGCTGGTCGGTCGGGACAAACACCAGCACGGGATCGTCAGCCACGTGATTCGCGACCAGAACGCGGTCTTCGTCGACGGGCTGCACACCGTTCGTTCCCCTCATTGATCGATTGATCGTCCGGTTGTTGCAGAAGCTGGAAAAAGTCGAGAACCCGATGGCCAAATCCCGCAAGCTGCCCGAAGTCCACCAGCCGAAGATGCAGCCGCTCGACCCCACCAAGGGGCAGGTGAAGCTCGTCGATCCGAACAACAAGTGAGCGCTCCTTCCATCCTCCTCATCTCCTTCGGTTTGCAGCGAGGCGTGCGACGTCAAGTGGATCGAGAGCCCGGAGGCGGACGGCGGTTGGGTGCGCGTCTCGTTGCGCACCGGCTACACGATCCCGCTGCCCAGCCAGGCGTTCGTCACGTACGAGTACGTCTCGAAAGCCGACTACATTGGTGAGTTCCCCTCATTCTTCTCTTCGTCCACTCGTTACTCTTCAGAATCTTCGAAGGACACCCCCTCGAAGGCCGTCTTGCGGGCGACCTACGAGCCCGACCGCTGCTTGAAGACCTTCGAGCAGGAGATCCTCAACGATTTCGGCATCAAGGAGGAGCGCGTGCCGAAGCCCACTTATTGGTTTTGAGTCCGTTCCGCTCCCCGCTTTGATCTTCAGTTCGATTCGCTCGATTAGGTTCCTTTTTGCTCCTTCAATTGTTTGTTGTTTCCGTTGAGTAAAGCAGTTATTGGACCCCGAGGTGCAGGTGACCCTGGGAACAGAAGGATGAGGTGTGGGATGGCGATCGAGCTAAAAATGCCAGTCTACCACGCATCCTTTTGTTCTTCCTTCCTCACCATCGCTCGCACCCTTCAGAACGTTCGATTTATTGATTGATTGTTGGGTTCATGGATGAGCGAGAACAATTGGCAATGACGGAGCGCGGAAGAACGGGAGGCGGTTTGTACACGATGGCGGGAGGGAAAGAAACGGGCAAAACAAAAGGAAAGAAGGAACACGAACATCGTGCACGAATCTCATGAATCGATCGACGGGGGTCGCCCGGAGGCTGCTGCTCTTCAGACGGAGTACTGATTGGCGCGATTCAGGTTGGTGGTCGTGCCGAAGGTCGTCGACGTCGAGGTGGGCAGGCCCGAGGCGGGATGGACGGTGATCCCCTTGCCGTTCACGATCAGGAACTGCAGGTAATGCCACCGACCGTTGGGCATCGAGCGGTAGATGAGGATGGCGTAGTAGGAGAAGGCGAGGAACGAGATCAACGTAAAGATCTGCAATGGAAATCCGTCGTCTAACCACTGGACCAACGGGGCACTCACGAAAGAGAACAGGTAAGTGAGCAGAACGGAGGCCCGGTGTTCGAACGACGAGAACACGCAAATCAGGCAGATGAGGGCGGACACGAGGAACAGCAGCGAGCCGAAGCAGGACACGAAGAAGTCCTGAAATTCACCGGCATTCAATCGAAAGAAGCGGCCGCTTACGGTGAGGGCGAGCGGCATGTACGCGATGGACGAGTTGCCGATCTGCAGCGACCGTTTCTGCACGCCGAAGATGTAGAACAGCTGGAAGCAGTCGATGAGCAAAAGGAATGAAAGGAGGAACGAACCAAGTAGATGAGGTTGGCGAAGAAGAAGGTCCACGCGATGAACTGCACGAAGCCGATCGAAGCGTACTTGTACGGCCCCAAGTGGATGGTCACCGACGTCGCGAACGGTGCGGCCTCAAATCTACGAGTGAAGAGAAGAAAGAGGAAGGGAACTCACCACTTGGAGCGTCTTCAGCACGCCGAACGGCCACGAGAAACAGAATTCTTTGTCCACTTCGACCATTCCGCTCGATTTTCGTCCGGTTTCCGCGGGATTTCGCTCCGTTCTGCGCGGTGAGGTCGCGAGTTGCTTCTGAAAGAAAAATGGGATGAGTGAATCGAACGAAAGAAGATCAAAGGAGCACGAATTCTCGTCAAATCAAGAGAAAGCAGATGAGAACACAAACGAAATCCTCGCCTCGGGCCGGCGATCCAACGCGCGAGCAACCGGAAAGGCTTGGAGTAGCTGGGCACTAACAAAAAAAGAATGGCCGTTGTGCTTCTCGTCCCAAATCCCCGTGAATCCTCTCGAAATCCTCGATCAAATCCGCTAATTCACACCCAATCCATCATCTCCGCAGTCCGTCGAGGCCGAGCGAAAGCCGTCGGGCATTCCGCAGTCCAACGGTCGATTCGATCCCCAGTGCACTCCGTTCCTTCTCTTTGCGGAGTGACCGCTGGAGTCGACGGAACGAAGCGAACGCTCGACGATCGCCGGCCGAACGGACGGCCGAATTCGCGGAGTGGTCGCCGAAATCCGGCCGGCCGTAAATCAAAAGTCGGACGACAAAAAGCGGGCGGCCGACACGAGGCGGCGGCCGCCAGAAAGAAACGAGCCGATCGGCCGGCCAAGTGGCCATCCGGCCGGTCGAATTCGAGCGGCCGGGCGGCGGGCAAATCGGAAACAAAAACAGCGGCCTCCGGCCGACCGGCCGGCTGATCGATCGCCCCGAACCAAACGGGAGAAAACGGACGGCCAATTGGATTGCGGACGGCCCGAAGACGAATCGAGTGATCAAACCGTGCGGCCACTCGTGCGGTCAAACAACCCACTCCTCGCATTCATCACACGAAAGGACGTGAAGCAAGTGGGAAGAAAGGAGGAAGGAGTGACCGAAGCCTCCAACTGCGCACTCGGCAGCCCCTGGAAACGACCTTCTTTCCGCCGCCGCCGAACGCGAACGCCCGCTCGTTTCGTTCGACGGGTCGTAAAGCGAGCGGACGGCGGCGATCGTTTGGAGCTCGTGAACACGCGAGCGGGGTTTCGCCGCTCTTGGACTCAACTTGCCAATAGAAACGAGGAATAAGCGAGAGGAACTGTTGAACCCCAGACATCCGCTTTGCCAGCGAGAGGAATCGATTAGAGTGCCGAAAGATCCGCCCGTTTGCAGTCGGGATTGAGAACACGTGCTTTTCGAGCCTCCCGGCAAACCCACTCGTTTGTCCCGACTGCCGGCCGCTCGGACGGCAAACCGAAACGCGATGCAAACCCGCGATAACCCGAACGGAACGGAGTTTTGAGCACGTGGTGAAAGGCGGAACGGAAGAGAAAAGGCGCGAAACAAGCGAACACTTCCGTTCGATTCGTCCGAATGTCAATCACTTTCCGTTTGCTCAACGACAAGAAAGCTTCCACTCGTTCCAACCGCCCGGCAGGGAGCCGAAGAGAAATGAACCCGCTCCGAGAGGATGAGCAATGCCGACCGAACATCCTTGACTTCTTCATCCCGCTCGGCGGTGAATCACGCCCCGAGCAAACGAAGAGCCGAAGGAGTGGACACGAGAGTGAGCAGCGGCGGCGAGTGAATCATCGTGAGCAAGAGCCACCGGAAGGAGCAATCAGGAGAGCAGGGTGGATGGGAGCGATAAGATTTCCGGTGAGGAGTCCCCAGAAGACGAAAACGGGAGGAGGAGCACCGAAGCGGAGCGGAAGGTCGACGCGCGCGTTGAGTCACTCGGCGAGTGCACGCGCGCGAAGAAGCACGAGGCGAATTGCAACTCGCGCGGGGCGGGCGGGCGAGCGGCGCGCAATTTCCGCCGGCCGCCTGCAATCGACGAGGATTTCCGCTTCTTGACTCCCGACCTTCGCCCGCCTTCCTCCCGCTCGCCCAACCAACCGGCCGGGCGCCTTCCGATTGGCGACAAATGGATTCGATTTGTGGGCGACGGAGAGAGTGGGGAGTAATTTCTCCTTGACTTCTCACGACTCACTCCTCACTTCCACGTCCAAAGAACAACGAAAGACCAACGAATCGACCACTCGGGAGTCAAATGGCTGCCGCATTTCGAAATCCGCTCCTCTTTCGTCCCAAAAGAACGTCCATCGACGAGCGGATTTCGCAACGCGAGCGGATCCTCAACGGAGAGGATGGACAAGGCGGAAAGGCGGGGATTGTCGCCGGAATGCCCGCAAATTAATCTTCCTTCCGGCTGCCCAAGCGAACGAATCGCCCGTTGTTCTGCCGTTCCTCCCGCACGCACTCACTCGCCCGCACCAAGCGACCTTGAGGCCGTCGACCGGACGAGCGGGAATCTTCGGCGCAGAATGCGCGACGACGTCGTTAAGCCCCCCACCGGCCGCTCGTCGCCTCAACGCTCGCCCGGTGATTGCCGTTGAGTGCGATTAGAATCAGCGACCGGCCGGGGGCATCGGAAGAACCGAGCAAGGACGGTCGACAACTGGGCAGGGACAACTGAAGGATCTCCACTTTCAATTGAAATGCCTGCTCTTGATTATTTAAGCGTTTTATTGAATCAATCAACAGAAACAATATTGATGGGAGAGAAGTGGGAGGGAAGAAGTAACAATTACGGAACGAAGGGAACAAATAACCACCTAGATTGGGATCAACTAATCGAAGACGATGGAGGGCGGTGAGGGGAAGAAGGAGGAGGAGGTTGTGGATGGCTTCCGCTCGCTCGGCCGCTCCTCTCCGGTCGTTCCGCGTGCTCAGAACATGCCACCGCCCATGCCGCCCATTCCGCCCATGCCGCCCGCACCGCCGCCGGGCGCCGCCGTCGGCTCCACCGGGATCTCGGTCACGACGCACTCGGTGGTCGCCAACAACGAGGCGACGCCGGCGGCGTCCTGGAGCGCCGTGCGGACGACCTTCGTGGGATCGATGCTGCAATCGGGCGATTGATCAATCGAATCCCCTCGCTCGTCCACTCACATTCCCGCCTCGACCATGTCCACGAACTTGTCGTTCAGCGCGTCGTAGCCGAAGTTGGTCTTCGTGTTCTGCAGCACCTTTTCGACGACCGTCGAGGGCTCCAGGCCGGCGTTGGAGATGATCGTCGCGATCGGCTGGCGAATCGCCTTCTGCACGATGCGGATGCCTGCAAACGAACAAGAGGAATGAATGAACGAAAGATGGGAACAAACCTTGCTCCTGGTCCGAGTTCTCGCCCTTCAGTTCGCCCAACGCCTTCAGCGAGCGGAGCAACGCGACGCCGCCGCCGGGCACGATGCCCTCCTCGACGGCGGCGCGCGTGGCGCAGAGCGCGTCCGTCACGCGGTCCTTCTTTTCGTTCACCTCGACCTCGGAGGCGCCGCCGACCTTCAGAACGGCCACGCCCTTCGAAAGCTTCGCCAGGCGCTCGTTCAGCTTCTCCTGCAAACCGATGGATTCAATTCAATTAAAAGAAGCGGACAAACCTTCTCGTAGTCCGAGGTGGAGTGCTCGATCTCGTCGACGATCGTTTGGACGCGCTTCTCGATCTCGTCCGCGTTCCCGCTGCCGTGCAGAATGAGCGTGTCGTCCTTGGTGATGGTGATCTCGCCGGCCTGTCCGAAGTCGTCCAGCTGGATGTCCTCCAGTTTGTTGAGGTTGGCCTCCTCGCCGAAGACCGTGCCGCCGGTGGCGATCGCCAGATCTTTCAGGGTGTTCTTGCGGTTGTCGCCGAAGCCGGGCGCCTTCACGGCGGCCACCTGCAGGCCGACCTTCAGGCGGTTGAGCACCAAAGTGGTCAACGCCTCGCCGTCCACGTCCTCCGCGATGATCACCAGCGGGCGGCGGCTCTTGTTGGCGAGCTCCAGGGCGGGCACGATGTCCTGAACGGAGAGGAGTGAACAAACGAACGAAAGAAGGCGAAACTCACTTGAACCTGGCTGATCTTTTTCTCCGAGAGGAGGAGGAACGCCTTCTCGAACTCCACCTTGGCGCCCTTCGCGGTGTTGATGAAGTAGGGCGAAATGTAGCCCCGATCGAACTTCATGCCCTCGATGAGCTCCAGCTCGTCGTGGAGCGTCTTCCCGTCCTTCACCGTGATCACGCCCTTGTTGCCGACCTGCAAACAACCGAAGGAATCAATCGATTCAATCACGGGAGACTCGCCTTCTTCATCGCGTTGGAAATGAGGCTGCCGATCGTCTTGTCGCCGTTGGCCGAGATCGTGGCGACTTGGGCGATCTCCTCGGGCGTGGTGACGTCCTTGCTGAGGGCCTTCAGCTCCCCGACGACCACCTCGACCGCCTTCATGACGCCCTTGCGGACCTCCACGGGGTTGGCGCCCCGCGAGATGTTGTCGAAGCCCTCTTTGGCGATGGCGCGCGCGAGCACCGTCGCACAGGTGGTGCCGTCGCCGGCCTCGTCGTTCGTCTTGCTCGCGACGTCCTGGACGAGTTTGGCGCCCAGATTTTGGAACTTGTCCTTGAGATCGACGGCCTTCGCCACCGTCACGCCGTCCTTCGTGATCTTCGGCGAGCCCCACGACTGTTCGATGATCACGTTGCGGCCCTGCAACGGAGGAAGTGAGTGGACGGGATGAAATGGATGGAAAATAACTCACTTTCGGGCCCATCGTGACGGCGACGGCGTCCGCCAGCAGGTCGATGCCGGCGAGCATCCCCTTGCGTCCCTCGGCCCCGAATTTGAGGTCCTTCGCGTAGCCGCGCGCGGCCAACACGTTCGGCACCGAGCCGCTGCCGTTCTTCAGCATTCGTTGCATTACTGCGGGCGTTTGGGTTGGAGGCGTTGAGTGGCGGAGCACGAGCTGAAATCAAAGGAATTGAACGAGTGGAACAAGGGGATTGATCGCAAGGAACGGACCAATCAAAGGCGAGGAAGGAGAGGATTGAGGGCGAAAAAGGAGGGAGTTGACCGGATGAATCAGGGAATCCAATGGAAGAAGCAGAGGATTGATCGAAGGATGAACACGAACGCAAAGACAGAAAGAATCCTCAAATGATTCTCGAATTACACCTGAATCAACCCCGAATACTCCCCGAATTAGGGCGGTAATTTCTTTACACTCGCCGCCCGCAATCAGAAACAAAGAGCGGCGGAATAGGGAAGACGGTCGGCCGATTTCGTCAGCCGCCCTCCCGCTCCGATCGGCCCCTCGCAGTCCGCGCCGTTCGCCCTCGCCGCTGCCCTCCCGCCCTCCCGCCCGCCCGCCTGCAAGCCGCCGAGACGGCCGACCGGACCGAACGGCGCACTCCACCGCCGATCATCGGGCACTCAACGAGCGCGTGCACTCGCCGACCGGCCGGCAGACGCTCGAGAAGGCGCGAGAAGCGCCGCGAAGCCGCCGGACGGGCGCCAAACGCGGCGAAATTCCGCCCGTTCGCCTCGCCAGACGGCCGCCGATCGGTGGGCCCAAAGCGCGCGCCCGTCGCCGGCGGGAAGCTTCGAGACGCCGCTCGGGCGCAGCTCGCCGCCGTTCGCTTGCCGTCGGCCGCACGTCGACTTCGCGGCCGCCGCGTCGAGGCGGCGGCGATTTTCGGGGCGGCGGATTCGGGGTAACGGCGGGCAAAACAAGTGGATGCGGGGGATTTCGGTTCGAATTTTACTCCATTTTGCTTGAATCTCGTCCAGATTGCTCCGCTTCGTTTCCCCAATTGCAATCCGCTCAATTTCCTCCAGTTTTTGCCCCTTTCCGCCGCGAATCCCCTCGATCGTCGTGGTCCACCCACCATCTCTCTTCGGAATTTATTCCTCTCTAATCAATCAATTCGTTTCAGCGCCTCCGCTTCGTTTCCCACTCGCCCACCCGCCCGCCCGTCCACGATGGTGTTCTTTACGGCGCTCCGCAGAAACGTGAGTTCCCTTCGAGGATTTCCGTTGATTTCTCGTCCGTTTGCAGGCCATCCAGCAGCTGAAGCCGCTCTTCGACCGCGTGGTCGTGGAGCGCGCGGTCGCCGACACGAAGACCAAAGGCGGCATCATGATCCCCGAGAAGGCGGTCGGCAAGGTGCTCGAGGGCAAAGTGGTGGCCGTCGGGCCGGGCTTCCGCGCCGAGTCGGGCAACATCGTCCCGAACTCGCTGAAGGTCGGCGACCGGGTGTTGTTGCCCGAGTACGGCGGCTCAAAGATCGTCCTCGAGGAGAAGGAGTACCACATCTTCCGCGAGACGGACATCATCGGCAAGTTCGACTGAACGCCCGCCCGCCCGACTCCTCCGATCCCTCCGATTAGCTCGTAGTTCTTCCTGATTGTTAAGTTTCCCCTTCTCTTCCGTGTTGTTCGTTTTGTTGTGTTAGGCTCGAAATAAACCTTCAATTCAATCCAACGAGATTAGCGGAATGCACAGCGGTTTATTCGCTTCGCAAGGGAAGGAAGGTGGGGAGATGCACAAGAGATCAACTGTTCGATTGGGGAGGGGACGGAGCGCTCACTTCTTGTAGCCGGTGGCGATCAGCTGCGTGAAGGCTGCAAGAAGAAGGGTGTAGAGGAGTGATCGATGGAAGGAACCCACTGGAGATGTTGATGTGGCCCTCCGAGTTGACGGCGACGCTCTTGAGCAGCTCGTCGATCTCCGCGTTGCTCAGACACTCGCCCGTGTTCGTCATGATGTGGCGGAAGGCGGCCAGCGGGATGGCGCCCTTGCCCTCCACGTCGAAGATCTGCAACCAACGAAGGGGTGAAGGGATCGATCGAATGGAGCTCACCTCTAACGCCTGCCGGATTTCCTCCTCCGGGTCCTCGACCTTCGGCTTGTTTTTGGCCTGCGAGTGGAGCAGCACGAGGAATTTGTTGAACTCCACGCGGCCCCCGTTGTGCGTCTCCACCTCGTCCACCAGAGCGCCCAACTCCTTTTGCGTGAGGATGTAGCCGAGCGAGCGGATGACGACGCCCAGGTCGGCGCCCGCGATCGTCCCGTCGCCCGTCTTGTCGAACGAGTCGAACACCTCCTTGAAGTCTGCAACCAGAAGGATGAATCGAGGGATGGGAGGTGGGGGAAAACGTACCGTTCACTTGCTTCTCCGTGAAGTCGTAGACGCTCATGATCGCTGGAGTGCGGGCGGGAGCGGAGTGTGCGGCAGACGACCGAACGGTTCGCGGCGAAATCGAGGCGACTGGAATGAACGCGGGTGAGTCGAACCGAAGCGAGAGACCGCTCGTCCGGGCGATCGTGATGCAAATGGCGAGCGGGCGAACGAACGAACGAAAGTCGAATGGGCGGGAGGGCGGCGGAATTCCGCTCGGTTGGGCGGCGGGGCGGAAGTCGAGCGGGAGTCGCCGCCCCGACCGGCGGAATTCGGCCGTTTTGCACGCGGGAACGGCCGGACGGCCGCACGGCGGATTCCTCACACTCCAGCGGATTTCCGGCAGCGAAACGAAGCGAACAGTCGGCGGGATCAACCGGAACAAAGAGGAGCAGTCGGTAGCGGGCGGGAACGAGCGAGAAGGCGGGGGAATCGGGGGGACTTCGACCTTTCGATCACCGCAAGTGGATTCTGCAGGCGGAACGAAAGAAATACCCCTCTTTCGACTCCAAACGCCTCGAATTTCCACCGAAAGCAGAGCGCAGCAAACGTGTGGTTGCGGCCGGCGATCGAAAGCGGCCGGCCGCTCGCTCGAACGCCGTCCACTCGCTCGTGCCCGCCGCCCTCCTCGAGCGAGCGGAAGGCGGGCGGGCGGACGAGACGCCCACCCGCTTTCTCGCCGCGTTTGGCGTTCCGCCGTAGGCCGGCTGGCTGGTGGCTTTCCGCGTTGTTTTGCTCGCCGCTCATCGGATTTCGTCATCGTTTCGCGCCGACTTCTCGTCCAGCGAAGTGAGGCTTGCGTTCCTCATTGTTCTTATGACATTTTCGATCGAATCTGCCGCGAAAATGCGTCAGTTTCTCAGAAACTTGTCCAAATTCACGATTTGCGATTTCACCAAATTTTTTTCGTTTTTTTTAGGCGGAATGGCCGAGAATCCGGCTGAAATTCGTTCGGCGACGATCGAAATCGATCTCGAAGGCTCGATCAACTTCACGCCGGCGGTCGTCCCCTCTGTGGAGACCTTCGAGGACGTGGCCGCTGCTCTCGACAATGCCGAAATGTGACCAAGATCAAGATCGAGTGGCGAGTTCATCCCACTCGCGTCAACTTCCGCCTGATGCTTCAGTGGATGCGAGTCGCCGCGAAGCTGCACGGTAAGCTCCCATTTACCCCTTCTTTCTACTCATTTCGTTCTTCTTTCAGCCCTGCCTTCGCTCAACTCGATCGAAGTGAAGGCCTACTGACAGTTCTCGCCCGGAATCAACGCTTTGCGACTCGTCTACCCGTTCGTGGGCATGTTCTACGACTCGCTGCCCGACAAGATCACCAAACTGGTGACCAACGAGCTCCGCTCCGCGACGCTGTTTCGAAAGCGGAAGACCGCACTCGAACAAGTCGTCTACGCCGACGAACGACCTGATAACGAGCACGCGTGTAAGTGGATATTCGAAGAGCAAGTCACCACTCTTTCTTGCAGACTTTGCGGACCTCTTTCGTTCGAAAGCGACGACCATCGAACTTGCCTTGAAAGCCCTGTCGAACGTTGGCCTCCGCCAACTGCACAACTGCGGCCGGCTCGCTCGCAACGACCACCTGCAGACGCTTCGTATTTCGAGCCCGATCTTAGCGTACGACGGCATCTCGTGGGCACTCCGCAACTTGCGGGCGCTCAACGCTCACTTCACGCTCGAGTGGAGCGATCTCGCCGGTCTTTCTCTGTCTGTACGTGGGTCCTCTTGTTTACTAATTTCCTCGCTTTTCTTTCGCAGGACCCTTCGGACTTGGAGCAAATGGAGGACTTCAAAATGGAAGCGACAAAAATCGCCGAGGCCATGCGAGAGGCGGGATTCCGTGCGGAGGACGACGTCTTGGTGATCTCTTTCGGTGACCGGGTTTGTTTCTCTTTCGACTGCGCCTTCTTACTCGACTGGTTTAGGAAAAGTGGCAGCACGTGTCTCGCGAGCAACTGATCGAGCGCCTCGGATGGGAGCGCGAAGAACTCACGGCCGAGGATTCGAAGTCGTACACGCACGCGTGCTCCTCCGTCCACAACGGCGTCCGCATCGTGATGAAACTCCGCAAGTGAGCGTTCTCCACCGACATTCATGTACTTCGTTGTTCTCTTCTCTAAGCAGTCTCTAAGCATAAACACATGTCTTCTTCTTCCACGTCTTCCCTTTCCAGTCGACTAGTCGAATCAGTCGACTCGAGCGAGCTGTCACTGCGACTTGAACCGTTGATTGAATAGAGACGTGAACGAGCGAGAGGTACGAGTCGGCGAATTCTGGGCATACTGCCGTCTCGTCTCGTAGCCGCCGACCGCGCCGCCGGCCGGTCGTTCCGCTCCGTTCGACCACACAAATCCGCTCGCTTCTTCCTCGTTCTTCCCCCCGCTGCCGCCCGCCCACCCGCCCGCCCGACTGCGCTCTCGGCCGGTCGCCGCGTGGACGCCGCCGCCGTGTGGTGAGTGGCGAAAGCGGAGCTTGAGGAACATTCTGATCGCCGCCCTCTTCTCCAGCAGACGGGAGTGGGTGAATGAGCAGAGATTGGTCTCGCTTTCAGCAAGCCGGATGATCGTGCGGGCGGCCGTTCGACGGGTGGACGGCCGCCAAGAGATCGCCGCCTTCCGCCCGTGCGCAGTCGGCGAGTTCACAAACTAGCGGCAGTCGCAGCTACGCCTTTCCGCCCGCCCACACGCGACCGCCCGATCGGTGTGAGAGGGTTGATCGCGGTTCAAACGAGAGCGTCCTCGTGGTCAATCGGGTGCTGGACGCGCTCGAACGCAGCCGTCGCTCACTCGCTCTGCCGCTTACTCTTTTTCGCTGAGATGTCCGCTCCACAACCGCTCGAACGGCACCCGCCGATGCTCAACACGAACGCCCGTTTGTGGCTCCTGTTTCACGCGACAAAGACCGCCCGTCCGGACAACACGCTCGACTTTGCTGCTCTCGACTACTTGCCGCAACGAGCTACGCTTCGTCGCCGCACGCTCCGCTTCGTCTTCTGCTCGTCCGGATCTCTGGCGGCGTTCTTCCACTACAAGGGGAAAGGTCGTCCACAGTCGACGGTGGTCGACGTTCGCTCCTTGGGATTGCGGTCGCCACCAACTCGGCGACCTGTGGTGCGCTTAACGAACGATCATTTCTCCGTTGGCTCCACCATTCGCGTGCTGCAAGCGTTTCGTTTGAAGCGCGTGATCGTCGCGTTCATGTTGCTTCCTGAAGCGACTTTCGAGCGGGTCCGCGAGTGGTGCTCGATGCTCTCGATGTTGAACGGTGAGTCCATATCGGCTTTTCGTTATAATTGGAGTTTTTTAGACGTCTACAGTTTGAGAGCGATCGAACTGCGGATCTTTCGGTGCACGCGACCTTCCGTTCTGATCCCCATCGTTCGAGACGTTCTGGGCGACAAAATCGTTGGGATTGTCTTGGACCACCAACGTCTAACGAGCGTGTTGGACGCCCTGCCTTCGTTAACGGAAGACGTTCTCTTTTATGCGAAAATCTCTTCGAGTTATACAACGAACCGGGAACCTTCGCTTTGTTTGTATTCTGACCTTCAATTTTTTAAATGACGGCTGCTTTAGATCTCGCTCCCGTCTTCCGAACACCCGCACGAGTGCTCACGATCGACACCTCGTTGGGGAGCATCGCCGCAAACGGACCGTGAGATTTTTTAGACCGAAAGCTGCGAGATTCACAGCTTTCAGGTGCGAGCGGAACGAGACGACCGATCTCATGGAAGTAATTGTGGGCAAGCAAGAAAATCCAGAAGACCTTCGCGAATTGCCGCCTGCTGTTTTGTGGGACGACAAGACGGCGCGTGACTTTCCGGCGGCGTTCGCAAATCTGAGCTCGTTGAACCAAAAGTTTGTGCTGGACTTGGAAGTAGACGGCTTTTATTTTGAGTACGCAACGGTTTGTTTATTTCGTCCTAAGTTTGATTTATCTTCATTTAGAAGCGTATGGGTGTTTTCGCTTCTCTGAAGATCCTAATTGCTCGCTCGCTTCGTCTCGTCAAGTGGGCCAATGCAGCGGGACTTCGATTGCGCCAATTGCGCATTTTGATCGGATTGCAGCGCTCGAACCATCCGGGCAACACCGACGTTCGTTATTTTCCTTACCGTTCCAGCTAGTTTTAATTTGTATTTTAAAGGAAGTACACGACAGACTCTTGAAACTTTCGCAGCTGCATTTTACCCGAAAGACAAAGTTTGCGCGCCAAATGGACCCAAAAATGGTGGAACATTTTCGTCAACGCTCGATGGACATTCGTTCCTGTTGGAAGGAGCTAGTGAACGGAACAGAGGTTTCTTTTGTGTTTTGGCGTGTGTTGACTTGAGGCTTCGTGCAAAGTAACTTTCTGTCAGAACTCCACTCAATTGTTGCTGTACCAATATACGATTCGACTAAACGCATTGTGTCTTCATCGTTCTGTCTTGTAGCAAGCGGGATGTAGTTGCTCAACGGTGGCGAGATTCCCGCGCGTTGATCAGTTGTGAGCTGTAAAAGTTCATTGCAAAAGATTGATAGGCGGTCGAACCAATGAGCGGCATCTCGTTGACGCGAGTGCCTTCAGACGGCGGATTTGAAGGGCGGCGGTCGCGGCGGAGGGTTAACGGCGACCAGGCGGTCGTAGGGAAGTCGCCGACTGCAGCCATTGAATATTCGAACGTTTCGAGACCTGATTGTGGGGCAAAACCACGTACGCGCGGCGTCCATTCGACCACCCACTTGCGATTGCCGTGGTGAGCGCGCACTCAGCTGCTGCACCACACGCCCTCCTCATCTTCGTCGAACGAAAAGAGTAGACTTTCACCCTCCAACCGCTCCATTCCCACCACTCTTTGATCATTGAACAATATGCTGTGAAAAGAAGGCCCACTCGCAAGGGCACAAGAAACAAAGCGGCTGCAAGCCTTCAACCACAATCCGCCCATCTGTCGACCATGAGCTCGTCGTTTGTACGGCGCAAGAAAGTCAAACGATTGCTGAAAGGGCTGTTCAATTGGCACGCCTTGATCACAAGTCGATCATTCCATTTACTCAACGTTCGCTGCAAACTTCTTTCGATTTAAAAACGACGTCCTCGGTTCACCTTTGGCTCCTGTCCGATCCTTTTCCGTTCATCCGCATCACTCGTTGCTTTCCGGACCCGAAATAACCGCCGGAAAGTGCGAACGGCTCAATTGACAAGCGGCAGCTCATTAGTGCGCGAATGGGCGGTGGATGTGCGCAATTCGACCGACTTCTCTGATTTCACTCGCCCGATTCGAGTTGGGTGTTGCCGCTCGTTTTAAATAAGACTGTTATCCTCCAGTTATTCGAATTGCACTGCGTCTAACCATCTCTGCAGCAGAAAGACGTCTCTTTCGTTTCGTTTAGTTCCTAAAATTTTCGTACTTGTTCGGAGCGAGCGGAATACGAAACAATTAGCGGCAGGAGATTACCGAAGAAAACGAACGTCGTCGGCATTCCAGTTTCTTCCGTTTCTCAACTCAGTTCGTCTCGATTGAGTCGAGCATGAGTGTCGCTCTTCCGATCGGCCGATACGAAAAGAGTTCTTTCGTCCTGTACGAAGAAACGGTCCTCCCAAACACTTGCTCCCGCCAATTAGCCCCGTCTGACGTTCTGCGTACTACCGGCCGGTAATCACCGGCATTAAAAAGTGATCTCCGCCGTCTAATTGCCGTCTTTCGTTTTGTTTTGATTTGAACGAGCGGTTAGACGAACGAGGGAGTAATTTGAGGTTGGGAAGTGCGCGGCGGGAGCGGCGGCGTCGTGTGTGATGTGATACACCGCCTAATTGGGAGTGGATAGGATGAGCGAAGGACACGAGTCTTTTGTTCTTCTCTTTGAACTAACAGCATTTGGATCCCTACTATCCACTCTCCATCATTCAATCCAAACGGAAGTCATCACACCTCTTTGTTCCATCAACAAGCGACTACACACTTCAATTCGTACACTCATCGCAATCCAATACTCCGCCTATGCGAACGACATCACTTCTTGTGCGGGATTGTTTTCGTGCGTGTGGTCACTCGAAAGAAACAAGCGGAGAAAAATGAGAAATTGGGGGCGAGCACGAAAGCATCGGGTTGTTTGGATTACAAATTTCTCTCGTTCCCACCCACTTGCAGTAGTGAGGAGCGGGTGATGAATCTCGAACGAGAAGATTCTCTTTTTGCACCATCGGATGTAAACACCCGCTCGAATTGCGTTGGTTTCGAACAGCGAAAGAGATCGATCACTGCCGCATTCTTCAGCTTACCTTTCGGTTGTGTTCGGCTGTGGTGTCTGCTCTTTTATTCCCCGCTTCCAAGCGCTGATGTCTTCCGTTTGCAATTCTCCGCTGCCTGCCGGATTCACGTGTAAATTCCGCGAAGCACTTCCGCTATTAATTTTTGCCCACCCAACTAACTGCTTCCTTCCTTTCACTCCGACCGAAGGAAATCCCGCGGTTTTATCCGCTTACGCACTTTTACGCTCGTACGCCGCGAATCTCCGCCCTCTCCTCTCGACCGGCCAGCGAGTACGGTGGCCGTTAGAGGGCAGCCGAGAAGAAGGGGAGGGAGGAAGGAGGGAAGCGAGGAAATGACCCCTTCGTTCTTTCTTTCGCAAGCGAGCAAGCAGCAGACAGGCGGGGCGGACGGGCGGAGCGGGGGTGGAAACCTCAAGAGTCACTCCCTCGCCCGCTTCTCGCCGCTTCTTGTCCGTAATTGATCGAAGGACGGCGGGCGGTCGAATGTCGTGCGAAGCGGTCGGCAGTCATTCGAGGCGGGCGCCCGGGGGAGTTCGCGCACTCGCGCGTCACTTCTCTCGCTGCTCCCTTCGGCACGTCAGTCGCGCGGCCAAATTCGGCCCGATTGCTTTCAGTCGTGCGGAAAAGACGGTAATCAGTCGGTCGTTGATTTCAGACCGCTCGCTTCTCACCACTCGTCCATTCGAAGAAGAAATGCCCGCACACTCCGCCGACAACCGAACGCTCCGATCAATGTCCGTCGCTTCTTTGCTGTGAGTTCCCTCCTCTTCTTCCTTCAAGCCACCTGCTCGTCGTTTAGTTTCCTCTCGCTGCTGATCGCCGCTTGGCTGCCGTTCGGCGCGAGTGCGGCCGTCACTCCGCCGACCAACTACGACGTAAGTGGAGCGTTGTTGATTGAACTGCGAGAATTCCTTTCACACCACTGGGGTCGAGCTCGCTGATTCTTGCTTTTGTTTCGGTCCCGACCTAAATCTCCAGTCGACTCTCCAATACTCAACGATTTCTGTTGCCTCCTTTTACTCCCGAACGATCGATTTCTGGTCACTCGAATTCCCTCACATCTTTCCGCCGACTGTACGATTTGCGGCGACTAATTTCCGCCGATTAGCCGGCGGCCGCTCGCCCAAAACATGCGGCCGTCGTCGTCGTCGTCGGTTCCCAGGGGTCAACCGGCGGCCGCGAGTCGTCACTCCTCACGAACTAATTTGCCTAATCTACGGCCAGGCATCTGCACTCCCTCTCTTTCCTTGAGGAGGTCCCTCTTGCTGCGGGGGTTTTTGTTCGTGGCGGGCGGGATTTGCACCGAAAACATTCCCATTCATCCCGTGGAGCGTTCCGCTCGCTCCCGGCCGGCCGAATTTTGAGTGACGAGCGAACGGCGGCCGAGGACGCCGAAAGTCGCGGATTTCTCGTCACTTTCGCGGAACGGCGAGGGCGAAACAAAAGAAAAAAAGCAAGGCGGAGTGGAGGCGCGAGAATGATTGCCGTGGAACACGAACAAAAGAAATCGGGAATGACGAGTTGACCGAACGGAAACGAGAGGGCGGAGAGGATCAGAGATTACTGCCCTCCTTCTTCTTCTTTCTCTTGCGCTCGCTGATTCAAACGACTGGGAGCCAAAAGATTAACTGCATGCACGACACTCTTCTATCGTTTCGCAATGCGTAAAAGCGGACGAGAATGGTGGGTGGTTCCATTTCCATCCATTCAAATCGAATAGAACGGGCAACAAAATTAGACCAACGAATCTCCAACACACTCCTCTCATCAATCCAATCGATTTCAGTACCAAATCGCCACTCCGCACACCCTCCAGCAACAGCCCTCCGACTTGCTCGACGGCGAGCCGCCGCGCTCCGACTGCCAAGCGGAGTGCGAGGAGGGCGGCGCGGCGGCGTGCCTCCGCTGCCTCCGCTTCATCAACGCCGGAGTGCTGGCCGACCGCCCGGAGGCGGAGGCGACGGCCGACGAGGGCGCGAAGGTCGCAATTCCGATGGCCGAAATGGATCGAATCATCTCGCCGCTCCTCTGGTCCTCCTCGCTGCGGACGGACGGCGGCCGGTGACCTCGAGCGGAGCGCCTGCTGGAGCGCCTGCGACAAGCCGGAACGGTCGGCAGTCGACCGCACAAAAAGGACCTCCGAGTTGCCCTGCAGCGGAGTCTCAACGAGCACGACATCAATTCGCTGCTGCGCAACACGTGGGTCGGGCGATGAGCACTGGCATCACTCAGAAGCTCCTTT
Organism: Aphelenchoides fujianensis; assembly: GCA_024699865.1. NCBI lineage: Eukaryota > Metazoa > Nematoda > Chromadorea > Rhabditida > Aphelenchoididae > Aphelenchoides > Aphelenchoides fujianensis. The sequence goes on along the minus strand of JAMPIO010000015.1, from coordinate 202,235 downwards.
ATTTCTTCCTTCTTCTTGTTTGATCTCACAGACAACCCACTAACATCCGCTTCTTCACGAATGACTCTCGTACATCCACCGAATTCGCCCGCTTGTTGCCTGTAAATCGAGACCATCGCCCGTCTTTGCCGTCATGGACGTTCGCGGAATAAACGTTGCGAGTTGTGTTGATACTCTTGATCAGTGCTTTGCCTCGAAAGAGTTCGTTTGGTCAGGACTGCAGTCCAGGAAGTCGTGAAGCAATTCGGACGGACGGTCTGCACTGATCCTTTTTTCACTCAACTGATTTGTTTACTTCTAACGGTAAGAACAGTCAATTAACACACACGTTCTACTATTCGATTACAACGAGAGACTGTTGCGTCCCTCGCCGCGCGCTCATTTCCCGGCGAGGATCTCGGAGAAAAGCTTGCCCGTGAACGACACATCAGTGGGTCCAATCGACTGGAAGAAGATGTAGAAACTGCAAAGAACGACAAGAAGTGAGTGGAGAGCGGAAAGAGGAGTGTACCGATCGGGCTTCAAACCCAGCTCCTTGACGAGGAATTCGTTCAGCTGCCGGCCGACGGGGCCGCGCCGCTCGTCGCCCAGGCAGCCGATGCCGCCGAGGAAGACGTAGGCGGCCGGCTCCTGGCTGCCGGCGAACGAGACGATTTGGTCCGCTTGAATGATCACTTCGATCACCTCAAATCCCCGCCCATAATTTGTGTTGAGGATCACGTGCTCACGTTCTCCGGTCGTTCGGTCAGCTCGGCCGCCTTCTTCGACGCCTTCTGCACGAATTCGGGCGTGAATTTGCTCTTCGGCAGGTTCGAAACGATGTGCAGCACGGGCATTTCGGGGGAGTTGGCTGAAAGCACACGAATTGAAAGAGGAACACAAGTAAGGAATGGGTTCAAGCTCGCGAAAGGCTCGAATGTCAATCGCTTCTCGTTGTTCCAAGAGCAATTTGATCGCCACTCGTTTCGAATCAAAGTCAAACTCAAAGAAACGAACAGACGAGCGAGCGAGCAGGAGTGTGAACGAGCGAGCAAGTAAAAAGGTGGAAAAGACCCGACTGTTTGCTCCTCGAATTTCCGAACCAAACCGAACCGAACGGAGTGGAACGAACACTTCCGTCCACCTCGCTTTTATGCTCCCCGTTGCTCCACGCTGTTTCCTGCTGATAAGAACTCTGCTCGCCCCAATCGCCTCGAATCGTGGACGAGCGGAACGTTTGCTTGAAAGAGGAATCAATCGAGCGGAAGGGAAAGTGGGCGGCGAAACGGTGGAAAGAATGCTCGTTCTTTTCCACCCAATCGATCGATTGAACGAAAGAACGGGAGCAATCAAACGAGCAAAAAAGCAATGGGAAAGCGGAAAGAACGTTCGGTAATCCCATTTGCTCGAGCAGCCTCACGGACTTTCGACCCTCGAGCATTCAGCCCCGATTCGAACCTTTGGGCATCGAATGCAAAATCGAAGTGGAATGTTTGCATTCAACAACACTCGTGTCTTATCAGTCAAACAAATTCTGTCGTTTCTCGAATGCACGGCCTGTACGCCTCCTTTCGACCAAGCAGAATTCTGCCCGTTCCGAGACGCTGGCAGAACTCCGTTCTTCCATTCTCTCAATTTGAAGCTGTAAAGTTTATTGCTCGAATAGAAATGAAAGTGAACAACCCTGATGCAATGCGGACACTGCAAAGTGCATTCGCTTTGGTTTACGACGAACGAAGAAGGTATGCGGTGAGGTCAAGGGTTGATCACAGCTTGGCCTTCAAACTCCTTCCGCCTTTCACCTCCTTCTGCTTGCTGCAAACAAACGACTCCCGTCTTCTAATCAGCGCAAAAACCCCACCCAGTAGCCGGAAGGTCCACCAACAAGCAGCCGTCGAACGCGACGCTGTCCGCCGTCGTGTGCGGGAACTTCAGCACCAAACGGAACACAAATTTCTGATTAGTAGAAGGAATGAGTGGGAGAACTCACCGCTTCCTGTCCAGCTTCAACTCCGCGGCCACCAAAGCGGTCAATTCGGCGGCGATCGCCCGCCGTTGCCCCAAATCGAAGTCCCGGTCGACGATCGTCGCGTGGACGAAGGCCGCCGGGCGCTCCGAATCGAAGAAGTGGACGCGTTGGTCCGCGTGGACGGCCACTTGGATCGTCTGAACGAAACGGTCGGTTCGAGTGGAACGAAGGAACTCACGGCGCTCGGCTTCCGGAGAATTCGGGCGACCAAAACGGAGGCTTTGCGGAGGAAATCGGCCGGAATGTCGGTCGACTTCACGTTCGTCACGACGGAAATTAGCGGCATCTTCTTTCAAAAGCAATCGATTGGGTTCTTCGTTCTCGATCGGTTACAAAAAGAGCGACCTCCCGTTCGCTTCCTCTGTCTTCCGCTCGCTCGTTTCTTTTCGGACGGGCGAAACCGAAAACGTTCGATTACACAGCGCAGAGAGCGGAGATCAAACTACGGCATTCGTTTCATGCACCCGAGTGTGCGGGCAGGCAACGAGAAAGTGGTTCGGTCGAGCAATTTGTGGGCATGCGAGAGCCACATCAAACGAGCTACGAGATCGAACAAAAGACGAAATGTGAACGGAGCTCCCCGCTCGACGACCTCGAGTCAACCGCCCACGTCTCTTCTGTTCACTCACCACTTCGAAACAAGCGGACCGCTTTTTTTTTCATCTCCACAGGGATGTAGTCGATCGCCGGGATCAGCCCAGACGCGAAGACTAATGAGTTGCTTTGGGATCAGCCCAAGCCGAGGAGGACTCTCAGTTGTCCGTTTATTGAGCAGCGCGACGGTTCAGCCGTCTGCGCGGGGAGAACACAACCAAGGGGCACGAAGCCAACAGATACAACCGACACAACTCGGCCGGCAGAATACAACTGACGAGAGCGGGCGCGCGGCGAACGGCCGCGCGGAGAGGGCGGGGCGGTGAATCAGGAGAATGCGGGCGAATTCGCCGCGAATCGGCGACAGGGAATCGAACGGAGGCATTAGGCAACAAATATTTATTTCCGCACAACACGCAACAATCCTCAAGCAATCAACCGACAATCGAAGCCGTGGGAGCAAGTGGGAAGAGAGCACGACGGAGTTCAAGGTTCGATGATGGCGACCTCGTAACGGTCGGTCGCGCCGTACGGCAAGACGTCCTCCTCGGCGCGGACGACGACGCGGCCGTCCGCCCATTCGGCCGTGAGCAGGCGGCGCGCCACGATCGGCGGAAGATGGCACTCGAAGCGGAGGGATTGGAGGACGGAGGACTCGACCGAGTGGACGCTCTTGCGCGCCTCCACCACCAGCAGCTCGCGCCAGTGCGTGGCCTGAACGTCGTCCGGACCGAAGCCCGTCGGCTCGCACACGAACGTGAAGTCGCGCTCGTTCTTGCGGATCACGAGGCCGCCCGGCGAGATGGCGGCTAAATGGGGCGGTAAAGAACGTAGCGGGTGGAGGGACTCACCCTCCTTCGGGTCCTTCTGCTCGTTCTTCTTCTTGCCGCTCGCCTTCGGCTTGACCGCCTCCACTTTGACCTTCTTCTTCGCCGGCTCCTCCGCCTTCTCTTCGGGCATCTCTTCGTCGTCCGACCGGTCGATCTCGAGCGCTTCCTTGTCTGCAATCCGCACGAATGATCCCGATCGACCGCAATCAAACAAACTAGCTTCCTCGTTGCCCTCCGTTTCGTCGTCCTTCGGCTCGCTGCCTGAAAGAAGCGAGGACGAATCAAACGGCAGGAAGCAGCGTCCACTCACTGGCGGAAGTGCCCGCTTGCGGCGAGCTCGGCGCGTCGGGCGCGTGTTTGGCGGGGCGCTTCTTCAGAACGGACACTTTCTTGCGCGCGACCATCTTCGTGCGGGCCATTCCGTGAGTGATCGCGAGTTCGAGAGCTGCAAGCAGGCGGGGGGAACTGGAAGCAGCGGACGAGAGAAATTGGTCGGAAGAACGAAAGTGAGCGGACGGACGGCCGCGAGTTCGAGAAGAACCGCTATGAAAAACAATGCCCTTCAACTTCAAAACAACGCGCCCGATCGGCTTGCGGGCCACGCGATTGCGCAACGAACTCGCGAAAGGTCAGCCGACCGCGTGCGAAAAGCGAACGAGCGGACGAAACGGGCAGGAGGCGGCCGCAATGATCGCGTCCAATTGGACGGAGGGTACCGCGCGTGTCCTCCGCTCTTCGCCGTCCACGAACGAGCGGGCAAAACGACTTCTTCGATTCGAATTCAAAACAAAAAAGTCGCCGCCGCCCTCACCAGCACGCGCCCGTCCTCCGCACTTCTGCGACCAAACGATGAGCGCCCATTCCGTCGAGCAACAAACGGAGAGGCCGCGCGCGTGTTTCGAGTGCTCGCGGGGCCATTCGAGCCGGCCGACCGCTCGCTTCCTTCCGATCGAAACAAACGATCCCGGTCGGCCGAACGAAAGCGAGAGATTTGGCGGCGATAAACGAGCGTCGTGGAAGCTTTGTTTATTTCGACCAATCGGATCGACGAGACAATCGGGGGATCGAGAGCAAGATCGAGCGGAAAGATTGCCGAATTGGCCGTTGGTTTGTTTATTTCGGCGCCCGGCCGGCCGCCGCCGCCGCCGTCATCTCGGCGATCAAATCGGCGACCAACCGGCGGCCGCGTGCCACCGCCGTCGGCTCGTGGGCGTCGAACGTAAGGAAGATCCTGCAAACAACCATGAAGGAAGGAGGGGGTGGACGAACCGCTCGCCGTCGATCCGCAACTCGGCCTCGAGGAAGCCGACCAGCGCGTGGACCAATCGGCGGATTTCCGCCTCCTCGTACGCGCGCACGTGATGCAGCGAGACGAAAGCCGACGGTTCGAGCGAGCCTCCGAAGGAGATCTTCTGGTCGGCGAGCACGACCACTTGGATCACCTGAACGAACGGAGGCGATCGATCGATTAGAGAGGAGAACGAACCGCTTCGGGGAGTTCGGTGAGCTCCGCCGTCTTCTGCGAGGCGCGCCGAACGAAGTCGTCGTCCACGCGAGCGGCCGGCAGGTTCGTCGCGATGTGGAGGATCGGCATTTCAATGGAAGAAAGAGGAGTGGAATGAGTGGAGTGCTCATTGCTCCGTTCTCCTCCTTAAATACCCGCATTTGACGTGCGCTACGCTCGCCTTCTTCACAAAACTTGTGCCCGACACTCGCTGGACGCGGCGGACTCGGCGGCGAGCACACGGGCGAGCAGACGGCGGCGAGTGTAGTTTGTGTTGCGCAATGGAAAGCAGACGGAAGAGTGAATGAAGGGGGGGAAAAGGCGAGTGTATCGATCGAATCGGGTGTACGAACCGTTCCGACCGTCTTCTTCGAACTTCGTAGTGTCGGATCACTTTTTTGTGTTCAGAACTCAAAACACACTCCAAATCAGGAATCAAACGATGACTGGAGATCAAATTCGAACTTCCGTTGCAACGAGCGCGATCGTAGAATGCACATGCACCTAGTTTCGAATTTGTTCTGCGAGTTCGCCCACTTGCTCGCCTCGCTTCCCTTGGCATGAACAAGAACGACGTTTTCCCGCCCACGTCCTTTCGATAAGTCACTGAAAGTCAAACGAAAGGGTGCGGTCAGCGGTCGGCCCGGCGGGGCAATCGGGCGGACAGCGAGGAGGCGACGGCCGATTTGGCGGGAAAACCCGACGCCTCGCCGTTCGATTCGGCCGCTCGCCCTCATCCAACCGTTTTCACACGAACCAGTCGTTCAGAACTCCCTTGCGAACCCGTTCGTGGCCGGCAATCCAAAGGTTCTTCTCGGTACTCGATTTATTCCCGTTAACAAAGGATAAAAAGAAATGGTGTACGCGAAGAAAAAAGAAACACGCTGGTGCAGAGAAGAAATTCAGTTGGTTCACGTCGAAATTCACGTAGAGATTGTCGTGCGTTCAGTGGAGTGCGTTCTGCAACAAACGCTGGAATGAGAAGCGGAAGAAGTGGGCGAGAACACACCGTTCTAATGAAAGTGGAGGAGTTGCGGGAAGGGCTCCGTGTCCGGGGCGACGCTCTCGCCGAACTCGCGGACGACAAAACGGAGCGCCTCGACGAGCAGCGAGTGGGCGAACGGCGAGTGGCGCGGGCAGGCGCGGAGGATCGCGAAGCAGTCGGCGAGGAGCGGCGAGCGGATGGCGCCGCCGTTCTTCCAGAAGGCGCGCTTCATCGCGAACGACGGGATGCCCGCCGCCGCCCACCAGTTGATGTCCTCGCCGGCTAGGCGCATCGCCACGTAGAAGAGGGCTTCGAAGTTGTCGACCGGCGAGAGGGCCTGCAGAAGACGGAGAGGAATGATGGAAGGGAAGAAAGAGGGAAGAACCAACCGTCTGCAAGAAGGCGGCGCGCGGCGTGTACGAGAGCGTTCCCTTGATGCGGGGGCGGAAGACGGGCGCCGCGAAGTCGACCTCTTCGACGGCCGCCCAGTCGACGCGCTCCATCATGCCGAAGTCCACGAGCTTGACGGCGATCCCGTGGCGATTGTCGCGCGTCAAGCAGAAGTTCTCCGGCTTCAGGTCCAGCGCCGCCCAGCCGAGTGCGTGGATTTCGGCCAGGGCGGAGATCATCTGAAAGCAAACAAGCGAGGGGATCTGAGCGAGAGGGAGGAAGAAGAAACGAACGTCCTCCATCGCCACGACCAGCGAGGCGTCGCTCAGCGCGTGCACGTGCTCGTTCTCGACGAGGCCGCCCAGGTTGGCGCCCAGGCACTCCATGAGGATCGCCGGCTCGCGGCCGTTCAGCAGGCGGAAGCCGAAGATCTCCGGAATGAAGCGGGCGCCGCCTTGCTGCAGGTCGTCCAGGCTGGTGAACTGAACGAAAGAAAGAAGAGTGAATGAAAGGAAGAAGGACGGACTCACCTCCTCGCGGAGCATCGCGACGTCCTCCGCGCGGCGGCGCTCGTTCTCCGCCGCGTCGACCGCGAGGTGCGGGTGGCGGCAGTTGGTGTACGCGCAGATCTTAGCGGCGACCACGCGCCCGTCCCGCGGCGAGACGAGCTTCAGCACTTGGCCTGCAAACCGAAGCGATGAGAACCGCCGACTCCCGACTCGCCCGTGCACTCACCGAACGCTCCCGTGCCGAGGCCCTCCGTGCAGAGGAAGTCCGCGCGCTCGTCCGGCACCGAGTTGTCGAACGGGACGAACTTCGAGAGGACCGAGCGGCCCTCGAAGCCGCCGCCCCGACGGTCGACCACTTCGATCGATTCGGGCAGCGGGAGCACGAGATCGGCGGTCATTTCGGGCGAGCGAGCGAGCGAGCGGACGGGCGGCCTGGAAGCGGGAAGAAATGAGTTGGAGCCGAGAGAAGCGAGTTGGAGCGGAGAGTGCGGGGAAATCGAGGCGAACGGGCGCGAGGAGAAGAGGAACGCGGCGAAAGGCGCCTCGAACCTCCCGCTCGTCTCGCAAAAAGCCGCCCGACCGGCCGCTGCGGCCGCCGAAAGGCGAATGAGAGGCGGGCGCCGGGCGGCCGCGGCCGGTCGACGCGGAGCGGGACGATCGACGGGAAATCGAAGAGAACTCGGCCGCTTTTCCCAAGGTTCACAGCGAAAAGAAGCGAACGGAAGCGGCCGGAAGCGACGGAACGGCGGGAAATTGCGGGAAATCGGCGCCGTTCCCACCGAATTCACGCGAACAAATCCAACCGTTTTGCTTCGTGGCCGAACGGGCGGCAAACAACCGGAAGTCGACCGGAAACAAAAGAAAGAGAATGAAGCCGAGGAGTCGGCTGTTTGCTTGCTCGCATCCCTGCGGCACGTGACCTCGTTGCTTCGATCAATCCACTGGTCACTTGCTCAACAGATCGGAAGCAAACGGAATGGACTGTTGGCTTCCGGCGATCGAGTGGAACAACCGCCTAATTACAAACTCCTTCATTCCGTCGCTTGGTGTGCTTCTAAGTTGTTTTTTTCAAGTCCCCCGCTTCCATCCACCTGCCGCTTGTTTTGATCGAGCGGACGAGAACGAGCGGCCCCGTCGATTCGAATGGCCGTCCGCCCATTCGGGACACGTGTGCGCGGCCCTTTCGTTTGTTCCACGGCCGAGCGCGGCCCCCGATTTTGGAATTGCGAAGTGCGGAGGGCGGGCGGGCGGGTGTTGATGAGAGCGGCGGCGAATTTCTTGCGGATTCGACTCGGAAAGGTCGTTTTGCCCGCCCGCCCGCGTATGGGAGGAGTGCGAAAGGAGGAGAACGCGGGCCGCCGCCATCCGCCCGCCCCTCGGTCGCGATCATTGCGGCCGCCTTTCGTTCGCCGTCCGCTCGTTTGGATGCGCGCCGCCGCCGCCGTTTTCCGCCGACCGGGCCGCCCAGTCGCTCGACTTTCGCAAGCGGGCGGCCGGTCGGTTGGCCGATCGGGCGGCTTCTTTTGGACGCCGAACGGCGTCCGCTTTTCCGTTCGCTTCTTCCGTTCGTTCGCGTTCATCCGTCTGCTGTTTTCGATCGCCCACTCGCCGCCTTCTTCCGCTCGCTTCTTCCATCCATTCCGCGTTCTTCCTCTTGGCCGCTTCTTCCCGTTTGACTCGCTCGCTTGCAGCTCTCGACTAACGATCACGCTCGAGATGGCGCGCGTCATGCAGACGAAAGAAGCTCACCAGAAGCAACAGCGAAAGGGCCGTCGGGAGGAAGCGGGCGCTCGGAAGGCCGCGCGCAAGGAGGCGACGCCGCCGGTCGTCCGCCGCAAGCAGCCGTCGCGCCAGAAGCCGCCGGCCCCGCCGAAGGAAGCGGCGCCTCCGAAGCGCATCCGCCGCAAGCAGGTGGCGATGAAGGTGACGCAGCCGACGATCCGCCGCGCCCCGCAGCGCACCGCCCGCATGACCTGCCGCGGCTGGCTGGCCTACCGCAAGGAGGCCGCCGCCCGTCCGGCCGCTCCGCCCGCCGCCGCTCCGCCCGTCGAGATCAAGCAGGAGGAGGTCGTCGAGGGTGAGTCCTTGCACCTTTCCCCCACTTCATCCTTCTTTTTCTTTCAGACGGTCAACCCAACGGTTCGTTCGTTGGATGCAGGAGATCAATCGATCGCATTTCAGGAGAGCCCGCGGTCGAGCCCTCGCGCAATCAGGAGGCGGACGAGGGCCAGCAGAACGGTGAGCTCTCACTTCCATCCCTCTTCTCTAAACTCCTCCGTTCAGGCGCGATGAACTTCGTCTCGCCGCCGGCCACCGCGACCGTCGAGGACGTCCAAACGTTCAAGGTTTCGCTCGAGCTGGCGGGCTGCCTGCCGACGAACGTCCACGTGGCGCGCTGGGGCCGCCTGCTGATCGTCTCCGTGGCCAAACGCTCCTCCACCGCGCAGTTCATCCACGAGAAATACGAGCGGTTCGAGTGCCGCATCCCGGCGGCCGTCGAGCGGCGCGTCTTCAAGGCCAAGTGGGCGGAAGGCGAGCGGCTGGTGATCGCCGCCCAGCAGGACGAGCTGCTCGCCGAGGCGGACGGCCAGGAGCAGGAGATTCCGATCGAAGTCTGAACTCTCGCATACGTTCTTTCCGCTTTTTTTTCTTCTCCAGACTCTCGATCGTTTGTTCACGTAACAAAAGCTGCTTTTTTAATCGATCTTCTTGTTCGTTGATTGTCGGGCAATTCGTTCATGCATTCAATAAACAAAGTCCTCTCGACTTTCTTCGTTCCTCCTTCGATTGTTTTGATCGGCGGCGCGTCGCCTCGAATGGCCGCCCGCTCGCTTGGGACAGGGCGTGCGGGGTGTGCGGAGGGCGAAGGGATGATCGGCGATCGCTGAGGGCAACGGCTTCTTTGTTTCGCTGGGGAATCGAGAGATGATGCTCTTGGAGCATGAGCGGAGAATGCGGCTCCCGACCGCTTTGGTCGTTTGGACGCGATCCGTCCGTTCGTCCGCCTTCGCGGCGCTTTCGCATCGTCGCTTGCTCTCGATCGGGCCGCTCGTCCTCTCGCACGAGTTTACACCAAGCGACGGCGAGTCGGGCGCGTTGTTTTGGAATCCAAACGCCGTTCTTTTCTTTGGTTCCTTCTTTCTTAAACAAGTCCCGTTCCTTCCGTTCCGTCCCTCCGCTTCTTTGTGTTGATCCCCTGCTTGCAGTCCTCGAATTCAATCACTCGCGAAATGGCCCGTCCGAAACAAGCGGACCGGAAGTCCTCGCAGCCGCCCGTCCGCTCCCGTCCACAACCGGCGGCTCCGGCCAACACAAGCGGCGGCCAAAACGAAGAAGCCGCTCCGCAAGTCGCCTCTCGCCCGTTCGTTCGCCGCGTGCCGCTCAAGACGGACGCCTCGGGCAGTGAGTGGCCGCTTCTGGTTCTTCCTTTTTTCTTTCGTTTCTTTCAGACGTCGTCTGGAACGACGGCGAAGCGGAGGGTTTGTTTGACGAAAAGTGAAGGCGGTCAATCCCGTGGTTTCAGGCTACGTTACACTCTTCTATCAGTTCGACGACGACGAGGAGATGGCCGAGAAGAACCGGGCGAAGCGACGTGAGTTCTTCCTTCCATTCTCTTCTACCGACTCCTCCGTTCAGGTGTCGCCCGCTCGGCTGCTCGCCCGGCCGCTCGCTCTGCCGCTTCCGCGAGTTCCGCACGCAATCGCGACTTCCGCTTCACCCGCGAGCCGCCGTCGACGGGCGCCCGCCTCGCTCGCCGCCCGGGACTCCCGCCCGTGGTCGGCACGACGCGACCCCCGACGGTCGTCGGCAGGCGGCACCCGACGTACACAGACGGCCGGCTTGCGGGCACCTTGCGAGAGGAGCGGCCGAACGGTTCGACTAACCCGTCATTGTGATCGAGACCTAAACCCTCTTCTTTCTTTGTTCTTGCCAAGTGCTTTCTTTAAATCTTGTATAGCAATGCTTTTTTGTCAATTGTTAATTGAAATAAAGTGATTAATTTGAAGTCCACGTCTCATTTTGCCCTTCACAAAAGGAACTTAATTTCTCGAACGACAAACGAGCAGAAGGCCATCACTTTTGAAGCTCCATTGATTCTTATCGATTCGAATCGTTTATTCCATTTAAAAAGCTTGCATAAAAGCCGAACAGACGGCCAAAAGGCAACTATCGCTCACAACTTCCCCCTGGCGTTCCAATCCGCCCGCAGGTCCTTCACCAGCCGATCGCCACGAGCGACGGTGGTCGGCGTCTTTTCTTCGAACACAATGAAGATCCTAAGCGAGGAATTAAGCCGAAGAATAAGGGAATGGACGAACCGTTCGGCCTTCAACCCCAACTCCGCGACGAGGAGGGCGGTGAGCCGCTCGGCCGCCCGACGCGCCCGCTCTTCCGTCCACTTTGTCACGTGGAAGAGCGTCAGGAAAGCGGCGGGTGCGGGAGTGCCGTGGAACGCGAGCCGCTGGTTCGTTTGGACGATCACTTCGATCACCTGCAACCGGGAAGCGATCACTCGTGGTTCAACGAACGAGAGCTCACTTCTTCGATCCGATTCGTCAACTCGGCGGTCAAGCGGGAAAGACGGCGGATGAGCTCGTCGCTCACGCGATCGTCCGCCAGGTTTGTGATCACGTGCAGCGCGGGCATTCCGAACAGAAGACAATGGAGAGGTTTATTGATTGCGTACTGCAAAGAAGAAAAGCAAGAGATGGAACGGAAACATTTAAGTAGTCGAAAGAACCTCGAAACTGTCCGCTAATTGACGACGATGACGACCGAGCCGACGGGCGAGCGGTGATTCGATTAACGTGAGTTAGCGAGTGCGTGAGTGAACGAGCGAGTGAAACGAAAACACAACGAACACAACGAGAACGCATAGGAGGAGCGGAAGGAGGAAGTGATTGAATGAATGAACGAGTGTGAGTGTGGGAAGTGCGAGAGCCTCAAGGAACTTCCACGAATCCATTTGCCCTCCACTACTTCCACTACAAATCGAATTGCAACAACAACAGCAGCCGAAACTACTGTTCTTTGTCGAACAACCCAATCATTTCGCGGAGCGACTCCTCGATCAACACCCGCAGGCGCCGAGAGCTCGTGTTCTCGGCCGAGTGGTAGGAGGTCACGTGCCAAACCATCGCGTGTTGACCGACAAAGCGGTACGCAACGCCGTAGCCGTCCTCCGTCACGGCGCCGAAGCTGCCGCCCAGCCAGCACTGCTCGGGGGTGGCGGGCGTTTCGTCCAGCAGGTCCGTGACGTAGCCGATCTAAGGGAATCTTTTGATTCAATTCGATCGATAGAGAGGACGCACCTGAGTGGTCGAAAGAACCCACCGCTGCTGAATGTAGTGCTCGAGAAAGGCGCTCTCCACGCCCGCCCGCTTGGACATCACGTACAGAACGAACAGATGGCGGTCGATCCCCTCGCCGGTCATCGCGAGCCGCGTGCGATGTTGGTGGGACGAGCAGGCGGCCTGCAGCAGCCGAATGGAACGCTGCCGATCGCGCGGTTCGCTCCGCATCGCCCGCACGAAGGCGCACGAGTCGCGCGAAACGGAGCGCATCGTTTCGGTGCGCGAGTGGTCGAAGAAGCGCGTTGACGCCGCTTCGTACGTCAGCGTGAACTTCCCCTGGTCCTGCAAGCAACCGAGTGTGAGAAGAAGGAGTGAATGGGGACCTTGAAGTACGCCAACTGAATCGCCATTTGAAAGAACGCGTCCGGACCGCAGCTGGCCGTTTTGATTCGACCTTTGCCCACTCGTCGAACACCTGCAAACAGGAAGTTGGGGACAGAAATGCGGGAAAGTTCGTCGAATTGCAAGAGAGAGAGAAAGGATGAAACAAAGGAGAAATGAGGGCGCAAGGTGCCACCCAATGAGTACGAGACAAAAACTTCTGATTACCGGCTCCAAATCACCCGCTCTAATTCAACCGCTCACCATCGAAGCCATGTCGACGTTCGCGATCAATTGGCTGGCTTCCGTGTAGCAACGGTCGATTTCCGCCGGCATCTGCAATCCATTCAATCATTTGCAGTCAAAACAATGGAAGAACAGACGCCGTCGACCACTTCGATCGCCATCCGCTCGGCCGGCGGCAAGTCGGGCGGGAGCTCGAAGTTCTCGAGCCTTTCCACGTCCACCACGTCTTTCGGGAAGCTGCAAGCGAACGAAAAGGAATCAGTTGAAAACAAGTGGTTAATAAGTGGAAATGAATGAAGAATGATTCGAGGACGGCATCGGCAGTTGAATCCGAAGCCTGCTCACGCGTGGCTTCAAAGTTCCCTTCTAGGCGCGGTCCGTTTCAATGCAAACACAATCGACACCCTGCCACGAGTAAACGAGGACGAACCCGATGAACAGGTCGGCGAAGAACTTGTTTTCCGTGATGTGGAAATACTCGGGACCGTCGGCCACCGAGTGCTCCGAGCAGGCGCCCGCCCGCCCGTTCTTCCCGATGATGAAGTTGATCGGTTTGTCCGTCCAGCTGCAACAAGCAACCTTTTTCTTTCGATCCAATGGAGTGCCCACCGATTGGAGCCGTTGCCGGTCAGCATGTTGCCGATGAAGTTCGAGAGTTGATCGTTGTTGCCCTGCAAGTGGGGGATGTGAGCGTAGGGTTTCTTTGAAATAAAGGATGGTTGTTGTGAGTGAGAGAGCGAGAAACTGCTGCACGATACGAAGCGAGGGAGATCTGCAGACGCAAGAAGTGCACTCTTTCCACCCACTCATGACCAGCGAGAATCCCCCCAGCTTCCACCCATGTCTCTCGTTCAAGAAGCAAACCAAAAGTAACTAGCGGACGATCAAGCCTCGTTCTACTGCTTAAATCAACCAAATACAGTTGATAACCCACCGCCTCGTAGCCGTAGTCCTCAGCCTCGTCCAGAATCAAGAAGATCATCGCGGTCTCCATCGTCCGGAGGAAGTGGCGATTCGTTTCGTTTGCCAAGAAGAAGCGCTCTCGATTGGCCGCCCAGCCGTCGCGGCGGTCTTGCGTCAACGCGCACAACCGCCGCTCCGCTTCGGTCGGCCGCTCGTTTCGCTTCAGGATTTCCGTGAGAATCCTGCAAGCAACAGAAGTGAGAAGGAGGTAATTGCGTGTGTTACGCGTCTAACTCCTCCACGGAACGCAGACGATTCGTGCGCGGATCGAAGAGGTCGACCTTGAAGAAGCAGCCGCCGGCCAAACACACGAAATGGCGCGTGCGTTCGCCCACCGACTCCCAGTGGTCCCGCTCGCGGCCCGGCACTCGCGAAGTAGCGTAAAGCCGGTTGTAGTGGCCGGAGAAAAGCAGGCCGTCGGCCAACGGCCGTTGGCTGCGGTCCGCGAAGCTCAGCATGTTCAGCGCCGTCCCGTAGACCATTTGGGCGCCTCTCCTACGAAATCTTCTTCCGATTGACCGCCCGCTTGTACGAACCTCGGCTGACTGCACGGCGGCGTCCCCAGGCAATCCACGCAGCAGATGGACGAGTGGACGATCAGCGGCTGCCGGCGGTACAAGTAGCCGAGCTCCCAGATGGGCGTCACGTAGTTCCGCACCGTCCACGAGTAGAGCCACGTCCGCCACTGCAGTTTGGGGCCTTCGGAGCGGAGGAACTCGTCGGCCATAGCTTTCAGTGCGGTGAACTCTTCCTAAAAATGTGGGTAAGAGGTGAGTTTGCAGTTCTAGAATTGGAAAGGATTGAAAGGAAGCGAGAGGCCGCTGGCAAGGGCGCTGTTTCCCGGCAAGTACAATAATCAACCCTTGAGTCATCGGTTCTCAATTAATCGGCCCTTTCTAGTCAAAGACCGACGCCTCGCCAACCCTTACGTACCTCAGACATCAATGGCTCCATGGACTCCAGGTAGCGCTCGATCGTCTTGCGGAGTGCGGGAACGGGCAGTGCGGGGAGCAGCGCATCGCAACTCCGCAGTCGTGGGGGCGCGAATCGCTTTAGGAGGACGAACGTGAGCCCCCACAAGCGAGTGGCCGCCGACGGGCGTTTCGGGTCCTCGAAGAGGAACCGCTTGTAACGAAAGTAGAAGAAGCGGAGGAACAGCCGGAGGACGACCACCGGCACGGCCGCACAGCCGACGCCCAGCAGAAGCGAGTTCGCCGTGGAGTTCGCCGATTTCGCGCGCAGAACATCGGGAATCCAAGCGGGATTTCGGAGGAAGACGGCCGCCGACGCGGCGCTCAACGAGCCGAAAACCCACGGCTTCACCGGCCACAGCCGGTCAAACACAAAGTTCTAGACAACAGCGATCAATTGTTTGTTGAAAGAACAGAGGGAACGAACGTAAACGTCGATGGAAATCCGCTCCCAAAAAGAGGGGTAGTGGTAGACGAGGCTGAACGGAAGTTTCCGCCGCTTTCGCTCCAATTCGGCCGGCGAGAGGGGCATCCTTCGAAGCGTTTCAGTGAGCGACTCGCTTAGTCGTCAACGATAAACCTTTGAACTGCAAACGACTCGAATCATTGAATGAATAAGAAATAATTAAAAGAAACAAACAAAGCGGTCGAAAAGGCAACATTCAACTCGACGAAACGCGCGCTTCTTCCGCTCGCTCTTTCACGTGCCTTGAAGCCAGCCAGCCAGCAAACACAAAGCGCCCCGAAAAGCAATAAAATCTGCGTGACGAGCGGAACGAGCGGGAACTCGGGGGTCGGCGATCCCGCCCGCCCGCTCGAATGTTTCTTTCCGCTCTCGCTTCTCGGCTTATCACACTCTTTTGTGGGAGAAATGGCAACAAAATGGATGAGTAGACTCCATTAACCGTCTTTACGATCAATTACCGCCCGGCTTTTTATTGCGCCGCTCATCAAACGGCCGCCTTCTCGAATAACTCGAACTCCAGACCAACAACAAATGGCGGTGATGTAATCAAGAGTTTCACTGTTTTTTGGGACAAGTGGGTGAGCATGATGGATAGGTCGTTGAATGGGTATTCGAATAGTCTATAGAACATGGCGACCAGTTCATGCTCGTGGATGTGACAAGAAAACATTTTTTATTATTCTTTTTGAACGCGCGTCCAACTACCATCTACGTACAATCTGTTCTGAGTATCCAGCGGGTGTTCAACGGCTTCCTGTGCTCCACTCTTGTTCGTTGGTTGTTTTATGGAGAGAATAAGAAACAGCAAGCAACCGCTCGTGTTCCTTTCCCAGTAAGCAGTCTTTTGAGCAATGGACGGACACGAGTGGCTTCGAGACGAGTTCATTCGTTCGCAGGACAAGAGGCGGGAATGAGTGGTCGTTCAGGACTGCTGGCCGCTGCCGCTGCTTCCGCCGGCCGGCCGCACGCGGAGCTCGTGCGGGAGACGCTGCGGACGGCCGTTGATGTTCACCTCCACTTCGAACGAGACGCGTCCGTCGGGGCCGTTGCGGACGCCTGAATGCGGAGGATGAGAGTGGAAGGAGATTGAGGGGCACTCACCGTCGTTGGCGCCGGTCGAGCGGGAGCGGCGGTGGTCGTCGATGCGTCCGTCGGTGCGCTTCGTGCGGCCCGACTGGCCAGAGGCGCCGCCACGAGACGAGCGGGAGCTCGCCGCCGGCAGCGAGCATAACACGATGAGGCCGGGTGCGCCGAGCAGACCGGGCTTCCGCTTCCCTTTCATGGTCCGCGCCATCGGGATCAGTCGAGAGAGGGGCGAGGGAAGAGAGGCGGCCGATCACTTCGGTCGGCTTTTATACTCCCCACCGAACAGCAGAATTTGCATGAGGACTTCTTCTGCGAACCGCTGCGTCATCGCGTGATTGTCTGTTATTATTCCTTCGAAGCTGTCTTCTCCCGGTTATCAAGTGTCCAGGATTCTCGCAAATGTACGTCCCGTTTGCTCGGTTAGTTCGTTCACTAAACGCCACGCAATGATCGAACACTCGGTCTCCTTGCCGACTTGGGGCGCCACCTCGTCCTGTACGTAAATAAACCAATCTGCTTCGTGAAAGAATGCTTCCGCAAGCGAGCGAAACAGAGGTGCAAACGAAGAGCATGAAGCGACCTTTGTTTTGTTGCCGCTGCAAACCAGCGACCATTGAAATGAACTGCAGCGACTCCCGATCCCACCGAGCGTCTGTTTACGACGAGAAATGACTCGAAAGAAGACAGCGGAGGAAGGAATGCGGATTGTAGCCGCCTACAAACGTGAAGTGAAGCCGTCCGCCTTCTCATCCACTCATTGGATCCTTCGAATTCCACCCCTTCTTCTCTTTATTGACCCCGAAATCTCGTAATCAATAGAGGATGACGTTGTCTGACTGGATTCTCTTCCAATACATCTACCTAACCGGCTCCTACTTGCTCGGCTTCTGCCTGCAAACCCATTTGTTCCTGCGAATTCAAAGCTCGCCGCTCCGCAAACAGCTTTCGTTCACGCTGCTCTTCAACATCCTCTGCTGGATCGCCACTTGCGGGTCGGGAGTGGCGACCACCGTCTACATGCTGGCCGTGAGTTCAGCCGAAGGTTCGTTCGGCATTCGTTCGAGCACTCATCCGATTGCTCGCAGAACACTCGGGCCCGTGGATGTTCTGGCTGGCGATCGTGTTCCTTGCGTTCGCCTCAATGCTCTCAGTTTCGGTCACGTGTTTGCTGCTCAACCGAACGCTCGTCCTCGCGCGTCCCGTTCAGCACCAGCGCGAGAGGCGGCGATTCGCGGCGTTCACGCTCGTGGCGACCGGCGGCATGGGGCTCGTCGTTCTGGCCGGGATGCCCGCCCTCTACCTCCCGATCCCTCAGTCGACAGGCAAGCGATCGTTTCTTTCTTTTTCCTTGCTGCGAACGAGTCCTGTTTGGGTTGCTGGGCTGCGTGGTGCCGGTTGGTCGGGAATTAAGGGAGAAATTCGAGTCAACACAGCCTTTATTGCTCCAACTTCTCTCGAACACTCCGACTGCCAGAGGCGAACGGGCGGCTTTGACCCGTTCGCGTGGCGGGTAGGCCGCCCGCTTGTTCTTGAGCAGTCGGTCGCATTCTTGCTCACAACATTCTCCCATTTGCAGCCTGCAACTCGATCCGCTGCTTGGCCGTCGGAAACAGCGGCCTCTTTGCCGTCGTGCCGAAAATGGTGCCCGGCTTGCTGAACGTCGTGCTCGCCGCCATCTTCTACGCGAAACTCCGAAAGCACGGCGACCAGGCGGCGGGACAACGACGAGACTTTCGGCAGGTGAGTTCCGCCCGCTTCTTCTCGCTCTCATCGATTTGATTCGGGCGAACGTCGTGGCGATCACGGCCGTCGCGGCGGAGTTCTTCCTCAACTTTCTGCCCGTTTTCTTGTGGTTTGTCTTCCAGTGGCTGTTGATCGCGCAGCAGTGGGGTCCGTGGCTGAATTTGGCGTTCGGTACGGACGCCGTCCTGACTGCCGCCATCTACCGCGCCGTCCTCACGCCCCGCTGGTCGCCGGCGGACGTTTCGGCGGCGGAGACCGCGACCGCCACGAACTCGCAGCCGCGACTTGCTTTCTCGTCTTCTTGTTGCTCATAAAGAACGGGGAATGATTGGATAGACCGTAAACCTGTTGCATTCGACCGTTTGCGATTGGAAATGGAGGAAAAGAGCGGCAGATGTCGTGATTTCGATTCTAAAACAAAGTTGCGGTTTGAAGGAGGGTTGTGCGAAGCGAACTCCCTCTAACTTCGCTGCAAACAGTCCACATCCTCTTCGGTTCGGTCCACAACTTTGGACAAAACACCCCACAAGCAGGCGCGAGCCGCAGCAACAAGCCGAACAGCGGAACACTTGACGCAAACAAGCCACACGCGACACGCAAAGCCGAGCGAACGGGGTGGTCGCTTGATTTCAGCCAATTTCCCCCTCCATTCGATCAACACCTCCCGTCCACTTCTTCTTCGATCTCCTCCGTCGTTCCAATCGAGAGAAATGAGCGAATACGAGCGACTGGCCGAGAAACTCCAGCATCCGGACAATCCGATCGTCTTCCTGCAGATGGCCGCCGGTTTGTCCCCCGCTTTCCTTCGAATTCCACCCGATTCCCTCCGTTTAGGCGGCGCCCCCATCGGGCGGATCGTGATCGAGCTGTTCGCCGACGTGACGCCGCGGACGGCGGAGAACTTCCGGCAGTTCTGCACCGGCGAGATGAAGAAGGATGGCGTCCCCATCGGCTACAAGAACGCCCAATTTCATCGGATAATCAAAGTACGTTTTTTCCATCCACTGCTTCCTTTAATCGGGTCATTTGCCGGACTTCATGATTCAGGGAGGCGATTTCGTGAACGTGAGTTGCGAGCAATTGGATCGTTTGGGTCATCTGATGGGATTTTTTTGATTTTCCGCTGCTGATTTCATTTTCGCATTTGTTTGCCCGTTTTGGGCTGGAGGAAAACAGGATTTAATGCTAGAGAAGGAGTAGGACCAGGAGAAGCTGCTAAACCTGCACTTGGATTCCATTTTTTGCAGAAATTTGCCCAGAATTCCAACTTGCAGCTGAAAGCTCCTCTTTGCCGAAATTTCCGAAATAATCCTTTCTTCACTCCTCCCACTCGTGCTTTACTTCAACTTCTCTTTCAGGCCGACGGAACGGGCATGACGAGCATCTACGGGCCGAAGTTCGCCGGTGAGTCCCTCGCTTTCATTCGTCCACCCACTCGCCGATTTCAGACGAGAATTTCCAGCTGAAGCACATCGACGCGGGGATCCTTTCGATGGTGAGTTCCCCCTCCTTCTTTCGGTCATTTCTTTCGTTCGTTTGCAGGCGAACGCCGGCCCCGACACGAACGGCTGCCAGTTCTTCGTGACGTGCGCCAAGTGCGAGTTCCTGGACGGGAAGCACGTGGTTTTTGGTTCGTTCTTTCCTTGCGTCCTCCAATTTCTTTTGTATCGTTCAGGCCGCGTGCTCGACGGCCTCCTCACGGTGCGGAAGATCGAGAACGTGCCCACCGGCCAGAACGGCAAGCCGAAGATGCCGATCGTCATCGAGCAGTGCGGCGAGTTGTGATCTCCTCCGATCGTTGGGTTCTTTTGACTGCCGACTGTTGAATGTTCCTCGGAGTGATGGCTGTTGACTGATCTTCACGTTCGTCCGTTCGTCCGCTTGTTTTTAATTTATTCTGTTGCTCCTTCGTATCACTTCGACTTCAGCGAATAAACTCGTTTCTTCACGCCGCTCCTTTGATCGAAATCCACGAGTTTCTCGTCTCATTACCGCTAAGATTCAAGTGAATTCTTCCGCATCTATCGTCCTTCAGGAATGTCCGCAAGCTCTTCGGCCACCGCCTTCAAGATCGTTCTGCTGGGCGAGGGGGCCGTCGGCAAGTCGTCGCTGCTGATGCGCTACGTGGAGGACAAATTCGTGGAAAATCGCGAGTCCACCATTCAGGCGGGTCCTCCCGCTTGTTCCCTCATAACCGAGTGGATTTCAGGCGGCATTCGCGGCCAAAAAGCTCCATGTGGACGGGCACGAGATCGAGCTGAGCATTTGGTTCGTTCCCGCCTTGATTTCCGTTGATTTTGCTCGAATTCCAGGGACACGGCCGGCCAGGAGAAGTTTCACTCGTTGGGGCCGATTTATTAGTGAGTTTTTACGGGATTTCGATTGGCTTCTCTTGTTTTATGCTTGCATTTGCTTGAATCCTCTTATATTCACTCGAATTCTCTTCCAATCGATCAAATTCCCTCGAATTCTCTCACTTTCCTTCCGCATCCACTCACATCCCTCGATTTCAGCCGTGGCTCGAACGGGGCGCTGTTGATCTACGACCTGACGGACGCCCATTCGTTCCAACGGGTCCGCAATTGGGTCACCGAGCTGAAGCGAATGCTCGGCGACTCCTGCTCGCTCTTCATCGTCGCCAACAAGCTCGATTTGGAGCGGAAACGGAACGTCCCGCGGGACGAAGCCGAGAGGTTCGTTCTTTCCGTTGAGTTGATCGAATGGAGAGGATTTCAGTTACGCCCGCTCCGTCGATGCCGCCTTCGCCGAGTGCTCCGCAAAGGAGAACGTTGGGGTCACGAAAGTGTTCGAGGACCTGACCAGAAGTGAGTTCTCGGTTGTTTGATGGGCAGCAGTGAAGATCGTTGGAAAATGCGTGACTGGAGCGCTGCGAGTACAGTGGATGAAAGATGACGAGTCTTGAGTTCGACTCTTTGGCAACATCCTGTCGAGCTCCGCATTTCTCGGGCTCGTTCCAACCTCCGTTTCCCCACGCCTCACTTCAACCTCCCACCCACGATCTCTTTGTTCCGAGCGTTCACCCGTCTGCTTTCAGTCATGCTGAAGAACCACGCCGCCCAGCTGGACGCGCGACTCCAACGCCAGCCGTCGCTCCGCCGCCAGGGCTCCCGGCGGCAGCTGCGGATCGCCGACGAGGAGGAGCGGCCGCCGAGCAGCGGGCGAAAGTGTTGTTGAGTCCACCGACCACTTCTCCCGCTTCCTTCGACCTCGTCCTTCTCTCCCACCGGTCCGCAATCTCGTCCCGCCGGGGACGACCACACGTGCACTTCCGCTGGCGGGCATTCCCCCATCATCCTCCTTCCTTCTACGTCATCCCTCCTCCGTCTACGTTTTCCCTCCTTCTATTCACTTCGATTTACGTGTATTCGTAGTGCTTTTCGATTCGCGCAACCCGGAAACGAGTCTCCTGAACGCTTCGTAGTGCCTGCAGTCCTCTTCTTCTTGTTTCATCACCCTTCGTGTACCATTCGGTCCGATTGAATAAATTTCTTCTCAATTCCACAAGTCCACCAGGAACAAGAGACAGCGGGCAAGAGGAGGCAATCGTCTTTATTCGAATCAAACAGCCAATGGATGAAAGAAATGGGAGAAGTGTGCAGCCAACAAGCGGGATCAGGCGGCCGGCTGGAGCGTCGCCTTGATTTCCGCGACGAACGCGTTGTTGCCGTCCATCTCGTCGTCCCAATTCGATTGCCACAGCTGAACGAGCGGAATGGATCCAACGAAAGGCGAGAGGAAGAAACGAACGTCCGCCTGCGAGTCGCCGTTCCGCCGCCGTCGCTGCTGGAAGGCGGGATCGGCGCGCGGGAACTCCTCGAACTCGTCGTCGTCCACGATCAGCGGCCGCTCGCCGTTCTCGCTCGGCGAGTACGAGGAACGCGAATAGGCGTCGGACATCGCGAGGCGACACGAGCAGCGGCCTGAATTCGACGAAATTCAACGGAAATCAATCGACGAAGCAAAAGTACGAGGTTCCTCGGTTCCCGACCGTCTTCTAATCGTTCCACTCCCTCATTCCGACAATAAATAACGTTGTTTATCGGCGACAGCACGAAGAAGGAAAAGAAGGTGAAACAAATCAACAGTTGGCTTTCGAGGGGCTCCGCAGACGGCCGCGCGGAAGGGCGGAAGTCGAACGGGAGGAAGGAAGGGAGGAAAAGGGGATGGTTGGCGGTCGATTGAAACAAACGAACGGAACGAAGAAACGAGGAGGAAGGACTGGAAGAAGAGTGTGGAAGAAGAGGGAAAGAAGACCACTTGGAACCCAGTCGATCGTTCGAATCGATCCGTGAAGGCAACATCGAAAGGAAGGTGGAAGAACGAAGGGAAGGCTTGGAACTGACAACGGAAGAGTGCAAAGAAAAGTACCTACTTAACGAGGGGAACAAGAAACAACGGAACGGAAGAAAAGACGGGCGAAATTAAGTGCGGGTCGAGCGAAGGCGATTAGACGGTGGTTGGTGGGAGGACGGGTGGAAGGCTGCTGGATCGAAGGCAAACGAGGGACGAAGAGGACTCATAGAAGAACTGGAAGAACGAATGGAAGGGTCGATAATTTAACTTCGTCCATCGCTCGGGCGCCCTTCAGTGCTGCGGTTGGGTTTGGGTGGAGGGCGGCGGGGGTCCCTGGCCGCCCGGCTGTTGGCCCCAGTACTGGCCCCACTGTTGCTGGACGGCCTGAAGGACGAACAGGTAATGAGAGGAGATAATCAGGGCAAGGGAACGTACCGGATTCTGGTAGTAGTGCTGGTAGTACTGCCAGAACTGCTGCTGTTGCTGCGGGTTGGCGCCGCCCGGGAAGCCGGCCGGGTAGCCGCCCGCCCCGCCGAACATCTGCTGCGCGTTCGCGTCCGTGGCCGCCGACGACGAGCGGTTCTGGAAGCCGCCGGAGGATGAGGAGAACGAACCGAAGGGAGGAGAACTCACGTCCGACTTGCCCCACGAGCAGCGAATGGCCTGATTCATGAGCTCGGCGCCGTTCATTTCGAAGATGGCGCGCGCGGCGTTCTCCTTGGAGTCGAAGCGGACGAACGAGTAGCCCTGGACCTTGAAGTGGCGAATGTCCTGCACGTGACCGAAGCGCGTGAAGATGGCGCGCACGTCCTCGTCGGTCGCATTCGAGGCGACGTTGCCGACGTAGACGCAGGTGTTGTCCGGCGACGTTTGGGCCATGATCTCCTCCAGCGATTGGCGCCCGTGATGCCGCTCGCCGTAGCCGCCGCCGCCGCTGCTCGTCGAGCCGCGATGATCGCCGCCGTCGCCGCCCGCGGGCTTGCGCGTGGCCCAGTTGGTGCGGATGGTGCGCCGGCCGAGCCACTGGCCGTTCATCTGGTCGATGGCGCGCTCGGCCTCCTCTCGCTTCGGGTACGAAATGAACCCGTAGCCTTTGGACTTCTGGGTGGCCGGGTCGCGGATCACCTTCGCCTCGCTGCAATCGGCGAAAGAAATCGAATGGAAGAGCGGAAAGGGGACTTACGAGACCTCGCCGAACGGCACGAACGCCTCCTTCAGCGTCTTGTTGTCCACTTCGGGCGACAGGTCGCCCACGAACACGTGGAAGTGGCCTGCAATCGAACAAAGGAGAGAATGAAGAGGAAGAAAGAGAAGAGGGAACTCACGGCTCGTGTCCACCTTCTGCTGACTGCCCGGTTGCGTGGCCCAGTTGACCTTCATCTCCTTGTCCAGCAGCATGCGTTTGTTCATCGCCTGCAGCGCTTGGGAGGCGCTCATGTGGTCGGCGAACTCGACGAACGCGTACGGATCGCTGCCGGTCTGCAATCGACGAGGATTAATCGAAGATCTCCTGCAGGACGAAAGGAAGAAGACGGCCGATCCCCGAGGGAGGAACGAGTGGAAGGGAGGGAGCGAAACGTGCGCGTGATTTCCGACCGTCGGCACTGCCGAGAACCCCCCGTGTTTTGGGCGAAGTGGACGGCGGCGGGAGCCCCCCGAAAGAAGTGAACGAACGAAACGGAAGTTAATCAAAAGAAGAAAATACTTAGGCATCGCTCTTCTCCACCACTCGATTACTACAGCGGCAGAGCAGCGGCAGAGGTTAGAAGAAGGCGAGTGGATGGATGGAGAAGAAGGCGGGCGGTCCGGCGCACTCCCGTGCGGATCGGCGGTCCACGTGGCGCCGGTGGGTCTTCTTGAAAGAACGACAACAATCTTCTTCCGATTAGACACGAGTGCTCGAACGAACAAAAAAGAAGAAAGAAAATCGTCTGCCCCTCACCAAAGCTCGACGTTTCGGGCTGCAAGTGGGACGGGGAGGTGGACAACCGAAAGCGGAGCGGGTTTTGCGGAGGAGGAACGACCCAACGGAGGAGAAGGCGAGAGAAACGACCGGCGGACTTACATCGAAGATCACTTTCGTCTTCACAATGCGCCCGATCTGCCCGAACAGCGTGTTGATGAACTCCTCGGTGATGCTCGCGTCCAGATTGCCCACGTACCTGCAATCCAATCGATCGAGTGAGAGGAGGAATGGTGGGGGGAACTCACAGAATGCGGGGCTGCGTGTCGTCGGCGCCGAACTGGAAGCCGGCGTTCTGGGCGGCGGCGAAGTGGTAGCGCGCGTTGTAGGCGCCCGAGTTCTCGAAGTCGCCCGCCTGCGCGCCCGCCATGCCGCCCAACGCGGGCGCTCCGTAGCCGCCGAAACCGCCGGGAAAGTTGTACCCCTGATACTGCAGCGAGAGCGGAGGATTATTGGGTTTGATTTGATCGTTTGGGATGGATGAGTGAGTCAAAATAAATCGAGGGAATTTCGGTAATATTTTGAGCGAATTCTCAAGGAATCCTCGAGTAAACTCACCGCCATTCTGAACAACCGGCCGATGGGATGAGCACCAACGAAGAGGGGCGGAAAGCGACGAAGCGGATGAGCTGCAAGCAGAAGAATGTTGAGTGAATTCGCGAAGTCGGTGGGTCGCGAGGAAAATTCGAGAAGGCGAATGGGATCACGGCAAATTGCACTATTCTTCGCTTGGGAGCGGCTTCCTGCCAGTTCGCAACAGAACCCCGCATTCGGGTCGTGTTCGCAGAGAATTCCGACCGAAAACAAGTCGACGGAGTGTCGTCATCGCTTGCGAAACGAAACTGTCGAGATTTCTGCGCAATTTCGATGAATTTTAGGGCAAAGACTGGTAAAATCGACCAGAAATTCGAGCAAAAATTACGGCGAGCCGTGGGAAACGAATCCCACCAAATTTCGATCGAACGGCACGAATTCGTGGGCTGCGCGTCCACCCACCCACTTGCCGGCCGGCCGGCCGGTCGGTCGGCGGAACGGACGAGAGCGAGCGGACGGCGAGCGGCGCCAACCGACGGGAGGCGGCGGCGAGTCGCCCGCCGTCTGCCGTCCGCTTGGCGCCAATTCGAACGCGAATTTTCGGCGTTGTCCGCTTTCTGCTCGCTTCCTTGCGGATGTTCGACGTTCGGGGATCTCCACACCGATTAATCGGAGTTGGATCGCAAGTACACGACGATTACAACAACCTGCTGCAAGCTGTCCATGAATTGCCCCGAAAGGATTGATTTCTGCTCTTGTTTCACGAGTTGTTTGCATTTTCTTCGATTTCCAGGTTTCTTCTGCTTTCCGCCTGCCGTTACATGCGGCAATGGCTGATCGTCACAGAGGCGATCCCAAGAGGGAAGGCCGACGCTTCCGGGCGGACATCGGCGGTTGACGTCACCGTCTTTTGGTGCGATTCGACAGGAAGATCGCCGTTGTTATGATTCTTTCGACTGCAAGGCGGACGAATGCGCGCCGATCGAGTTGATTCAGTGGCATTTGTGTTTGGGGCCTTTCTTTCATTTGTTATGTTAAATTCCAGCCGTTTAGTTTGCAGTCGATAACGTTCACAACCAAAGCAACCTGTCGAAAGAAACACAAGCAGAACGGACCAAGACATTCGTGAGAATTTCTTCCCACACACCGCCTTCCACTTGGTCCGTCGATCCACTCGATCGGCAGCAAGGAAAACAAGCCGCGGAATCGATCGGATGCTCGCGGACTCTCGAGCGGCTTCCGATCGGTGCGCGTCGAGTGAAATGCAAACCCTTCCGCCCGGCCGCCCGACCGCCGAACACTCGCGGAATCCCCCGAACGAACGACCGGGCGGGCGGACGGGATGATTCTTGAGTGTCCGCCGACGACCGACGACGACGACGACGATCTTCAAGCAGTTCGGAGGGGCGGGCGGGCGGGCGGCTGCTGTTTGTATTTTGGGAACAACCGGCTGGCCGGCCGGCCGGACGCGCGCGCGTCTTCAAGAGGACCAGTCGGACGGGCGGGCGATCGCTCGATTGGTGCGGGAAGAAATCGAAGGAAGGAAGGAAGGAGTGCGGGAAGGCGGAGAAGAGTGGTGGCTGGAGGGTTCTCCTCGCTGGACTCTCCTCCACTCTCCTCCACTTTCCTTCGCCGCCGCCGGCTTCTCGTGTGCAAAGTCGATCCGCGCGGAAAATCCCGCCCGCATCCCGCCGCTTCGCTCCGCAGCGCCCGACCGACCGGCCGGCGAGCGAAACGGAGGAGAAGCGGAACGAAACGAAGCCGGCCGGCCGGCTGGACGGAGCGGAGGTGCGTGAAGAAGATTCCCGCACTCCGCGGCGTTCTCCACCGGCGAGTGACCACTCGGCCGGTCGGCCGAAAGAAGCCACCGGTTTCGAACGAGTTTCCGTCTGTTTGGTTCGCCGCCCGTCTCCTTCGGCCATCGAAACCCACCAGTCGTTTCCGGTTCCTCTCATTCGTTTCGTTCGTTCGTTCGTTTATTTCCGTCCCGCAGCCGCATCAGCAGCAGCGATCGCATTTCCTTGGGGATTCGTCCGCTGGTCGCAGGCGGGAGAGGACCGCTCATTTCCAGCGATCAACCCACCACCCTTCGCTTCAATCGATTCGTTTCGATCGCTTCGATTGAGAAACCTTCTCGTTTTGATCGCTTCGCCGCAAGCGTTCGCTCCTCCGCTTTGTTCACGTGCTCTTTGTCGAAATCCAGCGATTGTGTTGATCGAATCATCGATCGATTCCATGAGTTGATCGACGACCACTCGCCGCTCGCTCGCTCGCTCGTGTAAACAGCCGCTTTTTTGCACGAATTTCCGCATTTCCCGCTTCGTCCCACTCGTCGGTCACTCCGCCCGCCCGCTCGCTTCCCGAATGACCATTCAGCCCGCACTTTTCTGTTTACTCAACGGGCTATCCGCTTCGAGATTACTTACCACCCGCCCACCCGTCACTCACTCACCCACCTCATTGCTCAGCCTGCTTCTCGCTTGTTTGATCAAAGGAATTGCTTCTAAAGGGGATTGTGCTGGAACACACACGAGTCTCCTTCCAGATGTTCTTTCCTTATCGTTAGTTCTGCTCCAATGGTTGTAATTCACCGTTGATCACCTCATCGTTTCGTTTCGAGTTTGTTCTCTTCATCTCTTATTTTGGAGCGATAAGAAAAAACTCCCACGGATTGGAAGCAAGTTGGTGGGCGGAACGACGGGCGGATTAGTCGGCCGTCTTTCCGCCTTGATCCAACGGAATTCGCCCACCGATTGACCTCCTTCGTTCTTTCTACTGCTTTCTGTTGGGCGTTCCACTCACTCCTCGTCGTCATCCCTTCGTTTCGTTTGGGGAACGGCGGAACGAAGCAAATCGAAGGTGGGCGATTAAAAAGAGCTTCCGATTTGTTTGTTTTGGCCGCTCGAATACGCTCTGTCCGCTCACTCAATCGCTCGTCCGTTCGTTTGTTTGTCGGGAGCTGCTCGCCGACTTTCGATGAACTCACGTTCGATTACGTTGCTCCAAAACGATCAATCGATTGGATCAAGAGCGAACGGGGCGTGGGTCATCGATTGGATCTCGCGTCTCGCTAGTCGTTTGTGTCTCATCGCAAGTGGTGTTGACAGTACTTCGCTGAAACAACTCGCATCTCCTCTAACGTTGTCCGTGATTGGAAAGTTTATTCCTTCTGTCATTCGAGCGGCGTTGAATGTGGTTGAGGAAACAGAAATTTTTTCTACCACAACCGAAAAGGATCCTCGTACAGCTTGCAACAATCGAGAAGCAGCAGTGCGCATCGGCCGCTCAATCGATCGCCGGAGATTCGGAGGGATCAGAGCGGATTCGAAAGGATTGGCGGGGATCAAAAAGGATTGTAAACGAGCGATTGAGTCACCCACTCGCCAACCAAACAATCTGCCGACCGGCAACGAGTAGAGGAAAAACGTACAGCCGATCGACTCGCCTGCGGGCCGGCCGGCCGGTCGATCGCTTCCGCCCGGCAAATCCGCACGCCGCAAGCGGCAGCACGACGAAAAGTACGTGCAGTCAGCAGCCGAAGCGAGCGAGCGAGCGAGTGGCGGGATTAGTCGCTTGGATGCGGGCGAGCGGGCGGCGGAACGAGTTGGGAGTCGAACGACGGGCAGAAGGCGGGAGAAGCGAGTGGAAACACCCGCCCGAAGGCCGCCGAAAGCCGCCGAAAGTCGGTGGAAGCCGCTTGCTCGTCAGCATTCACGTCATCCGCGCGTTCCTCCGCCTTTCAGATTCGATCCACCGCTTTTTTGTTCCGCCAATCAATCCCCGCAACCGCCCCGCGACGAGCGCTCCGTTCGTTTCGCTGCGGATCGACCGCAAATCGGAATCGACGAACGAAATCGATCGCCACTGCTTTCTTGTTGCTGCGGGCTTCGCTTTACTACTTCTCTATTTCCTATCGTTTGTTAGTTCTTTTACTCGTTCGTACGTGACTCTTCTGCCTACTTCCTCAACGACTCCCGCTTCCTCGACGACTTCCATTTCCTTAACGAGGAGGGAGCTCTTGATCGTCGAGTGATCGTCGAGTGGAATCGAACACTCCAGCGGCAAGAAGTGCCCTCTTTTTCCTTCTCGATCGTGAACGAGCGGTGCTCAAAGGAAGCATTCGGAAATCCCGTCCGGTTCGTCGCTTTGTTGTTTTAATTTCTTCTTTCGATCGATCGTCCGTTTGTTCACGACCAAATTCGAAACAAATGAGTTTGTTTTCCACCAAGCGAACGGCGAAAGGCGGCGAAAGCGGTCGGTTATCGACGGCGTTCATCGACCCTCCGCTTTCGCCACTCGTTCGACGTGAAGTGGGCAGAAAATTGGAGGCGAACGACGTGGAGCTACCCGCCCGCCCGTCCGCCTGCTCGTTGCTGCCGCTCGTTGCTGCCGCTCTGCGCTCTGCGAAGCAATAGCGAGTGAATTTGCACGCGTTCACGTGCACGTGATTCTCCAGGCTTATAAGAGCCTCGATTTACGAACTTCTGTCACTCACGCGTTAGGGGGGGGGGTCAACGCGTTTTCTGCAGACCTGCTATGGAAACGTAACGCAAATCGGCGGACCGTCGGGTTTCCGTTCGCGTTTTTGGCGTCTGTCAAAAATCGCTACGATTTTTGACAGCCGGCATTTTTGCGTTCACGATTTTGACCGCCGCGAGTTTTGTGTTCCGGAAATGAGCGGACTGCCGAAATTGCGTTCGCGCTTCCGCCAGCTGTCAAAAATCGTTACGATTTCGGACAGATTTGCCCCCTCGAACGCGAATGTGACAGTGGAAAAACCATTTTTGTGTACGCGGTTTTGACGAAGTTTTTCGAACCGCGAACGCGAATCGGACACCTGCCAAAAATCGTAACGATTTTTGACAGACGCCAAAAACTCGAACGGAAATTCGGCAGTCTGCGCGCTTTTTGAACGGGAAACTTCCGGCTGTCAGAAATCGTAACGATTTTTGGCAGATGCCCGATTTGTGTACACGATTTTGGCCGGATCTGCAGAAAACGCGTTGCCCCCCCCCCTAACGCGTGAGTGACAGAAGTTCGTAAATCGAGGCTCTTTTATGCTTTCATTCCGACCGCTCTGCTTCACTCTAAACGCTCTCCCATGTTTTCTGTTCGAGTGCAAGAAACTTCCTTTAACTTCTCGCAATCTCGGTCGAATTCACTCATTCGTTCTCTTCAATCAATGGACTGATCGACCTGCGAGCAGTGCGAGCGGCAGTGCACAATGCGGAGCCCAAACTGGAGCACAAGCGGAGCAGAAAG
Organism: Aphelenchoides fujianensis; assembly: GCA_024699865.1. NCBI lineage: Eukaryota > Metazoa > Nematoda > Chromadorea > Rhabditida > Aphelenchoididae > Aphelenchoides > Aphelenchoides fujianensis. The sequence goes on along the minus strand of JAMPIO010000015.1, from coordinate 172,192 downwards.
TTCACGTACGAAACGGACGGCGGACGACCGGGCGGCTCGTCCTTCTGACCGCCCGTTCGCTCGTTTCGTCACCCGCCTTCGAGTTTACACTCCCCTCCATTCATTTGTTCGCTTTACATTCGGCTGTCACCCAGTCGATTGACCGCCCACTCCCTCCCTCCAGCCGCCCTTTCTCTCGTTCGAACGGCCGACCGACCGACCGGTTCGGGTCAAAAACAACTGCGCGTCCAACGGGAGATCGTCGCTGCAGCCGACCCGCCGTGATTGATGGCCGACAGGAGTCTGAGGGCTGTTCTTTCCGTTGACCAACCGAATCGATTCGAATCAAGAGAAGTCTCTCGAAAACACCCGCACATGTTTGCACGAGTCACGTTCCCGCCACCGGAATGCTTTTAGTTCCCGAAAAGGAAGGGAAGTGGGTGGTCGGAACGCCCGCCCGCAGTTGTGGAGCGATGAAAGGACTACAAGTAGGCGCTGGTTTGTCATCAACAACCTTCGAATTCACTTGCATTCACTTCCTTCTTGCCGCCTTCTTGTTGGCTCGTTCGCGTGTTTCCCTTCGCTTCGTTCGCTCGTGTACTTTTCGCACCCACTCACTGCTTTCTTTCAGCTCATCGCTCGCACTTCATCGACTCTCCTGATCGATCGTTTTACCGGAAGAAGTCATTCGACAGTCGTGAGTTCACTTTTTTCCGTCCACCGACACGAATCGAACGAAACGGCCGCTTTCTCAAGAATTTCTCGACTGCTGCCTTCAGCACAAAGCGGAAGGAAGGAAGGAAATGATGCGTGAGAGGAGTGAAGAAAGACGGTCGTTTGCTTCCGCTTCTCGCTCGGTTTCGCGCACCCACGAACGACCTTTGAAGACCTCTCGCTTCGATTTTGAGCAGTCGACCGGCGATCTCGTGACCCGTCCGCCCCATTTGGTCGGCGGAATACGAGCGATCACCACCCCTTCGTGGGGGGCACGTGATCGCGTATTCGCCGCTCGTACGCGGCTTTATTGCCGCTTCGAACGAGCAGCGACAAGATGGAACGACCGTGTTGGGAGCGAGCGATGATCGCGATCGGAATCGAAGCGGGCGGGCTGGTGTTGCGGCGAAAGAAAAGACATGGCAATGTACTTTTTAAAAAAAGCCTGCAGTCAGCTTTCGTTTCAAATCCGCACTCCACGCAATGCAGCAAGCACAGCTGTTTCTTCCAGCAACAACTCAGAATTTTCCAACGTTTTGCGGTCGATTCCCACTGACCTTGCGGCACGAGCGAAACCGAGCGAAATTCGCCGAATGCGACCCACTTTCATCCGCAAGTTCCCACCGAAAGCGATGAGTAATTCGTGGGCTCGGCGTCAAACGAGTTCCCGCTTCGCTTTTTTCGTTCTCTACCGTACGTACGGCGGAAGGCCGATGAAAGCTTGACAGCAATTGATTTCTCGTTGATTTGCAGTCAATTCAATCAATCGGTCGAACACTTGAAGTCCCGACTTCTCGCTTGTTCGGAGCAAACGGTCGTCTTCCGCGCAATCCCGCGGGCTTTCGACACTCAATTTTGACCAAAAAATGGGCGCCAATCACTCGCTAATGGATTGATTGAGCAATCGACTGTTGCCGTTCGCTGGCTTGAAGTTCGGCGGGCAGCAGCAGCAGAGATCACGAGTGAAAAGAAGTGGCTGAGTAAGTGAGTGAGTGGAGGGCAGAAGGTCGTTTCTTTCACTTTCTTTCGGCCTCTTTCCAAAGTTCGGAAACAAATGCGAAACCAAGGGAATGCACGTACTCGAGTCGAGGAATTGTAGGAAGGAAAGAAAAAAAGCAGCTTGCTTGTGAGTGTGATCGTCGTTGCGGGATTAGAGCTGAGGACGAACACACGAGCCTATACATGCACGTGTTCTTCTTTGCCTTATCTCCAGATCGCTATCCATCGAGCGCTTGAAGACGAATCAAACTAAAAAGAAGGCGCGGGTTCCGTTGTTTCTCACAGAAGATAGATGGCTAATGGTTGGGCAGCTAATGGACAAGAGAGAAGGAAGGCGGGAACAACACGAGGGTTTGTTCGGTTAATCCGATTACCCGCCGCTTTCTTTCGATTGTTCCCCTTCTGCCACCATTCGGTTGCTCATTGTGACAAACGAGAAGCCCTTCTTCGTTACCATTGTGGTCCAGCCGTTCCTTTATCTCTCTGCCTTTTTCGCTTCGAATTCGAGCGGAGATCAAAGAGCGAAGCTCATGCTTCCATCAAACTTTGCTCCGTTCGCTCCTGCTGCGAGCATTCTTCCATTCGATCGCTGCACGCAACGAGTAAACAATCCACGAGGTGTACGGTTCTTGTTCGAATTTTCACGTCGATTTACGACCGCTTTCGCTTCAGCTCAACCACAAATCTGCGATTGGAATTCGGGGGTTGCAGTCGGCGGGCGGGCGGCGCGGCGATTCCGCGGGATTAAACGCGACCATCCGCTGGCTTCGATTCGAAACGAATCCTTCGATCGTTTCGCTTCGCTTTCAATCGGCTTCGGTTTGTTGGCGGCGAGCGAAAGCAGACGGATTGGTTTGATTTCTGATTGAATTCTTTTCAGTGTTTCTTCGCTTTCACCTTCTTGTACGTTTGTGTTCAGGTGTGACTACAAGCCGTGAACCTTATGCGGGAAGTGCACGGAAAGTGCACAAGAAGATCGCGAGAAGACAGCTAAAAGAATCGAGGCCATTCGAAAGTGCTCGTTTCGTTTTCGGCCGCCATTTCGGCGAAACTTCTTCGATTCGCCCACTTCTGCCGGTCAAATGGCATCATTTCCTCTCGTTCCCATCCTTCCTGCCCGTTTTGTTCTCGACAAACGGACGAAAGTGCTCGATCTTCGCCGCTCTTTTGTCTCCCGTTAGCGGTCGAGACCAACGGGCGAACGAGTGAGTGGCTTCGAGGAGGGCGAGAAACTCGTTCGTTTCCATCAGACGACAGCCGAACACTTTCGAAGGTCTCCGTCGCGGCGAGCGGAAGCGTTCGGGAGCGCGTGGGCGACTTCGAACGAGCGCCGACGGGCGGGCGGTCGCTGTTAAACGCGCCCGCCCGCCGCTCCCGCCGGCTGGACGGCCGGCCGGTGGGCGGCACGCGCGAAGCGAACGGTCGGTCGTTCCGTTCGTATAAAAAGCGACCGGCGTTCTTCGGATGATGGCGGAAAGAACTTCACCGTTGTCTTTGCACTGCACTGTTAGGGAGTCTTGAATTGTAAGCGATTGAGCGGCAATGGTGAGCCGGTGTCAATGACTTTCCATTCAAAGTTCTCGTTGCTAATCACCGCCCACTGCCTCTTCAATCTTTAGAACAAGCCAATGCCATTCAATCGAGGAAGGTTCTCGTCTACGCACCTCCCCCGATCCCGATCGTGTTTGTTTTGCAAGAAATCCATTGATCGAGCGCACAATCGGAGCTCGAATGATCACGTCGGCTCGTTCTTTCGCCGCCGCTCGTTTGATTTTTGGTTCTGTTCGCGCACTTTCGAAACGCCGCCCGTCGCGCTCGCTCTCGATTTTTCCAGCGACGCCGAGCAGCCGGCGGACGTGATCGACGAGCCGCGAGCGAATCAAATCGCCGCTGGACGTCCGATCGATCGATCGGAAGGAGGCGGCGGTCAGAAAGCTCGACGATCACGTGCCGAATTCTGATCGAAGCTTCAAAAGATTGCTTGTTCTCTCCTCTGCTTCGTTGTTCACTTGTGTGCTTCCAGGCGGGAGTTTTTTCGATCGTTCCAAAGTTCTCCTTTCTCCCGACCGACCGCCCTGGGCCGTCTCCACTCGTTTCTTTTGATCGAAGCCGTCTTTCAGCTTCCCTTCAATTCTTTTCTTCTTGCACACAACTTCGATTCGAATCGATTCGAACGACCGCCTGCCGCTCGCCCGATTGCGCGCAGCGCACGTGAAAACGGGGTCAGCGGTCGGGCGGTCGGGCGGAAGGAGTGACTCGAAATTTCCGAAACGTTCGCCCGCTCGCCGTCTTTTCGATGGGCGGACGGAACGATTCGAACGAAAAGTGCGCAATTGGCGGCCGCCTGAACGCCGCCGGCCGGCCGCGCGGCTCGTTCGTGTGTTCGGGCGGGCGAGCGCTCGGTCGGTTCTTCCAACCTCTTTTCTTTTGGTTGGTTGCCGTCCTTGACGCTCGACGAAGGGCGGCGAGAGGCGGCGGAGGTCACTCGGCAGTCCGCCGGTCGGTCAGCGGTTGTTGACGGGCGGGCGGAGCGGAGCGGAAAGCTCCCGAATTTTCCGATCGCGCCGATCGCCGCGATCCTCCCGGTCGTTTCGAGCGAGCGAGCGAGCGGGCGGGCGGCATGACGCATCGATCGATCGATCGACCGTTGGAGCGGATCCGCCGGCCGGCTTTCGCGAAGCCGCCCGCCCGCTCGTTTCTGCCGGCCGGCCGTCCGTCGGGTGGATTTCGCTCCAAGCGACTTCTTTCCGCTCATCCGCCGTTACAAATCGCCGTGGAGCGAACGGACGACCGAGCGGGGTGGCTTTTCGACCCAAATCCGCCGACTTTCTGCCCGCTTCCGCGCCGGTTTCTCGTTCGTTTCTTCCGTTTTGACGTCAGCGTCAGCATCGGATTTGTCCCGTCGTCGTACAAAAAACATTCTACTCGCTGCGGTCGGAGTGCGCCCGGGGCCGGCGGGTTGTTTGTGGGGTTGCGCGGAGGGGACGGTCGATCGGGAGTGGGGCGAGGAAGAAGGCGGTCGGGAGTGCGGGAAGGAGGGCGGCCGGAGGGCAAACACCTCGCCGCCGTCTTCCTCGAATGTTTGCCGCCGCAGCCGCCGATCGCGCGGCCGGCCGTCGGGCGATGAGGCGCGCGAGACGCGAGAGCCCACACGCGCGTGTACGTGAAGCTGGCGGCCGATCGATCGCGTCGATCGTACGGAGCGCGAGCGAGCGGATGATCGGGAGGCGGTGAAGAAAGCGGGAGGAAAGCGCGAAGCGTGGAGCGCAAAGAAGCGCGGCGTTCTCTCCCGCAGCCACTCGCGCGCTTCCCGAACGGAACGAACGACCGCCGCGCAATCCCAGCAATCGTGTAGCGGCTTGTTCGTTCGTTTGCAAATCGATCGGCTTGCTTCTTTGCGGCTTCTTTGCTTCTTGTTTGTCGGCCGCTCGTTGTTGTTTGTTGGCCGAAGCCGGAGGTCAATCAGCAAGCCGGCCGGCCGGGCGGGCGGCGTTAGGGACCGCAAGGATTGGCCGCGAGTATAAAAGCCGATTGATTCGACGTTTATTCCTCGTTGTTCCCAGTTGTTTCTTGTTGTTACCGGTTGTTCCCACCGCTTTTGTTCGTCCGAAAACAGCTACCCACTGGATTCCAGCGATCGATCACTTCTTTTGTGCGTCAACGTGAAGGGGGTGCGCGAAGACGGGAGTGCGAGACTTTTACGGGCGGCTTTTGTCCGCACGCTGATCGCCCTATTCGTGGTGTTGTTCCCAGCGTTTGCTGCGTTCGTTCTGTTTGATCGGCGAGCGGCGGATCGCGCGCCCTTTCGGATGAAGAACGTGCCGATCGAAAGGAGAAACTCGTTCCATTCGCGTTGGTGCCGCTCGACGAGTCGCCCGCTTCCAGTCGGGCGCGAGCAAACAGACTTCATCGATTCGATCGATCCATTCGGCGACTGTTCGGTGCGTTCCGCTCGCCCGCCTTCTCGCCTGCCGGTCGACCGCGCGGTGGATTCGCGAGAAAAACTCTCCATTCGTTCGCTCTCCACTCCGTTTGGGCTCCAACCCCCGTTGGAGGCGGCGAGTGGATCGATCGCTGGAGGTCGCTGGATGGAGCGAATGAGAGGTGAATGTAAAAGGAGAAAAGAAGGTAAAACCGTCGACCCCCACAACCCTTCGCCGACCCCTCTCCGGATCCCCTCGCCGGCGGCAACGCGCGACTGTGCGCGCGGTTCTGGATTTTGTTTCGCGCATGAATCGACCGCGAACCCGCGCGGCGGTGGCGATCGAATCCAAAAAAGCGGAGGGCGGCTGTACAGCGCGAGGGCCGCCGCCTCGTTTTCCAATTTCCTTCTGCTCCACCGCGAAATCCGAGCGGCAAAATCGGGGAGAAAGTTTTCGGCACTCCGCGCGCCACCCGCGCCCTTGCGAATCAAAAGAAACAAAACGTGGCAATTTTTCTTTACTTTTCGCTTGATCGTTTTCGTATTTCGAACTCATTTTGCGGCGATTCTTTCAATCGTTTTTCCACTCGTTTCGCGCCGCGCGTCAAGTGCTTTGCGGGAATGCGGCGCGGTGGTCCTCGAAGCAACGGGGCCGCGTGCAAATCCACAACGCGCTCTCCTCGCGGCCCTCGTCGCGCGCGATCAATCGACGCGCACTTTTTTTCGCCGCCCGCTCGTCGTGGCCATTTGTGGAGACACGAGGGGGCCGCGCTGTGTGGATGACCGCAGAAGGACGAGGAAGCCGAAGGAGAACGTACGAAAGTTTTCTTGTTTGTACACGTGCGTAGTCCGCGGGAATGCGCAATCGTAGGCGCGTGGATTTCGAGGGGATTTTCGCTTCACGTTCGGCCGCCCTCTTCGTTCCGAGTGCGGAGAGGTCGAATCGATGCAGCGGCCGCTTGACCTCGCGTCCACTTTTTGACACACGCTTTCGTTCGCCCACTTTCTTTCGCGTTGATCCGCGACGTTCTTTGCGTGAACCCCGCGCCTCTACCCTCGTTCCGTCGACTAATCCCCGCTTTTCTTGCAGCAGAAATCAAACCGAAACCGAAATGAAGGTCTTCACGGTGGGTTTGGACAAGAAACCCCCGCAGATGGTCGAGAAGTCCGAGTCGCCGCCGCCCAACTACGCGGACGCCGCCGGCATGGGCGCCAACGTGGCGTTGCCGCTGCCGATGGGCCCCGAGATCGCGCCGATCATCGTGCGCAAGTCGCGCGGCTACAAGGGCATTCTGCTCGTGATGTTGGGCGTCTTCCTCATGGCGCTCTTCGCGTTGACGCTCTCGGAGATCGCGTACAATCGGCAACGCGACGAGAATTTCTTCCGACTGCAGTGGTTCGTCTCCCCTTTTTTTAAAAAAAGCAAGACGATTGATTGCAGGGCCCAACTGAAACATCGGCTGGGTTACGAGTACGGCGCCGAGTTCCCGCATCGCATTGTGCCCGTGAATCGGCAGTCCGAGTTGGGCGAAATTTTGGCGCAACGCGCGGGCGACGCGGAGCGCGAGCCCTCGACCACGACGACCACCGAGGGCCCGCGCCGCATTTTCATCGACAACGGCGCCCTCCCGCCCACCTCCGGCGAATCGTCGGCGGCGTCGTCCGGCGAGCGCGACACGCCCGAGCAGTTCGTGCGCGACGCGCGGCTCGCGTTCTTGAAGTCGATCCTGCAAAAAATCAAGCAGAACGCCGAGGAGATGGGCTTCGACGGCACGATGCAGGTCTCCGTGATCGAGGTGGAGCCCCAGCAACAAGGCGAGATGCTCAACGGGAAGCCGGTGAAGGGCTCTTTCGGCGCCTCCGAAGACCCGCGCTCCGACGCGTTCCTCGACTCGTTCGGCGAGTTCCACGCGCCCTCGCCCTTCGGCCAGCAGTCGGCGCAGATCGCCGAGAATTCGATCGTCGACGCGCCGCCCGCCGGTCGCCCGCGCGGCTCGTGGCCGCCGCAGGAGTTCGGCTTCGAGATGTGAGTTCGCCGCCTTGGTCTCGACTTCGACTTCGACCTCGACTTTGACCTCGACTGGGGCATCGATTTGATTCATTTGTTTGCAGCCCGATGGCCCCGTTCCCGCAACAACAGCAGCAGCAACTCCCCTATCGCCCCGAAATGATGCTCGGCTTCCGCGGCCCGCAGGAGTGGCCGCAGCCGCAGCGCCCCGACGAGGAGCACTGGCATCCGAGCGAGTCGGCCGCCTTCGAGCTGCATCCGAAGTCCAACGAGTTCGGCGGCGCCTCCCCGTCGCAGGAGATCATGGGCGAGATCTACGGCCGCAAGTTCGGCCGCATGCTGCAGGACCTGATCGCCGCCCGCATCCAAAACTCCATCATGCAACAACAGCAGCAGCAACAAATGATGGTACGTTAAAAGCAATGGACACTCATACACGATCGCCCCGCACACTCACTTTCCTTCTATTCGAATAGTCGATAGAACGACCTTCTCCTCACTTTCTTTCTGTTCTTCTTTCGAATAAACGAATGCTCTCCGCTTCCATTGTGTTCGGTTCGCTGGTGGGTGAAGGGTTGGAAGGAAGAAACAAACGGAAAGCATGGGAGTGACGGTCGTTTCGTTTAGAACCCGATGCTCCAAATGCGCCCCTCGTTCCCCATCGAATCGCAGCAACAGCCGCAGCAGGGCTGGTGGGACGCGCAGCAGCCGTCGGGCGCCCAAATCCAATTCCCGCCGCCCCCGCCGCCGCCCGTCCAGCAGCCGCAAGCCGCGCAGTCGAACGCCCAGCCGCCGCTGCCGCCCACGTCGATCCAACAGCAGCCGGAGGCCGCCGCCCCGCAGCAGAAGCCGGCCGTCCAACAGCAGCCGGAGCAGCAGCAGTTCGGGCAGGGATTCCCGCAGCCCTCGCCCCAATTTCCGGTGAGTTCTACCCTCTTCTTTCAACGAATCGCCTCGTTCTTCGTGCAGGTGTTCATCGCGCCCGAAGATCGCATCCAAATCGAGCCGCCGAACCAAATGAACGGCGCCTCCATGTGGAACTCGCAGCCGCAGGACGCGCAGCCGGCCGACCCGAAGGCGGCGCCCCACATCGTCGACTTCATGCCCGCGCCGCGTGACCTCAAGGCGTGGACCCACCAGTCGGAGGTGAGCGAACGTTTCGGAGTGCACGGTGAAGGCAGCGTGTGGAGGTGACGGGGGGATAACGAATGCTTGATTGATTGCTGTGGCTAACTCTTGACTCACGCGTTCATGGTGGCGGTAGAGGGCTTCTTTTTGTTGTTTTGGTGAAAGACGCTCTCGACAAAGACTATGCCCTGCTTGATTACCGCACGACTGCTCACAACCGAAAGAAACAGCTCACGTCTAACCAATTGAATCGAAGGGATACAGGGAACGATGACTAACCGAAGAATCGCGCACACAACCCACTTACGATCGTTTAACGCCGCACTTGCACGACCTGCACACTCACTCCAGCAACAACAAACGGCCGTACAAATCGAAACGATCGTCTTCTTGCAGCCGGCGCCCACCCACGTGATCGACGGCGAAGTCCAGCAGCCGGCGGAGGAGGCGGTCGGCGAGTCGCACGACAACAAGCTCGTCATCCTGAAGAAGCCGCCGCAGGTGGACGGCGAGAAGAACGAGGAATTCGGCGCCTTCAACGGCGGCAGCCAACTCGCCGACCTGCCGCTGAAGGAGCTCCAAGGCCAACTGGCCGCCGCCGCTGCCGCCGCGCTCGCCGCCCAGCATCAGCACGATTTGGAGCAGCAGCAGGGCGCCCCGCAGCCCGCCCCGTCCGCCCAACAGTCCGACCGCCAGCCGCAGTCGACCGACGACGTCTTCAAGTCGCTCGAGCAGACGATCGCCGAGGAGCCCCAACAGCAGGCGGCGGAGAAGAACGAGGAGGAGCCGGCGGCCGCCAAGGGCGCTCCGGAACGCCAACAGCAGTCCGTGGAGCCCGCGCCGATCGCCGCCGAGCGCAACGACGATCAGAGCGAGCAGGTGCTTCTTTTCGTTCAATTGCGGGGATTCTTTGCAAGAAATTCGTTCGTTTGCTCGCTTCCACACGCTGCCTTCGGGTTTGCTGCTCCAGCGTTTGCTGCTCGAAAGATTGCTGTGAACCGATCGCTCCAAACAAATCGATGATGCTTAATCCCCCGGCTGCTTGCAGGTCGACTTCCCCGCCGTGAAGTTCCCCGGAATGTCCGCCAGCGACGCGGTGCACGACGGGCAGCCGATGCACGACCTCCCGGAGCAGAGCGGCATCTTCTTCCAAGTGGACGAACCGCAGCAACAGCAGCAGCAACAACCGCGCAACGTCGCCGGTTTCGTCTGAGCGTTCGCCGAGAAAAGAAGCCCGTTGAAGTGGCCTGGTGATTCCATCCGATTTGTAGTCTCTGGATTCTTTGCTTCTTTTTATTTATTCACCATACTTTTGTCCACCCATCGCCCACTTTCCCGTTCGTCCGTCCGATCGATCGATTGCAATCAAACCGAAAGCTTACCGTTTAGTTCGTTCTCCTCGCTCTTCTCTTCACTTAATATTCGCTCCAAAACACTTTGGACTTGTGCGCGTGCAGAAATGTCGATCTTCTTCTTCCCTTCTTTGGCATTAATATTTTCTCGTGTTTGTTTAGTCACTCCTTTAACTCCTTTAACGCAACAATCCGTTCTTGTAAATACAAACAAACAACCCCGTAGTTCGCCCGTTGATTTAGCGTCCGCTGTCCAATCACCTTTTGATTCGAATAAACGCCGTTAGAATGCCGAGTAGACGTTCGGAAGAGTCGACGGGCGACTGAAAGCCTCGAGAAATGTCGTCTGCTGAGAATCAGCCGAATCGACGGTGAAACAATCCCACGGTCTCCGTTAAGAACAGCGAGCAAAGAGCACTGCTGCCCAATCATTGCGTTCTTTCGGCTGCTGATTCACGCGAAGAACGAAGGGTTTGATTGCGTGCAAACCAATTTCGAAAGATTTCCTGATTGCGTTTTGGGAGAACAAGCGAGCGATCGTCGCTGCTCGAAACAAAAGAGTTGATTGCGGCCTGTTCGGTAGGCGAGCAAGCGAGCAGTTTCTTCTCACAAACACCGGCTTCCACTCGCTTTGATGGGCACCACAAGGAGTGGACTTGCCAGAGCGAACGAGCTGGAACCTCCGTTTGCACACCCGTTCGTTCCGTTCGGCCACGTCTACGCCGACGCTCCCGCACCATCGGCTTCCATTCCGGATTTGCTGCAGGATCGAAAAGAACCTTGCAGCCAGTTGGCGCTAACGGTGGGCGACTTCGTGGTTTCTTTCACTCGTTGCTTCCAGCCCAACGAGATCGTTCGTTTTTCGTCTGATGGCCGCTACGCGTAGTGTGCAGTCAAGAGACGCCTCGCATTTGTGTTTTGGACTTCGTTCGCAATACTCAAAGGTATTCCCTTCCGTTCCTCTCGTTTTCATTGGTTCTTTCCAGTGTCTTCAAATGCGAGGACCCGTGGTACATGCAAACGGACGACTTTGTGGTCGTGAACTCGACTACGATCGTCGCTCTCGACGCGAAAGCGTTGTGGTTGCTCCGATTGTCCGTCGAAGACGGGACGTTCGAGCGAATAGAATTGGAGCGACTGCCCGGCCATGGGACCGGCTACGTGATCACGGCCATCAATGGAGCGAGAGTGGACGTCAAAGAGGCGGTGCTTCAGCGACCGTTGGGCCGGCGGCTTCGATTCGTCCGTCTGAACATCGACGAGGCGAGATTGGACGTTGAATGGAGCGAGGAAACCAACAATTCGTTCTGCGTTTATTTTCTGGCGGCCAGCGAGAACGGCCGGTTGGTGTACGAGTTGGCGCCGTGGCAGCGTGTTGAAAGCGTTCGCACGTTTGATCTTCCCTTGAAAAGGTGGGGGACCGACCAGATGGCAGGTGATACAAACGATGTACGTCGCCTGCAATCAATACACACCTCCTCTTCTTTTTGCAGCTAAAGAGTGGACACAAGTTCGTGTGGTCGAACACGTCGCCGCTCTTTTGGGTACACAAGGTCTTTAACGGCCAGTCCCACTACTCCACCTTTCGCTGCGATCTCGAGGTCTTGGAGTGGGAAAGGATGTTGATCGAAGCTCGAGACGTAGTTCAAATCACTTCGATTTGCAATGCGGGAAGCAGGCAAAATGACGGACTGTTGGTTCTCAGTAAGAGCGAAGCCGATCTGAAAACGAACGTCTACCGCCTGCTCTTCAAGTGAGTGCTCTTCTACATATTGGAGTTCCTATCAATTTGCTTGAAGAACGCCCGACTCGCTCCTCCGTCTAGCGGTGGACGCACTCCGGAGAAGCCGGCTGGACGTGAATGGACCGGCGGGCTTCCACGGGATCATGAGCAGCGAGTGCGGGAAGAAGATTCTGCCTTCCGTCTACCCCAACATGACGCCCATTCCTTGCATCTTTCCTTGATTATGTTTGTATCTTGTGAAGGGAATAAACCGTATTGTGTTGATCCTCCCGTTGATGAATGTTCGCAATCCGCCACTCCTTCTCTTTGTCCACCCGAGTGCACTCCGGTTGTTACCACTCGGACACAATGAAAGCAATGGTCGTCGTCTTGTACGTGCTCGTGTACTTCGAATAAACACGCCGCAAAGACAGTGTGGACGGGTCGAAAACTTCCCAAACTCCAGCGCTTCCGTCAAGAACGGTTATACGACAGTTGCGGCCGGCCATTTGCGGCCCGACACTTGCGGCCGACACTTGCGGCCCAAATTAGCCATTTGTCTAAATCAGGTATTAGTGGTGTAGATAAAGTTTTACCTCAATTCAAGCTTCCAATCAATTAAACAAGGTAGTATAAAGGAGCAAAAGGGGTGTGTGCTGCTATAAAACTCGTTTTTTCAGAGTTTTACTCTGTTTTCTTGTCTACTATTTGGGCCGCAAATGTTGGCCGCAAGTGTCGAGCCGCAGGTGTCGGCCGCAAATGTCGGGCGCAAATGTCGGCCGCATCTGTCGGCCGCAACTGTCGCGCCGCAAGTCTCCGGCCGCAAATGTCGCAGCACCTCAAGAACGCCAGTGTTTCTCGTCGTTCTTCGTCGGCGAGTGGCAAAAAAAAGGTTTGATCGACCGGCTGTAAGCTCACACTTCGCGTGCGGTACTCGAGGTTCACGCGGTGGATTCGGCCGCCGTTCTCCCCGGCGCCATCGACGAGGGCGCGCGCGCACATGACCCGCCGGACGACCCGCCGGCGGAATTTCGCCTCCGTCTGCAGAAAAATGAGAATAAATCGGTGGAGAGGCGAACGGAAAGCCGGCGGTGGCACGCGGCGATCGGCTGGAGCACGAGCTCGGACGTCGGGTTGAGGCCGCCGAGGACGCGGAGGGCGGCGAAAAAGAAGGCGGGAATTCGGCCGGCCGGAAGCTCGCGGTCCAAATTGAAGCGCAGGGTATTGCATGCGGTCATCGACCGAACGGCGATTGGTGCAGTTGATCGAGCGGTTGTGTGCAACGGCCGCTGGATACGCGTTCATTCATCAACTGCAGTCCACTACTCATCCGCTGGCCGCTTTGTTCGTCCATCGGACTTTCGGGGAGCGGGAGCAAGCGAACGGATCCCGCACGGAAAGCGGCCGCCGTCTGGACGCGAGCGGGCGGTGCGGCTTTTTTCTGCTCGCCGCTCTCCGCCCCGCCGACCGTCCGCCCGCCCGTCCGTCCGCCTGCCTGCCCGCCTGCCTGCCGATCGCGGCCGCCTCGTGATTTCCGCCGACTTTCTCACGAACGGCGGCCGACAGCCGGCCGCTTTCCTCGTTCGTTTTCGGCCGCGGATTGTCGGATTGCAGAATTGACGTGAACGAACGGGTGATTGGTTTGCTGATCACTTGATTCCTGACCACGTTTTTCATCAAGCACCCGCGGTCCATTTCTCTTTTCTTTCTACTTGTCGCCGCGCTCTCCATCGATTTCATTTCCGCTTGCATTCCATCCACTTTCGCTCGTTCATCCCCGCGTCCTTCGTCCGCTTGTCTCCGTTCGGCTTTCCGCCTGCCCGGCAGTCCGCAGCGCCCGCTCGGCGGCGGTCGGCAGCGCCCCGATTTCGTCCGACGGGCGATGGCGGCCGGCCGGTCGGAGGCGCGGGAAAGCGGCCGCCGCTCTCTCCTTCTTTCGGCTCCGCATTTCGAAATTCCGCTGATGGGGTCGATGATTTCTCGTCTTTTGTAAGTGTTTCGATCACCTTCGATCATTCCGTTCGTTCCTCGCATTCCAACCTCTCCGATCGACCGAAAGAATCGTATCGATTTTCTTTCTCTTCGTTCTCCTGCGTGTTCTCCGCTCGCTCCTTCCGTCGATTTCATCTCGCCTGCTTTCAGCCGCGAGATGTACCGCTCGACTCGCCGTTCCACGCTCTTCGTCACGCCCGGTCGTCCGCAGCCGACCGGCGACGTCGAGCAGCCGCGGGACGAGGCGCGGGAGGACGCGGAGAACGAGCCGCCGGCCGCCGCCGCCCCGCCGAAGGACGTCACGCCCCAACTGAGCGGCGACGAGGCCGAGGGCCCGCCGCAGGAGCCGCGCGAGAAGTCGGGGACTCCCGCCTCGCTGGTGATCGACGAGGAGCCGTCGGAGTCGCCGAAGCGCGCCGAAACCTCCGAGTCGTTCGTGACCGCCGAGGAACCCGAGCTGCCGGTCGCGCGGAAGCCCTTCTCGCAGCCGACGCCCGAGGAGCCCGAAGAACTCGACGAGGAGATGGCCGACGAGACGGCGCCCGCTCCTATCGCTCCGGAGATCGTCGAGCCGCAGACGGACGAGCTGAAGAAAGCGGCGGACGTGCTCGCGGCGGCCGCCGCTTTCCTGAAGAACGAGCCGCTCGCCACCCGCCGCTTCCGCTGCGGAGCCTCCGAGTTCAGCGTCGAGGAGCTCGCCCGTCAGCTGGAGGCCGTGGTCGAGCAGCTGGGCGTCGAGACGACGAAGAAGTCGGCGGAGACGTCGCTCCAAACGGTGAGTCCTCTTCCTTCCTCCACTCATCGCTTCTGTTTGCTTTCAGCAGGAGAAAGCGGAGGCCGAGAAGCGTCCCGCGCCCGTCCCGCCGGTGGTCTTCGCGGACGAGCTGCCCGCCGCTCCCGACTCGCCCGAGCGGCCGGCCGAGGCGCCGATCGCCGAAGAGCCCGCGGAGGCGGACAGCGACGTCGAGATCGTCGCCGTCGTGGAGCCCGAGCCGAAGGGCCGCAAACGACGGGCGCCCGCTCCGAAGAAGCCGCCGGCCGCCAAGAAGCCCAAAGTCGCGGCGACGAAAAAGACGCCGAAGCCGAAGAAGACGGCGCCCGCGACGCGCTCGGGACCGACGACGCGCTCGCGCACCACCGCCGGCCGCGGCCTGAAGCCCGACGAGCAGCCGCCCTTCGACGAGGAGAACGCAAAGCCGCGCGCCCGCCAGTCGGAGGAGGAGAAGCGCCTCCTCTTGGAAGCGTTCAGCCAAGAAGTCCGCGTGGTGATCCCGCCGGAGGAGCAGTTCGGCCCCGACCTCGACGAGTTCATGCGGAAGCGCGCGGAGCGCCTCGCGAAGCAGCAGTGATCTCTTCGTCCTTTCCACCCACTCACTTGTTCTCCCACTCGTCCATTCGCCCACTGCTCACTTGTTCTTGTTGTTGTGTTCCTTCCATGCGGTTTATTCGTTGAATCGAGTCACTCTCTCGTTCATTCATTCCGTTCTGTTGTCGTCTACTCTTGTTTCTGTTCTGTTCTCTCCCGCAAATCACCCATCGATTCCTCTGTTGTGTTCCAGTTACTGACCGCCGATAAACACTCGATTCGCATCTGCTGATGGGCAAAAGAATGAAGGGCTGCGGGCGGGAAGTCGGCTCGAAAAACACGGCAGACACCCGACTTCCGTTCAGTACAAAAGGAGTCGCAAAGCCGCCTGCACGCCCGCCCGTCTACAGGCAGTTTGTGGGCGTCCCCTTCCCGCTGCTGGACGGCGACGTCGACGCGGCCGGCGTGGCGGTCGGGGCGACGCTGTGGGGCCGGGCGGCCGCCTTGTTCAAGCGCGCCCTCGACCTCGACTTCCTCGTCGCCTTCCGCGTGCTGCCGGTCGACAAAATCGGGCGCGATCGGGACATTTTCCTCCGCCAAACCCACACGCCGCTGCTGCCCGCCGACTTGCGGTCGCTGCTCGCCCGACTGAACGCCGACGTTTCGGAGGAGGCCGGCCGGAAGCCGCACCTGCTGGACGCGCTCCTGCACCCCGAGCCGAAGAAAGAGCCGACTTTCGAGTACGAGGCGTGAGTGCTGGGGTTATCGCTCGCTTTCTGATTGATTGGTTGCAGTTTCGGGACGGCGAAAGAGACGGGAGCGTTCGCTTTCGTCCACTACTTCGCGAACCTCCTCTCGTACGCGGTGGTCGTCGAAGTGGACGAGGAGGACCTTTTTTTCTACGTGCAGGACGGTCGGGCGCTCCGCCGCCGGCTGGACGTCGACGAGCTGCGCGCGCACTTCGCGGCGGACGGCGAGCTGGAGGAAGTCGTGTGCAACGACCTCCACCTCGTCCTCTTCCACCATTCCGACCTCCGCCGCCTCGACTGCGACGCGAAGGCCGCCGAACTGATGCCCGAACTCGCCGCTCGCGTCACCTCCCGCCGCTCCCTCCAGCGTAACTTCGGGCGGCACGAGGACGAGAAGACGCGGGCGGAGATCGCGGCCCGCTTCAACGAGACGACCGCCCGCATCAAGGCCGCTTTTGCGCTGAGTTCGGGCGTTTGGGAGGGGGCGAGAGGGAGGTCGTTGACACGAAGCGGAAGGTCGAGCAAGCGAAGTGCGGGGAGATGTGCGACCGCTGCTTCTTCTGGACACTCACATCTCTTGTGCGTTCCGACAGACAATGAGTTGTCGGTCGAAGATTCAAAGCCCAACAGCCATTCCAACACCATAAAACCTCACTCACAACCGCTTGGCCGATTGCAGCCGGTGGTGAACTCGCTGAGCGGCGTGAGCGACGAGGCGAAGGCGCGAATTCTGAGCCGCGTGAGGGCGGCGCTGCCCGAACTCGACGGGATCACGAACCACATGGACGAGGAGGCGCTGGAGGCGACGTTCGCGGAGCTCCGGCTGGATCGCGACCGCCGGCTTCCCGCAGCTCCTGGCGCGGGCGTCGAGTTTCCGGTTGGACGCGACTTCGTCGAGGCGACGCGGCCGACGCGCCCGTTCGCCGAAAAAGTGAGCAGTCGGGCGGGCGGCGTGACTCCCGAATTTGCAGCGCGGGATGCCGCTCCTGCTGCCGTTCGACGCGCTCGCCGCTCGTCCGCCCGCCGTCCGCTCCGGCAACCGTTTGGTTCGGCCGGCTGGGGCGCGAGATCGCGGCGGCCGTCTGGCGGTACGCGAGCGGTGAGTGGCGGCCAGCAGTCGGTCGTTCCTTCAAGCAGGAGTTGCAGAAGCCGAAGCGGAAGTGCGGCGCGTGTTGGAGGCCGACGCCTCGTGCTTCTTCTCCCGCTACGGCCTGCAACGACGCGAAGAAGTGGCGGCGATCAACGAGGAGGTCGTCGGTGAGTACTGCTCGCTTCTTTCATCCCTCCCGTTCCTCCCGTTCAGTGCTGAAGATCGCGTACGGCGCCCTCCTCGCCCACTTGCTGCAGCACGGCGACGCCGCGAACTCCTCGCTTCGCCCCGAAGAGGCGTTCTTTGCGGCCGCGCGACTGCACGAGTGCGACGCGCGGACGGAGTGGGCGCTGCGGAACACCACGGAGTTCGCGCTCGCTTTCCACTGCGCCCCTCAAACGACGGCCGCCGTCTGCCCGCTCGTCCGCTTCGACGCGCCCTTCAGCCGTGAGTCCCGCCCGCCCATCTCATTCGTTTCGTGCGTCCAGTGCCCGAGGCGAAGCGCTCGCTGAACATCCCGCCGGCGCCCGTCCGCTCGTCGCCCGCGCTCGACCGCCTGTCCGCGGACATCGAGTACCGGCTGAACGGTTCGTTCAGCTCTCTCTTCCGATCACGAGTCCTCCCAGTGAGCGTGAGCCCGTGCGAGAACTTCTACGAGTACGCGTGCTCCGCCCGGCCGACGTCGCCCTTCCTGCAAATCCACAAGAACAATCTGGAGGTGCTCCGGCGGGCGTTGGAGCGCGACGTGATGGAGGCGGACGTTCGTTTCCCGCTTCTTCTCCTTTCCGTTGATCCCCGCCCGTTCAGACGACGCCCGTCGTCTTCCTGAAGAAGCTGCACGAACTCTGCGAGTTTAGCGACCAGCCGGTGGACCCGCCGTTCGACGCCGAGGAGTTGGCCGCCGCTTTCGCCCGTTTGAAAGCGACCGTCGGCCTCCCGCTGCCCACCCGCCCCGAAGCGGTCGGCGGCCGGCCGTTTGTCGGGGGTTTCCTCCGGCTGCTCGCCGCCGTGCAGCGCGAGTGGGGCGCCGCCTCGTTCCTGGAACTCCGCACCCACCGGCCGCGCGACCAGCCGCCGCAACTCGCCGTCCGCTTCGACCGCGAGCGCAACGAAAAGGCGGCCAAACGAGAGCGGGAGGAGCGGGCGGCCGCTTGGAGCGCCTTCTTCTCGCTCGGCTTCGGCAACTCCAGCGACCTCGAGGAGGTGATGGCGGGCGTCGATGCGTTCCGCGCGCACATGGCCGCCACTCCCGCCGCCACCGGCCGCCAGCGTTCGGCGTCCCAATGGCGGGAGTCGGGCGTCGATTGGCGGAATTTCTTGGCGCCCCTCTTCAAGGGCGACTCGTTTGACATCCCTTACATGGAGGCCGCCGATGCGTTCGAATTTCTCGCCGACAACGACTCGGTGCTGCCGGCGGGCGCCGCGAACGCGCTCGTCGAAGACGTTCTCTTCCACCTGCTGACCGTCCAGAAGGCGCCCAGCTGCGTGGAGTTCGTGGTCGAGGCGGGGCCGCTGCTCGTCGCCCGACTGCTCGTCGACCGCTTCCCCACGCGCTCCGCTCGCGAGCGATTCGCGCGCCCGCTGCGGGAGTTCGTGAATTCGATCAAGTTCGCCTTCAAGGCCCGCCCGAGCAGGAGATCCCTCCGATCACTCTTCGTTGCAGGGGATGATCGAAGAGGTCGGCTGGATGAGTGCGGAGAGCAAACTGCGGGCGTTGCGCAAGCTGGACGCGATGCTCAACGAGGTCGCCTTCCCGCCGCTGCTCGTGGACGACGAGACGTTCGAGCGCGCGACGGCCGCCAACGAGTGGGATTTCCGGCACCCGCTGAAGCGCGCCCACCGCAACAACGCGTTCGTGACGCTGCGGGCGAGCGTGCTGGACGAGCGGCGGACGTTCGTCGTGGCGGAGCCGGCGGGCGTGAACGCCGCCAACATGCTGAACCTGAACGCCCTCCTGCTGCCCATCGGGATCCTCAACGAGCCCTCCTACTCGCCCGACTACCCGCTTTCCGTCGTCTTCGGCCGCATCGGCTTCATCATCGCGCACGAGTTGTTGCACTCGCTGGTGTGTTGAACGCCTCGGCTCTCACTCCTCGCCGCCTGCAGGACCCCGTCGGAATTCACTTCGACGCGAACGGGACGCTCGTCCGCGAGACGATCCTCGACGAAGCGGCCCGCGATCACTTGCAGACGGTGGCCGACTGTTTGGAGGAGCAGGCGAGTTGCGGCCGCTCGTTTGTTCAATCGTCCCACTGATTGCATTACGCGCAGCGATGCCGAGTGGACGAGGACGGACGGTCGGAGTGGTGAGTTCTCCTCTTTTCTTCTCGCCCACTCTTCTTCAGCATCGACGCCCAAACGACGCTGGCGGAGAACTTTGCGGACAACGGCGGTTCGTTTCGTCGAGTTGAACGGCGCGAAACGAGCGCTCGTTCAGGAATCCGCGCCGCCCACCGCGCCTTCCACACGGCGAGCGGCTGGTGGGCGAGTGGACATCGCAGCTCTCCTCCGACCGCCTCTTCTTCGTCGCCTACGCGCAGTCGTGGTGCTCGACGCCGCGCGCGCGTCAACGAGGTCCTTGCGAACTTCGCCGCCTTCCGCGACGCCTTCAACTGCCCGGCAGGCTCCCGATTCGGCCGCCCGGACGTCTGCCAGGTGTGGACCGACGAGATGAGCGACGATCTGAAGAGCGCCTTCGATTGACGGAGGATGGAAGTTGGAAGAATAAACGAGCAGCACGCCTTGAACGTGCTTGTTGTATGCGGAGAGAGAGCGTGGATTCGTGCGCTCATCGTTCATTCGTTAAAACGGCGGGCAGTGGCCGACGGTTAACCGCCGGCTGTCGATTGGAGTGGCGGTTTGCCGTCTGTTTGTTTGCTTTCGCCCGTTGTTCTCGTCAGTGGCTTCCCACTCGGCCAGCGACAAGGCGGTGGACGCAGCGACCGGCTGCTCCGGCGGACGGACGTCGACGAGCAACACGGGGGAAGGCCGCGTACCTCTCATTACACGCAAGTTTGGTGGCAAGTCGTTCTAGCCGGCAAGCAAAAGCAGCGGAAAAGTGGTGGGTGCGCAATGCCCCGCGGTCATCACTCGAACTCCTCGCCCACCCAATGCATGGAAGCGGGTGTCGCTCGGTTCATTCTCCCGAATAAACCGCCTTTCTTCCGCGCGGAATGGATTGCCCGGCCGGTCAGACGAGTCGCTTTCCGAACCTCGCGGTCGACGGCGATTCGCTGATCCGCGTGCTCGACGATCGCCTCGTTTTCGTCTTCAAATCCGACGGCCATTTCGGCGACACGATCGTCGTGCTGGATTTGTTTCAAGGAGTGCAATGGGAAGCGTCGGGCTATTGATTGCATTTACCGCTTTCTTTCGTTCAGCCGCTTCCGCTCGAGCAACAAGCCGGTGCTGCCGCAACGGGTGGGCGCGATGGAGGTCCTCGACCGGAACACGCTGCTTCTGGTCGGGAACAAAGAGGAGAATCGAGGCAACGTCCACGCGTGCACGCGCTAAACAACGCCCGCTTTCAGTCGCCTTCCTTGGCGGACCGGACACGCACTGGAATCTCTTCCGTTTGGATTGGGAGCGCCTCACGTACGCGTCGCTCCACCCGCGGCCGCTGAAGCTGCCCGGATTCCGCGTGACGAACGTGCGGCTGCTCAACGACTCGCTGCTTCTGCTCAACCGCGAGTCCAGCCGATCGGCCGTCCACGAGTTGGATCGCACAAAGCGGATCCCCCAGCTGCGCCTCGTCCACTCCATCGGCGAGCAGGAGGCCGGGCGGCACGCCTCCAGCTGCTTCCCCTTCTTCGACCGCCGCTTCTGGTGGTTCGAGAAGGCGGCGATCACTTCCGTCCACTACTTCGACGTGCGGGAGCGACGAGCGCACACGATCACGCTGAAGTTGCGCGCCGAAATGGAGAAATCGAAATGGGTGAGCGGGCATCTTTCGGAGCACTTGCTTCTTCTTTCTTTTGTTCAGGAGCTCGCGAACTTGTGCCTCGGACCGGACGAGAAAATTCACACTGCCCGCTTCTCGCACACCCGCACGGGGCTCTCGTTCCTCGTCGCCGTCCTCGACCTCCGCCTCTGCCAGTGGAACGTCACGCAGCAATTCGCGGCGAGTTTCGGCGCCCCGGTTTGGGCGTTGGGGAGCGTCCGAACGGAGCACCAGCTCGTTCTTACGACCGGCAGATCGAAGAGCGAAGTGGTCGTTTGCCGTCTTCCGTTGAGGTTCGCACGAGGTCTTCCATTCACTCACTTCCTTCCGCTTGCAGACGGCCGGACAGCCTGCAGCACTTGGCGTTGTTCTCCAGCCGCTCGTCCCTCTCGCTTCGCGCTTTCGATCATTTCGCCGAGAGGATTTGGGATTGAAGCCGCAAACTAGTCAATGCTTCTTTTGTTTCTTTTTTAGTAAACCTCATCAAAAGATGCACGAGACCAATGCTATCGTCAATGTCCGCAAAGAACGCGGAGTACGTAGAAGTACAAAAGATCACGGCGACGACGTGCGCGCTTTGATTTATAGGCACGGTAGTGGCGCCACCCGTGACCCAGCATTTTCGCTCGAAAGCGAACCCACTACCCACTGCGCCATGCCGCCGATGTGATGACCGAGCAAGAACTGAGCCCAGCGTCGAGTAGGGCGCACAACTCGCGCGTGACCGCCGCCTGCGTCATTAGTTCTCTGCTCCCAGCTGTCCCTGCTGGTCGAAAGTCTCCTGGATGTCGGAGTGGAGAAAATCGGTTTGCT
The DNA here is from genome assembly GCA_024699865.1 of Aphelenchoides fujianensis. Taxonomy (NCBI): domain Eukaryota; kingdom Metazoa; phylum Nematoda; class Chromadorea; order Rhabditida; family Aphelenchoididae; genus Aphelenchoides; species Aphelenchoides fujianensis. The sequence goes on along the minus strand of JAMPIO010000015.1, from coordinate 150,477 downwards.
TGCTCATCTTCCTCTCTTTTCGACCTTCTTTTTTCTGTCAGTTGTCGAACGCCAACCAGGGGAACGGCCGCTTGCTGTTCGCCGACGGGAGTGCGCGAGTGATGGGTGGCTGGCCGCCCCGCTGACAATCAGCGCTTCGACCTCCGCGGCCGCCAGAACGAAGAAAGATGTTTTGACGGAGGGAGCGCTTCCCACCATCACGGAGAGCGCTCTCGATTTACATGCAAAGCCGCCTCTCTTCACTCCTTGCTTTCCGCCCGCTTCGGTCGCTCGAACCGCATGGAAATTCCAAATCGAACGCTCGCTTTTGTGTGAATTCCTGCGATTCTTTGTGGCAACGAACTTCTCTTGCCGATCGTCCTCTAACTCTACATTGGATTTCGCGGAATGTTGGCGATCAAGCGCCGGCTGCCCACGCGGCTTCTGTTTGTTGTGCTGACGGTCGCCGTTTTTCTCCTGCTTGTGCTGGTGTTTCGTTTCAAACCGACCGCCTTCAACTACGAACTGCCCGCTCACTCAGCGAATGCGGAGAGCGGTGGGTTCTTCCACTCTTGATCGCATCGTTTCGTTCAGCCGCTGAGGAAAAGACCGCCTGGAATCCACCGCCCAGGCGGGAGTACCCGCGGCGGGCGAACATGAGCGCCTGCCCGCCGCTCTTCGGCCGCGTCGGCGTCTTCGTGGCCGTCAGCTCCGATCACAACGCGCGGTACGCCCACTCCTCCTTTCACTCATTCCTCCTTAGGCTGTACAAGATCGCGCAAGCGTCGCTTCAATGCTACCTGAAGTCCACGAACTACGCCTACTTTTACGTGGACCTCGACAAGGACGAACGAACTCTTGGGCTCTGCAATCAAACCAATGTGCTCCTCACTGCTTCTTTCTTTCACGCGTCGTTCAGTTCTTCTACCGGCGGCACTGTGCGGGCGCCCACTACTTGCGGGAAGTCGACTGGATGCTCTTCCTCGACGGGGACAACGGCGTCGTGAACCCCGAGCACTGCATCGAGGAGTGGATCGACGACCGCGTCGACATGCTCTTCTACGAGCGCTTCTTCAACTGGGAGATCATGGCCGGCAGCTACCTGGTTCTCTTCGGTTGTATGGTGAATTCATTCGATTCTTCTCGTAGATGAGGAACACGGAGCAGTCTCGCCGCTTCCTGCTCGAGTGGGCGGCGACGAACGACCAGCAGTTCGACGGCTTCACGGGCTACGACAACGGCGCTCTGCAGGTCGCTTCTTCCGCTCAATCACTCGCTCTACTCTTCCGTTCAGCTTCAAGTCCTGAAAGCGGCCCTTCCGCACGCGGTCGCCGAAATCAAGGCCTGCGACGCGATCTACCGCCGCGGGAAGACCGTCCAGCAGTACTGTGAGCTCCCGGCTTCCTTCCGCTCCCACTTGTCGCTGCAGACAACTACGTGACGTGCTGCAAACTGCAGCTGGGCGCCACCCGCGTGTTCCCGGGCCGGCTGCGCGTCTACCGGCGGGCGCACGGCTGGGCGCGAGACTCCTCGCTGACGGGCAACCATTGGTCTCCCGCCGACTTCATGTTCGTTCCACTCTTTTGGTTTTTATGTGAGGGATGTGAATTGGTGCGACTTGGATTGCTGGTCGCCGTGTGGTCGAGAATCGAGAGAGAGGCTCGGATCAAGACCGACTTCTTGGTTCCATCTTCTCCCGCACATTCCGACTGCTTGAAGCAAGTGGGCGGTTTTTCCGCTTGCTCTGTGGATTGGCAGTCCACTCGTTCCCCGAGCAGCTGGACGCTTCTTTGCTCACAACAATCTCCTTTCGATCAACTGATTGCTCTCGTTCCGCTGCAGGATCCACGCGTGGAAGGCGAGCGAACTGAACTCCACGTGGTTCGACGCGAACGTCTTTGAGGTCGCCCATCTTCCCGCTTCTTCCGCACTCCTCTTCCTTTCGTTCAGGAGATCCCCGACCCGGCGGAGTGCGGCCGCGGGCTGAGCGGCTGGCGATGGCGGCCGGAGAAGCGGGCGACCGTCGCGGAGAACCGCGAGCGGATGGCCGCCTTCGAGGAGGGCGTCGCCCAGGGCTACCCGAAGGAGGGGCGCGACCTCCCGCACCTCGTCGAGCCGGACGTCCGCGAGTGCTACCCCGACTGCGATCGGCTCACTTGAGGGGAATCACGGGTCTTTCTCTTGCTTCGTTGTCCGATTTGTTGCCCGCTTGTTGTTCGGGCTTGTGCAATAAAATCAATGGCGGTCGCTGTCTATTCACAGGGGAGAACGCTTCTCATCCGGTCTTAGAGTAGTCGTCAGTACGTCCTGCTCGTTCGCCGCTTTTCGCCCCTCGGGCGGATTGCTCGGCGGCCCGCGAACGCGCGAAAAAGACGAGCGGGGCGATCGGCGGGAAAAAAGCGAGGCGGCGGTGTGCCCACGAGCCGCCGAGTGCGCGCGCGAGCCGACCGGCCGGCCGCCGCTTTTCGCCGCCACTCGCGCGACGCGGCGGGCAGCGGCGGACGCGTTCGGGCGGCTCCTCGCCGCTCTCCCCTCCGAATTCAACTCCTCTCGATTGCAAGTGGCGGACGGACCAACGAACGACTTTTGGTCGTGGTAAACGGCCCACTGGTGGGATATTGGATGGACTTTCGAGGAGATGGGCGATTCGAATGGATTTGGTGGAGAAACAGGTTAGTGTGCAGTTTTTGGATTTATTTGCATTATGTGCGAATTAAGACCACGGATTGGTGAAACAAATCGAAAAGAAGCAATATTGAAACGAATAACCCTTAGAACTCCAAAGATCCGCGGGATGTGCGGAATTTAACGTAAGCTCTTGAAAGCAAACCGTGAACGAAATTGCCACATGGCGTCGAAGAATGTAAAGAAATTCAGCCACTCTTGCTGCTATTATCACTGTCGATGAGGCACTGATGGCGCATCCGGAATAGCTTCTTCTCCTTCTGAATGTCAAACGAAAGAAATGATTGAACGAGCATCTTCCAGTGCACTGGTTATCGAATTCAACGACTTTACCAAGAGAATAATTGAAAAGATGGGATTCGACGGATGGAAACGAAAAATATTGCAACTATTAATCGAATCTACAGAAAGACATTCGACGAAAAAAACCAAACTATTTTTGCCCAATAACAGAACAAGAATGACCATCGAGAGTTCGTTTCATCGAGCGCAGCTGCTTCCAACCGTGCAGATGTCACCGCTACTACGAACGTCCGCCGTCTACTAACTCCCACTGCAAACAAACATCGAAATGAGCAATAACAGTACGACGAATGATGTTCGATGACGGAATTCCCGCCTTGTTCATGACCCAACTGCAACGAAAAAGAAGCCGACTGCCCAACACGCCTTTCATTCTCGAATTTGGAGAGATTTCCTGAGAAGAGGGGCGGTGGCGGCTCGTCCGGCACCCGGTCGGACTTCGCGTCGGGTGGGCGCCGCGTGCTGGTTCGACCCCCGCCCCGCTCGGCGATCGACTCTTGGCGCGGGCGACGGACTTCGGCCTGGTGGAGTTGCCAAACGGCGGCCGCTTCGGCAATCGCTCTATGTTTGAAATGAGCCGAGAGTAGACTCAAATGTATTCTTCAAAAAAGAGCGACTTTGAAACCAGCAGTTTGGTTTTTGGAAACAGTGCCGGAATAAAAATCCCCATCTGTGTTCCTCTTCGGAAAAACCAGTGAAAGTAAGAGCAACGCGTTCGTTAAATCCGCTTGAAACGAGCAACGATCATTCGGCCGTTTAGCAGGCAGAGACAACACGCAATGGGTGAACGAAATTGTTTTGCCGAGAACCAACCAGTCGCGATCAATCCTCTTGCACCTCCCCTTGAAACTACAGGAACGCGGATTGTGCGGGATTTTTGCTTTGTTCTCGAGTCAAATGCAACAAAAGATTGGCGGACTGCTCCCAGTGCCCCGACTTCTTCAATCTTAGACTCTGCGTACAAGAGCGTCAAAGAGAATGCATACGATACCTTCAAGGCGGCGGAATAAATATCCTGCTCAAGGACACCTCATACGCGATCCTGCTTTCCCTCATACGCATCGCAAATGATGAAGAACTGATCGGTCAGTCAGCATAAATACGTGAGCCCGGTATGTGATTCCTGCTTTGCTTGAAATTTTCCTTTAATCAGCGAATTGTGGTTCCTAGTTCAAATGCAATCAGCACGGAATTACCTTTTACGACCATCCGAAATCCCTTGCAATTTGTAGTTTGCTTTTAAAACAACCGGCGACCCGCAAATGATAGACGGAATAAACTATGTTTAACGTGATCAACCAGACAGCAAAAAATCCTACGTCAGATCGACGCCCAAAAAACCACCCAACCATCTACTCGCCAAAAGCAACCGCTTCTATTCGACCACCTTCGAACGGCCGGCTGATCGACCACCAAACAGTCGACCAAGTGAAAGACGACTGCCGCCTTCTCTCCATCCAAGCGGCAGTCGACGGCCGCTCCGTCCAACCCGTTGGCGGCCGAGTCGACTGAATGCGGCGAGAAGATCGGAGTGGCCGAAGGGCAGCAATCGAGGGCGAGAGTTCTCCGTCAATCCACTCCCCACGTTCCCTTCCTTCAAGACCGCTTCTTGCCGCCGCTCAATCCTCCGCGCACTCCACTGCGCCGCCGAGCCGCCGGCCACGAGCCTCCCGCCCTCTGGCGAGTGGACAGACGGGAGAGGCGGCCGGCGGGAGGTTCGGGGCGGCCACTCGCCCCCTTCCGCTCGCTCGCTTTCCGGCGGAGAGAAAGCGGGCGGCGAGCACACGCGGCGGCGAGGGCAAGTGGCGGGTTCTCTCTTCCTCCGCTCGCCGCTCCCCGCCGCTTTCCGCCCGCCGGCCGCCTCGCGACTCCCGCCGGCGGTCGCCACTCGCCGCTCGTCGAGCGGCGGCCGAAATTCGCGTCGATTTCTGTCCGAAAATCGCGCCTTCCGCCGACTCCCATCGATTCGAATCGACGACGACGGCGATCCGCGTGGCCGAGTGGATTTCCGCGTGGATTTCGACGAGTACAACGCGCCAGAAGGTCGGTTTGGATCGAATTGCCTCCCCGCTCCGTTCATCGCTTGTTTATCGATCCGAATGCTTTCAGCCGTCGAATGGATCGAACGGTCGCTCTCGCCCTTGTGGACGACCGGCGAACGAGATTCGAGCGACTCGGCGGTGGATTCCGGGGATTTCGGTGTAAATTTCGGGTGGAAAGCAGGTGGGTTTGGTTTGGTGAAGAAGCGGTGAAACGAAACACCTCGCTCGTCAACTAATATTTTCGACTACCACCTTAAGAAACTTGCGATTGTTTAACGGAATTGTTTCCGCTGTTGATTTTGAGAAAAGAAATACGAGATGCAATTCTTAGCAACTGATTTCTTTACTTTTGCCCGGTAATCCGATTTTACGAATGCACGCCGGAATTGACCCCACTTGAAACGAAAAGACCGCCCTGTTTACTACGTACACCGCAAGAAACATCAAGTCTGGAGAAGAACAACGCCTTTCTTGACCATCGACTTCTTCATTCTTCTACTTTCAACACAAACGACTGATAACTGCTTTCAACAGCGAGAAATTCTTAATCGAAAAAAAAAGACGTCTGAGAGAAGCAAGAGTGACGACCGCTTTACAAACGAAGAAGAGCAGTGAACCTGTTTTTGATCCGAAAGCAAGGTCTGCCAGGCGAAACGCAAGAACTGAACAAAACTTTCTGCGGAATTTAGAAGAAACTGACAGCCAAAGACCCGTCCGTCTGCTCACTCCGTTCGTTCGTCGGACTTACTCAAACGACCTACTAACCCGACATCATCGTTTGCTGGCAACATCTAATATCCAATTGCCATATTTTGGAGACTCCGGCGGAATTTGGAAAACAAAAGTGCGACCAAACAGCAATGGCATCAGTTCTGGCATTCCTAGGAGCTGCCGGAATAACTCGTCGGTTTCGCATTCGAGTGTCGAATGTCAAAACCTGCGAGCAATGATACGTTGACATTTGTGACTTCCTGTAAACGACGCGCCCAAAAACGAAAGAAGACGTCGTGTGTGAAGCGGAATTTTCCTCCAAACACTCCTTTTGATACGTGAATTGAATGAAGACCGCGCTCCACTCGCAAACGTTCGAATAACTGCTAACCTGCCGCGGTATACCGCAGCCCGCAGCGCGCCACGCTCAGCCCGCGGACCGCGCTGATCTGCGGGCTTGTTTGGCAGGTCTGATAACTGCTCGACATCCAAATCACGACTCCAGGAAGCCGCCCGTCTAAGAACACCGCCCATCAGCAGTCCCGCCTGCCAGTGGACCAGAGGACAGGCGGGGGTGATCACCGAGTGGGCGCTCGCCGCCGGAGTGTTCGTGGCCGAGTGGCTTTCGGTTGGACTTCTCGCGCTCGCCGATCGTCCGTTCGCCCTCGCCGTCTTCCGTACGCCGAACAAAGGCGGCAGTTCGTAGAGATTTGCGGGGATTCCAGTGCACTCGCCGTCGCCCGCCGCGTGGCCGCTGTCTGGTCGCCGGCTCTTTTTGAAATCATGCTTTCTGGCGCCCGTTGACCGAAGAGTTTGTTTGATGAAGTCCGCGGCAAGTATTCGAAATCATCGAAGCGTTTAGGCGAAGAACATACAATCGTAGACTACTATACGGAATAATCGAACAGTCGTTTGTGAACGGCGATTTAAAGAAAAGTCGTGAGTTCTGCTGCCCGTCTCTCCACTCACTCCTGCCGCCGCTCTTCTTTCAGCCGGCTCGTCGGTGGTTGGCCACGGATGGACAGGAGGCGAGTGGGAGGCGGTTGGTTCAGTCTTTTTTGATTATTTTGATTGCCGCTGCATTTAGACATGAAGCGAAAGAAATAGCTGAAACGAAGAGTTTAAACAAAACTTGCTGCAATAATTCGGGAGTTGTACACTCATGCGAAACGCGACGGAATTCCCTGGTTTGACGAAGCCTGATTAACGGAGAAGAACAGAGCGTCCGAGTAGAAACTTTTGAAGAAAGGCGAGCAACCCCCCATAAACTATTTCATCGAAAGAAAGCTAGCAGCCGACGACTCAACTTTTACGATAAACCAAGCTTTTCTGCAAACACGGCGAACGAACACGCTTTACACCACCACTTGAAAAGAAAAGTTCCTGAAGAACGCAATGCCTTCGGAATTTGAAACCTCCGCTTTCTGCCGTCGTCTCCCTCTTGGATTCCGCTTGCGATCACCGCTCAACCAACGAAAGAAATGCACTTGCCGGCGTCTCGAAACATTCTTGTTCCAATAACCGCCGACCATATCGCCCCCTTCGACTTCTACCATTCTTCTGTGAGAGCTCATCGTCTACTGCTGTCCGCCGACGGGCCCCTTCACGCACTAGCTATGACGGAATACATATTTTCTCAACGAACACCCGCATCGAATGAACCAAAAGGTTGGAGTCGACCAGCTGCGTGTGAAACGATTTCATGTTCTGCTCGCTTGCGGCCAACGTCAACGGCAAGCGATCGTCCAGGTGTCTGCTTTCTTTCGACAAGCGTGCAGGCTATTGCTTTTAACATCGACAGTAAATTTTCCGGTAGTCGGAATAAACCGTCAACTCGAAGCCCAGAGCGAACAACAATCGAAGGTCCTTGCTTCCACCCACAACGCTAGGAACGCATGGATTATTTCTACGCAGACGGCGGAATAAATGCAACAAACCGGTCGTCGAGCAGCCAGAAGAATCGAATGCCATTCATCCCGAACAGAAACCAGAAGAAAAACCGCCGTCTTCGGGGCGGACTGGAAAGAAGAACGAAACGCTTTCCAATCACAAGCGGTGTGTGGAGCTGCGGGCAACAGAAGAGCGGCAATGACGCGGGGGGCAACGAATGAACCTGCTGCTCGGAAGGTAGAAGGAGCTTGAACTGACTCCTCGCCGCCTTCTGAATCGGGGATCGGACGAGAACGGAAGCTGGTAGCCGAGAACGAAGCGCGTGTACACAAATTGACGTTTGCTTTCGGTTGCTCTTTCCACTGCCTAAAGCGAGTAATGATGCGTGAACATGAGGCGGCTCCAAAATTGACCGGACGACAATGCCCAAAGAACAGCGAAAAAAATTGAACGTTCATCAGTTTGCGCGGAAATCTAACGAGAACTTTATTGCAGTCGATGATTTCGAAAAAGAGTGGCTGGACGGAATAAAACAATCTGAAAACAAGGATACTCGTCGATTGAATTGAGACGTTTAATGGAGCTCGGCGGCGGCATCGCAGCGTTCAAATTCATTCAGCGGAATAAAATGCAACGACTCGCTTCTGTCCGATCAAGAAACGAAGGTCGTGCACTCCTCCTCGCATCCCAAGGAAAGACCGTTAAACTCCGCGCTGATGAAAACAACTAGCGACTCAATGCCGTCAATAATGCTCGTTGTGTCGAGGGCAACGCCGAACATTAGCGCTGCGATCAACGACCGTGATCGGGCAGCTCGACAACGTTATCTGCCGCGGCGATTCGGAATTGCCATTCGGAGCTAAACGAATTGTCGTCAAAGACCACCCAACTACCGTAACGAACGGCGACTTCTGAAATCAAAACAGCTGCCAATACGCTGATGAAGTGAATTGATTAGAAACGGCTTAAACGGAACGAAACTCTGGTTTTGACGACGGGGAATGACTGAAGCAAAGGTCGAAATTAAAACATCTACAGAAAACTGTCGTTACTCGTTGATACACTTACCGACCAGGGCCAGCGGAGTCTCCCCGCACCGAGGGGAGGGACAAGACAGAAAGAAGTTGGCGAGGGATGAGCGAAAACAAAAGTGAATGTTGAGATCGATCCAATGAGCTCTGAACGGAGAGAGCGCCCACTGGCAATGCTCGTCTCTGCAAGAGTGATCAATGACGCCCTCCAGCAAGCAGCGAGCGGGAAGAACGAGCAGCATTCGGGCAGCAGCCAACGCCACCGTCAATTTCTAAAGACTTTCGAACGGAGATCAAAAGGTCGGAATCGCTACTAACATGAACGACAAGCTACAAAAGAAGAGTGAATGCGCTCGTCGAAACAAACCACCATTCTCGAGGCCGTAGCCAAATGGGCGGAATAAAGCGGCTGCTCTGCCCACTTCTAACGACGTGATCAGCTGGAGCAAGAACGAAACGATCGGCGAAAAGCCGGACAGCAAACGAGCAGATGTCAAAAGAACTGATACCCACTTCGGTCGCCATTCGAATGAACGACCCGCCTGCTTATGGACAAACAAGACGGAGGGCTCTCTCGTTGGGCATGGCTTGGCAATGAAGCAGAAAACAAGAACGACGGTGCAGCGTGAAATTGTGAGGAGCGATTCTCTACGGAATAACCCGGTGAAATCAGACCTGAACGACAAGATTATCAATAGCCGACGATTTGCACGGCAAAGAGGAGAAAACTCTCACGCCTTGCAACCCAAAAAAAGCGTCTAGGTTAATTAATTCGCCGAAAGAACAGCTTACCGTCCGTTCTCTGGATGACCAAGGGAATCAAATTCGACTCGGAATAAAAAGCCACAAAGCCCACTGTTGTAACATAAAAAGAAGCACGAACCTCAACAGTCTCACAAATATATCCAACGCTTAAGTGTTTCAAGCGGAATAACGCGACTACGGCTTCAATCGGCAGTGCAAAAGAAACAATCAAAGATCCCCGATTCACCGTCTTCTCACTCCCTCAAGCGATCGACCACTTCTCATCCTCAAGTCCGACGACAACGATCGCTTGCCGATGCGAATCTAATGGATAGCGGCCGCCTTCCGGTGGTTCCTGTCTGGCCGACTGTTGGGCGGCAAAGACGTTCATCTCTGCGGTCCGCGTCCTCTTGTTCGTTCCGCTGCTTTCCGCCCTCTTTCACTCTCCTCCCCCACTCCTCCTTTCGTTCCTCCATGTCTTCACCGATCGACGCCCAAAGGTGAGTTCCGCCTCCCTCCGCCCGTCTTCACTCCGGCCGCTCGTTCAGGCCGCCCGATTGGCGTCTCCTCCGCCGCATCGTCCACTGCCGCCTTCCACCTGCCGGCATCAGATGACGGCAGTCACACGCCGCTTCCACCGGACTACGGCGGCCGACGGGCGGGTCGTCCACTCGGCGAGAATCCTCACCAGCCGGCCGCTCCCACCCTCCCCTCGTTCACGTGAGCAGTTGGGAGTGAACAGAAGAACCGCCCGTCCGTTCGGTTGGAAGCCGCACGAACAGGAGCGAGAAGGCGGCGACTCGTCTGTGCCTTGCGATCACCTTCCTTTTTGTCCGCTGGGAAGAAATTCCTCGCATGTTGTCGATAAATGCATTCGGAGAGGATTGGGAGCGATCAGCAGAATTCCGGTTGATGGTCGGCTAGAAGGGTCGACTCGGGCAGCCGGTGGTCGAGAATTGAAAGAGAACCTCAAATCAAGACTTCTGTTTATTGCTCTAATTTTTCCTTTCACCCTCCCGCTGCTTGTGGCAAGCGGGCGGCTTTCGTCCGCTCACCCGTCGGGTCGGCCGCCCGCTCGTCACAAAACAGCCGGTCGCTTCTTTGCTCACGACAAATTGGAAGCGTCTGAACTCGTCGTTGCCGCCAGATCTCAATCTCCACCATCTCTTTGGAACAAGACGGCGGCCGACTCACCGTGAAAAGAAACAGTTGCTTTTGTTCAACACTTCGCCCGTTCCACCACTCGTGCCGAGTGCGGGACGAATTCGTAGAGAAAGAGGAGGTGTTCCTAACCAAGCCGCGGATTTCGACCGCTGATCATCCAATCGAACGTCTCGACCGCACGCGTCCAGCGAACTCCGGACGCCAGAAATGAGCTCGACGGCCGCGGATGCTCGTCCTCTTCGAGCGGGCGAGTGCGGTCTTGTTCCACTCGCCGAAGGAGATGGCCGCTTTCCGCTGGACGCACGGGCGGGTGTTCAGTTTCGCGATCCTGCTGATCGACCCGCACGAGACGCTCCTGCCCCACCCGGTTGCCTGCCGATCGCAGGCGGGCGGTTCTTCGAGCAGAAACACGCGCTTCAGAACTGGCCGCCGTTCGTGATCCCGCCGCTCGGCTGTCGAATCGATTCACAATCACTCCTTGTTCAATTTATTCCTCTTTTTATATGACTACCAATTGCAGAGTGGGACGTCGAACGAACTCTCGTTTCGTGTGTGGCAGAATGAGGTTTCGATGGACGCTCGGGTTGATGCTCGAGGAGGGCAGTCGGGCCCGACCGAACGAACGCCCCGTCTTCTGCCAGCGGCCGAACAGCAGGTTGATCGTGAACGAGCGGTAGGGATCGACCAGCACGACCTGAAAGACGTGGCCTTGTGCCGCACTCCAACTCCGAACTGACCGTCAACAGGGCGTTTGCGGGGGCGTAGAGCGAGAGCATCAAGAAGCCGACCTGCATGATCGCGTCCGTCGTCGTCTCGTTGAAATAGGGGGCCATGATGCACAGCAGGCCGGGCATCAAGATCAGCAGGATCGGCATCAACAGCTGCGTGAAGCAATAGAAATCAGCACCGCACGGTTTGTTCTCACCTGAACGAACAGAAGAGTCGTCAACTCCGCGTGCAGGCGGTAGGTCTGCTTCGAGAACGTGGCCTGCTGTTTGCGCAGTCCGGAGAGGATGAGGAAGATGCACGTGACGCAGAAGCCCGCCGACACGGCCATCAACGAGATGAGAACAGCCCAGTAGGCGAGGACGTAAGGCTGCCAGAACTGAATGATCAGGACGGGATCTCCGCTCTGCACGTTGCAGTTCGAGGGCCCGCAGTTGGCGGCCATCAACCGGGGGACGTCCTCAGAGTCCGAGAATGTGAAGAAGTAGCCGACGGAGAGCGGGAGCGCAAAGCATTGGTGGAAGGCAAACCAGAACAACTTCCACGGCCAGCTCACGTACGCGTCGTGCTTCTCCTTGCTCATGCGCAGCAAAACGACGCGGTAGACCTGGAATCAGACCACAATGAAGAGAATGCAGCCAAGAAACAAGCATACGAAGGAGTAATCTTGAGCCAGCACCAGATTTGCTCCAAAAAAGATGATTGCGGCCGCCAACACGCGGGCGGTCGGTTCGCCCCAGTGCCGGGCGACACCTGAGTGAACGAGCGGTCAGCAAGCGAACGAATCGATCCAACCGACCTCTTGCCGAGCCGCCGAGCAGCGGCGAAACGGGGAACGGTTTGAGCAGGACGGAGATGAGGAACGTGAACGCGGCGTCCCACGCGAGAAAGTTCAGCAGGAAGAACTTGTAGTCGCGCATCTCCGGCGGCGACTTCCGTTTGATGCAGAAGAAGACGAACGCCTGGCTGAGGAACGTCAGCAGAGTGATCGCGTTCAGCAGCCACTCGTAGGCCGTCGAGATCATCCCGCAGAGGGCGCGTCTGCAGCCGCTCGTTCGGTTGTTTGCGAGCAAGCGGTTGCCGGGCGTTTCCTCGAACACTCCTTTGCACACGCGTTTGTTCGCCGCCTGTTGCCCACGAAAACAAGTCGGAATTCAATTAAGACGCACGGGCGGGGTGTGGGGCGACTGTTGCATCAAAGACTGCTCGGTTCGAGTCGTTTGTCCGGAGAAGGAGTCCACAAAGTGTTCTTCTGGGCTATTCAGCCGAGCAGCCTTCTGATGACCCCGCATGCTGCCACATGGGTTGGCTACAATCAGTCATGCATTGGACTACAAAAGTTTGCGATTAGCCATCATTGTATCGAAAACGGCGGCAAACAAGGCAAGTCTCCAAATGCCCTCCCGCCCCCTTCGACGAAAGTTCGAATGAAAGACCACACGGTAATTGATTCGAGTGATGCAGTGTTCGGCCCAAATTAGATTTTGTTCTTTGCTCGCTGATTGGATTCGAGGAACGCAAACATTTTTCATTCGATTCGGGGTTGTTGTGTCGGGAGGAAGGTGGAGCCGACGAAGGAACATTTAAAGCTCGTGTTTAGGACCATTGCACCGCTCTGCAAATGGACGAGATCGTGGCGATTCCCATCCTCCTCAGCCATCTCGAGTGCCCCGCCCAATCAACCGCCCCGCTCGCAGAAGGCGACCAGCAGGCGCGTGAGTTCCACCCCGTGCACTCCGGCCGCCTCCCCTCCGCACTCCCGAGCAGCGGGGGCAGGCGACCGCAAGTGACTGGAAAGGGCAAACGGAAGAACGAAGAGGAGAGGACGAATTTGTGGCGACGCATCGAGAATCCGACCCTTGAACGACCGCAATTTCGTTGATTTACATCACGATCTGGATCAAATCAAAGGGCGGTCGCAAGGTCTCCCGTTAGTGTCTTCGGAAGTGGTCCTCGGTGGCTTTCCGTCTATCCAGCAGGGTGAGCAGCTCGCGGTATAAGTAGTCGATAATAACTCTGGAGACGTGCTCTCTCTTGTTCAGGAGAATCTTCTTCACGGGGCGCTCTGGACGGACACCCGCTCGAGTTCCTTCGACACGGCGGTCTTCCGCTTTTCCAGCTGCAAGCAGAAGCGAGCGGGAGTTCGAAGGATCCCTCGCTGACGTCCAACTGGTCGGCGATGTCGCTCCGCCGATTCGGTGGAGAGTCCACGCTGCGCGGACGAACGAAGCGGCCGGCGGTCTCGCGGGCAATCGGGGCGGTGGGCGACTCGATAGCGCGCGGAGAGGGCGGCGGAGTGCGCACTACGCGAACACGCGGGCGCGTTCATTCGTGCTGCTGCCGCGTGTTCGGCGGTGCTGCTTTCTTTACGCTCGGGTCGCTGTGGAACGCGGTAGGCGGTGAAATGGAGCAGTCTGGCGCCCACCAAATTCGGCCGTCTGTGCGCGAGAATGGGGGCGTTAATGAACGGTCGGCCGCTGCCCAGGAGATGCTGGAGAAGCGGAAAGAGCCCTACAGTCACATATGCTTCAAAGTAAGAATGCTTTTCATCCTACTATTGCTTTCTTCAGGACCACGGTCTTGTGCGCTTTACAAACGACGGTCGGCACGCGTACATAATCTTTTACCACGATGGATGCGTTTGTGTTGTCGATTTTGCCCGGAATACCCAACTGTACGTTTTTGTTCTTCTTAGTCTTTTAATTGTGAAGTTTCAGTGTTTTCAAGTCAAATGCGACATTCCGGATGCAGGTTTGGGATTTTGTGATTGTGAATCCGGCCACCATCCTCGCATTTGATGAGGGCGCTACGACGTTGCTTCGTTTGTGCGCCGAAGACGGGACATTTGAGCGAGTCGAACTCGAGAGCCCGTTGCAAATGCGGGTTGCTTACGCGATCACGTCCATCAAAGGATCGCATGTGGACGTCAAGCATGCAGTGTTGAATTGGAGCTACTCGTGCAGTATTCATTTTGTTCACTTGAACGTGGACGACGCTCGATTGGTCGTCAATGGTAGCGCACGGATAGAAGGTCCTCCATGCAAGTATCACTTGTGCGCGGACGGCCGCTTCTTGTACGGACTGTCAAATTCAAGTGATCGCTTGAGTACATTGCACTCCTACGACATTGAGAAGCAAGCATGGAGCAAGATTAAATTGACAGGCGAGATTGGAAAGGTGTGTTTTAACTGACGAATACTCAACCATTCTTTTTTCTTTTTAGTTAATTCCTTGCAGACTCGTGTGGTCGCAAAAACACGCGTACCTTTGCGCACAGAATTTCAACAATCTTACGACGTCAGTCTTTCGCTGCGGCTTGGAACAATGCGAATGGAAGAAATTGCCGATCGTGAGCAAATACCCGCTTCAAATTGCTCCCATCGTGAATACGGACAGTGGTGAAGATGACGGTTTGTCGGTCATGTGTTACCGCATCAAAAAAGAACTCTATAGTCTGTTTTTCAAGTGAGTACTTTCCACCTTGACCACGTAATCGCTTTTATTTCAGCACGCCCGAGTCGCTTCTCCGCATAGCCGTCGATGCACTCCGCAAGAGCCGGCTGGACGTGGACGGCCCGGAAGGGTTCCACGGGATCATGAGCAGCGAGTGCGGCAAGAAGATCCTCCCCTCCGTCTATCCCAACATGTCGCCCATTCCGCGCCGCTTTCCTCGCTCTTAGTTGGTGTCCCACTCTTAAACGAACGAACTGCTTGATATTTTATTGGTTTGATGCGAAAGTTTCCGGAAAATGAGCCGAGCGCGGAACGAAAGAACTCGCCCGAGCGATCGCGAGTGGGCGAAGTACCAGACCGCGTTCCGCCGTTGTTGCTCGCAAACTAGTGGCTTTACGAAGTGGTTTTTGGTCGGATGATCATCTGGAAGCTATGCGGAAGTATTCGCCGGCTAAAAATCCAAACTACTCGTCAACTGTAACGACTTTGGCAGCGAAAAAAGAATCGAACACTTTGCTCATTTGTGCCGCCTCAGCCGAATTCTTTCGGTCCACGCTCGGCTCATTTTCCGGAAACTTTCGCATCAAACCAATATTGGGCTCTGAATTCAAAGCGACTGAAATAAAGAACGGCAGAAGAAGGAGAGAATCAGAGTGAGTGCTTATGGACACGTCGTTCGAAGCCATCGCCCCATCCTTCTGCTGCCCGTCTTCTCCTTCGCCCACTCACAACGACCAGGGATCCCCACGACGGCCACTCGTTTCGAAGCGAGTCGACCGGCCGGTCGAGAACTCCGATCGCTGTTGGCAGCTGCCCGTCCCTCGGCGCCCGCTCACCGGTTGGCAGTCGGCGCGCGGATCCACGGGACCACGGCGGCCGGGCGGCTCGATCGCGTGTTCGACCGCCGCACTTCTCAGCCTGGGATCACGCCTTCCATTCGCTATTGAAAGCAACGGTCAACCCCACGGATTCGTGAACAAAGAGGTCCTCACTCACTCTTGCTGGTTGCCCGGCCCTCCAAAATCCACTCCCTTCTCCAATTCGCTCCAACTGCCCACCAACTGCAAGTATGTACTCCTTTAATAGAACGATATCTCCAACAAGTCGATTGAACGGAAAGAGGGATGCGTGGAACACAAGTGGGGGCGTCCGTTGAGTCGTTTAGAAGTCAATGAGAGGGATAAAGCAATGAAGAACATCTGTACGCAAAAGGAACAAGGGGCGCGTTTCGTTCGAATCACCCGCACGACGAACTCTAACGACGGCGTTGCATAGAAAAGAAAACGAATCGAATGATCGGACAATCAGGACTCCGCGGTGCGGCGGCTGAGCATCCGATCGACCATCGTCTTTGCGTATTGCAGCCGCTCGCGCAGTTCGAGCGAGCAGCCCGTCTCGACGAGGTGCTGAAGGCGGTAGGTGTGCGGCAGGCGCTGCGGGTCGATGAACGTCACCGCCTGCATGGACGGCGAGACAATCAGCTTCGTGTGGTCCTGCAAGCAACCCGGCAGTCCACTCGATTCAAGGGAAGGAACTCGCCTCGAAGAAGTTCAACTGGAGCGTCCCGTCCGTCAGCAGCAGCCCGATGGCCACGTCCGAGCGGCACCACTCGCTCAGGCACGGGAAGCGGGCGAACTCCTGACCGCGACGGCGCGGCAGCCGCTCGCCCGCCGACCGCAAGTGTTCGATCATGTACGAGCGGACCTCAGTGAGCAGCTTCACTTTCTTCTCCAGGGTCTGCGCGTACTCGGTGGCTGTGTAGAAGGATTCGGCGCCCGTCGCGTCGATGTACTGGAGTTGCCTGCAAGCGGAGGCGAGGAGTGGGCAGAACAAAGGAGAACTCACTCTCCGCTCGGATCGACCAACAGCTTCGTGTGGTCGTTGAACAGGACGCCCACCGAGTCGTCGCACAGCGCGTAGAAGAGGCCGTACTTCTGCGCGTAGTCCACCCACCGGGAGACCCAAAAGACGGGCGCCGAGGCGGGGTGCTCGTCCTGCACGTCCACTGCGAACAATCGATCGATCAGAAATGCATTCGCGGGGGACTCACGATCGCGAGTCGGCGCCTGCTCGCCCTGTCCGGAGAGGAAGGGCGCCAGCTGGTTGGCCGCGTTGTTCAGGTGCTCGACGATTGGGATCTCGTCTTTCTCGCCCGCCTTCCGGCTGCTCGCGATCATCGACGCGGCGTCCTGCACGACGTGCGGCTGCTGCAGCGGACGCGAGAGGTCGCCCAGACGGGTCTCCGGCTGAAAGCGAGCAGAATGGACGCGAGTGAAGGAAGGGTGTGGGAGAGAGAACGGACCTCGATCATGCCGCCCGAGAGGTTCTCCTGGTTGAAGCGCGGCACAGACACTAAACAAGAGACGGGCAGGGCGTCGGGCAGGAAGCCGCGCGTGAAGAACGCGAACTCGGGGATCGCGAAGACCGTCGGCCGGTCCTCCGGCCGCGGCGCCAACAGGGCGGCGATCAACTCGTGGGCGTGCTGCCCGATGCGCGTCGGGATCACGTACTCGTTCGCCCGAATCCTCTTGTACGTTTGCTGCAGCGAGAGCGGTTGGAATCGAAGGAAAACCCTTGGAAACTCGCCTCCAAGGACAGCGTCTCGAACGGCGGCTTCCCGACGAGCAGCGTGTAGAGGATGCAGCCGATCGCCCACACGTCCACGCCGAACGAGTGCCCGGCCTTCAGCAGCATCTCCGGTGCTGAAGCGAGGAGTGTATGTATAACGGAAGAAACAAACCGATGTAGTTGGGCGTGCCGCAGAGCGTCTGCCGCTGCTGCCCGTTCTCGACCTTTGTGGCGAGTCCAAAGTCCCCTATCTTCAGCTGCATGTGGTCGTCGAGGAACAGGTTGCCCAGCTTCAGATCCCGATGGACGATCTGCCGGCCGTGCAGGTACTGGCAGCCGGCCACCAGCTGAAAGCGGCGAGTGAGGAGACGAAGCGGAACGACGGGAACCCGCTTGGTGCGTGAAGTAGCGGGCTTCCGGCTCGGTGGCCACTCGACGCCGCCGGTGGAATTCCAGCAGCGAGCGGCGGGCGCACAGCTCCAGCAGCACGTAGAAGTTGTCCGCGTCCTCGAAGTGGCCGTCGAGGCGGACGATGTGCGCGTGCTGGAGAGACGCGTGGATCATCACCTCTTGCATCACCTGCGAGCAATGGAATCATGAGTGAATGGGAAGGCCAGGGGGAACGAACCTTGTCGCGTTGGGACTTCCGAATCATGAGCGTCTTCGAGATCACTTTGCCCGCGTACGTCGTGCGGCGCGTCCGGTCGTTCAGCTCGTAGCAGCGCGCGAAGCCGCCCTTGCCGAGGAAGCGGCCCCGCTCGAAGGCCACCGGCCGGCCGTCGAGCGTCCCGCGGACGATCGGCGGCACGTCCTTCAGCTCGGGCTTCGTGGTCGGCGGCATGGCGGTGGGGAGTTGCTAGAAACACGGCCGTGTGTTTGATGAGTGGACGACATGACGGAAATCTCAAGGTAATGGGCAAGTTTCGGGGTTCAGAAAGAGGAGAGCGGAATGAATGGAAGGTGCTCGCATTCGGGAGAAGAATCACCGTGTTTTGGTCGCGGAAACTCCAAAAGCGCCCGAAATCTCCGCTCACTCCGACGGAAAACGCGCGAGGATCCAAAAGCAAGTCGGCCGCTGCCTTCCTTCAACTCCCAATCGAAAGCGGGACGAACAAGAGGGAAAAGCGGCAGAATTGCGGAGGATCGCCCTGATCTTCCCTACGAATCTTCGAGCTGCCCGACCAAAGCGGACGCCAACGCTGCCGACCCACGCGGCGCCCCACGCGGCGGCTTCGAATCGAACTCGCTTTTGGCGGCCCGACCGCGCGTGTTCGCGGCGAGTTCCCCCTCCTGCGACCTCCTCTCGCTTCCCGCTGCTTTTCGTTGAGTTTGTGCGGATCAAAGTCCACGCTGCCCGAATGGGAGCGGGAAGCTCGGGCTGGGGCTGGCGGCCGTCTTCCAACCGCGGAAGTGCCCGAAGGCCTGTGGCTGAACGGGGGGAGCGGCTCACAGGCGGGCGACGTCGTGGGCGGCTGGGATCACGAGCGGTGCGGCGTGGCGGTCGTCTTCGTCACACCCGCCGCCCTCGACTTTCAATGGAATTTTTGGATCACCGGCGCGCGAATCGGCAAGTACGAGCTCGGCTAAGTGTGGCGGGTGAGTTCCTCCTTTCATTCCTCTTTGCAGCTTGCACTGGACCATCACTTCGACGGCTGGAGCGTCCCCGAGTGGCTCTTCCGGGCGATTCTTTCGGCGCTTACGTGAGTGATCGGGCCTTGCAACTACTCACTCCTCTCGGCTGCATCTACGAGTACGTGCAGGACGCTTCGCTCTCGCTAACGACCGGCGACGGCGAGCTCGTGGTCCCGCCGTCCACACGTGTGTTCCCGGCGACTTCCAGGACGTGTACGGCGAGGCGGGCGAAGTGGTGGTCGGAACGCAGTTCTTTGCCTCTTTTTGCGGCGTCTTCCGGCTATGCGGCCATTTGTTGAGCGGGAACAAACGCTTAAGCGTGCGGTGGGTAATTGTCTTTGGCTGCGGCTTGCATTGAATGCAGCAGAGAAGCAGGAGTGGTGGTTGTGGCCGATGGAAGCGCGCTCGCCGACCGGTGGGGAGTGTTAGCAAGTCGCTGGAGAAATACGGGGGCTTCACACATCCCACCCATCCTCCAACCAGCTTCCATCGGCCGCTTCTGCCCACTCGCCTCAACGCACCTACTTCTTCGCAATCCTGATAGTTGCTTTTGTGCCTTGAAACGCACCGAAAAGGAATCGGGCGAGAGTTTATTGAATGCAGCAAGAAACAAACAAGAGAGATTGGATTACAGACTAATCGATCCTACTGGGAGTCGCATTCGAGCACGCGCTGATTCCTGGCGCCCACCGGCCAATAGAAGAGAGCGAGACGAGTTCGCGCACAACGTTCGATTGCTGTCGAGACGATCGAAAGCGAGACTGACGAACAAGCGGTTGGACAAAGAAGGTGGCGGATGGTCGCGTAGGACTTGCTTGTGATGGTGTACCGGTCGAAACAATGACCAGCACGTTCTTTTCGACAATTGCATAAGGAAGTTGACCGTTTTTGTTGTGCGACGTCTTGTTGACTACTTATTCCGTTGAAATGGGCAGTCCCCTGCACAGTTTGCTTGAAATGCACGCGTCTTCTGCAACCTCCGTTTTGTTCGTGGCGGGAACCCCTGGACTTTATTCCGTCATCTTTGCCCTAAGCTCAACGTCTTCAAACGACGGCGTAAAGAGCGGAAGTTCTATTATAGGCAAGCAACAAAATTTCGTTAGCCACTCTTTGAAATCGCTGGGCTTGCCGGAATCAAATTCCGAAGGCCTTTTCAACCGTCGACTATTCATTTGTTTACTTTTATGTGAGTAGTTAGATTTCAATCTTATCAGGTATCGACTGTTGGCAAAATAAAATTCCGTGCATGTCAAATATCGATACGCAGTTGAATAAAGGCGAGTCCTTATCGCTAACGAGTGGTTGTTTTGGCTCGGTTCTTCGCCCGCCTGCTTCTTGCGAATCTCGCTGTCAAACATCGGTGTTCATTTTTCAGTTGAAAAGATTAAACGTATGTTATTCAATAAACACGTGTTTGATCTAAACGGAAATAGTATCTTTTATTCCGAGAGAGAGCGCGAGCGAGTCGGTATTATGTGCTATCGCCTAACCGTGTTTGAGACGAAAGATACGGCTTTCGGGTTTTTAATCGTTTCGTCAATACTGCTGATTTTCAGCGTCTTGCGATGTCGTTTAGCTCAATTCATGACTGGCTACAATCGAGGTTGAAACGCTCACATTCGTTGAATGTCATGGAAGGCAGTGCAGGGAATTCCGCTCCAAATGCTAACTTTGAGGCGTCATTTCAACTTGTTTTCCAACTCGCCGGCCTTGTTTGCTCTTAAATGCAGTAAAGACATAACCGTTGGGGCGGTAGGTCTTTCAATTACCCGCGAAGCTTTAGAGCAGTCAGCTGTTCGATTCCTTTAGGCGAGAGGTCGAGTCAGTTCGTCGATTCATTCATCGTTCGTTTCTCAAGGCTTCTTTTAATTCCGTTTTGCACTTTGTTCAGTAGAGGTTTACTAACGACCACGATGTTCCAGTGATCATTTGTGTTTTGTTCTGGCAAGTTTCGGTTGATTTCTAAAGCGAGCTAGAAAGAATCCAAAGAAAGGTAAACCGACTGTGTGTCCATTCGAAGCCGTTCAATTCCGACCAGCCCATCACAGCACTTCCCACATGACCGCTATTCGTACGAGTCGTCCTCCAACGGCAGAGACGTGTACCTGCAAATAAAACGAATAATAGGCGGGAAGCGACGAGTAAAAGTTACAGAAATGACTACAAAATGGAGGGCTCTGGTGGGAATTGCAAAAAGCACTCGCTTTTCCATTGATCGACCACGACGACCGGCCAAAATCGACGGGAATTTCGACTGAGAAGCGGCGAGTTAGCTGCCACCTCCACCCACCGCCCCACTCGCTTTTTCGCCGCTCGTCGGACCGCTTCCCCAAGTCGAACAAGCGGGCGAGAAAGAGCAAAAGCGAGAGAAAGAGCGAGTGGTCAGCCGCCAACCGCCCCGCTCTTTTCTGCCGATCGTCGCCAAACGAGCGATTCGCTTTCTCGCGGCTCGCGAGCACGTGAACCACGGCGTTTACGTCGAATTCTTTCGCCTTTTCTCGCTTGGTTCGCGCGGGTAATCGATCGATAACGTTGATTTGTGGAGAGAGATGACAGCCAATCTTTTTTACGTGCCGTTAGACTCGTGAACGTTTGAGCAGGTCTGTACTTAATTAATTATCAATTCTTCGGCATGTCTGGCGACTCGGACGCTGGTTTCAAGGAGGCCATGAAAGCCGCTTGGGAGAACATTTCCGGGCAAAATCCGCGGTACGCGCGCTTGGCTGTAAGTTTTTCATTGAATATTTGAGGTAAACGTCAAACGATTGCAGAAAAGTATCCGTGTAATCCTTTTCGTCCTGATTCTCTTCTTCTTCTTCGTAAACGTGCAAACCTGGTCCCAGCCACTAGCCTGCGGGAACGCTACAAACGCCACGAATGCGACTGCTTTCAATGTGAGTCCACTTCCAGTTCATTCGTCCGTTTAATTCGGATGATCGCGTTTAGAAACAGCACTACCCTTCGCCCACTCTCCTGTTCTACGGCGAACGAGACGTGTGGGAGGACGACTTTTTTCATGAGCAGCTCATCCTGATCGTTCTGCTCTCGGCATTCGCTGGACTCTGCTTCCAGTGCTGGCCGCTCGTGGTCCCGCTCGCCGCCTACATGGGTTTGCTTCTTCTTTTCTGTTCTCCGATTGCAAATTCGCTTTAGGGACGATAATTCTTTTCTGGCCGTTCTTCCTTCTGACTTCGATCGCCAAATTCGTGCATGTGTGGAAGAATCCCGAAGAGATGGGCGACGAATGGGGCCTGCGGGTGTCCGAACTGCTCTCTGCGTGTAACCCGCTTATCGGCGGCTTGGTTGGCGGGATCGTGTCGTTAATCTACCAGATTCTAGCAAGAACGAAAAGAACTCCCCAGTCATAGACCAGCTATTGTTGTGGTCGATTTTGTTTGATCGAACCCTCGTGCTCTCATTTAGTCTATTAGTCTACCTCAATTAGCGCATGTCTGTAATCTCCTCATACTTTTGCGTTTTGTCTACCTCCTTTTCTTTTGTCAATAAACGAGCCATCTGTCGAGCGAATTGAGGCGAGTATTCGCGAGGAGAACTGGAAGAAGGGAACTCGACGGCGTTCTTACGGCTAGCCACTCGATTTGGCCGGACGACGCGTCGGTTTCTCTTGAGATCGTGTGTAGGCGACGACACTGAGATTTGAACCAACTCCGTTTTCCGGAAGAGCGTTCCGGACGTCGTTCTTCCGGTCGGTCACGACGATCACTCCATCGCGATTCCGGTCGGACCGGACAGATCGTTTTTGAAGCGCTCGGCACACCTCGATAAGCGGTTTTTGTCAACAAACCGGTCGTAAAGGAACGGAAATGGACGTTAAGTTATCACGTTTCGTCGCAGGAAGTGGCTTGAATGACGGCGGCGATAACAAAGGAATTCCTTTAGCTAAAGGCGGTCAACGACCATCTAAACCGTTTTCTAGCCTTTGACGCCCCATAAAAAGAGCGTGCTAGCGAGCATTCTAACAGCGTTGTTTCTTGCTCGGAATGGAGGAAAGTTTTGCCCAATGGGGGCGTTTGGTGCGTGCCGACTTCCCGAAGAATACGAGGACGTGCGGCTGGTCGATGAGAGCGGACAAGCGATCGTTTAGTGAGTGCTCATTAGACTAATCACATTCTAGCTCACGTGTTGCAGTGCGGCAACATACGACGATCGGAATGTGGCCATCAAGCGACCCAAGAATCTTTTTAAAGACGTCAAGAATGCGGAGAACGCTTACCGCGAGCTTCGTCTGGTGGAAATGACTTCTCATCCAAACGTAAAATTACTTTTGTTTGACTTCTCAGATTCTATTGGTTAGATACAAGCTCTAGAGTGTGTGTTTACGCCCGCCGAAACACTCGCCGATTTTACTGATTTCTACATGGTAGCGGACTTGTCGGATGGAACGCTGGAGCAGTTAATTGAAAGCAACAAGCGTTTCAACATTCATCGAACTTCGATGATCATGAAACAAATACTCGATGCGGTTGCTTACTTGCACGAATACGACATCATTCATCGAGTGCTCGCCAAACAGCGAGCGATAGACATAACTCATTCTTTTAGGACCTGCACCCAAAAAACATTGTGGTGAATAAGTTCTATGGCATCAAACTCATCGATTTCGGATTGTCCACCGAAGACACGAGCGAACGTGTGAGCGTGTCGGAACCGACGACCTACGTGACCGCTCGGTACTACCGGGCTCCTGAAGTTATTCTTGGCGGGAAGTACACGAAAGCGGGTTTGTTGAGTTCAAGCGATCAATTCACTCGCCTTTACAGTCGACATCTGGGCGGCCGGGTGCATTTTCTACGAGCTGCTTACCGGGGAATGCTTGTTTGAAAGCAAGAACGAAGTGGCTGTTTGGCAGAAGCAAGTAGAGGTTCTTGGAATGCCGTCGTCCGAATTCTTGAACGCATTCGACGACACGTTCGACATTGAAGAGGTGAAAGCACGGAAGATTTCCGTCGAACAGCTCCTTCCATTGGATTGTTTTGCAAATGCTTACGACGGTTCGTTCGATGCTTCTCGTTGCATTCTTATCCCTCAAACGCAGACAAGACCCTAAAGATGTGCAGTTCGTTCGTTCCGTGGTGTTCGAATCGCGAGGACAGTGTCAGGTACTCGATGGAACTACGCGCTGTTTTTGCCCGTCTCTGCAAGAACACGCCCGAAGTTTACGACAGCCTTTTCTCTCGACCGCCGGCACTCGAACGAGAGCCGTGGGAAAGGTTCGCGCAGATCATGAACGCTTACCGGCTGGAAAAAATCAATCGCAAGTATGCGTTTCAAATCACCAATTTGCCACTTGACTTCAGCTTCGAATGCTCGCGACTTGTTCAGTCGAATGGTGTGCATCGAGCCGAAGGATCGATTCACCGCTCTCTCCGTTTTTACGCACCCATTTATTGGCGGCCAGCGTGTTTCTAACGAACAGGTGCCTCAAAAACTCTCCTACACTCTCGGCGACACGCCCATCACCAATGTGAACGACTGGAAGAAGTTGCTCTTCGATCGTGTGAAGCCGAAGGTCGATCTCAACAACCTCTCTCGTTTGCTTCTTGCTGACCATCCGGTTCCGCCCAACAGTGCGTGGATTCCGACTTTTGAGTCGACGTGCAGAGGTCTGTTTCCACTCCTCTATCTAAGAGAGACACCCTTTAAATCAAGGGGCGACTTTGGGGCGGGGGCGAAGCGCGAGGGGCGAAGCCCCGAGCCGTACGGCAAGCTTGGGGCGGGCGGGAGGCCGCGGAAAATTCTCATCGTTCCGCTACGAACGTTCAAAAATGGAAATTTTCGATTTTTGGCGAGTTTTTGCGGGCGACTGGGAATTTTGGACGCTTCCAAAGTATTTGATCCGTGTGCGCATCCGAGAGAAGCATGCTCAGTGCGAGTTTCAGAACGTTAAACAAAGAATTCGATTTTTTCCAGGTTTTTGAAGTTTGCACGGGAAAACGTGTTTTCGACGGCTAGCGGGCAAACGAGTGGGAATTGAATGGTGTGTGTGGCAGTGATTATATGCAGAATTAAACGGCGGATCCGGCGGTGCCATTTGTTTTTTGAATGAGTGTCGTAGTAGCGAGGTAACCCCAAAAAAGTGGTTTTTTGCCTGTATCCGTCGTTCCGAGCGGGCGGGTTCGAATAAAAGCTGTTTGATTGGGTCGTTTGCGGTAGAAATCGAACCGGCAAGGTTTGGGGAATCGATTCATAGTAGTTGCGGGCGGTGCAACTAATTGGTTGTGCAGATATGAGCGATTTTGTAGCCGGAAGTAAAACTGAGGGTGTTTGGGTTCGCTCGAACGGGCTTGACAAGGCGATAACAAGGCTGGCACCTTGCCAAATCCTTTAGCGAGTACCCTAACGAAGTGCTGAAAACAAATGCCGCACCGCGACGAATATTAAACCGCCGAATTAGATTAAGAATAAACGTAATCGACCCTGCCGTTGTGAGCGGTTGTGAAAAAACTTCGAAATTCGATACAAAATATCCTTGCTATCTCGGTAAAAAGAGGTAAGCATAAAACGGCCACTGCCATTGGTATAAAACATTTTAAAACGACTAAACGAACGTGTTTGAGCGGCAAGTACAAAAAAGCAATCGGGTTTCGTTGATTTCTGTCCATTTTTAACGCCGTTTTCGGTATACGCTAACCCAAAGATTCAAACTTTACTTTAAATCCGCTTACTAACATCACACTTTGCCCCGCAGGGCCCCTGCTCTCACGGGTTTATCCAATGGCGAGGACTCGTTTAGATTCGAACTCTTCTGATCAGCACGCGCTTTCTTACGCCCAGTGCGCCTTCCGACCTTTCAACGAAGAAAAGCTTGCCGTTCGTGTGTTGCTGGCCGACTACCGCAGAGCTGTGGAAGAAATTAATCAGCCGCCGTGCACCGGCTTCTCGCCGCCGAAACGATATGCCCATTACGTGGATCGCATCTACGCGACCGACCTCGACTTCAAAACCCGTTACAAAAAGTACGCAAAGGACATTCGCAAACTGCTCGATGATCACCCGAATTTTCCCCTTCTGATCATCGACGACTCCGACCTGCGAGGATGGGAGTCATTCTACGTAAATGCAACCGGTAGGGTAGTTAAGCGCATATTCATTGCAGAAAAACGATAACTGGAGCGTTCTGGAGCGTCATGCGCGCACATTTGCCCGTCGTTTGAACAGATTCATAAAAGCTCTCAATCGGAAGGAGATCGTGAAACACGAGCTGCATTTTGCGCAGATGGTTTTCCGCCAGCACTTCTCGGGCGATTGGAAGATGGTTTGCTGGCAAGGTGGGCGGCGGACACCCCTTTGCTTTCAGGCCCGTTTGCAGGAGGTGGTTGAAATTTTCAAGCAAACAATCACAAATCTGCCTTCGTTATTGACGTTCACTGCAATAGCCGACGTCAAATCAAAGTGCAGAAATTATTCGACACTCGCCGAATCCGGTGAGTAAACAAGTCTAAATGACAATCCGCTAAAAATTTAGCGTCGCGTTGCAAATGGGATCAAACCGACAGCACTATCATCGCGTGTAAGCGATTTGTAGCGTTTTAAACAGATTTAAAGAAAAAGAAATTCAGGCCCAAAAGACGCGCTGGAAGATTCCGAAGAACCGAAATCAAAGCGACCGCGACAACAAGCTTGCATCCGCTAATTATCAGCGTAATTTGCCCACCTTTTATACTTCTTTGATGTGTGGTGTACGTAGATCATTAAAATCAGTAATTAAATTGCCCCGAGTTCTCATAAGCAAGTGAACCGTTATTTTCTACCTCTTTTCGTTGCCCGCCAACGCCCTCGCAAGAGAGATTTATGCGGCTGGCCGGTCACTTTTGTGCCAAGAGAGCGGGGGCGGCCATGGGCTCAACAAACGAAGCCAAGCGGCAGGCGGCCGGTGCGAAGAGTGCGAGTGGACAGCGGCGAATCGCAAGTGGCCGACCGGCCGCGTATTTTGCCGTCGAGGCCACGAAGAGCAAGCGCTCGCCGACGTTTTTTCTTGCATGAAGCGACTTGATTCTTTAGCCACATTTTGAAAGGATGGGAAACACGCCTGCAAGGCCTGCCGCTTACGACCGAAAGGATCTCTACATCGTCCACCAAATCCGCCCGTCTCGCAAGCGGTGGGCACGCGTACGCATGGCAGTTCGGGCGGCTTTTCTTCCTGCTGCCGCCTCGAATCAACGGTCGAAACGGACGCCACAGAACGAGGTCTTCAGGGACGTACGAATTCTCCTCTCATTCGTTTATTGTTTGCTTTCAGCCATTGAACGAGGTCCGCTTCTCGTCGAACGGTCGGTACTTGTACGGCTACTGCGACTTTACGAACACGTTCTTTGTGGTCGACCTCGTCCTCAACACTCGAATGTGCGTCCACGCATCCATTGATCTTGCGAATCTCGAGGTTTCAGCGTGTTCACATCTAAAGAAGAATCGGAGCACCAAATGCACGTCTGCGAGTTCTTTTTCGTGAATTCAACTACGGTCGTCGGCTACGCGCTCCCCGAGCAGTGGCTCTTCCGTCTTAACCCCGAAGAGGGCACTTACGAGAGGATCCTCTTGCGCGGCCAGCTCGAACACCCCGGGACGTTGATCTTCACGGAAATCAGCGGAGCGGACGTCGAGAACAAGCCGACGCTCTTCGCGTGCTCCCCCTACCCACCGCTGCAGTTCGTGCGGTTGGACGTCGACGAGCCCCGGCTGGAAGTGGACCTCGAAGTGGACCAGCCCGCCCAGTTCTGCGTCTACGGCTTGAGCGAAGACGCCCGGCGGATCTACGCGCTCGGCCGCTTCGACGTCCACACGCTGCACGTGCTCGACGTCGCCGAACGGAAGTGGACGACGCGGAAGCTGGGCGGAGAGATCAACCCTCATGTGAGTGCGTTCAAGGACATTCCGGCTGATTCCTCCGCTTTCAGCTGCACATGAACGGAAAGCTCTGTTCGGCGGATCACGCGTATCTCTGCGGCCAAAAGAAGGACCCGAGATATCTCGACATCTGTTGCGTAAGTGGGAGCGCGCCAGTGGAGGGCGAGTGTTGTGGGGCTCACAAGTCGTTTCGAAGCTGCAAGACTAAAAGCTGTTGCTTCCTCCCACTAGGATCCAACTAAAGAGAAGCAAACCTCTCGTGATTCATTCGTTTGCAGGGCGGCTACCTTCCGCAAACGACCGTCTACCGCTGCAACTACGAAGAAGGCGAATGGAAAGAACTGCCGCTCGGGGCCGAGCACGTCTATTGGATGGTTCCACTCGTGAACGCGAAAGACGGGAAGGACGACGGTTTGCTGCTCGTTTGCCGTCCCGTCCGGCACAAGAATCAAATCCACCGCGTTCTCTTCAAGTACCTTCTTTCCTCCGCTTTTTCCTGTCCACTTGTTTGCAGAACGCCCGACTCGCTGCGCCGTTTGGCGGTCGACGCCCTCCGCCGGCGCTGCATCGACCGGCGGAGAGCGAAAGGATTCCACGCGATTATGAGCCGAAAGCCCGCCGCTTCGGTCCTTCCGTCCGCCTACCCGAACGCGACGTCCATTCCGCGAGTGACCGCCAAGAACTCGCCCTTCTACCGGCTGAATCCCCCGCACCGCCCAATTCTCCCTTGGGTGTGATCGCTTCTTTCGTTGCTTGATTTCCGTAGTTGATGATGAAGCCTTCTTTGTGGGGATCGTTGGGAAGTAGTCGAAATGGGCGTCTCCCATCAGACGACGACAAAAGGGATCCGGGAGCGTTTCGTCTTCCAAATGATTAGAATTTGTCGGAAGTTCGCCCACTCGCTCGAGTGGCGATAAGAACGGGTGGCATAAAAGACGGTCGGCAGGACCAAAGAACGATGAAAAAGACCGAAATGAAGCTTCTCTTCTGTCTCCTCCTTCTTGCAATCGGCCATGTGGCGACCAAGAAGGTCATCAATCTGCCCTTCGACAACGACCCCGACACGAACATCCGCTTTAACTTTACACTCGGCACTCCCGGTCGGCTCTTCCGTTAATCTACTGATCAATTCCTTCTTCTTCAGCCCAGAACGTGACCTTCTACTTGTACGAGCGGGACGCCCAAACTGAGGCGGACGTCGTCGGTGTGAACAGCCAGTATCCGGGCGGGAATTTCAATCGAAAGCACGTTCTTCTCTTTTTTCCTGCTCATCCCGAATGTTCAGCGCGTCCTCGACCTTCGAAGCGCTGAACCCGCTCTACGACGAGGCGGGCAATCCGGTGGGCGTGAACGCGACGGACGTCTTCACGGTTGGACTCCTCACTCGATCGATCCGCACTGCATTATTTTCTTCTGCTTTCAGCTAGGCGAAGAGGGCTTGGGCATCCAGCTGCCCTTCCGCTACTACGATGCTCCGTACGGCTGGTCCGACACGACGGCCTTCGGGTTGAACCACCCGGCCGACGGCACGCTCTCCTTCGTGCAGAACCTGCTCGCCTCGTTCGAGGAGAAGACGGGGGTCTTCAGCTACGACTAGTGAGTGAACGAAAGGAAGGAAAGGGACTGTTTGGTCGTCAGTGTCACGGACAAGTGGCCCCTCTACGCGTGGGGGTTGGCGACGATCGGCGGCCGGGCGAGAGGACCGCTGCGCGGACGATTGGATCATTCAGCCGGAAGCGTCGTGGTTGATCGAATCGGAGCAGTGAGCGATGACCATTGACGAGTGAGAACTCCTCATTGCTCCAGTGAACATCCGCTTTTTAGACTCTACTTTGGCGTCCAAACCTACGACTCGCCCGGCCGCTTGTTGTGCGTTCAACCTTGTGGAATGTCCTCTAATCACTCAACTTCAGCTTCCAACAGGGCGACTGGAGCTTGTGGATGCCCGGCCCGTACGTCGAGGGCTTGTTGAAGGCACTCGGCGTGCAGGACGGAAGCTACGTGCCCTGCGACGTGCAGCTGGAGCTCGTCTTTTCGGTGGGCGGCGGCGAGATCCGCGTGACGCCCGACGAGTACCTCGACCGCTCGCAGGAAGAAACCGCCCGCCGCTGTTCGCTGCGCATCTACCCGGCCGAGTACGAGCAGTTCCTGCTGCCTCGCTCCACCTTCCAAAAGCACTGCGTTCTGCGCGACTACTCGAACTTTACGATTGGATTTGCCACTCGTCTCTCTTCGAACTGATCGCGCGTTTGGGTCAAATAAAGATGCATCATTGACAGGAAGCAGTTGTCTTTTTCCCTGGCTTTCTAACGACACACGAACAAGACGATCGATTTTTTAAAGGTGGCTACAAGAAACACTAGACGTCGCAATTCGTCGTCGAAAATGGTCGCTTATCGCTGGAAC
Source organism: Aphelenchoides fujianensis (assembly GCA_024699865.1). Taxonomy (NCBI): domain Eukaryota; kingdom Metazoa; phylum Nematoda; class Chromadorea; order Rhabditida; family Aphelenchoididae; genus Aphelenchoides; species Aphelenchoides fujianensis. The sequence goes on along the minus strand of JAMPIO010000015.1, from coordinate 120,278 downwards.
GACAAACGACGAAATCGGATGCTAAACCGTCGGTCGATAAGCAAACGGAAGTGGGCGTCGACCGTTTTGTTGCATTTTGCTCGAGGCATCCCGCTGTCGATAACTCCGACAGATTCCGAGCATTTCGAGGGCATTCGAGAGAAGTCGACATCGGCCGGTGAAAAGGCGACGCTCATCGTTTCTGTCTAGTCTCGCAGCCACGGTTCCGGGGAGCTCGAATGAGCGCGCAACGCTTAGAGAAGTTGTGTGTAACTGGGAAAGGCCAAGAGACATCCTTTCACGAGAGCCGGGCCCAGAATCCACCTCCATCTGGAAACCTTAAAGAAAAAGGTCGCGATGTCGGTCGTGCATCCCCTGCCGGCCATCAAACGAAGGTGCAGGCCGCTCTTTGTTGAGTCGACGCGGGAAAGAAGGAAAACCCCACTCGCGTTTTCGCCGATTGCCTCGCGGTCATCCTTCAAACAAACGGGCCTGCCGCGTTCGTTTGATCGGAGGAGACGGCGGCCGGCACCGCTCCTTCATTCTCAACCGTTTGCTAAAGCCGCCAATCGCTTTCCACACGCGGCGTTTACTTCGTGCTCTTCATCGAGCCGAATGGAAAACTCGGTGGGCGGCGCTCAAACGAGCCGCTTCCGGCCGCCCGATTATTCGAATCCTCCGTTCGCCGTGCTGGACGATCGCTTCGTTTATTTCGTCAAACCAAGCGATTGCGAGATCCTCGTGTTGGATTTGTTTCGCGAAGTGCAACGGTAAGTAGTCGACTTCCATTCGCCCTTGTTGCATCTTGCAGCCGCTTCCAATCGTTCACGAAACGACCGCTGCTCCGTAAAGTGGAAACAATCGAGGCGCTGGATCGAAACACGATGCTCATGTTCAGCTCCAATTTGGCGGGGCAAAGTAACGCCGAGGTGCAGGTCGCGATTCAACGAGTGTTTTAGACGAAACGCGCACCTACTGGAATCTGTTTCGACTGGACGCCGACGACCTCACGCACTCGCCGCTCTACTCGACGCCCTTCCGCTTCCAGGGAATGCGCGTGGGGGATGTGCGGCTGCTGAGCGACTCGCTGCTGCTGATCAACCACGGATTCTCCGACGGCTTCAACAGAGCGGCCGTTTACGAACTGGTCCGTTCGAAAGACCTCGCCAAGCTGCAACTCGTCCACTCGTTCGAGATGCCCGACGAAGCGTTGAATCGACGGAGTCGCACGTACTTCTTCGCCGAGCAGTTCTGGTGGTTCGAGAAGGCGGACGTCACGGCTTTGTCTTCACTCGATCCCGTGACATCAAAGAAAGAAGAGGTTGCCGTGAATTTGCCCCGCGAAATGGCAGGAGTGAAGCAGTGGGTGTGTGCTCCAATCGTTCGAATGTTTGCCCGCTTTTCCGTTTAGCACTTCAAGAACATGAACGGCGGGACGGCGGGCAAAATGCACGTGGCGTTCCTCGAGGCCACGAATTGGGAGCGAAACGGAGCGCTCGTGACGGCGGTCCTCGACCTGCGGCTTCTGCAATGGAACGTGGTGGCGCGTTTGGAATGCGACCCCTCTTTCGTGATGCAAGTGCGAGGAAACATCCGCACGGAGCACCAACTCGTCCTCGCGATGAAAGAACGGAACTGGATCGAAGGGGACGACGGCGGATTGACGATTCGACGCATTCCGCTCAGGTACGAGCTGCGGTTCTCCTTTTGCCCATTCATTCGCTCTGTTTAGACGTCCGGACAGCTTGCGGCATTTGGCGTTGAGGTCCGGCTGCCTAACGCTTCCTCGCCCCGTCTTCAACTTCTTTGCCCACCGATTTTGGGGAATCGACGCCGTGGACTACTCGTTTGCGTGCTCGCTGTCCATCTATTATTAATAAACATGTGTGTTGTGTGGGGTGTTCTCTCAAGAAGTTGTTGCTTCCGAGAACCGCTGTGTATACAACTCCCCTCGATGCTTCCTGCTCGTCGGGGGCCCACCGATGGTTGGAGCGAGAGAAGGAAGAAAGCAGTGAGGGCGTGTGATTGGGCGCTACTCTTTCTGTTATCCATGTGCTTCCCCCATTGATCGGACGGAAGGCGACCGGCACCTCCGCTGCCCACTCTCCAGTCTTCTTTTCAATTGCGAATGACCGCAAGGAATCCGCTCGCAGTCATCGGAGCCGACGGAACAAAGCGGCGGTTGCGGGGAGTGCCAAACCAAACATCCGCAGGTGTCCCGCCGATGACCCGACAAACGGGAACAAAGAAGCGCCTGACCGCCATACGCCCGATCTGCTGCACTTGATCGGAAGAGGGCGCTGAGCAAAGGAAAAATGTACCCTCCTGCTTACCGCGCGTGCAACAAATCTTTTCCGTCTGGCGCGCGCAGCGGGTGGCTCGAGTCTGTTGGAATTGCCGCCCGCTCGTCGCGAGTCGCGCACTCGCTCCTGCTTTTGATTGCGATCTATTCTTTAGCGCCGCTTTTCACATTCTTTTGAATGGCGACCGGTGAGGCGCCGAGCCAAGCGACCGCCGAAGTCAAAAGCGGACATCCGCTCGTATTTTCGCCTGTCTCTCAAGACGTGAGTTTCACTGACGCAATCAAAAATATTCCCTTCGTCTTGTAGCAGCCGTGCGACGACTTCAGCAACACGAACGAAGAACAGAGCCACGCGCTGGACCGCAACACGGGTAATCACGGAGGAGAAGCCATTCGAATTGAAGCGGTGAGTGTCATCCTTTCGTTCTTCTCTTTTTCATTCGTTTCGTTCAGTCTCGAGGCCAAATGATCGAGTTATTCGGAACGAACGTCGAAGAAGTCCAACAGGCAGCAATGGCAAGCGATCAGCAATCCGCATCTTCCGTTTTCCTTCGAAGGAAGAGGAGGCGGGAAGTGGACACGAGCGAGCACTCGTCCGATCGACCATCTCGTTCTCCCCTCCGCCCAGTGCAGCTTCAGCCGTTCACTGCCGACGAGTCCAGTTCGAGCGGTTCCGAAGACGAGCAGCCGGCCGCCTCCTCCTCGCCGACTGCCCAACGCCGACGGTCGAGAGTGCGCCGAGTGATGGACGAGCTGTTCAAACGACCGCAATTCCTCTACTACGACCACAAAGAAGTGTGTTCTCCGTCCACTTCCTTCTTCCAACCTTCTTTCAGTGCGGGGCCGAATTCGAGGCGATTCCCGTGCACGTGTGGGCGGACTCGCCCGCCTGCTCGCTGCTCCTCCTCCGGCTGGAGAGCGCGGAGTGGACCGGCCGCCCGTCGCTCCCGCCGCCCGCTTTTCGGTTCACGCTGAGCGACGGCGACGGCCACTTCCTGCTGTTCGGCAAACCGGAGGACCGCCAGCTGGTCGCCCGCATCGTCCACTCGTTCCCGCCGAAGATGTCCTTCCGCCAAGTGATGGAAATCGTTGCGAACTTCCATTTCCTTTCCGTTCTGGTCATAGCCGTTGGGTCGTGAGTTCTCGCGTGGCCATCTCGTTGATCTTCGCTCGCTTGTTTGCAGGCTCTTCTGTGAAGCACCTCGTTTTCGCTCGCTTCATGCTTGATTGAGTTCTTGGGTGCTGCGAATAAATTCTTTTGTGTGGAGAGCGAGTGAGAGGATCGGAGAGAGGGCTGGCTTTAACGAAGGTGCGGGTGGTGATCGTGCCGGTCGGATTCCGAGGCGGCCGGCTGCCCACAGGTCTGGCCAGAGCATCCGATCTCTTTCTTGCAATTTCGTTTTGTACCCAACTGCGCGCAACGGTCGCCTTTTGACAGGTGCCAAACTTATTATTCTCATTACCTTATTCGACTGCTTTTACATTTAATATCAAAAGTCGATCGATCAAGAGGGCCTCTCCGAAGGCAAATTCGGAACGGAAAAGACGCGTTCAGATCCACCAATCAGTTCCACTTGGCTCTTTCGAAGAAAACCGAAGAAAAACTCGCGGTACGGCCGAATGGACAAAATCATGATGAAAAAGTCAACGGTTTGCTGAGAGGAACTGATGGAGATAGAAATGAGTAGCAAGTAGCTGAAACGTGCGATGCCCAAGTACATGACCACCATACAAATCATGAAGGGAACTCCCATAGTAATCCACGAGCCAATAGTTAGGGCGGCACACGACTTCAGCAGCATGGCTTGAAGGCGGTAGGTCTTTGCATGTAAAGTTGCTTTTCGTTTGCGCAATACGAAAGCCGAGTGAATGAGAAGAAAAGCGCCCAAGACAATTGACAACAATCCGAGAAGAAAGATCACGATCGTGCTACTTTGGGTGTCCGCTTGGTTTGTTACAAAACAAGTCAAAGACGGCTCTTTCTCGAACAAATTTCGTAGACCAGGGTTTGTGGATTCCAATACTTGACGACTGTCCTTGTACTGGTCTTCCGTCTGATAGAATACGAGCTAAACGAATGGTGAAAGAATTAGTGGTCGGCATAGAACTTACGACTGCCGCGCATTCGGCGAGGGCAACAGCGATGATTTGCCAGTACGGAGTAGCGCGATGATAAAGCCGGGAAAAAGTAGACAATTCACCCAGTGCAGCCATCTTGACGAGGATTCAGGATTTATGAAAGAAAAGGCGGCGCTTACCGATCGATAAAACAGGCAAAATACCAGAGCACTCGTTTTGGCTACAGCGCAAAACACCACCAGCGGCCACCACCAACGAGTCCAAAGCCCCGACTTGCTGCGAAAAAGAGACGACGCGTAGAACAAACAGAACGGGGACACAAGCGGGACGGGATGCGACAAACACAAGCAGACATCCAGGGCGAAATTCCAGACGACTTGGTTCAATAAAAGGTACTTGTAAGTGCGCATCGCCTTTGGAGAAGCTTTTAGGATGACGAAAGTCGAGAGTCCTGCAGTTAGAATGCAGGATGCGAGCATCACTTGCTGTGCAGTCGTGTACACGTAGAGTTGATCCTCTGTTGGTATTCCCTCAAAAGGATGGCTTTCGAACTGCATGGCGGACATCAAACGCAACGAGTGGATTTGGAGACGAAGTGGAAAAGTAACTAATGAGAAGCGGGGAGTTCCAGCCAGACTGCCGGCAGCTGCTTTTGTCCTTCGATTAGTAACGAGTTCGCCGATTTCACCTGCTTCTGTTCTGCGGTTTGCCCACGTGTCGCACGTCATCGCGCGACCGTTGGATTTCAGGCTTTTCCAATTAAAAAGCATCGCCGCGGTTTCAAACAGGAGTCCCCACCCGGCAGGCCCTTGAAGGGTGTCGATCGGTCGGCTGAAAGCTCCAAGCGACACCGAGACGGCCGCCCGCTCCCCGACCGGCAGTCGAGAAGAACGACGAGCCGGACGGGAGATCGGCTGGCGGCCCTCCATCCGCCAAACGAATGGGAAGACGCGCCCACCAACGGCCGCTTCAATCCGCCGAGTAGATCCCCCGGAAGCCGGAAATCGTTGGCCACTAACTGCAACTTCTTGAATCCACAACGACGTTCTGTTTGATCATTTTTTACAACGTGTTGTCGTCATCTTCTGTTGACTCATCGCTCATCACAATCATTTGCTTTTATTGACGACCGAAAATCCGACCTGCTGATCTCCGTAGTCGAAAACCCCGCAAAATAGAAAGAAGCGGGCGCCGAAAAGAAAGTCGTCGCCCGGCTTCACGTCCAGAACACACGAGTGGATGTCGTCGTCCAGTCGGTGAGTGAAGGCCGCGAACGGGGCGACGAGCTCGCCCCCGTCGGTCGTCAGCACGAGCGGGCGGTCTTGCGGGCAAGCCACTTCGAACGCGTCGATCCACGAATTTTACTGGAACAACCGAACAAACTGCCGATTGCTGATGCTCGCTCACGTAAGCGTTCGTGGCGTCGACGATCCCATCGAAGAGCGGTGCGGAGACGATGCAGCGGTCGTAGTTGGGGTCCAGAGCAGCCTCAAACCAACCGATCAAGAAAAAGAACCCTGCAATGCGCTCACCCGCCAGTCGTTCGCAAAGCCGAACTGCCCGATGCGCGACTCGACGGCCACGAACGACCAGCCGGCAACGGGGGCAGCGAGCGGCGCGAAAACCGCCGAGCGTCAACTCGCCCGCCACTCCGCTCTCATTTGAGTCCTCCGCTTCGTTCAGCCACACGCCGACGAGCACTCCCGTTGTTGGAAGACGGACGGCGTGCCGGTGGGACACGGCCGCCAGCCGCCCGGCGCCTCCGCTTTGCTCAAAGAAGCGGCGTGAGCGAAGAGGGCGACCTCCAACGAAAGCCGGACGTCGATCGTGACCGCGTCGACGCCCAAGAAGTCGGACAGTCCGCCCGTCACGCTCCACTCGGTCCTGTTTGTTCGGTGCGTGGGCGAGGCGGCGCTGTCGAACGTCGAGTACACAAGCTCCAAGCAGCCTACACCCGGCATGCAACAGTCCTCACACTCCCTGAACGGAGAGAGGATTGAGCAAAGCAGAGGGAACAAACGTCGCTGCAATTCATCCAGAAGCGACACGAGCGGTCGGCGACCCACAACTCCGCCCTGTTCAAATCGACGACCGCCGAGAAGTTCTGAGCGGAAGCCCCGATTTGCACGCGCACTGCAGGAGGCGATCAAAACAGGTTGCACGTGGCGGAAGTCACTAGACCGTGTAGCCCCCCTCCTCCACTGGAAGGCGTCCGGCGAGTTCTGCCGGCAAGACGTCCTCTCGTTCTCTGCTTCGTGTCTTCCTGTCCGCCTCGTTGGCCTCCGCCCACCGACTAAAAAGAGGAATCGATCGTCGTGTTGGGTTCAGCGAGCGATCGTAGGGCGGCCGCTACTGTGATTGCGCGCGAAGAGTGGGCTTGAGAACGCGTAGTCATTGCGCACCATGAGAACACACGGGCTCCTTGCGGGGCAAGCGGGCAGTCGGTCGAGTTCATTGGTGCTGCTGCTGCTGCTCGTTGTGCGTTGTGGAGCACGAAAGCAAAATGTCTCTGTGCGTCTACCAAGTCCGTTTGCTCGAGAAGAACAAAGCGACCGCTTCCAGTTCGTCGTCTGTTGATCAGAGCGTGTCGACCGAGCGGAAAGATCCGTACAACCAGTTCTGGCTGCTCGTAAGCCGCCGCTTTCTTTTCGTTGCTTTCACCTCCAATTTCAGGGCCGAAATGCCGTGTGTTTCTCCAGCGACGGCCGCTACGCTTACGTGTTCTTCGAATGGAAGGCGCACGTTCGTGTGATCGACCTGCTGCTCAACACCCAAAGGTTCGTTTGGCTGCTTGTTTCCACGGCGTTGATCGTTTGGTTGCAGCCTCTTCTACGGTTCGGGCTCGTCTTGGATGGCGCCTTCGAATTTCGCCGGCTGGGACTTCTGCGTCGTGAATCCCGCGACGATCGTCGTTCTCGAACAGAACTCGCTGTCGTTGCTCCGTCTGCGCACCGAAGACGGGACCTTTGAGCGCGTTGAATTGTGTCGATTGCGAGATTACTGGACTGCTTACGTGATCACCGCCGTCGAAGGAGCGGACGTGGACGTGAAACGAGCGGTGCTCCAACGCTCGACGACCAGCCGCCTTCAGTTCGTCCGCTTGAACATCGACGAGGCGCGTCTGGAGGCGAGTTGGGACGAGCAACCGCCCAGCGAATCGCTTTCCTTCGCCTTCGGTGAACACGGGCGCGTGCTGTACGCTCTCTCGGACGATGCGGGCGAACTGGATCGTTTGCACGAGTTCGACCTCGGAACGAAGGCGTGGACCACCGCTCAGCTCGAAGCGGACTTCGGCGAGCAGGTGAGTCGTGTTCAACCAAGAGTTATCGTTTCATCCGTGGTTGCAGTTCGATTTCCGTCTGTCCTGTTGGTCGAACAAACACGCGTTCATCTGCGGCTCCAACGACGGCACCGAACGCTCCATCTACCGCTGCAGCTTCGAGCGACGCGTTTGGGAGCGGCTGCCGCTTGCGATCGACGGCATTCTCCAGATCTCACCGATTGTGGACCAGGAGACGGGCGAGGACCACCAGCTGCTCGTCTTCGGCAAGAACGAGCATGAGGCGGACAAGCGCGTCTATCGCGTGCTCTTCCGGTGAGTCCCTCCCTCTTTATTGATCTCTCTTATCTTCCGTTACAGAACGCCCGACTCGCTCCTCCGTCTTGCAGTCGAAGCACTCCGAAAGAGCCGCCTGGACGTGGACGGACCGGCGGGCTTCCACGGGATCATGACGAGTGAGTGCGGCAAGAAAATCCTCCCTTCCGTCTACCCTAAAATGCAGCCCATTCCTCGTTTCTCGTTGTACGTTTGAGCGTTCGCGTGTTTGTTAAGTGACAGGTCAATAAATTGTGTGCAGTTGATCACCGCCGAAACAAAAGAACGCCTCATCTCAACCAAAGAAAGCTGTTTCTTTCTTTCAACCGCCACGTCAAACCAGCAGCTGTGTACTCGGCGGTCATCAGGCTCACAAGTCACTTGCATAAAAAGAAATGTGTTTCTTCTCATCCGCCCACTCACAACCAGCAGGCATCCCAAGGCGGCCAGTTGTTTCGAGTGGATCGGCCGACCAAGAACTGCGATCAAACGGAGTGGACGGACGGGGTCGCCCTCAACAAGCAGTGGGGAGTGTTCTCGAGGCGCTCCTTCCCGGGGAATTTGTCGGCAGGGGACTGTGGAGGCGCCGTCCAGCGGGCAGCCGGTCGGGCGGCTTCTCACCTCCCGCTGGTCCTTCCGGCCGCCGCCCACGGGCACTCCGCGGCGGCGGGCGACCGGCAAGACGAGCGGCCGCGAGGTTAATGCCCCGTCGGCCGCACCGAAGAGGACGAAGTGGGCGGCGCGGGGAGGGGCACACTTGAGCGGTCGTTGCGCACGATTCGGCGGCCACCTCTCGTGTTCGAATCGACCCCTCCGCTTTCCACTCCCGCCTTGATCGAAGGCTGGACGTCCTTTAGACCACTCGTTGATGAACGAGCAAGAAAGCGGCGGATCGACGACAAGGATTCGCGGGATGAAACGAAAACCGGCGATTGTGAGGAGAGACTGAAAGAAGCGAACTCAACGACGTTTTTGCGATCACCCGCTCGATTCTGCATGTCGAACTTGCGGCTTTCGGTCGGGCAGGCGGCGAGGCCTCGCCTCCAACGCGATCGGCCGGCTTTTGCGCGCACAGCGGCCCGAGCAATTGGTGGGCACGAGAACACAAGTGACCATGAGTGCGTGGGCGAGCAAGCGGCCGAAAAAAGCGAGTGGACAGCCGGCTCGCGCATCCACGAGGTCGAAGGCCAGTGCCGCGGCGCCGCGTCCCGCCATCCGGCCGGCAGTAGGCGGGCGGCGTTGCGCGCGAGCTCGTGGATGGCCACTCGGTCCGCTTTTTCTTGCGCAGGTGGCTTTTGGGGGTTGCGGCCGAGTGCTCTGTTTGCGCGCTTCGTGAAGTCGGGCATCGCTTTCGGATCGCATGCGCTAAGATTCCTTTCTTTAGGATGTTTGGATCGTGGCAAGTCTGGAAGAAGCCACCGAGTGGTTGGGCCGAGCGCAAGGAAAGATTCGCTCGCTGCCTGGCGCTCGTAAGTGACTTTCTCTTCTGTTATCCGATTTAACTGCGAATTCTAGTGTCTCTGCCGGGTTTATTTCTTCGTACTTACTGTCTACACCATCTACTCGCTCTACTGCCACATGCACAACGCGGTCCCGCGCCCGGACGTCTCGCAGCTGATCACAAAGACGTTCTATTCTCCGAAGAATTCCACCAGCTCCAAATGGCGGCAGCACTCGTTCCCCATGCTCCCCTCTCCGACTCGTCTGTTCTACGGCAAGCAAGACCACTGGGAGGACTGCTTCTTCGACGACTCGTACGTGCTGCTGGCCGCTCTCTTGGGACTCGCCGCCTCATTCTGCAAGTGCTGGCAACTGTTCGTCCCGTTCGTCGCGTACTTGGGTTTGTCTCTGCAATCGGAGCACTCGTTATTGACGCCTCTTTTCAGTGTACGTCCTGGTCGTTCTTCCCTTCATCCTTCTTGCGACGATCGCTCGTTTCCTGCACGGGTGGAAGAATGCGGAGAAGCTGGGCGAGGAGTTCGACCTTCGCAAGAAAGACGTGATCTTCGTGTTCTGCTTCACGCTGCTCTACTACGCGCTCACGTCAATCTGCTGGCTGTTCGTCAAGTTCGTGAACAAAACAATGCGCAAAAACCGAGTCGTAGACACGAAAGCCAAGGCCCTGCCCGTCGCTTGGTCCAAAGAGATTCCGTGATTTCGCCAGGAGGGGACCGTTTTCCCACTCATGCCGAACCTCTTCTTGTGTGGCTTACTTTCGTGCAATGATCCTCTTTCTTGTGTTTAGTGAACCGCCCGTCCTTTTTCCAACGAATCGTTTAGCAACCACCGCTCCTTTTCCCTCCCACTCGCCGCTTGCTGTCCACTCCTTCCATTTTCCGTGAATAAACAAGCCTTTGGTTGAAGTGATCGTGTTTGACGAGCAAGACGGCCGGCTGCTCACTTGCGAGACGCCTCTGCATTCTCCAACGAACTGCCCGGAGGTCGTTCGTGTTCGAAGAAAATCCAAACCGGCTGCTACGAACCTTCGATAGAAGCACTCGGTTCGTTGAATAATCCGAGAGATCGGCGGCCACTCCTTCGCAGCGGCCGCTCTTCGGGAAGTTGGCGGACGATCGGCGCGCTGGACGGCGCAAGTCGAACGAGTGGACGATCGCCGAAACGCCGACTCCTCCCCTTTTCGAAGCAGTGGGCGGCGGCGAGGAACACACGGGACAAGCGGAGCGGGCGTCCCAAACACTCCTCCTTGCGGGAGCGGGTTGGGGAGAAGCGAGTGAGCAAAGAATAAAATGATTGGTTTATTCGGTGTGAATCAAGGAGAGTATGCACAACGAACACATAACACATAAAATTCAACAGTTTATTTGTACGGTCAGATGCGAGGAATGGGCGTCATGTTCGGGTAGATGGACGGAAGGATCTTCTTCCCGCACTCGTTGCTCATGAGCCCGTGGAAGCCTTCCGGCCCGACCACGTCGAGGTGAGTTCTGCGAAGCGCGTCCACGGCGAGACGGAGCAGCGAGTCGGGCGTGCTAAAAAGCGAGCGAATCAACACAACGTATGAAAGAACTCACCGGAACAAAAATCGGTAAACTTTCTTCTTGTTGTACAGCCGGTCTTCGCCCACGAGCAGCAGTTCATCGTCTTCAGCGGTGTCTGCATTCGGCAGTGTAAACAATTGGACGGCGTCCGGCGTAACGAGCATCACTTCCTTCCACTCGGCCTGCTCCAAATGGCTTCGGTAGATGGACCATCGCTCTTTTCCGTCGTATGCAATGATGTACACGTGTTTGCGCGACCAAAACACGGCATTCTTTACGAACTAAATTCAAATAGTCGCATGGATGCAATAGCAATGGACTTGCCCTGCAATCAGGCTTGCCTGCTATCTTCTTTGTGCTCCATGTTTTAGCCGCAATGTTGAACACGTGAAGCGTGTTGAGGGCTGAAGGTCCAAGTCCGTACAGCGAACATCCGTCTTTGCACAATTCGATGAAACATTCCCAGTCGAGATGCCGCGGCTCGTCGTTCCAATCCACTTCCAAACAAGCGTTCTCGATGTTCAGTCGGACGAAACGAATGTCGCTGCTCGGGATTCGATTCACCACCGTTTGTTTGACCTCTACGCCGCCGCCGCTGATCTCCGTGAACACGTACGTGATGCGATAGTCCACAGACTGCAGCTCAATTCCTTCAAAGCTGCCCTCCGCAACACACAAACGAATCAACCACAAAGTTCTCTCCGCTTTTGCGAGAATCGCAGTCGGGCTGACGACCACAAAGTCCTCAATCGCTCCAAGATCGCAGTTGGTTGGCTTGAACTCGCTGAAACAATTGAATGGCGGATAGCGAAGAAAGCCATGAATACAGTTGAGTGTTGCGGAGAAAATCCAGCACGACGAAACGATCTCCAACTCTGCACCAGCAGTACGCGTAGCGCCCGTTCGGTGAAAAGCGGATTCCGGTGGCGCCCTAAGCGAGGCATTGGTTACAAAACTTGAACGGATGAATGCTCACGCTGTGGAAGAAGTGGTTGTACGCGTCTCTTTGTTTCGTCTCCAGACCGTCAGACTGCTCGGGATGCGCCCTTATTGTCGCTCGCTTTGCACCCTTCTGTGCCACGGGACGGCGTTGGTAAATGAGAGCGGCTTCCATTGCAGGTTCTGCACGCGCGTCCGCTTCTGTCCAACCATTTCGACGCGCTGAAAGGCAGGTGTGGTTGTGGCACGCAGAAGGGAAACACGCAAATAGCGCGATGTGGGTTCCAACAACGAGCAATAATGTAGTGCGGTGTAAGCTGGAGAGCGTGCGCGGCCCCCAACCCGCCACCAACAGCGAGCATTTGCGGCAGAAATGATCGAAAGCGAGCAGAGAGCGGCAGCAGACTTCCCACCTTGCGCAATCCAGACCCCTCGCAGGCATTCCTTCTTTGTCTGCAGTGCGGGCCGCTCTTTTCCTTCTGCTCGATCGAAGGAGGGGTGCGCGCAGTCGGTCAAACGGCGCGTCGACGGCTGGACGAGTGAGCGGACGGGCGGGAGTTTTCTCTGCTTACTCGTTTTCGACGCCGACTGGAAAGCGGAGACTGCCGCCTGCCAGTCGACCGCCAGCTGCCTACTCGGCGGCTCAAAGCGGCGGCGCGCTTTCCTGAACGAAACTCGTTGTCAGTTCTCCGTGCGGTAGCGAAAACACGGGCGGCCCACGAGTCGCCATGTTAGCCCTCACTTGCCCTGGTTGTTTGCTTGTTTCTTCCGTCGGCTGCTCATGGGCGGCGGTGAGAAGCGGGCGACCAGGACGAACGCCGTTTGTCGGTTGAACTGAGAGTTGCTATGATCGTTTGCTTCGTTTCGGCCGTCGTTCTAAACGGTGGGTTTCCGTTCGGCCGGCTGGGCGGCGGTCGTCTTGTTTCAGTACGACGGTACTTCCACCGGCTGATGGGCCGCTCGCCGTTCGACCGCGTTTTTCGCTCCGCCTCGCCGAACATGCGGCCGATCCCCGTCCGCCGCGTTCCGAACTCCTCGCTGCTGCATATGTGATCGGTTCTCTTCGGCCGCTTGCTGTGGCTGTTCTGTTTTGTGGGCAAATTGTACGGCGAAATAAACAGGGCGGTGATCGAACGTGTAGTCGTTTGACTTCCAAAATAGAAGAACGGCAAAGGGTGAATTCTGCCGATCAATGCGAAAAGAATCACTGGAAGCATGAAGAGAATCATCTGCTTGATTGTCGATCGAAATCGCCGCTTTCGATAGGACGAGAGGCTCGTGTCCACCCGCCGAATGTTTCTGTTCGATGACGAGTGCGGACCGCAAGCACCGACCGCGTGGACACCAGCAACCACCCATAGCCGAAAGAACGCCACTGTTCAATAGTTTATTCTCTTCACTGAATGGGCGCGTAGCCGAAGAGCTGTTTCTCGTAGTCGAACACAGCGCAGAAGAGTCAAGAACGGCGACCCGAACGTCAATTCGCCTCTGTGCTCGTAGGAGTCCTCGGAGCCGTCGAGAACACACCGCTCGGCGTCGTAGCGGAAGGAGAAGGCGGCCGACGGAATCACGAGGTCGCCGCCGTCGGTCGTCAGCGTGAGCGGCGTGTCCTGATCGCAGTCCACTACGTACTGGTAGATGCTGGGGTCCCACTGGAATGATCGGATAGAAGGTAGTCACATCTGTTGAGCGTACGTTCGAGTTGGTGCCCAGGAGGATCGTGTTGTAGAGCTGCTTGGAGACACTCCAGCTGCGGGCGTCGAGGTCCAGCACGGCCTGCCGAATAGAAGTGAGAAACACCGGAAAGAACGAACCCGCCACGCATTCCCGAGCTCGTACTTCCCGATCTGCGCCCCGTCGATCCAATTCGACCACAGGGCGTTGGGGCCGGCGAGCGGAACGAAGACGACCGCCTCGCCGCACTTCTCGTGATCCCAGTCGCCGAACGTCAACTCGCCCACCACCTCGCCCTCCGCCGCGTGTTTACTCGCGTTCATCCACAGACCGACGAGCCCTCGCGCTGTTGGAGGACGGACGGCGTGCCGGTGGGACTCGCGGCCGCCAGCCCCAATCCGAGCACTCCGCTCACGTTCTGGCAGTAGCCGCCGCACGGCGTCGCCCAGTCGCCCACGAATTCCGCGAATGGGCAGCGAGACGTCCGCCGTGACGGCGATCGCGTCGTAGCCGACGATGCCCGACAAACCGTCGCTCACATTCCACACCTCTCCGTCCGTTCGGTACGTGGAGGAAAACGAGCTGTCGAAAGGCACTTCCACCAGGCAGTGGTCGGGCAGGTCGCAGCAGCCCTCGCAGGTGAATCGCGTGCAAGCTGAAACGAGACGGTCAGGAGAAGAAGAAGCTCTTTCGTCCGGGAACTCACAGCGTCGGCATTCCTGGCCGCAATCGCTCCAGTACTGGCAGGAAGAGTCGGCGATCCACAACTCGGACGATTCCACGGCCACTTCCGCGTAGAAGAGCCGGCCGGGAGTTCCGATTTGCACACGAACTGAACACGAAAGGATGCGAGCAAGCCCAGCGAGAACTCACCTGCGAATCCGTAGCCATCGGATTTCGCGGGATCATTGCGGGCCCCTGAACAAAAAAGTGAACTTCGAGTTGTGTCGAGTGTTTGGAACTTCTGAAGATCCTTGCATACAACCACCTCTGTTTCACGTACGTTTTGAAGCGACAGACGACTTCTGCTTGAAGAGCGGCAGTCGATGGGTGGCGGCCGCAACGGCGAGCAACGAGAACAAAAGGAAGGAGAATTGGAAGCCGCATTTTGACGAACGAGTGACGCCTTTGCCCCGCGTTGCCTCCGCTTTTGTGGGGCCTACGCGGAAGCGAGCGGAAAGATGAGCGCAGTAGAATCAGCAACTCAAGTCTGCAGGAACTCCCTAATCTCCACTCGGGTGCTTCCATTTGTCATCAAATCGTGACCTCTCGACGTATTTCTTCCTGAACAAAAGCGGGGCTTGTGTTTGGCAGCGAAAAGAACGGAAACCATTGTTCATCCGTATTGCATCGTTTAACTCGGCTTCTTGCGCGAGAAGGCAGGCAGCGAGTGGCTGGCTGTTCGGCGAGTGAGCGGCGGCGAAGAGCGGATGGCCGTTTGATGGTTGAAGTGGTGATTTCTCTGATCTTTCGTTTGCTTTCAGTCACCGTTCTAATCTGCGGCTTCCTGTTCGTCCGTGCTAGCCGTTCGTCTGATTTCCGCACGGCGATTGCAGCGTCCGGCTGTTCCGGCGAACGGGGAGCGAAGAGCAGCAAGCGGAACTGCCGCACGGAGCATCACTTCGAGCTCGAAGAAGACAAACGCGAACGGTGGAAAGAACACGTTCTCCACCGCATTCCGTCGAGTTCCTCTTCATTTCCCGTTTGCAGACGCCCGGACAGCTTGCGGCAGTTGGCCCTGATCACCAGCCGCTCGTCCTGTCTTCGAGAAGTTCGTCGACTGGATTTGGTCTTGAGCCCGGAGATCCTTCGTTCTTTTTCGGTGGTGCTCCCATAAATCTTCCTTGGCTAGTTCTTCGTCTTTGACCGCCACGCGCTGTTCTCTCTGGTCAAAGGCCGCTGGTTTTCTGTGTGCGCGGTCGCTCGTCCACTCGCTTTCCACGAATTCGACCGCTCGGCCCAACGAACAGACGGATGCTCCCCCTCGTCGACTGGAGAGGAGCGGGCGCCATCTTCCTCGACCTCCAGGTTGACCGGTCGACTGGCCGTTCTCCGCTTCGATCAAGGGGATTCGGCAAGTGTGTTCGCAAACAACGATTGAAAAGAATTCAATTGTCGCCAACGCAGAGCCGACAAAAGGACCTGAAGATTTTTTGTCAGTGCTCATAGGAGTTGTGAACGTGATCTCAAATTTTAACTATTTTACACGGCTCCAAGAAGCTTGCTTTTGTTAAATCAATCCAACAAAGATGATTTGCAGGGATGAAAGCAATGACACTCGCCGGCAAACAAATGCCCGCTGTTCACTCCGGCCGTGTGTCTGGTGAAAGCGGCCGCGCCGAAAGGACGAAAGCGCGCGACGGCCGATTGCCCGCGCGTCTCGCCCGTGACCTTTGCGATTCGACGCCACTCGGGCGGTGGGAAAGCGACGAAACGATCGGGGAGACGCGCGAGGAGCACCCGGGCGCTCGTTTGTTTACGCCGCGGCGTCCAGAACAACGACGCGCCGATTTGAGCTCCAATGCGAACGGAGCGGCACGTCACTCGCATTTCGCCCATCCATTCGACGATTGTGATTGCGCGGGGCTTCGTTATGGCACGTGTGTCTCTCATTTCTTTCTTTCAGCTCACAATCAACGGAATGACGCCCACGAACGAGAACGCCGGCGAGGAGAAGCCGGAAGAGAAGAAGCAGACGGAACTGCCGCTCGTCTACCAGCTTCGGCAGCCCCACAAGAGCGGAGGAGTGGAAAGAGCGGCCGCCGGCGACGATTCGCTGCTAGAGTCCCGAACGACGCCGTTCAACTCCTTCGTCTGTCCGGTGAGCACTTCCTTCCAACATTCCTCCACTTGTTTTCAGCGTCCCGAAAAGTTCCGCTGGTCGGCGGACGGTCGCTTCTTCTACGCCGTCTGGAAGGACCGCCGTTTGGTCGTGCTGGACCTCGTGCTCAACACCCAAAAGTAGGTCCATTTGCGGTCATTCGTTTCTATCCGCTTCTTGCAGGGAGTTCACGTCCAAGTCTCTGCTTCCCGAACACGTTTGGGACCTCGTCATCCTCGACCGTGTTACGATGGTCGCAAACACGTGGGAGGGCTTGTACCTTTTGCGCTTGAACGACGAAGAGGGCTCGTTCGAGGCGATCAGGCTGGAGCTGCCCGATCCCTTTCGTTTGCGCGCCATAACGCACATTTTCACGGAGATCGTCGGGGCGAGCAGAGGACCCAAACGAGCGGTGCTGGAGGACGGCCTAGGCGAGGTGTTCGTCGTCGCTCGGCTGGACGTGCGGGAAGGCCGCGTGTACGTGAATGCGGACGGCTTCCTCGAAGCAGAGATGGTCGACAAGTGGGCCGCGTATCACTTGAGCGAGGACGGGCGCTTCATCTACTCGTTCAACTGGCGTTGGCCGGGCATGCTGCGGATGGGCGACATGTCCAATCGGACGAACACCTCTGTCCCGTTGCCCGGCATCGATCTCGACTCTCATGCAAGTTCTTCTTCGTTTAATGCACCCTTCAATCCTCCGTTTAGACCGAGCGGCCGACCTTGTCGTGGTCCAAGAAGCACGCGTACTTTTGGACTTTCAACCCGTCGGATCCAACCCACCGGTGGCTCGTCTACCGCTGCGATTTCGCCCGCTTGCGGTGGGAGAAGCTGCCGATCAGGCCGACGGAACTCCACTGGGTCTCGGCGATCACGAACGAGGAGAGCGGAGAAGACGAGGGACTCCTGCTCCTCTGCCTTCCGCGGCGAGGCCAGCCGGAAGTCCACCGCCGGCTCTTCAAGTGAGTCCTCTCGCTCGTCGTCCATCACTCCGCTCTTTCGTTGCAGAACACCCGACTCGCTCGTCCGGCTCGCGGTCGGCGCTCTCCGGCGGCACAACCTCGACGTCGTGGGCAAAGAGGAGTTTCACGCGGTCATGAGCCGACCGTCCTTCAAGGACCTCCTCCCGCCGTTGTACGCGAACATGCAGCCGATCCCGCGGCGTTTCGAGTGAATCTGCAATTTCCTTTCTGTTGTTTCGTGATTTCCACGTGTGTTTCGGCAAAATAAACCGTTCGCTTGCTCACACCTCCGTTCCTCCCCGCGGCCCCCGTCTTCGTCGCCGGCCGTTGAACGGCGACGAGCGAGCGACTACTGGCTGCTTGTGGGCGGGTCGAGCGGTCGGCCGACTGATGGGCGGCGCGAACGGCGGGCGACCTCCCGTTCGGCTCCCGCCTCGAACAAGAGGATTCGGCGAGTGTGTGGGCAGTTGGTGAGCGATCAGAAGTCGGCTCTTGCCCATGCCTGAGCAGCGTGAACGGCAAGTGGCGGCCGGCTTCTTTTGCTTGCTCTTTGTCTCGCGAGAACACTCGCTATTCGACTCCCAAACAGCAACGTTGCTAGGAAAAATGAGGACTCTTTGCAATAGCAGGTGTTTACTGAAAGAAGTCGACAACACGGCGATCGAATCCCGGTCCCGTCAGCCCCAAATTCGATCGGCGAAGTGGTCGAAGGCGGGACGGGGAAGCAGCGGGCGACTGTTGATCAGCGCCAAGTGCCGCAGGCTGTCCAGCCGTCTGCAAACAACACGAATGGAACGGATGGAAAGAATGAGGTGCTGACTTGAGCGGAAGGCGCCGCACAATCGTGACGTCTTCGACCGCCTCGCGGGACGTCGACCACTGCTCCAGGACGAGCTGGTGTTCCGTGCGGACGTTGCCCCGCACGGCGATCGTCGCCCTCGATGCCGGCGTGGGCGGGATCACGACGTTCCAGCGGAAACGGCGGAGGTCGAGGACGGCGCTCAGGAACACCAGCTCGACTTCGGGGCACGCGTAGAGAAAAGCGGCGTGCAGTTTGCCGTCTCTCCCGACGCTCGTGTTCATCGACGTCTGCAAACTGAATACCCTCCCCGACAGCTAAAAGTGCAGCCTACGTTTGAGTATGTTCCCGATGCCCGCTCGAGCTCAAATTGGTCACGTGTATGGGGAAGGTCGAAACAAATAAACACAGCAAATAACAGCAAGCGAATCAAACGAACAATGGAGAATATCCACTTTTAAAAAAATGTGTGCGACAACTAAAAGTGCAGCATTTTTTCTGCGCGGGCGTTTATCGCAACCGCGGTTTTTTGTTGCTTGAATGAGGTATCATTTTGTTCGTCTCGTCGAGCTCTATTCATTGATGTATTATGCAACATCACACGAATAACAGCTAGAACAGGATTCTCCTTCTAAAATGGGTAATGATGATATCGATCCGAACGGGTGTTGCAGAAGCCATACATATCTTTTTGGTCGCCGAGTGCCATAAAATAGTTGTCCGGAACATTGCAAATCACGAGCGATCAAGAAAAACGTCAAAAATCAGGCGATTTCGAGGCTTTGCGCACTTTTGAACAGCACTTCGACAGCCGGATTCGTCATTTCATTTGTTTCTGCCACTGACACGCGAAATTCGTAACTTTTAAGGCCTGCATTTCAACTTACACAACACACTCTTCAATTTGTTTTTGAAGTTTCACCGCAACGAATGGGTGGCCTGCCCGAAAACGACGTAACCCCAAAGAGCTTTGCCGACGCCAAAAGCGACGATTGGCAATAGTTGGGCGCGGCGTTTCAAACGTCCAAACGGCTTCTACGGTAAATGTCAACACTGCGTCAACTAATTGGAGTCCGGAAATCGTCATTAGAGTGAGGCAGAACAAAGCAGGAGAAGCCACAACTTGTGAATGGGTGAATCCAATCGAAAACACAACCGCAGGTCTCGTTTTCGTATCTGTCAAGCAAACTGTTGCTGGTGAATATATGGTAGTGAGTGGTCTTATCACCAAACAACACAAGAAGTGTTTGTTTGTCGACTGTAATCCACGTAAAGCTCGGTTAAAAGCGCGAGAGCATTCGATGGTCATCTCAAAGCTATTTTTTCTTGACCACATAACATCGCAACGGACCGTACAGCAACAGAACTACCGCCTACAATCTCTGAGCTTGTTGAATTCACCAGTTTGCACGTGAGAAAGGATGTTTGAAGAACGCTGAGTGCCTTGGTCGTCTCTTCTGGAGTGTTCAAGTTCAAAGTGGCGCCAAGCAACGGTAGCAGGTCGGCAGCCTGCAAACTTGGCGAAAACATAAACGAGAATGTCTCCTCCATATTCTACACGCATAAGCAAAGCAGCCATCGGGTTGATAGTGAACTTATCGGCCGTTCAAAAAAAGCTGCACTTTTAGTTGTCGGTCTCGAAATGGATTAACTTTATTTTCTCTGCGGTTCGTCGAGGGTTTTGATTGCTTTTAATGTTTTTACAACCGCCTTGGCCCACTGCATGAACAAGCCGGGTTTGAGCTCGAGTGAGGATCGGGAACATACTCAAACGTAGGCTGCACTTTTAGCTGTCGGGGAGGGTAACGGGGTAAATTCGAGGCAAAACAAACCAAGTTCTTCAGCCCCTCCATTTCGCGCGGCAACGAAGTCAACTCAAACTTGGACTCTTGTCTTGACAGGTGTCCAAACTCGAAACAGAAGACGCTGGAGACGCGGTTGTTCTCGACCCACCAGAACTTGTGATCGAAATAATGGACCGGATTGCTCGGATTGGCGCCGATTTCGTGCGGGCCGAACGCGTGGACGAGGCGCAATTCGGCGTTCTCTGCCGTTCGCAGCAGCTCGTAGGCGGCCGTCCCGTTGACCACGAGCAGCAAGTCGCTCACCAAATGCGCCTCCTGCACGTGTTTTCCGCGCAGCACGAATTGTCCGCGGTAGAGCGGTGAGTACGTGAGCGTCTCGAAGTCCAAGTGGAAGAAATTCCAGTGGGTGAGGCGGGCCTGTGCGGGGTCTAAATGATGGCTTGAAGGAAGCATGAGACTTGTGTCTTGCCCAGGGCGTTCTCGTCTCGAATGAACATGAGCAGCGTGTTCCGATCGACGACTTCGATCGCCGAGACTTGCGTGGAACACGCGGCGTCGTCCACCGGTTCGAAGCGGCTGGAGAAAGAAGACGATGTGGAGTGTTTCGGGCCACTTACAGCTGCTCCTGCCGGAACAAATCCAAGACGAGGATGGAGTCGACCCAACGCCCACCACTCATCCGCGCCTTCTCCCACACGTAGACGAAACGGTCGTCGAGTACGGCGTAGAACGGGGCGTGGTAGAGCGGAAGAAACGGAAAGCGGGCCGCCAGCTCGCCCTGCATTCCGTCTGCTGGAACGTGGGATGAGTGCGGGAGGCTTTCGACTGGGCGGTCGGCATTCGACTGGCTTCCTCTACCCGACGTTTGCTCTCTATCTTTCCCGCCCATCACTCCTTCGTCCACTCGTGGATGCCCGCGAGGAATCTCGCCCGCAGTCCGCAGAGCCGACGGACCGAGCGGACGGTTGGCGGGCGATGGGTGGGTCCTTCGCTCACCGCTCTGCACTCCCGGCTCGCTCGACTGCCGTGTGTCCGCAGTCAGTGGGCGAGCAGAAGGCGGCTCTTGCGACCGCTTGAGCGGGAGGTGCGGCATCTACAGCCGGCTTCTTTCGCCTGCGTTCGGTTTTGCGTAGACGCTAGCGAGTCGCGACTTGACTACGAAACATCGAGCTTGCTTTGCAAAAGGACTTCGCAACACCCTAATCCATTTTTATGGAACAAAGGGAGTTTATTGACACCAGGCAACAACAGGTAATGGAACCACAGTTCCGTCACTCCCAAATCCGCTTAGCGAAGGCGTCAAAGACGTGAGATGGAAGGTGTGGACGACTGGTGATCAATGCCAAGTGTCGCAAGCTGTCCGGGCGTCTGCAAATGAAAAGAATTGAAGGAATGCACGGAATGTAAGGTTGACTTGAGCGGAAAGCGCCGGACGACGAGTCCGTTCTCGCCGATGTCCCGCACCCACGGGCGTCGCTCGAGCACGACCTGATGCTCCGTGCGGGGGCTCCCTTGAACGCGGAGCATCGACCACGAATTCAAGGGCGCTCGCCTCATCGCGTTCCATTTTAGAGACTGGAGATCGAGGACGGCAGTCAGAAATCGTTGGGAGATGTTCGACTGCAGGAACACGAAGTGGATTCTGCTCGCCGCTCCAACGCTCATGTGCTGAAAGGCCTGAAACAAACGTGCGGGAAAGATTGAGCGAGCACTCACCAAGCGGTTGTGTCTGCCGAGCAATTCGGGCGGCAAAGTCAACGGAATCTGCCTGGTCGTTTGGTCCACGAGGTCGTAGGAGCAAATGGAGCCCCCGAGGTCGCCCCGCTTGAAGAAGAAAAATCTCCCGTCGAAGAAGTGGATTCGACTCCGCGAACTGATCGTCGCGTCCGTCACTTCGATCGAGTGAACGAGTCGCAGTTCGGCGGTCGCTTCCGAGCGCGTCAGTTCGAGAACGGCCGCTCTGCCCCCTCCCCGGTCGACGAGAAGCGACGACTCGGCCAACACGCGCACGTCCCGCACGTCTCCTGCTTCCAACTCTAACGGGCGCGGGTAGACCGGCGCGAAGGTGTGGTGCCGCCAGTCCAAGCGGAAAAGGTTCCAGTAAATGCGCGCGTCGTCTAAACCCATGGTAGCAGTTGTCTACGGTCACTGGCCTACCGTGACGATTCGTCTTCTGGCTGAAGATGAGGAGCGTGTTCACGTCGAGAACCTCGAATGCAGCGACAGGTCGCGGCAACGACTGCCGGTCGGCTGCTCGAAAGCGGCTGGAACGAAAAGAAGTCGATTCACCGGGCATCCACTTGCCTTTGCTCCTCTCGAAATAAATCCAACACGATGAGCGTGTCTCCGAGCGCTTCATCCGCCGTGAAGATGAAAACGAAGCGATCATCCAGCATTTTGATCGTGGCCTCTTGGAACGACGGGATCACCGGAAAGCGGCTGGGCAGCCCGACGGAATCGTCCGTTCCGGCGGTGGAGCGGTCGCTTGGCGCCGAGTTCGACCGGCCGGTCGGCACACGAGCGGCGTTCAGTGCGGTCTCCACCTTCCGATGGTGGATGACCGCGAGGCATCCCGCCCGCAGTTCGCGGAGCCGACGGACCGCAGCGGCGATCGAGCGGGCGGTCGGCTGTCCACTCCTCGTCCTCGTGAGTGCTTCACTTCGTCGATCGGAGGGGAGCAACCAGCCACTTGCCGCCCTTTAACGAGCGCTGGCCGGTTCGACGGCCTCCCCGCACGACTCCCGTCCCGACCGACCAAATCACCGCTCTCCGCTACGATCAAGAGGGTTCGGCGAGTGAGCGGAAGGCGCTCTTGCCAATGCGCGGGCGGAAGGAGCAGCGAATGGAGAACACGCACGAACGGTGGCTGTCGGCACACGAATGCTCTTCTTTTGTAATGCGAACAGCAAACATGTTTCGTGCACTGCTACTCGAACATACCAGCCGCTCCCTTCTCAAGCAAATAAAGTTTAATGGCCGAAAGCGAGTAAATAAAAATGCACCAGCGCCTTCCTTCTACATTCGCTTTGCGAGAACGTTGAAAACGTACGCTGTGAAAAAAGAGCGACTTGTGATCAGCGCCAAGTGTTGCAGGCGGTCCGGCCGTCTGCAATGGAAGCGAGTGGACGAACAGGAGGGAAGCAAACGAACCTCAACGGGAAGCGACGAGCGGTCAGCCGCTTCTCACCGACCGCCAGAAGAATTTGGTGCTCCGAACGGAAGCGACCGCGCGTTCCGAAGATCCACTCCACGTTCCCGCCGGAGATCAACACGACGCTCCATTGGAGAAGGCGGAGGTCGAGGACGGCGGTCAACAGCGGCTGCTGGAACCGAGCAACGAAATGCGGCGTGCATTTTGCCGCCCGGCCCGACGCTCGTGCACTTGAATGCCGGAAAGAAGATCATCCTTGGGAATCTTCCAGCTGTTCTCACCAAACGGCTCGTCTTGCCGGCGAGTTCGGGCGGCAGCGTCAACGGAAGCTCGCTTTTCGTCCGCTCGGCGACCTCGAAGCTCCACACCGAACGAACGGCCTCTTCTTCCAACCACCAGAACTTTTCGTCCCAGAAGTGCATTCGAGTGATCGCGTTCAATCCGACGTCTCTTCTCCCGATCGCGTGCAGAAGCCGCAGCTCGGCGCTCTCTTCCGTTCGGATCAACGCGTAGACGGCCGCCTCGTTGAAGCCGTGCTCGAGCAGAAGCAGCCGCTCGTTCAGCAGCCGAACGTCCCGCACGTTCTCGCGGCGCAGCTCGAAAGGCCGCGGGTAGAGCGGCGAGTACGTGCGGTCGCCCGGATTCAAACGAAACACATTCGAGCAGGTGACCGGTGGTGGAGAACGATCGAAGCCTCCTGAAATAAAAGCATTGATCGCTGCATACGAAGATGGAACTTGCGAGAGCGCACGGACGCGTCGCCGAACATCAGCACTGTGTTTCGTCCGAGAACCTCCATCGCATCGACAACTCGAGGCAACGCCCGACCGTTGAGCAGTCGGAAGCGACTGAAATCGGGCGAAGATCACTCGGAGTCGCCTTCTTACCGCTGGTCTCCTCGAAAAAAATCCAACACGTGAATCGACTCGCCGAGCGCCGCGTCCTCGGCGAACACGTAGACGAAGCGATCGTCCGGCAGTTTGATCGTGTACCCGCGAAAGATGGGAATCGCGGGAAAATCCAGCGGTCGCCTGCCGAACTCGTCCATTCCAAGAACAGAGCGGTTGCTTGAGCGTCGAGTGGCGTTTACTGACAACCCGCCTGTCCACCTCTCTGGTGTGAAAGACCGCGAGGAATCCCGCTCGCGGTCCGAGGACACAACGGTCGGCGGGATCTTCACTCGCCGCTCCGCGCTCACCGACTCTCGCGCCTCATGGAGCCGGACGTTCGCAATGCCACGCGCACTGCGATCTGCTCACTTAAAGCCGGCGGAACGAGGCGGGGATTTACGGACAAGAGCTGTCTTTAATTGCTCGCTTGTGTGTTTACTGTTTGTCTTGCAACTGATGATCCACAGCGTTTAGAAGTCGAAGTAAATACGAAGATTGCCGATCTGAGAAGCCCTTCATCTTTGAATGGACTCCAGGGCATTGTCCTTCGCTCTTTCCACTCGCTGCTTTCCCAGCGGGCGGGCGGCTTGCGAACACGAGAGAAAGTCGGGCGGAAGAGTCGGCGGCGGCGGCGGTCAAGTCGGGCGGCCGCCGTTGCGTCGTCCGCCGAACGCACCAC
The DNA here is from genome assembly GCA_024699865.1 of Aphelenchoides fujianensis. Taxonomy (NCBI): domain Eukaryota; kingdom Metazoa; phylum Nematoda; class Chromadorea; order Rhabditida; family Aphelenchoididae; genus Aphelenchoides; species Aphelenchoides fujianensis. The sequence continues at coordinate 95,604 of JAMPIO010000015.1, read as the reverse complement.
GCGGCCGCTTTTTCCCGCGCTTTCCGCCGCTCGCCCGATCCGTTCGGGCGGTTGTTTTGCTCCGCTTGCTGGCTGTCGGCTTCGGATCGCGTTGATTTCGTTCACTTCGGCTCGTCCACTTGAATTCCTCTCTGCTTTCAGCTTTCGAATCCCGTTGCAGCATGGTGCGTAACAAACTGATGGCGCGCAAGAGCTGCAAAGGAGCTCCGCCGCCGTCCCCGATCGTCCGCCGCAAGCTGACCGCGCGGAAGAGCTGCGGAGGAGGCCCGCGCACGAAACAGATGGCGATGAAGTGCGCGGTCCCCGTGCAGAAAGCGGAGATGCCGAGCGGTGAGTGTTTCTTCCTCTCCTCTTTTCATTTGCTCGTGTTCCAGCCAACAGCGAGGACCTCGAAGACGAGGAGTTCGAGGACGAGAGCGGCCTGGAGGACGAGGAGGAGTTGGAAGAAGACGAGGAGATGGAGGCCGCGGGTGAGTTCTGTCCGCTGCTTCCCCCGTCCACTCCTCCGTTCAGTCCCGACCGCCCCGCCGCCGGCCGCCCACGCGAGCTTCGAGGACGACCGCGACTTCCGCTTTGTGTGCGAGCTGGCGGGCTTCCGGCCGGCGGACGTCCGCGTCCTCCACTGGGGCCGCCTGCTGACCGTCGAGGCGCGCCGGCGGGAAGCGGGCGTCGTCTTCGCGCACGAGCGGACGGATCGCTTCGAGTGCCGCCTGCCGATGGCCGTCGAGCGGCGCGTCCTAACGGCGCGTTGGACGGCCGGCCGTCTCGTCGTCGCCGCCCAGCCGACCGAACTGCCGGCCGGCGGGGACGCCGAGCGGGAGATCCCGATCGAAGTCGGCGAGCCGCCCGCTGCCGTCGAGTGAACCCTCTTTTGTTCTTCTGTTGTTCTTTTGTTGTTGAAGCGAATAAACCGCGGGCAATTCATTCTGTCTTTTGTTGAAAACACACGAAGCAAAGTCGGTCGTGAAGCAAGAAGGAGTGGCCGGGGGTCCGGTGGCCAGTGGGGATTCGCGAGGAACTCGCCGCTGCTCCCGACGGTCGACCGAGGAAACGAGTTCGCCGCCGCCCCGCGCGGACTGAACGGAAACTCCGGGCGGTGGCCGCCGGCAAACTTGAGACGGGGATCCCCTCTTCTACGGCGGCGAGGAGAACCGGGCGGGTTCTTTCCACTTCTCCCGTTCGTTGCCCGACCTGCTTGACATCAGGTGGAGGCGAGCGAGAGAATCGCGAATCTCTTTCGTTTCATCTAACGGTGGCTGCAGCAGCCGGCAGTTTGGACCACGCGCTTCTGTGAAAAGACGATCGGCAGCCTGCGGATGGGCGGAAGGCGGCGATCCCCCGTGCAATCGGGGGACGAGGAAGTCGGTCGGCCGTCCTCTTGCCGCCCGCCTGCTGGAGAGGTGGGGGAAGGCGAGATCGGCAATCTTTTGTCCACTCCTCACGGGAACGTCCATCGATTTCAGTTCTCGACACTCATCACCCGGCGGCGCCGTTCACGAGGCTGCCGGCCTTAAGCGCAGTCGGGATGTGGCGGGCGGATTCGAGTGAACGAGCGGAGCGAGCGGCGGCGAAGATTCGCCGAGTCGTCCCTCTCGCTCGTCGGCTTGACGGTTTTCTTCTGCTCCAGTGGCAAACTCCGATCGAGTGGATTCTTGAGCGTCCTCTGCGCGTCCGCTCCGATCAGCGGTCGAGCGGCGAGCAGTCGCTCGTGAGTCGTCGCTTCCCCCACTCGCCGACGTGCCGCGCGTTCCGTTCGGCCGCGTTCGGGGTGCACAAACGAGCTGCTGGTCTTCGTTTATTCGGGCAACGGAGGTCGTTTGTTAGTGGAAGGCAGTCGGTCGAGGACGCAAGCCGTTCGTTCCGTTAGCGAACAGGATGGCCCAAACGACCGACTCAAACCGATGAGTTTCGTTGAGGATTTGAGCAATCGGTGGGCTGCCTGTGCGTGCTGGCGGGCTGCACGGTCGCCTTGGGGCAGAAGAGCCGCGGGAGGAGTCGGCGGAAGCGCGGGATGGTGAGCAGGGCGACCAGCGGGTTCAAGAGCGGCACGAGACCGACCGTCAGCTTGATGAGCAGCGGGCAGAAGTCGAAGCTCACAGAGAGCATCGGCAGGAGGTCGGCCACTCCGATCGGCAGCAGGATGGAGAACACGGGCGTCAGGGCCTGCAATCCATCGAGCATTGATGGAAGAGAAGAGGATCCACTTGAATGGTGAGCATTCGGGTCACCTGCCGCTGGAGTCGCAGCGAGTCGGGCGCCAACTCGAAGCTGTCGGCCCGCAGCTGCCGGTGGATGCGCCAGCCCGAGAACAGGATGATCCCGTACGCGACGGCGGCCATCAGCTGCACGTCCAGCAGGAGGAGCGCCATCTTCCACGAGTGCTGCAACGCGGGGATCACTCGCCAAGAATTCAACGCACCGTGTCGCCCGCCACGTACGGCGGGAGGCGGCGGTCGGCGAAGAAGGCGCTCTTCTGCAGCTCGCGAACGACCAGCGGGTCGTCGTGTTGGTCGAAGACGAGGACGCCGAGCGCGCAGTGGGCGCAGATCCACGCGAAGAAGAGCAGAAAGAAGCCGCCGATGTGAGCGGACGAGAGGCGCGACCTCCAGCACACGACGTTCAGCCGGTAGACGAACTGCGCGCACACGTTCGCCAGCATCGTCCACGCGCACAGGCAGAACGCGAACGCCGCCCCCAGCGCCCACTCGTGGCGCGCGGGCAGGAACGGCGACTCCAGCACCAGAACGAACTGCGTCCTCCAACTCACCACCGACTGAACGCGCGGATCAACGGAAGAAAGGAGGGAACGCACGATTTGAGTGACGAACGAGACCGCCGAGTAGACGCCGTCGATCGCGCAGCCGAACAGCAGCATCGCGCGGTAGGCGCGCAGTTGGGCGGGGGGGGGCCGCACGCACAGGAAGACGACCAGCGCGTTCAGCCCCAGCGACCAGCCGGCGACCGCGAACTCGAAGCCGTGGCACACGCGCCCCCAATCGACCATCCCGCGAACTAGTGAACGAGTGGATGGGGAAGCAGACGAGTGTTCCCTCTTGTAGGCTTCCGAGAAGCACCGGTCGGAGGACCACACGCATTCCACCTGCTCGCTCTTGGCTCCTTCCCAATGCGATTACTTCCTTCTTCTCATGGATTCTGAAGAACAGAGAACTTTGTGTCCGCTGTAGTTGACTCCGCTCGACCTTTCGACAATTGGCCACCACTTTCAATTTGATTAGAGGGCGGAAAAGTGCGCTGCTTGGCGGCACTGGGCACCAAATGATGTGACCTTGCGTTGTGGCTTCTCCGTATGCCCTTTTAGGATTGTCCTCGGCCAAATCCAATCAATTCGACGTTCATTTGAACAACGCGTTCAGCTGAACTCGTGTTGTAGTCTTGCTTGTAACTTGAACTCCTGTTTCATTCCTGCTTTGGCTTGCGAGTGAATCGAGCAGATGATGTTGAGTTTTGCTCGCTTTTAGCAGATCGAAGAAGACTTACTGCGGCTCCTGATGCCTGTCCTCTACCGTTGATTAACTAGAAGCCGAGGTCGAATCAAAACATTCCAAGCATCAAATAATGACTGAAGTGTGAGCACCTGTTCAATAGAACGCCTTCTTTCGAGGATCACTGCCCCACAAACAAATGTGAAAGTCAACCGGTCGCGGAGCCAAAAGAAACTATGCTCTTCCTGCTCTCCCGTTCGTCATCCCTCCGCCGATCGCTGATTCCCCGCACTCAAAAGAGGAACCAGCAGGCGGGCGGGTGTGAATTTCCGCATCGACGCTCGCCGCTCGCCGCCCGCACTCGAGAACAAACAAGCCGGCCGCTCCGATCCGCCGGCCGGTCGGCGAGCGGCTGGAAGAGCGGCGATTCAAGTACGCCCCGCAAGTGATCGGCCGGCCTTTACGAGCGGGAGGCGGGAGCAAACAGCGGCCGCTTCCTCCTGTCCGCTCGATCGACCGATCGCTCTGTTTATCACTTGTTTCTGCTAGAAGATAAGCACGAAAGGCCATGGGGAGGTGCTGTGGATTGCACCCGCGGGCGGCGGTGGCGCTCGTCCTGCTGCTCGGGCTCGTGGCGCACGGTCTCGCGCTCGGCGGCGGCGTGTGGGCGAACCGGACGGCGTACATCGTGGCGGGGGCGGGCGTCTCGCTGCTCTTCTTCGCGTCCCTCCTGCTGCCGCTCGGCACGCGCAACCGACACGCGTACGTGCCGTTCCTGCTGTTCGCGGTGAGTCCGCTCTTCCTCCCGCATTTGCTTCGTTGTTGCAGCCGTGCGCGATCGGCGGACTGCTCGCCCACTTGGGGCTGCTCGTCTACGTGCAGGTGCGGCAGCCGGACTGGTGGAAGACGTTCGTCGTGCGCTCGCTGGCCGGCTGCATTCGCGAGGGCGTCGTGGGTGAGTGGCCGCCGGAGGAGGGGAATATTTTGCTTCTTGTGGCTGCAGACTTCCGCCTCGTCACGTACTGCTGGATGGGCGCCGTCCTGCTGCTGCTGCTCGTGGACGCGGCCGCCCTCCTCGCCGTCCGCGCCGCCCACCGCCGCGAGCGCCGCCGCTTCCGCGCGACGTTCGCGCCCGCCGTCGACTCGCCGCCCTACTCGACGCTCGACGTCGACGGGCCGCACGGGCGCCGCGTTTGGACCGTCAAGCTGTGAACCGATTCGGATTGCGGGATTGTGGGTGAATAAACCGGTCGAAATCGAGGAGTTGGCCGAGGGAATGATCGTCTGTCTGCGAGTGCCGCCTGGCGACGGGCCGCCGGCAGAGCGGTCGACAGAGACGAATTCTTTCAATCAATTGTAGTGAAAGAGTTCTAAAGAAGTGTTCAATCGGTTCTCCCGGGCGGTGAATCCTTGCCGGTCTCAGGTCGAGTGCAATCTCTTCGCTTTCCTCGACCATCCGCCGCTTCCCGCCCGATTCGCGAATTCGAACGGGCATTTCGAAACGGCCGCTGCCGACCGGCCGCCCGCCCGCCCGCTTTCCCGCCCGCCGTCTGGCCGCCCTCTCGCCGCCGAGCGGTCCGTCCGCTCGCCCGTCCGCCGCCGCCGATGGGAAAGATCTCTCGCTCCCCTGCTGCCCCTCCGCTCGTCCGCCGCCTTTCCCTCCTCCGTCCGCCCGTTCGGTCTGCCCGCTGCGGAGCGAACGGAGCGAAATGCGCGCCGCTTTCCCGCCGATCGGCCGGCCGCCGCGTTCCGCCGCTCGCCCGCTTTCCGACGTTCGGGCGGCCGCTTGACGGTCGATTTCGCCCTCGTTTCGACATCCAGCCGCTCCACCACCTTCCGCCCGCCCTCGTCCGCTCCACCATCTCCCGCTCCCCTCCTTCCTCTGTCCCGCTCCCCTCATTCCAGCTTCCTCCGATCGATCGACCGCGATGACGAGCGCGTGGCCGAAGCGCGAGATGACGGCGTTGGACGCGTGGCTGCTCGAGTTGCCGTTCGAGCCGCTGGACGTGGCGGCCGACGCGACGCAGCCGCTGGGCGACGCGCCGCTCTCGCCGTTCGTGTCGCTGAAGCGGGCGGGCGCGGCGGGCGTCGTGTGCGCGGGCGGACTGGGCGACGGCGCGTTCGGTGAGTGCGGGCGCCCGTCGGGAGTTCGGATCGCTCGGATTGCAGGCAGCGTGCTGAAGTTGGTGGACGCCCACGGGCAGACGGCCGCCGCCAAGCTGTGCGCCTACGACGGCTGGCGGGCGCCCCGCTCGGCCGTCGACCGCGCGGCGAACGAGCGGCGGCGCGCGGCGGCGATCTTCGGGCTCTTCAAGGAGGCGAGTTCCCCTTCGACCGCCCGCTCACCGCCCTCCCGCCTTGCAGGCCGACGTCCTCGCCGAGCTGAACGAACGCGGCGCCCGGCACGTGCCGCGCTTCCTCGGCTTCCGCCTGCTGAACGGCCTCGAGCCCGCCATCTTGATGGAGCGCCTCGCCAAGGACCTGCGCGTGATCGAGCGCCCGGGCTTCGTGAAGCTGAGCAACCGGTCGCTGGTGGACGCGTTGGACAGCGTGAGTCCGCGCCCCCTCCCTCCGCTCATCCACGGGCTGCAGATGGTCGTCGCCCTCGCCGAGATCCACGCGCTCGGCTGGATGACGGCGGACGTGAAGGCGGACAACTTCTGCGTGGTGCCCGGCCGGCGCGCCGTGAAGCTCGTCGATTTCGGCATGATGCGCCGCGTGGAGTGGCCGGCGGTCGTCCCGTTCGCGGAGTTCAAGGCGCTCGGCGTCCAGCGGGGCGGCGCCGTCGGCACGCGGCCGTACATCGCGCGCGCCACGTACTTCCGGACGGTTCGTTCTCCCGCCCGCCGCTCACTCCTCCCGCTTGCAGCCGATGTCGCCCGTCGACAACATCGAGTCGCTCTTCTACGTCGCCCTCCGTCTGGCCGGCGAGAACTTCCCGTGGCTGGAGGCCGGCAAGTGGCAGGCGTTCGACCGCAAGTGCACCTACTGGAAGGACGTCCACGGCTTTTGCCTGCCGTTCTTCCACGACTGGTTCACCGCCATCGAGCGCACGCCCCGCGACTCGCGCCTCGCCTACGAGCAGCTGATCGACGACCTGCGCGACTCGCTGGCCGCCTTCGCCCGCGACATCGAACCGGACAGCGACCCCTTCCCGCAGGTCGTCTACCGCCCCGGCTTCTGCTCGTACTGAGGTGAGTGGTCGCTCTCTGCTGCTCGTAATCCTCCCTCCTTTCCAGACGCATCGAATCGACGGAACTCCGCGCTCGACCACGAATCTCTTCTCCAATCTCCCCGCAGATCCTCTCCTTCCAACCACTCTTCCCGCATCTTTCCTTCAATTGCCGCGCATCTCCCCCATTTCTCCCCATTTCTTCCCAATTCTCTCCTATTTCCTGTTGTTCTCGTTCGTCTTCTCGTTATTTAAGTCAAATTCGAGTCGAAATAAATAGAAGTCGCCGCAGACGATCGGGGAGAAAGCGGGCGGATGATCACCGTTCATGCTTTTCGCATCCTTCTTCGAACGAGAGCGAAGACGAGTCGTTCAAGGGTTGCAACACATAGCTTTTATTCCGTGGATAAGCAACAACATGCAAGGACTGGAAGAAGTGAATGAAATCAGTGAGGAGAAACACGTGGAATAATTGGAGTGGATGGGTGGGTGCGACGAGGACGAGGAGCTCACGGAACTTGGACCTTGCGGAGCGTCGGATAGTTGCCCGTCCGGACGTAGACTTTGCGGACGGCCGTCGAGTGGGCGCCCGCCGTGCGGAACAACCGCGGCCGGCCGACGCCCGAGTGCTCGGCGCCGCGCGTCGGCGTCTCCAGCTCGCGGCCGAACGCCGACTTGCGGCCGGTGGCGCGGGCGGCGTTCCGCGTGGGCCCGTGCCGCATGCTCTGCAACGATCGAAGGAAACGAATGGAAGAACGAAGGGGGAACTCACTTGGATCGTCTGCAGGCAGAAGTTTCGCATCTCGAACGCGTCCTGGTGAATCGTGTGCGTCTCGTCGTTGAAGTTCATCGCGTTCATGCACATCAGCATGTAGAAGTCGTTCAGTTCGGAGAGCGTCTTGATTCGATTCTCGTCGATGTACTTTCGGATGGTCTCCAGGTCGATCGGCCTGCAATCAAATGAAAATCATGGAGGGTTCGAGCAAGCAGAAGAAAATGATAGGATTTCGGCCGATTGGATTGCTTTTAGTGGATGAAAATCGCTCCGCAATGTTCAGAAAATTTAAACGAAAGAAGTCGGATCGATCAACGAAAGGACGGGGTAAAGTACAAGAGAATGGAGCGAGTAGAAGCGGATACACTCAAATAAAATCGAGGGATTCCGCAAGAATCCCTGGAAAAAACAACAGAGAACGAAACCACTCACTTCTTGATGACCTTCGAGTAGTCGGCCACAAGGTCGTCGTTCACGGGATTCGTGAAGGGGGCGGCCTTCGGGTGGGCGATCACGAGGTTGTGGGCGGTGACGAGCAGCGACTTCTGGTTGGGCGAGACGTACTGCGGCGGTCCGGGCGTGCCCAACGTCGGGACGACGAGGCGGGCGGCTTGCGGAGTGGCCGGAGCGGCGGGCGCCGGCGTGGTCGCGCTCGTCGGCCGCTTGGAGCGGGTGGTCGGCGGCGTTTCCAGCGCCTCGCTGCCGCCCGCCTTGCCGCGCTTCTTCGCGTTGCGGCCCGACCGACGACCGGCGGATTTTCGAGCTAAAACGAGCGGACACGTGCAAAAGAAATGGAAGAAAAGGAGGACTCACAGGTGGTGGAGATCACGGACTCCTTGTCGTCCTCCTGCTCCGGCTTCACGAGCTGCACGTCGGGCATCGTCTGGTGGAAGAGGTGCTCGTCGACGAAGAACGGGACGAGTTGGGGCGGCGGAGACTCCTGCTTCTTCTCTTTGGCCCGCTGCTCCTCTTCGGCCGCCTCCGCTGCTGCTGCGGCCGCCTTCTGTTTTTCATTCATCGTGGAGCGCCGCTTCGGCTTCGTGGTCGCGATCGTGGCGGTCGATGCGACCGATTCCTTCCGCTTGACGGGCGTCTGCTCCGCCGCCGGCTGGAGCTCGGGGATGGGCGGCAGGGTGGTCGAGTGGCCGTACGTGATCGCGACCTCGGCGAGCTTCACCACGTCCACGGGCTCCGTTTGTGTGTGCCGCAGCCGAAACTCCAGCGGTTGGCCGGCAGACGAGGGTGTCGGCGAGTGGGCTGCAAGTCGGGGGCGGATGCAAACGACGAGAAGAACGGGGGGACTCACGAGCCGACGCGATTTCGATCGTCTTGTCCGTGGACAACAGCGGAGCGGAGCGGCGCGTGCGGACGCCCGCCGGCGGCGACGTGTGCTGTTGGCCGCGCTTCGGCTGCAGCGGGCGGCGCGGGTGGACCGTCAGGAAGGTTTGAGTCGACTGCGACGTGCGCGGCGGCTTCGATGCGTCCGCTGAAACGAAAGAAACGATTGCTGTCAATCAATCAATTAAACAAACCTTCGGCCACGACATCCGCGCTCGCCGCATCGTCCGCGTGCTCCGCCTTGATTTCCGCGGCCAACTGGGGCGGCTTCTCGTTTTCGGCCGGTCGTTCGGGCGTCTTCGTGACGGGCTTCTCCTCTTTGACGTCCTCGTGGTGGGCGACCTCCTCCTGCTGCGCCTCCTTCTGCCGCTGCTGCTGCCGACGAGTCCGCTTCGGGATCGGCGGCTCCTCCTCGACGGGCGGCGGCGGCGGCTCGTCGGTCGGGGTTTCGGGCTCGAATTCGGGCAGCAGCGGGAGGCGCTGGCCGCCCGTCGTCGTGATTGTCGGGCGTTCGACTTTCGCCGGCGTTTTCTCCGCCGCTTTCGGCGGGGATTTGGGCGGCGACTTCTCGACGACTTTCGGCGGCGATCGCTCGACCTTCGCGGGCGACTTCTCGGTTTTCGGCGGCGGCTCGATGATCTCGATGTCCGAATCCTCGGCGGGCTTCGAATCGGCCGGTTGGGCGACGGTCGGAGCGTTCGGCTGGACGGCCGCCGGCGAGCGGACGGGCGACGCGGGCGGGACGACGCCGGTCGGGGATTTTAGAACGTCCGGCTCGTAGATGATCACGTCCGGGCTGGGCGAACGGGACGCGTCCAGGACGATCGGCTCCGGAAGGGCGGCGGGCGGTTCGGCGACCTTCGGAGCGGGCGTGGGCGAAGCGGCAGCGGCAGGAGGCGGCGGCGGCGCGGGCTGCTTGGCCGGCGGCTCTTCGATCGGGTGGATCCGCGGGCGGCCGCGTTTCCGCTTCACGACCTCGCCGCTCGTCGGCTCCACGTCGGCTGCCTTCTCCTCCTTTTTTTCCACGAGCGAGACCTGAATTCGAAAAGAAATAAAATAATCGAAGCAAAAGGCAAACCTGAACGTCGGCCGTCTTCACGAGGTCCGGGAGGATGATCGACGGCTTCAGGTCCTCCGCCTCTTCTTCGATCACCCGCTCGATGATCTCCGGCTCTTCGGGCGGGTGTTTGAACCAAAAGCGCTCGTCGTGCACCGTCCCGTTGCGCAGGATGCCGAGCAGATCGTCCGGGGATTTCATCTGAAAATTCGAGCGAAAATCAAGCGATTAAATGGACGGAATGGAGCTCACCGTCTTCCACTCGTCGCGGGACAACATCGAGGAGAACTTGTCGGCCTCCAGCCACTCCTCCCGGTCCTCCATCGTGGGCTGCAAGCGCGGAGGGAATTAATCGAAATGAATCGGAAGAAACGAACGTCCGCGTCGAAAGAGGCGGCAATCCCGTAGTACTCATCGACGCCGATCAACTCGGCCAACTGATCGTCCGTGAGCTCGCCGTTCAGCGAGTAGTTCGTGAGCTCGAAGAGTCGCTTGACGCGCGCGGACTTTGCGGGCTCCTCGTTCGCGTGCCGCTCGTTCACGGACTGAAATCAACGGAAAGAAATGAACGAAAGGAGAGGAAATTGCCGACTTTTTTGAGGAACGTCTTGATCCAACCCATCATCTCCTTCCCGCACCGCTTGCCCGCCGATTCGCCGGTCAATCGCGCGTATTTGGCCAAACATTCCTGCAAACCGAACGGATTGGACGGAATTTAATGGAAAGAAGTGGACGAACGTCGATGGAAAAGAACTCCAGCGACCTCGTGGCCTTGAACTCGCTGTAGAGCATCTTCGAGCGAGCGGACCTGCAACCAAACGGTGGAATCAATCGAAAATGCGTGAAGAACGCACCAATTCAAGCGGAGATCCTCGGCGGCGTTCAGCAACGCGATGAGTTCGGCGTGCGTCCACGCGGGCACGGGCGGCGCCTCCTCGTCGCCCGATGGCTCGGCCGACCCCTCGTTGGCGGAGTCCACCTCGTCCTTCGGCGCGGCGGCGGAGAAGCCGGAGGTTTCGCCCGCCTCGGCCTTCGGCTCGTCCACGTCCATCGGGAGCTCGTCGTTCGGCGTGCGCGCCTCCTCGTCCGCCGTCGAGGCGGAGGGCGGCGGCGTGGCGGGCGCGGGCGGCGTCGACTCGACCATTTCGACGTCCGAATCCATCCGAAAGCTCCGCAGATTCGAAGCGAACGCGCGAGGGCCGAGCGAGCGGCGCGTTGTTTACGCAGCGCTTCGGCGTTTCGCCACGCGCCCAATCGGCCGAACATTCCGCGCGGGACTCGCCGCTCCCGCTGGGGCCTCGCGAGAGCGCGGAGATCCCGCCGGCGGATTCGAAATCATCGTCGACCGAGGGGATTTCTGGCATCTGATTTGTGTATGAGACTTCTTTTGTCGCTGGGATAGTCCCTCACGTGTATTTTGACCACTAATCCTTCTGATTTCTAACCGGTGCCGTAATTTCTGCGCGATTCTTCTCATTCGTCCATCCGACTAACTTCCTTTGTTTTCCGCCGACTCCTCCGTTCTAACCGACCGCTCGACCGAACATCCGCCCGAAGCTGGTCCCGATTCCCGCACGTGCTGGCGTTCGGACTCATGAGATGCCGCCCGATTCGTCTTCGCCCTCGTGCTTCCGATCGATCATCTTCTTGATGGCAGGTGAGTGCAGAACGCGTGAATTCGTCCTTCGTCTTCTTTGAACCCACGTGCTCCACGCTTGCTTTCGTTCTTCCGCCCGGTCGTAAAACTCGGCAACTCGCGCGGATTTTCGCTTTGTTGCGCGCCGCGGCGGTCGATCGCCGCCGGTCGGGCCGTCGCCGCCGCCAATGCGGCGGGCGAAACCGAGCGGGTGCAAATTGGATGAGGTGCCGCCCGCTAATCAAGCGAGTCGCCGCGTAATCAGCCGCCGACCACTCGGCGGCGGCGGATTGGAGGCGGCCGGTGCTCGGGGGCACGCGGGCGGGACACTCGCCGGTCGGTCGTCCGGTCGAAGCGGGCGGGCGGGCCGACCGCTGGACCGCAGGGCAGGGGCGGGTGTCCGCGGCGATCGGTCGGAAGCGCGCAGTAGCGAGTGAGCCGAGTTCAAGGGTCGTTCATCCCCTTTTCTGCCCGTTCAATGGGCACGCGCATTCCGCTCCCGCCTTTTGTGTTCGACAGGGGACGAACTCGTGCTTCCGCCCCGTGTTTTCAATCCAATCACCAAATTTCTCCCCGATTGCACGTACTCCCCGCCGGCCGAGGGCGAAGCGGAGGCATCCACGGCCGTCGCGAAGTCGACCAAACGGCGGCTGATCGGCGGCGGCGGCGGCGGCGGTGATAAGCGGGCGGGCGGTCGGCTTCGCGTGTCCGGCGGCGGGAGTTTCGGCGGTCAGTTCGGGCGGGCGGCTTCTCGCTCGAGAACTCCCGTCCGTGGGGACATTCGGGGATTGATTCGCGATCCACTCGTTTGTTTGATCGCGTGAATCAATTCCGTTCGCTCCACTGCTCGCATCCTCCTCTTTTCTTCCATGTTCTGCGGTCAAGTACCGTACAACACCCAGCCCTTCGTTTCTTTACTCTGCGCAACGAAATCGAATGCCTTGGAGGGATTCGAACGCAACAAGCGGAGGATCAGAAGCCGATCGCTGCGGCGCCCTCCGCTTTTTGCCCCGGAGTTCGCTTTCCACTCGCCCGTTCGCCGCTGATTACGCGTGTCCGAACGAAACGGAGACGACGGGCGGCTGTTTGCACTTTTGGGTGGACGGTTTGGCGCGCGGTTTCCCCCGGTTGCCGTCTAATCAACAGGGCGAACGGCCGGCAGGGCGGAAGGTGCACGAGTTTACGGCTTCCTCATTCCTCCGCTCTCTCCTTTCCCTCTTCATTTGCTTCCTTACCGCTCGCCCGCCTTCCGTACGACCCGGTTGGCGGACTACCGGGCAAACTTCGGGGTCGCGCGCCGTTCGCCGCCGATCGGGTCAACGAAGCGGCGGCCACTCGCTCGTGGACTTTCGGATTGATAAGAAAGATAGACGGCGGCCGCGCGGTCGGTCAACAAACGACGAGGATTGTGCCACGGATGGACGAACGGAAGGCGGGCGGCATTCGCCTTGAAGACGGCCGGCCGATCGGCTTACGGTCGGTCGGGCCGCCGCGCAAGAACGGAAGGGCGGGCGGGCGCGCGGATCACGAGGGCGGAGGTCAACAAACAAGAAGTGGGCGAATGGACGAGCAGCTCGTCGCGCGCTACCGTAGAGAAAAGAACAAAGCAGACGTTCGCGAATGAGTGGACCAAACGAAGAGCGCGACGCGAATTCGAGCGATTCGCCTCGCTCCGATCGATCGACTCATCGCTCTGCTTTCAGCCGCCACCAGTGCCCCACGGAGATGTTCGGCGACGATCCGCTCAACGGCTTCGAGTTCGCGGACGACTTCCGGATGCCCGCCGACGGCTTCGCCCCGTTCGAGCAGGACGAGAAGCCGGCAGAAATGAGTGAGTGGCGGGCGGGAATGGCGGGACGTGCGGAAAAGAAATGATTGCGGAGATTCTGCTCCGTTTTATCAACTCGTGAGGAGTTGCGGAAGAAGTGGGTGTTGATCTCTTCTCTCGATCGATCGATCGATCAGCCGTTGATACACGAGATACCCGCCGTTCGGACGGACGGCCGGAGCGGGAGTTTCGCCGACTTTCACACCTCCCACTCGTCCGATTCATTCGATCGTTCGTTGCAGCCGCCTTCCCGCCGATCGGCCAGATTTACGACCGCTCCAGCGCCCACTCGACGACCGCCGGCTACGAGTTCGACGCGTCCGCCCAATGCCTCCACTCGCGCTACACGCCCGGCGGCCACGCGCTCGCCGATGAGCTGTGGATGAACGCGGCCGGGCAGACGGACTCCAGCACGCCGCCCTCGAGTGCGGGCAGCTTCGGGCACGCGCCGTACGCGAACGGCGGCTATTTCTTCGACTCCAACAGCAATGCAGTCGCTCCGTTCTGTGTGGACTACGGGTGAGTGCTCTTGATTGCTTCCTGCATTGATCCCTTCGCTTGCAGTGCCCCCCAAATGCCCTCGTTCGCGATGGACAGCAGCACGTTCGATCCGCAGGGCTCGTTCGTGTTCGCCTACCCCTACGATTCGGCCCACGCCCAACCGCCAACGCCCGCCTGCTACGAGCTCTACTCGACGGCCGCCTACGCGCCGCCGTTCGCCCCGACGGCCGCGTGGTCGCTCGACGCCCACGAGCAGCAGGCGGGCGGCAGTCCGCTCGACGTGAAGTTCGGCGGCTTCCTCGCCGCCAACTCGCCGGCAGCGACGAGCGGCGAGACGCGCGGCTCGCGGCACTCCGCAAAGTCCACGCCAACGGCCGCCCGCAAGACCAAACAGCCGCCCCAACCGCAACGGAGCGGCGGCCGCGTCGCGAAGCCCGTCAAGAAGAAGGTCACCCAAAACTGCCACCTGAACTCCCGCTGCTCCAACTGCGGCACGCAGGACACGACCCTCTGGCGGCGGAATTCGCACGGCGGCGTGGAGTGCAAGTGAGTTCTCCTCTCCGGATGCGATTGATCGCTTGCTTCTTTCAGTGCCTGCAATCTCTACTTCCGAAAGAACGGCAGCAAAAGACCGGAGAAGCTCCAACGGCGCGGGATCATGCGACGCGCCCGCAATCCCCGCCAGCAGTTCGACAGCGACGAGGCGGAGGACTCGGAGGAGAACTCCGCGCACTCCAAATAGAATGCCCACTTCCAATCTTTGCATTCACTTCAGAACTGAACTGATTTCTATCCTCCTAGTCATTTGTTTCTCCGCATTCCTTCTGTGAAGTCGACCAGTGGACTGGCGGACTTCTTTTTGTTGCTTGCATAATAAATTGATCTGTGCAGCGTGTGGGGGAGCAAAAGTTGGGAGTTTGATGGGTGAAGAGCAATGAAAGTGGACGAGAAGCTCGTGGATTGCCAAAAAATGGAAGGAAGGAACGACAGGGAGCCGAAATCACGTTCTTTTCGACGAATAAAAACGAGGAGATGGACGTGAAGAGATTGGAGTTGTTTTTTTCAATGAATGCAAGAAACATTCCCGAATGCACGTCCTCGCCCAAACCACTAGCTCCTCTCCGACCACAGCAGGCGGCAGAGCGGGCGATGTGCGCGCGTATCGATTTGCGGGCGGCGGGGCGAAAGGTCGAAATCGGCAGCGACGATCGGCTCGCGTTCGCCGGCCGCCCGCATTCGTTTCGTTCTCGAGGGCCGTCGATCGATCGTCCCAACGTGTTTCCCAAAATCGACCCCTTCGTTGCGGTCCTGTCCGTTGGGCCGAGCGGCGGACGCCGAATGTCCACCGCGAAGACGGACGAAACGACGGCCGAAACGCTCGTCAGCAAGGATTTCCTGAAGGTGAGCGAAATCTTCGATTATTTTCTTTGATTCTCGTGTTGTTTGCAGGATTTCGAATGTCTCGAGGCCCACAAGACGCGCACCACCCTCCTGTCGTGGATCTGCTACACGGGCTTCAAGTACAACCGTCTCATCAAACTCATCAAACGCCTCGAGTTGTACGACCGCCTGCAGATGGACCCCGAGCGTGACCAGTTCCCGCGCATTGCGGCGCCTCGCCCGACGTTCATGAGCTCGCTGGAGCGGCGCGAGTACGCCCGTCTGCACGCGTACGTGGCCGAGCGGCGGGAGCGCGGCGTCGAGGAGCGCCAAGTGCACTGCCGCTTCTACAACTGCGCCCCGTACGAAGTGGACATCATTTGGTGTCGAGCGGAAGTGAGTTCTTCCTTCTATCAATTGAAATTCATGCTTGGTTGCAGGAAGAAGAGGACTACATCTTCGCCACGATCCCGCCCAAGCGCTACGTCCAAATCATCACGTTCCAAGGCGAGTTTCTTCCGATTCTTCTCTTTTATTCTTTCGAATTGCAGGACATCCGTGGATCTTCCGCAAGACGGCCGACGGCGAGCGCATGACGGTCCTCAACTCGACGGAGCGCGTCCACTACCCCGAGCGGGCGCCCTCGAAGTTCGTCGAGTCGCCCACCGGCCGCGTTCAGGTCCAACTCGTGTTCATCAAGCCGGACATTCAATGTGAGTCCCCTGTTCTTTCTATTTCATTCCTCCCCGTTTAGCGACGAGTCTGCGGCAGCTGTGCGTGAAACAAGTGGCCCGGTGCGTCGAAGCGGACAAAATCTTCGACCTGAAGCTTCCGATCAACATTTCGGTTCGTTTCTTTCGAGTGATTTCCATTCATTTGTGTTTTGCTTGCAGCTGGACGTCGTGGAGTACGCGCACAACAAACTGGACTACGTGTACTCGCTGCACCCGCACGACAACTCGCTGGAGCACGTGAACGCGCTCGCGACGCTCGAGCGACTGCGCGGGTGGCTGTCGGAGTTCGAGCGGCGCGCCTGTCGCCTCGACTTCCGCGCCATCCTCCAGCCTCTGTGGGACACGTACGAGTACCCCGAGCCGCAACCCCCGACGTCGCCCTCGCTGAAACGACGCCACGAACAAATGTGAGTCGAGCGGACGGAATTCCGAGGTGTTGGCAACAGAAAACTTGGATTTTTCGGTAATTTGCCCCCAATTATCCCAATGGTTTCTCCAAATCCACCGAACTTTCGGTCACGAGCTCCGGCCGGTGGCATTCCACTTGTTTTCGTCCGTTCAGCGATGATTAGCCGCCCGAAATGCGGCCAATTATGCGGAAATTACTTCGACATTTCGTGCCCGCCGCAAATCACCGCCGTCGGCCGGTACGGACATCAAATATCGCCGGCTGACTACAGCGTTCTGCCGCCGAGTAATTGCCGCTTCTGTCGAGCGGCGGGGAGCAGTAGAAACTCGAGTTTTGGCCGAACTGAGGAAAGCTGAGGAAAATTCTGAGAATTTCTGTTGCCAACACCTTCAATTCTTTCTTTCGTTATTCGTTTATTTTTTCGTTCTTTAGCGAGGAAGGCGAGTCCTCGACCTCGACTGCGGCCGCCGCGCCGAAGGAAGGAACACCGCCCGCTCCCAAGCGAGCGGCGGCCGGGCTGATGGACACGGTGCTGGGGATCGTGGACGACGACGAGGAATGAGAAGCCGGGCGTTCTGATCGTGAATTCCCCTTGATTGCTTCCTCCCTTCCGTGTACAGCAAGCAATGACCACGTCCATCGCCTTGCCGTCGTTCGCCCCGATCTCCCCGTGGTTTCGTTCGTTGTGTCGTGCATTTGAGTGGCTCCCTTCCTTCCTTCGTTCTGTCTTCTTTGAACTGCCCGCCGGTCCTGTCCAGTGGAAACAAACACTTCAATTAGAGATCGCGTAGATGCCTTATTCCCTGCAATGGCCATTCCGCCCTTCCGTCTTCCCCCTCCGACTTCTATTCAAGAATAAATTTCTTGCGTTTGATGCGGGAGTTCCGGACGCTCCAAAACGCGGCCAATCGGCGGCCGTCGGGCGTGTGGGCCGGCGATTGACTCCGCACATTCGGTGGGCGACAAACGGGGCCAATTGATCGCCGTTGAAGGTCACGGAGAGTAGTTGGGGAGCGGGAACGACTGATCTTGTCCGTTTGCGGGAGCGAGCGGTCCGGCGGGTCGTTCGAGAAGCGACTCCTGCGGTTTCTCCGTTGACTGCATTCCGTTTAATGAGCGCTTTAGTCGAATCGAGGTGCAAGCAAACGATCCAACCGCACGGCATCCCCTTCCACTTCTTCCTCCCCGTGCGTGTTCGACGGCGATCCGCCGGTTGCTTGTTGCAGACGACTGCTGAAGCAGCGAGATTTCAGTCTGTTGCTGAATTGAATGACGATGCCGTCCCGCTTGTTCCATCGGCAGATCCTCGAGAAGGCGTTGGAGTACGGGGATGAAGTTGCTTTGGTGAGTGCCCAAAAGGAATCAACCCGCAATCGACGAAAGTTCAGACCGACGGGGCGTGCGGAAAGTCGCTGACCTTTGCGGACGTCCGCCGTCAATCCTTTGCGTTGGCCAAGTACCTGAAGGAGAAGCACGGCGTGGGCAAGGGCGACATCGTGCTCTGCTTCATGCCCAACTCGCTCCACTATCCGATCATCTTCCTCGCCGCCGCCCTCCTCGGCGCCACCCAAACGGGCGTCAATCCCGAGTTTGGATCGAGTGAGTGCTCCAAATGAGGGAGGAAGATGGCCGTCTTGCAGCCGAGTTGGCGAACGTGATCAAGCGCGTCAAATGCAAGTGCATCTTCGCCGAGGCCGAGTTCCTGCCCGCCGTCGTGGACGCCGTCCAGGGCCAAAAGAACGTCGTGAGTTGTGGGAAGAAGGAGGAACTAATCATTGACGTGTTCTCTCGGCAGATCCCGCTCTACGTGTTCCACAAGCTGGGCAAACACGACGGCGTCTCGTTCGAGGAGCTCATGGACGAGCTGCCGATCAAGCCGATGGACGACGAGGTGGACATCGCAGCCGATGCGGAGCTCACCGAGGACGCCCTCCTGCTCACCCCGTTGAGCAGTGGGACCACGTGAGTTCCGAACGAAAGGGAGGGAGATGGCCGGCGGATTGCAGGGGATCGCCCAAGTGCGTGATGTTGACCCACCGGAACTTCAACGTCCAAACGGAGATCCTCAAGGAGTTCGTCCTGCTTTCATCTTCTTTTTCATACCCTTCTTCAGGACGATCTTCGACAAGATTGCGGAGCGCGGCGGTCGGGGCCGCTCGACGATCGCCGTCCTTCCGTTCTACCACGCGAGCGGCTTCTGGGCGCTCTGCTACTGCCTGCTGAGCGGCAACCGGACGATTGTGATGGAGCGCTTCCAGGCGCCGCTGATGTTAAGCTGCATCGAGGACTACAAGGTGCGTGTCGACCGATTGATCACAACCGATTCATTCGATGCTGCAGATTGACACGCTGAACGTCGTTCCGTCGATCGTGACTTTTTTGCTGAAGAACGACCGCTTCATCCAAGAGTTCGATCTCAGCTCCGTCCGCATCGTCCTCTGCGGCTCGGCACCCATCTCCAAGGAACAGGTGCAGACGTTCTTGAGTCGCTACCCGCACGTGACGAACTTCGTCCACGGTTCGTCCATTCGAGTCGATTGCTCACGAGGTCCTTGCTTTCGCTTCTCCAATCAACACAATTCGTGTGTGACCGTCTTCATTTGAAGTTGCAGGATACGGGCTGACGGAGATCGTCGCGTTGAGTCACCTGTCGCCGTTGGACCTCCCGCTGGACGACGAGAAGCACATCACGAGCTGCGGCAAGCTGCTGCCCCGCTTCGAGTGCAAGGTCGTGTGTCCGGACACCGGCGAGCTGATCGAACAGCCGGGCGAACGGGGCGAGTTGTGGCTTCGATCCGAGTGCGTGATGAAGGGGTGGGTGCTCCGTGGAGTTCCTTTCATGCGTTCGTTTGTTCGTGCAGGTATCTGGGCGAACCGGAGATCACGGCCGAGTGCATCGACACGGACGGTTTTTTCCACACCGGTTCGTTTCCGTTGGATTCTTTCGATTGATCGAGCGAATGGGTTGAAGGCGACCTCGTCTCGTTCGATGCGGACGGCTTCTTCTTCGTGATCGAACGCTTGAAGAACGTGATCAAAGTGAACGGACTTCAGGTCTCGCCGATCGAATTGGTAAGTTCTTCCCTTCGTTCTTCATCTCTCCCGCTTGCAGGAGAACCTGCTGCTCGCCCACGACCACGTGCTCGAAGCGGCGGTCATCGGGGTGCCGGTGGAGGGCTTCGGCGAGGTCCCGCGCGCGTTCGTCGTTCTGCGGGACGCCGAGGACGAGTTCGAGGCCGTCAGTCAACTGCGCTCTTTCATTCACGGTTCGTTCACTCACTTCCGTCGCTCAACTCGTTCGTTCGGTTGCAGCGAACGTCGCACCGCACAAACAACTCCGCGGCGGCATCAAACTGCTGCCGAAACTGCCGCGCACTCAAGCCGGCAAGGTGCTGCGGGAGGAGTTGCGGCGGATGAAGAGCACCGAGCTGCCCGGTGAGGACGTCGTGACGGCGGTCGCCGGGCTCCGCGTGGACGTCG
The DNA here is from genome assembly GCA_024699865.1 of Aphelenchoides fujianensis. Classification (NCBI taxonomy): domain Eukaryota; kingdom Metazoa; phylum Nematoda; class Chromadorea; order Rhabditida; family Aphelenchoididae; genus Aphelenchoides; species Aphelenchoides fujianensis. Next base: position 75,851 of record JAMPIO010000015.1, on the reverse strand, counting down.
ACCGGAACAACAACAACAAGGACGGTCACAAAGAGGAGGGCTTCGCGGAGGAGAAGGAAGTGCGCATCTTCCACGATCACGAGCGGAGCAGCGGCGAAGAAGACGAAGACGAAGCGGAGACCTTCTTGTGAACACTGCGAGGAATTGCACTCATTTGTTTCTAATTAGTTCCACTTCTTATCAAGCCTGTTATCTAACTCGAAGCTTCTTTTTCAATGATTAATGTACGTTTATCCCCTCTTCCTTCCCCGCTCCCCGCTTCGATGCGAACAGAACCCGTGGAGCTGCCGACCAGCCGGTGAACGGGGCGAATTCCACTCGTTCTGCTCGCAGTTCGTTCAAACAAATCGTGTTCATTGGCGGGAAGGAGGGCGAATAAATCACGAGAATAAATAGCAAGCAGTTGGATGTACAAAAGGGAAGATCGTTCAGACTTTGGCGCCCTTGGCTTCGCGCTCCTGCACGCCGACGTCCTCCTGGGTGTCGGGCATGTCGACGAGGCGCGTCTCGGGCAGCACCGCGCAGCCGGCGATCAGCGAGAAGCACATAATGAGCGTGGTGATCGTGAGGGCGGTGCCGGGCATCGTCCACGCGTTCATGTTCACGAGCTGCGGCGCCAACGCGCCGCCCACCCGCTCGACCACGCCGAACGTCCCCACGGCGATCGCCCGCATCAACGTCGGGTAGAGCTCGATCGTGTACTGCTTGTAGACGGTGAAGAAGATGGACGAGTTCACGATGCCGCCGATCAGCGCGAAGACCGTCCGGGCGACGCTCGTCGACAGCGAAGCGGGGAACAAATAGAGCCCGACCACCACGAAGTAGCAGACGATGCTGAAGCCTGCAAGAAAGGATTGAAAAGAGGATGAAAGAAAGAGGGACGTGCATTGACTGCTGATGAAGAGGGCGCGTCGCCCCAACTGCTTCATGTGCGTCTCCGCGTAGATCACGAAGAAGGGCGTCCACAATCGAAGGGCGCCGTAGAGCGCAACGTTCAGGAAGGGATCCCCGGCGAGGACCTCAACAAACAGCCGGATAAAAAGCAATACTTGCGAGGAGAACACACTTGAACGTCAAAAATGATGACCCCAACGCACAGCTCGACGGTCAGAGCGGAGAAGATCATCGCCACGGAGTAGCCGAAGAGTTTCTTGCCCGTGAAGAGGTCCTTGAACGAGTAGACTTGGGACCTGCAATCCAATCAATCAACCGCTAAACCACGAGAACGCACTTGGGCTCCGCTTTGATGTGCATCTTGAGGAGGTCGCGTTCGGTAAAGCGCGCCTCGCAGCCGTTCCACCACGCAATTTTGTTGAGCGACTCGCACGCCTGCTTGTAGCGCCGCTTTTGGATGAGCCAGCGAGGCGACTCGACCCAAAAGAGCATGAGGACGAGCACGGGCGAGCAGATCCCGTTCAGGATCAGCAGGTACGTGCGCCAGTCGCGGCACAACCACGCGGTCAACGAAGCCAACTGGAAGACGTTGAGGAAAATGGAAGGGGGAACCCACCTGCATGGCCAAACTCCACTGGAAGGCGAGCGTCTGAACGATCCGGTATTTTGGCCCGACCGTCTCGGACGCGAGAGTCATCAACGCATCGATGAGGATCCCGTACGAGAGGCCCATTCCGAACATCGCGACCATGAGGACGACCCAATCGGGCGCCAACCCGCCGAGCATCCCGAACGAGCACATCAGCAGGGCGCCGCTGTAGCTCACCCACTTCCTGCAAACTTCCAATGAAGAAAAGGGATGGAAGAAAGCCGAACCTTCCGAACAGATCGGCGAGATGCCCGCCCAGCAACGCTCCGATGCCCGACCCAACGGCTTGCATCGTCTGCATGTGATTCGGCAGGTAGAAGTTGGGGCAAACGAAGTCGTCCTCGTACAGCGAGTGGAACACGCGGATCGTGTCGTTCACCGGGCAAACCTTGCCGCGCGTGCACGCGTCCGCGATCTCCTTCAATCGAATTGGAATGAAAGGAATCAACGCCAGGAACTCACGTTGATGTCCCTGTGCATGCACTGAGGCTTCAGGGCGGCGAACGTGATAAACACGTAGTTCCCTGCAATCGATGATGAAGAAAATGAATGCGCGATCTACCGGCAGCGTTGAGCATGATGTACTGGACGAGGATGAAGGTGAGCACTTGATAGCGGCCGTATTGCTTGATCTTCTCGTACACCTGCTCGAAGTGGTGCCGGTGCTCGAGCGGCACCTTCTCGACGCTCGTGTCATCGCTCTCCGTCTCGAACTGCACCGCCGGCTCGGCTTTGTGGTCGCTCTCGTCCGAGGAGGCCGTGGAAGGGCGGCTGGTTGCTTCGGTCGTCATTTCGCATCACATGAAACGAGAGGAGTAAGCGGTCAGTTCGTGGTCAAACGGAGATGCCCGAAAGTGACCGAAGAAAGAAGTGTGGTAAATAGCTGCGATCGATGGCCATTGGAGCGGAAGAATAAGTGGCTATCATTTACGACACGGCGAGATGCACGGGTAAGAATGGAAAGAAACGATCGCAGCAGGGTCTTTCAGCAGTCAAAATGAAATAAACGGTTCGTACCGCCGGGAAGTCCATTCTTTCGATTCGTGTGGACTCTTGACCACCAGAATTGATTAACGCATCGAACTGTACGATTCGCCGACCGGCAAACCGGCGGAAGAACAGCGGAAACTCCCGCACTCCACGCCGCCCGCGGATTAGTGGGCCGCTCGATCGGGCGGGCGGTCGAGCGTTGTTCTCGCGTAAGTGAATAAGAGTGGAGATTAGCGGGAGCTTGGGTTCGAGGAAATGATTTCATGGAGGGGCGATCGACAGCGAACAGACGATGGTGAAAAGAAGGTAGTGGCTCGCAATTCGAGTTGCAGACGAAAGCAGGAGTTCAACTCGTATGACCGCATTCTCGCCTGAAGACAGTTCAAGCGTAAGAACTCATCGCTCTTTCGCACAAAAGGTCCAAAGACCAGCGAGAATCAAAGCCGCAGCGGATTTGCACTTCAACTCAAAACGGTTCGACCTTTCCGCTTTGCACCCGACGAACGGACAATCCGGCAGCAGACAACAAAGAGGTGAGTATCCATTGGACTCTCGAGGACAAAGCGGTCCATTAATCAAAATGAATGTCGAACACACTCGCTCGACCGTCCGTCTGCTCGACGTCTTCTCGATTCCAGGAATTGATGAGCGGCATGTTGGTGTTTGACACGAGCACTCGGAAGCGACCATTCGTTACGACGCTCTTTTGTCTCCAATTTCCTTCGTTTGGCGGGTGTAAATTCGGGGGGTCCGGCCGGTTACGAGGTCGTCGAGTTCGGTTTAAACTCGTGGGCAACCCGGCCGGCCGGTCGGCTGCACGAATTTCCTCGCCGAATGTTTCGGTCGAGGTCGCAGTCGAGGGAACGGCGGTGCGGACATTCCGCTCGCTCGCTCTCGCTCATCTCTCCGCTTTGTTCAACGAAGAGGAGAACGCTCGTCTCGTCGCCTCGTCCGTCGCGCGCGTTCGTTGAGAAGCTTCTTGATTGTCGCCGACCGCGCCCGCCCGCGCGCCCGTCGGATTGCAAAAGCGACCCGCGAAAACACGTCAATAAAACGAACAAACAAGCGGCAGACGGGAGCAGAGAAGCTAATGGGAACAAACAACTCCCTCGGATCAATGATCAAACGAAAGGGCGAAGCGAGCGAGTGACCTTCGAATCCAACGGCGCTCTTCGTCCACCGGACGGCAGCGATCACTTCCTTTCGAATCGGCGAGAGTTTCTTTCGATTTGGTAGAGACCTCGTGTTCCTTTCTGTTTGAGTTGGCAACCTGCGAGTTGGATCCATTCATTTCATTCCTTTGCAAACAAACAAAAGGTCCGATTGATGGAGTTCCTTTTCATTGACGTCGTTTGTGACTTTTTGAACTGTTCACAAACAAGGCGGTCGATCGATCGTTCGGTCGGGTGTGTGACCCGCGCGGCCCGCACAAAAGAAGCTCCAAACGGAAGTCCGACCGGCGGCAAACGAGCGGCGGCGTGCGGACGGGAACGTCGACCCGCCGCCCGCCCGCCCGTCCAACCGGTTTCTTTGCGCTCCGCTCCGCAAGCGAGCGGTCGGCGAGTGCGCGCGGCGGCGTCGAGAGCGAACGGAAGCCGGCGGCTGACTGTCGAGCATAATTTATTCTCGTCTAACGAAACAAACACAAAGAAGATCTCTTGAAAAAGAAGAGAAGCAAAGGAAGAAAGGAGAAGAAGGTTAGAAATAATCCGTAGGATCCGGAGGTTCGGGAGGCGCCTCCACGTGGGCAGTCGGCCGTCTACTCGTCCCGCACCGTGATGTAGATGTAGTGGCATCTGAAGAAAGGAATGAATGCGGAGAGGGTGTGGGGAGAACGCACCCGATCATCCCGTCCTTGGATCCGTGCAGCGCGTCCTTGAGCTCGGCCGGGCTCAGCTTGTTGATCGGGCGGTCGTAGAGGCGGGCGGCGATCACCAGCGGGAGTTCCTGCAATCGAGCGGATGAGCGAGAGAAGTGAGACGAGTGGACGCACTCCGGCCTTGCCCCGACTGTTCATCAGGAACTTCCACATCTCCTCGGCGCGCTTGGGGTCCTTGTCCAGGAAGCTCATCATGTCGTTCTTGTTCGGAAGGCACACGCGCAGCGACAAGTCGGAGTGGTCGCCGGCCGACATGCTCTCCGCGTCGCACTGGGCGGGCTTGTCGGCCTTGAAGATCTTGACGAACTCCTTCAGCTTGCCGCCCATGGAGTGGCAGATGTCGCAGTGGACACACGATCCGATGCCCCCGCAGCCGTCCTTGTCCGCGTTGATGCACTTCTCCGGCTTGCCGTTGATGCCGATGCGCGTCTCCACGTGTACGAAGTATTTTTTGTCCGCTTGCAGGCCGGGCGCGAAGATCTTCACGGTGCCGCCGCTCATCCGATAGCACTTGTTGCCGTTGGCGTCGCGCTCCTCCTTGAAGTCGACGCCCGCCTGCTTGTAGCTGGGGAATTTTATCCGCAGATTCTCCTTCGTGGGGCCTGCAAGCACGCGAGGGGATCAACGGACGAGAGGGCTCCAAAAAACCGACCGGTCTTGGCGTTGCACGGGAAGTGGCGGTCGATCTTCACGGCCAACTCGGCGGCCGCGTGGCCGAGCAGCGCGACGAGCAGGACGCAGGCGGAAGCGGCGACTATTCTCATGATTTTCGGCTGAAAGCGCGGCGATTAGCGGCGAGCGTGAACGACGCGGCGCGGGTGGAGCGTGAAGCGAAGAACAAATCGGCATCGTTTTAACGTCGACGCGATCAAAACTCGACGCCGCCCGCGCCGCCGACGTCGTTTCGCAAAGCGGCGTGGCCAACGGCGGCCGGTCGAGCGGCGCGATCGGCGTCGAAGGACGTCGACGCAAGAAAACGGGGCGCGGGTGTAAACGAACGAAAACCGGAGAGCGAAATGAAATTCACTCCCGCCCTCTCGCTACCGAAAACGAAGACGAGTGCGACGAACAACGAGCAAGCGGCGCGGCGACGTCTTCTGCCTGCGCGCTCGTCGATCGACGGGGCGGCGAGTGGGGGTCGCGAAATTCGTTCATTTTGATGAAGAAAACAATAAAAACTACGCAACGCGCGACTGCACGTCTCCCTTCGCTCATGTTTTTGTTATGCGCGGTAGAGACGTCGCCGGAAAGACTCCTTTTTGTAACAAGAGACACGGTAATTGACGCCCACCGACAGAAAAGCGGACAAAAGGACGAGGGACACGACGGGGAACATCGTCGTTCAAAATACAAACGAAAAGTTCGCGCATTTTGCCTCTGTCGATCGAAGTGCCCGTTTTCAACGGCTTTTGAAGCGAGCGCGAACGGGAAAACGCGAGGGCGGAGTGATCGCCGATATGGCGATCGAATGACCGCGAGAAAAACGAGGCGACGAACTCGAAAACAACGCGAGCGACCGGGCGAACCCCGTTCGGGGCGCCGTTGTTTATCGCAAAAGCGGCGCGTCGTTCGGCGAACGTGGTGCCGTTACGCACTTCCCGGCGTCTTTTCCGAGTCGAAAGATCGCGCGTGGAAGTGGCGAGGGAATTGCGTCCCGTTTCGTTCACAACGAAAATTTATCGCAACGATTTTCGGGATCAAACGGCACGAAGTGCGTGGGGCGAACAGGAGGAACTGGACGTAGTCGCGAGTACCAAAAGCAAACAAAATCTAACGAAAATCCGAAAGAAAGCAATCGAAAGTCGGGGGCGCCGGCCGCAAAACGAAGCGAAATGCACGTCGCGGGGCGATCGACGGCTTTCCCGTGTGCCGCGGCCCCCGCAATCGGCGATCGCCCGACCGACGGGCGGCGCGAAGACAAAAGCGGGCGGGCGAGCGGGGCGGCGGACGGGCGGCTCGGCGATCAAAGTCCACGCGCACCGCGCCGTCGATTGCGCTTTCCGGCAGCCGGCCGAAACCCCGCGATTTTATCGTCACTTTCTCGAACACTCGAGACGTGAGAAACCGAATGCGGCCGCGCGTCCAAGGAGGCCGCAAATTCGAGCAAATCCTCGTCGGGCTCCCGCTTTCTTTAGTCCGTCCGAATTCCACTCGGAGTAAATAAGCGGAAGCCGTCTTTTCGTCCTCCACCGACTCCGTCCGTCCACTCTCGAATCAAAAGTTTATTCTCACAATCGCAATTGAAATCAAGTCGAAGTCAAATTGAATCAAGTGGAAGAAAGAACGCGGGGAGCGGGCGGAGACCAACGAAAAGAAAGAAACGGCGGAAGACGGACGGCGGGGAGGGCGCAATCGAAACCAAAAGAAGACCAAACGGACGTCGTTGTGCTCTGCGGTCCACTCTTCTCGCAATGCTCGAGAGTGTAATCCGAAGGGAGAGCACAAGAGGACGCCCAGTTCGGTCCGTTAATAAACGGGAATAATTAAAGCCACTAATCTACGTGCTCTAATCCAAAGAAGAAGAATGTGGAGTTGATTAGACCTGAGAAATCGTCGTGTACAGCCAGTGGCATCTGAAAGATGAGGATGAATGAGAGGAACGAGAGGGGAGAACTCGCCCGATCATCCCCGCCTTCGATCCGTGCAGGGCGTCGTTCAGCTCCTTGGTGTTCAGCTTGTTGATCGGCCGGTTGAAGATGCGCGCCGCGATGACGAGCGGGATTTCCTGCAGCGAGGGGATCAAAAGGAGGAAGGAGGGCGAGAACAAACTCCCGAACGGGCGCGGCTGCTCACGAAGAGGTCCCACAGCTGCTGGGCTCGGCTGGCGTTCTGCAAGGAGGCGGTAGATGAGCTTTGCGGGTTCTCCACTCACCTGATCGAGGAACGGGAGCAGCTCGCTCTTACTGGGCAGGCAGACGCGCAGCGAGAGGTCGTCGTAGTCGCCGGCGGGCAGGCCCTGAACGCTGCACTTCGCGGGGGCGTCCTTCTGGTAGATTTGGACGAAGTTCTTCAGATTGCCGCCCATCGTGCGGCAGATGTCGCAGTGGACACACGATCCGATGCCCCCGCAGCCGTCCTTGTCGGCGTTCACGCACCGCTCCGGCTTCCCGTGGATCCCGATGCGGGTCTCCAAGTGCACGTAGTACGCCTTCGATCCCGCCAGACCGGGCGGGAACACCTCGACCTTGCCGCCGCTCATTCGGAAGCACTTGTTGCCGGCCGAGTTCTTCTCCTCGCGGAAGTTGACGCCCGTCGACTTGTAGCTGGGGAATTTGATCAGCAGGTTCTCCTTGCTCGGCCCCGAGCTGGCCGAGCACGGGAAGTGCCGCTCGATCTTCACGTTGATCTCCGCCGCGCACAGGCCGACGAGGGCGGTCAGCGAGAGGAGGACGGCCGGCGTTAACCGCATTCTGCTCGAGTCTGAAGAAAGAAGCGTGTGAGCGACTGGAACACGTCGATCATGAGCGGGAATCTCGATTGGTAGCTCGTGAGGGAACGCGAACAAACAATCGAGAGGAAAACAAGCATTGCGTGTGGAAGAGGAAGAAGAACAAGATCCGCTTCCTCCGCTCGGCTCGCCCACGGCGACGTTCACCCGCCGCCCGCCCGCCGAATGGCGTCCGATCGATTCGATTGGGTGGTCATCGAAAGAAGAGGGAGGAATGGGATCTTGTAGTTGACAGAAAGAGGAGGAAGAAACAGGTATTCGTGGTTTGAAGTGTTCGCGTGGATTACGCGCCCGCCCGCCCGCTCGTTCGTCTGCGGCGGCGGGCAGCGGACCTTCGGACGTGCGCCAATTCGATTGCGTCGATTTAAACCGCCCGTCCGGCCAGTGAATCACCACTCGAAGCACGACGGCGTGAGTGGACATCAATCCAATCGAATCGAACGATGAAGAGGATGAAGGCTGTCAGCAATGCGGAGAGAACGCGTTCCCATCCAACTGGCGGCAGACATCCGCTTTCTCGTCCAAAACAAACAAAAACAAGTGGGATGACCGTTGATCACTCGTGGCGGATAAATCCTCTTTAACCGCTCGTTAAAGCAATCTATAGAGTGCAAGTGATCAAGCACGTGGATTGCTAGGAAGGAGACTATCGGACGCCCTCGACCATACGGCGGCGAGATCAACGCCCGGAATGACCGCAGAAATGTTCCCGCGTTTGTCGAACGTCCGCCGATGACCCAAAAGTGCCGTCGATTCGTCACGAAACTCGGACGATCGAGGGCGACCGGAGTGCGTCGATCTGCCGGCTTCCTTCGGATCAAACGCGAAAAACCTTTGGATTCGCTTTGACGTCGCCCGCCGCTCGCCGTCGATCCCTCACCGCTTTTCGTCGCCTTTCGCCTCGCTCGCAAATCCGATGAGCGTGCGGCGTCACGGCGTGCGCAATCCTTTTCTTCTTCTCCGTCGATCTTCTTCATCCCTTCAGCGCTTCTTTCTGCTCGCTTCATTAAGCGGCGATTAGCGAACGAAATCGGCGGAAGACGACGACGAGTGGGAGCGCAAAACAAGGTCGTTTTCGAGCGGCGCCCGTCCGCGGAACCGCCCACGTTCTTCTTCTTCTGGTGAGTGTGCACAAGGACGGACGTGAAGCGGATCGAGCGACTGGTTTCGATCCACGGGAACGTCCAAGCAACCGAATACAAGAGGAAGAACGCGAAAACAGAAGACCCCAATGGTGGATGCAGCAAGCTGACTGAAACGGGATCTAGAACTTTAGCTAAAAGTTATTGGTTTGTTGCAAAAGTTCGTGGTCACTTCAGCCGGCCTGGCGCGAAAGTGCTCGCCCGAGTGAGCGGAATTCCTCGGCTAGGGTTCTCTGCGGCTTCCCGTGGAATTGTGGGCGATTTGCTTGTTTGGTGTTCTTTTTCGCAACGACTTGCCCTCATAACAACATCAACTTGTAGGCAAACTATTTCACCAGAAGAAAGCTGTAAAACAAAGCTGAAAACTCGCCCAAATTACGAGAAAGATTGAGGACATCCTGAAAACCCAGCCTAGCAATTCCGCTCACTCGGGCGAGCACTGTCGGGCCAGCGGCGGTCGGGTGACCACGAACTTTTGCAACAAACCAATATTTTATTGACGCCCCCTGCTTTCAACATCCCACGAAGCAAATCCGCGACCCTCGCGCGTCACCAGCGGTGTTGACCCACAATTGACGTCGAGGACCGACGGTGACGTCAAAAGACGCAAGTGGAGCGTGACGAACAATCCTTCCCGTCGAAACTGGAGGGTTTGCCGTCTAGTTGCTGTCCACGTTCTATTGAATCGATCTTCTATCTGCTGCCAACTTCTTCTTCGTTCTTCTGCGGCGACTTCTATTTATTTCGACACGAATTTGACTTAAATAACGAGGAGACGAACGGGAACAACAGGAAATAGGAGAGAATGGGGAAGAAATAGGAGAAGATGGGGGAGATGCGCGGCAATTGAAGGAAAGATGCGGGAAGAGTGGTTGGAAGGAGAGGATCTGCGGGGAGATTGGAGAAGAGATTCGTGGTCGAGCGCGGAGTTCCGTCGATTCGATGCGTCTGGAAAGGAGGGAGGATTACGAGCAGCAGAGAGCGACCACTCACCTCAGTACGAGCAGAAGCCGGGGTGATAGACGACCTGCGGGAAGGGGTCGCTGTCCGGTTCGATGTCGCGGGCGAAGGCGGCCAGCGAGTCGCGCAGGTCGTCGATCAGCTGCTCGTAGGCGAGGCGCGAGTCGCGGGGCGTGCGCTCGATGGCGGTGAACCAGTCGTGGAAGAACGGCAGGCAAAAGCCGTGGACGTCCTTCCAGTAGGTGCACTTGCGGTCGAACGCCTGCCACTTGCCGGCCTCCAGCCACGGGAAGTTCTCGCCGGCCAGACGGAGGGCGACGTAGAAGAGCGACTCGATGTTGTCGACGGGCGACATCGGCTGCAAGCGGGAGGAGTGAGCGGCGGGCGGGAGAACGAACCGTCCGGAAGTACGTGGCGCGCGCGATGTACGGCCGCGTGCCGACGGCGCCGCCCCGCTGGACGCCGAGCGCCTTGAACTCCGCGAACGGGACGACCGCCGGCCACTCCACGCGGCGCATCATGCCGAAATCGACGAGCTTCACGGCGCGCCGGCCGGGCACCACGCAGAAGTTGTCCGCCTTCACGTCCGCCGTCATCCAGCCGAGCGCGTGGATCTCGGCGAGGGCGACGACCATCTGCAGCCCGTGGATGAGCGGAGGGAGGGGGCGCGGACTCACGCTGTCCAACGCGTCCACCAGCGACCGGTTGCTCAGCTTCACGAAGCCCGGGCGCTCGATCACGCGCAGGTCCTTGCCGAGGCGCTCCATCAGGATGGCGGGCTCGAGGCCGTTCAGCAGGCGGAAGCCGAGGAAGCGCGGCACGTGGCGGGCGCCGCGTTCGTTCAGCTCGGCGAGGACGTCGGCCTGCAAGGCGGGAGGGAGGTGAGCGGGCGGCCGAAGGGGACTCGCCTCCTTGAAGAGCCCGAAGATCGCCGCCGCGCGCTTCCGCTCGTTCGCCGCGCGGTCGGCGGCCGTGCGGGGCGCCCGCCAGCCGTCGTAGGCGCACAGCTTCGCGGCGGCCGTCTGCCCATGGGCGTCCACCAACTTCAGCACGCTGCCTGCAATCCGAGCGATGAGAACTCCCGACGGGCGCCCGCACTCACCGAACGCGCCGTCGCCCAGTCCGCCCGCGCACACGACGCCCGCCGCGCCCGCCCGCTTCAGCGACACGAACGGCGAGAGCGGCGCGTCGCCCAGCGGGTGCGTCGCGTCGGCCGCCACGTCCAGCGGCTCGAACGGCGACTCGAGCAGCCACGCGTCCAGCGCCGTCAGCTCGCGCTTCGGCCACTCGCTCGTCATCGCGGTCGATCGATCGGAGGAAGCTGGAACGAGGAGAGTGGACGAGTGATTGGTGGAGTGCGGCCAGTAGAGTGAGCGGGACAGAGGAAGGAGGGGAGCGGGAGATGGCGGAGCGGTTAGATGTCGAAACGAGGGCGAAATCGACCGTCAAGCGGCCGCCCGAACGTCGGAAAGCGGGCGAGCGGCGGAACGCGGCGGCCGGCCGATCGGCGGGAAAGCGGCGCGCATTTCGCTCCGTTCGCTCCGCAGCGGGCAGACCGAACGGGCGGACGGAGGAGGGAAAGGCGGCGGACGAGCGGAGGGGCAGCAGGGGAGCGAGAGATCTTTCCCATCGGCGGCGGCGGACGGGCGAGCGGACGGACCGCTCGGCGGCGAGAGGGCGGCCAGACGGCGGGCGGGAAAGCGGGCGGGCGGGCGGCCGGTCGGCAGCGGCCGTTTCGAAATGCCCGTTCGAATTCGCGAATCGGGCGGGAAGCGGCGGATGGTCGAGGAAAGCGAAGAGATTGCACTCGACCTGAGACCGGCAAGGATTCACCGCCCGGGAGAACCGATTGAACACTTCTTTAGAACTCTTTCACTACAATTGATTGAAAGAACTCGCCACTGCCGACCGGCCGGCGGCTCTTTCATTCCGGTCGCCAGGCGGCGGTCGCCGAGTGCCGATCATTCCCTCGACTACCTCTTCTATTTATTCACAACCACTCGCAACTCCAAACAATCCCAATTCGGTTCACAGCTTGACGGTCCAAATGCGGCGCCCGTGCGGCCCGTCGACGTCGAGCGTCGAGTAGGGCGGCGAGTCGACGGCGGGCGCGAACGTCGCGCGGAAGCGGCGGCGCTCGCGGCGGTGGGCGGCGCGGACGGCGAGGAGGGCGGCCGCGTCCACGAGCAGCAGCAGCAGGACGGCGCCCATCCAGCAGTACGTGACGAGGCGGAAGTCTGCAGCCACAAGAAGCAAAATATTCCCCTCCTCCGGCGGCCACTCACCCACGACGCCCTCGCGAATGCAGCCGGCCAGCGAGCGCACGACGAACGTCTTCCACCAGTCCGGCTGCCGCACCTGCACGTAGACGAGCAGCCCCAAGTGGGCGAGCAGTCCGCCGATCGCGCACGGCTGCAACAACGAAGCAAATGCGGGAGGAAGAGCGGACTCACCGCGAACAGCAGGAACGGCACGTACGCGTGTCGGTTGCGCGTGCCGAGCGGCAGCAGGAGGGACGCGAAGAAGAGCAGCGAGACGCCCGCCCCCGCCACGATGTACGCCGTCCGGTTCGCCCACACGCCGCCGCCGAGCGCGAGACCGTGCGCCACGAGCCCGAGCAGCAGGACGAGCGCCACCGCCGCCCGCGGGTGCAATCCACAGCACCTCCCCATGGCCTTTCGTGCTTATCTTCTAGCAGAAACAAGTGATAAACAGAGCGATCGGTCGATCGAGCGGACAGGAGGAAGCGGCCGCTGTTTGCTCCCGCCTCCCGCTCGTAAAGGCCGGCCGATCACTTGCGGGGCGTACTTGAATCGCCGCTCTTCCAGCCGCTCGCCGACCGGCCGGCGGATCGGAGCGGCCGGCTTGTTTGTTCTCGAGTGCGGGCGGCGAGCGGCGAGCGTCGATGCGGAAATTCACACCCGCCCGCCTGCTGGTTCCTCTTTTGAGTGCGAAGAATCAGCGATCGGTGGAGGGATGACGAGCGGGAGAGCGGGAAGAGCATGGTTTCTTTTGGCTCCGCTACTTTCGGTTGACTGTCACATTTGTTTGTGGGGCACTGATCCTGGAAAGAAGGCGCTCAATTGAAACGAGGAACGCGGGCGCGTTTTCATTTCTGGACGTACCAATCGTCGCGGAATGACACACTCGCCTACGGACAAGTGCTCACACTTCAGTCATTATTTGATGCTTGGAATGTTTTGATTCGACCTTGCCTGACGCTTCTACTCAAGCACCGGTAGAGGACAGGCATCAGGAGCCGCAGCAAGACTTATTCGATCTTTTAATTGCGAGCAGAACTCAAGATCATCTGCTTGATTCACTCGCAAGCAGGGTTTGAAGCAAGTCCAGAATTAAGTCCAAGTCCAAGTCCAAGTCCAAGTCCATTTGGACTTGGACTTGGACTTGGACTCGGGTTTCCGGAGGGGCCGGACTTGGACTTGGACTTGGACTTGACATTTTTCGGCGTGGACTTGGAATTTTCAACTCAAGTCCAAAATTCACTTTTTTGCTTGCGATCTGACGACAAAAACGTCCAATTTCGCTCGCAAAATCGTCCGTTCGTTTGCAAAAGCTGCGTTTCTTCATTCAAATCGTATTCGACATATTATTTACGGACCCTACAACCATTTGAACGATGAAGCGATCGGCTGTAGACCCTCAAATCGAGGGACGAAGTGTTCAGACAGTTGCTGATGTCGTTATAAAATCATGGCGGTCAGGTTCACAAATAAAGTATAATCGAAGACACGTTTAGTGACAAGTTTCGAGTAATAAAGTTATCTTTGTTTTTTCAGACACCATCTATAAGAAACAGACGAATTTTGGCGAAATTTTGAGCGAAAATCAGCGTTTTTGTGACTTTTTACTGATGGTGGACTTGGACTTGGACTTGACCTCTGGACTTGGACTTGGACTTCGGTTTGAAAAACCAGTGACTTGGACTTGGACTTGGACTCGAGATTTTGGAAGGGGCGGACTTGGACCTGGACTTGGACTTGGGGTCGGGGAAATTCTGGACTTGGACTTGGACTTGGACTTGACTTTCGTCAAATTTCAAACCCTGCTCGCAAGCCGAAACAGCCATGAAACAGGAGTTCAAGTGACAAACAAGACTACAACACGAGTTCAGCTGAACGCGTTGTTCAAATGAACGTCGAATTGATTGGATTTGGCCGAGGACAATCCTAAAAGGGCATACGGAGAAGCCACAACGCAAGGTCACATCATTTGGTGCCCAGTGCCGCCAAGCAGCGCACTTTTCCGCCCTCTAATCAAATTGAAAGTGGTGGCCAATTGTCGAAAGGTCGAGCGGAGTCAACTACAGCGGACACAAAGTTCTCTGTTCTTCAGAATCCATGAGAAGAAGGAAGTAATCGCATTGGGAAGGAGCCAAGAGCGAGCAGGTGGAATGCGTGTGGTCCTCCGACCGGTGCTTCTCGGAAGCCTACAAGAGGGAACACTCGTCTGCTTCCCCATCCACTCGTTCACTAGTTCGCGGGATGGTCGATTGGGGGCGCGTGTGCCACGGCTTCGAGTTCGCGGTCGCCGGCTGGTCGCTGGGGCTGAACGCGCTGGTCGTCTTCCTGTGCGTGCGGCACCCCCCCCCGCCCAACTGCGCGCCTACCGCGCGATGCTGCTGTTCGGCTGCGCGATCGACGGCGTCTACTCGGCGGTCGCCTTCATCACTCAAATCGTGCGTTCCCTCCGTTCTTCTGCTGATCCGCGCGTTCAGTCGGTGGTGAGTTGGAGGACGCAGTTCGTTCTGGTGCTGGAGTCGCCGTTCCTGCCCGCGCGCCACGAGTGGGCGCTGGCGGGCGCGTTCGCCTTCTGCCTGTGCGCGTAGACGATGCTGGCGAACGTGTGCGCGCAGTTCGTCTACCGGCTGAACGTCGTGTGCTGGAGGTCGCGCCTTTCGTTCGCCCACATCGGCGGCTTCTTTCTGCTCTTCTTCGCGTGGATCTGCGCCCACTGCGCGCTCGGCGTCCTCGTCTTCGACCAACACGACGACCCGCTGGTCGTTCGGGAGCTGCAGAAGAGCGCCTTCTTCGCCGACCGCCGCCTCCCGCCGTACGTGGCCGGCGACACGGTGCGTTGAATTCTTGGCGAGTGATCCCCCCGTTTGCAGCACTCGTGGAAGATGGCGCTCCTCCTGCTGGACGTGCAGCTGATGGCCGCCGTCGCGTACGGGATCATCCTGTTCTCGGGCTGGCGCATCCACCGGCAGCTGCGGGCCGACAGCTTCGAGTTGGCGCCCGACTCGCTGCGACTCCAGCGGCAGGTGACCCGAATGCTCACCATTCAAGTGGATCCTCTTCTCTTCCATCAATGCTCGATGGATTGCAGGCCCTGACGCCCGTGTTCTCCATCTTGCTGCCGATCGGAGTGGCCGACCTCCTGCCGATGCTCTCTGTGAGCTTCGACTTCTGCCCGCTGCTCGTCAAGCTGACGGTCGGTCTCGTGCCGCTCTTGAACCCGCTGGTCGCCCTGCTCACCATCCCGCGCTTCCGCCGACTCCTCCCGCGGCTCTTCTGCCCCAAGGCGACCGTGCAGCCCGCCAGCACGCACAGGCAGCCCACCGATTGCTCAAATCCTCAACGAAACTCATCGGTTTGAGTCGGTCGTTTGGGCCATCCTGTTCGCTAACGGAACGAACGGCTTGCGTCCTCGACCGACTGCCTTCCACTAACAAACGACCTCCGTTGCCCGAATAAACGAAGACCAGCAGCTCGTTTGTGCACCCCGAACGCGGCCGAACGGAACGCGCGGCACGTCGGCGAGTGGGGGAAGCGACGACTCACGAGCGACTGCTCGCCGCTCGACCGCTGATCGGAGCGGACGCGCAGAGGACGCTCAAGAATCCACTCGATCGGAGTTTGCCACTGGAGCAGAAGAAAACCGTCAAGCCGACGAGCGAGAGGGACGACTCGGCGAATCTTCGCCGCCGCTCGCTCCGCTCGTTCACTCGAATCCGCCCGCCACATCCCGACTGCGCTTAAGGCCGGCAGCCTCGTGAACGGCGCCGCCGGGTGATGAGTGTCGAGAACTGAAATCGATGGACGTTCCCGTGAGGAGTGGACAAAAGATTGCCGATCTCGCCTTCCCCCACCTCTCCAGCAGGCGGGCGGCAAGAGGACGGCCGACCGACTTCCTCGTCCCCCGATTGCACGGGGGATCGCCGCCTTCCGCCCATCCGCAGGCTGCCGATCGTCTTTTCACAGAAGCGCGTGGTCCAAACTGCCGGCTGCTGCAGCCACCGTTAGATGAAACGAAAGAGATTCGCGATTCTCTCGCTCGCCTCCACCTGATGTCAAGCAGGTCGGGCAACGAACGGGAGAAGTGGAAAGAACCCGCCCGGTTCTCCTCGCCGCCGTAGAAGAGGGGATCCCCGTCTCAAGTTTGCCGGCGGCCACCGCCCGGAGTTTCCGTTCAGTCCGCGCGGGGCGGCGGCGAACTCGTTTCCTCGGTCGACCGTCGGGAGCAGCGGCGAGTTCCTCGCGAATCCCCACTGGCCACCGGACCCCCGGCCACTCCTTCTTGCTTCACGACCGACTTTGCTTCGTGTGTTTTCAACAAAAGACAGAATGAATTGCCCGCGGTTTATTCGCTTCAACAACAAAAGAACAACAGAAGAACAAAAGAGGGTTCACTCGACGGCAGCGGGCGGCTCGCCGACTTCGATCGGGATCTCCCGCTCGGCGTCCCCGCCGGCCGGCAGTTCGGTCGGCTGGGCGGCGACGACGAGACGGCCGGCCGTCCAACGCGCCGTTAGGACGCGCCGCTCGACGGCCATCGGCAGGCGGCACTCGAAGCGATCCGTCCGCTCGTGCGCGAAGACGACGCCCGCTTCCCGCCGGCGCGCCTCGACGGTCAGCAGGCGGCCCCAGTGGAGGACGCGGACGTCCGCCGGCCGGAAGCCCGCCAGCTCGCACACAAAGCGGAAGTCGCGGTCGTCCTCGAAGCTCGCGTGGGCGGCCGGCGGCGGGGCGGTCGGGACTGAACGGAGGAGTGGACGGGGGAAGCAGCGGACAGAACTCACCCGCGGCCTCCATCTCCTCGTCTTCTTCCAACTCCTCCTCGTCCTCCAGGCCGCTCTCGTCCTCGAACTCCTCGTCTTCGAGGTCCTCGCTGTTGGCTGGAACACAAGCAATGAGGAGAGGAAAGAAGCGGACACTCACCGCTCGGCATCTCCGCTCTCTCCACGGGGACCGCACACTTCATCGCCATCTGTTTCGTGCGCGGGCCTCCTCCGCAGCTCTTCCGCGCGGTCAGCTTGCGGCGGACGATCGGGGACGGCGGCGGAGCTCCTTTGCAGCTCTTGCGCGCCATCAGTTTGTTACGCACCATGCTGCAACGGGATTCGAAAGCTGAAAGCAGTAGAAATCAAATTCGAATGGAATGGAAAGTCGAAGCCGACAGCCAGCAAGCGGAGCAAAACAACCGCCGAATGGATCGGGCGAGCGGCGGAAAGCGCGGAAAAGGCGGGAAAAAGCGGCGGCGTGGCGCGTTCGGCGGACGACGCAACGGCGGCCGCCCGACTTGACCGCCGCCGCCGCCGACTCTTCCGCCCGACTTTCTCTCGTGTTTGCAGGCCGCCCGCCCGCTGGGAAAGCGGCGAGCGGGGAAGAACGCTCTGGAGTCCATTCAAAGATGAAGGGCTTCTCAGATCGCCAATCTCCGTATTTATTTCAACTTTTAAACGCTGTGGATCATCAGTTGCAAGACAAACAGTAAACACACAAGCGAGCAATTAAAGACAGCTCTTGTCCGTAAATCCCCGCCTCGTTCCGCCGGCTTTAAGTGAGCAGATCGCAGTGCGCGTGGCATTGCGAACGTCCGGCTCCATGAGGCGCGAGAGTCGGTGAGCGCGGAGCGGCGAGTGAAGATCCCGCCGACCGTTGTGTCCTCGGACCGCGAGCGGGATTCCTCGCGGTCTTTCACACCAGAGAGGTGGACAGGCGGGTTGTCAGTAAACGCCACTCGACGCTCAAGCAACCGCTCTGTTCTTGGAATGGACGAGTTCGGCAGGCGACCGCTGGATTTTCCCGCGATTCCCATCTTTCGCGGGTACACGATCAAACTGCCGGACGATCGCTTCGTCTACGTGTTCGCCGAAGACGCGGCGCTCGGCGAGTCGATTCACGTGTTGGATTTTTTTCGAGGAGACCAGCGGTAAGAAGGCGACTCCGAGTGATCTTCGCCCGATTTCAGTCGCTTCCGACTGCTCGACGGTCGGGCGTTGCCCCGAGTTGTCGATGCGATGGAGGTTCTCGAACGAAACACGGTGCTGATGTTCGGCGATGCGAGTGTGCGCTCCAGCAAGTTCCATCTTCGTACACAGCAATCAAAGCGCTTTTTTAGGCTTCGATCGTTCTCCACCGCCGGTCACCTGCTGGAATGTGTTGCGTTTGAATCTGGGCGACCGCACGTACTCGCCGCTCTACCCGCGGCCTTTCGAACTGCGGCTCGAGAACGTGCGGGACGTTCGGCTGCTGAACGAGTCGCTGCTTCTGCTCGAGCACGGCTTCAACGAGGCGGCTGTTTACGCGTTGATTCGATCGGAAGAGAGCGCCGAGCTGCGGCTTCTGCACGCGATCGGGAGCAGAGACGTCGGATTGAACGCGATCACTCGAATGCACTTCTAGGACGAAAAGTTCTGGTGGTTGGAAGAAGAGGCCGCTCGTTCGGTGTGGAGCTTCGAGGTCGCCGAGCGGACGAAAAGCGAGCTTCCGTTGACGCTGCCGCCCGAACTCGCCGGCAAGACGAGCCGTTTGGTGAGAGCGGCTAGAAGATCCCAAGGATGATCTTCTTTCCGGCATTTCAGTGCATGAGCGTCGGGCCGGGCGGCAAAATGCACGCCGCATTCCGTTGCTCGCGGCTCCAGCAGCCGCTGTTGACCGCCGTCCTCGATCTCCGCCTTCTCCAATGGAGCGTCGTGTTGATCTCCGGCGGGAACGTGGAGTGGATCTTCGGAACGCGCGGCCACTTCCGTTCGGAACACCAAATTCTTCTTTCGGCCGGCGAGAAGAAGCTGACCGCTCGTCGCTTCCCGTTGAGGTTCGAGTTCTTGCTTCCGATTGTTCGTCCACTCGCTTTCATTGCAGACGGCCGGACCGCTTGCAACAGTTGGCGTTGATCTCGAATCGCTCGTTTCTCACAGCGTACGCGTTCAACGTCCTTGCAAAGCGGACGTAGACGGCAGGCTGCTGGTTTTGTTGGATTTATTCGCTTTCGATCAATAAACTTGTTTCTGCGGCGTGAAAAGACGAAAGCGGTGGGTGGGTTCGAGCTGCACCGCCCGAAACATGCCTGCGGTTCGAAGTTCAAAAGGGCAGGATTCGTGTGCCGCTCAGTCGTGCGGGTTCTCCGTTCAAGCAGTGGCAAGACCGCCTTCTGGTTGCTCAAAGTCTGCGGACACACTCGCCGAATCCCCTCGCTCGAAGCGGTGAGCAGCGAGTCGGCAGAGCCGAGGCAACCGGTGGTCGTCGGAAGGCGGAAAGCGGCTGGTCGCTCTCCCCTCCGATCAACGATGCGAAGCACTCAAGTGGACGGCGAGCGGGCGGACGGGTTAAACGCCCGCTCGATCGCCGTTTCGGTCCGTCGCCTCCGCGGACTGCGGGCGGAATTCCTCGCGGTCATCCACGAGTGGAAGGACAAGCGGGAGGTGGGCAGGCGGTCGGCAGTGGGCGCCACTCGAGTGTCGACCTGCCAACCGCCAGTACTCGGCATCCAAACGGGCGCTCTACCCACTTGCTTCTTTTCGACGTTCAACATGGAGGTCGTGCGAACGAGCCATTTCACGAATGTTTCATCTTATTACAACGCTACGATAAAAATGCTGAACGATCGTTTCGTCTACCTCTTGGCAGACGGAAAACCGAATGGCACCATCCTGATCTTGGATTTGTTCCGCGAGGTGCAGCAGTGAGTAAAGTCGAAGATAGAAATTCCACTCTTTTTTCTTCAGCTACTTCGAGCGAGTGGACGCCCCAGGGTGGCCCAACCACCAAGTTGTGGCAACTGAGGTCCTCAATCAGACCACAGTGCTAATGTTCAGCAATCACGTCAATCTTTTCGGTAATCAAAGATTATTTTATGTCTTTTTTCGATGCGCTGCTTTAGGCGCCGAACGAGAAGGATTTACTTACTGGAATCTTTTTCGTCTGAATTTCGATACCCACGAGTGCTCGCCGCTCTATCCGCGGTTGTTCGAAATTCGAGGGACACACACGCGAAACGTGCACATGCTGAACAAGTCCTTCCTCCAGGTCAACGGCACCTCGGTTTACGAGTTGACTCGGACGGAAGAAGCGGCAGACTTGCGGCTCGTGCATTCGATCGGAGAGGAGGCCGTCAAACGCATAGCGACGTGTGGCGTCTATTTTTTGGACCAAAAATTCTGGTGGTTCGAAAAGAACGACGGGACTTCCGTTCACTGCTTTGACGTCGTTGACCAGAAGAAAAAAGAACTGGCCCTGAAGGCGCCGGACGAGATCACGCGTCCTCTGGTTTGCTTTGCCCCACTTCCGGTTGTTTACTTTTCTTTCTAGTGTTGGATGAATTCAAACGCGGGGACGAACGGTAAAATCCACGTCGCCTTTCTTCTCTTTGGCGGTCGCAAATGGAAGCAGACGTTCATGGCCGCCGTTCTCGACCTCCGCCAGCTGCAATGGAGCGTGGTGACGCGTTTCGAGTGGCCTCACAGTACGAGATTCACGATCCATGGCAACATTCGAACAAAGCATCAGCTCGTCATCGAACACCCGATAGCGCAGCCGAGCTGCGATGAGAAATTCATGATCGTGCGTCGCTTTCCGCTGAAGTCGCGTCTTTTTCATCGCAGTCGTCCACTCACTTGTTTTGCTTACAGGCGACCGGACAGCTTGCGGCACTTGGGGCTGATCAGCAGCCGCCCACTCCTTCTTCGACCCGCCTTTGAGCACTTCGCCGATCGAATCTGGGAGTGAAGATGGTGTGATTCGATTGACTTCTGCTAATAAACTCCTTTAGTTGCATGAGAAAGTAAGAGTCGGTGTTGTGTGATGCCATGATTAAAGAGTGCTCGCTGGTTGGTAGACGAATAGCGAGCGTCTTACGATACAAAAGACGGTCAAGAGGTAGCGGCCTTCACTTGCCGCTGCTCTCGCTCTAGCAGGGGGCAAGAGCCGACTCGAATCGCTCACTAACTGCCGATACGCTCGCCGAATCCCCGTGATCGAAACGAAGAACAATGAGTCGAGAAGGAGGCCGCCGTTCGCGCCGACCACCAGTCGGCCGGCCGTTCGATCCCAAGGGCAAGCAGCGAGTGGCCGTCCCAATTGCCGCCGTTCAATTTTTGGCAGCAAAGACGGAAGTCGAAAGAAGAAGCGATGGGGGGAGCAATCTAACGGTTTATCGTCTGGACGAAACACGCAAGAATGAAATCAGAGATTCACTCGAAACGGCGAGGAATCGGCTGCATGTTCGCGTACAGCGGCGGGAAGAGGTCCTTGAAGGGCGGTTGGCTGATGACCGCGTGGAACTCCTCTTTGCCCACGACGTCGAGGTTGTGCCGCCGGAGAGCGTCGACCGCGAGATGGACGAGCGAGTCGGGCGTTCTGCAACGAAAGAACGGAGTCTTTAGGCGACGGAGAGGACTCACTTGAAGAGCCGGCGGTGGACTTCCGGCTGGCCTCGCCGCGGAAGGCAGAGGAGCAGGAGTCCCTCGTCTTCTCCGCTCTCCTCGTTCGTGATCGCCGAGACCCAGTGGAGTTCCGTCGGCCTGATCGGCAACTTCTCCCACCGCAAGCGGGCGAAATCGCAGCGGTAGACGAGCCACCGGTGGGTTGGATCCGACGGGTTGAAAGTCCAAAAGTACGCGTGCTTTTTGGACCACGACAACGTCGACGACGGCCGCTCGGTCTAAACGGAGGATTGAGGTGTGCATTGAACAAAGAAGGACTTGCATGAGAGTCGGGATCGATGCCGGGCAATGAAATACGCGTCCCCGTCCGATTGGACAAGTCGCCCACCGAGAGCCCGCCCGGGTAGCGCCAGTTGAGCGAGTAGAAGAAGCGGCCGTCCTCGCTCAAGTGATACGCCGCCCACGTGTCGTACATTCCAATTTCGAGAAAGCCGTCCGCCTCCACGTGCACGCGGCCTTTCCGCACGTCCAGCCGGGCGACCACGAACACCTCGCCGAGTCCGTCCTCCAGCACCGCCCGTTTGAGCTCTCCGCTCGTTCCGAGGATCTCCGTGAAGACGAGGGTTGAGGTGTGCCAACGGAAGGGGTCGGGCAGCTCCAGTTTGATCGATTCGAAGGTCGCTGCTTCGTCGTTCAAGCGGAAGAGGTACAAGCCCTCCCACGTGTTCGCGACGACCGTCAAGGGATCGACGACAACGAAGTCCTGAATGTCGCCAGAGAAGGGTGACTTTGATGTGAACTCCCTGAAAAATGCGAGTAGAAACAGGGAGGATGGAAAGCGACCTACTTTTGGGTGTTGAGCACGAGGTCCAGCACGACCAAACGGCGGTCCTTCCAGACGGCGTAGAAGAAGCGACCGTCCGCCGACCAGCGGAACTTTTCGGGACGCTGAAAACAAGTGGAAGAATGTTGGAAGGAAGTGCTCACCGAGCAGATGAAGGAGTTGAACGGCGTCGTTCGGGATTCCAGCAGCGAATCTTCGCCGGCGGCCGCTCTTTCCACTCCTCCGCTCTTGTGGGGCTGCCGAAGCTGGTAGACGAGCGGCAGTTCCGTCTGCTTCTTCTCTTCCGGCTTCTCCTCGCCGGCGTTCTCGTTCGTGGGCGTCATTCCGTTGATTGTGAGCTGAAAGAAAGAAATGAGAGACACACGTGCCATAACGAAGCCCCGCGCAATCACAATCGTCGAATGGATGGGCGAAATGCGAGTGACGCGCCGCTCCGTTCGCATTGGAGCTCAAATCGCCGCGTCTTCATTCCGGACGCCGAGCGCGTAAACAAACGAGCGGCCCGAGTGCTCCTCGCGCGGCCCCCGTTTGTGTTGCTCGCTTCTCACCGCCCGAGTGGCGTCGGATCGAAAAGGTCAACGGCGGGACGCGCTGCCGATCGGCCGTCGCTCGCTTGCGCCCTTTCGGCGCGACCGCGTCCACCAGACACGAGCGGAGTGAACGGCTCCATTCGTTTGCGGGCGGGTTGCATTGCTCTTGTTCCTGTTTGGTTGGTTGGACAAAAGCAAGTTTCTTAAGGCCGTGTGAATCGATTACAAATCAGAGATCACGTTCACAACTTCTCTGAGCACTGACAAAAAATCTTCAGGTCCTTTTGTCTCCTTGCATTGGCAACAAGTGCATTCTTTCCACTCGTTGATTGCGAACTCACACGATGAATCCCCTTGGTCAAAACGGAGAGCCGCGAATAGACCGGTCGAGGGAAGTCATGGAGGATGGCGCTCGCCCCTCTCCGGTCGACGAACGAAAGCGGCCGTTTGTTTGATGGGGCGGGCGACCGAATTCGTGGGAACGCGTGGGCGACCAAATGCCCGTTCTGACAACCAGCGGCCTCTTGACCAGAGAGAACAGTGCGTGGCGGTCAAAGACGAAGGACTAGCCAAGGAAGATTTATGAGAGCATCACCGAAAAAGAGCGAAGGATCTCCGGGCTCAAGACCAAATCCAGTCGACGAACTTCTCGAAGACAGGACGAGCGGCTGGTGATCAGCGCCAACTGCCGCAAGCTGTCTCGCCGTCTGCAAACGGGAAAGAGAAGCACGACGGAATGCGGTGGAGAACGAGTCCTTTCCACCGTTCTCTTTGAGCACGACGTGATGCTCTGTGCGGACCACCTGCACGTCCTCTTTTGGGGCCCGTCACGAGCGCTTATTCGAGAAGGCGGAGGTCGAGGACGGCGGCCAGAAACATTCGCTTGGCTGGTCGTTTGTCCACGTGCTGAAGAGCGACGTGTATTCTGCCCTCTTTCCCCAAGTTCGTGTGGATTGTGGGCTAAAGCAGGAGATAAACACGTGTATTTCAGCAAACTCGCCCCCATTCTTCCACTTCCTCCAGCACGCCGCTGGAATCTCGCGCTTTGTTCGTTCGGCGACGCGGGCGACAGATTGCGCGTTACGAACCACCAGGATTTCGTGTCAAAGAAGTGACCGTCGCTTCGTCCGTCGGGCCAGACAGTCACCGCTTCGAGCGAGCGAGTCGCCCGATCGCCGCAACTCGTGAACCGCCGTGTCGTTGAAGAGGAGCTGCAAATAGTTCAGAGCGCGCGCGTTCCACACTCCTCCTGCCATACGAAATACCACACTATCGATCAGCGCCTTGTTTATTTCGTTGAACAATTTGCTCTACAAAACGGAACAGGCAGAGCAAGCAGCCGAATAGAATCGATCACAAGGGCAGCAGGGGGAGTTTGGAACGTGGCGGACGGGGATCGGCCGCATGTTCGTCGAGGCGAGGCGGAGGACGCGGGCGAACGGCGAGCGGCCCATCAGTCGGCGGGAGTCGGCCGGCGCGAGCGCGTTCCGCACCGCCTTCAATGCGACGAGGAGAAGCCGGTCGGGAGTCCTGAAGGGAGCAGAGAGCAAGACAATCAAAAGAAGCCTTCGAGCTCGCCGGAACATCACTCGAAAGAACTCCGCCTGCGGAAATTGACGCCCGCCGGCTGGTCGGGCACGCCGCGAAGGAGCACGCCGTCCTCCCGTCCTTCCACTCCGATGATCGGCGAAAGGCCGTCGATGCGGTCCGACCGGACGGGCAGCTCGAGCCACTCACGCCGCTCTTCCACGTGTTGCTCGTTGCTCCCCGGCCGCCGGAACAGCCGGCCGCTCCAACCGGCGTGTTGAAGCAAAACGAACGCCGCCGACCCGGCCGAGCAGAAGGCCAGCGATTAGCAGGACGGCCGAAATCAAGCAAACGATCAGCGCAATCCCGACTTCAATCGACAGAGGGCGTTCGTGCAGGGTCGCCCGTTTTGCCGCCACTCACGAGCAGCCGGCAGACGAACACGCAAACAACCAGGGCGAGTAGGGGCAGACATGACGATTCGCTGCCGAACGGAAGATTAACGACGAGCTTCGTTCAGGAAATCGCGCCGCCGCTTTGAGCCGTCGAGTGAGCAGCCGGCGGTCGACTGGCAGGCGGGAGTCTCCGCATTCCAGGCGATGTCGCAAACGAGTAAGCCGGGGAGAACTCACGCCCGCCCGCTACTCGTAGGCGATCACCCGCCTTCTTTGCGGCGGAAGACGCCCTTGCCGCTCTCGTGGTGCTCGCTCGGCCGCCGCCGCGCCGTTTGACCGACTGCGCGCACCCCTCCTTCGATCGAGCAGAAGGAAAAGAGCGGCCTCGACTGCACAACAAAAGGGGATGCCTGCAAGGTGTCTGGATTGCGCAAGATGGGAAGTCTGCTGCCGCTCTCTGCTCGCTGTTGGTCGCGGGTTGGGGGCCGCGCACGCCTCCAACTTACACCGCACCACATTATTGCTCGTTGTAGGAACCCACATCGCGCTATTTGCGTGTTTCCCCTCTTGCGTGCCACAACCACACCTGCCTTTCAGCGCGTCGAAATGGTTGGACAGAAGCGGACGCGCGTGCAGAACCTGCAAATGGAAGCCGCTCTCATTTACCAACGCCGTCCCGTGGCACAGAAGGGTGCAAAGCGAGCGACAATAAGGGCGCATCCCGAGCAGTCTGACGGTCTGGAGACGAAACAAAGAGACGCGTACAACCACTTCTTCCACAGCGTGAGCATTCATCCGTTCAAGTTTTGTAACCAATGCCTCGCTAGGGCGCCACCGAAATCCGCTGTTCACCGAACGGGCGTTACGCGTACTGCTGGTGCAGAGTTGGAGATCGTTTCGTCGTGCTGGATTTTCTCCGCAACACTCAACTGTACTTTCTTTTCCCACGCTCCTCTATTCCTTTCTTTCAGGGAGTTCAAGCCAACCAACTGCGATCTTGGAGCGATTGAGGACTTTGTGGTCGTCAGCCCGACTGCGATCCTCGCAAAAGCGGAGAGAACTTTGCGGTTGATTCGTTTGTGTGTTGCGGAGGGCAGCTTTGAAGGAATTGAGCTGCAGTCTGTGGACTATCGCATCACGTACGTGTTCACGGAGATCGGTGGCGGCGGCGTGGACGTCAAGCAGACGGTGGTGAACCGCATCCCGAGCAGCGACATTCGTTTCGTCCGACTGAACATCGAGAACGCTCCTTTGGAAGTGGATTGGAACGACGAGCCGCGGCATCTCGACTGGGAATGTTTCATCGAATTGTGCAAAGACGGATGTTCGCTGTACGGACTTGGACCTTCAGCCCTCAACACGCTTCACGTGTTCAACGTTGCGGCTAAAACATGGAGCACAAAGAAGATAGCAGGCAAGCTTGATTGCAGGGCAAGTCCACCGCTATTCCATCAATGCGACTATTTGAATTTAGTTCGTAAAGAACGCCGTGTTTTGGTCGCGCAAACACGTGTACATCATTGCATACGACGGAAAAGAGCGATGGTCCATCTACCGAAGCCATTTGGAGCAGGCCGAGTGGGAGGAAGTGATGCTCGTTACGCCGGACGCCGTCCAATTGTTTCCACTGCCGAATGCAGACACCGCTGAAGACGATGAACTGCTGCTCGTGGGCGAAGACCGGCTGTACAACGAGAAGAAAGTCTACCGATTTTTGTTCCGGTGAGTTCTTTCATACGTTCTGTTGATTCGCTCGCTTTTTAGCACGCCCGACTCGCTGTTCCGTCTCGCCGTGGACGCGCTTCGCAGAACTCACCTTGACGTGCTCGGATCGGAAGGCTTCCACGGGATCATGAGCAACGAGTGCGGGAAGAAGATCCTTCCGTCCATCTACCCGAACATGACGCCCATTCCGCGCTGACGTTTTCATGCATTCAATTGGAGTGGCTTGGTTTGCTTTAACGTGTAATGCAAGAGTTTTGCGCTGCTTGTTGAGCAAAGTTGAATAAACATTTTGTTGACTACAACCCATTTCATTTCTCCGACTGGCCACTTTGCGCCGGCAGTAAACCGTTTTCGTTCGCGCGAGAGAGCCGGGCGGCAGGGCGGAACGGCCGCGGACACTCGCCGTCGACTGCCGAGCGGGCGACGCCTCAAGAGGGGCGGCGAAAAGATGCTGGCCGTTCGAGTGCCCACGAGCGGCGACCGAAAGAAACAAATGAGCGAAATGGGCGACTACTTTGCGCCCACCCACACGAACGGGCGCTCGGAAGAAAGCAGAGGGTGGCAGTGGAGAGCGGCCGCCCACTGCCGGCCACAAGTCGCCGCTCTCCCGTATGCCCTCCGAGTAGCCCACGAGTTCTCCGCCGACTTGCGGCGAGCAGTCGGTTAATCGCCGTCCCACGGGCCGCTCACTCACTTGCGGGCTGTCTGACGGGTTAGCGGGTCGTCCGACTCCACGACAAAGGCGACTCTTGATTGCCGGCAGGAATACCGCGGGCTTTTATGCGCGCTGTCGGTTCCCACAAACCAAAGCGGCGCTTACAACTGGTAGAGGGTCTTGCTGTCAAACAACGCTCTCTGCAATCCGTCTGCCGGTCGAGGGATTGCTTTTTTGAGCTGTCCTTTTCCTTTGCATTTGTGAGATAGTTCCAGATGGTGTCCACAGGGAAAACTTATGAAACGAGCCGACCCTTGCACGAGGGAACTCCTTACAACAGCTACAGTTGCTCGGTGTGTAGTCTATACATTTCTATTCGTAATTTCGGCTTTAAAGAGCGCTGGCAAGCGGCAATTTTCGACCGACGGCCGCTACGCATATTTTCTGTTCCACGAAAGCCGGCAGGTGGTCCTCGTGGACTTTGTGCGGAATACTCAAGTGTGAGTCTCCTTCCTGATTTCCCGCGAATCTTTTTTCAAGAATCTTACATCCGAAAGATCGCTGCTTCAAGGAAGTTAAGGACTTTGTGGTGGTAAATCCCACGACCATCCTCGCGCTCGAATCCAGGGGATTGTGGTTGATTCGTTTGTGTCCGACGAAACAGGTCTTCGAAGCAATCGTGCTGGATGTGCTTTGGGACGTGGACGTCACCTACGTGATCACGGAGATCGCGGGAACGAACGTGGACGTCGGACGGGCGGTACTTCTTGACTTCCTTGAAGATGAACTCCGATTCGTCCGCGTGAACATCGACGAGGAGTGTGTGCAGTTGGATTGGACTGCCGAAAGCGACTTTTGGCACTGTTCTTACGGTTTGCGCTGGGACGGTAGTCAGTTGTACGCGCTTTATGACCACATTCACTGTCTGCACATACTCGACATGGCCAGCAAGACATGGACCGAAAGAAAGTTGGTCGCCTGCGAGAAAGAAGAAGTGAGTTTTACCTAGACGAGATTTTTAATTGGTTTTATTGTCGTTTGTCTACCCAAACGGTTTTTGGGGAGGCCGTCACGTCTACTTGTGGGCACACAAATTCGTCGACGGGGCCTCGCAATGGTTCGTCTATCGTTGTTGTTTGGAGCGATTCGAATGCGAAAAGCTGCCGTTTGTGACGGGAATTCCCGGCTACATTTCTCCCATCCCGAGCCCGGGGTGTGCCGATGACGACGACCAAGGATTGCTCATCGTCTGCCTGACGCACGGAGGTGGACGTGACGTTTATCGCGTGCTCTTCAAGTGAGTAAGCTTTGCATTGCTCAAGTGTCTTTCCTTCTTCAGAACGCCTGACTCACTCGTTCGCCTCGCCGTGGACTTCTTGCGCAAAAGCCGCACTCTCATGCGAGGATTCGGCGGATTCCACGCCCTCATGAACCGAAAGCCTTGCAAGAACATCTTTCCGTCCATCTACCCGAACATGACGCCCATTCCGCGCTGACAGCTTCCCTTTTTCGTCCATGACTTCTTTTGTGTTCTCATTGATCCACGTCAAATAAACCTCTCGTTTCTTTCATTTGCTCCGCTTGTCGCCCATTTGCTTCTTCCCAAGCCGCTTCCGCAATGGAGGAGTGTTCAGCGCGCCTTCCGCCCACTCCGCACCGTTTGCCGCTCGTGCCCTTGTTCCCCGAGAAGAGTGGGCGCTTTGGCGATCGTCCACTCGTTCGATTCGCGCCCTCCGCCCACCGGCCGTTCGCCGAGTTCTCAAAGAACGGCCGATCGGTGAGGACGAGCGGTCGCCGCGGAGAAGGAGCCGTCGATCTTCTGGGTTGCTCGGCGAATCGTGTGCTTCGATTGAGGTTGGGAAGCAATTTCTCAACCTTGCTTGTTGCGAACACGGGCGCCGTCCGGGCAGTTTGTTCGCGAATGCAAGATGCGTCTCGCAAGTGAGCAGCGGCCGTCGTGCTCGTCAACCACCATCCCTTTAATCAATGACTTGTTTATTTACGGAAAACGGAATAATTGGACAGCAAGAGGCAAGTGGGAGGGGAAAGGAGCGATGGTTGCTAAACGTTTTGTTGTAAAGAGGGCTGGCGGTCCATCAGACACACGAAAGAGGATCATTGCACGAAATAAAACCACACAAAGAAACAGTTGCGGCATGAGTGGGAGAACGACCCCGTCCAACGGAATCACGGAATCTCTTTGGACCAAGCGACGGGCAGGGCCTTGGCTTTCGTTTCCACGACTTGGTTCTTGCGAGTCGTTTTGTTCACGAACTTGACGAACAGCCAGCAGATTGACGTGAGCGCGTAGTAGAACAACGTGAAGCAGAACACGAAGATCACGTCTTTCTTGCGAAGGTCGAACTCTTCGCCCAGTTGTTCCCGATCCTTCCACCCGTGCAGGAAACGAGCGATCGTCGCAAGAAGGATGAAGGGAAGAACGACCAGGACGTACACTAAAAAGAGGCGTCAATAACGAGTGCTCCGATTGCAGAGACAAACCCAAGTACGCGACGAACGGGACGAACAGTTGCCAGCACTTGCAGAACGAGGCGGCGAGTCCGAGGAGCGCGGCCAGCAGCACGTACGAGTCGTCGAAGAAGCAGTCCTCCCAGTGGTCTTGCTTGCCGTAGAACAGACGAGTCGGAGAGGGGAGCATGGGGAACGAGTGCTGCCGCCATTTGGAGCTGGTGGAATTCTTCGGAGAATAGAACGTCTTTGTGATCAGCTGCGAGACGTCCGGGCGCGGGACCGCGTTGTGCATGTGGCAGTAGAGCGAGTAGATGGTGTAGACAGTAAGTACGAAGAAATAAACCCGGCAGAGACACTAGAATTCGCAGTTAAATCGGATAACAGAAGAGAAAGTCACTTACGAGCGCCAGGCAGCGAGCGAATCTTTCCTTGCGCTCGGCCCAACCACTCGGCGGCTTCTTCCAGTCTTGCCACGATCCAAACATCCTAAAGAAAGGAATCTTAGCGCATGCGATCCGAAAGCGATGCCCGACTTCACGAAGCGCGCAAACAGTGCACTCGGCCGCAACCCCCAAAAGCCACCTGCGCAAGAAAAAGCGGACCGAGTGGCCATCCACGAGCTCGCGCGCAACGCCGCCCGCCTACTGCCGGCCGGATGGCGGGACGCGGCGCCGCGGCACTGGCCTTCGACCTCGTGGACGCGCGCGGGCCGGCTGTCCACTCGCTTTCTTTCGGCCGCCCGCTCGCCCACGCACTCGCGCATTCCTCGGCCGATTGCTCGTGCACCTGCGCGCGCAAATGCTCGTCCATTGCGCTGGTTGCGAGTCCTCGCTGTCTGCCCGACCTTAAGCCGCAAGTTTGACAGGCAGAATCGAGCGGGTGATCGCAAAAACGTCGTTGAGTTCGCTTCTTTTAGTCTCTCCTCACTAGTGCCGGTCTTCGTTTCATCCCGCGAATCCTTATCGCCGATCCGCCGCTTTCTTGCTCGTTCATCAACGAGTGGTCTAAAGGACGTCCAGCCTTCGATCAAGGCGGGAGTGGAAAGCGGAGGGGTCGATTCGAACACGAGAGGTGGCCGCCGAATCGTGCGCAACGACCGCTCAAGTGTGCCCCTCCCCGCGCCGCCCACTTCGTCCTCTTCGGTGCGGCCGACGGGGCATTAACCTCGCGGCCGCTCGTCTTGCCGGTCGCCCGCCGCCGCGGAGTGCCCGTGGGCGGCGGCCGGAAGGACCAGCGGGAGGTGAGAAGCCGCCCGACCGGCTGCCCGCTGGACGGCGCCTCCACAGTCCCCTGCCGACAAATTCCCCGGGAAGGAGCGCCTCGAGAACACTCCCCACTGCTTGTTGAGGGCGACCCCGTCCGTCCACTCCGTTTGATCGCAGTTCTTGGTCGGCCGATCCATTCGAAACAACTGGCCGCCTTGGGATGCCTGCTGGTTGTGAGTGGGCGGATGAGAAGAAACACATTTCTTTTTATGCAAGTGACTTGTGAGCCTGATGACCGCCGAGTACACAGCTGCTGGTTTGACGTGGCGGTTGAAAGAAAGAAACAGCTTTCTTTGGTTGAGATGAGGCGTTCTTTTGTTTCGGCGGTGATCAACTGCACACAATTTATTGACCTGTCACTTAACAAACACGCGAACGCTCAAACGTACAACGAGAAACGAGGAATGGGCTGCATTTTAGGGTAGACGGAAGGCAGGATCTTCCGACCGTACTCGCTGCTCATGAGCCCGTGGAAGCCCTTCCGTTCGTCCACGTCCAGCCGACTCGTGCGGAGTGCGTCGACCGCTAGGCGGAGGAGCGAGTCGGGCGTTCTGCAACGAAAAAGAGGAAGAATCGATGACGAGCGAGAGGACTCACCGGAAGAGCACGCGATAGACGCATTTGTCCGCCTCATGCTCGTTCTTGCCGAAGACGAGCAGCTCCCGATCCTCGCTCGTCTCTTCGTCCACAATCGAAGAGATTTGGAGGATGCCGTCGATCGCAAGGGGCAGCCGCTCCCAAACGCGTCGCTCGAAGCTGCAGCGGTAGATGGAGCGTTCGGTCCCGTTGTTGGATCCGCAGAAGAACGCGTGTTTGTTCGACCAAGCCGACAGACGGAAATCGAACTGCAACCACGGATGAAACGATAACTCTTGGTTGAACACGACTCACCTGCTCGCCGAAGTCCGCTTCGAGCTGAGCGGTGGTCCACGCCTTCGTTTCGAGGTCGAACTCGCGGAAGCGGTCCAGTTCTCCCGCATCGTTTGAGAGAGCGTACAGCACGCGCCCGTCTTTGCCGAAGCCGAAGGAAAGCGAGGCCTGCGGTGGCTGCTCGTCCCAACTCGCCTCCAGACGCGCCTCGTCGATGTTCAAGCGGAAGAATTGGAGTCGGCTAGTCGTTGACCGTTGAAGCACCGCTCGTTTCACGTCCACGTTCGCTCCTTCGACGGCGGTGATCACGTAAGCCGTCCAGTAATCTCGATTTCGACACAATACAACGCGCTCGAACGTTTCGTCTTCGGGGCGCAGACGAAGCAACGACAGCGAGTTCTGTTCGAGAACGACGATCGTCGCGGGATTCACGACGCAGAAATCCCAGCCGGCGAAATTCGAAGGCGCCATCCAAGACGTGCCCGAACCGTAGAAGAGGCTGCAAACAAACGATCAGTGGCGTGAAAACGAGCAGGAAACCTTTGGGTGTTGAGCAGCAGGTCGATCACACGAACGTGCGCCTTCCATTCGAAGAACACGAACGCGTAGCGGCCGTCGCTGGAGAAACACACGGCATTTCGGCCCTAAAATTGGAGGTGAAAGAAACAAGAAGAAAGCGGCGGCTTACGAGCAGCCAAAACTGGTTGTACGGTTTCTTTCGCTCTTTCAGCACGCCCTGATCGACAGAAGAGGATTTGGAAGCGGTTGCTTTGTTCTTCTTGAGCAAACGGACTGGGTAGACGCATAGAGACATTTTGCTTTCGGGCTTCACAACGCACAACGAGCAGCAGCAGCAGCACCAATGAACTCGACCGACTGCCCGCCCGACCGCCCGCCCGCGTGTTCCTATGGTGCGCAATGACTACGCGTTCTCGAGTCCACTCTTCGCGCGCAATCACAGTAGCGGCCGCCCTCCGATCGCTCGCTGAATTCAACACAACGATTGATTTCTCGTTTTAGTCGGTGAGTGGAGGGCGACGGGGCAGACACAAAGGAGGAAACGACGCATAAACGACTTCACTTTTTGCCGTGAATCTTGCCGATCACGTTCCAGTGGACGGGGAAAGATCCCGTAGTCCACTTCCGCCGCGTACCGCTTTTCCCACTCGCTCCCACCGATTGAAGAGGTCCACGGACCGAACGAACGGGACGAGCGGGCTGTCTGGCTTCTTGGGCGTCGACGCGGTCACGATCGACGTCCGGCTGTCGTTGGACGCCGCCCTCTTCGCCCAAACCGCCTCTTTGAGCAAAGCGGAAGCGGCGAGCGGCGTGTTGGGGCTGGGCCGAGCGGCCGCGAGTCCCACCGGCACGCCGTCCGTCTTCCAACAGCGGGAGTGCTCGTCGGCGTGTGGCTGAACGAAGCGGACGACTCGAATGAGAGCGAAGTGGCGGGCGAGTTGACGCTCGGCGGTTTTCGCGCCGCTCGCCGCCCCCGTTGCCGGCTGGTCGTTCGTGGCCGTCGAGTCGCGCATCGGGCAGTTCGGCTTTGCGACCGACTGGACGGTGGGTGGATTGGAGAGTTCTGCTTTTGACGCGTGAATTGAAGACCGATCTTGCACCCAACTACGACCGCTGGATCGTCCCCGCACAGCTCTTCGTTGGGATCGTCGACGCCACGAACGCTTACGTGAGCGAGCATCAGCAATCGGCAGTTTGTTCGGTTGTTCCAGTAAAATTCGTGGATCGACGCGTTCGAAGTGGCTTGTCCGCAAGACCGCCCGCTCGTGCTGACGACCGACGGGGGCGAGCTCGTCGCCCCGTTCGCGGCCTTCACTCACCAACTGGACGACGACATCCACTCGTGCGTTCTGTACGTGAAGTCGGGCGACGGCTTTCTTTTCGACGCACGCTTCTTCGCTCTCTTCTGCGGCGTCCTCGACTACGGGCTTTAGCAGATCGGATTTGCGCC
Organism: Aphelenchoides fujianensis; assembly: GCA_024699865.1. NCBI lineage: Eukaryota > Metazoa > Nematoda > Chromadorea > Rhabditida > Aphelenchoididae > Aphelenchoides > Aphelenchoides fujianensis. Next base: position 42,014 of record JAMPIO010000015.1, on the reverse strand, counting down.
CGTCAAACGAAACTAACAAGTGTAGATGCTTGACGATTGAACGGAAGATGACGGCGGGAGGTTGTGAAAAATGCAACAAACAGAACGTCGTCGTGGATCAAGAAGTTGCGGTTAGTGGCCAACGATTTCCGGCTTCCGGGAGATCCACTCGGCGCATTAAAGCGGCCGTCGGTGGGCGCGTCTTCCCATTCGTGCGGCGGATGGAGGGCCGCCAGCCGATCTCCCGTCCGGCTCGTCGTTCTTCTCGACTGCCGGTCGGGGAGCGGGCGGCCGTCTCGCTGGCGGTCGAGCCGCCGAGTACGTCGGCGAGCGGGCGGCGGCGAGTGCCATGGAATCTCCGCGGGCTCCACGAACTGCCGCCTTCGTTCGACGACCAGAAGACGGCGGGCGCGAGAAGTCCAACCGAGAAACCACTCGGCCACTAGCACTCCGGCGGCGAGCGGCTACTCCTGAGCGGCGGTCTTCTCCGACGCTCGGCTTAACCGCGTGCAAACGAGACGGTTTATTGCGAACGCCCACAGTTTACAGCAACGTTTAAAAGAAGGTCATAAGTGCAACCTTAGATTGAGATTGGATTACACTGCATAAGAAAATAGAAGTGGTAATCAAACGATCGATCGGCTCGAGCATCGCTCCCTTCGCTCGTGTCCTAACGACGACGTTTCCGCACCGGCGACGTGCCAACGGTCGAAGATTGGCGGCGCTAAACACACGAATGAGAGGAACGGGCATCAGACGATTGAAACAAACCTTGGCCCTCTGCTCCTGCTCGCGCGCCAGCTGCTCCTTCTCCAGTTTGTCGAGGTCGTCGTCGCTGGACTCGCTCCCGTCGTCCTCCGTTGGGTCGACCGTCAAACCGTTCGGATCCAACGCCACGCTGTACGTGCAGTCGGCCACCTTGAAGATGCCGATCCAGCGGTCCGCGTGCTCGAACATGTTGTTCCGCAGCGAAATGATGATGAACTGCGCGTTCTTCGTCCTCTCCTGCAATTCGACCAGCAACCAATCGATGAGTTCTTGCGACTGAACGAACCTTGAGGAACGTGGCGATGATCGACACGTTTCTGTAGTCAAGGGCGGCGTCGATCTCGTCCATCACGTACAGCGGCGTGGGGCGAAAGTCGTGGAGGCCGAAGACCAACGACAGCGAGGCCAGCGTCTTCTCGCCGCCCGACAGGTTCGTGATCTGCTTCCACGTCTTCTTCGGCGGCCGGACTCTGCAATCAGAAGGGATGGATGAGAGAAATCGGGAAGGAACGACGGAATGAGTGAAATAAAAAGCAGGTCGTGTAATCTAACGGTCATTCATTCACGTCCATGCTCTTTCCGCTGTCAAACCAAATCCCACCTGCCTACCCCCGCCCACTTCTTCTGCATTCGAATCAAAGGAACTCACTGGAAGGCAACGCCGTCTCTGAACGGGTCCAACCTGTCCACAGTTTCCAAGGCCGCATCGCCGCCCAGGGTGAGCATCTGGTAGATCTCTTGGGTGGCGACTCGGATCTTCTGGAAGCCGGCCATGAACTCGTCGCTCCGCTGGCGGCTCAACCGGTCGAACACGCGCCGATGGTCGTTCTTTTTGGCGATCAGCTCCTGCATTTTGGCGGTGACGAGGTTCCGCTTGTCCATCTGCAAGCGATCGGCTGGTGAGTGGATGGAAGAGTCATGAGGCGAGTGGAATGCAGAAGCGAGATGGCAACAGAACGTTAATGACCTTGTGCTCCTGCCCACAAGTTTCGAATCACGAAATTTCATTCCACAATCAGAGGGCAATCGACCGATGGCGAGCTTTCATAACGAAATTCCAGTTTGCTTCCCCCACCGATTCGCCCCGCTCGAACGCACCTTCTCGCCGAAATCGTTGACCATCTGGAGGTTCATCGGCTGGCCGAATCGCTTCTGCTTGGCCTGCAGCTTCTTCAGCCGTTTGGTCAACTGCTCCTTGTTGAAGGTGTCGAGTTCGGCCGGCGAGTAGAGCGGAAGAGGCGCGGAGTCGAAGGGCGGATCGTACGTGATTTCGCCGCGATCGTTAGTGACGGGCGTCGTGTTCGGCAGATCGCCCTCTTCGGCCAACTCGCCCAAGTCGAACGCTCCGGCCGCTTCGGTGATACGCCGCCGAGTGGTCGCTCGCGTCTGGTTCGAGTCGGCAGCCTCGTCGGCGGGAGGCGGCAGAGCCGACGTGTCGACGCGAAAGCCGAGCTCCGAGCCGGCGGTCGTTTCGGCCACTGCCGTACCACCGTCGCCCGCTCCACTGCTCTCGGCCGGTGCATCAACCGGTCCCTCGACCGCGGCATCGGCAGTGGCATCAGCTTGAGCATCGGCCGGCGCGTCCTCTCGTCGTTTGTTCATCTCCGCCTCCAGGAACGAAACAATGTCCTGGCGGACTTGCAGCATCGTCAGTTTGCCCATCTGAAAGCATCGGCCGTCGACTGAATGGACGAAAGGAAGGAACATACGTCTGCGGACACGCGGTTCAGCTTGTCGGATAGCTCTGCCCGCTCGTCGACCGCCTCCTCGATGGCGGCCTTGTGCTCGCGGACTTTCCGCTGCAGGGCTTCGATTTGGGCGACGAGCTCTTCGATCTTCACCGTCTGGTTGCCGAGTTCTTCGGTGAGTTGGACGAGCGACTGCTCCAGCTCGTTCTTCCGCTCGACGTTCTCTTGTTTGGCCGCTTGTTGGCGGTCGATGGACTCGCGGGCGGCGTCCAGCTCCCACCGGGCGTCTTCGACCGCGCGCTCCGCCCGCGTGATGCCGAGCTCGAGCTTACGGATGTTTGCGCCCGAGTTCGTGATCACGAGCTTCTTTTTGCTGAGTGACTCCTCTGCCGCCTTCAGCTCGCTCTTCAGCTTCTTCAAAGCCAACTGGGAGGCGCCCAGCAGTCGGTCCTCGACCGCGCGGATCTTCGCCTCCAGCTCGTCCTTTTCCTTGAGCACTTGGGCCGAGCGTTGGCCGATGGATTCTTTCCCTGCAACGAACGACACGGATGAGAGCAGAGATGGGAGAAAGAGCGGAGTTTGGCTGTTTAATCGAAGCAAAACCATTGACACTCCGATGTTCGCAAGAAAGAACAAATGGAGATCTCTCGACTGGTTGCCACAAATGAACTCACTCCGCTCGATCTGATTCACGCGGTCCCGCAAGTCGCGAATGGCGTTCCCGTCCACGTCCGTCGCTTGGAGCGCCTGCTGGGCTCGTTTGAGCTGCTTCTCCGCTTCTTTCTTCTGGTTTTGGACGACCTGAACTCAAGGAAATTAATCGAAAAGAACGAAGAATGAGGAGCAAACCGTGAGGCGTTGCGAGCAGAATCGCTGCTTGTGCACCACGTGGTCCAACTCCTCCTTCAGCGTGCGGAGTTCGTCGGTCTTCTGCAAACGAGTTCAATTAATGCAACTGTTTGTAATCGAAAGAGCTTACGGCGTACAATTCGGAGCGGAGAGCGTATAGTTCAGCGCGTTTCTTCTCCAACTGCGCCTCCATCTGCTTCAGCTCTTGGGGCGAAGTGCGGTGCGACATGTCCACACGGGCGCGTTTGCCCATCAGGCCGCTGAAACAGAAAGAATGAATGGAAGGACGGAGAGAAGCGGAAGACTGGGGAGCGGATTGTACGTCTTCTTTTGACCTTAACGCTTCCATACTCTCTTTGCGATAAAGCGCTTTTTCAAGTCCCAACTTCCTCCTCGAGCAAACAGACAGAGCAGAGGAGAACACCCGCAAATTCCCGCCGAACGTACCGCTTCTCCCACCGTCCACCGCCGGTCATCAGTCCGTTCATTTCGATCACGTGGCCGCGCAGCGTGACGACTCGCCAGCGCTGGTCGTCGAAGTGCGCGATGTTGGTCGCCGTTTGGATCGTGTCGACGACGAGCGTGTCGTGGAGGGCCGAGTAGAAGGCGGGTTTGAGCTTCTCGTCGGTCACCGCGATCAGGTCGAATAGCCGTTGGCTTCCAGCGGGACTGAACGATCGGAATTGATGGAAAGAAGCCTCCTCTCAATCACTCACATCTCCGGCCTATTGCGGATGTCCTTCCAAAAGTGCCGCTGCCTGTCCAGCGCGATGAACGTCATCCGCGGCAGCCCCCGTTGCTTCAGAAATTGGATGCACTTTTGGGCGCACTCCACCGTCTCCACAACGATGTCGTTCAGCGCCCGGCAGCAGGTGGAAATGGCGACGTCGTAGCGGCCGTCGATGCCGCCGAGGTCGCCCAGCCGGCCGAGCAGTCCGTCGAGTTTGCCGTTGGCGTGCGCCTGCGTGAGGGCCATCAGAGCGTTCGATTGAGTACGGCGGCCTTCGGCTTTGTTCAGATGAAAGTGGAGTTCGGAGTTGAGGCGGTTATACTCCCGAAAGAGCGTGTGGCCCCGTTCGCGGATTGCCCGCATTTCCGCCTCGCCTTCGGTCAGCTGCTTCCGGAGGTCGGGGATCTTTTCGGCCAGAGCTTGAAGTTCGCTGAGCGAATGAACGAAAGGATGGAGAAGAAGAAGCGAGTGGACGAACCTCCGGGTTCTCTCGACGTCCTCGCCCACCTTCGCGCAGCGCGCCTCTGCCGTGTCGCAGCGCTGCTGGAGGTTCGTGCCGGCGTTCTGCAGACGCTCCAGTTTGTCCTTGATCGGAGCGATCTGCACGCAAGAGAAGCAAGTGAAAGAATCGGAAGGAGGGGAACTCACATCGCTCAAGCACTGGTCCTCTTCGGCCTTCATTTCGGCCACTTGCGGCATGATTTCGCCGAGTTGGCGGCGATTCTCCGCGTTCTCCTCCCGCTCGCGCTTCCGCAACTCCCGCATTTCCACCTCGAGCTCGGCGATCTCCGTCTGCTTCTGCTCGATGGCGGCCTGCAGTACGGCGAGCAGCCGTTGGGCGCGTTCGGGGCCGTTGCGAGCGGCTTCCAGCTGAAAAGCGGAGGATCAACTGATGAGCTTTGTGGAGGAGTGTTGGTTCGATCGGCAAGCTCGCATTCACTCCCCGTGAATCGAGCGAGGCAGCACAATGGCAGGAAGGACCCGCTCCCCTCGCTCTCCCGCAAATCACCTTCTCGCGATCTCTTTCGACCTCTGCCTCCTTCGTCTGGATCTTCTGCTCGAGGGCGGCGATCCGCTGGGTCGTCTTGCGGCACTCGTTGTCCAGCCGTCGATCTTTCTGGTTCGCATCCTCGATGTCCTGCTTTGCGCGATCCGACTTCCTGAACACGAGCGAACGAGTGGGATGCTTCATAGAACAAAGAGGACTCACTTCTGCATGTCCGCCTTCTGCTTCTTCGCCGCCTTCAACTCGGCCTCCAATTTCGTCTGCTGCCGTTGGGTCTCGTTGATCACCGCCTCCTTCTGCTCGCAAAGAGCGTCCGCGTCTTTGTAGCGACGCTCGAGGTTCGCTCTGCAATCAAAGGAAATTAATCGTTAACCAGCGTGTGACGGCGCTTCGCGCCGTCCCCAGCTGGGGGGTGTCATTAGACAGGTGCGTATCGAATGCTTCCGTCAACTTTTTCAGTAACCGAGTGCTCGTCGCAACGGTAAAGCCGAGTCAGGTGTCACAAATGTCTGGTTCGATGGAAGCCGGCAAATGGGTCGTTTCTCAGCAGACACATTTCTGTTCGTCGGTTTTGATTGTACGAACCCAAAGAAAACCGATCCAAACAGTGAAAGCCGCTTGCAAATGCAGTCCTCAAGCAGGGCACGCGCACAACCCTGTTCAATATTTACCAACAACGCCAACTGTTTGCTTTTGTGTCAGCGAGCGGATAGAAGTGAAGGTCAATTGCCACGATAAAAGAGTGACCGCAAAACAGGAGTGAAGGAACCCATTGCCGAACGGTCCATTACTCGTTAGCCGCAAAGCGTTTGAAAAATCTGAAACGGTGGTAAGACTAGCAACGACGTGCTCAACGTTTCTGCTAAATTTCATGAGATTCCGTCCACGCATCTCTAAACCCGCCCGGTTTTTGCCCGATTGCAGGCATTGAGTTTGCCGGAATAATGTGGCCAAATGGGCCAAGTCAATTCTGTCAAATGTACGCAGTCTTGAAGCCAGGATTCTGCGCTCTCGAATGAGCCCGCATTCATCTCGTGACGCCAGGAATGCGATGAGAAGGATGGATTTGAAATTCGCCGAAGTTTTCGAACCGTCACAAAATTTCTCTTCGAATTTCTCGTTGTGAAATCGGCTTTCAATCAACGCGAAGTCGGGTTCAAAAGATGCGCAAGACCTTTTTCTAAATTGCATCTTTTTTGTTTGTCGAATAAAAGTCGCGGAGGCGAGAACGGCGCTTGCGAGTGTGGACCTCTTCGATTTTCCGCCTTGACCTTTCGCCTTTGGGCGATCACAACTTTCTTCAACAACATTTCCTGAGGATGCCGTCACACATGAAATGTTCCTCGTTTCAAGGCGCATCTTTTCCTCCACAGGGCGGGGGAATTCGGACGGCGATGAAAAACGGTACGTTGCAGAACGTTGGCACGGAACGTTGAACGTGCCCGCCAGCGGTTGAAATGCACATTTTCGGACTTCGCGCATGCGACTTCCTCTAGCCAAAAAAAATTTCAGCTTGATAGAAGCAACGGCTAAAAAGTTGAGAGGGCGAAGGGGACTGACAACGCACCGGTTAGCGCCGTTTACGGGGGGATGGATGAATGAAAGGAACGAACCGCCGCAAGCTCAGCAGTTTGTGCTCCGTTTTGGTGCGTGCGTTCTCGAGTTTCATCATCGAAAGGACGGCGTAGACGGGCTCGATCAGACACTCGACGTCCGTGTCCGCAACGTCCAGCCGCTTCTTGAGCAGGTCCTCCTCCTGGCCGTAGAACTCGAGCTTCTTCTTCAGACGCACGATCGGCTCCTTGAAGCGACTGCTGCCGATGATGTCCTCCAGGTACTCGAGCATCCCCTCCGTGCCCAGCCGTTCGTCGCCCTTCGGCTTCATCAACGCGATCTGCTCGACTTCGCCCTGCAAACGAGGAGTGAATGAGTGCGGATGAGGATCGAGTTGAAAGAATGCTCGCACGAATGTCTAGTGATTTGTCTCTCGAATTGGTAGAAGCAAGAAACTCCCGTGCTCCCCTCAACTGACCGTGTCCGCCCACAACCTCCTCCTCTTCGAGGGACAAACCTGAAGAATGAGGAACCGATTGTGGTCCAAGTCGACGCCGTTGGCCGTCAGCCGGGCGTGCACGTCGTCGGTCTTCGCCGGCCGCCCGTTGATGTGGTAGTTGGAGGCGCCGTTCTTCGTGGCGGTGCGCGAAACGAAGAACTCGGAGCCGGGCACCATTTCGAAGTCCTCCGCCCCGTTCTCTTGCTGAACACGAGCAAGCCATCAAATGAAAGGAAGGAACTCACTCGATCGATGATCTTCGCGAAGAACACCTCCACTTTGCAGGAGGAGACGTCCAGATGGGCGGCCGAGGCGTGAATCAACGAGCTCACTTTCGTCGAGCGGATTTGCGTCGCGCGGAAGCCGAACACAAAGAGGAGCGCGTCGATCACGTTCGACTTGCCCGAGCCGTTCGGGCCCAAGATCGCCGTGAAGTTCTGCAAGCAAACGAGCGAATGGAAGCGGGAATAAAGTGGACGAACCTTGTGGAAGGGACCCAACACGTGACGGCCGTGGTACGACTTGAAGTTCTCCGTCACGATCTTCGTGATGATCAGCCGCTCGTCCGTCACGCCGCTGCTCATCGCGGGCGTCGCCGCCGCGGCGGCCTCCCAATTCAGGAGATCTTCGCTGCGGTCGACGGCGGCAGGCTCCTCGAACCAGAGCTCGTGTTGAGCGGACGGCCGGTTCGACGGCGAACGACTCGCGCCGTCCGCTCGACGTTGCGGCGACGGCGAGCGACTTTCGGCGCCCGAATCCGCCGCCGTTTCGGTCGTCTCGTCGGCCGCCGGCTGCGACTTCAGTTTGGCCGCCGCGCGTCGTCGTTTGCCGACCATTTCGTTCGCTTCCAACTGGAGAATCGGAATGGAAGCAAGTGAACGAAAAAGTGGGTGAACGAGCGGCAGGAAACAGCGGAAAGCGACGCCAAGCTGCTCGCGCGGCGAGGTCGGCGCCTCTCCTCGGATTGCGCTTTGGCATTCCGCCACACGCCGCGTCCTCCGCGGGGTGCGCGCCTCGCCCCATCGTCGATGCCGGCGTAGCAGCTTGCCCGTGCCCCTTTCTCCGCCGCTCGCCGCCCGCAACGAGCGGCCGGGACTCCCGTCTGGGGGACGCACGAACGCCGTCGAATTCCCTTCTTCCGGTTTCTCCGCCCGCTCGCCGTCCTTCGTTTCATCCCGTGGATTCTCGTCGCCCATCCGCCCGCTCGTTTGTCGACGAGTGGGCGGCGGGACGTCCGCTTCGATCAAGACGGCGAGTGGAGAGCGGGCGGTCGATTCGGGCACGAGAGGCGGCCGCCCACTCACTCGAACTCCAGCCCGCCGACCACGAGTGGAAGAAAGCGGGCGATCAGCGCCGTCCCGCTCATTCGAAGCGGCACTCGGCGGGATCGGCGACGAGGAGGACGAGCGGAGAAACGCGCCGAAGTCGTGAAAGCGAGCGGAGAAGAGCGGGCGGGAGGTCGCGCGATCCCGCCCGTCGTTTGGAGGCGGGCAGTCGGCGGAGAGGAGCGACGGCGCGTGGCCACGAGTGGGCGGGCGGAAAGGGCCGAGGGCGCCGTCGATGAGGCGGCAGAACACCGCGTGTCCCGCAGTCCAGCAGGTGGTAGTGGACGGGAGGACGAGCGGAAGGTGAGAAGCCGCCCGACCAGCCGCCTTCTGGAGCGCCTCGTGAACACTCCCCACCAGCCACACGTCCGCCCGCCCACTCGCCTCCCGCCGCCTCGAGCGACGAACCGCGAGGACGGCCGACTTCCGGGGGATCCACTCGGCCGATCGAAGCGGCCGGTCGGTGGGCGCGTCTTCCCGCCCGCCGATCGCCCGACCTGCTCGCCGCTCTCGCCAACTGCCGGCCGGCCGATCGACCGGGCACTCATTCGAGAGAGGACGGCGGGGATCTCCGGCCGTCGAGCCCGCTTTCTGCTCCCCGTTGGATGCACTCACTTCTGTTCGAAGACGCAAAGGAAGTCAACAGTTTATTCATTCGAGCGATCAGAAGCGGTGGATGGGCGTCATGTTCGAGAAGACGGAGGGGAGGATCTTCCGGCCGCACTCGCTCCTCATGAGTCCCTGGAATCCGTGCGGCCCGTCCACGACGATGCGAGTATTGCGGAGAGCGTCCACGGAGAGACGGAGCAGCGAGTCGGGCGTGCGGAAGAAGGATGAGTGGTCAAAATTCAAAAAAGATGACTTACTTGTAGAGCAGACGGTAGACCTTCGTTTCTATGTCAATTCCTTTTTTCCTTATGACTGTAAACTGCACGTCTCCGTCAGTTCCAGGATTCGTGGTTGCAGAGATCTGGCCGACGTCGTCGATCGTCCACGGCATCTTCTGCGACGCAAGCTTGTCCAAGTTGCAGCGATAGACGGTGTAGCTACCTTTGGTGAAACCGCACATGTACACGTGCTCGTTGCACCACGACGCCAGTTGGAAAGCGAACTGCAAAGACAGATCGGGAGGTAATCTCTGGCCGAACACAATGCACGTCTTCGACGAAGTCTCCGCTCAGCTCGGCAGGGTTCCACGTGCGTTTTTCGATATCGACATGTCCACAGAAAGCGAGCCGTAGCGTGGAAGACCGTACAGCGACAGTCCGTCTTTGCCAAAACCGTAAGAAAACGAGTTGTGGGGCGGCTGTTCGTTCCAGCCCGCTTTCAGGTGATTTTCGTCGATGTTTACACGAACAAACCGAAGCATCGGCGGGTAGGCGGTTTGAAGCGCGGCTCGTTTGACTTCCACATTTGTTCCTTCGATGGCCGTGATCAAGTAGGAGACAAGCCCCGTCCGCCGTTCAAACTCGCTGGGCGCTCCTTGAACAAACGTCAAGGCGAGTGAGTCATTGCGGCCGTAATTTCTGATCAAAAACAGGAATGCAAGGAAACTCGCCTTATCGCCGGCAATTTAAGAAGGCCGTTTTCGGTGTCGCTCGGTCGACTCGCTAGTTTTCCGATTATCAATCGAAAATGAAGTTCTTCCTTCTTTTCTCCGCTGTTTTGCCTTGCATCTTCGTACTGCCCGTTGCCGGTCTCAACTGCTACTACTGCTCGGATCGAGACGCCGGCAAACTAATGGATGGCCCGTTCGGGTGGTTCACGATGCCCTCCTGCCAACACCCCTTGCAGGAGATCGTCAACGGGACCTGTCCGGCCAAGTGCTACAAAGAGGTCTTCAAAAACGGGGACATCGAACGTGTAAGTAGACAAAAGAAATGCGGGGGTGTTCAGAACGGTCTTTTAGAGCTGCGGCGCGCCCGAACATTCGGACACCAATCGCTGCTTTCTTGACGCGAACAACGACGGCGCTACGGTTTGCATGTGCAGCAAGGGTAAGCGAATGCTTTTCCCTCCTTCAATCTTCCGCTCTCTTCAGATTACTGCAACTTCGTGGGTCGACAGGCGCTTTCGTCGATCGCGGGAGTTATGGTCATTGTCTTCGCTTTTTATATGCAATAAACATGCATTGTGTTTACATGTCCACTTCTCCGAAAAACGTTCGCCTTTGTGCAAACTACGACGGCAATGCGGTACCCCGATTTCATGCGTGCAAAAGCAATTTCTCAAGCGTCAACGACAATCGCCTGCTCGCTTACCGACCGGATCCCTCCCTCTAATGCGTGGTGATGTCAGTATGTAACGCAAAACGAGTTTCACGTGCCCGCAAAACCCACACATACCAAGTCGACTACGCTGATCACGGAACAGAAACCCGTTTTCCGAAATTCCAACGCAGTCGCAAGATATTGCAGGTAACTAGGGCCCTGCGGAGCTATATCTGTGTTGTTAGCCAGCTTTAAAGCAAAATTTTAGCCGTTGGATGAGCGTACGTCGGAAACCGCGCAAAATTTTGTGTAGTACGAACAAAGCTCAAATTCCTTCACAGCCGCCGCTACAGTCACGCTCACTTGAACGCTTTAGAGGTTTACGTGTATAAAAGACGTGAATGACACGTTCCCGATTTGTACCGAGACGTCGAGTGGTAAATTATTCTCATCGCATTGGAAGGTTTCCGCACATCCGCTCATAACACTATCGATTACGTATACTCTTTACTTCACTTTTTGATTTATTCACGTTGCGGCCCGGCATTTGCTTTCAGCACTTCGTTAGCATACACGCTATGGAAAAGCGGTGGTAGTGAACCGATTATACTCGAAAGGAAAGGCCATCTCGCACTATTGGAGGGACAAATCGGCTTCGCATACGGCCGTCAGTATGCGCGCTGCAGGGGGACTTGAAAAGCAGTAGCGTACAATCGGCAAGTCACACTTGTTGTCATCATTTTACCAACGACAGATTCGTGCTTGCCGCGTCGAGCCCGTTCGAACGAACCCGAACACGCCCGTGTTGTATTGGAAGACACAAAACCCAAAATATCAACCCATTAAACCAACGGGACGGCATCCAGCCATTATTAACAGATTTTCCGCGACACGCCGGTTCGATCCCTTCCACGCACGACCCAATCAACTAAATTTTATTCAAACTCGCCCCGCGCCAAACCGTAAAGTGACCCAATGGTCCGACGTTTAACGGTGACTACCTTGCTACTACAACATTTAGGTAAGAAAGCATTTTCACAATCGGGTGCAGCATCAAATTTCACATCGAATGATACCAAACATCGCTACGAAAAGCCACTCATGCGTGAAGCCGCTCGCGCTGAAATGCCGACGGAAACGAAAACCCGCGATTTTCCGCATTCAAGCAATTTTATCTCAGTCAAACCAATTTTTCAAGAACCACATTATACACAAATCGACGCGTCTGTTTCTTATCTACTTACTCAGACCCTTTCCAACACCCCTAGAGTTTTTTCCAGACCGCTAAAATTCCCCAACCTTGGGAAACCCCCAAAATATACGATCGCCAATATCAATTGACGCGATAGTCTAAACCGGTTGGTTTATACAGTGAATGTAGACACTCCCTAGGTAAACATCCACAGCAGGTTTCAGCTCCGCAAGTCAACCGCGAACGAAATTACGGTTCTCCAAATATTGCGAATTTTCAAGTTTAACGGTCTGTAGCGTGGGAACGGCTTGTCCCCCCGGGCCCCCGCCCGCCCCAAAATAGTCGTAAGGCTCGGGGCTTCGCCCCTCGCAATTCAAGCGGCCGCTGACGCGGCCGCTTTCATTACGCCCCGGCCTCTCTAATTATAAGAGGGGATCCACAGAATTTCTTGTTTCTCCAGTTCAGTCAACTCGAGCGTCCCGTTTTTGACGTCCAACCGCAGCAACCACAACGCGGACGGGGTCGTCGCGATGATCGTAGTCGGATTCACAACCACAAAATCTTGAACGCGCAGGCGAACAGCGCTTCTGGACTGAAATATCCTACAAAGTCGCGATTAAATCGCACGAACGGGAGCTTTTGAACTTAATTTTGAGTGTTGCGGACTAAATCGATCGCATGAATGTGCTGGTGCCATTTCGAAATGATGTACGCGTAGCGACCATCCCTTGAGAAACGCACAACACGCTGATCCTAAAAGCCGAGATGAAAACGCCGACAAATGAAGCGGTTTACCTGCAGCCAGAACTCGTTGTACGGCTTCGTTCGCTTCTCCAACGGCACGGTTGGATCAACAGACGACGATCCAGAAACGACTGCTTCGCTGCTCGCAGAAGAACGGAATTGGTACATGCCAAACGACATTTCGCTCCCGTGTTCAAACAACCCACCGCCGAGCAAGCAGCAACAGCACGAATAAACGCGCCCGCCTGCTCGCTGCCGCGTCCCCCGACCGCCCAACCGCGTGTTCCCGCAATGCACACTTCGCCGCCCCCTCCGCGCGCAAGCGAGTCGCTCGCCATCCCCACTGCCCGCGAGACCGCCGGACGCCTCGTTCGTCCGCGCCGCGTGGACTCTCCCCGAACCGGCGGGGCGACATCGCCGACCAGTTGGACGTGAGCGAGTGCTCCTTCAAACTCCCAACCCACTTCTGCTTGCAGCTGGATAAGCGGAAGACCGCAGAGTCAAAAGAAGTGGAGCGAGTGTCCGTTCAGATGCGCCACGTGGAGACAACCCTTCTGAACAAAGGGGAGCATGTGTCCAATGAACGTCCCATCAACTACTCCTACCACGAGCTGCACACTCGGATGGTGGACTGGAGGCCACCGAGAACCACTTGCGACGACGCGAACGCGAGACCTTGCGACCGCCTTTTGATTTGATCCAGATCGTGATGTAAATCAACGAGATTGCGGTTGTTCGATGGTCGGATTCTCGATGCGTCGCCACAAGTTCGTCCTCTCCTCTTCGTTCTTCCGTTTGCCTTTTCCAGTTACTTGCGGTCGCCTGCCCCCGCTGCTCGGGAGTGCGGAGGGGAGGCGGCCGGAATGCACGGGGTGGAACTCACGCGCCTGCTGGTCGCCTTTTGCGAGCGGGGCGGTTGATTGGGCGGGGCACTCGAGATGCTGAGGAGGATGGGAATCGCCACGATCTCGTCCATTTGCAGAGCGGTGCAATGGTCCTGAACACGGGCTTCGAGTGTTCCCACGGGGCTCAACTATCCTCTCGACACAACCGCCCTAAATCGAATAAAAGGAGTCTTATGCGGTCCTCGAATCCAATCACCGTGCAAAGAACGAAATCAAATTCGGCGGAACACCTGCATCCACTCGAATTAATGACCGTGTGAACCCCCATTGAACTTTCATCGAAAGGACGGAAAGAAGGCGGAAAAGAGGGCATTTGGGCACTTTTGCCTTGCCTCTCGTTTTGACACACAAAATTGTATCTTTGCATTGACTAATCGGGATGTTTTGTGGTTCAGTGAATGGCTGATTGTAGCCAAGCCATGTGACAGCCTGCGTGGTCAGAAGATGACTTTTCGGCCGAACCGCCCAGAAAGAAGCTTTGTGGATTCGTTTCTCCGGACACGCAACTCGAACCGAGTGGTCTTTGATGCATCAATCGGCCCACACCCCGCCTGTGCGTCTTAATTGGATTCCGAGTTGTTTTCGTGGGCAACAGTCGGCGAACAAACGCGTGTGCAGGGGAGTGTTCGAGGAAACGCCCGGCAACCGCCTGCTACCGAGCGAGCGGCTGCAAAGGCGCCCATCCGCGGGATGATCTCGACGACCTACGAGTGGCTGCTGAACGCGATCGCTCTGTTGACGTTCTTCAGCCAGGCGTTCGTCTTCTTCTGCATCAAACGGAAGTCGCCGCCGGAGATGCGCGACTACAAGTTCTTCCTGCTGAACTTCCTTGCGTGGGACGCCGCCTTCACGTTCCTCATCTCCGTGTTGCTCCAACCGTTCCCCGTTTCACCGCTGCTCGGCGGCTCGGCAAGAGGTCGGTTGGATCGATTCGTTCTCTCGCTGACCGCCCGTTCTCTCAGGTGTCGCCCGGCACTGGGGCGAACCGACCGCTCGCGTGTTGGCGGCCGCAATCATCTTTTTCGGGGCAAATCTGGTGCTGGCCCAAGATTATTCCTTTGTATGTTTGTTTCTTGGCTGCATTCGCTTCATTTCGGTTGGATTCCAGGTCTATCGGGTCGTTTTGTTGCGCATGAGCAAGGAGAAGCACGACGCGTACGTGAGCTGGCCGTGGAAGTTGTTTTGGTTCGGCTTCCACCAATGCTTTGCGCTCCCGCTCTCCGTCGGCTACTTCTTCACGTTCTCGGACTCTGAGGACGTCCCCCGGTTGATGGCCGCCAACTGCGGGCCCTCGAACTGCAACGTGCAGCGCGGAGATCCCGTCCTGATCATTCAGTTCTGGCATCCTTACGTCCTCGCTTACTGGGCGGTCCTCATCTCGTTGATGGCCGTCTCGGCCGGCTTCTGCGTCACGTGCATCTTCCTCATCCTCTCCGGACTGCGCAAACACCAGGCCGCGTTCTCGAAGCAGACCTACCGCCTGCACGCGGAGTTGGCGACTCTGCTGCTCGTTCAGGTGAGAACAAACCGTTAGAAGTGGATTTCTATTGCTTCACTCAGTTGCTGATGCCGAGTCTGCTGATTTTGATGCCCGGACTGCTGTGCATCATGGCCCCCTATTTCAACGAGACAACGACGGACGCGATCATGCAGTTCGGCTTCTTGATGCTCTCGCTCTACGCCCCCGCAAACGCCCTTTTGACAGTCAGTTCGGAGTTCGAGTGCGGCAGGAAGACCGTCTTTCAGGTCGTGCTGGTCGATCCCTACCGCTCGTTCACGATCTATCTGCTGTTCGGCCGGTGGGTGAAGGCGGGGCGCGTGTTCGGTCGGGCCCGACTGCCCTCCACGAGTATCCACCCGAGCGTCCAGCGAGACCTCGTTCTGCCACACAACCGACGAGAGTTCGTGCGACGTCCCACTCTGCAATTGGTAGTCATATAAAAAGAGGAATAAATTGAACAAGGAGTGATTGTGAATCGATTCGACAGCCGAGCGGCCGGATCACGAACGGCGGACAGTTCTGAAGCGCGTGTGTCTGCTCGAAGAACCGCTCGCTTACGATCGGCAGCCAACTGTTGGGGCAGGAGCGTCTGGTGCGGATTGAACAGCAGAAGCGCGAAGTTGAACACCAGCCCGTGCTTCGAGCTCCAGCGGAAAGCGGCCGTCTCCTTCGGCGAGTGGAACAAGACCGCAGTTGACCGCTCAAAGCGGACGAGCATCCGCGGCCGTCGAGCTCATTTCTGGCGTCCGGAGTTCGCTGGACGCGTGCGGCCGAGACGTTCGATTGGATGATCAGCGGTCGAAATCCGCGGCTTGGTTAGGAACACCTCCTCTTTCTCTACGAATTCGTCCCGCACTCGGCACGTGTGTGGTGGAACGGGTTGAGCGTTGGACAAACCTTATTCTTTGCATCGGTTGGGGGCGTCTTGTTCTAAAGAGATGGTGGCGACTGAAATCTAGCGGCAAAGACCAGTTTAGACACTTCCCGTTTGTCGTGAGCAAGGAAGCGTCCAAGTGTTTGGAGACGTGCGGGCAGCCGATGCGCCGGCCGAGCGGACGAAAGCCGCCCGCTTGCCACGCGCAGGCGGAGCGTTGGAGGAGAAGTTTGGCTTCGAATCTCTCCCTCAATTCTCAACCACCGGCAGCCCGAGTCGGACTGCTCACTTCCAAGCCGGCACTCGGGCCGATAGCCGGCCGGAATTCTGCTTGTCGCTCGCCAATCCTCTCCGAATGCATTTATCGACAACATGCGAGGAATTTCTTCCCGCCGGACACAATGGAAGGTGATCGCGAGGCACAGACGAGCACGCCGCCTTCTCGTTCCTGTTGCGTGCGGCATCGAATCGAACGGGCTGGTGGTTCTTCCATTTGCTTCCGACTACTCACAAGAACAAGGGGGGGCGGGAGCGGCCGGACGAAAAGCGGCCGGTCGCTGAGGATCTCCGGAGAGTGGGCGACCCGCCCGTCCGGCCGCCGTAGTCCTGTGGAAGCGGCGGTGGACTGCCGCCTTCTGCTGCCGACGAGTGGCGGCTGCGGACGACTCGGCGGAGGGGACGCCAATCGGGCGGCCTGAAACGAGCGGCGTAGTGAAGGCGGGCGGAGGCGGCGGTACTCACCGTTGGGCGTCGAGCACACGAGGCGATCGGAGAAAGCGCGCATGAACAACGGGAGATGTAACAGAGGAGAGCGGAGTGGGCGGCAAAAAGAAGTGGAACAATCGAGCACGAACGAGTTGGAAGTTCAATGAACAACGTTCTTGCGGCAAAGAGTCGGCCAGATAGCAACAACCGAAAGGCGGCCGTCCATCTACGAATTGGACCCGCATCGGCAGGCGATCGATTGCGGTCGGAATCGCGGACGTAGAGTGTCGATCTCTTGGAGAAGTGAACACAAGGCGATGAATGGATGATCGCTGGTTTTTTCTTATGTTTTGCAGATCGACAAATAGACGCTTTATTCCGCATCGTTTATCGTGTTACTCACGTGATTTGTGAATCGTTTTGATTTGCGCTTCTCTTGGGTGTTTTGACGGTGGACTTATTAGGCATTTTTTCCGCGAACTGATTGAAGATGGGTTTTTGGGATACGAGAACGTCCGAAGAGCTATTCTGGTAGCACACCTTAACAACACCTTGCCCGTTCTTGTCGAGCGGCACGACGTAAGCTATTCCTTTTTTGCCGTGCGGATCGTTGGCTACGGAAAAATTTACTCGTCGTTTGAGGCTTTTTTATTCGCTTGGGTATTCCGCCGACGGAACACTCGCTATTCGGTATAAGCCTTAGCGTCTTCGTTTCCCTGCTTCTCTCGACCGATGCTCAGAAAGAACACTCCAGCTTGGTTGTTCACGAGCAAGCGGGTCGTTCATTCGAATGCCGATCGTAGTGTCCGGAGATCAATTCTTTTGACGCCCCTTCGTTTGCTGCTCGGTTTCTCGCCGATCGTTTCGCTCTTGCTCCAGGTGATCACGTCGTTGGAATTGGGCAGAGCAACTGTTTTATTCCGTTCGGGTTATTTTTGCTTCTTTTGGTTTGTTTGGCTGCCGTATTTGCTCTTCTTTTGCAGCCTTTTTGTTCATCTTGATGGCAATTCCGGCGTCAATCATCTAATCCGCTTCCACATGCTTGCTTCAGAGATCGACGGTGGGGTCGGCTGCGTGCCCGGACGCTGCCCGTTATTCACACTCACTGCTTGCTGGAGGGGCGTCATTGATCACTCTTGCAGAGACGAGCATTGGCAGTGGGCACTCTCCGATTAGAGTTCGTTGAATTGATCCCAACATTCACGTTCGTTCTCGCCCATCCACTGTCACCTTCTTTCTGTCTCGTTCGTTTACTCACTTTTAGTGAATTCCGTTACAGAGCACCATGTGATGCTTTGAAAGTCGAAGGAAAAGTATCGCCAACTCTTCATAGCAATACACGCGCGTTCTGTTAATCTTTGAGGCTATGGACCTGTCTGACGCTCCCTACATTCGTTTTCACCTCAACTTTCGTTTCGACATTCGCTCGTATCCAGCACACCTTCTTTATTCCGTCGGGTGCGCTTTCAGTCATTTTAGTTCATCCGCGTTACGCGCTTTTTTGGTTACTAATGTTGTCGTTCGCTGGGTCGTCCGCTGGGGTTGTCCGCTGGTCTTCGATAACGATGCGTTTAACTTTGGACGGAAATTCCGAGCAGTGTGTACCCGTGATGGTAACTACCTGCCAGCTAGGTTCGATTTGTTGATCGCAGGGGCATGATTGATGTTTGGCTTTGCTCTCAACACAACCAGCATCCTTGACGGCACCGAGTCGTTGGTTGTTCTCATCAACGCGGAGTTTGGCGGTTTGCTTTCGGATGCGGGGAGGAGTGCGCTACATTCAATTTTTGATCGAACAGGAACAAGCCGTCATTTTTATTTCGCCCTGTGAGCGAACACACAACGTTGTGAAATGCCGAGCATCGAAGCATTGCGGCGTGGCGAAAGCACGTGCCAGATCTCATCCCACAGTTTTATTCCGCTGAAAACGCGACCCTCGGTTTGCTTGTCTTTTATTCCGGACATTTACCGCAATTCTCGCATGCGACGGTGAGATGCTCGTTTTAAATTGTAGCCGGCGATTTCCACTACACGCCCAATTCATTTGACGAGTATTCCCGCTTACAGATCGTTTTATTCCGCACCGAATTTCTTGGCGATTACTGCAATGAAAGCACCGCTCGTTTGGTTGTCAAGCAGATGGAAGTTCATTCTTTGATTGTCTTTCAAGCGTTGCCGTCCGGCTAATTCTGAAGCCGTCTAAGGCTCGTGCATCAACACTCAATTTAAGCAGTGCAAACAGTCGGCGAAAGCGAGAGTCGGTTCATGTTTACGCGCTCGTTTCCGGCTTCTAGCTTCCGTTCTCGTACGACCCCGGCATTCAAAAGGCGACGAAGAGTCCGCTCACGCTCCTGTTACCTTCCAACCGGCGGCAACTTCTCTTGCTGCCCCTCGCTCCGTTCCCGCTTTTCTGTTGCCCGCCGCTCCACACACCACTCTTGAGTGGAAGGCTGCTCGTTCCTCCTTCTTTCCAGTCCGCACCGAACACGGCGGCCTTTCTTCTGGTTTCTGTTCGTTATACGGGGCATTCGATTCTTACGGTTGGTCGACGGCAGGGCGGTTGCTTTTATTCCGTCACGTTTTGTAAGCGCATGAGATGTTTGTTAGCAGTGGCGATGGAAGCAAAGATCTTCAATCGCAGTGAGTTTTGACTTTGAGTTGATTGGTTTATTCCGACCACAAATCTTCATTGGGTTTTCATGTTTGTTGAAAGAAGACAGGCAGCTGGACGATCGGTTGCAGTAGGCGTCGGCCGCAACCAAGCAGAACACGAATTCGTTGAACACGCAGCCGGTGAAGAACAAAAAGAATTGCGCGCTTCAGATTGCCCCCCTGGGCTCCAATGACGTCTCGATTTATTCGACGAGAACTTCACGTTCAGCTGGTTTTATTCCGCGCACATTTTGTCGAAGGACATGTCTGGAATGGAGATCCCGCTAGATTCGTTTGCAAGCATACGGACGTTCGTTTCTTTTTTCTGTTGTCTCTTCGGCGTTGCCTACGGCTCGTCCCGAAGCCGCCACAGGCTCCATCACTCGATTTAAGCAGTGAGAAGAGTCACCACTAGCGAGCACGATTCGTGTTCCCGCGCTTCATTTTCGGCTTCCGGCTTCTGTTCTTATTTGACCTTCTCATTCTAAAGGCGACGAGCAGTTTGTTTCGGGCACTAATTCCGGCCGCTTCGTTGTCAGTTTGACTTGTTTTGGTGCCCCTCGCTTGATTGCCGCCTTTCTGTTTCCCGCGGCTCCACACATCACTCGTGAGTGGAAGGCCGTTCGCTCTTTCGTCTTTCCAGTCCGCACCGAACACGGCGGTCTTGCTTCTGATTTCTGTTCGCAACGGGCGGCATTCAATCCTTCTGACCGTCGACGGCAGTTTGGTTGCTTTTATTCCGTGGTTGTGTCTTCAACGAGTACTTAGCGTCCACGGTGGGAGAAAGGACCATTGATTGCTGTTTGTTCTGGGCGTTGAGTTGACGGCTTAGTCCGATGAGCGAATTAAAGACAGTCGAGTAAACAACGATGGTCTGCACGTTTGTTGAAAGAGGGCTGACAACTGGACGATCGGTTGTTGTTGGCGCCGGTCGCAAGCAAGCAGAACACGAATTCGTTGGACACGCAGCCGGTCGACTCGAACCTTTGGGTTCATTCACGAGTGGGTTTGTTGGGGAGATCAAATTCCATTTCGATTTGTTAGGAGTTGTGATAGTGCGATGCACAACAGTTAGCCGCTTCTTTTGTTGTGAACACAGACGCTCATTTCTTCTCATTTGGCTGGTGTTCGAACATGCGTGTGGGTTATTCGCTTGGAATCGACTCAAGTCTTCTTGCAAATAAAGTTGTTGGGTGTTCTATTGGCTGTTGAAGCGGATATTAGAGACGCTTCGGCTGCATATTTAACGTAATCTGACTCGTTTTAATTCTGACAAACAAGTGTCGTCAATCGGGAAAGTCAGCAAAACCAATGCTGCTTGTTTTCGCTTCCAACGTACGGCCGTCTTGCAGGTCAATTCAACTCCGTTCACCAGCTCTTCCACTCCAATAGAAAGCCTGCGCCGATCGTGTGCTCAACCATTCCGTGTACTCGCCAATCATTCTTTCGACATCGCGCTCTTTCGTGCTCTTTTTGGTGTTGTCAGTTAGATGCAGGGGTGTAGAAGGCGATGATCGATAAAAAAAGGTTGCAAGAGCAAGGAAGATGCCCGTCGGCTGGCAGCAGTAGACGATGAGCTCTCACAGAAGAATGGTAGAAGTCGAAGGGGGCGGGATGGTCGGCGGTTATTGGAACAAGAATGTTTCGAGACGCCGGCGAGTGCATTTCTTTCGTTGGTTGAGCGGTGATCGCAAGCGGGATCCAAGAGGGAGACGACGGCAGAAAGCGGAGGTTTCAAATTCCGAAGGCATTGCGTTCTTCAGGAACTTTTCGTTTCAAGTGGTGGTGTAAAGCGTGTTCGTTCGCCGTGTTTGCAGAAAAGCTTGGTTTATCGTAAAAGTTGAGTCGTCGGCTGCTAGCTTTCTTTCGATGAAATAGTTTATGGGGGGTTGCTCGCCTTTCTTCAAAAGTTTCTACTCGGACGCTCTGTTCTTCACCGTTAATCAGGCTTCGTCAAACCAGGGAATTCCGTCGCGTTTCGCATGAGTGTACAACTCCCGAATTATTGCAGCAAGTTTTGTTTAAACTCTTCGTTTCAGCTATTTCTTTCGCTTCATGTCTAAATGCAGCGGCAATCAAAATAATCAAAAAAGACTGAACCAACCGCCTCCCACTCGCCTCCTGTCCATCCGTGGCCAACCACCGACGAGCCGGCTGAAAGAAGAGCGGCGGCAGGAGTGAGTGGAGAGACGGGCAGCAGAACTCACGACTTTTCTTTAAATCGCCGTTCACAAACGACTGTTCGATTATTCCGTATAGTAGTCTACGATTGTATGTTCTTCGCCTAAACGCTTCGATGATTTCGAATACTTGCCGCGGACTTCATCAAACAAACTCTTCGGTCAACGGGCGCCAGAAAGCATGATTTCAAAAAGAGCCGGCGACCAGACAGCGGCCACGCGGCGGGCGACGGCGAGTGCACTGGAATCCCCGCAAATCTCTACGAACTGCCGCCTTTGTTCGGCGTACGGAAGACGGCGAGGGCGAACGGACGATCGGCGAGCGCGAGAAGTCCAACCGAAAGCCACTCGGCCACGAACACTCCGGCGGCGAGCGCCCACTCGGTGATCACCCCCGCCTGTCCTCTGGTCCACTGGCAGGCGGGACTGCTGATGGGCGGTGTTCTTAGACGGGCGGCTTCCTGGAGTCGTGATTTGGATGTCGAGCAGTTATCAGACCTGCCAAACAAGCCCGCAGATCAGCGCGGTCCGCGGGCTGAGCGTGGCGCGCTGCGGGCTGCGGTATACCGCGGCAGGTTAGCAGTTATTCGAACGTTTGCGAGTGGAGCGCGGTCTTCATTCAATTCACGTATCAAAAGGAGTGTTTGGAGGAAAATTCCGCTTCACACACGACGTCTTCTTTCGTTTTTGGGCGCGTCGTTTACAGGAAGTCACAAATGTCAACGTATCATTGCTCGCAGGTTTTGACATTCGACACTCGAATGCGAAACCGACGAGTTATTCCGGCAGCTCCTAGGAATGCCAGAACTGATGCCATTGCTGTTTGGTCGCACTTTTGTTTTCCAAATTCCGCCGGAGTCTCCAAAATATGGCAATTGGATATTAGATGTTGCCAGCAAACGATGATGTCGGGTTAGTAGGTCGTTTGAGTAAGTCCGACGAACGAACGGAGTGAGCAGACGGACGGGTCTTTGGCTGTCAGTTTCTTCTAAATTCCGCAGAAAGTTTTGTTCAGTTCTTGCGTTTCGCCTGGCAGACCTTGCTTTCGGATCAAAAACAGGTTCACTGCTCTTCTTCGTTTGTAAAGCGGTCGTCACTCTTGCTTCTCTCAGACGTCTTTTTTTTTCGATTAAGAATTTCTCGCTGTTGAAAGCAGTTATCAGTCGTTTGTGTTGAAAGTAGAAGAATGAAGAAGTCGATGGTCAAGAAAGGCGTTGTTCTTCTCCAGACTTGATGTTTCTTGCGGTGTACGTAGTAAACAGGGCGGTCTTTTCGTTTCAAGTGGGGTCAATTCCGGCGTGCATTCGTAAAATCGGATTACCGGGCAAAAGTAAAGAAATCAGTTGCTAAGAATTGCATCTCGTATTTCTTTTCTCAAAATCAACAGCGGAAACAATTCCGTTAAACAATCGCAAGTTTCTTAAGGTGGTAGTCGAAAATATTAGTTGACGAGCGAGGTGTTTCGTTTCACCGCTTCTTCACCAAACCAAACCCACCTGCTTTCCACCCGAAATTTACACCGAAATCCCCGGAATCCACCGCCGAGTCGCTCGAATCTCGTTCGCCGGTCGTCCACAAGGGCGAGAGCGACCGTTCGATCCATTCGACGGCTGAAAGCATTCGGATCGATAAACAAGCGATGAACGGAGCGGGGAGGCAATTCGATCCAAACCGACCTTCTGGCGCGTTGTACTCGTCGAAATCCACGCGGAAATCCACTCGGCCACGCGGATCGCCGTCGTCGTCGATTCGAATCGATGGGAGTCGGCGGAAGGCGCGATTTTCGGACAGAAATCGACGCGAATTTCGGCCGCCGCTCGACGAGCGGCGAGTGGCGACCGCCGGCGGGAGTCGCGAGGCGGCCGGCGGGCGGAAAGCGGCGGGGAGCGGCGAGCGGAGGAAGAGAGAACCCGCCACTTGCCCTCGCCGCCGCGTGTGCTCGCCGCCCGCTTTCTCTCCGCCGGAAAGCGAGCGAGCGGAAGGGGGCGAGTGGCCGCCCCGAACCTCCCGCCGGCCGCCTCTCCCGTCTGTCCACTCGCCAGAGGGCGGGAGGCTCGTGGCCGGCGGCTCGGCGGCGCAGTGGAGTGCGCGGAGGATTGAGCGGCGGCAAGAAGCGGTCTTGAAGGAAGGGAACGTGGGGAGTGGATTGACGGAGAACTCTCGCCCTCGATTGCTGCCCTTCGGCCACTCCGATCTTCTCGCCGCATTCAGTCGACTCGGCCGCCAACGGGTTGGACGGAGCGGCCGTCGACTGCCGCTTGGATGGAGAGAAGGCGGCAGTCGTCTTTCACTTGGTCGACTGTTTGGTGGTCGATCAGCCGGCCGTTCGAAGGTGGTCGAATAGAAGCGGTTGCTTTTGGCGAGTAGATGGTTGGGTGGTTTTTTGGGCGTCGATCTGACGTAGGATTTTTTGCTGTCTGGTTGATCACGTTAAACATAGTTTATTCCGTCTATCATTTGCGGGTCGCCGGTTGTTTTAAAAGCAAACTACAAATTGCAAGGGATTTCGGATGGTCGTAAAAGGTAATTCCGTGCTGATTGCATTTGAACTAGGAACCACAATTCGCTGATTAAAGGAAAATTTCAAGCAAAGCAGGAATCACATACCGGGCTCACGTATTTATGCTGACTGACCGATCAGTTCTTCATCATTTGCGATGCGTATGAGGGAAAGCAGGATCGCGTATGAGGTGTCCTTGAGCAGGATATTTATTCCGCCGCCTTGAAGGTATCGTATGCATTCTCTTTGACGCTCTTGTACGCAGAGTCTAAGATTGAAGAAGTCGGGGCACTGGGAGCAGTCCGCCAATCTTTTGTTGCATTTGACTCGAGAACAAAGCAAAAATCCCGCACAATCCGCGTTCCTGTAGTTTCAAGGGGAGGTGCAAGAGGATTGATCGCGACTGGTTGGTTCTCGGCAAAACAATTTCGTTCACCCATTGCGTGTTGTCTCTGCCTGCTAAACGGCCGAATGATCGTTGCTCGTTTCAAGCGGATTTAACGAACGCGTTGCTCTTACTTTCACTGGTTTTTCCGAAGAGGAACACAGATGGGGATTTTTATTCCGGCACTGTTTCCAAAAACCAAACTGCTGGTTTCAAAGTCGCTCTTTTTTGAAGAATACATTTGAGTCTACTCTCGGCTCATTTCAAACATAGAGCGATTGCCGAAGCGGCCGCCGTTTGGCAACTCCACCAGGCCGAAGTCCGTCGCCCGCGCCAAGAGTCGATCGCCGAGCGGGGCGGGGGTCGAACCAGCACGCGGCGCCCACCCGACGCGAAGTCCGACCGGGTGCCGGACGAGCCGCCACCGCCCCTCTTCTCAGGAAATCTCTCCAAATTCGAGAATGAAAGGCGTGTTGGGCAGTCGGCTTCTTTTTCGTTGCAGTTGGGTCATGAACAAGGCGGGAATTCCGTCATCGAACATCATTCGTCGTACTGTTATTGCTCATTTCGATGTTTGTTTGCAGTGGGAGTTAGTAGACGGCGGACGTTCGTAGTAGCGGTGACATCTGCACGGTTGGAAGCAGCTGCGCTCGATGAAACGAACTCTCGATGGTCATTCTTGTTCTGTTATTGGGCAAAAATAGTTTGGTTTTTTTCGTCGAATGTCTTTCTGTAGATTCGATTAATAGTTGCAATATTTTTCGTTTCCATCCGTCGAATCCCATCTTTTCAATTATTCTCTTGGTAAAGTCGTTGAATTCGATAACCAGTGCACTGGAAGATGCTCGTTCAATCATTTCTTTCGTTTGACATTCAGAAGGAGAAGAAGCTATTCCGGATGCGCCATCAGTGCCTCATCGACAGTGATAATAGCAGCAAGAGTGGCTGAATTTCTTTACATTCTTCGACGCCATGTGGCAATTTCGTTCACGGTTTGCTTTCAAGAGCTTACGTTAAATTCCGCACATCCCGCGGATCTTTGGAGTTCTAAGGGTTATTCGTTTCAATATTGCTTCTTTTCGATTTGTTTCACCAATCCGTGGTCTTAATTCGCACATAATGCAAATAAATCCAAAAACTGCACACTAACCTGTTTCTCCACCAAATCCATTCGAATCGCCCATCTCCTCGAAAGTCCATCCAATATCCCACCAGTGGGCCGTTTACCACGACCAAAAGTCGTTCGTTGGTCCGTCCGCCACTTGCAATCGAGAGGAGTTGAATTCGGAGGGGAGAGCGGCGAGGAGCCGCCCGAACGCGTCCGCCGCTGCCCGCCGCGTCGCGCGAGTGGCGGCGAAAAGCGGCGGCCGGCCGGTCGGCTCGCGCGCGCACTCGGCGGCTCGTGGGCACACCGCCGCCTCGCTTTTTTCCCGCCGATCGCCCCGCTCGTCTTTTTCGCGCGTTCGCGGGCCGCCGAGCAATCCGCCCGAGGGGCGAAAAGCGGCGAACGAGCAGGACGTACTGACGACTACTCTAAGACCGGATGAGAAGCGTTCTCCCCTGTGAATAGACAGCGACCGCCATTGATTTTATTGCACAAGCCCGAACAACAAGCGGGCAACAAATCGGACAACGAAGCAAGAGAAAGACCCGTGATTCCCCTCAAGTGAGCCGATCGCAGTCGGGGTAGCACTCGCGGACGTCCGGCTCGACGAGGTGCGGGAGGTCGCGCCCCTCCTTCGGGTAGCCCTGGGCGACGCCCTCCTCGAAGGCGGCCATCCGCTCGCGGTTCTCCGCGACGGTCGCCCGCTTCTCCGGCCGCCATCGCCAGCCGCTCAGCCCGCGGCCGCACTCCGCCGGGTCGGGGATCTCCTGAACGAAAGGAAGAGGAGTGCGGAAGAAGCGGGAAGATGGGCGACCTCAAAGACGTTCGCGTCGAACCACGTGGAGTTCAGTTCGCTCGCCTTCCACGCGTGGATCCTGCAGCGGAACGAGAGCAATCAGTTGATCGAAAGGAGATTGTTGTGAGCAAAGAAGCGTCCAGCTGCTCGGGGAACGAGTGGACTGCCAATCCACAGAGCAAGCGGAAAAACCGCCCACTTGCTTCAAGCAGTCGGAATGTGCGGGAGAAGATGGAACCAAGAAGTCGGTCTTGATCCGAGCCTCTCTCTCGATTCTCGACCACACGGCGACCAGCAATCCAAGTCGCACCAATTCACATCCCTCACATAAAAACCAAAAGAGTGGAACGAACATGAAGTCGGCGGGAGACCAATGGTTGCCCGTCAGCGAGGAGTCTCGCGCCCAGCCGTGCGCCCGCCGGTAGACGCGCAGCCGGCCCGGGAACACGCGGGTGGCGCCCAGCTGCAGTTTGCAGCACGTCACGTAGTTGTCTGCAGCGACAAGTGGGAGCGGAAGGAAGCCGGGAGCTCACAGTACTGCTGGACGGTCTTCCCGCGGCGGTAGATCGCGTCGCAGGCCTTGATTTCGGCGACCGCGTGCGGAAGGGCCGCTTTCAGGACTTGAAGCTGAACGGAAGAGTAGAGCGAGTGATTGAGCGGAAGAAGCGACCTGCAGAGCGCCGTTGTCGTAGCCCGTGAAGCCGTCGAACTGCTGGTCGTTCGTCGCCGCCCACTCGAGCAGGAAGCGGCGAGACTGCTCCGTGTTCCTCATCTACGAGAAGAATCGAATGAATTCACCATACAACCGAAGAGAACCAGGTAGCTGCCGGCCATGATCTCCCAGTTGAAGAAGCGCTCGTAGAAGAGCATGTCGACGCGGTCGTCGATCCACTCCTCGATGCAGTGCTCGGGGTTCACGACGCCGTTGTCCCCGTCGAGGAAGAGCATCCAGTCGACTTCCCGCAAGTAGTGGGCGCCCGCACAGTGCCGCCGGTAGAAGAACTGAACGACGCGTGAAAGAAAGAAGCAGTGAGGAGCACATTGGTTTGATTGCAGAGCCCAAGAGTTCGTTCGTCCTTGTCGAGGTCCACGTAAAAGTAGGCGTAGTTCGTGGACTTCAGGTAGCATTGAAGCGACGCTTGCGCGATCTTGTACAGCCTAAGGAGGAATGAGTGAAAGGAGGAGTGGGCGTACCGCGCGTTGTGATCGGAGCTGACGGCCACGAAGACGCCGACGCGGCCGAAGAGCGGCGGGCAGGCGCTCATGTTCGCCCGCCGCGGGTACTCCCGCCTGGGCGGTGGATTCCAGGCGGTCTTTTCCTCAGCGGCTGAACGAAACGATGCGATCAAGAGTGGAAGAACCCACCGCTCTCCGCATTCGCTGAGTGAGCGGGCAGTTCGTAGTTGAAGGCGGTCGGTTTGAAACGAAACACCAGCACAAGCAGGAGAAAAACGGCGACCGTCAGCACAACAAACAGAAGCCGCGTGGGCAGCCGGCGCTTGATCGCCAACATTCCGCGAAATCCAATGTAGAGTTAGAGGACGATCGGCAAGAGAAGTTCGTTGCCACAAAGAATCGCAGGAATTCACACAAAAGCGAGCGTTCGATTTGGAATTTCCATGCGGTTCGAGCGACCGAAGCGGGCGGAAAGCAAGGAGTGAAGAGAGGCGGCTTTGCATGTAAATCGAGAGCGCTCTCCGTGATGGTGGGAAGCGCTCCCTCCGTCAAAACATCTTTCTTCGTTCTGGCGGCCGCGGAGGTCGAAGCGCTGATTGTCAGCGGGGCGGCCAGCCACCCATCACTCGCGCACTCCCGTCGGCGAACAGCAAGCGGCCGTTCCCCTGGTTGGCGTTCGACAACTGACAGAAAAAAGAAGGTCGAAAAGAGAGGAAGATGAGCAAGCAAACCGATTTTCTCCACTCCGACATCCAGGAGACTTTCGACCAGCAGGGACAGCTGGGAGCAGAGAACTAATGACGCAGGCGGCGGTCACGCGCGAGTTGTGCGCCCTACTCGACGCTGGGCTCAGTTCTTGCTCGGTCATCACATCGGCGGCATGGCGCAGTGGGTAGTGGGTTCGCTTTCGAGCGAAAATGCTGGGTCACGGGTGGCGCCACTACCGTGCCTATAAATCAAAGCGCGCACGTCGTCGCCGTGATCTTTTGTACTTCTACGTACTCCGCGTTCTTTGCGGACATTGACGATAGCATTGGTCTCGTGCATCTTTTGATGAGGTTTACTAAAAAAGAAACAAAAGAAGCATTGACTAGTTTGCGGCTTCAATCCCAAATCCTCTCGGCGAAATGATCGAAAGCGCGAAGCGAGAGGGACGAGCGGCTGGAGAACAACGCCAAGTGCTGCAGGCTGTCCGGCCGTCTGCAAGCGGAAGGAAGTGAGTGAATGGAAGACCTCGTGCGAACCTCAACGGAAGACGGCAAACGACCACTTCGCTCTTCGATCTGCCGGTCGTAAGAACGAGCTGGTGCTCCGTTCGGACGCTCCCCAACGCCCAAACCGGGGCGCCGAAACTCGCCGCGAATTGCTGCGTGACGTTCCACTGGCAGAGGCGGAGGTCGAGGACGGCGACGAGGAACGAGAGCCCCGTGCGGGTGTGCGAGAAGCGGGCAGTGTGAATTTTCTCGTCCGGTCCGAGGCACAAGTTCGCGAGCTCCTGAACAAAAGAAAGAAGAAGCAAGTGCTCCGAAAGATGCCCGCTCACCCATTTCGATTTCTCCATTTCGGCGCGCAACTTCAGCGTGATCGTGTGCGCTCGTCGCTCCCGCACGTCGAAGTAGTGGACGGAAGTGATCGCCGCCTTCTCGAACCACCAGAAGCGGCGGTCGAAGAAGGGGAAGCAGCTGGAGGCGTGCCGCCCGGCCTCCTGCTCGCCGATGGAGTGGACGAGGCGCAGCTGGGGGATCCGCTTTGTGCGATCCAACTCGTGGACGGCCGATCGGCTGGACTCGCGGTTGAGCAGAAGCAGCGAGTCGTTGAGCAGCCGCACGTTCGTCACGCGGAATCCGGGCAGCTTCAGCGGCCGCGGGTGGAGCGGCGCGTACGTGAGGCGCTCCCAATCCAAACGGAAGGGATTCCAGTGCGTGTCCGGTCCGCCGAGGAAGGCGGCTGAAAGCAGGCGTTGTACAGCTCGTGCACGCGTGGACGTTGCCTCGATTCTCCTCCTTGTTCCCGACCAAAAGCAGCGTGTTCCGGTCGAAGACCTCCATCGTGCGCACTCGTTGCGGCAGCACCGGCTTGCTGGTCGAGCGGAAGCGACTGAACGAAAGAAAGCGGTAAAATGCAATTACTTCCCAACGCTCACCATTGGACTCCTTGAAACAAATCCAGCACGACGATCGTGTCGCCGAAATGGCCGTCGGATTTGAAGACGAAAACGAAGCGATCGTCGAGCACGCGGATCAGCGAGTCGCCGTCGACCGCGAGGTTCGGAAAGCGGCTCGTCTGACCGGCCGCGCACTCCATTTCGCGCTGGAAAAGATCGGCTTGTTTGGGCGAATGAACCGAGCGGCACCTCGCTTCCTTGCATTGCGTGGGCGAGGAGTTCGAACGATGACCGCGGGGCATTGCGCACCCAAGGCTTTTCCGCTTCTTTTGCCGCTTTCGCTGGCCGGCTAGAGCGACTTGCCACCAAACGTGCGCGTAATCAGTGTACGCGGTCTTTTCACGCGTTGCTCGTCCATGTCCACCGGCACAGCTGGTCGCTGCGGGCACTGCCTTGTCGCTGGCCGAGTGGGAAGCCACTGACGAGAACAACGGGCGAAAGCAAACAAACAGACGGCAAACCGCCACTCCAATCGACAGCCGGCGGTTAACCGTCGGCCACTGCCCGCCGTTTTAACGAATGAACGATGAGCGCACGAATCCACGCTCTCTCTCCGCATACAACAAGCACGTTCAAGGCGTGC
The DNA here is from genome assembly GCA_024699865.1 of Aphelenchoides fujianensis. Lineage (NCBI taxonomy): Eukaryota > Metazoa > Nematoda > Chromadorea > Rhabditida > Aphelenchoididae > Aphelenchoides > Aphelenchoides fujianensis. The sequence goes on along the minus strand of JAMPIO010000015.1, from coordinate 11,944 downwards.
TGCTCGTTTATTCTTCCAACTTCCATCCTCCGTCAATCGAAGGCGCTCTTCAGATCGTCGCTCATCTCGTCGGTCCACACCTGGCAGACGTCCGGGCGGCCGAATCGGGAGCCTGCCGGGCAGTTGAAGGCGTCGCGGAAGGCGGGGAAGTTCGCGAGCACCTCGTTGACGCGCGCGCGGCCCGGCGCGTGTTCGTCCCGCAGATTCAGGGCGGCCGTCGAGCACCACGACTGCGCGTAGGCGACAAAGAAGAGGCGGTCGGAGGAGAGCTGCGACGTCCACTCGCCCACCAGCCGCTCGTCGGGGCCGCGCAACGCGATCGCCGTGTGGAAGGCGCGGTGGGCGGCGCGGATTCCTGCAAGACGGCTCGTTTTTTCCGTTCGACTCGACGAAACGAACCGCCGTTGTCCGCAAAGTTCTCTGCCAGCGTCGTTTGGGCGTCGATGCTGAAGAGGAGTGGGCGAGAAGAAAAGAGGAGAACTCACCACTCCGGCCGCCCGTCCTCGTCCACTCGGCATCGCTGCGCGTAATGCAATCAGTGGGACGATTGAACAAACGAGCGGCCGCAACTCGCCTGCTCCTCCAAACAGTCGGCCACCGTCTGCATGTGATCGCGGGCCGCCTTGTCGAGGATCGTCTCGCGGACGAGCGTCCCGTTTTCGTCGAAGTGAATCCCGACGGGGTCCTGCAAGCGGAGGGGAGTGAGTGCCGAAGCGTTCAACTCACCAGCGAGTGCAACAACTCGTGCGCGATGATGAAGCCGATGCGGCCGAAGACGACGGAAAGCGGGTAGTCGGGCGAGTAGGAGGGCTCGTTGAGGATCCCGATGGGCAGCAGGAGGGCGTTCAGGTTCAGCATGTTGGCGGCGTTCACGCCCGCCGGCTCCGCCACGACGAACGTCCGCCGCGCGTCCAGCACGCTCGCCCGCAACGTCACGAACGCGTTGTTGCGGTAGGCGCGCTTCAGCGGGTGCCGAAAGTCCCACTCGTTGGCGGCCGTCGCGCGCTCGAACGTCTCGTCGTCCACGAGCAGCGGCGGGAAGGCGACCTCGTTGAGCATCGCGTCCAGCTTGCGCAACGCCCGCAGTTTGCTCTCCGCACTCATCCAGCCGACCTCTTCGATCATCCCCTGCAACAAAGAATGATTGGAGAGATCTCCTGCTCGGGCGTGCCTTGAAGGCGAACTTGATCGAATTCACGAACTCCCGCAGCGGCCGCGCGAATCGCTCGCGAGCGGAGCGCGTGGGGAAGCGGTCGACGAGCAGGCGGGCGACGAGCAGCGGCCCCGCCTCGACCACGAACTCCACGCAGCTGGGCGCCTTCTGGACGGTCAGCAGGTGGAGGAGGACGTCCTCGACGAGCGCGTTCGCGGCGCCCGCCGGCAGCGCCGAGTCGTTGTCGGCGAGAAATTCGAACGCATCGGTGGCCTCAATGTAAGGAATGTCAAAAGTCTCGCCCTTGAAGAGGGGCGCCAAGAAATTCCGCCAATCGACGCCCAAGGCTCGCCATTGGGACGCCGAACGCTGGCGGCCGGTGGCGGCGGGAGTGGCGGCCATGTGCGCGCGGAACGCATCGACGCCCGCCATCACCTCCTCGAGGTCGCTGGAGTTGCCGAAGCCGAGCGAGAAGAATGCGCCCCAAGCGGCCTCCCGCTCTTTGCGCTCCCGTTTGGCCGCCTTTTCGTTGCGCTCGCGGTCGAAGCGGACGGCGAGTTGCGGCGGGTGATCGCGCGGTCGGTGGGTGCGGAGCTCCAGGAACGAGGCGGCGCCCCACTCGCGCTGCACGGCGGCGAGCAGCCGGAGGAAACCCCCGACAAACGGCCGGCCGCCGACCGCTTCGCGGCGGGTGGGCAGCGTGAGGACGGTGGTCGCTTTCAAACGGGCGAAAGCGGCGGCCAACTCCTCGGCGTCGAACGGCGGGTCCACCGGCTGGTCGCTCAACTCGCAGAGTTCGTGCAGCTTCTTCAGGAAGACGACGGGCGTCGTCTAAACGAGCGGGGATCAACGGAAAGAAGGAGAAGGGAGGAACGAACGTCCGCCTCCATCACGTCGCGCTCCAACGCCCGCCGGATCACCTCCAGATTGTTCTTGTGGGTCTGCAGGAAGGGCGACGTCGGCCGGGCGGAGCACGCGTACTCGTAGAAGTTCTCGCACGGGCTCACGCTCACTTGGACGGCTTGTGATCAGAAGCGAGAGCTGAACGAACCGTTCAGCCTGTACTCGATGTCCGCCGACAGGCGGTCGAGCGCGGGCGACGAGCGGACGGGCGCCGGCGGGATGTTCAGCGAGCGCTTCGATTCGGGCACTGGACGCACGAAACGAATGAGAAGAGCGGCCGGAACTCACGGCTGAAGGGCGCGTCGAAGCGGACGAGCGGGCAGGCGGCGGCGGTCGTTTGGGCGGCGCAGTGGAAAGCGAGCGCGAACTCCGTGGTGTTCCGCAGCGCCCACTCGGTCCGCGCGTCGCACTCGTGCAGTCGAGCGGCCGCGAAGAACGCTTCCTCGGGGCGAAGCGAGGAGTTCGACGCGTCGCCGTGCTGCAGCAAGTGGGCGAGGAGGGCGCCGTACGCGATCTTCAGCACTGAACGGGAGGACCGAGAGGGATGAGTGGAAAGAGCGGTCCCCACCGATGAGCTCCTCGTTGATCGTCGCCACTTCTTCGCGTTGCTGCAGGCCGTAGCGGGAGAAGAAACACGAGGCGTCGGCCTCCAACACGCGCCGCACTTCCGCTTCGTCTTCTGCAACTCCTGCTTGAAGGAAAGGCCCACTGCCGGCCGTCACTCACCGCTCGCGTACTTCCAGACGGCCCCCGCGATCTCGCGCCCCAGCCGGCCGAACCAAACGGCCGCCGGCGCCGAGGGCCCGAGGACGGCAGGCGGACGAGCGGCGAGCGCGTCGAACGGCAGCAGGAGCGGCATTCCGCGCTGCAAATTCGGGAGTCACGCCGCCCGCCCGACTGCTCACTTTTTCGGCGAGCGGGCGCGTCGGCCGCGTCGCCTCGATGAAGTCGCGGTCCAACCGGAAGCTCGACGCGCGCGCCAGGAGCTGCGGGAAGCCGGCGGTCGCGTCCAGCCGGAGCTCCGCGAACGCCGCCTCCAGCGCCTCCTCGTCCACGTGGTTCGTGATCCCGTCGAGTTCGGGCAACGCCGCCCCCACGCGGCTCAGAATTCGCGCCTTTGCCTCGTCGCTCACGCCGCTCAGCGAGTTCAGCACCGGCTGCAATCGGCGGAGTGATCGGGAGTAGGCGCTTGCTTCGAAGTCGGATGCACGTTGGGCATTCCTCACTTCTTATTATCGGTTGGAACACCCGAGAGCGGCGTGTTCAGAAGAACAAGCGGTTGCACACGTCTCGATAAACTCGCTACTCCTCGATCCGCGCACCCACCACCTTCCCAGATGCCCGAACTCACCCCAAAAGCAGCCTTGATGCGGGCGGTCGTCTCATTGAAGCGATCCACAATTTCCGCCCGCGTCTTCTCGTCCTCGTGCCGCCCGAAGTTCCGCTGGAGGGAGCGGCGGGACGTGACGCGAGCGGCCAGTTCGGGCATCAGCTGGGCCGCCTTCGCGTCGCAGTCGAAGCGGCGGAGGTCGGAGTGGTGAAGGAGGACGAGGTGGAGGTAGTTGCACACGACTTCCTCCAGCTCGCCATCCGCCGCAAAGTGCGCGCGCAGCTCGTCGACGTCCAGCCGGCGACGGAGCGCCCGCCCGTCCTGCACGTAGAAAAAGAGGTCCTCCTCGTCCACTTCGATGACCACCGCGTACGAGAGGAGGTTCGCGAAGTAGTGGACGAAAGCGAACGCTCCCGTCTCCTTCGCCGTCCCGAAACTGCAACGAACCGATGGAAATGAAAGGAGAGAACGCGCACTCACGCCTCGTACTCGAAAGTCGCCTCTTTCTTCGGCTCGGGGTGCAGGAGCGCGTCCAGCAGGTGGAGCTTCCGGACGGCCTCCTCCGAAACGCTCACGTTCAGTCGGGCGAGCAGCGGCCGCAAGTCGGCGGGCAGCAGCGGCGTGTGGGTTTGGCGGAGGAAAATGTCCCGATCGCGCCCGATTTTGTCGACCGGCAGCACGCGGAAGGCGACGAGGAAGTCGAGGTCGAGGGCGCGCTTGAAGAAGGCGGCCGCGCGGCCCCACAGCGTCGCCCCGACCGCCACGTCGGCCGCGTTGAACTCGCCGTCCAGCAGCGGGAAGGGGACGCCCACGAACTTGCGGAAATCCGTCGAGTCGATCGTTCCGTTCGGCTCCTCCGCCTTGTGCCGCTCGCAGGTCTCCACAAAGTGCAGGAGGTTCCGTTCGGCGGACAGGAGCTGGAACAAGCGCATTGAAAGAGGCTATTGGAGTTGGTTGAATGGTTGGTTATTCCGGCCATTTGCTCTTGCTCCCAAAAACGAGACCTTGCACTATTTCTGTCCTCTCTTGTTTTCATTGACTCCTCTCACACGAGTCTGCAGGCGCCTACCTCGTCCGCATTGAGCTCCGCAAAGCCACGACTCAAATTTGCCGCGGGCGGGGGGCAGAAAAAGGCGGTGAAGTTGGAGCAGGGATCCTGATCGGCGTGAAGTCCGCTGTAGAGGTCGGTCGAGCTCGGGCTTGCGGAGGTGCTTGAGGGAGTGCTCGGGGAAGTGGTCGAGGGAGTCCGCAAATGACTGGTCGACGCAACCGTCGCCGTGGTCGGCAGTTCCGACGGCTGTGCGGTGGTTTCCTGCCCCACGGCCGCCCCGAAGGCGAGCAGGAGAAGGAAGAAGACGAGACGTTTGAACGTCGTCATTCGAAACGAAGAAACGAACGCCGCTTTCGAATTTAAGCGATCGATTCGACGATTCAAGGACGTGGGCGTGAATCACAGCGGAATTCGTGGACGTTCCGCGATGTTTTCGTTCGATTTTAATCAAAATTTCGTCATCGTTTGTTTCCTCTGTGCCGTCTTGAATCAACCATAGATTGATCGTTCATTCGTTCAATTGAATCGTGTGCTACGTGCAATGAAGCGATCCGGATTCCCGAGAGGGTTAAAAGAAGCCATAAAGCGCGCCGTCATCCGAACGACGCCGACGAGGAGGTGATCGTTTCGAAATGGTCTTCTTGGTGTACACCCATTTTGCACAAGGATGAGAACGAAATTGAACGCCGCAAGTCGTCCGTTTATCAGCGTCCGGTCGAAACGCGCCCCTTTCCGTTCGACCGCTCGCTGCTTCAACGTCCGCCTTTCAATCGGTTGCGTTTATTCTTCTTTTCGGTCGTTGTTGGCCCGAGTTGGGAGCGTCGTTCAACCGTTCTGCTCGTCCAGTCTTTCCGAAAGAACCCTTCTGTCCGATTTCGCTTTCTTGTTTGTCTGCTCACCGCTTCCGGATCGCCTAGAAATGCACGTCATTGGCGGTCCCCTGCTCCGTCCGAACGTCGTCTCCCGCTTCGTCGCTTTTCGCATGGCGCAAATGGATTTCGGCGAGGCGGATTCTGGCGATGATTCGGAGGAGGACGGTTTTGAAGCCGCCATGGAGGAAGAGGAAGCTGCCCGCAGCTTCCGAACGCTCCGCACGCTGCTCATCGGCCGCCGTTTCCTCGAGCGGTTCTTCGAGGTTCCCGACGGTCCGAACGGAGCGGACGAACGCGGAATGCCAACAGTTTGGTTTGGATCCACTTCGTATTGGAATTTCGTTCGGGTTTTTCGCAAACAACCGCCACTTGGGCGTTGAAGATGCGGAAGACGTCGCTCTTCTACTTTCGCTCGTCAGGAACCTCCCGCGAGTTTGTGTGTCGATCAGGAGTGAGCAGAGCAGCGGAAGCTGCGGCGAAAACCTGCGCTCCTATCGGCGCGTGTTTGCCGCAACCGCAGGTGAGTTCCTCTTGCTTCCTTCTCTTCGTTTGATTGGTTGGTTGACTGCAGACAACCCGAACATTACGAGCGTCCACTTGGAGCTGAGCGGCAGCTCTTGTTTGTTGCCCCGAATGGCGGTCGACGCGCTCGGGAAGAAGATTGTGGCGGTGGATTCGCCGCCGCTTCGGCTGCTTCCAATGCTCCGACTGCAGAAGGCGGCAATCGACCGCCTTTCGATTGGTTCAATGGAAGATGCGGAAACTTGTACGCGTCTTTCAATCGCTTTAAAACTGAGTTGATTTCAGGCTTGTCGCAACTCCTCCGTTTTCCCGCACGCGTCTTTGCGATCCGCAGCGGAGTGGCCGCTTTTCAGCAGTTCGCGGCCGACGGGGCGTTCGTTTCTTTTGTTTTGTTGTCTAAGCTTCGTTATGAGCTTAAATTTGAACGGAACGATGTGTTCGAACGCCTCGAATGGAGTCGGCGCTTCAATTTGGACCGCGAGTATCCGGGCGGACGAATTCCCGCCTTCTTCCTCGTCGCCCTCCGCGTCCTCAGCGGCCTCAACTCGACGTTCGAGCTTGTGCTCCAGCCGATCGCCGCGTGGCACCGCCTGCTTCCCGTTCGTCTCTCCTTGGATTTCTTTCCAGTTTTCTGCAGACGGAGGCGAAATTCCGCCGGCGGGTCGCCCGGTGGGTCGCCTGGGCGCGCGCTCTCGTCGATGCCGCCGCGGAGAACGGCGGCCGAATCCATCGCGTGAACCTCGAGTATCGAACGCGAACTGTGAGCTTAAAGCCGGTCGATCACGCCTTCTTTCTTTAGCCACTCGCCGACGAAGAACGACGAGAAACACTGGCGTTTTTGACGAAAGAGTTGGCGTTCGTTGAAGCGGTCGGGCCCCCCGCAACGTTCTTGCGACGGGTCTACTCGACGTACACGTCCACGTACAAGACGACGACCATTGCTTTTGTTGTGTCCAAATGGGGCTGAGCAAAGTGCGCAGAGATCAATGAGAAGAAGCGAACGGGATGAATGGATTGCGAACGTTCATCAACGGGATGTTTGCCACAAACCAACAGTTTTATTCTCTTCACAACACGCATTGTATCTGAACAAAATACCACAAATCAACGCAAATGGCGTGGAATGGGCGTCATTTTGGGGTAGATGGAGGGGAGGATCTTCCGGCCGTACTCGGTGCTCATGATCGAATGGAAGCCGGCCGGTCCCTTCACGTCCAGCGGGCACTTGCGAAGGGCATCGACGGCCAAGCGAAGAAGCGAGTCGGGCGCCCTGCAAAGAAAGAAAGGACTGTTTAGATGACGAGCGAGGGGACTCACCGGAAGAGCAGGCGGTAGATCCGCGTCTGCCCGTCGGCCTCGTTCTCGCTGAGCACCAGCAACTGATGGCCGTCGCCCGTCTGCTGCTGCCGGATGGTGGACACTTGAAGGACGTCCGTGATCACGAGCGGCAGTTTCTCCCAAACAAGGCGCTTGAAACTGCAGCGGTGGAGGGCGCACGGCGGGCTGCCCGCTACGTCCGGGAATCCCCAGAAGTAGGCGTGCGTGCTCGAGCAGGAAGTGCCCCACCCACGCAACTGAAATCTCGAATCATTAGAAAGCGCGCACGGGGTTGGAAGTGACTCACTTTCGGCCAGAAGCGTCCGGCAATCTTGCGGAGAGCGCGCGTTCGCTTCTCCACGTCGAACACGAACAAAACGGTCCACTCGTCACGCCACGAGAGGAAGCCGAACAGCAGCCGGCCGTCGTCGCTCAAGTGGTAGTCGCGGAACGAGTCGTCGCTCTCCTGATGCCACTCGAAATACACTTCCAAGCAAGCCGTGTCGACGTTCAGGCGGGCCAATCGAACGAGGTTGGGGTAGCCCCAATTGCTGACCGCCTGCTTCACGTCCACGTTCGCTCCGCTGATCTCGGTGAGGACGTACGTGGTCCACGACTCCATTCGTTCCTCCAGTTCGATCTCCTCGAAGCTCTCGTCCTCGATGCACAGCCGGATCAGGAGCAACGAAGAGGGCGTGAGCGCGACGAGCGTCGTTGGATTCACGGCCACGAAATCCCACAGCACGAGTCGCGGCGAGTCCTTCGGTTTGAACACGCTGGAAGGAGATCGAATGAACCGCGATGAAAGAAAGCTCACAGTCGAGTGTCGCGCACGAGATCGAAGACGACGAACTCGGTGCCTCGATTGTCGTAGAACGCGTGTCGTCCGTCGGGCGAGAAGCGGACGAGACTCCCTTTCTAAACGGAAGATGAATAGAGCGGAGCAAAAGAAGTGTGCTTGCCTGCAGAAAGAACCGGGAGTAGGGGGTCTTTCGAGCGGACACCCACTGCTCTCTTGCCTCCACGGGCTCTTCGGCCGACAGCCGAATTCGTTTGGCCATTGGAGAATCGTTGGGGCTGCTCATCCCGCTCATTCCGCTCGGATCGCAGCGAATGCAGCGGCAGCACGAATGAACGCGCCCAACCGCTCTCTCGCGCGTTCCCAGAGCGCGCAATCGGGAGTCGCGGCCGGTCGGGCGGCGAGAGTGAGTGAGCGACACGCAAGCAAAAAAGCGGTGGACTCATGAGAAAACACGCGACTGCGAAGGCCCAAGCAAGCCGGCCGCCAGCCGATCGGTCAGTGGGGCGCGCGGCTGCTTGTGCACTCGTCGGCCGATCGCCCGAACGCGGATGGCGACGGGCGGGATGGAGACGAGTGTGCGGGCGGGACCCAAGAAGCCCGCTGGAGTTCGGGCGTCGATCACTCGTGCATGTGAGGAGCGAGCTGCTGTTGGCCACGTTCTGCCAGCTATCGGACAGGCAGGACCGAATCTTCGTTTCGTGGCAACCGTTGGAAAGAAAGGTCGTCATGTCGGGAACGAGTGATAGCTGGCTTTTTGTCTTACGTAACTGTGTTGCACACTTGAAAGGGATGAATAGGCGTCGAGCAAAACACGCTGCTCTAATTCATCCCATTCCCCTCTGCCGCGTGGAATTCGGGGTCACGAGTGGAGGGGCGGAAAGCGTTGGGACGATGGACGAGCGGGACACGCGGCCGTGCAGCAGCGAGGTCACTCGTTTGCGGTAGACGGGGATGAAGCCGAGGGCACAGGCGGGCCCCGCACACGGCGTCCAGCAGAGGCTCATCGAAACGAACACACTCAACGTCCTCGAGCCGAGCCCGAAGGCCATGAAGCCGAAGCAGAAGAGCAGACCTGCCGGTTGGTACCGCCGCGGTACCGCCAAGTGTTTTGTACCGCTGACCGCCAAGCGTGGCGGTATGCGGTATGGCCACCGCCGACCGCAAAAGCTTTGCGGTACCGCACCGCCGACCGGGTAAAATTCGCGCTACCGCACCGCATACCACAAAAATTTGGCGGTACCGCACCGCCGACCGCCAACCCTTCGCGGTACCGCACCGCTGACCGCCAGTGGAAATATATTATGTCCCTGAACGACGAAGATAAGGTGCTAGGGTATCTTAGAAAGGTCAAACACGTCGCGGTATAATGCGGTACCGCCGGCGGTCAGTGGAAGAGCGGTATGCGGTGCGGTACCGCCAAGCTTATGCGGTCGGCGGTGCGGTACCGCCAAAATCTCGCGGTATGCGGTGCGGTACCGCGAAATGCGGGCGGTCAGCGGTGCGGTACCGCAAAGTTTTTGCGGTCGGCGGTGGCCATACCGCATACCGCCAGGTTTAGCGGTAAGCGGTCAGACCGCGGCGGTATGTGCGGTGCGGTATACCGCGGCAGGTCTGCAGAAGAGGCACGGGATCACCGACACGACGATCGGCATGAGCGCCTGAAGGCGGAGCTCAACGGAGGGAAGAAGGAAGCGCACCTCGGTGAACAACATTCGGTTCAATCCCCGCTGCATTCGGAGCGTCCGCGCGGACATCACGCCCGTTTGGCAGGAGAGCGAGCGGAGCACTTGGCGCGCACACACGAAAATGATCCCGTAGACGGCGGCCACGTCCAAACAGCCGGCCAGCGCAAAGAGCCACGTGCCCGGATGGCCCTAAAGCAGGGGATGAAAGTAGAACGCGATCCTTTCGCTCACCACCTCGGCCACAGCGAAACGAACCGCTCGCCCGTCCGAGTCCAGCCATTCGGGAGCGGAGAAGAAGGACGACCACTTGGGGCGGGGATCCGCCGACCGGAAGCTGAGGAGCAGCGGGAGGATGACAAGCGGGGCGGTCGAGTAGATGGCCGCCGTCAAGAGGAATAACCGACAAAACGAAAGGTCCTCTTGTCTAAACGAGAGCGTAATCAACGGTCGGTAGAAGCGGGAACTCACCGACAGACGATCCAGTAACGGCACACAAAGTTCATCATGTTCTTCATGCAATCGACGCCCGTGGACCAAACGAACAGGGCGCCCAGGAAGTCGACCGTCGACTGCGGCAGCTGCCGAACGGCCGCCCGCTGCACGACGACCACGAACGCGCCCTCCGCGATCACCACTTGCGGCCGAACGAGGAGCGAGATCGCGACGAAGACGGCCTCGGAGAAGATGTTGAAGAGGAACATCGAGCGGTACATCCGAAAGAACGTCCCCGTTTCCATCAGCACGCAGTACGCGAGAACGGAGTTCAGGACGATCGAGCAGCCGGTGGCCGCCGCTTCGTTCCACGCGTGCACCTCCTGCCACATCATCTCTCGGAAGACGGCAATGGAATAAGAGAATGTGTCAACAGCCCACTCTCTCTTACGCCTCGTCTTATAGAAACGGAAGTAAATGGAAACAAAACGAAATGGAAAACAAGCCGTCGGTTGACATTCGCGCGTAATTCCACCTGCCGGCCGCCCACTCCCTTTCGTCCGTTCTCCGCGAATTCCCGACCAGAAGTCCGTGAAGTTCGGATCGATTACGCAAATCCAAACACTCGATTCGCAAACTCCGATTGTTTCCGCGACCGCAACGACCATGCGGCCTTCTCCGCTTCGAGTTCACCGGTTTGAGTCGTGGCACGACCGGTGGATTCGAGTGATATTTGAGGGGATCACCTGCTCGTCCTGCAAAACATTCCCGATGTTTTCGATTACCCGGTGTGGAATTCTTGATGCAAGTGAGCGAAAGTTCTTTCGTTTGTTTGTTTGTTGACCTTCCACTCGGCCAGCGTGCAGGAACGACTCAAAAACATTCCCGACTAGTCGCAGAGCGCCCCCTCCGCCCACTCACTCACCGTCTGCCTTATACTTTACGTTCCCTCGGTCCGCGGGCTGCTCCGATCCCTCACTCCTGCTGACTCGAACTACAAACCCAAAGGACGCACGATTTTCGGGGCTCCACGCGGCCGATCGAAGCGGCCGGCAGATCGGCGCGTCTTTCGCATGTTCGGCGAGTGGAGAACTCCCTCCGCCGCTTGTTTTTGTCGCCGCTTTCACGATCGGCATTCCGCTTGGGATTCCCGGCATGGAGTCGTGAACCGAGTGATCCGAAAAGAGGTCGGCAGAAGACGGACGAATGAAACAAACGAAAAGGAGCGAACACTCGCGGCAAGCAACGACGCCTGGACGGTCAGAGGGTCGGCAAAAAGAGCGGCAAGTGGATGGACGGAAGTCCAGTGGGGCAACAGACGCCTACGGCTTCGCTTAACATGAAGATACCCGCATTAAGAAGCTCTAAAGCTTAGGCTTAGGCTTAGGCTTAGGCTTAGGCTTAGGCTTAGGCTTAGGCTTAGGCTTAGGCTTAGGCTTAGGCTTAGGCTTAGGCTTAGGCTTAGGCTTAGGCTTAGGCTTAGGCTTAGGCTTAGGCTTAGGCTTAGGCTTAGGCTTAGGCTTAGGCTTAGGCTTAGGCTTAGGCTCAGGCTCAGGCTCAGGCTCAGGCTCTAGGCTCAGGCTCAGGCTCAGGCTCAGGCTCAGGCTCAGGCTCAGGCTCAGGCTCAGGCTCAGGCTCAGGCTCAGGCTCAGGCTCAGGCTCAGGCTCAGGCTCAGGCTCAGGCTCAGGCTCAGGCTCAGGCTCAGGCTCAGGCTCAGGCTCAGGCTCAGGCTCAGGCTCAGGCTCAGGCTCAGGCTCAGGCTCAGGCTCAGGCTCAGGCTCAGGCTCAGGCTCAGGCTCAGGCTCAGGCTCAGGCTTAGGCTCAGGCTCAGGCTCAGGCTCAGGCTCAGGCTCAGGCTCAGGCTCAGGCTCAGGCT